>CM022299.1:160564278-162964278 GCA_011799875.1 Thinopyrum elongatum
TAGTTACTACGCAGGTCGTACACTAGGGGTGTGAAGTGAGGTGTCGGTCTCTGGTCGACGATCACGTTGATCGAGTCGTCGATGATCAAGCAGGGGCATCAAGGATAAGTGGTGGGGTCACTGATGGTTCACTACCAACCTATACTAAACAGTTTCATAGGCATAAGGTAGCAATGAACAGTTTTACAACACCGGCTATGCATCAGAATAGGAGCATACATAACAGTAGCAAAATCTAATGCAAGCAGGAGAATAGAATGGGCGTATCTGGAATGCTCAAGGGGGGGGGCTTGCCTGGTTTGCTCTGGCAAGAGAGAGGGTTCGTCAACGGGCTGCTCGTCTTAGTGGTAGTCGTACCCGGGTGCGCGTCGTCGTCTCAGCGTCTATCGAAGGAGAGGGGGAAAACATAAATTCACGGCAATAATGCAAACTTGTTGACATGCCTAAACTTATGCAGAGTTGTTCTACTGCCTAACTAAATGATTAGTTATTTAGGAATTTATTTGATTTATTTAATTAAAGTTGGGCACTATTCATTTACTGAAAATGGTCTAAAAGTTCCATGTTCTTAGCTACACGGGCATCTGACAGGAATACGGAGGACGTATTCGGGTTCGTATCGAAATTCTGAGCAAGTTTCATGTTAATATTTTCATCAGAGTTACGGTTTATTTATATGATTTTCTAAAGTTTTATTATTTCGGAATTTATTTAATTATTTAATTTCAACATTATCCGAAACAGTGTTATTGCTGTCAGCATGACGTCAGCATGACATCAGCAGCGTCCTGACAGTGGGGTCCCACATGTCATAGACTGTCCATTTAATTAGTGATTAACTATTAATAAACATTTAATTAAACTAATTAATTAAATTAGATAACCTATCAGAATTAATTAACTTAATTATTATTTATTTTAATTATTTTTTTTTTTTTCTATTTTCTTAAAACGTTTTTAGGGCTGGGCCCGTTCGTCGGTGTCACGGTGGGGTTCGCCCCACGGGCCAGGGCACAGGGCGCGGGGCACGGGCGACAGGCGCGGCGCGCGGCGCGTGGGGGGGGCACTCGTCGCTCGGGGGGGGCGGCACGGGGGCGGGAGAAGGGCGCCGCGACGTCGCGGTGCGCCGGACCGGGGGTCTGGCGGGCGACGGGGCGCCGTGCGGGGCGGTGGAGCGCTCGGGCGGGGAGTGGGGGGGGGGGGGGGCCGGGGAGCGGGCACGAACGGCTCAAACGGCAGCGCGGGGTGCGAGGACGGCGGCGGGCGCGTGGTCGGCGGAGGGCGCGCTCGGGCTGACGAGGCGCAGAGCGCGCGGCAGGACGAGGTGCGGGGCGATTGCCGGGGCGAGCGAGCTCGGCGAGCCGCGCGCGGGCGCGGTGCGGGTCGGGCGAGCGCGCGACGGCGAGCCGGAGCGCGGCCATAGGGAAGAGGAGGGCGCGCTCACGGGGATTCGCAGGTTCGGCAATGGGCGCGGGAGAGTCGAAGACGACGGCGACGTGACGATGTGCGGCCGGCGAGGAGCGCTCCGGTGAGGCCATCGGCGAGGAGCTCCGGGGCGGCGGCTGGCCGGGGCGGCGGTTGGCGCTGCGAGCCCGATCCGATCTGGATCGGGGGAGGGGGAGGAGTGGGCATGGGGGGAGTGGCGATGATGGTTAGGGTTCGGCGGCTGGGGCCATATAGGCCAATAGATGGGCCGGCCTGCAGCCACTGGCTGGGCCGGTTGGCCCAGTGGGGGGGCGGTTTTGTTTTCTTTTTTATTTTCTGTTTTGTTTTCTTTTTCCTTTTTCTTTTATTTAAATCATCTCTGTTTGTAAATATTAGGCCACCAAATGATTTTTATAAAACATGCCAATTGCTCCAATAATACAGGCATTACTACTACTAACCAAACTAGTTTGGAGACAATTTGAGTTCACACAATTTTTATAATAATTAAAATGCATTAATCCTTGCTGTTAGGTATGTTTAGTGCCACCTAATTATTAATATTGTTGGTTACAATTTTAGAATAGCCTCTGCAATATTTGTTATTTATTGAACATTTTAGTTTCTATGTTGGACAACTTTTATTTCCACTTTCACTTAAATTTGGATTATTACTTAGGAGTTGAAATGCAATACGATGCTAATGATGATTATACACTATTAGCTGCTGACATGTCTTTCAAAAGTGATTACTGTAGCTAATGACAGGGGGTGTTACAATCTCCTCATCTATTAAGAATTCTCGTCCCAGAATTAAAGGAAGACTGAAAGAAAGAGGTATTCTTTACGAAGACGATCATCCGCGTTCCCAAGTGGCCTCATCTTCAGAATGATTTGACCACTGAACCTTGAGGAATTGATTGACTTTTGACGAGTCCGACGTTCAGTCTCATCAAGAATACGGATGGGATATTCTGGATAAGACAGATCTTCTCTGTAATTCAAGCACTTCATATATCCACAGCTCGAATAGAATCCTTGAAGCGCGACGGAGTTGGTATACATGAAAGACATCATTGTACTTGAGAAAGATTTGGCGGCAACTGCAATTGATATGCCACCTCTCCTCGACGGGCAAGAATACGGAACGGCCAATGTAGCGAGAGCTAACTTGCCTTTGATTCCGAACCTATGAGTGCCTTTGAACGGAGGTGACGCGGAGGTAAGCTTGCTCGCCAGGTTGATAACCATTTCCTGGTGCTTTCGGTCATATTTGCTCTTCTGACGAGACTGAGCAGTTTTCAAATGTTCACGGACAATGCGGACTTGATCTTCAGCTTGCTGAATAATGTCCGGTCCGACGAGTGAGCGTTCCCAGTTTCTGACCAATTCAGAGGGTTCGACACTTACGATTGTATAGAACTTCAAACGGTGCCATCTTCAACTAGCCTGATAGCTATTGTTGTAAGAGAATTCGGCATACGGGAGGATTCCTCCCATTTCTTACGAAGGAGATGACGCAAGCTCGAAGCATATCTTCGAGCACTTGATTAACTCGTTCACTTGACCCGTGTGACTGAGGGTGAAAAGCGGTGCTGAAAGACAGATGTTTCCCATAGCTTCTTGGAAACTATTCCAGAATCTAGAGGTGAAGAGGCTCCACGATCAAACGATCTCCACGGAACACCGTGGAGTGACACAATCCGGAAACATACAAGTCTGCTAACTGGCTAGCAGTGATTGTCTCTTTAACTGGCAGAAAGTGAGCAACCTTAAGAATCGGTCAATGACGACAAAAATAGCATCATAACCCTTCTGGGATTGAGAAACCAGTATGAAATCCATTTGGACCTTGTCCCATTTCCATTCAGGATAGCAAGGGGTTGCAGAGTTCCTGCGCCTGATGTTGAGCTTTAATGTGGCGGCAAACGTCACACTCAGAAACTAACGAGCAATATCTCCTTCATATTAGCCACCAGTATCTCTGACAAATGTCACGGTACACTTTGTGCTACCAGGATGAATTGACAGAGGAGTGTCATGAGCTTCCATCATAATGTGTTCTCTCTCATCTTTGAACTTAGGTACGAAGAGACGGTGTTGGAAAAATAGGATCCCATCATTATCAAGATGAAACTCCGAAGGTTTCCTTTTTCAAGGTATCGCTTGATCCTTTCAACTTCAGAGTCATACCATTGCATAGTTTGATGATGTGTTCTAAATCTGGTTCGACAATGAGGGTATTGAGATAACCCTGTGGAACAATATGGAGGTTCAATTTACGAAGCTCTTCATAAAGAAGAGGTTGTGATTCCTGAACCATATGGTTGCTGCAATAAGCCTAACGGCTCAAAGCATCGGCCATTACATTAGCCTTGCCAGGGTGTATAGATATTCATATCATAATCGGCTATTGTCTCGAGCCATCTTTGTTGACAAGGTTCAGATCCGTTGAGTATATAATACTTCAAACTTTGATGATCCGTATATATCTCGCAACGGTTACCGAGAAGGTAATGTCGCCATAGCTCAGGGCATAAATAACCGCAAAAGTTCGAGATCGTGCACTGGGTAATTTTCTTTGTGAGGACGCAATTGTTGGGAGGCATAAGCAATCACCTTGCATTCTTGCATTAGGACACAGCCTAATCCTTGACGGAGGCATCGCAGTATATCACGAAATCCTTTTGGAATACGGGGTGCTAATACTGGGGCAGATGTCAATTTATCTTTTAGTGTCGAAAGCTTCTTCACTTTTTCGTCCACTCAAATTTAACACCTTTGTGAAGCATTCTGCAATGGTTTTGCAATCTTGGAAAAGTTCTCAACGAATCGAAGGCAATAACTAGCAATCCGAGAAATTCTGACTTCTTAACATTCTTCTGGGGGAGTCCAGTCAGAATAGCCTGAACTCGTTCGGGGTTAACAGCAATTCCATCCTTGGAAATCACATGACCAAGTAAGTTACTTCAGAAAGCCAAAATTCACATTTGGAATACTTGGCATACAACTGGTGTTCTCGAAGCCTTTCTAGTACCAAACGGAGTGTTCACCATGTTCTTCTTTATTCTTAGAATAAACCAGAATATCATCCAAATAAACCACGATGATTTGTCGAGGTAATCCATGAATATATAATTCATCAGACGGAGAAAGTTGCTGGAGCATTCATTAGGCCAAATGACATGACGGTGTATCATAAGAGCCATATCGAGTGACGAATGCATTCTTGGGAATATCCTCTTCACGGACACGGATCTGGTGTAACCCAACCTCAGGTCGAGCTTAGAGACACCGATGATCCAGCGAGTTGCAAAAGATCATTGATCCGGGGCAGTGGGTATTTTTCGGATTGTGGCTTGGTTAAGGGGCCTAATCCTGAACCAAACGGTTAGTTTCCATCCTTCTTCTTAACGAAGAGTGAAGGTGCTCCCCAAGCAGAGGAACTGGGGCGGATAAACCACTCTAGCGACTGTCGATTTCTTCCTTAAGCTCGAGTAGGTGATGCGGAGGCATCTTATAAGGTCGCTTGCAATAGGGACAGTGCCAGGCTTCAAGTCGATGACGAACTCGACAGCTCTAGCCGGGGGTATCCTGGAATTTCTTCTGGAAAGACGTCTAGAAAATCTCGAACGACAAGAACGTTCTCGATCCCTTCCGAGGTGAGGCATTCAAAGCATTCAGAGCATATATCTGAGCTTCGGCGTCCCGAGTAATGCGGGCGGTATAGTTCACTATCTCATCGGTGGGGTAAGAAGTTGGACACTTAGTGGCACAATTGATCGAAGCAATGTGAGCTTTCAACCATCCATTCCAAGAATGAGGTCTATGGTGGAAGATCAAGACGATGGGTGAGCAAGAATTCCTACCCTTTAATTTCGACGGTAACGTCAGGTCTATTACGTCAGCATGACAGTGACCTCCGGGGTTTTTAATGACTAACGGAGTATGCATTTTCTCATATCGAATGCCATGCATAAATGCAAATTTTCTAGAGATGAATGAATGTGATGCTCCTGAATCAAATAAAATAGAGCGGGTACTGAGTTAACGAGAAGGGTACCCATCACAGTAGCAGGTTGATCCTGGACTTCTTCAATGTCAATGTTGTAGGCGTGTCCACGACCATGTGCAGCAGACCCAGTTTATAGTTGCGGGTCTGTTTGTTGCCACGACCATTGCCTGGCCGTACGAGGAAAGGCTATTGATTCGGATTCTGGCGGCAGTCTTTAGCCTGGTGACCTGGTTTGCGGCACTTGAGACACAGACCATCTTCAGGACGAAGAGGACATTGTTTTGAATAGCTTGAGCTTTTGGCTGCCTCGGTGGTGGAGGAGGCAGACGTGGTGCAGCATAGTTGTTCTTTGGCGCAGAGGTATTGAACGGAACGCATTGTTGGGAATCCAAACTCGACGCTTCGATGCTGAGCCCGAAGATGAGCCACATCACGATAGCGCTTCTGCGAGTCCTGTATTCCATCTGAGCGGTCCCAACAAGAATAGCCTTGTTCGTCAAGTTGAAAAGTCATTGAAGTCTAGAGCAGCAAGTGCAAGCTTGAGGTCGGGGTGTAGTCCACTGCAGAACTTCTCTTGTCTGCGTGCATCTGTGGCGATGTCTTCTTCAGCATAGCGGAGAGGTCTAGAAATTCCCGCTGATAAGCTTCGACGGTCTTGTTGCCCTGAGTGAGGTTACGGAACTGGGTCTTCATGCGTTCCATAATTGCCTAGGAATGTAACTTGTACGGAAAGCACCTGAACTCATACCAGGTGATGCTGTTCCAATAGGCAAGTACGCTTGTGTGTGTCCCACCATTGAGCAGCGGGCCCTTTAAAAAAAGGCCGCGAAGTTGACGAAGTTGGCAGGGGCCATTAGCTGACTCCATCTCGTGAGTGATGTCGCGGAGCCAGTCATCAGCATCCAGTGGCTGTCAGAGTTGCGGAACTGAGTTGGGTTGTCGCATAAACTCTGTCAAAGTTATTGAAGCTGGGTTCTGGTTCTGGTTGTTCTGATGCGGAAACTGAGCATGATTCCAACCATGAACTGGCGGTTAGCTCAAACTGTTGCATCATAGCCGCCATATAGTCTGGCGGTGGTGGGCGTTCAGGGGCACGACCACGACCACCTGGTCTAACCATCCTGCTAATTATCAACAGGGGTAGTTTAGTAAAGCAATTGCAAGCGTTTAGTGACAAACATGATGTAACTCGACAACATTTAAGTAGTGTAACAGATACATCCAGAGTCGATTAAGACATACAGATCCATACACAGAGTCGGGTACATCGGACACATACGGCGCAATTTCAAAAGCTAGACATACTAGGCGGCGCGCAGGCACGCGGTAAGAAGTACACAACGAGACATAGCAAGGCTACATCAACGTCGGAGAAAACCACCGAAACGGGGTAACTGCAAGTGCGGACGACGAATGTTCGTCGCGGAAGGATCCTCGCTCCATGTGCACTCTGATACAAATCCGGTCTCGAGCTGTAGAAGAGGTCCACGTGCAGGTGTATGACCTCCAACAGCAGGCCATCATACCAGCATACATCTGAGTCCTGCGCGGGTAAAGGATGTGCTCAGGATGTATCCCTGCGCGAACAGCGGTTAGCAACTGTGTCATAACATCGTAGAGACGTGCTCAGTGGCTACCAACTTGACGGCAAGAGCCCTAGAGTGCGATCCAGAGCCTGAGTGCACTGAATCAGAACCCGCGGGTCATAGCGACGAGGCTCGAATGGGGCACAGATAGCTGTGTAATATCCAGTACATCTCCAGCAGGGGCATACGGAATGTATCGGAACTCAGAGTCATCCAAGATATCGCTGAACTGTCCTCGGAGACGTGCGACAGCAGAGTGGCGGCATCATGGACTGCCATCT
Organism: Thinopyrum elongatum; assembly: GCA_011799875.1. NCBI lineage: Eukaryota > Viridiplantae > Streptophyta > Magnoliopsida > Poales > Poaceae > Thinopyrum > Thinopyrum elongatum. The sequence continues at coordinate 160,571,586 of CM022299.1, forward strand.
CAATCGTCATGCCGATACCGTGGAAAAGGTGTAGCTCGATGTCTGAGTCATTTTGCTGATCATAGATACGAACATCAGCACGATACTGCTCCTGATTGAACTCGCGGTAACCCTCGTAAACCAAGTATCAGGATACCAACGGTAGCCAAGTCTGGTCATGAGAGCGATGGGACAGCTGGAAACCCAGGGGCATTACGAGCCCAAGTGCGAAGCACACTCTGTGTCATAGACGTGGTGGAAACAAAGATCCATCTGAAACAGAGGAAATTCAGGGTTGTCAAATGAATATGAGAAGTTTAACACAACTCAGAGAGAAAGGTAAACAACAATGGAAAGGAAAATGATTATCAGACTAATCAGATCAATGACAGGGAAATCGCACAGATATCCAGCTCTCCGGGTAGACGGGATTTACGAGATCCTAAGTGTCGGTGTTAGTAAAATTTATTTAATCCGAGTAGAAGAGAGATCAGAGTCCCGAGTATAGGCGAGGATAAAAATATCCTAATACCACCAGTTGGCGACGTGGGCCCGTAAGCCCACAGCCAAGTTAGTAAATTAGTTTTTTGGTTTCTAGACTCAACTTCGGCCAAGGAATTTGGAGGGGGCTTCCTACAGGCAGTCGGCTTTGATACCAACTTGTGGCGCCCCCACTCAATCGTACTAATTATACACGCAAACGTGTACGATCAAGCACAGGGACTCACGGGAAGATATCACACACAACTCTAACACAATTTAAAGGAGGTCCACAATATTACAACCAGGGATCCGAAGATCCGAATACATAAGTCAGTCATACAAATATTTCTGAGTACAGACATAGTTAGACAAGTTTTGCCTTAAGAAGGCGCACAAACAGCGACACTAGATCGAAAGCGTTGGCCTCCTGCCTGGAGCCTCCGATCCTACTCCTGTGGTCGGCTGGCTCAATCTAGTAGTAAGTGCCCTGGACCCTCCTGGTAGTAAGCTCCGGTGGTGGCATCTGGCTCCTGGACTCCATCGTCTGATGTATCATCAAGGTGGGGTATATGGGGAAAAGAGAAATTAAAGTAACCGTGAGTACTCATCCGAAGTACCAGCAAGCAAGGATCTATACTACATATGCAACATTATCAATGGAGAAAGGCTGTATAGTGGGACTGGGCTGCAAGAATGCCAGAATAGAGAGAAGGCCTAGTCCTATCGAAGACTAGCATCTTCAAACATCTTCACAAGGCCATCATCTTGCAGCAGTAGAGAGAGTAGAATAGCATTTTATTTAGCAAACATGTTGAAGTAAGCTTAAAGATCCTTCCTCCGACTCCCAAGCGAGAAACGATCCCGAAGCTTCAATTAATAACAAGTATCCAATTTAAGTAGTAGATCGGGATAAACAAGCGGACGTCCTTTACCGTAGGACCGGCTACTGATAGAAGATTCATCCCTGCAGGGGCACTACTGTTACCCAACACGCTCGATCACCTCTGGCCGGCACCACTTGCTGGGTAATGCCCGTCCTCGAAGATCAACACGAAACAGCGCTCTACTAGGCTCGGCAGAGAGGTCAGCACGCCGGACTAACCTATGCACCCAGAGGTCTCGGACCATCGCCCTGGGCACCCTGCAGTTTGCGAGACTGGCCGGATGCAGGCGCGACACTGAACTCATCAGTGAAGTATCCAGCCCAATCCTGACAATCAGCCCGCACGGTGAATCGTGACGTCAGACGAGCTTTCGGGAGAAACGTACTTCAGAGGGTCCCATAACCATTATCCCGCGTGGTGTTAGTGCGTATAGGGCACGTCGACCCCTCAGATCACACACCCAAATCCAATAGGCCCAATTAGTATCACGCGAGACAATCAGAGTCTCTGATGCTCCACCACAATGTCACACTCGAGTGCCCTTCCGGCCACACCTGAAAATCATAGATCCCCAGCGGGTACCCACCAGGGTGGACCCGCCTATAACAAGGGTCAAAGTAACCGTGTGGTCATAACATCAAGGGAAACCCGAGGAATCACCCTCGGCGGATTCCTCGACAAATCATCAGGGTGAACGTATGAGGCATCACCCTCGAGGTTCACACTGAGGGTTGCACGACGAGTCGTATCGGAAGTGGAGAAGGAGGAATCCCCCTCGATACCACGACCAACACTACACTACAAGTATTCATCGGGAGTGCGTTACGAGGTATCACCCTCGGCACTTGATAGTTACTACGCAGATTCTTACAACAAGGGGGTGTGAAGTGGGTGTCGGTCTCTGGTCGACGATCACGTTGATCGAGTCGTCAATGATCAAGCAGGGGCATCAAGGATAAGGTGGTGGGTCACTGATGGTTCACTACCAACCTATACTAAACAGTTTATCATAGGCAGGTAATGTAGCAATAAACAGGTTACAACAGCAGGCTATGCATCAGAATAGAGCATACATTAACAGTAGCAAAATCTAATGCAAGCAGGAAATAAATGGGCGATATCTGGAATGCTCAAGGGGGGGGCTTGCCTGGTTGCTCTGGCAAAAGAGAGGGTCGTCAACGGGCTGCTCGTCGGTAGTGTAGTCGTACCCGGTTGCAGCGCGTCGGTCTCAGCGTCTATCGAAGGGAAGGGGGGGAGAGAAACAATAAATTCATGGCAATAAGCAAACAATATGTATGACATGCCTAAACGATATGCAGAGGTGTTCTACTGCCTAACTAAATGATTTAGTTAATTTAGGATTTTATTTAATTAAAGTTGGGCACTATTCATTTACTGAAAACGGTCTAAAAGTTCCATGTTCATATAGCTACGGGCATCTGACAGGAATACGGAGGACGAATTCGGGTTCGATCGAAATTCTGAGCAAGTTTCATGTATAAAGTATTTCTCATCGGGTTACGGTTTATTTAATATGATTTTCTAAATTTTTATTAATTTCTGGATTTATTTATTATTTAATTTCAACATTATCCGAAACATGTTATGCTGACGCAGCATGACGTCAGCATGACATCAGCAGGTGTCCTGACATGTGGGTCCCACATGTCATAGACTCTCCTATTAATGTTATTAACTAATTAATTAATATTTAATTATAATTAAACTAATTAATTAAATTAGATTAACCTAATAACAGATTATTAACGTTAATTAATAAGGGCTGGCCCTGTAATGTACGGGTGGGGGGGGACAATCACTATCGTTTAACACTAATTTTCATTCTTTTTCTGTTTTTTTTCTCCTTTTGAAACAATCTCTTTATTCGGTTCCCCCTTTCTTAACGAAGAATAGTAACTAAATGATATTCAACAAATGAGACGGAATTCTCCGTTTGCTGAGGGCAATTGGAGGCCCTCAATACCAGCGCTCACTGGAGACTTTGTCTGATTAAAGGGGGAGGGGCTATCCACAGTGCTGGTCTTGGGCAGTTGTTACAGGCATGATCCCCCTGCTCTACCCTTGTTAGGACTGTTGCTTCGTTTTTTCTTTGATTTCGGTTTGGTGGCGGCACTTGTTTTGTTCTCTTTTTGTCTCCTTCCTTCTTTTTTTGGTTTTTTATTCAGTGCTTCGTTTGGTGGGGCGATTCTAGCTTGTTCCTAGTCTCCATCTCCTTTTCGCTCTGATGTCTCGGATTCTCAGTAGAGGATTGCGGGGTATCGGGTACAGGGGATGGGGGGGATGGAAGGGGCGAGGCAGCTAGGTTCTATCCCCCCCACCCCCCCCCCCCCCCCCCCCTTTCTCTATTGATGTCTTGGCCCGGGAGAGAACCCACTTATCATGAGTAAATACATCCAACGACTGTTTGTATGATAGAGTCCAAAGCTACCCTAGAATTCTAAGGTTGCTGGGCAGAAGGCGGAACTAATACACTTGGGTTTCGGTGTAAAGGTTGGAGGGAAATGTGGAGTCACCGCTCGGATTTCAGATATGATCGGCGCTCGCTGCAACCTAGTTTTTGGTCGTCGTGTTGGGTTGGGGCGTTTCTTTTTTAGTTGCCTCTGCCTGTGGACGCGGTGTGTCGTTCCTCGTTCACTGCCTTTTGTATCCGTCTGGCATCTTGTGCTTCAGGATCCCAAGGGTGTTTGCTCGTTCGTTTCATTTTCAATATTAATGAACCTGGTACACTCTTTCCTATTATACCTAGCATCTTTTCCCCCAAGGGGGAGTTCTTTCTTCGCAGTCGTACTTTGCACTTGGTTCACCCACACACTTCTCTTTTGCTGGGGGGTCGCCAGGATTTCTACCTCCTTTTCTGCCCTCCTCTCTTCTTTCATTGTAACCGGGTGGGTTTTTGTTCTCTTATTGGTTCTTAGGGATGCCTTTTCCTGTTGATTGGACTCCGTTGGCATGTCACTCTTCTCGTTTTTCGCTGTCCGCTTCTTTTGTTCGGGTTCCTTTTGGTTCTCTTTTCTTTTTTTCCGTTGGTTATTAGGTAGTTATTCTTCACGTTCCCTTTTTCTGTTGGGGCGTGGAGGGTATTGGGGTGTGCGGTCGGTTGAAATTATCTACTTATACGGAGCTGACACTAAATTAACATATTAATAATTATTTTCGGTGAAGGATTCTATTAGTATTCTTTTCCCTAGATTGTTCGAGCGACGATAGGGGGGGTCCCGTGTAGCGCTCCGGAAACGTTGAAGGGAATGTTGTATACTGAGCTGGTTCCCCTGTTCCTTTGTGTTGTGATGGGTGGTCTGGTGTTCGTCGATTTTTTCTTTTTCTACATCTCCTACGTCTTTGTTTGTCTGTGGGGCTTTTCCGCGTGGTCTCAGTGCCTGATTTCTACGGGGGTTATGATCCTAATTTCCCTTTTTTCTTAAAAGGAAATTAAAAAATTCAAGGGTTACGTCAGGCACTTCAATTTTAAATATTTTTCTTTTTCATAGATACAGACCCTATTTTTCAAAAAATAATGGATCATGTGACAACAGGACACGATGGGAAGCCAGACGCTTTTAACTAAGGGCTGTGGGGTCATACATCCGTTTGTAGAGTGTCACACGGGGGTGGGGGGGGTTCCCGGCCCCACGGGGCCAGTGGCAACAGGGGTCGGTGGGGCTCCGGCTGCGGGCTCGTCGCGCGTTGCAGGTCGCCGTCGGTCACGCGCGGGCGCTGGAACGTAGAAAACATACTCGTGCGGCGGCGGCAGCAGGGGCGAGGCCGGAGGGGGGCGGGACTCGCGCCGAGGCGAGGCGAGGCGAACTGCTGCAACGGCTGGCGCGGGTCGCGAGCACGGCTGCCGGTGGTGTGCGGTCGTCGCGGCAGGGCGAGCGCGCTGGCCCGGACGACATAGGGCGCGAGCGAGCGGCAGTGATCTGGTGCGGGCGGAGTGTCCGGGGCGACGAGCTCGGGCGGGCCGCGCGCGGGGAGCGGTGCGGGGTTCCGGGCCGAGTGCGCGCGAGAGACGGGCGATGCCCTGAGCGCGCCGAAGAGGGGAAGAAGGATTGGCGCGGCTCACGGGGATTCTCATGTTTCGTTTGCAAATGGGCTCGGGGAGGAGTCGAAGACGACAGCGACTCGGTGACGAGGGCAGGTCCGGCTAGGGATCGCGCCGTGAGGCCTTCCTGCGAGGATCTCCGGCGGCGGCGTCTGGCGGTGGGGCGTCGTGTATGGCGCTGCGAGCCCTGATCCGAGGTCTTGTATCGGGGGGGGGAGGAGTGGGACGAGTGGGGGGGGGGGATTTGTCCGGAGGGGGTTGGTTTAGTGTTTCTGGTCGCTGGGGCCATATAGGCCGATAGATGGGGCCGGCCGGCAGGCCGGCTGGCTGGGCCCGGTTGGCCCAGGGGAGGGGGGCTTTTTGTTTTTCTTTTTTTCCTGTTTGTTTTTCTTTTGCCTTTTTCCCTTTTTCTTTTTATTTAATCATATCTCCTGTTTAGTAAATAGTTAGGCCACCAAATGATTTTTATAAAACATGGCAATTGCTCCAATAAATACTAGGCATTACCTACTACTACCAAAAACTAGTTTGGAGACAATTTGAGTTCACACAATTTTTATAATAATTAAAATGCATTAATCCTTGCTGTTTAGGTAATGTTAGTGCCACCTAATTAATTTAATAATTTTTGGTTACAATTTTAGAATAGCCTCTGCAATATTTGTTATTTATTGAACATTTTAGTTTCTATGTTGGACAACTTTTATTTTCCACTTTCACTTAAATTTGGATTATTTACTTAGGAGTTGAAATGCAATACGATGCTAATGATGATTATACACTATTAGGCTTGCTGACATGTCATTATCAAAAGTGATTACTGTAGCTAATGACAGGGGGTGTTACAGGAACGCCGCCGGGGCCATCATCGTGACCACAATCTACACCAACAACTTTGCCGCCGTCATCACCAACTCTCTCCCCCTCTATGCAGCGGTGTAACACCTCTTCTCCCCGCTGTAATCTCTACTTAAACATGGTGCTCAACGCTATATATTATTTCCCAATGATGTATGGCTATCCTATGATGTTTGAGTGGATCCGTTTTGTCTTATGGGTTGATTGATGAACGTGATTGGTTTGAGTTGCATGTTTTATTATTGGTGCTGTCCTATGGTGCTCTCTGTGTCGCGCAAGCATGAGGGATCCCCGCTGTAGGGTTTGCAATATGTTCATGGTTTGCTTATTGTCTGTGTTGCGTGAGTGATAGAAACACAAACACGGATAAGTGGGTTATGGTGTATGGGAATAAAGAGGACTTGATACTTTAATGCTATGGTTGGGTTTTACCTTAATGATCTTTAGTAGTTGCGGATGCTTGCTAGAGTTCCAATCATAAGTGCATATGATCCAAGAAGAGAAAGTATGTTAGCTTATGCCTCTCCCTCATATAAAATTGCAATAATGATTACCGGTCTAGTTATCGATTGCCTAGGGACAAATAACTTTCTTGTGACAAAAAGCTCTCTACTAAAACTAACTTAGTTGTGTCTTTATCTAAACAGCCCCTAGCTTTTATTTACATGCTCTTTATTATCTTGCAAACCTATCCTATCAAACCTACAAAGTACTTCTAGTTTCATACTTGTTCTAGGTAAAGCGAACGTCAAGTGTGCGTAGAGTTGTATCGGTGGTCGATAGAACTTGAGGGAATATTTGTTCTACCTTTAGCTCCTCGTTGGGTTCGACACTCTTATTTATCGAGAAAGGCTACAACTGATCCCCTATACTTGTGGGTTATCAACAAACCTCCTTTCCCTGTTAGAATTAAGGAACATGCTAAAGCTACAATTGCGGTTAATAAAAGTAATATTAGAACACTTAGACCATCTGAACAAATTAGAGTGGAACCCAATATTGCAATGGTTAAAGATCTCCTGGTTGATAATATTGATGGACATGTTATTTACTTCTGTGATGAAGCTGCTAGAATTGCTAAACCTGCTAAAAATGAACAAGATAAGTTAGATAATAATAAGCCAGTAGCTGGCATGCGTGTTGTTTCTGTTAAAATAGGAGATCATTGCTATCATGGTTTAGGTGACATGGGCGCTAGTGTGAGCGCTATTCCATTTAGTTTATATCAAGAAATTATTAATGATCTTGCACCTGATGAGATTGAGGACATAGATGTTACTATTAAGCTTGCAAATAGAGATACTATTTCACAACTTGGGATTGTTCGAGATGTTGAAGTCTTGTGTGGTAAGATCAAATACCCTACTGATTTCTTAGTACTTGGTTCACAACAAGATAAATTTTGTCCCATTATATTTGGTAGGCCTTTCTCGAATACCATTAATGCTGAAATTGTTTGTGTTAAAGAAAAGGTTAGAGTTAAGTTTGGTAATGTATCTCATGAGTTTAACTTCTCTAAGTTTCATAGACAACCACATGAGAAAGAATTATCTAGTAAAGATGAAATTATTGGTTTTGCTTCTATTGCCGTACCTCCTACTAATCCGTTAGAACAATATTTCTAAGACCATGAGAATGATATGCATCAATGAAAGGAATGAAATAGATGATATATTCTTTAAACAAGCACATGTCCTTAAACATAATTTACCTATTGAAACTCTTGGAGATCCTCTTCCACCTAAGAGTGATCCCGTGTTTGAATTAAAGAAATTATCTGATACACTAAAATATACTTATCTTGATGAAAAGAAGATATATCTTGTTATTATCAATGCTAACCTTTCAGAGCATGAAGAAAAGAGATTAATTAAAACTCTTAGAAAGCACCATGCTGCTATCGAATATACTCTTGATGATCTTAAGGGCATTAGTCCCACTCTATGTCAACACAAGATTAATATGGAGCCTGATGCTAAACCCGTCGTTGACCATCAACGTCGTCTGAATCCTAAGATGAAGGATGTGGTAAGGACTGAAATATTAAAGCTTCTGAAGGCAGGTATAATTTATCCCATAGCTGATAGTAGATGGTAAGTCCTATTCATTGTGTTCCTAAGAAAGGAGGTATTACTATTGTTCCTAATGATAAAAATGAACTCATCGCACAAAGAATTGTAACTGGTTATAGGATGGTAATTGATTTCAGGAAATTAAATAAAGCTACTAGAAAAGATCATTACCCCTTGCCTTTTATTGATCAAATGTTAGAAAGATTATCTAAGCATACACACTTTTGTTTCCTTGATGGATATTCTATTTTTTCTCAAATACCTGTGTCAAAAGAAGATCAAGAGAAAACCACCTTTACTTGTCCTTATGGAACTTATGCTTATAGACATATGCCTTTTGGTTTATGTAATGCACCTGCTACCTTTCAAAGATGTATGACTACTATATTCTCTGACTTTTGTGAAAAGATCGTTGAGGTATTCATGGATGATTTTTCTGTCTATGAGACTTCTTTTGATGATTGCTTAAGCAACCTTGATTAAGTTTTGCAGAGGTGTGAAGAAAGTAATCTTGTCTTGAATTGGGAGAAGTGCCACTTTATGGTGAATGAAGGTGTAGTACTTGAGCATAAAATTTCTAAATGAGGCATTGAGGTAGATAAAGCTAAAGTTGATGCAATTGAGAAAATGCCATGTCCTAAGGATATCAAAGGTATAAGAAGTTTCCTTGGTCATGCGGGTTTCTATAGAAGGTTCATTAAAGATTTCTCTAAGATTTCTAGGCCGCTAACTAATCTCCTTCAAAAGTATGTTCCATTTGTTTTTGATGATGTCTGCATAGAAACCTTTGAAATACTTAAGAAAGCCTTAATCTCTGCACCTATTGTTCAACCACCTGATTGGAACCTACCCTTTGAAATTGTGTGTGATGCTAGTGACTATGCTATTGGTATTGTTCTAGGTCAAAGAGTTGATAATAAATTGAATGTTATTCATTATGCTAGTAAGACTCTAGATAGTGCTCAAAGAAATTACGCTACTACTGAGAAAAAAAATTAGCGGTTGTGTTTGCATGTGATAAATTGAGACCTTATGTTGTTGATTCTAAAGTTACTATTCACACCAATCATGCTGCTATTAAATATCTTATGGAAAAGAAAGATGCTAAACCTAGACTAATTAGGTGGGTTTTATTATTAAAAGAGTTTGACTTGCATATTATTGATAGAAAGGGAGCTGGGAATCCTGTAGCAAATAACTTGTCTAGGATGGAAAATGCTCTTGATGACCCACTGCCTGTCGATGATAGTTTTCCTGATGAGTAATTAGTTGTTATAAATGCTTCTTGTAATAGTCCTTGGTATGCAGATTATGCTAATTACATTGTTGCTAAATATATATCATCAAGTTTCACATACCAACAAAAGAAAAGGTTCTTCTTTGATTTAAGACCTTACTTTTGGGATGACCCACTGATGTCTACTATGCAACATTTCTCCTTGTAGACGTTGTTGGGCCTCCAAGTGCAGAGTTTTGTAGGACAGTAGCAAATTTCCCTCAAGTGGATGACCTAAGGTTTATCAATCCGTGGGAGGCGTAGGATGAAGATGGTCTCTCTCAAACAACCCTGCAACCAAATAACAAAGAGTCTCTTGTGTCCCCAACACACCCAATACAATGGTAAATTGTATAGGTGCACTAGTTCGGCGAAGAGATGGTGATACAAGTGTAATATGGATGGTAGATATAGGTTTTTGTAATCTGAAAATATAAAAACAGCAAGGTAGCAAGTAACAAAAGTGAGCAAAAATGGTATTGCAATGCTTGGAAACAAGGCCTAGGGTTCATACTTTCACTAGTGCAAATTCTCTCAACAATGATAACATAATTGGATCATATAACAATCATTTAACGTGCAAAAAAGAATCACTCCAAAGTTTCTATCGGAGAACGTAGGATGAAAACATGCATCAACCCCTATGCATAGATTACCCCAATGTCACCTCGGGAATCCGCGAGTTGAGTGCCAAAACATACATCAAGTTAATCAATAGAACATCCCATTGTCACCACAGATATCCCATCGCAAGACATACATCAAGTGTTCTCAAATCCAATACTCAATCCAACATAACGAAACCTCAAAGAGCAAGACTCAATTCATCACAAGAAGGTAGAGGGGGAGAAACACCATAAGATCCAACTATAATAACAAAGCTCGCGGTACATCAAGATCATGCCAAATCAAGAACACAAGAGAAAGATCAAACACATAGCTACTAGTACATACCCTCAGCCCCGAGGGTGAACTACTCCCTCTCGTCATGGAGACCACCGGGATGATGAACATGGACACCGGTGATGGTTTCCCCCTCCGGCAGGGTGCCGGAACGGGCTCCCGATTGGTTTTTCGTGGCTATAGAGGCTTGCGGCGGCGGAACTCCCGATCTAGGTTTATTTCTGGAGGTTTTGGTATTTATAGGAGGTGTTGGCATCGGGGACAAGTCAAGGGGGCCCACGAGGCGATGACAAGGCAGGGGGCGCGCCCTCCACCCTTGTGGTTGCCTCGGGACTCCTCTCCAATATCTTTTCGTTCCAGTATTTTTTATATTTTCCAAAAATATTATTCGTAAATTTTCAGCCCATTCCGAGAACTTTTATTTCTGCACAAAAAATGACACCACGGTAGTTTTGCTGAAAACAATGTCAGTCCGGGTTAGTTCTAATCAAATCATACCAAAATCATATAGAATTGTTGTAAACATGGCATGAATACTTCATAAATTATAGATACGTTGGAGACGTATCAGCATCCCCAAGCTTAATTCCTGCTCATCCTCGAGTAGGTAAATGATAAAAGAAAGAATTTATGAAGTGTGAATGCTACCTAGCATATTTATCAATGTAATCTTCTCTAATGTGGCATGAATGTTCAGATCCATAAGATTCAAAACAAAAGTTTAATATTGACATAAAAACAATAATACTTCAAGAATACTAATAAAGCAATCATGTCTTCTCAAAATAACATGGCTAAAGAAAGTTATCCCTACAAAATCATATAGTCTGGCTATGCTCCATCTTCATCACACAAAGTATTAAATCATGCACAACCCCAATGACAAGCCAAGCAATTGTTTCATACTTTTGATGTTCTCAAACTTTTTCAACTTTCACTCAATATTTGAGCGTGAGCCATGGATATAACACTATAGGTGGAATAGAATATGGTGGTTGTGGAGAAGACAAAAAGAAGGAGATAGTCTCACATCAACTAGGTGTATTAATGGGCTATGAAGATGCCCATCAATAGATATCAATGTGAGTGAGTAGGGATTGCCATGCAACGGATGCACTAGAGCTATAAGTGTATGAAAGCTCTAAAGAAACTAAGTGGGTGTGCATCCAACTTGCTTGCTCACGAAGACCTAGGGCAATTTGAGGAAGCCCATCATTGGAATATACAAGCCAAGTTCTATAATGAAAAATTCCCACTAGTATATGAAAGTGATAAAATAGGAGACTCTCTATTATGAATATCATGGTGCTACTTTGAAGCACAAGTGTGGAAAAAGGATAGTAGCATTGCGCCTTCTCTCTTTTCTCTCATTCATTTTTTTATTTTGGGCTCTTTGGGCTCTTTTTTTTTCCTTTTTCTCTTTTTTTTCGTCCGGAGTCTCATCCCGACTTGTGGGGGAATCATAGTCTCCATCATCCTTTCCTCACATGGGACAATGCTCTAATAATGATGATCATCACACTTTTATTTACTTACAACTCAAGAATTACAACTCGATACTTAGAACAAAAATATGACTCTATATGAATGCCTCCGGCGATGTACCGGGATGTGCAATGATCAAGAGAGACATGTATAAAAAATATGAATGGTGGCTTTGCCACAAATACGATGTCAACTACATGATCATGCAAAGCAATATGACAATGATGAAGCGTGTCATAATAAACGGAACGGTGGAAGTTGCATGGCAATATATCTCGGAATGGCTATGGAAATGCCATAATAGGTAGGTATGGTGGCTGTTTTGAGGAAGGGTAAATGGTGGGTTTAATGCACCAGCGAAAGTTGCGCGGTACTAGAGAGGCTAGCAATGGTGGAAGGGTGAGGGTGCGTATAATCCATGGACTCAACATTAGTCATAAAGAACTCACATACTTATTGCAAAAATCTATTAGTCATCGAAGCAAAGTACTATGCGCATGCTCCTAGGGGGATAGATTGGTAGGAAAAGACCATCGCTTGTCCCCGACCGCCACTCATAAGGAAGACAATCAATAAATAAATCATGCTCCGACTTCATCACATAACGGTTCATCATACGTGCATGCTACGAGAATCACAAACTTTAACACAAGTATTTCTACCAATCCACAATTACTCACTAGCATGACTCTAATATCACCATCTTTATATCTCAAAACAAATGCAAGGAATCAAACTTCTCATAGTATTCAACGCTCTTTATGAAAGTTTTTATTATATTCCTTCTTGAAACTGACAAACTACTCCAAAAAGATATAAGTGAAGATCAATGAGTAGTCAAATAATTCATTAGCTATGTGAAGATTCTCTCTCATTTAAAAATTTCAGATCTAAGTATTTTATTAAAACAGCGAGCAAAACAAAAATAAAATGACATTTCAAGGATAGCACATATCATGTGAAGAAGCAAAAACTTAGGCTCAACCGAGGCTAACCGATGATTGTTGATGAAGAAAGGTGGGATGCCAACCGGGGCATCCCCAAGCTTAGATGCTTGAGACTTCTTGAAATATTAATTAGGGATGCCTTGGGCATCCCCAAGCTTGATCTTTTGTGTCTCCTTAATTCCTTTTATATTACGGTTTCCCTAAATCTTAAAAACTTCATGCACACAAAACTCAACAAGAACTTGTGAGAAAAGTTAGTATAAATCAAATGCAAAACCTTATCATTATCTACTGTAGCAAATCACTAAAATTATTATTTAACATTGCATACTAAATGCCTCTGCATATTTAATACTCCTATCCTCCAATAGAATCATTAAACAAGCAAACATATGCAAACAATGCAAACATAACAGCAATCTGTCTAAACAGGACAGTCTGTAAATAGTGCAATTGTACTCATACTTCCCTAACTCTAAAAATTCTGAAAAATTACCACACTGTATAAAATTTGTTGTTACTCATTGTGTAAATATTTCAAGATTTTATCATGTTCTGACTTTCTATAAGAATCCAGACAATTATAGAAAACTTTCTGTTTTCAAAACAGCAACATATAGACTTGCAAAATAGGCATGGTAAAGGCTATACTTGACACTTTTATTGAAATAAAAGCTACAAAATATTACTCTAAATAACAGCAAGAAAATCCTAATAAAATAAAATGATGCTCCAAGCAAAACTCATATCATGTGACGAATAAAAATATAGCTCCAAGTAAGGTTACCGATAATGTTGAAGACGAAAGAGGGGATGCCTTCCGGGGCATCCCCAAGCTTAGTTGCTTGGATCTTCCTTGATTATTACCTTGGGGTGCCTTGGTCATCCCCAAGCTTAGGGTCTTGTCACTCCTTATTCTCCTCATATCAATATCTCACCCAAAACTTGAAAACTTCAATCACACAAAACTTAACGGAACTTCGTGAGATGGGTTAGTATGATAAAACAAATCATTCACTTTGGTACTATCAAGAAAATATTCAAATTTTTTATCACATGATGCCTACTGTACCCTATCATTTCTATAATTTATATTAAGCAATATAAGCCATAGAAACTAGAAAACAAGCAAACTATGCATCAAAAACAGAATTTGTCAAAAACAGAACAGTCTGTAAAGATCTGCATTAAGTTCATACTTATTTTACTCCAAAAATTCTGAAAAATTAGGAAAACGTAGAAAATTTGTATATGAATCCTCTGTAAAAAATTAAGAGTTTTTACACGTGCCAGTAAAAGATAGGAATTTATGTACTGGACGCAAAAGTTTCTGTTTTTGCACAGAATCAAATCAACTATCAACCACACTATCCCAAAGGCTTTACTTGGCACTTTATTCAAGCAAAAGCTATAAAACATGATTAATACAGTAGCTTAATCATGTGAACACACAAAAACAGTAGGTAAAAATATTGGGTTGTCTCCCAACAAGCGCTTTTCTTTAATGCCTTTTTAGCTAGGCATGATGATTTCAATGATGCTCACATAAAAGATAAGAATTGAGACATAACGGGAGCATCATGGAGCATATGACTAGCACATTTAAGTCTAACCCACTTCCCATGCATAGGGATTTTGTGAGCAAATAATTTATGGGAACAGGAATCAACTAGCATAGGAAGGCAAAACAAGCATAACTTCAAGATTTTTAACACATAGAGAGGAAACTTGATATTATTGCAATATGTAAAAGCATATGCTCCTCTCTTATAGTAATTTTCAGTAGCATCATGAATGAATTCAACAATATAACTATCACATAAAGCATTCTCTTCATGATCCACAAGCATAGAAATTTTATTACTCTCCACATAAGCAAATTTATTCTCATGAATAGTAGTGGGAGCAAACTCAACAACATAACTATCATATGAGGCATAATCCAATTGAAAATTAAAATCATGATGACAAGTTTCATGGTTATCATTATTCTTTATAGCATACATGTCATCACAATAATCATCATAGATAGCAACTTTGTTCTCATAATCAATTGGAACCTCTCCCAAAATAGTAGATTCATCACTAAATAAAGTCATGAGCTCTCCAAATCCACTTTTATCATTATTGTGAAAAGATTCAACACCCTCCAAAATAGTGGGATCAATGCTACCTAAAGTTGACACTCTTCCAAACCCACTTTCATCAATATAATCATCATAAGTAGGAGGCATGCTATCATCATAATAAATTTTCTCATCAAAACTTGGGGGACTAAACATATCATCTTCATCAAACATAGCATCCCCAAGCTTATGGTTTTGCATATCATTAGCATCATGGATATTCAAAGAATTCATACTAACAACATTGCAATCATGCTCATCATTCAAAGATTTAGAGCCAAACATAATATTGCATTCTTCTTCTATCAATTGAGCACAATTTTCCTTTCCATCATTTTCATAAAAGACATTATAAAGATGAATAATATGAGGCAACCTCAATTCCATTTTTTTATAGTTTTCTTTTATAGACTAAACTAGTGATAAAACAAGAAACTAAAAGATTCGATTGCAAGATCTAAAGATATACCTTCAAGAACTCACCTCCCCAGCAACGGCGCCAGAAAAGAGCTTCGTTGACGGGATGTGAGTGCCGCTTACCTAGCCTCCCCGGCAACGGCGCCAGAAAAGAGCTTGATGTCTACTATGCAACCTTTCTCCTTGTAGACGTTGTTGGGCCTCCAAGTGCAGAGTTTTGTAGGACAGTAGCAAATTTCCCTCAAGTGGATGGCCTAAGGTTTATCAATCCATGGGAGGCGTAGGATGAAGATGGTCTCTCTCAAACAACCCTGCAACCAAATAACAAAGAGTCTCTTGTGTCCCCAACACACCCAATACAATGGTAAATTGTATAGGTGCACTAGTTCGGCGAAGAGATGATGATACAAGTGTAATATGGATGGTAGATATAGGTTTTTGTAATCTGAAAATATAAAAACAGCAAGGTAGCAAGTAACAAAAATGAGCAAAAACGGTATTGCAATGCTTGGAAACAAGGCCTAGGGTTCATACTTTCACTAGTGCAAATTCTCTCAACAATGATAACATAATTGGATCATATAACAATCCCTCAACGTGCAACAAAGAATCACTCCAAAGTTTCTATCGGAGAACGTAGGACTAAAACGTGCAACAACCCCTATGCATAGATTACCCCAATGTCACCTCGGGAATCCGCGAGTTGAGTGCCAAAACATACATCAAGTTAATCAATAGAACATCCCATTGTCACCACAGATATCCCATCACAAGACATACATCAAGTGTTCTCAAATCCAATACTCAATCCAACATAACGAAACCTCAAAGAGCAAGACTCAATTCATCACAAGAAGGTAGAGGGGGAGAAACACCATATGATCCAACTATAATAACAAAGCTCGCAGTACATCAAGATCGTGCCAAATCAAGAACACGAGAGAGAGATCAAACACATAGCTACTGGTACATACCCTCAGCCCCGAGGGTGAACTACTCACTCCTCGTCATGGAGACCGGGATGATGAAGATGGCCACCGGTGATGGTTTCCCCCTCCGGCAGGGTGCCGGAACGGGCTCCTGATTGGTTTTTCGTGGCTACAGAGGC
Organism: Thinopyrum elongatum; assembly: GCA_011799875.1. Classification (NCBI taxonomy): domain Eukaryota; kingdom Viridiplantae; phylum Streptophyta; class Magnoliopsida; order Poales; family Poaceae; genus Thinopyrum; species Thinopyrum elongatum. The sequence goes on from CM022299.1 coordinate 160,588,184, forward strand.
TTGCGGCGGCGGAACTCCCGATCTAGGTTTATTTCTGGAGGTTTTGGTATTTATAGGAGGTGTTGGCGTCGGGGACAAGTCAAGGGGGCCCACGAGGCGACAACAAGGCAGGGGGCGCGCCCTGGGGGGTGCCCTCCACCCTTGTGGTTGCCTCAGGACTCCTCTCCGATATCTTTTCGTTCCAGTATTTTTTATATTTTCCAAAAATATTCGTCGTAAATTTTCAGCCCATTCCGAGAACTTTTATTTCTGCACAAAAAACGACACCACGGTAGTTCTGCTGAAAACAACGTCAGTCCGGGTTAGTTCTAATCAAATCATACCAAAATCATATAGAATTGTTGTAAACATGGCATAATACTTCATAAATTATAGATACGTTGGAGACGTATCACCCACATTTATATAAAGTAGTAGTAGATGGTGTTATTAGACGTTGTGTACCTGAGCATGAACAGGAACAAATCCTTCGGAAGTGTCACTCCAAGGCATATGGAGGGAACCATGCTGGAGACATAACTGAACATAAGGTATTACAGTCTGGTTTTTATTGGCCTACTCTCTTCAAGGATGCACTTAAGTTTGTCTTATCTTGTGATGAATGTCAAAGAATTGGTAATACTGGTAGACTTCAGGAAATGCATATGAATTACTCACTTGTTATTGAACCATTTGATGTATGGGGTTTTGATTATATGGGACCTTTTCCTTCCTCTAATGGGTATACTCATATTTTAGTTGTTGTTGATTACGTTACTAAGTGGGTAGAAGCTATTCCAACTAATAGTGCTGATCATAACACTTCTATTAAAATGCTTAAAGAAGTTATTTTCCCTAGGTTTGAAGTCCCTAGATATTTCATGACTGATGGTGGTTCACATCTTATTCATGGTGCATTCCGTAAACTTCTTGCTAAATATGATGTCAACCATAGAATTGCATCACCTTATCATCCTTAGTCTAGTGGTCAAGTTGAATTGAGCAATAGACAAATAAAATTAATTTTGCAAAATACCGTTAATAGATTTAGAAAGAATTGGTCTAAGAAACTTGATGTTATGGGCTTATAGAACTGCTTATAAAAACCCTATGGGGATGTCTCCATATAAAATGGTTTATGGAAAAGCATGTCATTTACCTCTTGAGTTAGAACATAAAGCTTATTTGGCAATTAAAGAACTCAACTATGATTTCAAACTTGCTACTGAAAGGAGGTTATTTGATATTAGCTCGTTAGATGAATGGAGGACACAAGCTTATGAAAATGCCAAGTTGTTTAAAGAAAAAGTTAAAAGATGGCATGACAGAAGAATCCAAAAATGGTAATTTAAAGTAGGTGATCAAGTTCTATTATACAACTCTCGTTTCAGATTCTTTGCAGGAAAACTTCTCTCTAAATGGGAAGGACCATATATCATCGAAGAAGTTTATCGCTCCGGAGCTATTAAGATCAACAATGCCAAAGGCACTAATTCGAGAGTGGTCAATGGGCAAAGAATTAAACATTATATCTCAGATATGCCCATTAATATTGAAACTAATATTATTCAAGTAATGACACCGGAGGAGCACATAGAAGAGACCTTCCGGAACGCTCCAGGACCCTAAAAAGGAGTAGGTACGTGGCACGGTAGGTAAACCGACTCCAAAAGTTCCATAAAAGTACTTTTTGTTTTTTTGGAATATATAAAAAAATAGGAAAATAATAAACAATCAGGAAAGTGCACAAGGAAGAGACAAGCTCAGGGGGCGCGCCCTACCCCCTGGGCGCACCTACCAAGCTTGCGGCTCCCTCGTGGACTTTCCCGACTCCGTTTTCTCCCATATTACTTGTCCTGCACGGGAAAAATTCATTATATATACTCCTCATTGTTTTGACAACCGTATTGCAAGTTTTTCCTCTGTTCTTGTTTTGGGCTGTTTTTCTTACAGATCTAGATCTACATGGCTCCCAGAAGGCTCCGTACCAAGCACCGTATCGTGCAACCTTCGCCGGGCAAACACCTTTTCAATGAGGTGTATTACGAGTGGTCGTCATGAGAGGAAGACACCGGCAAGCAGGAGGAGGCTAAAGAGGTTGCGGGAAGCCAAACCCATGAAGGAGGAGGCCAATCCATGCCCAAAGGAGAGACCACAAAAGAGGGAGACATCCTACAAACCCTTTATCATAATCTCCCTCCATCTAAAATTGATACATTAAAGGTTTTTGAAGCAATCTGTGCTCAGAATACATCTTTCACTTATGAGGTTATCTTATTGGAGGAACAAAATCATGCCTTCCGAAGGATCAACAACAATTTGGAGTACTTATTGAAGCTGAAAGACAAGCCTACCACCTCATCACCACCATCACCAAAGAAAGACACTTGAGTACACGGGTATGGGCACCACCATTGGCTTGTTCCAAGCTTGGGGGAGGTGCCCCAGTATCGTATCACAATCACCTTTTATCATCATTATCTATCTTAGTTCGATCCTTAGTTATTTCGTGATTTAGAAAAATAAAGTTTTAGTTTGATCTAGTTTTGGGTGCTTGTTTCGTGATCTATCTATCTATGTAATCGAGAGTGAGAGTTATATAATAAAGAGTAGTTTGAGTTTTGCTTTATTTTCTTGTTTCAATCTTAGGAATGAAATAAAATAAAGAATGAAAAGATCATATGCTAATCCCATGGGGAGTAATGGCTTCACATAAAAGAAGTATGATTGATGAAATTTGTTGGAAGTTAACAAATATAGCATTGGTCATTGATGCAATTCATGAAAAAGTAATAAAGGAAGAGAGGTCTCACATATAATATACTATCTTGGACATCTTTTATGATTAGCCCCCATTAAATATTCTATATCAAATAGTTGACGTTGGACAAGGAAGACAACATAATGAGTTATGTTTGCTTAGAGAGGTACTACCACTCTACTACCGCTCAAGAAGATTAGGTAACAGAAGCATAAAAAAGCGGAAGTGCAAGCGGTACTACCACTCGTTCGAGTGGTACTACCGCTCAAGCTGAAAAACTGACCAGGCAAAACAGAAGGAGTCAAGAAGATCGAAAATGTGATAACTACTGCAAACGAACTCCGAATTTAGCAAACCCAAGCTTGTCGGATAGATGACAACAAATACTATCCAACAACAACTGGTTATAGTAAGAAGTGGCAGGGGGGTATGCCTATGATATAGAGGAGCGAAACCTCCATCAGTGAAGAACCGACATAAACTCCCACATCGAAAACATCATAGAAGATGCGCATGAAATTTGTTTTCGATGAACTCGAGCTTGTCATGAAGATGACCATAAGCTCTAAAACTCACAAAGAGAAACACCAAACAAGAATCAAGAAAGATGATGCAAGGATGCAATTGTTTGAGCTCTCTACGAACGATACGATCAAGCTACTCACTTGAGAGCCCCCCTTGATAGAACGGCAACTGATCCTATAACCCGGTCTCCCAACTACCACTAGTAAAATAGAAAACCTATCAAGGGCAAACCTTTGCCTTGCACATAGTCCACATGAACTAGATGATGATGATCTTGACCTCCTCAAGATGGACCACCTTCCTTGATTGCGCCGGCTTGATGAAGGCTAGTGGATTTCTCCCCCATACTCCGCTATGGGTGAGCTCTCTTCGGCACATCTTCACATGTCCATTGTCACCACAATGGATGGCAAGCTTCAAGCACGTGATCTCTTCGTGATGCTCCACTTGAACTTGCACACCACAACCTTGATGACGATCACTACTTGATGTCATCCTCCATGGGTTATATGATATGTTCCTTTTGATGCACGACCATGGAAACATACCTAACCCCACAAACAACTCTCACATAGACCACGGGTTAGTACACAGAGCGTAATGGACAATGCTTACCATACCATGAGATCACTTGATCCCGCTTGGTACATCTTCTATGCTTTGTGTGTTGATCAACTTGAATCACTCTTTGTACTTAGTCTTGATCAACCTGTATCTTTCCAACTCTCTTCATTAGGATGATGTCTTGAAGGTAAACATGAATGTTCGCACAATCTTCTTCTTCAAGACATGCTTGCAATAGGCTCAACTCTCACATGACCAATCTTTGGATAAATCCTTGAATAGCACCTTGGTCAACACATATTCTTCTTCTAATAACCTTGAAACCAAAAAATGGTCTTCAAGCAATATCTATGGACAAACCCTTCAAATATATCTCAAGGCAACCATTAGTCCATAGAGATTGTCATCAGTTACCAAAATCAAACATGGGGGCACCACATGTTCTTTCATCATGGATCCTCTAACATGTGGTGCTTACTTAGGATCTTTTGCTAGCCAAAATTCGCACTAAGTAGAGATACTACTTGTGCATCCAAAACCCCTAAACCCAGTCTCTTGTCATGAGAGTCCACCATATCTACCTATGGGTTAAATAAGATCCTTCAAGTAAGTTGTCATCGGTGCATAAAGCGATAAAAAATGTTCCTAAATATGTATGATCTTTTATTGGAAGGGAAAATAAGCTTTGTACGAACTTCTGACGGTGAAGAAATAAAAGCTACAAATTGCATAATAAAGGCCGCTATCACAAAGGACAATATAAAGTGACGCTCCTTTCCATTAAGAGCTTGCACATCCAAAAATAAAAAGTGCATGACAACCTCTGTTTCCCTCTATGAAGGGCCTATATTTTACTTCTCTGTATTTACTTTTATGCAAGAGTCAATAATGTTCATCCCTATTCTACTCTATTTATTCTCTAGTTGGCAAGCATCATGTGGTGGGGAAAGATCCAGACACATATATCCAGTTGGATGTAGGTGATCATGAGTTATTATTGTTTACATTATCCCCGAGATAAATAAGTTGGGCGGTGGAAACTATAAACCCCCATCTTCCTATGTGTTTGATTGAAGCTTCTGCTCTATAAATATGTCGCGAGTGTCAGCAATCATAGAAGACTAAATGATAGTTAAGTATGTTAACTTGCTAAACAAAGCTCTTACATAGACTCTTTCTGAAAATATGATGGATTGTGATTGTCCCAGTGACTGATATCATAATTTGTTAGTTCCCAATGAAGTTTATGGTTCATACTATAGTTTGTGAATGAATTGTTACTTTAGCATGAGAAGTTTTATGATGATATATTCCTGCTATGATAATGATTATGATACTTTCATGTTCGTATTTTTTTTATCGACACCTCTCTCTCTAGACATGTGGTCATGATTATCGATTACGGCTTTCGCTTGAGGACAAGCGAGGTCTAAGCTTGGGGAAGTTGATACGTCCATTTTGCATCATGTTTTCCTACTGATATTTATTATGTTTTGGATCGTTATTTCACTTTATGATGCAATTCTTATGCTTTTTCTCTATTATTTTGCAAGTTTCACATGAAGAGGGAGATTGTCGGCAGCTGGAATTCTGGACCGGAAAAGGCTACAACAGAGATACCTATTCCGCACAACTCCAAATGACCTGAAAATTTACGGAGAATTATTTTGAAATATATAAAAAATATTGGTGGAAGAAATACCAGGGGGCCCACCAGAGAGCGACAAGCTCAGGGGCGTGCCCTGTGAGCTCGTGGGCCCCCTGGCAGGCCTTCGGTACCCATCTTCTGCTATATGAAGCCATTTTTCCTAGAAAAAAATAAAGAGAAGACTTTCGGGACGAAGCGCCGCCGTCTCGAGGCGGAACTTGGGCAGGAGCACTTTTGCTCCCCAGCGGAGTGATTCCACCGGGGAAACTTCTCTCCGGGAGGGGGAAATCAAAGCCATCGACATCACCATCGATCCTCTCATCATGGGAGGACCAATCTTCATCAACATGCTCATCAGCACCATCTCATCTCAAACCCTAGTTCATCTCTTGTACTTAATCTTTGCCCCAAAACCTCAGATTGGTACATGTGGGTTGCTAGTAGTGTTGATTACATCTTGTAGTTGATGCTAGTTGGTTTATTTGGTGGAAGATCAAATGTTCAGTTCCTCAAGCATATTCAATACCCCTCTGATCTTGAACATGAATATGAGTTGTGAGTAGTTACTTTTGTTCTTGAGGACATGGGAGAAGTCTTGTTATAAGTAATCATGTGAAGTTGGTATTCGTTCGATATTTTGATGATATGTATGTTGTTGCTTCCTTTAGTGGTGCCATGTGAACGTCGACTACATGACACTTCACCACACTTGGGCCCAAGGGAAGGCATTGTGGAGTAATAAGTAGATGATAGGTTGCTAGAGTGACAGAAGGTTAAACCCTAATTTATGAGTTATTCCATAAGGGGCTGATTTGGATCCATATGTTTCATGCTATGGTTAGATTTATCTTAATTCTTCTTTCGTAGTTGCAGATTCTTGCGAGAGGGGGTAATCATAAGTGGGATGCTTGTTCAAGTAAGAACAACACCCAAGCACCGGTCCGCCCACATATCAAATTATCAAAGTAGCGAACACGAATCAACTAAACATGATGAACGTGACTAGACGACAATTCCCATGTGTCCTTGAGAGCACTTTGTTTTATATAAGGGAACTTTCCGGCTTGTCCTTTGCTATAAAAAGGATTGGGCCACCTTGCTGCACCTTTGCTACTATTGTTACTTGTTACGAATTATCTTTCTACAAAACTATCTATCACTATTATTTCCAGCACTTACAATACCACTAGTGAACCTATGGCCCCTGTGTCTATTCTTCATTAATACAAAACTCCTACAATTTGCTCATTTACTTTCTTGTCGTTTTCCCTATCACTATATATTTGCTTTTAATCTTGTAACTAGTAAGAACAAGGGGATTGACAACCTCCTTGCTACTGTTGGGTGCAAGCAATTTTATTTGTTTGTGTGCAGGCGCTGCCAATGTTGTTAGCTTGGCCCCTTCTATTGGTTCGATAAACCTTGGTTCTTAACCGAGGGAAATACTTCCTGTTGCTGTGCTACATCACCTTTCCTCTCCGGGGAATCCAACAACTCCTACGAGAGTAGCAACCATCTCCAATTGACACTTAAGAAATTTCTCTAAGAGCATTTAGGTGTTTGAAAAATGCCCTGCCAAGGAAGAAATCATTTTTACCTAGACCTAAGTGAAGTGGATGGTGGTTAAGTATCAACCCTTCCATGGATTTTTTTGAAATGTAGGCATCATTTGACTAGAAGAAAATCCGCCTGTGTTTGTTTATTTCCCTGATAATGCTCTGAGAAAGTGTGAAGCAAAGCATGAAGTAGGTAGGGAGACTATCGAGAAGGGAGGAGAGGAGGATGAGACGACCGCCACGTGATAGTAAAAGGGGCACACCATCTGATGAGTTAGATGTCACAATAGTCAATAACTAGCTGAAAGGCCTTGGCAGGAAGTTTGTGCGGGGAAAAACGAAGACTGAGGTGATTTTGGAGGAAGGCTGCAATATTAGTTTCTAGATCAACAGACATGGCAATGGATTGGCCAGGGTCGATGTTGAGCAGGACAAAGGTAGTTTTTTCAAAATGGATCAAGAGGCCCTTTGCGAAGGCGAAATCATCAAGGATGCTATGTAGATATTTTGCGACGCTAGGATCAACTTTAACAATGATTAAAATGTCATCGGCGTAATGTAAAACATGGCAGTGTAGTTGATTGCTCGATATTTTTTCACTTTTACAGGGGTATTTTAATGGGGTTTTCAAAAGATTTTCGTTAATTCTCATATTTTCTAACGCTAATCCTTTGAGAAAGAAGAAAAATATATTTTTTCTAGCGATCTGCAGAAATATATATATTGGGATCTCGCTTCAAGTGGGCCGAAAGGGGCCAGCTCCGAGAATTCCTGAAGCCCATGCAACCGATGAAAACCCGTAAAACCCATCAACCCAAACAAAACAAAGACGAAGGCCATACCAACAAAGCGCTCCCCTCTGAAGCCTCCTCCCACCCCTCCTCACGCCGCCGCCGCAACCCCGAAACCCTAACCAAACCCCCCAGCGCCACACCATGGCGTCCGCCTATGACCGGGAGGACGGCCTCGCGCCGCCGCAGCCGCACGGCGGCGGCCCCGCCGACGCCTACGATCCCAACTACGTGCCGGACTCGGTGAAGACCTTCGTGGTGCACCTGTACCGCCACATCCGCGACAAGAACGTCTACGAGATCCACCAGATGTACGAGGGCGGCTTCCAGCGCCTCTCCGACCGCCTCTTCCGCGACACGCCCTGGCCGTCGGCGGAGGCCGTGGCCCCCTACTGCGACGGCGACCACGTCTTCCTCCTCCTCTACCGCGAGCTCTGGTACCGCCACGCCTACGCGCGCCTCTCCCCCCTCACCGCCAGCCACCGCTCCGAGTCCTGGAACAACTACTGCGACCTCTTCAGCGTCGTCCTCCACGGCGTTGTCAACATGCAGCTGCCTAACCAGTGGCTGTGGGACATGGTGGACGAGTTCGTCTACCAGTTCCAGAGCTTCTGCCAGTACCGCGCCAAGCTCAAGAACAAGACGGAAGACGAGCTCCATCAGCTAAAGCAGTTTGACAAGGTAATAACTAAATGATTCATTTTTATTTTGCTTTGCTAGATTTAGTTTATCCGGCGATTGTGCTGCTGACAAGTTCTTTCTGTTTTTTGCAGGCATGGAATGTCTATGGGGTTCTCAATTACCTGCAAGCACTCGTCGAGAAGTCCATGATCGCACAGATTCTGGAGAGGGAGAAAGAGGGGCTGGAGTCGTTTACTGCCACCGACGGGTATGACTACCAGGGTGGGAGCAATGTGCTCAAGGTCCTGGGTTACTACAGCATGATTGGGCTTCTCAGGATACACTGCCTTCTTGGTGATTACCACACTGGCCTCAAGTGCCTGGCACCGATCAACCTTAACCAGCAGGGGGTCTACACCATTGTGATTGGGAGTCACATCTCGACAATCTATCATTATGGATTTGCAAACCTTATGATGCGCAGGTACAAAAGCATCCGGCTTTTTTGGGGATTACCATACTGGCCTTATGCATTTTTAGCTTCACTTTCTGCTCCTCCATTACACACATAAGCAGCATAAAATGCTTTGCTAGCATCTGTATAATTGTCCAATAGATTGTATTATGTCATATAACTTCAACAAAGAATGCTTTGCTAGCATCTCTAATTGTCCGAGTAGCTTGTATTATGCCATATAACTTCAACAAATATCTCATGATTCTCTTCTGTGAATCCAAATATGTGAAATTTATTTTGATTCAGCCATCTTGAAATTTCCAAAGTTGGGATTCAGTTCTTTTAGCTAATAGACTGTATTCGTTTGTAAACTTAGGTATGTTGATGCTACCAAGGAATTCAACAAAATTCTGCTTTATATTATAAAGTATAAGCAGTACCATCAGAAATCCCCTCAGTACGACCAGATTCTCAAGAAAAATGAGCAGATGTATGCGCTGCTGGCAATTTGCCTATCTCTGTGTCCGCAGAACAAACTCATAGATGAAAATGTTAGCACCCAGCTGAAAGAAAAGTACAATGACAAAATGACAAAGATGCAGAGGTTTGATGATGAAGCATATGCTGCCTATGATGAGCTATTTTCGTACGCCTGCCCCAAGTTTATTACTCCATCACCTCCAGTTCTGGACCAGCCACTTACAAATTATAACCAGGTAACGTTTCTTGTGGACAACCATAATGATGATCTATTTCTTTTCAGTTTCTACAGGCAAACTCTACCATGTAACCCTACTTGTTTTAGTCATCACAAAATAGTAGTGAAAAAGAAGCAACTCTTTGGTAGTTGGAAATCCATATTTCAGAGTCGTACAATTCTAGGGTTAGGTTTTTCTTGTCCTATTCAACAATAAATCTCATGTAGTAGTCAAAACACCTCTAAAGTCATATTTTCTCAAAGGTTTCAGTGCTTTAGTTTGCATTTTCTTAGTTTCTATGTTCTTTATAGTATGTTCAAATATCATTAGCACATCTTTTCATTAAGGGTAACAAAAATACATACAAGAAAGGTATATTAGGAACAAGACAGTTGCTAAAAGCAGCCCATGCAGTAAAGTTGATGCATAAAGAGGCTAGTTTTCTTATCAGTTAAGCTGCTAGCATGTCAGTTGCAAATGCTCAGATGGAAGCTAGTATCACTCTTGTCTATTTGTGAACAGATGTACTTCTGAACATTTTTGTTGCTGTACTGCATATGTTTAGGTTCTTATTCCTCGAGAATTACTTCTATTTCCTTGACCTGTAGATTTTCCCCCCAAAAAACAAAGAGTAGACATGCAGAATAAATTGTTGATTATTTTTCTTGTTACGTGACAGGACGCCTATCGGCTTCAATTGAAGCTGTTCCTGTACGAAGTGAAGCAGCAACAGCTGCTTTCTGGGATCCGGAGCTATCTAAAGTTATACTCAGCAATAACCATCACCAAACTTGCTCAGTATATGGAAATGGATGAGGCAACACTTAGGTCTGTGTGAGCATTAACTTGTGTTGTTAGTTTTTTTTTATCGGTCTGTATGCATAAGAATTTTTCAAACATTTGGACAGGTCTATCCTTATGACGTACAAGCACAAAATGCATGCAGTTGACAGTAATGGGAAAATTGTATCTAGTGCAGACTTTGATTTCTACATTAATGAGGTAATGTCGATTCTCCTTTCTGTGGCTAAGATAAGTTTTTTGCATCCACTTATTATGTTTGTGTTGATTTCTTTATTACGAGTTGGTGCTTTCTGCTGTATCTTAGAAGTTAATATCTTCACTATATCAATTGCTAATTGAGGTACTACAGTGAGCTGCTGTAGTCTAGATAATTGGAGCTCCTTCCTGGAATGAACTTTGTGTAGCAACAAAGATTCTTCAAGTTCAACCATGATTGTGTTAACTTATGCTTTCTCAAGTCTGTTGCCTACTTTGGCAATGTATGACTATAATATGACTAATTACATATGAACTATTTGCAATCATTCAGGATGTTATTCATGTCGTGGAGTCCAAGTCGACCAAGCGCCATGGTGACTACTTTTTGAGACAGATTTTAAAGGTACTTAGGCCCCACTTGACGATACCTCCCCCCTTTATTTTATAGATAACACATCGTTGCTAGACCATAGTCTAAACTTCCTTTGTCAATATCCTACAGTTTGAAGAAACCATTGCTGAATTGGACAAGGTACAGCTTGACTGAGCATGGTAGAGATCATGGAGGAGAGAAACGTCCCAAGATCCTGTTTTCCTTTTCTTTTTTCCTATTGTGAGAGGCACTTGTGATGACTACTGTTAGCAGAGCATTAGTTGTGCCTTCTGGTACACTTTTTGACTCAGTGAAGCATTGGCAATTCACTGTATTATCCCGTTTCTAGTTCCTGTTTGCTATTTGATGAGTAATCTGTCAGTTACTAATTGAGAACTTGAGATACCTTCCGTGTTTATCCAATTGGGTTGGCACATTTTTCGGCTCACAGGTACTAGATCTATAGGCTGATTGCATGACGCTCATCAGTTGCCTTGCATTCTTGCCATGCGTCCCTATGGGCTCAATGCATCGGTCCTTCTGATCTTGACGAGACTTCATGGCCCTAGCCCGCTGCCCAACAACGTGGCTCCTGAAGCGGATGAGAAAAAGGGAGGCACCTTCCTTGTGGCCTTGCAGTGGGTGCTGGGAAGGGGAGTCGCTGCTGCAACGATGAGGTGCCCTGATGACGACAGCGGGCCGTGGATCTGCGGACAGCGAGGCTCCCTGCAACATCTGTTGTGGGGAAAGGGGTGGATGTTGCCTGCGGCGTGGTGCTCGTAGCATCGCCTGTGTTGCAATGGTTCACTGCAACATCCCATGTGTTGCAATGAGCAACCATAAAATGTTGTTCGTGTTTGCAATGGGCGATTGCAATGCCGTCCACGTTGCAATGATCACAACATCGTCCGTGTTGTGATAGGTGTGCGCAACATTACTCGTGTTGTGATGAGCGACCGCAACATCTTTCATGCTTAGCCTTTGCTGATGACTACATGGGGACAGACCCAACAGTTCACAGCGATGCCGACGTTTGCCAAAGATCAGTCAGATGATGTGCAACATGTGTATGTGTAACACATGTCAATATTAAGTACTAAGTACGCCCTAAAAAGATATAAAGTCTCTAGGTTCCGGGTTGCTGAATTTTACTATGGTGACACGTTACCATCTTCCACATGTCTTGTAGTATCTCCAAGATAATCTCCATGAGGCTGTTTGGGCTCCCCGAGTGACACTTTGGTTTATTGGGGAGATTCTCAATAAACTAATTTTCTATAATACAAGGTTTTCTATTTCTCTCTAGGCACGTTATAAACACCATGACAAATTCCATTCCTGATCACAACAATTCAAACCGACATGTATCAACTGCACATATAAACATCATTTAAACCCACAATTTTGAAATCTAAATTCAAATTCAAGCATAATATATGGTCCAAATGCATGAATAGGGCTGAAACATAGAGCATTGTGTGAGGATTAGTGTAGGCACATGCTGGTTTGTTAATTACCACATGTTAATTAACGAACCGTCATTAGGACTTGTCATTAGACGAATATAGATTTGTCCACCACAGGTATGTACGGGCATATTTTTTAAACTTCACAACAGATTCTGCGTGTTGCATTAAGGAGCGGCTGACAGCCGTACTGTACAGAGGTTCAGGAGAACCAAGAGGAAATAAAAGAAAAGAAAGAAAGAAAGAAAAGAAACCAAGCAAGGCCTACTCTCACAACATAAGGTGGCGAGCGCCCGCTAACACCCAACAGTAGAGTTCGTCCATGAAGTTCTGGAAAACCGATGCTACGGGGAGCTCAGCATCTCCGAAGATTCTCTCGTTGCGCTCCCGCCAGATGAACCAGATACCAAGAAGGGCCAGTGACCTAGCTTGCTTGCGGGAGGTCGGATCGGAAGAAAGGCCATCAAGCCACTCACCGAGAGACGCCTGAGGAGTCCAGTTGGCCGGGGAAAATGCAGTAGTCTGGAACCTATCCGCCAAGAGCGACCAAAGCCGGCAGGACCATGGGCGGCTAACCATGAGAAGCTCAGCCATTTCAAGATTGCGCCGGCAGAGAGGGCAAAGATATGAGTTCGGCGGCCATTGCCTAGCAAGCAGCCTGTCTGCCGTGAGCAGTCTGTTCTGCACAAGCACAAACAAGCAGCCGAAGAAGCGACATTTTGCCGGTGCCCAGGCCTTCCAAACTACGCCAAGGTGATGAAGTTCAGTGGAGCCAAGGAGCATGAGGCGGTATGCTGAACTGACAGAAAATTCTCCGCAAGTAGAAAGACGCCACGAGGAGTCAGCAACGCCCGGTGTGAGCCGCACGCGCTGGATAGCTGTCTAGAGCGTGACAAACTCAGGTAGGGTGTCGGCGGTGACCCTTCCACATAGATCCATGATCCATCTGCTGCCGTTCAATGCTTCGGAGACGGAGCGATGCTCGCGAGAGGAGGCCAGGAATATGGCCGGTGCAAGAAGGAAGGGAGCCTTGCCATCAATCCAACTATCGAACCAAAATCGCGCACGAAGCCCGTCGCCGACCGCCGCAGCAAAAACCGCACGGTCGCTGTCTTGCTGAGGTTGCGCGGGATCGGGAGGCCGTACCAAGGCTTGGAAGGCGACAACCGCTCGTGCGAGAGCCATTTGAGGTGAAGGGCAGTGCTGAAGAGTGTGAGGTCGATCACCCCAAGGCCGCCAAGTTGCTTAGGGCATCTCCAATGGGCGATGCTTGTTCAGGCGCTTGAGCAGATGGGAAAATGGGATTTTAAGCGTAGCGTCTGTGTAAGAGCCTGTGTGTCCAACGCTAATAAAGATCTGTAGACGCCTGGTGAATAAAAAATTAAACGCGAAAGAGCTGGAGCGCCCGGCGGCAAACCTGGCATCGACGCAACGCCAAATCCTGGTCACGGGCGGGAACCAGGAAAAATAGCCAGGAAATCAACCCTGGCGCCTCAGCTAAGCGGCCGGGCATCTACAATGCCCGGCGCTAAAGCAGGGCGCTAGGAAAAATTTCTCGGCCAAGCGACGGTTGCATCGTGGATCCCCAGCGTCGGGGCTGGCATCGATGCCAAGTATAGCAGCGAGCGCTTAGTGCTTTCTCCGCACAAGCTGAGGCAGAAATCGTGTTCCTGAGCCGTATTAAGCGCTGGTACTTAGCGCCTTGCGTTGGAAGAGATAACGCTTATGGGCCTTTTAAATTTTCCAAAAATATTTGTTCTTTTCTAAGCTCCTGGATAAGTGCTTACCATTGTACATGCCCTTAGGACGGCAAATTTTGGTCCACGCCACCTTACAGTTCCCACCATGGCAACCTTCAGCCCCACGCTAGAGCCAGGCGCGCTGAATGTGGCCGATCTTGTGGCGCACCCAACAAGGCAGCTCAATTGTGGAGAACCAGTAGACGGCAAAGGCAGAGATAACGGAGTTAAGCAAGACCAATCTTCCTGCCATAGAAAGTAGCATAAGTTTCCAGAAGGCTAGTCGGGCACGAAGCTTGTCCGGGAGAGGCCCAAAGTCAATCTTCCGTGGCCTACGCAGGGACAGTGGCAAAGCAAGGAACTTGCAAGGCAAGGACGAGATAAGGGCGTCCAGGGGCTGACAATATCATCACATCAAGCTGCTCGTAGCAGATAGGGACCTCCCCGAAATTCTCCAGGGTACCTTTGAACGGCTCGAAGCTCCGACTTGACGGGGTTGAGGAAAACAACCATGTCATCCGCATAGAAAGAGATGCGTAAGAGAATCTCTAACAGACTCCTTAAAAACGCGCAAACTGTAAAAATCCGGCGACTATATGAGTTTGATCCTTTTTTGGGCTAGATCAGAGCCCATATAGTCGCCCGGCTCGTAAATTATTTTACAGTGGCCCGGAATCCCCTTGCGCAGTATAACTACGGGTTCGCGGCGAGTATACAAGGCCAAACCCTATCCCCGCGCCGCTGTGATACGTCTCCAACGTATCTATAATTTTTTATTGTTCCATGCTATTATATTATCTGTTTTGGATGTTTTATATGCATTAATATGCTATTTTATATTATTTTTGGGACTAACCTATTAACCCTAGAGCCCAGTGCCAGTTTCTGTTTTTCCTTGTTTTGAGCCTCGCAGAAAAGGAATACCAAACGAAGTCCAAACGGAATAAAACTTCACGATGATTTTTCTTGGACCAGAAGACACCCAGGGGACTTGGAGTCCAAGTCAGAAGAGCCACGAGGCGGCGACAAGGGTGGAGGGCGCGCCCTGGGAGGGGGGGGAGGGGGCGCCCCCCTACCTTGTGGGCCCCTCAGGACTGTCCTGACCTAGCTCTTCCTCCTATATATTCACATATATTCCAGAACCACCAGAGGCATCCACGAAAACACTTTTCCACCGCCGCAACCTTCTGTTCCCGTGAGATCCCATCTTGGGGCCTTTTCCGGCATCCTGCCGGAGGGGGAATCGATCACGGAGGGCTTCTACATCAACACCATTGCCCTTCTGATGAAGCGTGAGTAGTTTACCTCAGACCTACGGGTCCATAGCTAGTAGCTAGATGGCTTCTTCTCTCTCTTTGATTCTCAATACAACGTTCTCCTTGATGTTCTTGGAGATCTATCCGATGTAATCTTGTTTTGCGGTGTGTTTGTCGAGATCCGATGAATTGTGGATTTATGATCAGCTTATCTATGAATATTATTTGAATCTTATCTGAATTCTTTTATGCATGATTTAATATCTTTGTATTTCTCTTTGAATTATCAGTTTGGTTTGGCCAACTAGATTGGTTTTTCTTGCAATGGGAGAGGTGCTTAGCTTTGGGTTCAATCTTGCGTGATTTCACCCACTGGCAAAGTAGGGGTAGCGAGACACGTATTGCATTGTTGCCATCGAGGATAAAAAGACGGGGTTTTCATCATATTGCTTGAGTTAATTCCTCTACATCATGTCATCTTACTTAAGGCGTTACTCCGTTCTTTATGAACTTAATACTCTAGATGCATGCTGGATAGCGGTCGATGTGTGGAGTAATAGTAGTAGATGCAGGCAGGAGTCGGTCTACTTGACACTGACGTGATGCCTATATGCATAATCATTGCCTTGGATATCGTCATAACTTTACGCTTTTCTATCAATTGCTCGACAGTAATTTGTTCACCCACCGTATTATTTGCCTTCATGAGAGAAGCCTCTAGTGAAACATATGGCCCCCGGGTCTATTTTTTCATCATATTACTTTCCGATCTACTATTTTGCAATCTTTTATTTTCAGATCTATATACCAAAAAACCCAAAAATATTTTATCTTTTGTTTATCTATCTCTATCAGATCTCACCTTTGCAAGTGACCGTGAAGGGATTGACAACCCTTTTATCGCATTGAGTGCAAGTGTTTGATTGTTTGTGCAGGTGTTGGTGATTTGTGGGTTCTTCTCCTATTGGATTGATACCTTGGTTCTTAACTGAGGGAAATACTTACCTCTACTGTGCTGCATCACCCTTTCCTCTTCAAGGGAAAAACAAACGCAGGCTCAAGAAGTAGCAGGAAGAATTTCTGGCGCCGTTGCTGGGGAGATTTACGCCAAGTCAAGACATACCAAGTACCCATCATAAACTCTCATCTCTTGAATTGTATTATTCGCCATTTGCCTCTCGTTTTCCTCTCCCCCACTTCTAAAACGATTTTCGAAAAGATTTGCCTTTTTATTCGCCCTTCTTTCGTTCGTCTTTTTCGTTTGCTTTTTGTTTGCTCGTGTGTTAGATTGCTTGCTTTGTCACGATGGCTCAACCCAAGAACTTTGATCCTTACTATAGGAAGTTGGAAGAAATTGAGAATAATACTAGGAGCTTCATGTCCCTACAATTTGAGCATAATAATTTCTTTAGAAACGAGCTCAAGGAGCAGAAAACTTTTATGGAGTATATGAATAAAGAACTTGATGATATGTCTAAGGAATTCTATGGTCTTAAATCTCAGTTTTCTCATCTTGAAAATTTAGTTGGCCAAATTTCTGATAAACAAACCACTTTGGTAAATAAGATAGCTGCTGAACCGGAGTCTTGTGAAAATAATGATGAAGATTTTAAAGTGATTGATGTGACTCCTATTGAATCTTTGTTTTCTAAAATAAATCTTGATAAAGATGGGACTGGAGATGAGTCAACTTTAATTAGAAGGCGTCCCAATGATTCAGAGTTTATAGATCTTGATGCAAAAATTGATAAAAGTGGGATTGGAGAGGTCAAAAACTTTAAGTAGCAATGAACCCACTCTTTTGGATTTCAAGGACTTTAATTATGATAATTATTCTTTAATAGATTGTATTTCCTTGTTGCAATCCATGTTGAATTCTCCTCATGCTTATAATCAAAATAAAGCTTTTACTAAACATATTGTTGATGCTTTGATGAAATCTTTTGAAGAAAAGCTTGAATTGGAAGTTTCTATCCCTAGAAAACTTTATGATGAGTGTGAACCTACTATTAAGATTAAGATTAAAGATTATGAGTGCCATGCTTTGTGTGATTTGGGTGCTAGCGTTTCCACGATTCCAAAAACTTTATGTGATGTGTTAGGTTTCCGCGAATTGGATGATTGTTCTTTAAATTTGCATCTTGCGGATTCCACTATTAAGAAACCTATGGGAAGGATTAATGATGTTCTTATTATTGCAAATAGGAATTATGTGCCCGTACATTTCATTGTTCTTGATATAGATTGCAATCCTACATGTCCTATTATTCTTGGTAGACCTTTCCTTAGAACGATTGGTGCAATTATTGATATGAAAAAAGGAAACATTAGATTTCAATTTCCGTTAAGGAAGGGCATGGAACACTTTCCTAGAAAGAAAATTAAGTTGGCATATGAATCTATTATGAGAGCTACTTATGGATTGCATACCAAAGATGACAATACCTAGATCTATGTGTTTTTATGCCTAGCTAAGGGAGTTAAACAATAGCACTTGTTGGGAGGCAACCCAATTTTATTTTTGTTCTTATTTTTTGGTTCTGTTTTTCAATAAATTTTTCATCTAGCCTCTGGTTAGATGTGTTTTGGTGTTTTAATTAGTGTTTGTGCCAAGTAAGACCTTTGGGATGGCTTACGGTGATAGTTGATTTGATCTTGCTGAAAACAGAAACTTTTGCGTCCAGTCACAGAATTTTGATAATTCACTGGAGCATTGAAAAACCCTGAATTGTTTACACAGGATTGATATACAAATTTCCTCTGTTGTCCTAATTTTTCAGAATTTTTGGAAGTTACAGAAGTATTAGAACAATTCGGATCTTCACAGACTGTTCTGTTTTTGACAGATTCTGTTTTCTTTGTGTTGTTTGCTTATTTTGATGAATCTATGGGTAGTATCGGGGGGTATGAACCATGGAGAAGTTGGAATACAGTAGATATTACACCAATATAAATAAAGAATGAGTTCACAACAGTATCAAAAGTGCTGATTTTATTTTCTTGTACTAAGGGATCTCACGAATTTTCTGTTGAGTTTTGTGTTGTGAAGTTTTCAAGTTTTGGGTAAAGATTTGATGGACTATGGAATAAGGAGTGGCAAGAGCCTAAGCTTGGGGATTCCCAAGGCACCCCAAGGTAATATTCAAGGACAACCAAGAGTCTAAGCTTGGGGATGCCCCAGAAGGCATCCCCTCTTTCGTCTTCGTCTATCGGTAACTTTACTTGAGGCTATATTTTTATTCGCCACATGATATGTATTTTTCTTGGAGCGTCTTGTATGATATGAGTCTTTTCTTTTTAGTTTGCCACAATCATCCTTTCTGTACACACCTTTTGAGAGGGACACGCATGAATCGTGATATATTAGAATACTCTATGTGCTTCACTTATATCTTTTGAGCTAGGCAATTTTGCTCTAGTGCTTCACTTATATCTTTTTAGAGCACGGTGGTGGTTTTATTTTATAGAAATTGTTGAACTCTCATTCTTCACTTATATTATTTTGGGAGTCTTTCTAAACAGCATGGTAATTTGCTTTGGTTATAAATTTAGTCCTAATATGATAGGCATCCAAGAGGGATATAATAAAAACTTTCATATAAAGTGCATTGAATACTATGTGAAGTTTGATTCCTTATGATTGTTTTGAGATATAAAGATGATGATATTAGAGTCATGCTAGTGAGTAATTGTGGATTGTAGAAATACTTGTGTTAAAGTTTGTGATTCCCGTAGCATGCACGTATGGTGAACCGTTATGTGATGAAGTCGGAGCATGATTTATTTATTGATTGTCTTCCTTATGAGTGGCGGTCGGGGACGAGCGATGGTCTTTTCCTACCAATCTATCCCCCTAGGAGCATGCGCGTAGTACTTCGTTTCGATGACTAATAGATTTTTGCAATAAGTATGTGAGTTCTTTATGACTAATGTTGAGTCCATGGATTATACGCACTCTCACCCTTCCACCTTTGCTAGCCTCTCTAGTACCGCGCAACTTTCGCTGGTGCCATACACCTACCCTTTACCTTCCTCAAAACAGCCACCATACCTACCTATTATGACAATTCCATAGCCATTCCGAGATATATTCCCATGCAACTTTCCACCGTTCCGTTTTATTATGACACGTTCCATCATTGTCATATTGCTTTACATGATCGTAAGACAGCTATCATGATGTTTACATGGCTTGTCCGTTTTTTGATGTCATTTGCTATGCTAGATCATTGCACATCCCGGTACACCGCCGGAGGCATTCATATAGAGTCATATTTTGTTCTAAGTATCGAGTTGTAATTCTTGAGTTGTAAGTAAATAAAAGTGTGATGATCTTCATTATTAGAGCATTGTCCCATGTGAGAAAAGGATGATGGAAGCTATGATTCCCTCACAAGTTGGGATGAGTCTCCAAACTTTACAAAAAATAAAAGAGGCCAAGGAAGCCCACAAATAAAAAAAAGAGGCCAAAGAAGCCCACCAAAAAAAAGAGAGAAAAGAGAGAGGGGCAATGTTACTATCCTTTTTCCACACTTGTGCTTCAAAGTAGCACCATGATCTTCATGATAGAGAGTCTCCTATGTTGTCACTTTCATATACTAGTGGGAATTTTTCATTATAGAACTTGGCTTGTATACTCCAATGACGGGCTTCCTCAAATTGCCCTAGGTCTTCATGAGCAAGCAAGTTGGATGCACACCCACTTAGTTTATTTTTGAGCTTTCATAAACTTATAGCTCTAGTGCATCTGTTACATGGCAATCCCTACTCACTCACATTGATATCTATTGATGGGCATCTCCATAACCCGTTGATACGCCTAGTTGATGTGAGATTATCTCCTTCTTTTTTGTCTTCTCCACAACCACCATATTCTATTCCACCTATAGTGCTATGTCCATGGCTCACGCTCATGTATTGCGTGAAAGTTGAAAAGGTTTGAGAACATCAAAAGTATGAAACAATTGCTTGGCTTGTCATAGGGGTTGTGCATGATTTGAATACTTTGTGTGATGAAGATGGAGCATAGCCAGACTATATGATTTTGTAGGGATAGCTTTCTTTGGCCATGTTATTTCGAGAAGACATGATTGCTTTATTAGTATGCTTGAAGTATTATTGTTTTTATGTCAATATTACACTTTTGTTTTGAATCTTATGGATCTGAACATTCATGCCACAATAAAGAAAATTACATGGATAAGTATGTTAGGTAGCATTCCACATCAAAAATTCTGTTTTTATCATTTACCTACTCGAGGACGAGCAGGAATTAAGCTTGGGGATGCTTGATACGTCTCCAACGTATCTATAATTTTTTATTGTTCCATGCTATTATATTATCTGTTTTGGATGTTTTATATGCATTAATATGCTATTTTATATTATTTTTGGGACTAACCTATTAACCTAGAGCCCAGTGCCAGTTTATATTTTTCCTTGTTTTTGAGCCTCACAGAAAAGGAATACCAAACGGAATAAAACTTCACGATGATTTTTCTTGGACCAGAAGACACCCAGGGGACTTGGAGTCCAAGTCAGAAGAGCCACGAGGCGGCGACAAGGGTGGAGGGCGCGCCCTAGGAGGGGGCGCCCCCCTACCTTGTGGGCCCCTCAGGACTGTCCTGACCTAGCTCTTCCTCCTATATATTCACATATATTCCAGAACCACCAGAGGCATCCACGAAAACACTTTTCCACCGCCGCAACCTTCTGTTCCCGTGAGATCCCATCTTGGGGCCTTTTCCGGCATCCTGCCGGAGGGGGAATCGATCACGGAGGGCTTCTACATCAACACCATTGCCCTTCTGATGAAGCGTGAGTAGTTTACCTTAGACCTACGGGTCCATAGCTAGTAGCTAGATGGCTTCTTCTCTCTCTTTGATTCTCAATACAACGTTCTCCTTGATGTTCTTGGAGATCTATCCGATGTAATCTTGTTTTGCGGTGTGTTTGTCGAGATCCGATGAATTGTGGATTTATGATCAGCTTATCTATGAATATTATTTGAATCTTCTCTGAATTCTTTTATGCATGATTTAATATCTTTGTATTTCTCTTCGAATTATCGGTTTGGTTTGGCCAACTAGATTGATTTTTCTTGCAATGGGAGAGGTGCTTAGCTTTGGGTTCAATCTTGCGTGATTTCACCCAGTGACAAAGTAGGGGTAGCGAGACACGTATTGCATTGTTGCCATCGAGGATAAAAAGATGGGGTTTTCATCATATTGCTTGAGTTAATTCCTCTACATCATGTCATCTTACTTAAGGCGTTACTCTGTTCTTTATGAACTTAATACTCTAGATGCATGCTGGATAGCGGTCGATGTGTGGAGTAATAGTAGTAGATGTAGGCAGGAGTCGGTCTACTTGACATGAATGTGATGCCTATATGCATAATCATTGCCTTGGATATCGTCATAACTTTGCGCTTTTCTATCAATTGCTCGACAGTAATTTGTTCACCCACCGTATTATTTGCCTTCATGAGAGAAGCCTCTAGTGAAACCTATGGCCCCGAGGTCTATTTTCCATCATATTACTTTCCGATCTACTATTTTGCAATCTTTTATTTTCATATCTATATACCAAAAAACCTGAAAATATTTTATCTTTTGTTTATCTATCTCTATCAGATCTCACCTTTGCAAGTGACCGTGAAGGGATTGATAACCCCTTTATCGCGTTGGGTGCAAGTGTTTGATTGTTTGTGCAGGTGTTGGTGATTTGTGTGTTCTTCTACTGCTGGATTGATACCTTGGTTCTTAACTGAGGGAAATACTTACCTCTACTGTGCTGCATCACCCTTTCCTCTTCAAGGGAAAAACCAACGCAAGCTCAAGAAGTAGCACGCTGCAGTCCCCCCTCCCCCCTTTCGATTTCTCGCTGCCGGTGACTCCAATCCGCCGCCACACTCCACTATGTGGCGCGGGATGCGGAGCTCGGGCCGCCGCACCGGCTGTAGCGACGATCCCGAGCAGCAGTGGTGCGTCAAAGCCAACACCGTGAGGAAGCAAGCCACCTGGAAGTACACGAACCACGGCCTAGAGCCACCGCTGTCGCTCTTCCGCCGCGAGACGAAGGATTACGATCGCATACAGGCGTGGCTGTCCTTCGGCGGGGGCAGCTCCTCCGTCGCCGGGGGGTCGAGCTCCCATGCGCTGCTCACGTAGGTGAAAGGGGAGTCGGAGGAGCTCCCGCTGCTCTGCACGATGAAGAGGGAGCTGGAGGTGGAGCTGGAGCGATGTGGTGGCGTCATCGGGACGAAGGATTTCCTCCCCCGGCGAGGCGAACATCTTCGAGTCCGCCATCATCGCGCGCAGTGCGCGGGAGGACACTACAAAAAAAAGACACATCCGTGACATTTTGGGCCGAACGAAATTTTTTTCCTGTCATGCTTATGACACTTCTATGACGATAATTGTTTCAAAACCCGGTATCATCATAGATGTGGTGGGCTCCTACTTCTATGACAAAAAATCATGACAGAAAATGGGATTTTTGTTGTG
Source organism: Thinopyrum elongatum (assembly GCA_011799875.1). NCBI lineage: Eukaryota > Viridiplantae > Streptophyta > Magnoliopsida > Poales > Poaceae > Thinopyrum > Thinopyrum elongatum. Next base: position 160,611,128 of record CM022299.1, read on the forward strand.
GCGCCCCGCCTGATTACCACTGTAGCCAGACGGTCGCCACGCATACCAGCCCAGGAAATCACTCCGGCATGCGCGCTTACAACAAGTATCATGAACACAGGCATTTCTATTAATGGATATATAAGTCTTACATGAGATATATTACAGAGGTGATGGCAGCGAAAAGGCTCTATCTAAGGCAGCATGGTCCTGGTGCGGCTCCAATCCACAGGGATCTGACTGGGTTACGCTCCTAGCCCGCGAACGCTCCGGCTCCTCGTCGACGGACGATGGATCTTTATGTGAACCTGGCCACATTGAAGGCCGCTGAGTACTTTTGAATGTACTCGCAAGCAAACCAAACTAACATATACACCAAGCAATGCAATCCATGGCATTCAAGCATGTATTTGTTATTAGAGCAACATTAATTATCATAGCCTGGCATAACTAGCTAGCAACATCAATTATCAAGTCATAACAGGTTTATCTAGCAAGATAACTACTCAGGTAAAATACAGTAAAGTAGAACATATAAAGTGAATAATCCATACTCCGAATAATCTCATGATCCAATCTGAATCTGATCCAAACCCAATTCAAGTCTTTCGGTCATCCGACCATCTCTTCCATAGCCATCCCATGGCTAACATACCATACTCCTGATAATATCTGATGTCTGTGCAAGACAGGTTCTTCCACCATTAATGTCATCATTAAGGTTGACCACCTAGCGAGGTCTGGACGGGCTGTCCAATACCGTGGATGCGGCTATTCGAATAGATTTTACACTTTGCAGAGGTTGCGCACTTTACCCACACCATGGAGCACTGACCTCGTGATCCCATTCGGGTGGACCAGTGTTGCTCCAACGAAACCTGCCTAACCCGTGACTCCTCCACCGTACCACCGGCAATCATTCTCCCCCGAAGTCAAGCCCTAGGTGGCCCCTGTGTCACCTCGTGACACCTGCCACCGTCGTGGCCCAACTAAACTGTCCCAAACAGGGACCGCGCGCAAACAAACAACTGGGCTCACAAGGTTATCGCCGCCTACCGGGCTAGGGTAGCGCGCACGCATAACCTTCCCTGTCTGGTGGTACCGGTGAAAGAGCACAGAGCCAGACCAAGTCAAGGCCGTCCCATACAGGCAAATGTGGTTGCACGGATAAGCCTGAACAGGTGACTCAAGATCAACCGACTAAGTTCAGTTTTAGCAAGTATTTAACCGGCAGGTATATCCATCATGAATAACATAACCTGGTGTTAACCATGTATGAGGTAGTAGTTGCATAAACACAAACACTATCTCCGTATGATATCACGACAGGTCCTTAGTGAAACAAGATTTAAATGGCAAGTTATCACTTTACAAGTTCGAGCTATAAGTTACGACCATCGGAACCCTTGCACAAAACCAGCAAAGAAACCAGTAGCCACCAGAATAGTCTTTACAACTCAGATCTGGGACATTACCAAAATAATTCAACCCCGGCTCAAGACAGCTAGAAAGCAACTCAGAGCATGAGACGGTGTTGATAAGAAGAATGTAGCAGTTCCCTAAGTCGGCCGAAAAACAGCTCAGAGCATAGGGTCACCGCTACGAAAAGAAATTCAACAGCTGCCCGAGACGGCTGAAAAGCAGCTCAGAACACGGACAGTTGCTGATAAGAGAAATAAAAGTCAGCATCCACCCCGGACGGCCGAAAACAGCTCAGACTCAGGCGTGGTGCCGTCACCGAAGAAAGTGCAAGCAAGGGTTCGTCAGAGTCTCATACAGCTCACCACTACACAAGCAAGCATAAGCATATTGATTTAAACATGCAAGAAATATCACAGAGCAATGCTTTAGGGCATATATCAGATGGTCAGCTTGCCTGGGGTCGAAGAAATACTCCGGGAGAAGTGCGGAGAGTCCGCGGAAAGGATCGCCGGAAAGGATTCTCTCTCGGGGGAGGGGGGGGGGCTGTTTAGGGCAAGGGCAAAATGGTCATTTCCACTATGTGGCAACCTTGTGAAAATGACACCAACAGAACGGGCTCAATGAAACGAAGACGTGAGCGTTGGTTTCACCTGATTCGGAGTTGTGGGCAAAAAGTTATGGCCGTTTGTTGTTTAGGCAGAAAATAAATAAAAAGTATTCATTCTCGCTCTAAACCAGTGAACGTCCGCAATTTAAGCATTTTGGCCGGCGGCTGAGAATTGAAAGCGCACTTAGCGGAATGCGCTTTCCCAAGAGAAAGACGTATTCTTATGAATATGTTTTCACTTAAAAACGTGCGGGCCCAGGGTCAACACCGAAATCTAGCTGACGGGCGGGCCCCGCGGCGTTGACTCCCTCTCCTCCTCATCCCTTCTTCCTCCTCGCATCTGGACAGAGGAGAGGCGAGGCTGACGCACGCCGGTGCTGACTCCCGACGGCACAGGCCATCTCCGGCCGAGTTCCGGCCACCGGCGTGACCGGCACGACCAGGCGCCTCCGCCAGGGAGCTTGGCCTTCGCCGGAGAGCAGCGGAGCAGGCGGAAACATGGCCGCGGCGGACGGCGGCCACGGCCATCATGGGGGCACATGGTATAGGCGCAGAGAGGAGGGCTGAAGGTCGGGAGGGCCTCAAAGTGGTCCGGAGGGAGCTCCGGTGAGGTCGGGAGGGAGAGAGGGGGCTCGAGCGGCTCCGATTTGGGAGACGGCCGAGGCAGCAACGACAACCAGAGGGAGAGCAAGGGAGCTCCGAGGCTCGAGAGGATAGGCTGGGGAGGTTGCTCGGGTCCGGAGGGCTCGGGGACGTGCTTATATAGGCTCGGGGAGGAGCTTCTCGACGACGGCCGAAGCTCCGGAAGCTCGATGTCGTGGCGACGCTCGGGCGGAGCACCTCCTGTCAGTACACCTGGCCAAAGAGCTAGGGGACGAGGCGGAGCAGAGGAGCAGGCGACATGGGCGAGCTAGGGGAGCTGGGCGGCGAGTTGGGTTGGAGGTATACGGTGGGAAACGCCCAAAACAGCGGCAAAGCACGCTGTTTGCCGACATGGTGAGCGGTCACCACGAGCACCACATGGCCAAGGCATTGTAGCGACCTCAAATCATGTCAACAAGACAGATCAGAGGTCAGGGAGTCTATTTATGAGAGTTTGGAGGGAAGTGGAGGCAGGAGATGACAGATGAGAGCTCACAAGTGATCTGATATGCAGGTGTTTGATGAGATTTCTGGAGATATCGCTGGGTGAAACGAGCTGGTTTTTGGCATGGAGCAATGATCTACCAAGGTAACTACTCTGGTAAATTTTGAGGCCAGTTGGATAAGAATTGGGGGCACTTGCTGTAGAATGGACCCTGCTGAACAGAAAGGCAAACTTTGATGTGGCACTCACATACTAGCTTGCACTGAACTGAAATTTTGAGGAGATGAAATATTTGAACATATGAACCCACTGTAAAAATTTCATACCATTTGGATACACCAAAATGGTACTTCCTTCACAGAGGTTCCATATGGACAGAAACTTAGGAAAATTGCTGGGGAAGAATTAATGGAGGAATTGAGGTGATTTTTGGTTTCCGTGAGTGATTTATCAATGTTAATCACCATAAAAAATTTCAGCTCAAATGGATCAAGGGTTCAAGCACTTCCTTTGCAAACTGAAAATCTGGACATAATTTGCTAATGGATGCTGTGCTCAAACCTTGAACTATGGGACTTCTATTTTGATGGAAATGGTGAAGATATGGATAGGATGAGCTCCAAAATTTATTTGGGATTTTTCCTGGCTACCAAAATGGTAGTTCCTTTAGAAGCTGCCAAAATGCAATATTGGCATTAAATAGGAAAATACAATTTCCCTTATTTAATTATTGCCAATATTTTTGTGGGAGCTCAATATGATCGAAAAGAATATCTCCACAAGTTTTCATGAACTTTGGAGATGGATAGATATTTTCCTGGATTTAATTCCCTTAACTGACAGAAAAAGGAATTAATTATAAATGAAAAATATTGCAAATGACTTGGCAATATTTTTACATATCCAGGGTTTACAAAGATAGTATGATCACTGGGAAAAGTTTGGGAGACAATAGATCAAAGGAAATTGGGGTTCCTTTGTAATGGAAGAGATCAGGGTTTCCCTTCCGGTAACTCGGAAGGTAGGGTTTCGACGGCAGAATCTTGAGAAAGATCTTGGGTGGCAAGGTTGGACTGGAGAAAAATCTCTAGTTGGATAGGGAAGGCAAGGCTAGATGACCATCTTCATATAGCCAAGAGCGAGAGAAAATCTGACAATATCGAGAAAAAAGACGGGAGTCAAATCCCGCAAAAGGAAAAAAAGGGAGCAAAAACCAGGGTGTTACAAACCTACCCCCCTTAAGAAAATCTCGTCCTCGAGATTTCCAGGCTTACCTCCCGGTGAAGGGGGACTCACCTGTGTGCGACTTGGATCCATCAGCGGTCTTGTCTTCATTGGGTTCACTAACCTTTTAACTGCCTCTTCTGATGGACTATGCGTTGTCTCTGCACACAACTTTCCTTGAATCCTTCTCTTTCCTGTCAAGTGTACCTTTTGTCCTAGTAGTGATGTTGCTGGATGGGGTAGCAGGTAATACCAGCAAACCGATCGGTTTCCATGGCCTATAAGTGACTGCTCCGGGTTTTGCTTGATACTCCGTATCTTGACAGTCCTGGGCAAGACTTCCCTTTTCCTGGTATCAGGCTCACGTGCCCGTATGGCCTCGAATGGCTAGAGGTGACTTTCTTTTTGCCATGTCAGAATGCTCAGTCTGGCTATGGGTTCCGTAGGAGGTGTTCCCTTCTGCCTTAGGCATTCCGACTTTGTCCTTAGGTGATTCGCAACTCAAGGAACAATATAACCGAGCCATTGCTGCTATATCCTCAACTGAAATATGATCACAAAGTAATCATAGATAGTAATCTCTTATTCTAATGATGTCATGATGTCTATGAGCTATTGAAGCTGACGTGCTTTGAGCCATTCTATCTGAATGTCTTGTTTCAGACTCTGCCGCTTGTGGAGATGGCTCTGTCATATATAGCCTTTGTAGTTCGTGCTATGACCACTGAGCTGGACATGGTATGGCTATCATCCAGTGTATCTTTCAGAGCATAGCCTCTTGTCTTGGTTGATGGCCCATATTCTTGATGAGTGCGACAATCTTACTTGTAACCGCAGGTAGTGCATTGTTGTGGCCGCATATGCAAGGGTCTGACGAGAATTGGTAATAATACCTTGTCTGTGAAACTGTATCTTGCTGACCGTCACGGAGGTTATTTGTCCACAACTTCTTGATTCTTGAGGATTCCTTTGATGGACCTGTAATGACATGCCAACACGGCTCCTTGATTGTTTTCCCCGGTTTGTCGGGCTTGTTCTCACAACTTACTCTTGCCTACCTCGTAGAGGTTGATGTGCTCATATTCTTCCTCGAGTTATGGGGCCAATGTTTTTCTGAACACAGTCATTCCCGTGCACGAGTGGCTCGCATGAACTGATCCATTGGACTGCATGTTCACAACATATGCAGGTGTAGGATAAACCGTTTCATAACCACTGAGTTCTGAGGCAGACGAGTGTCTGGGCTAGTTCGCGCTGCTGACAAACTTGTTGTGGGCACGGGGTGTGTTGAAGAAGGCTGAATTCCTTATGCTCGAAGCTTCTACCAAAGTAGCGTGCTGAAGAAGGCTGGGGATCGTACCTTAAAAGCTTTCCTTCATGTGGCTTACTGGAAGCTTTCCGCGATAGCACGCTGAAAAATATTGGGGTGTCGTATCACAGAAGATTTTCTCCACCAAGTGGCGTACCGAGGAAGATTGGCAGTCTGGTAGCTTGCGAAGAAAGGCTGGGTTCCTTATACCAGAAGCCTTTCACTGTGTATGCAGTCAGATTTATGGCCGATTCTGGCTTCCTTCTAAAGTATCCGGGATTTTACCCATAGTGGAGCCAAACTCGGTATAGGCCATACCTTGACCGAAGATTTTTCTGTTGTTATGCATACCGCTTGTTTTTTGCTGGTCTGGTCTGATTATTGCTGTTGTGAAAGTTGCAGATCGGATGCATACCTCATGTTGATAATTAATTTGGAATACCCTTTGTATTCAAACCAAGTGTTGCTGATAATAAGCAGTTGTCGAATAATTCCATTCGGTTCAGCTGAGCTTTCAAACATGCGAAGTTCTCATTGATTCTGGGCAACCGTGAACTTATCCATTTTCCTTGCAAACCTTGTTCATAGTGCCCAGAAAATTTTGTATTTGCATCTGTGAACTTCAAGATTTGCTTTGAAATTTGTATCAACGTACCGAAATTTTGTTGTTGCTCTTGGCACATTCACATTCCTGAAATATGTCATCGGCGGGGAATAAATGATTCTTGGGTCCATTGAGGAAGACTCAGGGTTCACCTCACTGACTGAAATAATCCTTGTATTGCGGACAGAATGATTTGTCCTTACTGGTGTTCATTCTTGGTAGATCATCTGACTGCTTCTTAGATGCGATCGGTCCTAAGGCAAACTCTCTCAGGTAGATTCTATCCTTGTCTGTTGCACATAGATTCTGCTTCTGACCCATCCTTCGTCCTTGACAGATCCAGTGTTGCTATTCTGAATACCAGGCAGTTGGCTTGGCTTGACTCTTGCTGAATTGGATTATTGGGTATTATCCCGGTTGTATGCTGGTCTTCTTAGGAAGCTCTTGCGGATGGATCCAGTCGGAGCGAAGAAACGGAACCGACAAAAGAAACAAAAACCCTGAAAACCAAAAAGCAAAAAAAGCTCAAATATTTGCGGACCTTACACATGTGGCCGAAGATCCACTAGTATAACTAGTATAGCGCACTCGATGTACCTCTAAGGACTTAGAAGATAAACCACCCAATGCTCTTGGTAGCACTGGTGTGAAGCTCCTACTACTTCCTTAGGGAACATCATACTCGACGTATGACCATAGCCACAATGGCTTAGTCAACGATTCTAAGGTTGTCGGGGAGAAGATAGAATTTATCAGCGTTTCCCAAAGGAAACTAGAGTTAAGAAGAGAAATGCCATGGTTAGCAAGAAAGATAGGGATATCTGGTTTACCTAGGGGTTCAGGGCTCACGGGTCGTTGCCGGGTGCGAGCATTTCACACCGGAGGCAAAGGCCACGAGAGTTGGGGTCTGATGGGGCCAAAGACCTAGGGGGTTGCCTTATGATCAATAGTAGCCATGCCAGCTTGGCAAAGATGGCTGAAATCCATCTGGGCTTTCTATTAATCAAGAGGCAATGAAGTCTGGCTAGGGGTAACCTATAGTCAGCCTGGCTGCTCTGATACCATCTGTTGTGGCGCCCCGCCTGATTACCACTGTAGCCAGACGGTCGCCACGCATACCAGCCCAGGAAATCACTCCGGCATGCGCGCTTACAACAAGTATCATGAACACAGGCATTTCTATTAATGGATATATAAGTCTTACATGAGATATATTACAGAGGTGATGGCAGCGGAAAGGCTCTATCTAAGGCAGCATGGTCCTGGTGTGGTTCAATACACAGGGATCTGACTGGGTTATGCTCCTAGCCCGCGAACGCTCCGGCTCCTCGTCGATGGACGATGGATCTTTATGTGAACCTGGCCACATTGAAGGCCGCTGAGTACTTTTGAATGTACTCGCAAGCAAATCAAACTAACATATACACCAAGCAATGCAATCCATGGCATTCAAGCATGTATTTGTTATTAGAGTAACATTAATTACATAACCTGGCATAACTAGCTAGCAACATCAATTATCAAGTCATAACAGGTTTATCCAGCAAGATAACTACTCAGTTAAAATACAGTAAAGTAGAACATATCAAGTGAATAATCCATACTCCGAATAATCTCATGATCCAATCTGAATCTGATCCAAACCCAATTCAAGTCTTTCGGTCATCCGACCATCTCTTCCATAGCCATCCCATGGCTAACATACCATACTCCTGACAATATCTGATGTCTGTGCAAGACAGGTTCTTCCACCATTATTGTCATCATTACGGTTGACCACCTAGCGAGGTCTGGACGGGCTGTCCAATACCGTGGACGCGGCTATTCGAATAGATTTTACACTTTGCAGAGGTTGCGCACTTTACCCACACCATGGAGCACTGACCTCGTGATCCCATTCGGGTGGACCAGTGTTGCTCCAACGAAACCTGCCTAACCCGTGACTCCTCCACCGTACCACCGGCAATCATTCTCCCCTAGAGTCAAGCCCTGGGTGGCCCCTGTGTCACCTCGTGACACCTGCCACCGTCGTGGCCCAACTAAACTGTCCCAAACGGGGACCACGCGCAAACAAACAACTGGGCTCACAAGGTTATCACCGCCTACCGGGCCAGGGTAGCGCGCACGCATAACCTTCCCTGTCTGGTGGTACCGGTGAAAGAGCACAGAGCCAGACCAAGTCAAGGCCGTCCCATACCGGCAAATGTGGTTGCACGGATAAGCCCGGACAGGTGACTCAAGATCAACCGACTAAGTTCAGTTTTAGCAAGTATTTAACCGGCAGGTATATCCATCATGAATAACATAACCTGGTGTTAACCATGTATGAGGTAGTAGTTGCATAAACACAAACACTATCTCCGTATGATATCACGACAGGTCCTTAGTGAAACAAGATTTAAATGGCAAGTTATCACTTTACAAGTTCAAGCTATAAGTTACGACCATCGGAACCCTTGCACAAAACCGGCAAAGAAACCAGTAGCCACCAGAACGGTCTTTACAACTCAGATCTGGGACATTACCGAAATAATTCAACCCCAGCTCGAGACGGCTGGAAAGCAACTCAGAGCATGAGACGGTGTTGATAAGAAGAATGTAGCAGTTACCTAAGTCGGCCGAAAAACAGCTCAGAGCATAGGGTCACTGCTACGGAAAGAAATTCAACAGCTGCCCGAGACGGCCGAAAAGCAGCTCAGAACATGGATAGTTGCCGATAAGAGAAATAAAAGTCGGCATCCACCCCGGACGGCCGAAAACAGCTCAGACTCAGGCGTGGTGCCGTCACCGAAGAAAGTGCAAGCAAGGGTTCGTCAGAGTCTCATACAGCTCACCACTACACAAGCAAGCATAAGCATATTGATTTAAACATGCAAGAAATATCACAGAGCAATGCTTTAGGGCATATATCAGATGGTCGGCTTGCCTGGGGTTGAAGAAATACTCCGGGAGAAGTGCGGAGAGTCCACGGAAAGGATCGCCGGAAAGGATTCTCTCTCGGGGGGGGGGGGGCTGTTTAGGGCAAGGGCAAAATGGTCATTTCCACTATGTGGCAACCTTGTGAAAATGACACCAACAGAACGGGCTCGATGAAACGAAGACGTGAGCATTGGTTTCACCTGATTCGGAGTTGTGGGCAAAAAGTTGTGGCCGTTTGTTGTTTAGGCAGAAAATAAATAAAAAGTATTCATTTTCGCTCTAAACCAGTGAACGTCCGCAATTTAAGCATTTCGGCCGGCGGCTGAGAATTGAAAGCGCACTTAGCGGAATGCGCTTTCCCAAGAGAAAGACGTATTCTTATGAATACGTTTTCACTTAAAAACATGCGGGCCCAGGGTCAACACCGAAATCTAGCTGTCGGGCGGGCCCCGCGGCATTGACTCCCTCTCCTCCTCATCCCTTCTTCCGCCTCGCATCTGGACAGAGGAGAGGCGAGGCCGACGCACGCCAGCGCTGACTCCCGGTGGCACAGGCCATCTCCGGCCGAGTTCCGGCCACCGGCGTGACCGGCACGACCAGGCGCCTCCGCCAGGGAGCTTGGCCTTCGCCGGAGAGCAGCGGAGCAGGCGGAAACGTGGCCGCGGCGGACGGCGGCCACGGCCATCATGGGGGCGCGTGGTATGGGTGCGGAGAGGAGGCTGAAGGTCGGGAGGGCCTCGAAGTGGTCCGGAGGGAGCTCCGGTGAGGTCGGGAGGGAGAGAGGGGGCTCGGGCGGCTCCGATTTGGGAGACGGCCGAGGCAGCAACGGCGACCATAGGGAGAGCAAGGGAGCTCCGAGGCTCGAGAGGATGGGCTGGGGAGGTTGCTCGGGTCCGGAGGGCTCGGGGACGTGCTTATATAGGCTCGGGGAGGAGCTTCTCGACGATGGCCGAACCTCCGGAAGCTCGATGCCGTGGCGACGCTCGGGCGGAGCACCTCCTGTCGGTACACCCGGCCAAAGAGCTAGGGGACGAGGCGGAGCAGAGGAGCAGGCGACGTGGGCAAGCTAGGGGAGCTGGGCGGCGAGCTGGGTTGGAGGTATACGGTGGGAAACACCCAAAACAGCGGCAAAGCACGCTGTTTGCCGACATGGTGAGCGGTCACCACGAGCACCACGTGCCCAATGCATTGTAGCGACCTCAAATCATGTCAACAAGACAGATCAGAGGTCAGGGAGTCTATTTATGAGAGTTTGGAGGGAAGTGGAGGCAGGAGATGACAGATGAGAGCTCACAAGTGATCTGATATGCAGGTGTTTGATGAGATTTCTGGAGATATCGCTGGGTGAAACGAGCTGGTTTTTGGCATGGAGCAATGATCTACCAAGGTAACTACTCTGGTAAATTTTGAGGCCAGTTGGATAAGAATTGGGGGCACTTGCTGTAGAATGACCCTGCTGAACAGAAAGGCAAACTTTGATGTGGCACTCATATACTAGCTTGCATTGAACTGAAATTTTGAGGAGATGAATTATTTGAACATATGAACCCGCTGTAAAAATTTCATACCATTTGGATACACCAAAATGGTACTTCCTTCACAGAGGTTCCATATGGACAGAAACTTAGGAAAATTGCTGGGGAAGAATTAATGGAGGAATTGAGCTGATTTTTGGTTTCCATGAGTGATTTATCAATGTTAATCACCATAAAAATTTTCAGCTCAAATGGATCAAGGGTTCAAGCACTTCCTTTGCAAACTGAAAATCTGGACAGAATTTGTAAATGGATGCTGTGCTCAAACCTTGAACTATGGGACTTCTATTTTGATGGAAATGGTGAAGATATGGATAGGATGAGCTCCAAAATTTATTTGGGATTTTTCCTGGCTACCAAAATGGTAGTTCCTTTAGAAACTGCCCAAAATGCAATGTTGGCATTAAATAGGAAAATACAATTTCCTTTATTTAATTATTGCCAATATTTTTGTGGGAGCTCAATATGATCAAAAAGAATATCTCCACAAGTTTTCATGAACTTTGGAGACGGATAGATATTTTCCTGGATTTAATTCCCTTAACTGACAGAAAAAGGAATTAATTATAAATGAAAAATATTGCAAATGACTTGGCAATATTTTTACATATCCAGGGTTTACAAAGATAGTATGATCACTGGGAAAAGTTTGGGAGACAATAGATCAAAGGAAATTGGGGTTCCTTTGTAACGGAAGAGACCAGGGTTTCCCTTCCGGTAACTCGGAAGGTAGGGTTTCGACGGCAGAATCTTGAGAAAGATCTTGGGTGGCAAGGTTGGACTGGAGAAAAATCTCTGGTTGGATAGGGAAGGCAAGGCTAGATGACCATCTTCATATACCCAAGAGCGAGAGAAAATCTGACAATATCGAGAAAGAAGACGAGAGTCAAATCCCGCAAAAGGAAAAAAAAACAGGGAGCGAAAACCAGGGTGTTACATTCGTCCTGGGCGGGCCAGAGACGTAGCTGCATGACATTCTTTGGGCCGTCCATGACGGAAAAAACCGTGGTAGAAGCGAGGGCGAGGAAAATATCGGGGAGTTCCCGGTTACGGTGGGTGGTCGGGGTCGAGCAATGCACGGAGGTTTGCGCGTTTCTCTCATACACGTACACGCATGTGTGCGAGGCGTTGGGCTCTAACTGAACCCGAGCGAGGCGTTCGCTTACTGAACCCGAGTGATTGCACTAGCTACGTTACTAAACCCGAGCGATCGATCCCTTGGCTGTTAACTGAACCCGATCAAGGGATTCCTTCGCTACTGCTGCTAACTGAAGCCGATCGAACCTGCTGCCTCTTGATGAACAGTGACCGTTGTTGGGGGTTGGATGAACAGTCCCGATGGGGTTGGATGAACAGGACCCCCGTGGTAGGAGAGGCCGTTGCCGCTGGATGAACAGGACCCCGATCGAGCTGGTTGGGGGTGGATGAACAAGATCCCGTGGAGGGCTGGTTGAACAGTAGCCGGTGGAGGCTGGATGAACAGGACCCCGTGGAGGGCTGGTTGAACAGTAGCCGGTGGAGGCTGGATGAACAGTAGCTGGTGGAGGCAGGAGGGAGACACCATGGATGAACAGTCGCAGGTGGAGGCTGGAGGAGGTCGACGGTGGATGAACAGTAGCCCATGGAGTCCCGTTTTGCGGTACGCCACACCCCTCCCGATGAACAGGACCCCCGTTTCGAACGTAGGAGGTCAAAGAGAAGTTCGTTTCCTCCGTTTTGCGGTACGCCACACCCCTCCCAATCAACAGGACCCCATTTCGACCATAGGAGGTCGAAGACAAGTCTGTTTCCTCTGTTTTGCGGTACGCCAGACCCCTCCCGGTGAACAGGATCCCGTTTCGACCGTAGGTGGTCGAACAGAAGGCCGTTTCCTCTGTTCAGCGGTACGCCAGGCCTCGTTTTGGCTGTTCCATCCAAGCCGGTTGGCTCCCGATGAACAGGACGCATTTCGTTGCCTCCCGATGAACACGACGCAGTTTCTCCGTTCCGACCCAGCCGGTTGGCTGCCGATGAACAGGACGCCGTCGCTGCTCTTTGCTGCCTCTCCATGTACACGAGCCCTGGCCGTACGTATGCGCGAGTAGGCATTCGAGACCCCGCCCGTATGTACGTACGTGGCCGTATTTACTTTCTTGCACCCTGGCTGTACGTACGTGTACACGATATAGACGGGACTGCGTGACATGCTATGTCCGTGCCTCTACTACGACACGTGCCCTTCCTTACTCGACCACGGTTCATCGCTGCAGCCTGCAGATAGACCGATCGACTCGTATGTACGTACACGTTCGCGACCAGACAGACAACCCTATGTACGGTTCGACCGGGTAGGTCCCAGCTGTAAGGGAGGTAAGCAGGCACTTCCTTGCATGCGAAGATATAGCTGGTGGGTCCCAGCTGTCAGGGGGAGAATCATATTTTTTGCCCATAATATGGACGCACTTCCTTGCGTGCGAAGATGTAGCTGGTGCGTCCCAGCAGTCAGGGGGGAAACATTTTTTTCGTGAAATACGGTGGCCCGTCCGGTGGGTCCCTGCTGTCAGGTGGAGGAATCATTATTTTGCGCGTAATAAGGAGGCACTTCCTTGCTGCGGCCGTGGTCCCAGCTGTCAGCCTCTCCATGTATAGTACTCTTCCGATGGAAGTCGTTCCTTGACCACATTGGCCATGCCGCGCCGAGAGCACCAAGGCGGTGGACGACGGCGAGGCCTCGGAAGGGGACGACACGGAGCCGGGGAAGACGCGGCAGTGGATGCCCACGCGGAGAGGAGTACGAGGGTTGACTGATTCGGCTGCGGTGTGAGGCTGCCGTCGCTGCAGAATAACAGGGGTTGTGGGTGAGTAGAGGGATGGCCTGGCTAGAGGTTGGAGTAGGGTGGGGCGGTCAGGCCTGCGCGGCAGCAAAGCCGGCCACGGGAGGCAGGAGCAGGCGGCATGACCGGTGCTAGTTTGGGTGGCTGGAGCAAGAAGACCAGAGGTTGAAGAAGCACTACGGCCGTTGGATGGACATCGTACGGTCACTAGAGCTAGAATCGTTCATATTGACTAAGTTGACAAAGCCCTTCGTCCGTGTCAACTTAGTAGGCCCACAAGTCAGCCTCCCACTATGGTGGGTCCCAACTAGCAGGGGGAGTATTCATTTTTTTGTGCGTAATAAGGAGGCACTTCCTTGCGTGCGAAGATATAGCTGGTGGGTCCGAGCTGTCAACTGGGGGAACATTTTTTTCACAAAATACAGAGGCCCTTCCGGTGGGTCCCAGCTGTCACGTGGAGGAATCATTATTTTGCGCATAATAAGGAGGCATTTCCTTGCGTGCGGCCGTGGACCCAGCTGTCAGCCTCTCCACGTACAGTCCACTTCCGATGGATGTCGTTCATTGACCACATTGACCACGCCACGCCGAGAGCACCAGGGCGGTGGACGACGGCGAGGCCTAGGAAGGGAACGACACGGGGCCAGGGAAGACTCGGCAGTTGTTTCCCACATGGAGGGGAGTACGAGGGTTTACTGGTTCGTCTGCTGTCGCCGGAGAATAACAACAGGTGTGGGTGAGTAGAGGGATGGCCATGCCAGCGATGGGAGTAGGGTGGGGCGGTGAGGCCTGCGCGGCAGCACAGCCGGCCACGGGAGGAGGGAGCACGCAGTCCCGCCGGTGCTTGTTTGAGCGGCTGGAGCAGGAAGAGCAGAGATTGAAGAAGCACGACGGCCGTTGGATGGACATCCAATAGTCACTGCTCTCGTGCGTTGACTAAGTTGACACGGCGTAGCGTGTGCGTCAACCTTTTTTTTAGGAAAGCGTACGCGTCAACCTATAGTAGGCGCACAAGTCAGCCTCAAATCTGTGGAAAACAGCATACAGCCCATCTGCCATTATTTCAAATAATTTACAGCCCATTTGCTAATTCTTAAGGTTTTTTTGAGCCCATATTCTTTTTGTTAGCATTACAGCCCATATTGTGGCCACGGTTAAAAAATTATACGAAATTTTGCATATTTCGGTGCGGTCCGAACTGTTTTTAATCCCGAAATTTCGAGTCACATTCAAACTAATTTTAAAAATAAATTTATATCAATATAAAATCCAAATAATTGTCCACGCATAAAAATCAATGGAATTTAAAATCTCGAAATAAAAAAAAGAAATTTGAAACTAATTGCCGGTTTGATGTGTTCTAAAAATATACAGACCATTTCTCATTACTGATAGCCCATTTTCTGGGCAAGCCGAATGAAGATCTCCTCATCTTGAAAGATTTGCAGCCCAGCAGGGCTGACAAAGCAAGTAGGCCTCGGTTGGGTATTATGCAAAAGAAAAAAAAATGGGGCTAACTATTTTTAGAAAGAAAAAAAAATTACTGGGCTGGTCTTATGGTAAACATAAAAGAAAAGGCTGGCTAGACAGGCCAGAGTGCCCCGCACAGCCCAGTTGACACCCTGCTTCCGTCTCAAAAACAAAAACAACTGTTCGAGCTGCTGGGTCCCTGGTGTCAGCCGCTTGTTGTGCAATTCTCTCGTTTATTGACTACATTGACAATGGCATGGGACCCAGATGTCAGAAATCCATTAGGAGGAACCATTTTTTTTGGCTGGAAATAAGGAGTCACTTGCTTGCGTACTGCCATGACCCTGATGGGTCCCTGCTGTCATCTTCTCCATGTACAACCATCTCATGATTGTGTACGCGTCAACCTAGTAGGCCCACAAGTCAGCCTCTAAACCCGTAGCGGACAAATACAACCCATTTAAAAAAAATAACAACCCATTCCATATGTTCAAATGGAAAGTTCAACATTCAGAGCAAAGTAACAGGTCTGATCCAGATATAGAGTACTGAACTTCCACGTTGACAACCATCATAGCCAAGTTAACTATCTACTCCTAGTAATACTCTAGTAGTGTACAAGTACTAACTTACTCTTAGCTAACTAGACGATGCCGGACGCCATCTGCGGTACATGCTAAACGCCGGCACCGATGTCCTCCTCCTCGCCTTGGACTTGCCAAAGGTGCGATAGGGCGCGTTGCTCGCGCGCGTTGGCCCTTTCCATGCCGGCGTGGTCCACCGAAGCTTCGGCTTCTAAGCGGGAAACCCACTTGATGAGCTGGTAATAAAATTCGGCGTCGCGAACACGTGCATGCCCGACAGCCTCCAGGGCTATTTGCCGGGCGCCAGCCTCCACGTAGTCGGCCCAGTTGCGGGCGCTCTGCTCGTGACTCAGAGCGTCGATGTGCTACTGCTCCATGCCCCACTGGTGGCGCAAATCGGCGATACGCTGCTCCTCCGCTAGGCGGTCGCGCTCCAACAAGTCCTCATACTTCACATTGCCATCTAAAGACTGATAGAATGCCTCCTCCCTCCGTCTGCCTTCCAGTGAAAAATTGAACACTAGTTCCGGTGGTGACCGCCTCCTGCGTCGCCTATTGCGGACGGGCGGGGGCATGACGGATGTGGCGAGAGCGAGGACAAGTGGCGAGCGATGTCGGGCCAATGGGGGCTTATGAGGATAGGGCGAGTTGGGTGATGGTGCCACCGGAGAACGCCGGGAACCAGTAATTATAGGTGGAAGGTAGGTGAAGCAGCGTGTCGCGGGAAATGCGACAGTCATCGGAATTCAATGCATAAGCAGGCATGGCTTAGCGCGCCACCTTACCGTGGAAAACTGGAAAAACTGATGTGCCGTCCCGTCCCGTCAGTGGTGCGTCCCGTCCGTGCTGGATCGCACATCGGCATGACGGTCAAACGAGTGCACTCGAATCATCCAGATGAGGTACTCCCTCCTTGTCAAAAATTATTCCACCACTCATCATCTACCTTGGTTGGTGAGATTTTTGAATTGAGCCCTGCAAACCGGAAAGGAGGTAGTACGTGCGTGATCCGCTATTTATTCGTGTAGGATCGAGTAGGTCGGATAGTGTACTTGTAGGATCACATTAGCTGATGAATGTTCGCTAGGAGACAAGGCATTTGCGAACGTTTTTGCTGGCAGTTTCTTCAGATTCGCATGGCATTTTCTTTAGAACAGCTTGTCAGTTTCTTCAGAGGTAGGCATTTTTATTCGAAAAACTGCCACTTCGGAACTTGTGTCGCAACTAAAACTGCCAGGAGCGTATTAGTAGGCTAGCTAGTGATCGATCAGTAACTTGTAAACACTGAGCGAACAGAAATAAGGAACTGCTAGTAACTTGTAAACACTGAGAACACAGAAATAAGGATCATGCTGTGCACAGTAGTAAGAGCCGATCCGTTCGAAATGTTCACACGAGACTCACAGGCCTGGCATTGTAATATGTTCACATTAGTAGCCCAAATTCACAACCAACTAGTACGATTCCCATACATAAGATCAACATGTTAATGCATCTCATTGATTCACAGATCATATACAAATATGTAGCTCCAAAAGCAAAGATCTAGAAAAAACATCTGTTCTTCCTACTAACATGGATGCTTCTCTGGGCCAACATTCAGTACAGAGTGAAAGTCAATTTTGTTTGTGAAGTCTACAATTCCTCTTGCAAACGTAAGTGGTTTCACCAACAGCTGGAACCATGAGAATGAACCACACATGATGGAGGAACATCCACTGCAATATGATTTGGTCTTCTCTCGATCACACGGCGAGACTATTTTCGGAATATAAACTTTAACTTAGGCAAAATGATGCCCATTGTATAATCAGACCAAAGCAATGAAGCACCTAGTGTTGGCTAATAAATAGTACAGTACTACTTTTGTGCAGTCCATGAAGTGACTATGCAATCTTTCTGTGTCTATTTTCAAATGGCACTGCATGCAGTGACTATACTATTCTCTTGTGCAGTTCCACCAAAATTGCGGTCACTTTGTTTGTTTGCCAAATAGCAACGGCAGACATCTGTCTGCACAAATATCAAGCAGCTAGTAAACATATACCCCACCTTGTATTTTCGGTTTAAACACATCTCTTCCGCTTAGCATCTTTCATGTTTTGCACTGGACAATTTGATACTGTCATGTTTTGCCCTGGACAATTTCGTACTGAATTGATTTGCTGGTACAGAGCAGAAATATAGCGCCTATTCTTCATCAGACCAAGGATATCCATGTTCGCAGTGATGGAAGAGGTGAAATCGATACAACCGAAATTGAGCATCCAATCATTGAATCATGTCCTGCACCTCCAATGTAGGTCCACCCTGCCAATAAATTCACATGCAAACCACTAATATTACTATCTAATGACAGTACAAAAAGAGTAGTAAGATAGTAGCAAACCATGTACCTTCGTAATGAACAGGTCATAGTGCCACCAATTGGATATAACGGTTTGGAAGAAAACATGCTCCTAATGTTGAACCATTTGGACTTTTTGTGCAGTTCCACTAAAATCGAGTATCCCTGTTTGCATAGATATTGAAAGTGTGATTACTATAAAAGTGGCACTAGTTGAAGCATAGACTCACAAATATAAGCATTCCAATTTCTTAATGGGAAAAGGTAGCAAGACTGTTTCTAACCACCTTTTTGAAGGAATAAATAAGGCAACAGCGGCTGATGTCAGGAAGGCATACATAGTATTTTCTTAAAAACTGAACCATTCACTACAAAAAAAAGACACATCCGTGACATTTTGGGCCGAACGAATATTTTTTCTGTCATGCTTATGACACTTCTATGACGATAATTGTGACAAAACCCGGTATCATCATAGATGTGGTGGGCTCCTACTTCTATGACAAAAAATCATGACAGAAAATGGGCTTTTCGTCCTGGGCGGGCCGGAGATGCACCTGCATGACATTCTTTGGGCCATCCATGACGGAAAAAATCATGGTAGAAGCGAGGGCGAGGAAAATTTCGGGGAGTTCCCGGTTACGGTGGGTGGTCGGGGCCAAGCGATGCACGGAGGTTTGCGCGTTTCTCTCATACACGTACGCGCGTGTGTGCGAGGCGTTGCGCTCTAACTAAACCCGAGCGAGGCGTTGGGCTCTAACTGAACCCGAGCGATTGCACTAGCTACGTTACTGAACCCCGATCGATCCCTTGCTGTTAACTGAACCCGAGTGATTCCTTCGCTACTGCTGCTAACTGAAGTCGATCGAAGCTGCCTCTTGATGAACAGTTCCCGGTGGGGGTTGGATGAACAGTTCCCGATGGGGGTTGGATGAACAGGATCCCGTGGTAGTAGAGGCCGTTGCCGCTGGATGAACAGGACCCCGATCGAGGAGGTGGGGGTGGATGAATAGTAGCCGGTGGAGGGACCCCGTGGAGGGCTGGTTGAACAGGACCCCGTGGAGGGGCTGGTTGAACAGGACCCCGTGGAGGCTGGATGAACAGGACCCCGTGGAGGGCTGGATGAATAGTAGCCGGTGGATGAATAGTAGCCCGTGGAGTCCTGTTTTGCGGTACGCCACACCCCTCCCGATGAACAGGACCCCGTTTCGACCGTAGACGCTCCAACACAAGTCCGTTTCCTCCGTTTTGCGGTACGCCACACACCTCCCGATCAACAGGACCCCGTTTCGACCGTACGCGGTCGAACACAATTCCGTTTCCTCTGTTTTGCGGTACGCTAGACCCTTCCCGATGAACAGGACCCCGTTTCGACCGTACGCGGTCGAACAGAAGGCCCGTTTCCTCCGTTCTGCGGTACGCCAGACCTCGTTTCGGCTGTTCCGTCCAAGCCGGTTGGCTCCCGATGAACACGACGTATTCCGTTGCGTCCCGATGAACACGACGCATTCCGTTGCCTCCCCATGAACATGACGCAGTTTCTCCGTTCCGACCCAGCCGGTTGGCTTCCGATGAACAGGACGCCGTTGCTGCCGTCCGTGGCCTCTCCATGTACACGAGCCCTGGCTGTACGTATGCGCGAGTACGCGTTCGAGACCCTGCCCGTATGTACGTACGTGGCCATATTTTTTGGCATCTGGCTGTATGTACGTGTACACGGTTTTGACTGGACTGCCTGAACTGCTACCACTCCTTACTCGGCCACGGTTCATCATGGCAGACAGACCGATCGACCGGTATGTACACAGACAACGCTACGTACGCTTCGGCCGGGTGGGTCCCAGCTGTCAAGGAGGATAAGGACGCACTTCCTTGCGTGCGAAGATATAGCTGGTGAGTCCCAGCTGTCAGGGGGAAGAATCATTTTTTTACCCATAATAAGGACGCACTTCCTTGCGTGCGAAGATGTAGCTGGTGAGTTCCAGCTGTCAGGGGGAGAAAACATTATTTTTAGGGTAAAAAGGATGCAGTTGCATGCATGCGTCCATGGGCGTGGTGCGTCCCCACTGTCAGCCTCTCCACGTACAGTCATCTTCCAATGACTCTTGTTTGTTGACCACACCGTGTAGAGCGCAACAAGTCGGTGGACGACGGCGAGGCCCCAGACTGGAACGCCCTGGAGATAGGGAAGATGCGGCAGTGGAGTCGCAGACGGAGAGGAGTGGGAAACTTGACTGGTTCGGGTGCGGGGTGGGCCTACACTCGGCAGAGAATAACAGGAGGTGCGGAGGAGTGGAGGGATGGCCTGGCCGTCGGCGGGGTAGCGTTTCGCTGCGAGGCGCACAAAAAAGCACCGCTGGACGCCGAAGGCTGAAGCAGGCGGTCCCGGCAGCGCTGGGGGAAGAAGACGAGAGATTGAAGAAGAATGCCGGCCGTTGGATGTAAATCCAACGCCTTGCTTAGGCTTCGACCTTTGTATTTTTATTTTTTGCGAAAGTGCTTAGGCTTCGACCTACTGGTCCACATGTCAGCCAGTCCATTTGGTTTTTTTAGTCCATTTGGTGGGCTGGGTGAAACAATGATGTAGCATCTATGCAGCCCGTTTATATATTATGGGTAGAATTTAAAGCCCATTTGCATTTTTCTCGAAATCTGCGGACTTGCTGGGCTGGGTGAAAATATCATGTAAGGCTGGACGGAGAAATGTTATAAAAACATAAACACATGATTGCACGTCTATTACTGCATTGGTCAGTAAAATCTTTGCAAGCTTATGTACGCAATCACTAGGAGTTAGCTTGCCAAGTTATATATAAACAATTATTATTATTATTATTTTGTAAAAACTTTCGATTTATGAAATAAAATATCATTTTAATTTGATGAGTTAATAGGACGTGGGGTATTATTTTTTTAGGCTAGACGTGGGATAGTTGAGTTGGTTCTAGGGAAAAGTACTGGGAGAAAACTCAGATTACATCGAAAAAGAAAGTGGGAGAAAATTTAGATATATGATTAATGAAAACGAAAAATAAAGGAAGTGAGAAGGTCTATAAAATGGTTGGACGAACGACAGGTTTAACGGAACCTTATGTTGTTTCTATTATATATATGTAATAAAATAAGATATAAATATAAATATATATACTATTATAGAAGGGAAAACATAGGTTCAGTTTTGCATTCTTATAGAAAAATAGAACCGAGCCGTGCATTGCCTTGAAAAAACAAACATAACTTGGGCTGCTGATGTTATAGACAAGCTAGGCTGGGAGGCCCAGAGGCCGCTTGATACCTGCTGGATCCGAAAAAAGTTGAAACATGTCATGGGCTTCCCATGTTAAACAACAAAACCTAGGCCATGGACCTGGTGGGCCCGGGACTGTCAGCCTCTCGACGAACAGTCGTCTCCCGATTCCTCTTGTTTTGCTGACCATGTTCGGAACGACAGACGGCGGTGCCACGGCGAGAGCACCAAGGTGGAGGACGACATCGAGACCTCGGACCGAACGAACTGGAGCGGGGGAAGACGCAGGCGGAGGGGAGTACGAGGGTTGACTTGTTCGGGTGCAGGGTGGGCTGGTGGAGTTGCCGCCGCCGGACAATGTGTGGGAGTAGAGGGATGGCCTGGCCAACGCCATAGGCTATGATGGGTCACCGAGGCGTGCGCGGCAGCGCTGCCAGCCGCTGTATAGGAAGAGGATGAAAGATTGAACAAAATAAAGAAATACAAATTGATAGGTGGTTGGTCCTAGATGTCTGTGTACGAGACCTGCTGGGTCCACCTGAGAAGGGGAACATGTTGGGAGGAAGGAGATTCAAAGCACAGCAACCGAGTGAACTAGTTACATACATAAGCAAATAGCCACTAAAAAAAGCAAACAGGTTAATGGGTCCTTAGAAGAAATATTTCGGACAAAACAGATAATTACGACACATAGGCTAATGCATGAAACACTCAGATGATAAAGGTGCTTAAACAGATAAAGTACAACATATAGACCTTCCTGGCACGCTTGATCATGACGCTGCGGCTGTCCGTGTACTCGTCGGTTACGGGAAGCAGACACGCCCTCATGTCCAAGATCCGCCTGTACATGTCGTAGCATACGTATGCGTCCTTGGCCGCGTAGGTTATGTAGGCTAGATTCAGAGGTACCTCCCACGTGTTCAGGTCCTTGGTATCATTGTCTTCTTTCATGTTGGTGTAGCAGGGGTCGATGATGGTCTCGGCGAGGTCAACCACGGAGTCCTTCTCCTGCCCGTTGCCGATGATCTTGTATTGCTTCTGGATGTCGACAAGCTTGTTGCACCAGATGGCCGAATCGTCGCGTTCTTCCTTCTCTCCACCGTAGCGAAGGTGCAGTCGGTGCTGCCGATGAAACGGCCGAATGCTCCAGAACCTCTGATGGCCCTACAGCAGTGGTAGACGAGAACCTCGTCCCGCACGCATACCTGGGCGACGGCGATCCGCTGGTCCCTGTCAGGAGACGAATGGATGGGCACAAGGTCTAGTCCTGCGACCTTGTGCTTTCTCGTCCTATAGGTACTACTTGAACTCGGCGAGACAGAGCTTCACCGAGTCCGGATCATTGGTGTACATCACATTCAACTTGGTGCAGCCATGGGACAGAATGGCGAACTCAAAGGTGAACTCCTTGCTGAAGTCCATATCCAGCAGGCTCACCCCTCGGATCGCCATTGGAGTCTCTTCAAGTGAACGAGTGGGTAGGCAGCGGCAGCAGTTCATTTTTCAGCTCTTGGGGAACTGGATTCAACAGTAAACTGAGTGTGTACAGGCGACAACAGTTACTACCCCTCCCTCGCCCGCTGCACGCCCGGCAGAACATGCACCCTCGGCGCATTCAAACGCCTCCATTAAGAAACCTATTCCGGCCACACGTCAGTTCACGAGCGGGTCTGTATTGGTACTGTAATAACAAGTGTTAGTGGTCACTTTACTTAAATTTAATTAGCTTTAATTAAAATTTATTCTTAAAACAAGCAATGCATTGGCTCGTTCTATCAGTGCCACAGGATCAACATGCACAACAATTAGAATTATTATTCTCAGGACGCACACGATCAGCACATTTGTCGCACTTTCACACAGATAATACTACCAAGTTTGAACTCTTTGTTATGGTTGCTGTCGTCTGCATCATCATGCCAAGTTTCCCAGCTTGCAAGATTCAGAACCAACAAATAAGATTCAAATAGTAAGTACAACAAAGATGCCTACACATCTCATTAATTCCCAGCTTGCAAGATTCAGAACCAACAAATAAGATTCAAATAATAAGTACAACAAAGATGCCTGCACATCTCATTGATTCCCAGCTTGCAAGATTCAGAACCAACAAATAAGATTCAAATAATAAGTACAACAAAGATGCCTACACATCTCATTGATTCCTAGCTTGCAAGATTCAGAACCAACCCATTAGAGCCTTTTGATAAAGTGAATATCGGGATTAAATCCATCTTGGCTAGCCGTGTCATACAACCCAAGAACTTGGCGAATGCTCTTGACCATCACAACATCTGTAGTTGAGTATTCCTGTTTGCACATCACAGATAATAAAGAGCATGATTACTATAATAGTGGCACTAGTTGAAGTCAACCTGCAGCTCCACTCGATGATTCAATTCATGCGACTTTTTCTGCAGTTCACCTAAAATGAAGCAAAGATTGCATCATTCAGCTAGCAAGAAGTACTTGCTCTCGTGAGCTAGCAGGTTCTTCTTTAGTAGTTGCACAAAAATTGAGCAACATTAAGGTTGGCTGTCCTGCTCATGTAAGGTGCAACTATAATTTGCTTATCCTTTTGTGCAGTTCCACTAAAATAAAGTGCCATTGTGGTGACAGTGACGGCTCATCTTGCAAAGGCTAATAAAATGTTGCACGAGATTACCAGCAGAATTTGACGGAGATTTTGGAAACTCCAATCACCATTTTGTGCAGTTCCACCAAAATTGAGAGATGTTGCCCACGTGACATTTTAGTTGAACTGCACAAGACACTCATTCCAAAAAAAAGTGTTTTGTGCAGTTCACCAAAAGGTCACAATAGCAACAAGGTGAAATGGATATCCGTATCTGCACAAAAATATAGAAAGAAAATAGTTGCTGGTCAATAACAAGATACGAAACATACACGAAATGAAAAGAAGCATCTTAATTATGTTCATGGCAATCACGGAAGGACAGTAGAAATTTTAAAACGTCGGCAATGCTTCATGTTACCGGAAGCATTACGATCAACAATGACATTCGTCAAATATGGGATTACTTTAATGGTGGCATTGCTTGTTTACCAGATACAGTAGATCAACAGCAGCTAAAGAGTTGGTTTAAGGGCATGGGACCGTGGGGACACCAGGACACTCAGCAGCGTAAAGAAGCAACTTACTTATCATACTGGGGAAAACAGCAGGAGTACCATTTGTAACACAGTTTAATTGCATCATATCACTGGAGGCATTAGATTAACAATAACACTGGTTAGACATGTCCTTAAGGTAACAGTGTGATTGCTTCATTTTACATGCGCCCTTACATTAACAACAGTAAAAAGTTGGTATAAGGACATGCGACAGTGGACGCATCAGCACAATGTACCTACAAGGAGGCATAAAGTGGTGATGCCGAGTTTGTTCATACTCTGTGAGGGTAGCAAATCTAATCCTGGAGACCTTTTACTATGTGAGGGCAGCAAATCTAATCCTGGACATACTCTATTGACTTGTCCACCAGCCGCCACTTTCTATCCTTTTTTCAACCAATAATAGATCTGTTCCTTATCCAGTTTGTACTGCGTTTTCCCTTTATTTCCCTTTTCAACCAAGAGACCGGTTGGGTATCCGGTCTCTACTACTTTCCCCCTATTATTTCCTCTTTGAATCAAGTCCTAGATTCATGCTACGACTTTCCCCCATTTCTTCGTTGTTTGAACCAAGTCCTAGATTCGACTGCATGAAGTAGCTTTACCTCTAATAATACTAAAAATTTAGGTGGCTTTGGAAGAGCTGATGGAAGTAGAAAAGGATGCACATGCAGACACGTGGGGAGCTGGGGCAGTAGAGCAAGGCCACTTTTGAAGAACTTATACCTGAGGGTCGTCGGGATGTCGGCGGCGGCAGGTCGGATCTGCGCATAATACGGCAGGGAGGAAGAAGGGTCGGAGGACCTCCCGAGCCGGTGCTGTGTCGGAGAGAATGGCACGGGCAGAGGATCGGACCCGCCGGCAGCTGTGGGTTTCCTCCCTCGCCGGCGATGACCGCGTGAACGATGCACCTAGTCCTCTACACACACCGGCCGAAGGGATCCGGCCGGATCTGTGACCAGCGGTGAGCAGAGAGAAAATGTCGCTACCGCTGTCTTGTTTAGATCTGGAGAGGATGAGAGAATGAAGAGAGCAACCCTAGTAAAGCAAGCACTCAGGCCCCTGCCTACATATATAGTGGAGTGATTATCTTTTTCTCTCCACAACAAGTGTTTCAATTTGTGTACGTGGCATTAAAGAAAAGAAACTCTCTATTTAACGTGACTAACTGTACGACTCCTACTTACTAGTAGTAGTATTGTTCACTTGTGCTCCTCGACTCTCCATTCATTGAACAACCCCACGGGTGAATAAACATACAGTACTAGTATTTATATAGAACGAACAAGCTCGAACTATTTTCGCGTAGTTAAAAGTTGAGGGCGGGGCTTTTCCCGGGCAGTACGCGTGGCAGTTTTCGCGTAGGCGGTTTGACAGAGAGGCGAGGAGGGTGAGGGAGTAGCGGATTCAACTTACTGCTGGAAAGGTAGGGCTGTGCGATTTGACGGCGCGTTACTGCTGGAAATACGGGGTCTTGTGATATGACTACTCACTATAGTCATGAATTACTGGCGCTACGACCAGGGTGATGCCCCCCTTCCGTTCCCCACTCTAATCTGGTGCATGACACGTCGACCCGGATGCTGGCTCTCGCACATGTCGGTGAAGTACATAAGAAGGAGCAAAGAATCATGCGGTATATATAGTGTATATACTGTACTAGTACTACTACTCACGTCGGAGGAGTGAGAACCACGGCAGCCCAGTGAACCAGCAGGCGATAGTCCATAGAAAACAATGTGGTGATATGGCCATAAAAAACAATGTGCTACAGTCCAGTCTGTAGCATGTACAATACTACTCCTCTTTGTTTGGATCCCTGAGTTAGAGCTAGTTTGGGCTAGTTTGGGCTGAAATAGCCTCAAAGTATCCAAACAGGAGGGGTTAGTTTGAGCTAGTTTGCTCTAACCCAGCTAAAAAAACTAGCCCGCTGGAGAGGTTCTAATTGGGTTAGTTCTCCTGGGGCCCACTAAAAGAGAACTAAAAAAATCTCCCCTGCCCGCACCAGATCCCTCCCTCCCGACCCCCCTCGCACGACTCCTCTCTGTTCCCCATCACGCCGCCCGCCCAAGCGCCGCTCCGCCGCTCGCCCTCCTCCGGCCGCCCTCTCCCTCCGGCCTCCGACGCCCTCCTCCGACCGCCCTCGCCCTCCTTCGGCCACCCTCTCCCTCCGGCCTCCGAAGCTCGCCCCCCTTCCCCTTCACCGATCGTTTCTCTCCCTCTGTCATGTGCGACGGCGGTGCATCTACCAGGGAGGTCGCGAGAGGGGTGAGTTCGTTTGTTCCTTCTCTGTCTCACAGCCATATC
This sequence comes from Thinopyrum elongatum, assembly GCA_011799875.1. Taxonomy (NCBI): domain Eukaryota; kingdom Viridiplantae; phylum Streptophyta; class Magnoliopsida; order Poales; family Poaceae; genus Thinopyrum; species Thinopyrum elongatum. The sequence continues at coordinate 160,637,720 of CM022299.1, forward strand.
ATTGATCTTGCTCGCTCTAGCGCTGATTCTGATTTGGAAAAGTAGATCCTGATTAAACTTGGTATAGATTTGTGGTGCACGCATGGAATTGTTTGATGCTGCTTGAGGAGGTAATAAATCTTTCTAGAGGCCCAAAGATTCAGTTCACCTTTCTAGGTATTTCAGTTTCAGGCTTGCATTATTTCTATAGGCCCAAAGATTCAGTTCACCTTTCTAGGTATTTCAGTTTCAGGCTTGCATTATTTCTAGAGGCCCAAAGATTTGGTTCGCAGTCGTCGGCAAGCGGCCCTGCTACCCATGCCGGTCTCGACCTCAACTCGCAAGCGCCGGCGTCGGAGGGGTTCCCGGGGCTTGGGCTCTACGGAGCCTTCCTCCAGAGCGACGATGACGAGCTCCTCCCTGGGCGCGTCAGGGACTCCGAGCTCCCTCCCTATCATGAATGCCTTCCGTGATGAGTTAGCTCATGCTTTGTTTCATGGAGTGTAATTTTTTTTGTGAAGCTTGATTGACGACTTGTATGTTTAAGTGGGATATCTCATTTGTATGGACAAAATAAAATTTATCATGTTTTGCATGCTTGATTTGTAAAGATGGTTCGTTTATGTCAATTGTGAGCGGGAGGAGGCCACACAAGAGCCGGCCACACCAAATCCGGCAGGAAATAGGGTCCAAAGTAGTCAAATGATTGAGAAAGAGCATTTATTGCCAATCTAACCCTGCCATCCAAACACCTCTTTGGTTAGAGTTAGTTCAGGGTTAGAATCTAACTCTAACCTCTAACTGAGTTAGAGTTCCTCCTCATCTCGGTTCATCGCCATCATACTTTCCCCATTCCTATGTTTTCAGTATCCTGCGAATCAAAGAGGCCCTTAGACTGGTTTAGGTCCGGTCGTTTTTTTTAAATGTGTTATGTCCAAAATTTAATGAACGTGCTCCGGTTTCTACGAAAATAATCCGATTTCATGTAGTAATTCATTTATTTATTTATTCTTCTGCGGGGGGTTTGCATGTAATTCCTGAGGTCTGAAATGTAAAGTACCCCGGCATGGTTGCATATGCTCCGAGTCGTGCATGCACTACGACCCAGATGCTCTATGTCCCACATGTCGGCGAAAGGGAGCACGTGGAAATAGCCTAGGAGTACATATAGGAGGATAAATGCGTGAAAAAATATGTACTATGAAGCGTAGCTGCGGTTCGAAAAGGAGACCTTAAGTGATGACATGTATAGGTCGCACGCATCCAAATAGTGGTACTAGACGTACGACTACTTTTTCCCTTAAAAAGAAAAGAGGTACGAGTGCTCAGTACTCCTATTCTATCAACACGAGTCCCATTTGACAACAGTGTCCGTGCTACAGCTAGCTCTTCTCCCTCGTTTCTCTCTTCTAATTCTAAACTCAGCCGACGCGCGGTGGGCGGGGTGGGGATTTGCCGATGGTCGGTTTGCTCAACTGTGGCCCCACCTCACAATGAAAATGTTACGACTGGAATAAAAATGCCATACACTAATAAAACATTAAGGCCACGAGGCGATGCAGTGCTGGTTACAGGAGGCAAGAAGAAAGATGCATCCATCGACGACGTCCACCTCCTCGACTCAGGGCGCCGGCCCACCGAAGGGCGGCTAAGTAGCAGCAGCTTTCGTGGCCAGGTCGACATGCTTCTGAACAATGGCGTCCAAACATTCCAGCCGCTGGAAGAAGGCCAACGCCTTTCTGTCCTTGCTGGCCTTGTAGTGGCCTATGTAGACGATTTCCTCGTAGACGTGGATGTGCAGGTCGACGGTTTCTCGCATGGCGAGGCGCTGCGCGGCGAGCGCGGCCTCGAGGTGCACATTCTTTGTCGCGATCTCCGGCACCTGCAGGGCCACCAGGGCTTGAAAGAGTTCATCACCATGGAGGCCGATGAGGGTGGCAGGCAATGAGGAGCCTGGGCGCGCGGGCTCGAGCAGTACGGCAAGGTCGTCCGCGCGCTTCTTGACGGCGGTGAACTTGCGGATGGAGTGGACCATCATGTCGTCCATGCGAGAGGCGAAGCCGGCGTCGGCGAGGGCTACGACGCCGGCGGTTGCCAGCACCGTCTGGAAATGATGCGCGGTGCGGGGCCACAGGCCGGCGTCTTGGATGATCTGGCACAGCCGACTGCCGCTCGCGTCCATCACCTCCATAGGTGCTTGTGGCTTCTGGTCACTTGGTCTTGGATTGGAGTGGGCAGTGTTGCGCAGAGACTAGGAGTAGATGGATTGGAGTGGTGGGGCGCCTTTATGAGAGTCCAAACTGTGTTGCATTCACATCGTGCTGGCTCCATTCTGCTTCTCCAATTACTTACTCCTACCTTTGCATGCTAATTGAATGCGGAGGCATCATTGACCGTTCAATGTTTCGGGAACCGCTACCCTCTGCCTCGTTGGCATTCAAGCCATATCAACGTAAATGCATGTCAAAAAGAGACTAGTCAGTAGTAGTATACTCAATATTGTGCACCGCGACCAAGGCGGAGAGGAAAACGAGAGAACTACGTAGTATTTATTTATGGTGTAGATTCACTCATTTTGCTCCGTATGTACTCATTTAGGGTGTAGTCACTTGTTGAAATCTCTAGAAAGGCAAATACTCCCTCCGTTTTTATTTACTCTGCATATTAGAGTTGACTGAAGTCAAATTTTCATAAAGTTTGACCAAGTTTATGAAAAATAATGTAAGCATTTATCATAACAAATATATATGATGTGAAAGTACATTCAATAATAAATCTAATTGTATTGATTTGTTATTGCTTATGTTAATATATATTTTTATAAACTTGGTCAAAGTTTATAAAGCTTGACTTTTACCAAAGCTAATACGCGACTAAATAAAAATGGAGGGAGTATTTAGGAACGGAGGGAATAGTCCCTCCTTTCCGGTCTACAGGGCTATACTATTAAGAGCAAGTACAATAGTGGGCTTATAGCATGCCTACTTGGCATTTTTGCCTATGTGGAGGAGAGAGATGTGAAAAAGTAAGAGGAGTGGGCTCTCATGCAAGAGCCTAGCTATATGCGTATTCCTAGGCAAATACAATTAATGTGAAGAAAGAGAAAGAGAGAAGATAGAAGAAAGTACTAATGTTATAGCCAACCTTATAGCCCACACTATTGTATGAGTGAATCTAAAGGATGGCTATATATGACATGGCAGTTTCATATAGCCAGCAGCTGGCTATACTATTAACCATGCTCTAAGAGCAAGTACAATAGTGGGCTTATAGCCTGCTTACATGGCAATTTTGTCTCATGCAAGATCCTGGCTATATGTGTGCTCCAAGGCTCCGCACCACGCCCCACCCCTACACAAAGACTGCCATGCGAGCATTCGCAACAGCCACGTTTGGGTTGCGCTTGGCTCTTCGCCTCTTCGAGAAGACGAACAATGATGTTACTACTTCTACAGTATCAAATCAACTGCTGCATGTCCGTCCACCGCGTGCGGGAGGGATGGCTTGTTGTAGTAAGCAAAAGCCTGTCCTCATCTGCGAGCCACCGCACGCATGGGCGAGGGAGAGGGCGTGTAGTAGAAAAATCAAGATTCTCCTCATTGTACGAGTTGACGCGACACATCATAGCACTGGCCCCACATGCTTGCCTCTAAACTTGGCTAGAAGACCCGCAGTGTACAATTTTATTGCTGCAACCTCTAACATTTACCCCACCACAAATTAAAATATATATTCCTATCTTGACCAGATGAGCGTGCAAACTACAATCACCAGGATGACAGGTAGGGCCAAAAGATTATTTTAATCAAAAAAATGCTTCCAGACGGCCACATAGCATGGAGCCGACTCCAACGATTTTAAAGCTTAGAGGCACGGTACACGCTATCCTAGACTATGTCACTATACCTCCCCTACACATGAAACTGCCACACGAGCGTCCGGGTTGCGCTTGGCTCTTTGCCTCTTCGGGAAGTCGAACAATGATGGTACTACTGCAGTGGAGTACTATAGTATGCTTCTGGCCATCTGACACCGAATGAATTGCTGCATGTCCACCGCGTGCGGGAGGGAGAGCATGTAGCGAAAGCTTCTCCTAGTCCTGCGAGCCACCACGACCCTGAAGGATGCCAAGTCACTGGTCCTCAAGTGCGAGGGCTGCCAACACTTCAGCAAGCGCAGACACCAGCCGGTCTCGGCCCTCCAGACCATCCCGATCACCTGGCCCTTTGTCGTCTAGGGGCTCGACATGGTGGGGCCCTTCAAAACCTCCCGAGGCGGCATGACACACTTACTAGTTGTCGTCGACAAGTTCACCAAGTGGATCAAGGCAAGACCGATCAAGAAACTCGATGGGCCAACGGCCATTCGGTTCATCAAAGACATCGAGGTTCGCTACGGCGTCCCGCACATCATCATCACAGACAACGGCACCAACTTCGCCAAGGGCGCGTTGGCTCGGTACTGCTCCACATCCGGCATCCGGCTCGACTTGGCCTCTGTCGCGCATCCCCAGTCGAACGGCCAGGTCGAGTGGGCGAACGGCCTGATCCTAGCCGGCATCATGCCGCGACTCATCGAGCCCCTCGTGCGCTCACCCGGCAGCTAGCTCGATGAGTTGTCGGCCGTCCTCTGGATCCTCCGGACGATGCCCAACCGGTCGACCAGGTTCACCCCATTCTTCCTCGTTTACAGAGCCGAAGCAATCATCCCCACCGACATCAAGTTCGACTCGCCTCGGGTGACCATGTATACACAAGCCAAGGCTAAGGAAGCCTGCAAAAATGGTGTCGACCTGCTCGAGGAGGCGCGCCTACTGGCCCTTACCCGGTCGGCCATTTACCAGCAAGGCCTGCACCAGTACCACAACAAGAAGATCAAGCCCCTCGCATTCCACGAGGGCGACCTCGTGCTCCGGCTCGTCCAGTGGACAGTCGACCAGCACAAGCTGGCCTCCCCCTGGAGGGCCCCTTCATCATCAGCAAGGCTCTCTGCGATAGAAACGCGTACTACCTCATCGACGCGTAGAAGCCGAACAAGCGCAAAAGAGACACTGTCGGCAAAGAGACAAGATGACCTTGGAACGCGGAGCTCCTCCGCCCGTTTTACAGTTAGCCGTATTCACGTATGAGATACCTATTCTGCACATCTTCAAATAGCGCCGTCAGAGAAGGAGAATACCGGCAGCTAGAATTCTGGACCTGAAAAAGCTACGTCAAAGATACCTATTCTGCACATCTCCAAATGAGCTGAAATTTTATGGAGAATTATTTTGGAATATTTAATAATTATTGGAGAAAAGAACTACCGGAGGGGGGGGGGGCACCTGGTGACCACAAGACACCAGGGCGCGCCAGGCCCCCCAAGCGCGCCCTGGTGGGTTGTGGCCAACCCAGCCCACCTCCAGTGCCCATCTTCTGGTACATATGGTCTTTTGACCTAGAAAAATAAGGGGAGGACTTTCGGGATGGAGCGCCGCCGTCTCGAGGCGGAACTTGGGCAGGAGCACTTTTGCCCTCCGGCGGAGCGATTCCACCGGGGGAACTTCCCTCCCGGAGGGGGGAATCGAAGCCATCGTCATCACCAACAACCCTATCATCTTTAGAAGGCCAATCTTCATCAACATCTTCAACAGCACCATCTCCTCTCAAACCCTAGTTCATCTCTTGTGTTCAATCTTTGTACCGAAACCTCAGATTGGTACCTATGGGTGACTAGTAGTGTTGATTACATCTTGTAGTTGATTACTATATGGTTTATTTGGTGGAAGATTATATGTTCAGATCCATTATGCTATTTAATACCCCTATGATCTTGAGCATGAATATCATTTGTGAGTAGTTACTTTTGTTCTTGAGGTCCCGGGAGAAGTCAAGTTGCAAGTAATCATGTGAATTTGATATGCGTTCGATATTTTGATGATATGTATGTTGTGATTCCCTTAGTGGTGTCATGTGAACGTTGACTACATGGCACTTCACATCTTTGGGCCTAAGGGAATGCATTGTGGAGTAGTTATTAGATGATGGGTTGCTAGAGTGACAGAATCTTAAACCCTAGTTTATGCGCTACGTCGTAAGGGACCGATTTTGATCATATGTTTAATGCTATGGTTAGATTTTATCTTAGTACTTTTCTCGTAGTTGTGGATGCTTGCCAGGGGGTTAATCATAAGTGGGAGGCTTGTTCAAGTAAGAACATCACCCAAGCACCGGTCCACCCACATATCAAATTATCAAAGTAGCGAACGCGAATCAAACCAACATGGTGAAAGTGACTAGATTAAATTCCCGTGTGCCCTCAAGAACGATTTACTTAGTATAAGAGACCGTTTTGGCATGTCGTTTGCCAAAAAGGATTGGGCTACCTTGTTGCACTTTATTTACCATTACCGTTACTTGCTTGTTACAAATTATCTTGTTATCAAATTACCTGTTACCGACAATTCCAGTGCTTGCAGAAATTACCTTGCTGAAACCACTTGTCATTTCCTTTTGCTCCTCGTTGGATTCGACACTCTTACTTATCGAAAGGGCTAAGATTGATCACCTATACTTGTGGGTCATCAAGACTCTTTTCTGGCTCCGTTGCCGGGGAGTTAAGCGCTCTTGGTAAGTGGAAATTGGTAAGGAAAATCTTATATTACGTGTTGAAATTTATTGTCACTTGTTACTATGGAAAACAATCCTTTGAGGGGTTTGTTCGGGGTATCTTCACCTCGACCGGAAACACAAAGAGTTGCCCCTTAACCTACTGCACCTACTGAAAATATTGGTTATGAAATTCCTTCAGGTATGATAGAACAACTGCTAGCTAATCCTTATGCAGGAGACGGAACTGAGCATCCCGATATGCATCTTATACATGTGGATGAAATTTGTGGATTGTTTAAGCTTACAGGTTTACCCGGAGATGAAGTTATGAAAAAGGTTTTCCCTTTATCTTTGAAGGGAAAAGCATTGACATGGTATAGGCTATGCGATAATATTAGATCTTGGAACTGGAATCCATTAAAATTGGAATTTCACCCAAAAAAATCCTATGCATCTAGTTCATCATGATCGGAATTATATATATAATTTTTGGCCTCGTGAAGGATAAAGTATCACTCTATCTTGGGGGAGGCTTAAGTCAATGTTATATTCATGCCCCAATCATGAGCTCTCGAGCGAAATTATTATTCAGAATTTTTATGCTCGGCTTTCTCGTAAAGATCAATCCATGCTCGATACTTCTTGTACTGGTCCGTTGCCAGGGAGACATCATCAACATCTATCAGTTTCCTAATCACAAATCTCATCTCCTTACAATTTACATTATTTTCCATTTGCCTCTCGTTTTCATCTGCCCCACTTCACAAAAAAAATTGCCGTTTTATTCGCCCTCTTTTTCGTTCTTCGTTTTCTCGTCAGATCTATCTTTTTTGTTTGCAATCTTGTTTGCCACTTTGTCGTTATGGCTAGTTCTTCCTATATTGCGTGCACCCTCGAGAACGAGATTCTTAATTTTAAACAAAGGGGAGGGGAGACTCTAAAAGATGCTTGGTATAGGATTTCCAATGCTCATAATAGATCTATTCGTAAGCGATCTACCATTGTTCTTCTTCGCAGTTTTTATGTTGGCATCACCACTTGGTATAGATTCGTCCTTGATACGATTACCTGTGGGAATTTCTTGATGTGTCCATCTTTGGATGCTTTTAATGCTATGGGAGATCTAGTGGGTGCACCACCTATCATTGTTAATGAAACAGTCTTAACTCTTGAGCATGTTATGGAAAGGCTAGATGCAATTGAAAAGAAAATGATTACCGAAGAACAAATTGAAAAATTAGATAAAAGAATGCACAATCTTGCTAATAGAATTGGGTCAAAAACGGGAGATGCTCTTAAAATATTAAAGGAAAAGGAACCCATAGTTAACAAGAGAATAGAAGAGAGCCCCTCTAGAATTGATAAGTTGGAAGAAATTTTTACTAACTTGAGCACTGATTTTTCTTCCGTTAAAACTATTGAAAAAACTCCTATAAAAGTTTGCAAATCCACACATGTCACTAAAAACAAAGGAGCTACTTCTAATAGCAATAATGAAGATCTCAAAATGATTAGTATTCACCCCAATTTTGTTGAAATGGTAAAAGACCCTACTTGCAAGAATGAATTCTTCAATCTTATCCCTAGAAGTATTATTATTGAAAATTTGCATGCCACATCTTTGAATAATTGTGTGATTGAGGAGTTGGAAACTAAAGATGACAATACTTGAATCTATGCATTATGCCTAGCTAGGGGCATAAAACGATAGCGCTTGTTGGGAGGCAACCCAATGAATAAAAAATATTTTTGCCTTTTTCTTTATGTTTTTTAGTGTTTGCACAATTATGCTACTGTTATGATTGTGTTTTTATGTTTTCATTAGTTTTTGTGCCAAGCTAAGCCTTTGGGATCATGTTTGGTGATAGTTGACTTGATCTTGTTAGAAAACAGAAACTTTTGCGTCCAGTAACAGAATTGTTTAAATTGACAGAAGTGACGAAAACTTCTGATTTTTTCTCACAAGATTGATATACAAATTGCCTACGTTGTCCAAAATTTTCAAATTTTTTGAGTTATAGAAGTATAAGCAAAATTCATGTCTTTACAGACTGTTCTGTTTTTGACAGATTATGTTTTCTTTGCATTGTGTGCTTATTTTGATGAATCTATGAATTTTATCGGGGGTATAAGCCATGGTAAAGTTAGAATAAAGTAGATATAATGCAATAATAAAATATTAATGGGTTTGTAATAGTACTTAAAGTGAAGATTGGTTTTCTTATACTAACGGATCTCACGAAGGTTTTGTTAGGTTTTGTGTGATTGAAGTTATCAAGTTTTGGGTGAGATCACGATGGATGAAGGAATAAGGAGTAAGAAGAACCTAAGCTTGGGGATGCCCTGAGTGGTATCCCTCTTTCTTCTAACAACCATCGGTATTTTACTTGGAGCTATATTTTTATTCGTCACATATCATGAGTTTTGCTTGGAGCGTCCTGTATTATATGAGTCTTTGCTTGTTTTGCTTTTTAGTTTGTCACAAGTATCCTTGCTGGACAAACCTATTTGAGAGAGGCAAAATTATGCTATAATTTGTTAGAATTGCTCTTCATTCTTCACTTAAAAAATTTGAGCTATGGAATTGCTCTAGTGCTTCACTTATATCTTTTTGAGCACGGTGTGCTTTAATATGTTTTGAAGAAATGCTCTCATGCTTCACTTAGATTTATTTGAGAGTTAGTAATTTTAAAGAAATTCTCTCATGCTTCACGTATATTATTTTGAGAGATGAAAATCTTTATGCTCATGTTCTTCACTTAAATTTGTTTGAGCTTGTTAAAAGCAATTGCAATATATGAAACTAGTCCCAAAGTGATAGATATTCAAGAGGGATATAATAAAAACTTTCATGAAGATCATTGGACAAAATAAACTTGATTCTTTGTAATAGTTTTGAGATATGATGATAGTGATATGTGAGTCATGTTGGTGAGTAATTATGCTTTAGTAAGAATATTGGTGTTAAGGTTTGTGATTCCCTATGCAAGCACGAAAGTCAATAGTTATGCAATGAAATTACATCCTACTTGTGGTGCATTATTCGGTGTTAGTTATGCTTAATGCTCACTTATGTGATTTTTCATTTCTTGGTTGGTTGCTCCTCAATCTTTTGCTAGCATCCACTCTTGTGCATCCAAAATCCTTAAACCTAGTTTTGCCATATAAGTCCACCATACCTACCTATATGCGGTATTTTCTGTGGCACCCCGGCTCAGAGAAGACCGGAATGCCCCGTATTCCAGCCCAGGGACAAGTCCTCTGGAATACGGCACTGTTGGCATAGAACAAATCAGCTCTTTATTACAATGGATATGGTTACAAAGGGTACAAGGATTACATCGGCACGGCGACACTACACCTGCCCGGGGTAGCTCTATGCTAACAGCAGAGTAACTCTCTCGGCAGCGGAACAGCGACGACGGTGATGGACTCCACTCCGCAGGGACTCTGGCTAGAACGCGTACCCTAGCTCGCAAACTCAGAATCCTCGACAAGCAAGCAATCATGGCATGACCTGCAAACTGGCATGACACGCCAGGTGAGTAATTTGAATGTACTCGCAAGCTCACAGCAAACATCAGCATTAAGGCAAGACAACATCATAGCAAGGTAGATGCAGTAAGGTAAAGTAGTTTAATCCATACTCCGAATAATCTCAGGATCCAATCCGAACCTGTTCCAAGTCCAATCATGTGGTCATCCGACCACTCATCTCATAGCCATCCCATGGCTAACATACTATATACCTGATTCCATCTGCACGACAAGTCTGACAACTTACTCTCTTCCGGGTTGTCTCACAACCCTCAGAATACTCATGATCCACCGAGTACTTCCGATCATATGATGAGTTCTTCCATTATTATCATCACTACTATGGTGGACCACCTAGTGAGGTCTGGACGGACTGTCCAATACCGTGGACACGGCTATTCGAATAGATTTTACACTCTAAAGAGGTTGCGCACTTTACCCACACCATGGAGCACCTGACCTCGTGATCCCATTCGGGTGGACCAGCGTTGCTCCAACGAAACCCGCCTGACCCGTGACTCTCCCATCATACCACCGATAATCATCCTCCCCCGGAGTCAAGCCATGGGTGGCCCCTGTGTCACCTCGTGACACCTGCCACCGTTGTGGCCAAACAAACTGTCCCAAACGGGGACCTGGATCCAAATAACTCTACTGGGCTCACAAGGTTATTGCCGCCTACCGGGCCAGGGTAGCACGCGCACATAACCTTCCCTATCGGGTGGTACCGATGAAAGAGCACGGAGCTAGACCAAGTCAAGGCCATCCCATACCGGCAAATGTGGCTGCACGGATAAGTCCGGACAGGTGACTCAAGATCAACCATGAAGTATCCTATCTCCAAATGATATCTCTGTCATGGGTGACACTCCAATTGCATAGCAATCCGATAACCAATATGCTCAAGCCACTGCTACTAACTCATCTTCACGGACTGCCGGATGAAATCCAAAATAATCATAGACAATGATCTCAACATCATAGTATCAACAGGTGGGTAAACTAACAATCACTAATAATCCAGTACTCAACATGGTAGTCACCTATCCAAGAATTAACTCCCACATTGCATAATCCGATCCATTTTACCAATAATCATATTTGCTATTAAAGTAAATTGTTAAACTATGATATTGCAATGCGATGATGCAGATGAGAGTTGTGGCTTGCCTGGGGATGAAGAAACCATCGTGAAGTAGTACGGAGAGTCCGCGGAGTTGATTGCCGGAAACAGTTTTCTCCCGGAGGGGGCTGTTTACGAGCAAGGGCAAAATGGTCATTTTCACAGTGTCAAAACATTATGAAAATGATACCAACATGACGGGCTCGAAGAGACGAGGAAGTAGGCTTTGGATTCACCTCGATCGGAGTTCCGAGCAAAAAGATGTGGTTGTTTGAAGGAGAAGGGACCTTTCTGTAAATAAACTATTTACTCTTGGGTCCCTGGCTAGTTTTTTTTGAGAAAAAGAGAAACGGCACTGTGCTGATGGGCTGCTCTGGGCCAAAACTGGCGCGGCTGCTGTTGCTACTGCATTGGGCCGGCCCACTTGCTGCTGCTTCTCCTTTTTTTAAAACATCCGGTGGGCTCTGGTGGGCTGGCCCACCTTATCTCTCTCCTCCTCCCCTGTCTCCAGCGCGCGACGGGAAGCAGAGCTGGCGCTGGGCAGGCTCGATGCCGATGCGCGGGGCCACGGCGGCACTCTTGGAGGGGCGGGGCGAGCTCGCGGGGCTCGGCCGCGCCCGCAGGCGGTCGCCAGCGCTCGGGAGCCGGCCGGTGGCGCCGTAGGCATCGACCGGAAGGCGGCGGCGGACGGCCACCAGAGGGGCTGCTCCGGCAGCACTTCCCCGGAGTAACCGAAGATGGCGGCGGACTCGCAGGCTCTGGGAGAGGCCGAGGGCGAGGCGGGAGAGGAGGGGAAGGGCCAAGGCGCCAGTTTGGCTCGAGGGAAACGGCGGCGGGGCTTCGGCAATGGGGAGAGAAGGGAGCTCGGGGAGCTCGAGGGGAGAGGGGCCGGGGCTTGCTAGTGTGGGGGAGGGCTCGGGCACGCCTTAAGTAGCCTCGGGGAGGGCTAGACGATGACAACCGGAGCTCCCAGAAGCTCGGCGAGGTGGCGGCGTTCTGACGGCAAACCGAGGTCGGCAGAGGCAGCCAAGAGCTAGGGGACGAAGGGAGGAGGCTTCCAGGCGGTCCACGCGTGCGGTAGACATCTCGCCGGCGCTCGCAGACAAGCCGGAGCTCACTGGAGCGAGCTCCCGAAGGGTCCAGAGCGCCAGAGCACGCATTTGGCGCGCTCTGCCCGTGGTCACCACGTGGCCACGGCGTTGCCACGCCCTGCTAGATGCCAAATGGTGTCTGGGAGGTTCTCCCTCCTTCCCGGAGATGACCTATGCAGCTGGATGGCTCAAGAGAATACGGGTGTGACTGAACTAAGGTTAACAAGTTCCTAGCAGAAAACTTGACCACGTTTCTGTGATCAATAGAGAAGTGATAAGGTCAAAACGAGATGTCAGGGAGGTTTAGGGTAGGAAGGACTACAGTCCTGTGAAGTTTGGAGAGAAATGGACCAAGATTTAATGGGGTTGCTTTGTAACTGACCAATCTGGTCCAGAAGACAAACCTTGATGTGCCACTCACATAGAGTAGCCAATTGGGCTGAAATTTGGTATAGCATGATGATTTGTTCATATGAGAGTGCCATAAATATTTCATGCCATTTGGACAAGCCAAAATGGTACTTCCTTCACAATGAACCTCTCTGACCAGAATTTTAGAGAAATTCTAGGGAATTATTGGGAAGATGAAATGAGCCCAAATTTTGTGGAGATAGGTTATATGTGTAGGAGAATGCTTTGGTAAATTTTCAGAAATTATGGAGCAATATAAAATATAGTTGCTTCACAATGTGAAAATCTGACCAGAAATCAAGATTTGATGGTATGCTCACATAGTTGATTGGATAGGGTTGAAACTTGGTGGATAATCATGATTTGAGCATATGAAGATTCTTGCAAAATTTCAACTCATTTGGATACTCCTAGCTAGCACTTGCTTCACAAAGCTTCCAGCTAACCAGAAACTTTGGAAATTAGCCAAGGGAGATTTAATAGCCAAATGAAGTTGAATTTTGGCATGTGGCAATGATATGGATAGGAAAGAGTGCCCAAAAAGTTTGGGACCAAACAAGCAAATATAAATAGCACTTCCTTCACAAAGTGCCATTTAGGGCAGAATAGGAAATGGAATATTTGTGAAATATTTTTGAACATGGCAAGGAAGGGTTTTGACATATCTGAGGAAGATATGTCCAAAAGTATTTATGAGAATTATTTGGGAATCTCTGGAAGGATGGAAAGGTGGGTTGCTTCACAACTCGGCAAACAGGGTTATTCCTTTAATAGAAAAAGGAATATTCCCAAGAAAAAAATATTGGGATTGGTCCAAGATGGAAATGACAAGGTCTGGGAATGGTTTAGAGGTTGGCAAGCCACTCGGGAAGAGAAATCAAGGATGATCCCTCCAGATTGCAAGACTACTAAGCCACAGAAAAGCAAAGCCGGACCAAAATCAAAAGAAAAAGAAAATGGGCAAAATCCAGGGTGTTACATTTTCGTGCCGTTCTAAGCAAATGTGTATGTGCCATCTCTAATTTTCAAAATGAATTTCCTTTTTGTGTGGCCGTACCGCTCATGAAGCGGCAGGGGTGGCCAATATTTTCCATGCTAGATGTGTTATTCTCAAGATGAGTGTTTATTCACTTGTCATTGCACGAGAGTACGGCGGTAATAGGGATGCCCAGTCCCGAAATGAAAAAGAGATTTACTTTTTGTTGTCAAATAATAAATTCCTTGGAAAGTGTTGGTATGGACGGTACCCGTGGATACGGCTAGCCGTGGAGTGTGAAAGTATGGTGGAAAAAGTAATAAACTTTATTTTCTGTTTGGGAACCGCCTATGATATATCTAGCATGGAAAGTGTTGGGAATTACTCGGTCATTTTCGTTGACGGGAAAAGTATGCCTCTCAAAAAAATATCTCTCAATTTAAGCTTTGAGCTCTGGCACCTCTACAAATCCCTACTTCCCTCTGCGAAGGGCCTATCTATTTACTTTATGCAAAAAAAAATTGAGTCTCCATCTTCTCTTACAAAGCACCAACTAAGGGGCACTATGATCATACTTGAGCATTGGATGTAGCTAATATGCGAGTGTGTTTCATGAATGGATCAATGATTGAGCATGATGGGCTAGGGATAACTCTCTTTAGTGTTGATATTTTGAAAGACATGGTTGCTTGTTGATATGCTTGAGTATTGAAATCTTCATGTCAAAACTAGACTATTGCTTTGAACCATATAAAAGTCCAAATGTCCATGCTACAAAAGAAAAGAATATGTGATGAACATGTTAGGCAGCATTCCACATCAAAAATTCTGTTTTTATCATTTACCTACTCGAGGACGAGCAGGAATTAAGCTTGGGGATGTTGATACGTCTCCAATGTATCTATAATTTTTTATTGTTCCATGCTGTTATATTATCATTCTTGGATGTTTTACAATCATTTTATAGCAACTTTATATCAATTTTTGGGACTAACCTATTGACATAGTGCCCAGTGCCAGTTGCTATTTTTGCTTGTTTTTTACTTCGCAGTATATCAGTACCAAACGGAGTCCAAACGCAGTGAAACTTTTTGGAGAATTTTTTTGGACCAGAAGACACAAGATGGGCCAAATAAGTATAGGAGAGGGGGCCCAAGGTGAGCACAAGACACATGGGCGTGCCCAAGAGCCCAGGCGCGCCCAGGTGGGTTGTGCCCACCTCAGTGACCTCCTGCACCGCTTCTTTGCTCTATAAATACCCCAATATTCCAGAAACCCTAGGGGAGTCGACGAAAAACAATTCCAGCCGTCGCAAGTTCCAGAACCACGAGATCCAATCTAGACACCATCACGGAGGGGTTCATCATCCTCATTGGTGCCTCTCCAATGATGCGTGAGTAGTTCATCATAGACCTACGGGTCCGTAGGCAGTAGCTAGATGGCTTCCTAGTTTACATAGTGTTGCTTGGTTCTCCTACTGGATTGATACCTTGGTTTCATAACTGAGGGAAATACCTACCGTAGTTGTACTGCATCATCCCTTCCTCTTTGGGGAAATACCGACGTAGTTCAAGTGACATCAACTGTCAATGCTATGATAGATTGCCATAAAGAAACTGTCAGTGTTAGCTTTGGTGATGTGTCTCATGAGTTTACTTTCTCCAAGTTTCGTAGACAACCTCATAATAAATAATTACCTAGTAAGGATGAAATAATTGTTCTTGCTTCTATTGTCGTACCTCCTACTGATCGACTAGAGCAATATTTGCTGGACCATGAAAATGATATGCATTTGCGTGAAAGAAATGAAATAGATAAAATATTCTTTGAACAACAACCTCTCCTTAAACACAATTTTCCTATTGAAACTCTAGGAGGACCTCCTCCACCTAAAGGTGATCCTGTGTTTGAATTAAAACAATTGCCTGACACATTGAAATATGCTTATCTCGATGAGAAAAAGATATATCATGTTATTATTAGTGCTAACCTTTCAGAACATGAAGAAGAAAGATTATTAAAAATTCTGAAGAAGGACCGTGCCGCTATTGGATATACTCTTGATGATCTTAAAGGTATTAGTCCCACTCTATCAGCACAAGATTAATATGGAACCTGATGCTAAGCCCGTTGTTGATCACCAATGATGATTAAATCCTAAGATGAAAGAAGTGGTAAGAACTGAAATACTAAAACTTCTGAAAGCAGGTATAATCTATCCCATAGCTCATACTGGATGGGTAAGTCATGTTCATTGTGTCCCTAACAAGGGAGGTATTATTGTTGTTCCCAATGATAAAAATGAATTTATCCCTCAAAGAATTGTTACGGGCTATAGAATGGTAATTGATTTTAGGAAATTAAATAAAGCTACTAGAAAAGATCATTACCCTCTGCCTTTTATTGATCAAATGTTAGAAAGATTATCTAAGCACACACACTTTTGTTTTCTTGATGGATATTCTGGTTTCTCTCAAATACCTGTATCACAACCTGATCAAGAGAAAACCACCTTTACTTGTCCTGTTGGAACTTATGCTTGTAGACGTATGCCCTTTGGTTTATGCAATGCACCTGCTACCTTTCAAAGATGTATGACCGCTATATTCTCTGATTTTTGTGAAAAGATTGTTGAGGTTTTCATGGATGATTTTTCCATTATGGAACGTCTTTTGATGATTGCTTAAGCAACCTCGATCGAGTTTTGCAGAGATGTGAGCAAACTAATCTTGTCTTGAATTGGGAGAAGTGCCACTTTATGGTTAATGAAGGTATTGTCTTGGGGCATAAAATTTCCGAACGAGGTATTGAGGTGGATAAAGCTAAAGTTGATGCAATTGAAAAATGCCATGTCCTAAAGATATCAAAGGTATTCGTAGTTTCCTTGGTCATGCTGGTTTCTATAGGAGGTTCATTAAAGACTTCTCTAAAATTTCTAGGCCTCTCACTAATCTTTTACAAAAGGATGTTCCATTTGTTTTTTATGATGATTGCGTAGAAGCCTTTGAAATACTTAAGAAAGCCTTACCTACTGCACCTATTGTTCAACCACCTTATTGGAACTTGCGTTTTGAAATTATGTGTGATTCTAGTGATTATGTTGTTGGTGCTATTCTAGGACAAAGAGTTGATAAGAAATTACATGTTATCCATTATGCTAGCAAAACTCTAGACAGTGCCCAAAGAAATTATGCTACTACTGAAAAAGAATTTTTAGCAGTTGTGTTTGCTTGTGATAAATTCAGATCTTACATTGTTGATTCCAAAGTAAATGTTCATAGTGATCATGCTGCTATAAAATATCTTATGGAAAAGAAAGATGCTAAACCTAGACTCATTAGGTGGGTTCTCTTGCTACAAGAATTTGATTTACATATCATTGCTAGGAAAGGAGTTGAGAACCTCGTAGCTGATAACTTGTCTAGGTTAGAAAATATTCTTGATGACCCACTACCTATTGATGATAGCTTTCCTGATGAACAACTAGCTGTAATAAATGCTTCTCATAACACTCCTTGGTATGGTGACTATGCTAATTACATTGTTGCTAAATGTATACCACCTAGTTTCACATACCAACAAAAGAAAAAAATTCATCTATGATTTAAGACATTACTTTTGGGATGACCCACATCTTTATAAAGAAGAAGTAGATGGTATTATTAGATGTTGTGTACCTGAGCATGAACAGGAACAAATCCTACGGAAATGTCACTCCGAAGCCTATGGAGGACATCATGCAGGAGATAGAACTGCACATAAGGTACTACAATCTGGTTTTTATTGGCCTACTCTTTTCAAAGATGCACGTAAGTTTGTCTTGTCTTGTGATGAATGCCAAAGAATAGGTAATATCGGTAAGCGTCAGGAAATGCCTATGAATTATTCACTTGTTGTTGAACTATTTGATGTTTGGGGTTTTGATTATATGGGACCTTTTCCTTCCTCTAATGGGTATACACATATTTTGGTTGTTGTTGATTATGTTACTAAGTGGGTAGAAGCTATTCCAACTAGTAGTGTTGATCATAACACTTCCATTAAAATGCTTAAAGAAGTTATTTTCCCAAGGTTTGGAGTCCCTAGATATTTAATGACTGATGGTGGTTCACACTTTATTCATGGCGCTTTCCGTAAAATGCTTGCTAAATATGATGTTAACCATAGAATTGCATCACCCTATCATCCTCAATCTAGTGGTCAAGTTGAACTTAGCAATAGAGAAATAAAATTAATATTACAAAAAACTGTCAATAGGTTCCGAAAGAATTGGTCTAAGAAACGATGATGCACTTTGGGCCTATATAACAGCTTATAAAAATCCTATGGGTATGTCTCCACATAAAATGGTTTATGGAAAAGCTTGTCATTTGCCTCTTGAGTTAGAACATAAAGCATATTGGGCAATTAAAGAACTCAATTATGATTTCAAACTTGCCGGTGAAAAGAGGTTATTTGATATTAGCTCACTAGATGAATGGAGAACCCAAGCTTATGAAAATGCCAAACTATTCAAAGAAAAAGTAAAAAGATGGCATGATAAAAGAATCCAAAAGCAGGAATTCAAAGTTGGAGAACATGTTTTATTGTACAACTCTCGTTTTAGATTTTTTGCAGGAAAACTTCTTTCCAAATGGGAAGGACCATATATTATCGAAGAGGTTTAACGTTCTGGAGCCATTAAGATCAATAATGCCGAAGGTACTAACCCGAAGGTGGTCAATGGACAAAGAATTAAGCACTATATCTCAGGTACGCCTATTAATGTTGAAACCAATATTATTCAAACCATGACACCGGAGGAACACATAAAAGAAACCTTCTAGAACACTCCAGAACCCTGAAAAGGAAGAGGTACGTGATACGGTAAGTAAACGGACTCCGAAAATTCCGCAAAAATAGTTTCTGTTAGTTTTGGAATATTAGAAAAAATAGGAAAATAAGAAACAACCAGGAAGGCAACCAAGGTGGCCACGATACACAAGGGCGCGCCAGCCCTTCCTGGCGCGCCCTGGTGGGTTGTGGGGCCCTCGGGCACCTTCCCAACTCCATTTTCCTTCCATATGCTTGTTTCCCAAGATAAAAAAAATCTTTATATATACCGCCGGATGATTTGACCACCGCATCATGGAGAAATCCTCTGTTCTTGTTTCGTGCTATTTTTTGATAGATCTGAAAATATATCGTCTCAAGATTCGGATGGAGAGAGCTATGTCGCGGACTATATCACAAACCCAAAAGTTTATGGGGGATGTGGAGCATTACGGCTGGACCACGGAGGAAGAAGAAGATTATGATTTGAAGGGAACAGGAGAGACAAGCTCAGATGAAGATGAAGTCCCATTACCTCAACCTGGGGACATGCACGTGGAATTCAAGAAGTCAAGTCTCCCTAATAAAACAAAGAAACCTAAGATCCAGTTTATCCCTTTTCGTGTTCTGCAAGAAAACAAGCAGGCTTTATGCGAAAAGATATTAAAGCTTGAGCAGGAGATCGATGACTTGAGGGAGGAAAATTCCATCCTCAAGCGTAAGCTGAGGAAGAAGTGTGACGTTACTACCTCATCACCACCACCATCATCATCTTCCCCACCAAAGGAGACTTGAGTACACGGGTATGGGCACTCCCCTTGGCTTGTGCCAAGCTTGGGGGAGATGCCCCAGTATCGTATCACCATCACTTTTATTGCCTCTTCCTATTTTTAGTTCGATCTTTAGCTATTTCGTGATTTAGTTGAATAAAAGTTTAGTATGATCAATTTTTGAGTGCTAGTTTCTTGATCTATCTATCTATGTAATCGAGTGAGAGTTATATAATAAAGTTTAGTTTGAGCTTTTGCTTCTTTACTTTTATGTTTCAATCAAAATAAAAAGAAATAATGAAAAAGAGCATATGCCAATCTTATGCTAAGTAATGACATCACATAAGGAAAAGTATAAGTGGTAAAATTTGTTGGAAGTTGACAAACATAGCATTGGTCAATGATGCAATTCATGAAAGAATTAATAAGGGAAGAGAAGATTCACGTGCAAATACACTATCTTGGACATCTTTTATGATTGTGAGCCCCCATTAAATATTTTGTGTCAAAATAGTTGACATTGGACAAGGAAGACAACGTAATGATTTATGTTTGTTCATATTCACATAGAAGTTATATTGTCATAGATTCTTTAACATGTGGTGCTTGCTCAATATCTTGTGCATCCAAAAACCTTAAACCCAAACTCATGTTTTGAGAGTCCATCATACCTACCTATGGATTGAGTAAGATCCTTCAAGTAAGTTGTCATCGATGCAATAAGGCAATAAAAATTGCTTCTAAATGTGTTTGATCATTTAGTGTAAGAGAAACTAAGCGTTGTACGAACTTGTGATGGCAAAGTAATAAACACGACGGACTACATAATAAAGGTTGCTATCATAAGGGGCAATATAACATGACGTTCTTTTGCATTAAGAGATTGTGCATACAAACCAAAAAGCGCATGACAACCTCTGCTTCCCTCTGCGAAGGGCCTATCTTTTACTTTATGTATTTACTTTTTATGCAAGAGTCTAAGTATTCTTCTCTATTCCTTTTTATTTTCTCTTTTTGCAAGCATCATGTGGTGAGGAAAGATCTTGGCACATATATCCAGTTGAATGTGAGTGATCATGAGTTATTATTGTTGACATCACCCTTGAGGTGAATAAGTTGGGAGGCGAAACTATAAGCCCCTATCTTTCTATGTGTCCGGTTGAAACTTTTTGCTCATATGTATGTTGTGAGTGTTAGCAATCATAGAAGATTAAATGATGGTTCAGTATGTGGACTTGCCAAAAGGCTCCGATATGAGACCCTTCCTGAAAATATGATGAATTGTAGTTGCAAAGTTGACTGAGAACATAGTTTGTTGGTTTTCAATAAAATTTATGCTTTCTACTTTGATGTTGTGATGAATTGTTACTTGTTCATGAGAAGTTATATGATAAAAGTTATATGACAAAGTTTTATGATAAAGTTTGTTGCTGTTATAATAATAAGCATGATGCTACTATGTCCGTATTTTATTTTTATCGACACCTCTCTCTCTAAACATGTGGACATGATTTTCGATACCGGCTTTCGCTTGAGGACAAGCGAGGTCTAAGCTTGGGGGAGTTCGTACGTCCATTTTGCATCATGTTTTCTTACTGTTATTTATAATGTTTTTATGCATAATAATGCTTTATGGAGTAATTCTAATGCCTTTTCTCTCATAATATGCAAGGTTTACAAAAAGAGGGAGAATACCGGCAGCTGGAATTCTGGACCTGAAAAAGCTACGTCGAAGATACCTATTCTGCACATCTCCAAATGAGCTGAAATTTTACGGAGAATTATTTTGGAATATTTAATAATTATTGGAGAAAATAACTACCGGAGGGGGGCCACTTGGTGACCACAAGACAGCAGGGCGCGCCAGGCGCGCCCTGGTGGGTTGTGGCCAGCCCAGCCCACCTCCGGTGCCCATCTTCTGGTACATAAGGTCTTTTGACCTAGAAAAATAAGGGGAGGACTTTCTGGATGGAGTGCAGCCCTCTCGAGGCGGAACTTGGGCAGGAGCACTTTTGCCCTCCAGCGGAGCGATTTCGCCGGGGGAACTTCCCTTCCGGAGGGGGAAATCAAAGCCATCGTCATCACCAACAACCCTCTCATCTTTGGGAGGCCAATCTTCATCAACATCTTCAACAAAACCATCTCCTCTCAAACCCTAGTTCATCTCTTGTGTTCAATCTTTGTACTGGAACCTCATATTGGTACCTGTGGGTGACTAGTAGTGTTGATTACATCTTGTAGTTGATTACTATATGGTTTATTTGGTGGAAGATTATATGTTCAGATCCATTATGCTATTTAATACCCCTCTGATCTTGAGCATGAATATCATTTGCGAGTAGTTACTTTTGTTCTTGAGGTCCCGGGAGAAGTCAAGTTGCAAGTAATCATGTGAATTTGATATGTGTTCGATATTTTGATGATATGTATGTTGTGATTCCCTTAGTGGTGTCATGTGAACGTCGACTACATGGCACTTCACCATCTTTGGGCCTAAGGGAATCCATTGTGGAGTAGTTATTAGATGATCAGTTGCTAGAGTGACAGAAGCTTAAAACCTAGTTTATGCGCTACTTCGTAAGGGACCAATTTGGATCCATATGTTTAATGATATGGTTAGATTTTATCTTAACACTTTTCTCGTAGTTGTTGATGCTTGCGAGGGGGTTAATCATAAGTGGGAGGCTTGTTCAAGTAAGAACAACACCCAAGCACCGGTCCACCCACATATCAAATTATCAAAGTAGCGAACGCGAATCAAACCAACATGATGAAAGTGACTAGATGAAATTCCCGTGTGCCCTCAAGAACGCTTTGCTTAGTATAAGAGACCGTTTTTCCACAAGAGGATTGGGCTACCTTGTTGCACTTTATTTACCGTTACTGTTACTTGCTTGTTACAAATTATCTTGTTATCAAATTACCTATTACCGACAATTTCGGTGCTTGCAGAAATTACCTTGCTGAAAACCACTTGTCATTTCCTTCTGCTCCTCGTTGGGTTCGACACTCTTACTTATCGAAAGGACTACGATTGATCCCCTATACTTGTGGGTCATCACTAGCCGGCTCGACCGCACCCCGCCATCTCCCTTAGTCCATTTCAACACGTCCGAATCGCCAAGGCCCTCTCTTCGCCCAAAGCCACAGACCGGCTCCCGGTTGTCCAGCTGGCAAGAACGAAAGGCCGAACGTGTTGGCACGCAAATATCTGCTAAGAAGAGGCGACCGGATCGGTCCATCCGGCAACCCCCCCCCCCCCCCCCCCCCCGCTCAAAACGCCGCACGACCGGCGGCACGCCAGCCGTCCCAGTGGGTGTTTCGCTCGCACTCAACATCCAAAAAAGCCTAAGTATTGTACATTCCGTCCCAAAGCCGAATCCCTGTCACAGACCAGCACCCGTCTGTTCGACTAGCGGGAAGGAAGTCCAAAGATGAGGCAAACAAGAAAAGGCCTAAGGCCGGATGGCAAAAACAAAAACACCAGCAAACATACCTATATAGCAAAGGCCCACGGCCAGGAGTTCATTACATTACACTATACCCCCAGTGGGTGGACCTATTACTTAACAAAATTCAATCAAAAGATAAGAAAGGACGGCTTCACGCGGTAGCCGCGTCGGTTCCTGTGCCCGTCGGCTCCTCCGCGCCGGCATCAGTTTGCACCGGCTCCTCCGCGCCGACCACGATCGATGTACCAGTGTAGGTTTGTGCCTGGTCCGCCGAAGCGGCGGTGTCGCCCAACACGGCCTCGTCGTCCGCCTAGGCCCTCGTCTCGTCGGTGCTGCCGGCTGGGTCGTCGAGCTACAGGCCAAAGTCATCGGCCGGAAGCTCTGCGCCGTCCTCCGTTCGCTCCACATTGAACTCGTCGTGCGAGGTGAACGAGGCAAGTCCACGCCCGGGTACCAGGACATGACGAACTGCAGCGCCAAGTCCGCACCTGCACGGGCCGCACAGACCCTCCACGCATGGAGCCGGTGCACGCCGGCCTCCAGCCAGCGCGCCAGCCACGTAATGCTGTTGGGTGCCACCGCTTCTGGCCAGAGGGCGGCCGTCATGCCCAACCCGGCCGAGAACAACCTCTTCATCTGCCCGTCTACTGCATTCAGGCGGGCCTCGGCGGCGAGCATGAGCTCTATGAAGGTCCAGGCGGCGTGCGGGTTGACCTCGGTGCCCGCATCCGCCTGGGTAGCCCGGTGAGCGAACACGGCGGCCTCCACCGTCTCCTGTGTCTCCGCGAAGACCCCTAGCAAGGTGAAGAAAGAAATCAGTTAGCGAAGCAAAGAGTGAGCCGGCTAACAAGCCGGCGGGACAATCGGAGGAACACTTACGGGTGAAGAGATCGCCGAGATGATGCGCCTCGCACAACATCCTATTCTCCTGCACGGCCCACGCGCGGTGCGGGTCTCGAGGTCCTTCTCAAGCTTCACGCTCTTCTCGACGGCCGTCGTCCGCTCCTCGGCCGCCTTGCCGTGCTCCTCCGCCAGTCGGTCCAGCTCTGCCTGGTGGGCGGACTCTGCCCTGGTCCTCTCCGCCTCCAACCTGTCCACCTCGGCCTAGAAACGGTCGCGGTCGGCGATGACCAGATCGCATTGCTGGCCGGTTTCGAAAAGCCAGGTACGGATCCCCGGCACCTCGGCCGCAGCGGCTGCATGGCAAAACCACAAGTCAGACATCAAAAAGAAGAAAAAGACAACAATGCCTTAAGATTCGACCCGGCTGCTCCGCAGTCAGCCCGAATCTTGGGGGCTACACCCAGTGGGTGCGCTGACGCGCCCCCACTGGAAGCACGCAAGTCATACCTTGGGCTTGGCGTAGTTCCTCCTCCTTGGCGGCGAGCTGCGCCGCGGCCGCGCGATACCGCCCAAGGAGCTGGTTATACGCATTCGCCCGCAGGTCGTACAGATGCTGCAGGAAGACGAAGTTAAGAAGAAAGCAAAGAGCACATGTGAAGACCCGACCCGGCTGCCACGCAGCCGGCCCGGGCCTCGGGGGCTACACCCAGTGGGTGCGCTGGCACGCCCCCACTGTTCAACCGCAAAAACAAGCAGAACAAGAAGACGTTACCGCAACCGCGCGCTCCAGATCCCGCGCCCGTTCCTGCTCATCCAGGACGAAGGCCTGCAGACGGCTCTCGCGTCCCCCGAGTTGCTGGCACAGGGCGTCTGCCGCCGCATCCTCCCGGGTGCACGGCTCGACCACGACCTCGCCGGCGTCCGCCCAAGGCTGCTGCGGACCGGCGCCGGATCCACTCTCCAGCGCCCGCTCTTGGTTCTCGGTGGCCTGCAGCGGCATGACCATCAGGGCGTTGCTTCCCCTAGCCAACACCTCCGAGGCCGGCGTTGTCCCCGGCGCGCTGACCGGCGTCACCTATGGTTCACCGGTCGGAGAGGCATCCGGCCCGTGACCTCCTCCCTCGGCCTCGTTCCCACCCGCCGGGTCGCTCTGGGACGGTAGGTCCATGATGATCTCCTCGTCGGCCTCCGACTCGTCGTCGGCCGGCTCCGCCTGCTCGTTCGGGTCGCGTCCCTGCTCCGTCTGCGCCTCGACGATCGTAGCGACCGGCGCCGAGCCCGCCTCCCACTCTGGCCAGGCAGGGTCCGCGGTGGTCCTCCCCCTCGCCTCGGCGGCTCT
The DNA here is from genome assembly GCA_011799875.1 of Thinopyrum elongatum. NCBI lineage: Eukaryota > Viridiplantae > Streptophyta > Magnoliopsida > Poales > Poaceae > Thinopyrum > Thinopyrum elongatum. Next base: position 160,662,643 of record CM022299.1, read on the forward strand.
CGCCCATGCCCGGGCCGAGGCCTCCATCACCTCCCTCTCAACCACCGCCAGATCCCTCTCGGCCGCCGCCAGATCCCGCCAGGCGACGCGTTCCGTGTCGGCGGGGTCCAGGCCGAGGTCCACCCAGGGCTGATCCTGCTCGCGTTCGATAGCACTGCTCCGGGTTTTCCTCCAGATGACCTCATTCCCGGACGTGTCCGCCATCGCCGCCAGCGCCAGTTCGAGGGTTTACCCGTGTGCGGTGAAGACAACGTGAGAAGAACGCAGTCGAACGGCAAACAGAAACCAACAAGCTACACTTACCGGATGGCTGTCGGGATGGCCTGCCTCGGCGCCACGGCCGGGGCAACCCGGCGCGCCTTCTTGGCGGTGCCCTTGGCGCGTGCCGGTTAAGCCCCCGCCGCACGCTTCGCGGTTGGCCGCGGCACCACTGACTCCTTCCCATGCGGCCGGCGTGCGGCTGCCGGCTCGCGAGACGGTCCGGTCCCAGCCGTCTTCTTCAGCCGCCTTGGGGAGTCGACGCTGCCGTCTCCTCCCGGCGGTGGCGCTGCACCACCAACGCCCGTCAGGCCCTCGTCGTCGTCCGGCCAGTCACGTAGAAGATCTGGAGGCAGAGACTTACCCGCATGGCGCGTCGCGCCGGCCTCGGCGCCAGCCGGCTATGTTTCGGCCACCCCCTCATTCTCGGCGATGGACTCGCCTCCATCCGAGTTGGGCAAGTCGTCCAGCAGAATCTGCTCCCTCGGCCCGTCATGGGCTCGTTGAGCCGCGAACAACTGTAGCTCTCCCGTCGCATCAGGACGCAGGAACAACCCAGACATAGCAAAAAACAAGGACCAGGGGCTCACCACTGGCGTCGGGTTCCGCCGGTCGTAGGGCGCCTTCCTGAAGTGCTAATCGGCAGTCAACCCGGCCTTGCATATGTTGTTGACCCGGTCGGCGACTTGGTCTGACGTCAGCTCCCGGGTCGACATATGGCAGGGGTCATGCCGGTCGCTCATATCGGCTATCTTGTGCGCCCGACGCTGTAGCGACAGCACCCGGAGCGCGATGAAGGCGGCGATGAGGTCCGTCCCAGTGAGCCCCTCGCGCGTCATCATCTGGCGATCCGGTTGTAGATGTTCAACATCTCCCGCGGTGGACTCTTGGGCTGATAGCTCCAGTTCACTTTGGCGTGCGGCAGCTCGTCGACGAACGGCGGCAAGTTGATGCAGTCCGTCTTCGGGTTGGCGTTGCGCACGTAAAAGAACGAATTATGCCACTTCTTGGCAGAATCCTCGATGGGCATCTTGGAGAACGGCCCGTGCGGCCGTCCTGTGACCACGGCGGCCCCACGGTCGGACATGACGCCGGCTGTCGGACCCTGCTGCTTGAGGAAGAAGAGTTTGGCCCATAGCTCCGTGTCTGGCATCACGCCCAAGTAGCCCTCGCAGAGCGTGGCATAGCCGGCGAGCTGCAGCACGGCATTGGCACCCAGGTGATGCGGCTGCAGCCCGAAGAAATACAGAAAAGAGCGGAAGAAGAGGCTCGCAGGGAGGCGAACACCACGTGCTCGCCTTCCTGCGACTCTGGCACCCTCTCCCCGCCTGCCACGCGCGCCACCATCGTCGTCGCCGGCGGCAACCGCCTGGTGTCGCAGAGGTACTGTATGTCGCCCTCGCCGGTCTCGGAGCCTTCCCAAGATCCTTTCGGTCGCGCCATCAGTAGAGTTCTCCGAGGGCGCGGGCGCGGCGATGAGGAGGAGAGCGCGGCGTGCATGTGTGTGTGGCAGTCGTCGAGTGCTGCGGGCCGGCGCTCGGGTGGCAGCCGTGCGCTGTGGCATGGGCTCGCTCGGGCTCCGCGAGAGGAGAAGAAGAAGATGGAGGGTGGAACAGGGGTTTGTGCGTGGACGTTACCGCCGCGCCTCCTCCCCATCCCCTCATTTATAACCGCGAAGGATCGTGGGGGAGTGGGATCATTTGCGCCCATGATTCTACTTCCCCGCGCTATGCGAGCATGTTTCTTGTGCGCCTTAACTACATCGAGAAACGCAACCACCCACCACTGCCGCAATCAATCCCCCTCGCGCAAGTCGAGGGTGCGGCGCGGTGGGGGCCTGCCCACCGTCGCGTCCCATCACGCGCGTGGCCTGGCAGGGCCTCGCCCACAGCTGTTCACCACTAGGTGGCACGTCGAGCTGCGGTAGGCGCGAACTCCCTCTCAAATCAAGGCTCGGCTGGCATTTCGGTTTCCCGCCCAGGCCGAGATGTCGTGATTCGGCTTCCGGAAGCCGGCACTCAGCGGGTGTTGCCGGGACCCGGTGATCGCGAGCCAGCGTCGGGCGCCAGGCGCCACCCGTCCAGACGAGCATACTTCATCAACAAAACCACCTCCTCGGGGGGGGGGGGTAAGCTGCGAAGGCCCCCCTGCTTGGAGCCGGCGAGCCTTCACAGCTTCGGGGACTACTGTCGGGGATGACCCCCGGGCAGGCAACAGAACCCGGATCCCTTTTTAAAACATCGGGGTAAGCTAGGCCCCTCAATCCTGCTCGCCACCCCGCCGACTCTCCAGCACGAGCCGGTCGGGTGCCGCGATCCGGCCCAGCCGGCTAGCGCATGCCGGCTGGCCACCAGAAGACAACTCTCAATGGCAAGCAGGCATGGCTACAGTGCGCCTTCCTTTACGCCTGCCCCGACAGGCGCGACAACAGTGCTTCCCACGCCCCCGCCCAGGGCGGGCGGTGTCCCGGAGGTGCAACCTTGTAGCTGGGCGGCATCGGTCGTCCCGTGATGCCTGGCGAGGTGTGCCACAGTGTCAAGCAGTCTGTCGTACCGCGCCCAGCTGCCCCGGTACGGCCCGCTCCCAGCGGACCCGGCGAGACCCGCACCCGACAGACCCGGCGAGACCCGCACCCGACGGACCCGGCAGGCCGGGCGGCCCCCACTGCCGGCTCCCAGAGGATGACACCAGGGCCCCGTGCCCATGTAGAATTACCATTGTAACCCCCAGGGGATAGCCTATAAGCTCCCCAGTGCCCCTCCATGCAGAAGGGGAAGAACTCTCTCAGAACACACACCCACACACACAGACGAGGCAGGGCAGAGGACCAGTTCCCTCTTCCTCCTCCCCCAAACAACTCTAGGAGCAACCCTGTAACTTAGCGCATATCATCCATTCGGCAGGACTAGGGGTGTTACCTCCCACGGAGGGCCCCAAACCTGGGTACGTCTCGTGTCTCACACCAGCGCGTGCCAACCTCGCCTCTAGAACCCACCGGCATCCTCACGTAGCCCCCCACTTTTAGTCATCCCATGGCATCTGTCGTGAGATCACCACGACAAAGGGCGCGCTTGGTTGGTCGTTTTGCAGCCCAAAACGCATGTAGAACATACACATAAAAAATAGGATTGCTCGTCTTGCAAACCAAAACGCCTGTAAAACATATATGTTTAAAGAAAACAGGATGAATCCCGAATACCCTGGTCGTTTTCGCGATGTAAAATACACCCATAGGAAAAACATTTCGCTGACTTAGAGCATTACAGTCGGATACAACAAATCTGACCCCTCAAATGCGCTTGGACGCGTCTGCGGACAGTGACCGGTCACGCCTCAAATAATCGATTCCACGACTGGATACCCCAAATCCATACTATTACATACAACGTAAAGCGATCTTTAAGCGGAGCTCGTCCGGCTCCGCCATGCCTATGTCTGGCGGCCAGCTGCGCCCCTCAGAGTGTGGATCCGGTCGCCGGCGAGGTAGAGTAGGACATGGGACATGGACCGGCTCACGGGACTCAAGGCACCGCTGTCTCTCATCGGAGTGGCTAGGGTTTGGTCCAAGGAGCGGATGGAGACGAATATATATGGAGTCCGGTGGGCCAGCATGGGCCGGATCGGACGTGACGGGCGTGCCCATATCCGCCCTATATTTGAGTTGGATACGAGGGGTGCCGATCAGCCAGGGCGTTTGAGACCGGTTTGAGGCGCCCGTGGGTTTTTGACCGCTCAGTGACCGGGCCATCCGCCTGTGCATATGAGGAAGGTTTGAGGCGCCCGGCTATAGATGCTCCTACAACTACAATCGGTCGGAATTGGATACACGCCCCTTGATCTATTTTCTCCACCCCCTTGTCTGTCGAGACCCATCTGCTATTCTGCTCTCTCACGTGAGGACGAGGGCTAAGCTGCCGTAACAACAAGGAATGGGGATGCCACCAATGACAAAGAGCAGGTAGTGGTCTTGGTCAGGCGGAGAGTGTAGGTGCGAGCAGTTGCGGGACGTGTTATTCGAGCCACTAGTCGTCGAAGATGCAAGGAGAAGAGCGGCGAGCTCCAGGGTGCTTGCAACAGGTCTTCTCCCAACCTGACTCTATGGATGTGGCGGCAAGGCAGATAGGCCGACAAGCTCCATAGCGAGCATCTGGCAATAGGCCACGCGCTTGCACCGAAGCAGCCTGCATATGTCACGAGATCAGCTCGAGTCGAGGTTTGCAGCGGGGGAGGGGAAGGAGAAGGAAGAAATTAGAGAGGGATGAGCGCGGGGAGGCGGATGTGTGCGGCAGTATGCTAGATTGCGAGGTGGAGGTGTGCAACGGCGTGCCATGGAGGCCGCTGCGGGGATTGAGCTGAGAGTTGCGGCGTGCCATGGAGGCCGCTTGTCCTCATGAGACATGGTTTTCAACCACTTGTAAAACTAGATGATATCCCGCACGTTGTTGCGGAAATGTTTTGCAATATATTCAGTTAGAGTTGGTTGTATGGGATATGAATATTTGAAGTAATAATGTGAGAACTAAAGATGGAAACAAATATGATTTGTGGCGTTTGATTATTGTATATTGTAAATATCATAATAGAATGTAAATTCTCATGCATGTTTGCATGTTGAGGTGGCTTTTTATTATGCATTATCGGATGTTGTGATGAACATTTCTTCATGCATGTTAAATGATGAGGTGGCATACTTGCATGTTGAGAGAAATCGGCTAGTGGAGGTTAGCTATTTAGATATAGAAGATACTGGAATCTTCTGTGAAACAGTAAAATACACCTGTATGATATTCAACCGCTTGTAAAATACTGGGATCTCACGTGAAACAGTAAAATACACGCACTATAGCCCTTTTTATAGCTCTAATAAAAATACAGCAAGCGGCTGCCGTGTCGTACTTGAGGAAGCTGATGGAAAAACTTTGTTTATGGAGGTACGGATTAAAAGAATTATGACTTGTGTGCAAACAATTTCCTTCTCTGTGCACGTTAATGGTAAGTTCTTGCAAGTATTCAAACCTACCAAGGGCATTAGACAAGCTTGCAAGTATTCATCCCCATAAGCATTCTTGGTATGCACAGAAGGACTAACAAGCTTGTTCAAGCGTGTGTGAGCACAATATTTATCGGAAGGAATCCGGGTTGGTACCCATGCGCCTTGGGTGTCACACATATTGTTTGCTGATGATTGCTTTAGTAAGGCTTCTGAGTCAGGTTCAAGACAGATTCGTGAAATCTTGGAAATGTACATACAAGGCTCGGGCCAGTTGGTGAATATTGCAAAGTCCGCAGTTTTGTTCAGCTCAAACTGCAATGTAGAATCGAATCAGGAGGTGCATGGTGCCTGTGGATCCTAACCGAGGCGCTGAGGCTGAGGGAGAAGTACTTGGGTCAACTAGCCGCTCCGCCTCCTAGCCGCCGGTGGCCACTCCGGCCCCGGCGTCCACCCACTGCTGCAACACTAGCCCACAACACCCACTCCTCTCCGTCGTCCAGGGTGCCATCTCATCTCCATGGCCCTCGCGGATCTCAACTTCGATGTGGGGCAGGACTTCGCTGCCGAGGTTTGGAGGAAGTGGGGCGTTCCCATCAACTATGAAGATGGCAAGGATCTCGAAGAGTTCTTACTGGTTGCCGAATTCACCAGATCGCAGATCAGGCTCACTAAAGAATCTGTAAGCACAATTCTTCTCTCATGCTTTGGAGGGAGAGCATCTCTTTTTAAAGTCAAATTGCTGCAAAATTGGTCGTTTAAATTCTCGGTTTCCTCTAAAGAGGTGGGGTTTTCGATCATCAAAGCTGGCAACATCTCGATCCCCCTCTTGAACACCAATTTCCTACTTTGGGGAAATGGGGGCCCCAATTCTAGCTGGGAACTAGATTAGTACCTCAAAGAAAAAGAGGATGCATGGACTCATATCTTTCGCCGTCACCCTAGAAAATCTTATGTTCAAGCTTTGCAATCACCCAGAATCTATTCCGATCACACACCATCGGATCCTAGATCCACTATGGATAGTCAAAACCCTCATTATCGGGCTAGATCACAGGGGCATAGTCATGGGGCTGAAGTTACTGCTGTGAGGGCGGGATCAACGCAAGTTCAAAATCCTACGGGCTTGTTTTGCGTCCGCTGTCTTCTCTTGGGCCACATCAGGCCCAACTGCACGAATAGAATCAAGTGTAGGGCCTGTAAGAGGTGGGGCCACATAGCACGGGACTGCTACTCACTTGCTAAGCCCAGCCCAGCTGAGGAGAATATCACACCGCCGAGCTAGACGCTTGCGATTCCGAGGCAAGCACCCACTGTTCCCGCGACGGTGACTAATCAGGAGGCCATTCAACCTACCAACCAGAGTCTCTCAGTTATTCCGCTTCGACAGACTCACCGTATCGTCAGCCATAATCACAGCGCCTCCCAAAACTCCATCGCCCTCCGTCTCCAAGCAGCCACAATCCACCCAAATCCACTCCCCCCATCGGCGTCGTCTGCTACATCGACCTCACCGACGGTTGCAGAGACAATGGCGACATTTCCTTTCGATCCAACGCTGTTCCTTCCTCCGAATCATCAGAGCATCCAGGTTGCGGGTTGTCCGGCCCGGATTAGAGTCATCACTGGTGCGGCGCCAGCAACGCATGAGGAATGGGCGATTGCAACGATCGTCCCGATGCCCAATCTGCCGGTGGCTTTCAACACCATCCGTGAGGTATTGACAGATTTCCTTGTTGACAATCAGTTGGGCTTCTCTGAGATTGAGCCATGCCCCTTCGGTCAAGCATATGTCAAGTTCAATAGTGTCTTTGACCGAGATGATATGGTCAACCGTAGCCCGCATCAGTTTACAGATGTCCATGTCATCTTACAAAAACATGATAGAGGTCTAAATTGGAGAAGCTTGGTACTGAATAGGGATGCCTGGATCCTGTTATGTGGTTACCCTTTTGATAGGAGGAACATACAGGAAGTTAGTAGTGCGGTCAGCAAGTTTGGTAAGTTTCTTATGTGGGACAGAGTCCGTAGCACCAGAGCCAATCTGATGGTGAAGGTACATGTGGAAGAACTAAGGGACATTCCTAGCAGCATTGTAATGGGAGAGGGATACGACTTTCAAACTGGTTCACTCACTGTACCAGTGGTTATCATACAGCATGAGATTTTGGGTGCAGAAGCACCAGATGAAGATCCAGTGGCACCGCATGGGAACCCACACCCAGTTCCTCATCAGGCCAATTTCCATCCTAATCAACATAATCATTTTTTAGGCCCACTGCAGCAGCATGAGCAAGATGATCAACATGCTCAAGCACCACCAATCCCTCAGGTTAATCTGCAACTTGCACTTCATGCACCTGTTGATAACCCTGCAATGCCTGAAGATGATAATGAGGAGGAAGATCAACATGACATGCCAGGGTGGGGCCACTGGGCTATGCCAATTCAAGCAGATGTGGAACTACATGCAGGAGAATTCTTGCCTATGCATGAGCTTATGGAACCAATGGAAGAGAACAACCCAGCAATGGAGGCCAACAGCAGCATCACACTCTCTATGGGCCCCTCTGATGCCAGTGCCAACACAGCTGCATCTGCAAATGGGCCTTTAGCACCCCTGATTCCTGTCCTACCTGATTTAAATATTGAGGCTACTCCCATTGGCCCAATGCAGGAACAGGCCCAACTAGCTGTGCAATTGAACAATATAGTGTTGCCCTTACAGGCCCAAGAACCAGAGCCAGTGCCAGAGCCCAGCATGGAGGCAGCTCCTATGCAACCTATTGTCATTCAGAGAGACAGATTGGATGACCCTATGTTCTTTGAGCTTCAGGCTCATGAGTCATCTAACAACAAGAGAGCCACAATGAGGAATGATCCTAGCCTGCTGCCTCTAATCACAGGACAGGAGACACATGCAGCAAACAAAGACCAGACAGATACAGATTAGCTTGGTATTATTGAGGAAGCAGAGCAGGAAAGGAATGAGAACACTGACCTGATTATAGCTGATCCAGCTTCAGATTTAGGACCCAATTTTATTCAACCAGACTCAGGTGAGCAAGAGGTTTCTGATATGACTGCACCCCTGGATTCCCTATCCCTTTATTTGCTAATCTGGCACATAATTCAGGGACTGATGTTTCTTCAAGAGGGGCAGATACTGAAAAGGTGCTTAATGATATCACTATGGGCAACTTAAGAAATGAAGAGAAGCTCCTTGGAGTAGAAGGTGCAAAGGTTTGGAAGAAGCACTTTGCCCCAACGCCAGATAGCAAAGAGGTAATACAGGTTCCAGTGGATTGGGTGAATTTCTTATCAGTTGCACTGTTATCACCAGATAAATTTGATTGGGCTAAAAGATTCATTTCCTCTACTGTATGGTCTATCATTTGTCAAGGAGCTGACACGACAACACTCCCATTTGCCATCCCACGGCATTGTCAGCATGATAACATTCTTGTATGCTCTTTACCCACACGGATCACCAAGGAGAACCTGATCTCACCATCTGCAGAGAACAACACTGCTGAAGTCATGTCTGCATCATCCACCTCTGCACTCCACAGGAACAAGAAGAGAAAAGAAAATGTACCATTGGTTGAAACAAAGGTAAGGAGAAGTTGCAGACTTCAGAAAATAAGCAAAGGTTTTAAGCAAACTGTATGTAAAGATAGAGACTGTTTAGCATGTCATGCAGCTCCTCCACTGATCCCTCCCAAAATCATTAAAAGTTTGAATACCTGTTTTTGCAAGGTCTCTGACAAGGACACCACTGATGAAATCCTCACCAAGAAGCCCAAGAAAACCAAGAGTGACAGCAATACCATGGAGGGCAATAAGAAGGCAAGGGAGCAGAGCAAGAAGTGGATCTAGTCTTGTCCTCTAGACCACTAATAGATGTTAGCTAGTATCTTTGTTTATGAGACTTTTGTTTTTTGTCTCCATGGGCTGTAAGACTAAGAGATGCTTTTACTGTTCTGACTGGGAGAGAGTTGTTCTGACAGTTGGCACAATTATCTGTTTAAGTAAAAGGCAGTCATGTTCCAATATTTGGTCAGCTGGGTTGTTCATCTTGCTAAGTATCAGTTGTCAAACACTGCTTTTCCATGAATAGAGACTGGAACATTCTGAATTGGAATATTAGAGGCATTAATGACCCTAAAAAATGGACAGCACTGGCTAATAAAATTGAGGAATCTCAGTGTTCTATTTTATGTTTGCAAGAAACTAAGAAAGAATCTTTTGACTCCTCTTATCTGAAGAACTTTTGTCCCAGAAGGATTGCAAAATTTACATTTCTACCATCTTCAGGCGCCTCTGGTGGCCTCTTAGTTGCATGGAATGAACATATGTTCACTGGTCAGGTCTATCACTCAAATGAATTCTCCCTATCTATCCAATTCACATCAAAACACAATGGAGACAGTTGGATCTTAACCAATGTCTATGGCCCCTGCCAACACTCTGAAAGAATACAATTCCTAGACTGGTTGCAAAATTTGCAAATCCCTGATGACACTCACTGGATTATTATGGGGGATTTCAACTACATTAGATACCCACATAATAGAAGCAGGGAAGGAGGAAATATTACTGAAATGCTTGCATTCAATGAAGCTATTAACAGGCAGGCCCTCATTGAAATTCCTCTCAAAGGAAGAAGTTTTACTTGGAGTAACATGCAAGATGCCCCACTGCTCGAAAAGTTGGACTGGTGTTTTACTTCAAAATCTTGGACCCTCAAATATCCTGCCACATTTGCCATCCCTCTTGCTAAAACTACATCTGATCATGTGCCAATTAAAATTCAGATTGGATCTTCCATTCCCAGAGCAAATATTTTTAGATTTGAGAACTACTGGCTAGAACACCCTCAATTCAAAGAGATTGTCAGTAATATCTGGACACAAGATGTGGAAGCCAGCGATAGTGCTAAAGTGATAGCTATCAAATTCAAGAGACTGAGGAAAGGTTTGAAGAACTGGGCCAGAAATCTTTCTGACTTAAAGAAAATAATTGCAGACACCAACTTCATGATTCTTTGCTATGATACCATTGAGGAGTTCAGAGTTCTCTCATTGGAGGAATCTAATGCCAGAGATATCCTCAAACTTCATCTTGAAGGCATTCTAGAGAAACAGAGACAATATTGGAAACAGAGAGCTACTATAAGGAAAATCAAGGTGGGAGAGGCGAACACTAAATATTTCTAGGCTAGGGCTACTATCAAGTTTAGGAAGAACACTATTACTATGCTGAGAGATGAACAGGGTCATGAACACCATGAGCATCAGGCTAAGGCTGCAATTCTATACAGAGCTTTCAAAGACAGGATGGGGACCTGCTCTCCTACCACAAACCCACTCCACCTGGATCAACTGCTTCAACCCATGGAAGATCTGTCTGAACTTGAAGCACCATTCACTAAAGAGGAAATTGATGATGTGATCAAGCAGATGCCAGCAGACAAATCACCAGGACCAGATGGTTTTAATGCTGCTTTCCTTAAAAGCTGTTGGGATATCATTGCTTATGACTTCTATAAACTCATAGAAGATTTCCACTCAGGTCAGGTCAACATTCAGAGTATTAACTATTCTTTCATCACTCTGATTCCAAAGAAAGACTCTGCAGCAACTCCAGCTGAGTTCAGACCCATTTCTCTATTGAATTGCACCCTCAAGATTATCACCAAACTCTTAGCAAACAGGCTACAAAAGTACATCCTCAAAATGGTGCATAAGAATCAGTATGGTTTCTTGAATAATAGATGTATACAAGACTGCCTTGCATGGACATATGAGTATATTCATCAATGCCACCAGAGTAAGAAAGAAATCATTCTACTTAAACTGGACTTTGAGAAAGCTTTTGACATGCTTAGCCATGATACCATCATTGAAGTTTTGCAAGCTAAAGGTTTTGGAACTAAATGGATACATTGGATTAAGATGATATATGGTACTGGTTTCTCATCTGTGCTTCTTAATGGAGTACCTGGAAAGCAATTCCTATGCAAAAAGGGGGTTAGGCAGGGAGATCCATTATCACCACTGATCTTTGTGATTGCAGCAGATATTCTTCAATCTATACTCAATGAAGCCTGCCATACTGCTATGATAGAATCACCACTGATTCATACCTCTTGCCCAGACTATCCTGTTATACAATATGCTGATGATACCATTCTAGTGGTCAAGGCTGATGACAGACAACTGATGCACATTAAGAATCTCCTGCTACATTATGCTGAGTACACAGGACTAAATGTCAATTACTCCAAGTCCATTATGATTTCTATCAACACTCCTGAACAGAAGATGAGTGAATTGTCCAACCTCTTGGGCTGCAAGATTGGAACTCTCCCCAATACTTATCTGGGACTCCCACTGTGTTTGTCCAAGCCGAGGATAGAGGACTTTGTCCCTATGCTAAAACGTATTGAGAGTAAACTGTTGTGCTGTTCCACTATGCTGTCTACTGGTGACAAGTTAACTCTGCTGAAATCAGTCTTCACTAGTCTACCCACATTTATCATGTGCAATTTGGCTCTCCCAAAGACTGTAATCAAGCAAATCAATACATATCTGATGAATTGTTTTTGGAGGAAATATGGTACTCAAGAAAGAGGAACAGTCCACATCTCCTGGGACACAGTCTGTAAATCCAAAGATCAGGGAGGACTAGGAGTACTTGACCTCGAGATTCACAATCAAGCTCTGCTCATCAAATATCTTCATAAATTCTTCAACAAGATTGACACACCATGGGTACACATTATCTGGGAAGCACACTACCAAGATAAATTACCTAATGAATCCAAGGTTGGTTCATTCTGGTGGAGAACAGTGCTGAAACTTCTTCCTACTTTTAAACAGCATGCATTGTGCAATGCAGGTCAAGGGAGCACAATTCTTTTCTGGTCTGATAGATGGCAAGACACGCCACTTTCTAGCAAATTCCCAGAACTATACTCATTTGCTATTCAGCAGAATATAACTCTTCAGAGAGTATTGGAACATAATGATATCAGCATGCTATTTCACAGACCAATGTCACAGGCAGCTTTCACTCAATACAACACTCTGCAGAATTTAATCACTGAGAGACCGGTAGCAACTGGGCAAGACAACTGGTATTACACTTGGCAGGCTCCTAAGTACTCATCGATGAAGATGTACAAAGCTATTCAGGGATGTAATCCTGCACACAGCACATTCAGGCTTCTGTGGAAAACTGCTTGTCGTCTAAGGCATAAGATTTTCTTTTGGCTGTTATTGCATGACAGAATCAGCACCCGCAATTTGCTGCACAGAAGAAGTATGTATCTCGAGGATTATAACTGTGCCCTCTGTGCTGAAACCACTAAAGAAACAGTGACCCATCTTTTCTGGGACTGCCCCTTTGCACTGATGTGTTGGAATGCTATTTCTCCCAATAAACATAGAGGCATGTCGACCTATGATGAAATCTACCTCATCATGGAATCTCTCCCTACAGAATTTGCTATGGATACCATTGTTATGGCTGCTGGAGCATTTGGATGAGCAGAAATGACAAGATTTTCAGAAGAGCCACCCCATCAGTGAATACTTGGAAATTTTATTTAAAAGAAGGAATGATGGCAGTAGAATTAAGAGCAAAGACAGTCAAGGCAGCCAAAATTCACAGTTGGATAGAGAATAATCTTTAATTCCATAGATGTTTCATAAAACAGGCATTGGCTGAATGGCCTTTTACTTTTTCTTCTTCTTGTAATTGTATATATTGATTAATGAAAATTTACCGTAGAACAATTGTTCTACGGTTTCGCCTCAAAAAAAAGTACTTGGGTCTTCAAACCACCCTTGGAAGATCCACTAATGCCCAATTTGGAAGTATTGCTACAAGCATTAAAAAACTAGCAAATGGTTGGACCCCGAAATTGATGAATTGTGAAGTCGGTGTGGCAAGCTAACCTTACTTTCTCAATGAGTTGTTTCAGATTATCTAAAAACATGTGCAAAAAACTAACAAGCTTGGTAGCGGGGGGAGATGAAAATAGAAAGAAGATGTATCGGCGAAAATGGGGATACATTGCCATACCGAAATGCGATGGGGGGACGGGATTTCAAGACTTTGAATTGTTCAACCAAGCTACTTTGGCCAAGCAGGGGTGGCACCTGATTACAAACCCCGACCCCCTCCATGAGGGTCTTATACTCTTATATAAGGTAAATATTACCGTTATGGAGATTTTATGACATAAAAAATAGGCGCAATGCCTCTCATACTTGGTGAGTCATTCTTCACGGCAGGGGATGCCCTACAGCTTGGATGGGTTAAGAGAGTGCGAGACGGCAGTAATGTTGATGTGTGGACAGACCCATGGATTCCGGATTATAGCAGGAGGCCCTTGGTCAAGCTACCAAATGCATCGGTTGCCAAAGTGCATGAACTGATAGATGAGCACTCAGGGCAGTGGGACATGACAAATATCCAGAGCAACTTTGTTGAATCCGATGTGGAAATTATTGGTAGATAGAATACCCCTAGGAAGACAAGACTGTACATAAAACTCTTGTTATACAAAAAAGAGTTGATAATCCACAAGACTGTACATAATTATGGCATCCAAACTTGATGGCAAAATGAATTCAATCTCATGAAACATAAAAGAGTTACTAGTATACAACTAGACGAGCTCAAAACTGTCCCATTGATCAGACTCACCAAGACAGTGAAAGTCTGGGTCTGGGATATGAAATATTAACAACATAAATTAACTGATGATACAACTTTCAACAGTCCAAGGATTCTTTCCGGGCTGGAATGTGCGCCGAACAGCGGTCCGGTCACGAAGTGCAAAGTAACAGGAGCAACGAATAGGAGAACAACTGGGTGTTGGGATTTACGACAAGGCATGTACAATGCTGGTAACGCGCAATCAAAGAATATCTCTGGTGTATTTCTCGGAGGTCTAGCTATCTGAAATTTTTCAGGAGGTGGGAGGAAGGAATGGGTGAGCTGACTGATTTTGCCAGGCTGCCGCCCACGCTGCTGCCTGCTGTTCTTACCGGTGTGGCGCACTCGTTGAAGTCAAGGACTCTTGCTTCAGCCTGCAGAGTTAACTGGAATTAGAAATACTGATGATACTGCAGTCTTAAGTATCATATATAGAGTAGTATCTGTAGTCAATGCTCGATCTAGTTTGTTCAAAAATCAAAATTGGTCGAAACCATCACATCTGACCAACTACAGGAATCAAATTACCATAGTTTTCGCACATAAGATTTGTAATTGCTATATACCTAGGGAAAAAACAACTAAATTATATGGTCTCCTAAAGAAATTCCAACTCTACTATCCCAGGTACTGAATGAAGCAGATGAGAACTACGCACCATGATTTTATTTTGCGGCTTGCCAGTTCCTGTTTCATTTTCGGCATCTATGTTTTCCTTGTTTTCCTCATCAGAATTTTTGTTGCCACATTGGCTGCCACTTGCCAGGACCTCGCGGGCATCCGCCAAAGCAGAAGCACTCTGCACATTTATCCGCTTCATCAATCCTAATGCATCATAAGTTGTATCCGCTGGGCTGATGAAGTATGACCCCTGCACAAGTGAAGGTATTAACGAAAAGAAAGAAACAATGAGTAACAGATGACAAGTACTTCTCATGCCCCAGCTCGTCCAAAACTACAAATATGGCCCATCAAAAAAAGCTGGTTGCGGATTTGACGCAGGATAGCTGTAAGACAATAAATATTTCAATGCTAAGTGTACCTTATATTGCATATCTATGAACCAAGGGGACTTCCAAGCCGATGGAGATTCCAGTCCTCTTTTGACACCAGGCGTATCAGCCAATCTGAAAAGAGTAGCAATTCAGAATAGCAAAAAAGAGCAAACCAACTGGCAATTTGCAACGGTAATTGTGTTCTTCGTTAGAAAGATCCATGTGTTCTTCGACAGTTGAATTCAAATTGCAGATGCTAATACCAGTAAGGGGGTCAGTAGATAAATGACTTATTATCATTTTAGTCTAGATAAACCAAAATCTCAGGCTTCAGAGTAGAAAAGGGAGCACTTAAAGAATCTTCTACTCTCACAGATATGTACTCCCTCTGTAAACTAATATAAGATCATTTAGATCACTATTAGTGATCTAAATGATCTTATATTAGTTTACAGAGGGAGTATTAATCATTAAATTCATAAATCTAATAGTAGAATAGGTACCTAGGTAAATCCAAATCTTCAGGCAAATTTAGTTTTCTAGCGATGAAGAGATTTTAACATGGAATGATGGCAACTTGCCAGGTACCAGTTTCACATTTATATTTAGTGGATTTCACAAATATGCAGAGTTATGGAGAGGGTTGCATCACATTAATGGTTGCTAGTAACTAGACGAGGATGAAATGACCATTCCACCAACAAACAGTTGTCGTAAGACCTGCCACATCTAGACTCACACATACTATGTGCTGACCAAAGTAAAGAAACTGATTGGAGAACCCAAAAAATCATCTTGGAAACAGACTAGTGTGCAATCTTACATGTTCACATATTCATAATCCATTTGAATGCATGGTGAAGATTTCTCGGCAATGAGTTCTCCAGACTTCGATTTAGCAAACGTTTCCGTACAGGCCGATAGAGCTTCAAGATTTGTGTTCATTTTCTGATACATGGCATTTGCGCCATGATCAGAAATGTCATTGCCCTTGTGCTCAACAAGAACAGTTGCAGGTGGCTGCATGGAACAAAATTATAAGAACAAGATCAGCAGGTCAAGGGGAAAACTTATATGCCACTTTGCCCCCGCCTTTCAGTTCAACCCCACATATCACATACATGATGACATCATTAGAGAGCTTGCTACTTTGAATCACATTTCTTGGAGACACGTAAAGCTAGATTTACTGGAGTAACTGTAGCAACTGCTATGCTACGACGCAATAACTATATAAGCGCTACCTTCCATTCTACTAAGATATGGTACCATCAACTGGGTAAGTGCAATTGAAGAACTGATTTAGAAGTACTTACCTCATCATTAGTATTGACCATATTTGCAGTGGAACACTGTTCCCCTCTTGCATGCTCATCCACAGGATGGTTGTTCTGTGCATTTCGTCCATCTTTTGCCTGCTCGCTTTCACCCAAATTTTCCTTGTTTTCATCACAGAACTCAAGTTTCTTCTCCAGAGGTTTAAAAGATGAAGATCGATTAGTGCAAAAAACTGATTCGGTAACAATTGCTTTGTCTTTAATGGCATGCATGCAACTTGTTTGAGCACTGACGGAGGATGTGCCCAACACACCACTGTCCTGTTCAGTCCTAGACTTCTTCTCTATTCCTTTTTCGGGAGTCGGAGATGACAGATCTCTCGGTCGTTTCTTTAATATTGATGGTGTGCTTATGAAGCTTTTGGCGGCACTCTTCAGCACAACATCAGGGCTTTCATCATGGGTAGGGGAGCCCCACAATCTCAATGGAGTGGTTACGCTCATGGTTGAGCGCATCAACTGCCGAATGCCAAGGGGACTGTACTCTTGCAAATCGCCAGAAGTTACAAGATCACAGCTGACAAATGGAACATCCATGCTTGGGAAGCGAGGAGGTTCATAGAATAGCGCTCCCTTATCTTGCTTTTCATCTGACACAGCCTCACCCTGTGCCAATGGTGGTTCTTTGGCCATGCTGGCAGCAGGTTCTTCAGCATCAGTTAACTGTTTGTCCCCGTATTCCGGTGTTCTTTCTATAATTGCTGAAGCACCATGTCTACCATCAGTACTGCCAGGGGTAGCAAACTGCTCAGAATCACCAAAAGAATCATGCATGCATGTGATCATCTCTGACCCAGAAACTTGCATTTCTCTTGACTTTTCATCAGCCGCATCCGACAAACCATTTGAAATAAGAGATTGTGGTACTGACAACGATGGATCCTGGTCATAAGCAGACACCATCATACTCGATGGATTTGATGTATGCGATGGGTTGGGTGCTGCCAAAAAATTGGTGTCTGCTTCAGAGGAATGTGTATCTGAATGGTGGTTTAGTCTTGAAAGAGAATCAGCATCAACTACATCAGGTCCAGAAAGAAGACTCTGGAACGAAACATCTTGCCAAAGTTCTGATTTCAAACAATTAGGACTGCTGAAGTCAGCCTCGGACATGAAATGTAGTTTTTGCTCATCTCCAGAAACATTTGTTAGCACAGAGATAGGCATATCTGGTGCTATCTCATACTGTAACATCGGTCTTTCATTATTCGATGTACTACAAATGGTCTGGTTGTTTTCAAACATAGAGTTACCTGGTGTTTCATCGATATCCATCTGCAAATTCATTCTTTGTGAAATTTCCTGCTGCAAGAGTTTATCTGGGCCAAATCTGGAGGAAGAAGCATGGCAATGAACTTCAGACAAAGCAGATGCAACACCCTCGGTGGAAGTATAGCCTTCCTGGCACATAGAAGACTGAGAATCATGTGCTTCTGTCTTGCTGGGATCCGCATTCACATGTAAATCACAGCTCAAGGCCAGATTGGTGTCCTGCACTTGCGAGCAAGAAACCATGGCCAATGAGGATTGACTACACCCTGATGAATCCTCAACCTCCCGGACAGCATTGCTGTCACTGTCTTCACTGTTTTGTTGCGTAATTGCCGGTGAGGAATTAAAATGCACATGGTGTTCAATAAGTGGGAGACGTGAGACTTGAGCAAGTAAACCTGATGACATATAAGAATCAATTTTCTTCTTTACAGAACTGTTCCAGTGGTTTTTAATTGAATTGTCCGTCCTGGCAGGGGAAACATAAATTTAGAAGTCAATCATTTCAGTAGTCTAAAAGAGGCCATCACTTGTTGAATAATAATAGTTACGCAATGCGTCAAAATCGCAGTAGAGCTTACCCAGGTTTTTTTTTTTTAAATGGCCAAATCATTTTCTCTGTTGAATGACCGGAACAAATATACAAGAATGTACATACTAACATGGGACTTGGGCCTGCCTAGACTATATGGGCCTAATGATATGCAAAGCATATATGCGCATAAAGGGAATACTGCTAACATGTTGCACATTCTCTCTGCTTGTTGTAATACTCACCGGTCGACACCATATTTGACTAAAAATAACATATATTATTTCAAATTTTGTTCAAAGAAAATAAAAGAGAGCTATTACAGTGGCAGTGGTTTAACATTTTTATGGAACCGATGCCCTAATTTCATTTTCCAAAAGCAAAACGATTTAGTTCCCTTTTGAGATTACCATCTTTTCCCGAGTATAACACCATAGCTTCCAAATGATGCCGAATAAGAAAAAGGGGAATGGATGCTGAACCCAAAAGTTTGTGAATTCATCAGGGAGAATGAAAAGAAAACTTCTTTTCACAGGACAGGACTCATCATGATATCATACATAAATATTTCCCAGCAGCTCACACATAAAAGGAAACACCATTTAGTTACCTTCCGGGTAAAAACTTTGTCAATTCAGCCCATTTGTTTCCATACATTCGATGAGCATGTATAAGAGTAATTTCCTCCTCCTGTGTCCATGCATCCTTGTTTATGCCAGGGTTAAGATGATTGTGCCACCTAATCACAGATAAGATAGTCCATTGTTAAAGGATACATGCTCTATGGTCAATTAGTGATGGCTACGAATTAAAGCCAATGTATTTAGCTGCTACTCAGTTGGCCCCAAAATAGGAACTTTCACTAAATAACGATAATTGTAAGAGGAACAGCTGTAGTATGTTAACATGTAATTAAAGGTTAATACTTTAGTTCCAATGTCTTTTTGCTTTTACTGACTTTACCAAAAGGCTGATGAATCTGAAATTATAAAATCAGCTCTCCTGAATTCTGGTATTGCTAGCTAGCAGCACGAAGAGGTGCTAGCATTACAAGGTTGGGACATATTGACATTTTATTCACTTGATCCTCTATATTTTTTAAACTATTTAATGAAACATTTTTATCCAGAACCCGGCCTATGCCTTAACAGTAGAATCATCGGGATAATGGAAAGAGGCAAACTAACACTTTGTGGTTCTGCAAAAATCAACATTGCATTAGTGATTGTTGAGATTACTGTGTTCTTTAACCAGGAATACATAGGAGAACTCTGTATCACTTGCATCAAGAATTACATTATTCATGTGCCTTATAAAACCACAGTGCTGATGTGCAAAAGCAACAAGGCACCACGGCACTCCATGAGTTACTGTCCACATTCAGTTGCTCAACGCTCAGTCGTATATATTGTATTGCAAAGAAAAAAGGTTCTTAGGTACAAGATTGATGAAATTAAAGGGCACTCTCATCCATACCGTTCCCGACATTGCTTTCCTATACGTCCTGGCAAAGCTTGGGCAATAGTTGACCATTTCTTTGGACCATATTTCTTTACCATTTCAACAATGATATCGTCTTCCTAAAAATATGAAACAACCGGTTGATAAGACTCACGTGAGCATACAAGATGCTCAATCAAACATTTGCAAAATAAGCCTGAAAATGGAAACAAATCAAATAGGGGGCCTACTTCTTTGGACCATGGCCCTTTGATCAACTCAGGATTTAGAACCTTTTGCCACCTGTGCAGGCATTGTACATCGGTTCTATCAGGAAAACACTCCGCTGGAAAAGAAGGTATTATGTCAGTGCTTAGACTTGTCAAAAATCAGAAAATGTAGGGAGGTGTTCCTAATAACAGAAAAGAAAAAAAGAAAGCTGACTGGAGACGAATGAGAGAAAGCACAAACTAATGGAACAAATCAATGTCTTAGTTTAGATAATGGAAGGATCATCCTCTAGGTTTCTAATGAATCGATGTATGTAATTATAAAGCAAACATGCACAAGAGAATAGAAGAACAAAAGAACAAAAGAAGCTAACATCATTGTAAAAAATGCAGTGTCGCATAGATATAAAAATGCTAAAGAAAAATGCACAAACCACCTTCGGAACATGACACAGCAAAACATCTTTCTTCGTAGCAGGATCAGGGGAAAGAATGGGAAAGACAATTTCACTATATTTCTTACTAGGAACAGGGCCTATCACAAGCATATAGTTTTATCGGGACGATAACTCTGAGAGGAGAGATTTTCCACCTTTTCTTCCAACTCAGGGGAAATACGTTCGAGCGGCACTAATTTTGAATCCCTCAGGCAAAATAAGAACAGAACCTACATTCAACCCTTCTGGCACCCTGAACAGACTAGCTGAGGGGAATGTGTCTGTCCAGCAATTTTGGGTTCTCCATACCCTGGGATCCACTCTCTTAGCTTACTCTTTCGTATACTGTAGGGTCCTTACCCTCAAAAGAACACTTAAGATGATATAGGACATGGATTTTAGATGCCTATACAATTCAAAATAATTTTTCCTTGAACAAGCACCCAAATGCTTGTCGTCTTGTATTAATATACTTCAAAATACAGAAGGAGTGATAGAGATGTCCAAGAAAGGTAAAATAATTATACGTGCTACAAAAATACCATCATCAAGAGTAAACTAATAGCATTGCCACATAATTTTACACACGTATGAATCGATCCATAGAATATACCTATCTTTTTCCAGTTTTTCCCATTGTAAGTCTGGACTGCTCTGGACAATATATCATCCTGCATTTGATTAGCACACAAGTGAAATATTAGACAGTTTCAGTAAAAAAAACTCATTTTTTTTTGTATAATCCACTGATTTATGACTTTTGCATTGTGGTGCTAATTAAATGGCACCCACACGTCAGTGAGGCACTGAGACATATAGAATATATCCCCACAAAAATGTGACAGGAGCACTACTGATAGCATAGCAACTAACAACCATAGCATGAAGCGGAACTGGAATTGAGTATATGACAGAATAAAGCAGGAAATTCCATGTTATAAGAACTTTTTAGCAAAACCCATGTTATAAGACTTTGCGGTGTATCATTTGTCTTGTACTCCCCCAGTCCCGAAAGTTCTAGATACATCCACTTCTGTGACAAGTAATTCAGGACGGAGGGAGTATATGGGTTAATCCAAGTTGCGCAGTTATGATATGCTCCCATGGGTGTATGTGCAAGAAATTCTCATACTGAACTACAACTGTTGGACTAAACCACCCAATGAGACAACTCAAGCCTCCACAAAAGGGCCAGAGTGTTCCATCGAATTATTATTATTTTCCATAAAACTTACAAGTGTTTGCCATTATTGTGTATTTAAGAAAGAGATGCAAATAAATATAATGCATATCTTACAGTTGATCAGTCCTAAACTATTCTCGGATGTTCAGTCAGCACTCACCATCCAGCCATTTGGACAGTAAATAGCCATTTGCCAATAAAAACATAAGATTCGACTCGTATGGCATACCTCTTCGGGGGTCCAATTTCCTTTGGTTGAGCGTCGTGTCGGGCCGGTGGTCCTCCTAAAGGTGAGCAGATAACTATAAGAAAAAAATTATACAATTAACCATTTATGCAAAGATCTGTTAGTATCTACCCATTGAGCGACCGTTGCCTCTGTGGCTCATTGCTGACTTTCCCTTCATGAGTAGTAGATGGCTGTCCAGAAGCCTCTCCAGCCTTCTTCGAAGCCTTTCCTTTATCACTTGTCATCACGGGTGAAGACTGGATGCTCAATCCCCTTTATAGCAGAGCCCTGAAGATGTATAAAAAACAGTTTAATCTTTCTATGAATCAGAATCATTAAACTGTCAATCCTAATAGAGGCATTTGAGGAGTTGCTGCAAGCTATGTTGCACAAACACTCGGACTTTTTATGTTGAACTGAAATAATGTATGTCCGAAATGAAAAATGTACTACCTTACAGTGATAGCGGCCAAACAAAAGCGAATCGGGAAGATGCCTATAACTGCAGTGAAATTGAACGGCATTACAGAACCAGTCCTAATAGTTTCATGTTCAGGTTTCACCCCCACCTAAATGTGCACAACAAACTTACCCCTACCAACGATTCACTGTCGGTGTGCCCTAAATTTCTAAGCATATAACAGAGCCGTAGGTTTCCTTGCATAAAACTAAAACTGAACGACATTTCAACCAAAAACTAACACCAGATATCCTCAAGTCTCAGAACCGACGGCCCCAGCCACAGTTCTTGTCAAATGACCTCCGGGCAGAAGCAGTGTGATAATGGAAGCCTAAAAGGTGCCAACTTTACCAATCTACGGGCTGCAACAGAACAACCTAGCGTTCAAATTTCAGAAGGGGGCTTCATTTTCAGTTTGGCAGCTCGGTGGGTACACAAATTCGCGAAGACGGTGAGCCATAAAGGAGAAGATCTACAAGAAATAGAGTACAAGGAACTCACCAGGCTAGGGAAGCCGCCGGCCGAGCGGGCCGCCGACGAAGACGGCCGCCGCCGCCGCCGCCGCGCAGATCTGCCGTAGCCCGACAGGAGGAGGGAGAAGACGTCGATCGGTAGGTAAGGGGGATGCGCTAGCCGCGGAGCTACCGGGGAAGGAGGTCGCCGGAGAAGAGTGGTCTCGGGAGGGAGAGGGTGAGGACGGGGAAGGAGGTCGCCGGAGAAGAGTGGTCTCGGGAGGGAGAGGGTGAGGACGGAGAGGAACATGCCACGGCGAGTCGCTGGGAGAGGGGGGCAGTTCGTTTTTTGAAATGGCCAGAGAGGGAGCATATCAGGTGTTTCGAGAACCCGAAAATTTCATTCCTAACCCTTGGATCACCTATCAACGGGCAGATCGAGGCTCTCATTTCTCCAATTACAGAAATGACCCGTATGTAAAAACACGCGAGGCGCCCCACCTAGGCGCGCCTTCTAACCACACGCCAAAACTGACAGAGTACCGTTTCAAGTGTGTGTAGAGGTAATAAAAGACAGTCAATAAATATACGCCAAAATCGGTTTGGCAGAATCTGTGGCTACTCAAATTCACGATGATGTGTCATAAAGCAGTAGATCTATAGGAGATAGTGCATGAGGAATTCTGCAGGCTAGGGGCGTTGATTACTAGTCGCCTCGACAACGAAGACGCCCGTCGTCATTGCAGATCTGTTGATGCCCAACAGGAGATGGGGTTACCGGGAAAGAAGGTCGTCGAAGAATGGGGGTCTCAGGAAAGAGGCGTAAGGATGAACAGGAACATTGCCATAGCTTAGAGAGGGTGGTTCATTTAAAACAATACAGAGGCTGGCCAGCTCGCTTGGAGAATGCTCCCTCGATCAGTTCCTTCGCTGGCCGTTCGATGAGGGTTGACCAAGTCTTTTTTCGCGTCTTGCCCGTCCGATCGTCGCTAGAATTCATCCCTGTGGTTTTTACCGAGCGGTGGATCGTGGCCAGGGATAACGTGTGGGCCTGGCGCTGTATCCACTTGGATCGAAACGGCTGGGTGTTGCTTCCTCCGGTGCGCGGGCGCGAGGCAACCGCTCGTGCCGCGCCGCGTGCGCGCGAGAAACCCGCGTCGCTGCGCTGTGTATTCTTCTGTTACCCTCTCGCTGGTTGGTGCTACGGCTGCAAGTGGGCCTCGCTGACGCATGGCCCACAATACAGAGGCTGGCCAACTCGCTTGGAGAATGCTCCCTCGATCAGTTCCTTCGCTGGCCGTTCGATGAGGGTTGACCAAGTCTTTTTTCGCGTCTTGCCCGTCCGATCGTCGCTAGAATTCATCCCTGTGGTTTTTACCGAGCGGTGGATCGTGGCCAGGGATAACGTGTGGGCCTGGCGCTGTATCCACTTGGATCGAAACGGCTGGGTGTTGCTTCCTCCGGTGCGCGGGCGCGAGGCAGCCGCTCGTGCCGCGCCGCGTGCGCGCGAGAAACCCGCGTCGCTGCGCTGTGTATTCTTCTGTTACCCACTCGCTGGTTGGTGCTACGGCTGCAAGTGGGCCTCGCTGACGCATGACCCCGCGCGTCAGCTTCCTGGTGTCTTTTACCCGTGTGCGCGTTGCCCGTTTCGCCTGCTGACCTCATGATTCGGCCGGCCCGGCGCATGGAGAGTGGGCGAGCGGAGTGGGCGAGCGGTCTCGTCTCGCTCGTCTCGTCGAACAGCAGCGCCATGCCGCGTCGTTTTCGGGCTGTACTGCCGCTTTTTTTATCCCCAGGTCGTCGATCACCATCTTCTGCGCCGTCGTTGCTCGCTGCTGCTTGGGTCCCGCGTTCGCTGGTCCCGGGCGTCACTGGGTTTGAGTGCTTGCGTGCGTTTGCTTTGACCCGTCGCCGATCTGTGCGCGGCTGGGCGGGATGGGTGGTGGCTCTGCTCGGGTTGGTGGTTCGGCTGGATTCGCTCGGGCGTTCGTGTGCTATGCCGCGTGCTGCTGACTGTGGGACAGGCGGTGAGACGGGGCCACTGGTCCGTTGCTCGTTGGTTTATTACTATACGTATACTTGCGCGTGGCCTCGCTGGTGGCCTGTTACTGTTCCCTACGCGTGGGCGGGGCCAATGGACGTGCGTGCGGTGCAGCGTGGGTACGCGTGACGCCCCGCGTGACCGGCGTGTACGTCGGCGGTGCGCATTCTGGCGGGTGCCCTCTGTGGGGTCGTTGCAGCCTATGACAGTGGGCTCTGGAATCCCTGGGCCCGGCAGGCAGGCCGCGTGTCGATGCATGTGTGGTGGGTTCCCATGCGGCTCTGTGAGGATTGCCCCTGCCATCACGGTGGCCGGGGGGGGGGGCTTTTCTCTCCGGTTTTCCCCTCTCCTCCTTCTATCCCTCATTTCCTCCACGCCGCTTCGTTCGCTCGCTTTCGTCCACGCTTCCACGCCGCTGCGTCCTCTCCTGTCCGCCTGCCTTCATCCAGTTCGGCCAGCTTACGTTGCGGTTCTCGCCATGGCCGCGCGTTCCTCCATGGGTGGTGTTGGTTGAGGTTCATCTTCTTATCCTTTCCCTGTTCGTTTCTGCCGTTCCTTCTCCTGTTTACTGACCTGCTTTGCTTGTCTTTGCTCCATTGGCGCGCAGTTTGCTGCCGATTTTCCCGTTGGCTTTTGCGTGGGAGCGTGCGCCATTACGTTCTTGTTGTCCAGGTTAGTGCTTGTCTCTTCTGCCTCTGTGTGGACATATGCCTTTGAGGTGTTTGTTGAAATGGTTGGGTGCTGCTCGATAGGATGGTTGCCTGCTACCGTGTGCTCTGCTTTGCCATTTTCGCGTTCCGTTATTTGTGCATGTGCATGCTTCATGCTGTTCGTCGGCGGCTAATATGAGTATAGTTTGTGTTTTAGGTTGTTTTCAGGTTGGTCGGCTGTTCGTCCACGTTCGCTTGCTGGCTGCTCTTCCGGTTGTGCTTCGTCATTCTGGTAATGTGCTTCTCTTTTGCATGTTTGTCTCTATTTCTGGATTGTCGAGAGATGCATTGCTTAGTGATAGCCCGAAAGATTAGGTCTAAGAAGATGTCGTGCTTAGTCCGTTTTGTTTGGCTGCTGCCTCTGCAGTGGCCCTGAAGGTTTATACTTTTTGTGCTTGTTACTTTGCTTGAAAAAACACGATGGTTGAGGTTGATTGATGGTCCTTCGCTTCCTGCATGTCTACAGTCTGATTGCTCAGTGATTAAAAGCTGCTATAGATGTAGTGGATGGTGTTTTGTCATGCTAAGTGATGTTGTTTCCTTTGGTTAAAAGAAGAATTGTTCTGGTGCCATCGTGTGGCTCTGCACTTGTTTAGTACCTTTGATGGAGTATATATGTGCTCTGTGACTTGCTGTGTTCTAATGGTTCTGTCTGCATTTATTTTGTAGGTTGGAAAAGCTGATCTGTTTCTGAATCTGCGACCTGCTGCTGCTCCTCAAGGTTTGCTCTCCTTTTCCATTGCATGTCCGTTACCTGTGGGTTCAGATGTATTTACTTGTCTGTGCATGTTATCATGGTTGTTGATGTACTGATAATCTCGCTATTCCGGATCTGCTCCGGGGGTCGTGTTATTTTTCATTTTTTTACAATTTCGTTGCGTGTGAGCAGGATGTGTACTCTTATTTCAACTGTTATACCCATTTTGGAAGCCGTGGTGGCTCGGTGTTCTTTGCCGGCGCTTTTGTATCTGTGTGAGGTCACGGAGGATGGGTCCGTTCTTGCTGGGGTAGAACTGGAGCTTCCAAGGGATAGTTCTGCTCCGGTTCCGCGACGAGAATTTTTTTGGAGCTCAGCCTGTTGTGGTTTTGTCCATGCTTATGAACAGGCTGCCCTCCAGGCCATAAGTTTTTTGCAGCGTCTGTATGGGTTTGTGGTTTGAGACTATAATTATGACTGTATGATGGCCTATAGGAGCTCCCTTCGTTCTTCCATAACGGTTGCAGTCTCTGCCATTCGGCGTGTTGGTCACTTGGAGAGAGAGAGCTATTGCGCTTGCGCCGTACGTCTGCGGAGACGAAGATAAATCCAGATGTTGGCCCTGTTCTGGTCCAGTTTGACTGGGGTCTACTGTGCTCTCAGATGCTTTCCTCTCTTCAATCTCTTTAGCTGTCTTTTCTGGGCTTCTTATTTGGGCCTGCGTGCCTGCTTTGTACTGAATTGGTTCATTCCTCTGATGCAATAAAGTCCTTGGGCTTTCTATATGGCTC
Source organism: Thinopyrum elongatum (assembly GCA_011799875.1). Taxonomy (NCBI): domain Eukaryota; kingdom Viridiplantae; phylum Streptophyta; class Magnoliopsida; order Poales; family Poaceae; genus Thinopyrum; species Thinopyrum elongatum. The sequence continues at coordinate 160,689,427 of CM022299.1, forward strand.
TTACAGTCTCTTCTTTCTGCGTTTTGCAAGACTGAAAAGAATAGTCTTCTTCTTCGGATTCAATTCTCTTCCCACGTGCCCAAATAATAAATATGTTACTTGTTTATTGATTCTTCCTCGGCTGGGTCTCTGGTCTTTGGACCGCCCCCTTCTCTTATAGAGAAAAAACTATCACGGGCTTTAGAGGACCCTGTTCCTTTTGGGCTTCTGGTTCTTCATGGGCTTTTGGGAAGGTATTTCTTGGGCCACGAACTTTTGAGAATCTTGTTCGTTTGGGCTTATAGTTTCCCATGGGCTCTTGGAAAGGTGTTTCGTGGACTTGCTCTCTCTCTCTCTCTTGTTTTTTTTCCCGCTCGGATTTGTTTGATGGTCTTTTCCTTCTGCCTATGTATTTTAAAAAAGGCTTACAGTTTACTTTTGGGATGCCTCTCCCTTTCATTTAAAAAAAAATAGTTCCATGCCCTTTATAGAGCCTTGTCTTTTGAATTCTGTTCCTGGGTCTAGGTGTATGCCTTTTTGCTGTTTAATGCGCCTGATTAGATTGCCTTTCTTTGTGTTACGTTCCTGTTGCAGTGTGTTATGGTTGTTCTGTTCTTCATGTCGTTCCTGTGAGTCATGCCTCAGCGCCGTTCTGTTCGTCGTAAGGCCAGTTCAAGCACCAGTCAACCACCTCCACGCCGTGTTGTTCGACGAAGGCTGTCTTTCTGTGACTCGCCGTTGCCCTACATATCCTCAGGCCTACCTAAAAGAAAATGTACGGGGTGCCCTTTTAAAGTAGGTCCTTTTCCTTTATGGGTGTGCCTCCTGCACTCTCTCGATTCCTCTTCGTACCTGTGACACGCCCTTTGTTTTTTTTAGATGATGGTTTCTTCCCCGTTCTTAGTCCAGAAATTACGTCCCGTAATAGAAAGAGATGCAGGGTGGTTGTTGATAGACTTAGGGGAAAGGGGTCTGCCATTGGATCACCCTTAAGTGCCGACTGGGTTGGATTCACGGCTGAGGAGTCTGAGATGCTGAAAGGTATGCTGAGTGCCGATATGCCTAGAAACTATTGTATGATGCATTGCTGATTTACCATTGTTGCTAAGTCAAGATAAATTTGCAGCAGGGTACCGAAAGAGATCTTTCTACGGTGGCCCAGACTACAAATGTACCAACTGTGGTGCAGTCTTCTGGTTCGAGGAGAGGGTGAGATCGGAATCCGCTATTACGCTAAGGCGGGTGGTTTACAACAAATGTTGCAAGGGTGGTAAGGTGTATATTACACCTTTTAAAAAGCCACCCTTGTTTCTCTCTGAGTTGCTGAGATACAATGGTCCCTCACGTAGCAGAGAGTTTATAAAAAAATTTCGTCAGTACAACTGCCTCTTTGCATTTACTTCCATGGGAACTACTGTTGACCGTTCTGTAAATGATGGTAATGGTCCAAATATATACAAAATAAACGGGCAGGTTTGTCATCGAATGGGATCTCTTATGCCTAAGGAAGGAAATACCCCTAAGTATGCCAAACTCTATATATATGATACCCAGAATGAGGTGCAAAACATGATTCAGGCTTTAGAAAAGGGTGAAAAGAGTGATGGTGGTTTAGATGAATCTATTGTTGAAGGCTTGATGCATATGCTTGATACACACAATTCTTATGTCAAAACGTTTAGATCGGCTAAAGAAATACTAGCAGCCAATAAGCATGCCGAGATAGCCATTCGTTTAGTTGCCCCTGGAGAATCTGATGGCCCACAGTTTAGCCTTCCTACAACTGATGAGCTAGCGTCTTTAATGTTTGGTGAGTTCACGGTGGAGGCTTCTTGTCGTGACATAATAATACACGGTAGAGATGACAATCTGCAGCAAATATCTTCTTTGCAAACTTCATATATGCCTTTGCAGTATCCTCTTCTCTTCCCCTATGCAGAACGTGGGTTTCAGCTCGGGCTTAAATATATTGGTTCAGCCCCTTTAGATACTAGCAAAAGAACCAGGCTCACTATGCAGGACTATTATTCCTATTGTCTTCACTATAGACCAGAGCAGCATAATCCATACCTTTGTTGTGGTTTGCTTTCCTCACAGGCCATTGTAGATGCACGCGCTTGCATAGACGAGTGGAGGCTGCATTTCATCATGAAGGCTAATAATGATCTTAGAGCAGAGAACTTGCAAGGAGTCACTGATGCTGTTGGAAAAGGGCAGACAGATGCAAGTTCTGTTGGCAAGAAAAACATACTTCCATCCTCTTTTACCGGTGGCCGGCGTTATATGATTGAGAACTTCCAGGACGCAGTAGCCATTTCACGTGTCTTTGGCCCACCAGACCTTTTCACCACCTTTACCTGTAATCCCAAGTGGCCTGAGATAACAGAAGCCCTATGTTCTGAGCCTGGCCAGATGCCTTCAGACAGGGCAGATCTTCCGGTCAGGGTTTATCACATGAAGCTCAATGACTATATTCATGATATTAAGAGTGGGGAGGCCTTTGGTCCTGTCGTAGCGGGTAAAACGTGCTTTGCGATTCCTCTCATCTCTTTTCTTCTGTTCTTTTCCACCTCAGCTCGTGATTGTTTTTTATCCCTTTGTTCACAGTACTGCACACTGTGGAGTTCCAGAAAAGGGGGCTTCCTCATGCCCATATCCTGATCTGGCTTGATAGAAAAAAACGGGAGGTTAGTCCTGCTTTAATTGACTCTTTTATATCATCTTCCATCCCTGATCCTGTTGCGGATCCTCTTGGATACGTTCTTGTTTCTGAACACATGATGCACGGCCCTTGCGGGGAAGATGGTGTTAAATGTCCTTGCATGAAAGATGGATTGTGTTCAAAAAAAATTCCTAAGTCATTTCAGCTTGAGACCTCTCTAGATGATAGTGGATTCCCTGTGTATAGTCGCCCAGACAACGGCCGTTTTATAGTTAAAAAAAAGGTCAGGCTTGATAATAGGCATGTTGTTCCTTATAATCTGCTCATACTAAAAAAATACCAAGCGCATATCAACGTTGAGTGGTGCAATAAAACCCATGTCATCAAGTATCTTTATAAGTATGTTACAAAGGGTCCTGATTTTTCAAAAACTTTGTTTGAAAGCATCAAAAACAAGCATGGTATTGAGATTGATGAGATCATGGAATATAGACAATGCCGTTACATATGTGATAAAGATGGTTGCTGGAGGATATATGGCTTTGATATACACAGTAAGATGCCTTCTGTTGAAAGATTGCATGTTCATTTATTAAATAAACACATGATGCGTTTCAATGTTAAAGCAAACCTGAAGTCAGTTGCTGACGATGCGTGGCTACAGAGAACAATGTTGACCGAGTGGTTTGTAGCTAATAGATGCCATGCAAATGCTAGGTCTCTTACTTATTGTGACTTCCCAACCAAATGGACTTGGCTAGCAAGCAAAAAACAATGGATTCCTAAGACCTCGAGCTATAGGATTGGTAGAATTTATTCTGTTCACCCTACAACTGGAGAACTTTTCTATCTTAGAATGCTCCTGATGGTTGTCAAAGGTGCCATGTCTTATACGGATGTTAGAACTTATAATGGGATTGTGTATGAGACCTTTAAGGAGGCATGTGCTGCTAGGGGCTTGCTTGGAGATGATCTTGAATGGTATAGTGTGTTTGATGAGGCTTTGACCTGGGGTATGGGAGATCAGCTGCGGAGGCTTTTTGTTACAATCCTTGTTCATTGTGGTGTTAATGATGAAAATGCTTTCTTCGAAAAATATATGTCACACTTAGCTGAGGATATTAAGTACAATATCAAGCAATCTTTTCGTGATGATAATCATGTTGTACCTCCTGATGAGCTGAGAGACATCTTGCTTGATAAGTTGACAGTTCTATTTAGTAAAAATGGTTCTAATATTCTAGACCACAGGCTGCCATTAAAGACTACATATGATGATAACTCTGATGACAATGACATGATAACTGATGAACTATCTGCTGATCCTAAAAGTGAACTACTAAAGGCAAAAACCATGTACAACCAATTAAATCCAGATCAACTCCTAGCCTATAAGAATATTATCGACAGAGTTGTGTCTGGAAAACCTGGCTTTTTCTTTGTTTCTGGATATGGTGGAACTGGGAAAACTTTTCTCTGGGGTTCCATAATTGCTTATCTTAGAGGTAAAGAAAGGATTGTTCTCACAGTTGCATCTTCTGGGGTTGCAGCACTTCTTTTGCCTGGAGGTAGGACTGCTCATTCTAGGTTTAAAATACCAATCAGTCTAGATGACAATGGAACATGTGATATAAAAAGATCTAGCAAATTAGCAGAGATGATCGAATCAGCCTCCCTAATAATATGGGATGAGGCTTTAATGACGCATCGTAGATGTTTTGAGGCTTTGGATCGTAGCTTACGTGATATTCTATCTGCCGATGATCCTTCTATAGCTGACATGCCTTTTGGTGGTAAGGTTATGGTTCTGGGTGGCGATTTGAGACAGATTTTACCAGTCATTGAGGGTGGGACTCGCTCACAGGTTATAAATGCTGCTATAACAAATTCACCTCTATGGCGTTTTATAGAAGTTCTACATCTTAACGTAAACATGCGTTTGGCTGTGCAAACAACAGATCCTGTTTTACAAGCTGAGATAGCTTCTTTTGCTGGTTGGATCTTGAGTATTGGTGATGGTACAGCGCCTTGTGTTACTAGACAAGGGGAGTGTGAGCCAAGTTGGGTAACAATTCCTGATGATATATTGATCCATTCTGAGGATAATAGAATAGGCGCTATTGTTAATGTTGTATACACAAACTTTGCTAAAAATTGTTCTAATCGAAAGTACTTGTGCCAAAGGGCTATCTTAACAACAACAAATGATCTAGCTCAAGAAGTTAATGACCATGTGCTAGCCTTAATGCCTTCTGCTGAGAGGGAGTACTTAAGCTATGATTCTATAGGAAATGCTGCTGACTCAATGCGTAATATGGATGTGTTTTATCCTATCGAGTACCTCAATACAATTAAAATTAACAATTTCCCACAGCACAAGTTGCTATTGAAAAAAGGCGTGCCGATTATGCTCCTTAGAAATTTAAGTCAGGCAACTGGTCTTTGTAATGGTACTCGTCTTGTTGTCTCTAAACTTGGTGAGAAAGTCATTGAGGCTATTATCATGACTGGTTCTAATATTGGGGATGTTGTGTACATTCCAAGGATTTGCCTCACTACCAAGGATCCTAAATGGCCATTTACTTTACATCGCCGCCAGTTTCCAGTCAGGGTTTGTTATGCCATGACTATCAATAAGAGCCAGGGATAGACTCTCTCAGCTGTTGGATTATACCTGAAAAGCCCTGTCTTCACTCATGGCCAGCTTTACGTGGCGGTTTCACGTGTGACTTCCAAGAAAAACTTGAAAATACTTATCGAGAACGAAGATGGCACACTTGGATCTCAGACTAGAAACATAGTTTTCTCTGAGATCTTTGAGTCTTTGGAATAGTACTTACGTCGCGCTTTATTTTGCGAGCTGCTTTTGGTCTCACTACTACTTGCTGCCTCTTAGTCTCTATTATTGTATGCTTCCTAATTTGGTGAAGTATTTCGATTGTCTGCTTCCTTTTCAATAAGATTTGAGGCTGTAAATGTTGTTTTATCTGTTGCTGCTCATTACCTAAGATAGCATCTATTGTTCTTTTTTGTGCATCTATGTACATGCTAAAGGTATTTTGGTAGTTCGCTTAGTATGTCTGTTCACTTGACTTCGATTAGGTATGCTATCATATTGCAAAACCTAATATGCTGCTTCTTTGTGTGTTTTTACCTTCCTAAGCAAAAGTGTCTTTGTATTTCCAGATGGCGCATCAGATGCTCTCTGAGATACACAACCACAGTAGGAAGTGGGTTGTCTCTGTCCTTGTCTCGCGCCTGTGGTTTTATCGTGGGGGGACTGACAATGGGCCTATCCAGCACATGGACTTAGTTGTTCTTGATAGCCAGGTTTGTCTTTACATAGCTAGCTCAATGCCAACTGTCCATATTTGGCCTAGCATACCTTTCTGATTGCTATTTTTGTTGGCAGGGCAACCATATGTATGTGCAGGTACCTCCTCAACGAGCAGAACAACTGAAGGATGAGCTGCAGGAAGGAAAGGTCTACATGATGAGCAGCTTCAACTGCGTTGAAGCAAAGACAACTTATAGACCTGTTGAGAGTCGCTTCATGATTCAGTTCACCAGGTTTAGCGATGTTGTTTTACGCCCGGGCTTGGAAGTAGATTACCCGTTCTGCACCTACAATTTGATCCCATTTCAGGACATCCCCAGGCCATGTGGGCCACCGCCTCGTTTCCTTGGTAAGTTGTGTCACTGCACGCCTAAGTACATTAAAAACTACTTGTCAAATATCTGGAGTCTGATGCTCTTGCAAATTCTATGGTTTTGAAGATGTCATTGGAAGAATAACTGCTGTTTCTGATGTGGTCACTATCCAATCAATGCATCAGCCAGAGCCATCAAACACAAGGACAATAATCCTCACTGACTTACAGTAAGTGTCATTTGCTTATTATTATGCATGCACCATTCTAGGCCGCCTACTCGTTCGTTTGTTTACTGATTTGTTCGTCATATGAAACCTATAGGGGCAAGGAGCTAAGGCTGGTCCTCTGGGGTGATCGAGCGATTGAATTTGAAGAAGAAGCAGTGCGGGCAAGAGACGAAAAAGAAGCTGTGATTGCAATTTTCGTAGGAACACTACCTAAAATAAATCAAGGTAGTCAACCTATTGCATCTTATACATCTATGCATTCTGTATTGTACAACCTTTTCATCCTATGTTCAGTGCAACCTCTTACCCCTCTATATTGTTCAATAACTATGCAGGTGTTCAAGGACTTAGTGGTAGTTCTGCTTGCCGTTGGTACATTGACGAGGATCTCCCAGTGATAAATGACTTCCGCAACAGGTGATTTCTATATGCCTTCTAATTGGCTTCTCTTGCTTTAACCATGAATATGAAGACAGTGTTGTTTTCTTTGTCATGCTGCTAACTATCTCCCCTGTTGCGTATTAAAATAGGTTGGGGACTAATTTCAAACCCATTGATAACGATGCTGCTTTGACCGAGGGTGCATTTACTACCCGTATCTACGCTGATCCAGTTGAAAAGACCGTGTCAGAGCTCCTCCGCCTGAACCCTTACGAAAACGAGGTATCCTCGCTGTCTTTTCCTCTATATGTTGTTCCCACTTTTCCTGGTCATGTGCTCAACTGCAAGTTATGTTACTTCGACAGGAAAAACGGTTCATATGTACCGTTACTGTCCAGAGGCTCAATCCTGATCAGCGCTGGTGGTTCTTCTCTTGCTCCTCCTGCAACAAGACCTCTACAATAGTTGCATCGAACTACCGATGCGCCAATCCTAACTGCTCATCCATAGCAGCACAGGAGACGTATGTGCTTCCTAGACCTTTGTCTGCTGTTTCTTTTGTTTTGTGTTGTTTGTTTCCTCAGGCTTCCTGCCTGATTTATTTAGACATGCCTCTTCTATGTTTTATTAGTCCTTTACTACAATCCTCATTCTATTTGTGCCATGTGCAGGTACTGTATTTCGGTATTTGCGAGTGATGACGGGGGTGAGGCTGAGTTCACCATGTTTGATAAAGTTGGAAAAGCAGCTGTTGGAAAACCACTCCTCAATTTACTGAAGTTTAGAAACCCAGGACTTCCAACCATACACGAGATAGCTCGTGTACCAATGGTTGATAGGATTGCTCCACCAGAGGTTACCCAGATTATTGGGCAGAAGTATAAACTTCTTGTGTCCATTGCAAAGAGAAGCTTTGCAACCACAAGCACACAATTATCATTCCAAGTTGTGAAAATTATGGAAACCTACAAGCCTGAGTTAAGCTCATCTGCCTTTGACTGTGTCCCTAGATCATCTGGAGCATCATCCTCTGCTTCCCTCACTGACAGTCCAGTACCTTCTGAGATGTTTACACCCAGTACCCCAAGCATCAAGCAAGCCCAGCCTGGCAGCTCCTCAGGGAGCCCTGCTATAACTTTTCCATCACCTACAGGCGCGGTGTGTTGTTTTCTTAGTCTACCATCTCTCGCTCGATTTATTCAATCAAGATGCCCGAAAACTAATTCAGTTCTTCTCATTTCCTTTTTTTACACTCAGGCGCAGACACCAACTTCAAAGCTCAGTGTTGGTCTCCTTTCATCTGCATCTCCAAGGTATGCCTCTTTGGAAAGGACTACTGCAGTATTTTCTAATGCTTGCTTGCTCTTATGATCGTATTTTCTTTTCTAGCAAATCACCATGCCCACCCAGCAGGACCAGGCATGCTTTATTTATCGGCAATGACAAGAAGCTCCCTCTGGCAGAGGATCCTCCAAAGAAGTTTGACAAATAGCCGCGGTAAATATTTCTCTGCTCCACCTGAGATACCTATGAACACACATGTACTAACTAACGCATAATACTATAAATGCACGCATGTACATTTAGTAAATGAGCAGCATGGTCACACGCCGATACACAGGTGTCAAGGCAAAATCTTACTATTGTATAGCCTAATAACCATCCAATATCAATATACTATGTCTCTCTATTATCAAGCTTATGTGTATGCTGGGTGCTCCAGGAGAACGATGATGAAAAGGCTGAAGATCCTTCTGGTGCTGCTAATGCAAAAGATGATAAGAGTCCACTTCAGAAAAACAAGAAGTACTGCTTCTTACATTCCACTAATATAGCTGGTTTCCAAACCTGTGTATAGCATTCCGCTTATTTATTTTTGACTAACACACCTTGAAATAAAGGAACCCCGTTGCTGGAAAAGGAGCTGGAGCAGGGAAGAAAACAAAGCAGCAGTGACTCCTTTGCCCTGCCTATGTAACCTTAAAATATCTATAGGTACACCACAATTTCCCTATATACTACTATTCTTGGACTTATTTTGCCGTTCTCATACTTGGAACTGGTTTCTGAAACTTTGCATTCTGCTGTAGGTTATCTATCCTATGTACATTAGCTTCTCCTCAACAAGATCAAAGGAGAAAGATGGCGGTTTATGCATCTAGCTTCGCTCTCGACAATGCTCCATCACAATGCTCTTTGACCAGCTACAGGCAGAGCCCGTTGCCGTGTATGCTTCTTGCATAGACCTTGGTGTGTGGTTGTATGCTTCTTCCGAAGCATGTCTAAAACTCCTCTATTTATATGTCTGTGTACTAAAAAGTCTTTGGCTGCTCAAGTAGCAGTGTCAAAGCATGGCAAAACAAAAAACTCCTCTATATAATCAAGTGAACTCTAGCCTATTATGTGTGTGCTGTTCGATTATGATTTGCCTTTTTATGCGTGATATGCTGCCCCATAGTCTGCAGATGATTTCTTCTTCTCATAGATAATTTTGTCTCCCCTCTGTTTTAGACTCTGGTCATCTCCTCCTTTTTTCATAGCCTTTAAGGCTCTGGCCCATTCCTGTTTTTACTTCGGCCCAGTAGGCCCGTTCTTGGCCGTGCCTCATATCCAGACAAGTTCTGTGGCTGAGGACTGGCCTATGTGCTGTCCCCCATAACCTGCACGCTCTCTTGCTCCACCCCACCAATCCCGCCGTCACACTCTCCGCGCATCCATTTCTAGGGTTTCTTCCCTCGCTACATCTAGGTATAAGAACAAGAAAAATGCTATGGGCTGGTTCGTTCTCACAAGATACATGCTTGGATTATCTGATCATATATGCAATGTGACAGCGCTCAACAGATCATCTGGGAAAGAACCCATGGATCAGCTTCTGAACGAACCTCTTAACAACATTGAGAAGATAGCAGAAAAGCTCAAGCGCGGGGTGCTCAAATCAGAGAAGCAACTAAAAAGCATCAGGAGAGGTTTCTAGAGTTCTATTCTACAAGAATGGATCCTAAACTAGACCTTTTAGAATTGTAGTCTATTTCGATCCTTTTGTTTAACCGCATAGATTAACCGTAATGTATAATTATATTTCTCTGTCTGTGTAAGACTTGCCAAGACTGTGTGTAAGAACTAATGATGGCCCTGTTAAGACTCTGTTGCTTGTACCGTTTATGTCTATGTGGCTTTTTATTTAATTTTTAGTGCCATTTATGTCTCTATAGCTGGCATAGCCAAGGCCATCAATATACTTCAGGATTCCTATTGCGTATACAATTCCTGTTTCTGTAGACAGCAAAGCTAAATTCGCTAATGCAGTGCAAAATAGCTCGTTTCCATCTGGCTGTGAAAATGGGATCGCACGGCTGTGAGAGTGGGCTCATATTCTAAAATACACGCGCTAAAAAATGAATAAAGCCTTGGGCCTGGTGTCCATATCAGGCCACACTGAAAACCCTTGACAAGCCCACAACAGTCAATATACAGCAAGCACACTAGCTCCAACTCACAGATTCTAGGGTTTCTATCAGCCGCATCCATTTTCAGTTCGATCTACCACCCCCCGAGCCGCCTCTATCTTCCAACTCCGTAAATCACACATCCAGTGCAAGGATATGGCGGGCGAGGATCCGGATTCTCCATTGGACGAAGAACTCATGGTCAGGGGCCTTCCACAGGTACGTGCCTCAAGACAATTGGGTAATTTACTTCCTGTTTATATGGTCGATTAAAGCATATGTGCAACGACATCTTTGTCCGTTTGCGTGATGCATGCCTGATTTACAACTTGCAGATGTCGCCAATCCATGTCAACATAAGCAAACGTTACATTCTTCAGCAAGCCACGAACACTCTTAAGCTGCAAATCACTAACCATGACCTAATTGCCTCTCTTTCAATCAATTTACCACCTCATAGAGGCTGGGCAGCCACAGAACCCAAAAAAAATTATGGGGATTTCAAAAGTACATCCCTCGAAGCTGCTGAATCAGCTAATGTAGCTGCGATAAGCTATCTACAAGAAAACAACATAGTAGTATTTGATGATGCAAACCTACAACCCCTGAAGAAATGCAGAAGAGAACTTCTACAAGCAACATCCTGGTCATGGGGTTTTGAGCAATCTACTATGCAGCTTAAAAAGCAAGTCGAAGCCATGGAAAGAGATAGGGTGCAACCATTAACATTGCTGCTTTCATCCGATGACGACAGTCCAAATACACCACTTCTTGAGGTATATTAGACATACTTTTTGTCTTAGTTTGTGTACCAGTTTTACACATACAAAAAATAGACCATGTATATCTCATAACAAGTTTCAGGAACCCAATGATGAATTGGTTGCAACGCCCAGATGAAAGCTTAATCCGCATTCGATCAACCGGAGTGGAGAGAAACTTCATCAGGTGCTTCTCAGTGAACAAAGTAGAAAAGTACTACAAGCATTCAACAGACTTATAGTTAGACACTATGATTGATAGAGTAGGCAAATACACATATAGGCAAATAAATTCGCTTCTCACCATTCTCTGCCCAGCTTTGGTAAAAGTCTTGTTCATCTCACACACATAGTGCCTAATAGCAGGTTTAACAGAACGGACATAGCAACTAAGACGCTTTCGAGCACACTTTGACATCATACATTTCTTTGAATACATCCAGTCGGCTTCAGAATTAGGATCATATCCTAAGAACAAAAGTAAAATAATTAATTTCCTATCTATAGAAAGAAACACTCTGGATTATCTAGCATTAGTCCTTACCAACTAAATACTCCCTAGGGCAGTCACACACATCCTTGCATGTCTTCTGAAGCTTCTTCTTTTTCATACGGTAGCACATGCGTCAATAGTTCAACAAACAAATGGCTCATAAGCGCAAATGATTAAAATACAGATCATGGCCACATTTTATTAGGTCAAATGTCTGATGTTTAGCATTACTAAAAGTACCTTCATCAGAGCTTGTGTGCACGCCATCATCAGAGCTGCTGTACGCGCGTTCATCAGAGCTCGTGTCCACAGCTTCATCAGAGCTGGTGTACGCGCGTTCATCAGAGCTCGTGTCCAGAGCTTCATCAGAGCTGCTGTCCGCGCTCTCATCAAAGCAAATGTTCACAGGATCGTTGATGCGATCTCCCCCCATGCCTGACCGTGCTTCAAACCTTAAACAACAAAGATTTTCAATCGGCACAAACTATGTGGAAATAGGCAGAAAACATCGTGCTGAAAAAAGACAGCAATGGAGTAGGAGTCGGCTGAAAATGAAAGGAGTTGCCAAATCCAAATGAATGCGGACCAGATCCATGTTTCAAATAAGCTCCAGCCAGTCAGAAAGGGGAAGAAATCTCACCAGCACGCAAACGCTAGGGTTCGTCTCTCAACAAAGGGTTGAACCACCGGACGGAGATGCCGAGGAAAAGGAAGAGCAGGGGACCAATGCCTGCCACTTCATATTCTACAGCGAGCGGGCCAGGCAGAAAAATTGTCCATGGGCCAAACAACAAGCACGCCAACCCAGTAAACCTTAAATACTCTGTAAATAATATTAGACATGCTTCTAAAAGAAAACAGACACATACCTCTTCTTTTTTTTTGAGGGGAAACAGGCACATAACTTTCAGTCCACATAATACATGCATATGCCTCAGTAATTGGCACAACCGATTTTTATTGAGAGACACAACCTTTTCAAAACACTTCTATCTTATTTTTTCATAGCAACGACTGTTTTTTTGTTTCAACTTCATATATGCCTTAGTAATTGGTACAACCGATTTTTATCGAGAGAGACAACATTTCAAAACACTTCTATCTTCATTTTTCATACCAACGAATGTTTTTTTTTGTTTCAGCTTTGACTCTATGCTATTAAAATAAACCAACTATTTTAAGATAAACCGACTATATTATATCTTTTTTTCTTAGGTTTCTTATCTTTTCCCCTCTTTTTTTCCAAGAAATATATGCATGCCGAGGTTTTTCATCATGATAACCATGTTTTCAAACTTGCTAAAAAACTACAACCATGCCAACTTTGCTTTCTCATCATAGTGGTTCATCATGATAACCATGTTTTCAAACTTACTAAAAAAATACAGCCAAGCCAGCTTTACTCTCTCATCATCCCAAGAAATATATGCATGCACAAATTTTTCATCATGACAACCATCATTTCAAACTTGCTAAAAAAATACAACCATGCCAACTTTACTACCTCATCATAGTGGCCATTTTTCCAAATTGAACATATTCATATTATGCAAAAATTCCCTTTTCCCAGACTATTATTTAACAATGCAATAAACATGTTTACAAAATACCATGGTTTAGTTGAAGGTTCTTGCAGCATGAAACTATTTTCATCGACAACATGGCTTCAGCGGGTCTCTGCGCCATTTGGCGCAACGGGTCAACTAGTTTTTTAAATGACCAGATGGGGAGGTGTGTCAAGACTTTGAAGATTTCCTTCCTAGCCTTGGATCACCTGCCAACGAACAGATTGATGCTCTCCTTTTTCAACTAACGAAATGTTCCATGTGTGAAAACACGCAAGGCGCGCTCAAGTAAGCGCGCCTTCTAACCACAAGCCAAAACTGAGGGAGTGCCGATTTGAGTGCATATACATCTGTAAAAGACAACCAATGAATATATAGGGTGTTTGCTTAAGATCAGTTTGGCAAAAGTATGCGACTACTCAAATTCACGAGTGCGTGATATAAATTAGAAGATCTATAGCAAAAGGAGTACATAGAGTACAAGGAATTCACCAGGCTAGGGATGTTGTTAGACGGGCAAACCGACAACGAGATGCCATCGGCGTGCAGATCTGTCGATGCCCGATGAGAGGAGCGAGGAGACGTCGATCTACGGTGTGCTAGTCGCGGGTCACCGGGGAAGGAGGTCGTCGAAGAATAGATCTCAAGAAGGAAGGGTGAGGACTAAAGGGAACATGTCATCGCTTAGAGTGTGGTTTGTTTTTAAAGGCGAGATGGGGATGTGTTTCAAGAGTAAGATTTCTTTCATAGCCCTTGGATCACCTACCAACGGCAGATTGATTCTTTCTTTTTCCGATTACAGAAATGTCCCATATGTGAGCAAGGCACCCCACGTGAGTGCGCCTTCTACCACACGCCAAAACTGATGGAGTGTCATTTTGAGTACGTATTTATGTAATAAAAGACAGTCACTAAATATATAGCAAGAGAATATTTATTTTAAACCCTAGATTATCGTCCTATTTTAAGGATAATCTTACTCTCTACCCTTCAAACCATTTTGATTTACCCCTTTACACCATTGTAAAGGTTTTTTCAATTGTGTGGCAGTGCTTTCTACACATGTTGGCCTAACTGGCATATTCAACTATGAAGTATTTTTTAAAGCACAAATAAAAACCACCAAAATCATATATTTGACAAGTAAGAATAGGGAGTGTTGAAACAAATAGAATAGAAAAATCAACAATGTCGAACAATAAAGGCGTGGATTTAGTTCTATTTTGTTCTAGGGTATGGTCTTTTTCGTAAAGAAAAACACCAAGGATGGCATTTTTCTTTCGATGTTTAACCATATTTACCATAATTAGCTACTTCCATGAATGGTTATAGACTGATAAGGTCAACTTAAAACCATGAACTACGATGGTTGGTCCAATTGGTATCATAGACTATGAAATTATCCATACATATTACAAAGTTTCGGAAACAATTTAACTTGAACCCTAGCCTTATGTTTGTATAGTGATTCTTTAGGTGTTCTCATATAATGTAAAATTTTGATGCCAGAGTGTAAAATAGGTGGAATTTCACATAAAAATGACTATTGTGTAATGTGCAAAATTACCATGAGAAAAATGGACTCATCGTGTCTTTTTGTGCAAAAGACAAAATAAGATACTTTGGTGTAGGCTCCCAATGCATTGCATCCTCGTGGTCATGTTTTTTTTAGAAAAGGAGGATGACCCCCGGCCTCTGCATCTGGGAGATGCATGCGGCCACTTTATTGATTATTCTTGAGGACCTTACAAAGTATTACAACAACATTTGCCGCTACACCTATCCAAATGATGAAGGGGTGCTAGCTGGGCCACTACCCAGACCACTCACCTAAGCCTAACATCAAAATGATGAAGGGGTGCTAGCTGGGCCACTACCCAGACCACTCACCTAAGCCTAACATCAAAGGCCGGAAGCCCGAGCCGAGCCACATACCGGGACTGGGGTACAAACCGGTCCGACGCACTCGTGTGTCGTCGCCACCATCTTCCACAGGTCCGTCTTCAGAGCAAATATTGAGGCTTCTACCTTGTCTGGCCACTCTGCCATCGACGTCACCACGACACCAGACAGCTTCGTCCTCCTGCGCGAGTCCATCGCCACACATCGGACGCTGAATCTCCACTGCGCCACGCCGCCGAGATACGCCACCATCAATGAGTAGGATGAAGCACCACACCACCGAGTCTGGCAGGGCTGCTGAAGACCAAGCACCGTGGAAGAAGGACTCCGATGCTGAGCACATCGGCAGCAGAGCGCCAACACACCGCCACCAGACGCACTCCGACCACGCCACCAACCGCCGCCAAGCAACCAAAGCATCACATCCACCCCAAGCTCACCACGAACGACACCCCCAAGAGGGTGACGACACCCGGAGCGCCGCTGTCGCTCGATCCGGCAAGGATTTGGGCTTTCGCCCGGCATACGAGCTGGGTGGAAGGAAGAAGGGAAGGAGGCAACCTGGACGGCGCCTACAAGAAGGGTACGGCGCCCTCGGGCGTCGCCTCCGTCGTGGCCAGCACTGCTGGCCTCGGATTTCTCCGGAGCCACCTCCCACCTCCAACCGCCAAACAGGTACAACTCCGGCGACAAAGGCCACCCAAAGCAGGACCATCGGAGGCAGCCTTGGTTGAAGTAGACGGAGGCCTCCAGATCTGGATCGGGCGCCGCCGAGACGCCCGCACCACAGCCGCCACCCGCCGCCGCCTCGCTGCCCCCGCGGCCGAGGAAGAACGGCCAGCACCAACGAGCACCGGTCAACGCAGACCCGGCGTCGATCCACCAGCCGAGGCCGCCGCCACGGATCCAAAGCCCCCCGAGGAAGAACGGGGCGGCCAGATCCTCGCCGCCACCTTCACCGGCGGCCGAGCGGCGAGCCGGCGGCCACCTCCGGTGGCGATGAGGGAGAGGAGAGGTGGGGGAGAGGGCCGGCGGCGGGCTAGGGTTACACCGCCCGAGTCGCGTTATTTCTCTTTTTCTTTTTAAACGTCAAACATGTAAAAAAACTAAATAGTCAGTCTAAGATTTGCGGGCGGTTTCAACTTTCAAAGTTCTAAAAGACATAAATGATTCACATATGTGGAGAATACCATCAATGTTGAATGGAAAGAGATCGTCGACCAATATGATCATTGATGCGTCTCTCGCGTATCTATAACTTTTTATTGTTTCATGCTATTGTATTATCATTCTTATATACTCTGGTCATCATTTTTCATCATTTTAAATTGTTATTTCGGATTAACATATTAATCTATTGCCCAGTGTCAGTTGTTGTTTTCTGCTTATTTTTTGTCTTACGGAAAATCGATACCTACCAAGGTCCAAACACGATGAAACTTTTTGATGATTTTTTCTGGAACATAAAAGACTCTTGAAGCTTCGTAAGGAGACCATGAGATGGCTGAGGAACCCACAAGCCCAGGGGCGTGATCTACCTCCCTGGCTGCGCCGGGCATGCTTCTGGGGCCATGCAGCTCCGTTTGACCTAATTCCTGACCTATAAATTCACATATATTCAGAAACCCTCAGAGTGAGACCCAAAACAATTTTATCGCTGCCGCAAGCCTCTGTTCCGAAGCGATCCCATCTAGAGCCATGTTCCAAAGTTCTGCCAGAGAGGGAAGCCATTGGAGTGGCCATCTTCATCAACCTTGGAGCTTCCATGATGGTGTGTGAGTAGTTCCTTCAGGACCTACGGGTCCATATTAGTAGCTAGATCTCTCTCTCTCTCTCTGATCAATCTGATGTAATTCTTATGGTGTGTTTGTTGGGATCCGGTGAATTATGGATTTAAGATCAGATTATTCATTGATTTCTATTGTATCTCTTGAAGTTTTTTTGCTGCATAATTAAATAGCTATGTATGCTTTCTGATCTATGAGTCTTCTCTGGCCAAGATAGATGAGTAGTTCTTTAGAGGAAGTGGTGCATAATAGTGAGTTCAATCTAGTGGTGATTTCTATATCTCGGTGACAGAAAGGGACAAGACACGTTTTTGTATTGCTGCCACATAGGATAAAACGACGGGGTTTAATCTTATTGCTAGATTTCTTCTTGTCTACATTATGTCATCTTGCTTATTGTGTTACTCTGTTTCTTGTAAACTTAATACTTTGATATGCATGCTAGATAGCGGTCTTGGGGTGGAGTGATAGTAGTAGATGCAGTTGGATTAATGATCTACTTATCACGGACATAATGCCTCTGGGAGATTATGCCGTGAATGATCATAGTTATAAATTGCCACTGTTCTATCAATTGCCCAACAATAATTTGTTCATGCCACTACCTGCTTTCGAGAAAGATGTCACTAGTGAACCTATGGCCCCCGGTCCATTCTCCATTAATACAAAGCTCTTACAATTTTGCTCTTTTATTTTACTTTACCTTTTTGCCGTTTACTATTATATCACTGTCTATTTGCTTTTAATATTGTAACTGGCAAGATAAGGGGACTACCTTGGCAAGTTGGGTGCAAGCATTTGTTTTGTGTTTGTGTGCAGGTGATATTTACATTGTTAGCTTGGTGATTCCTACTGGTTTGATAAACCTTGATTCTTAACTGAAGGAAATACTTTCTGCTGCTGTGCTACATCACTTTTTCCTCTTCGGGGAATCCAACAACTCCTACGGGAGTAGCAATCATATGCGTTCTATATATAGAACACATAAGTAAATTATTCAATAGTGCCATGTGTCCACATGGTACCGGTAGAACTCCCTCCATTCCTATACGTAGGGCATATTAGGTTTGAGCAAGAGTTAATCCATTAGTATTTTGTTTATATGATCTGAAAGCATAATCATCAATAAGCACTTTCATATTCAAATTTAGTGATACTAGCTTCATGCCATAAAGATCATATATCAACAAATTAAATCTCTATCAAAAGTTTGTCTATACTAAACATAAAATGCCCTAAGACATAAATAATCTGGCACGCTCCTTGAAACCAAACTTGTTTTTGGCCTCGAGTTGGATATATTAGTAATTTTTTGATTAATTTGATCAATAAGAAAATCATGACGAAGGTGCTAACAATATTGATTTCATATTATAAGCTTATCATGCAAGTGCGTACTAGGCATAGAACATGCACATCCATGAACATAATAAGTATTGCAAATGCATGAATCACTACATAGAATGAACAGATCATACACTTTAGATGGATGGAAAGTGAGTCAAGGAGTAACCTATGCATGAGAAGGTGGAGGCATCAATGTTGACTATATAAGGAGAGCAAGAAATTTGATGGTTCGGCATTCAAGAGCGGTTACAGAAGTGACTAGCTATTAAAATTTCCTAGAAGTCTTTTTTGCATTGATGATTCAAATGTTCTACACATTTTCCTTATGATATGCTTTCATACTCATATGCAAGCTACATGGTAGGTAAGCAATGAAATGAAGTAATCTATACAATTTATATATAAATTGTGGCGGTCACGAATAAACATGTTCATGGGCAGCCCCGCCCGATGACCTGGCCCGAGCCCGACTTGAAAAGCCCAGGCCAGGCCGGGCGGGGCTTGCCTCTTAGACCGGGCTCAAGCTTCATTTTACAGCTGAAAGAATATTCGGGCCGGGCTCGGGCTTCCATTACTCACCTTTTTGGGCTAGGCTTACACGTGCGTAGACTAAAAACTGCATTCAGGCCAGGCTTTCGGGCTTGCATTCGGGCCGGGCTCAGGCTTGAGAAAACACATATTTTCAGGCTTTGGGTCAGGCTTGCGCTTGGGATTTTCACTTCAGGCTTTCTCAAGCCCAGCCCGGGGTATGATCAGGTTTAGTCACAAATATGGCTTGGATGATGAAGAGTATATATAAATGTATATGCTCCATAATGAGATGAAGCTAATAATGAAGCCAACAAGGACATAAATGTGGATGACTTTCATTAGATTCCTACTACTCCCTCCATCCCAAAATAAGTGTTGCTGATTTAGTACAACTTTGTGCAAAATAGAAAGTCCATTTTCCACCTCCAATGTATCAACCCTGCCTCACGTTACCTCCTTCCGAGCCTGCAGCATTCCGACCGGCATATCTCGAGATCGAGTTTGTGTTTCTTTTCCAGTTGGGGATTAAAACCCGACATCAAATCCATTAAAAGTTTGAGTAGCTTTGTGAATGACTTCAAACCACCATAGATAGACCCATCCACTTATTCCTCTATCAGCCAGGCTTTTGTCCCTATATACGTTTGATTTAAAAAAGAAATGAAAGGGCACTCATTTTGATAGAGAAACAAGGTTTGGTTGAAATGCTACTAGTGGTTGGTGCTTCAGGCCGCCATTGGTATATCATAAACAATTTATAACCGGAAAAGCTTAGAAAGAGTAAATGTTATATACCTGATACCGAAAAGCGAAGCGTTATGCTAATATGACTAAAAAGTGAGGCAGAGCAGTCTGGCGTCTCATAGTAACGACATGGGAGCATTGAAGGCGCCAACCATCGAGACCACAGCGGCGGCACTGCTGAGTGTGTACTCGACCTACATCATCGGCGGCTTCCCAGACATCGAACAAACGAGTTAGCCGGTGGAGTCGCGAGTTGCGCACGTTCTTTGACCCTCTGCGTCGAAGGCGCGCCCCGTCTTTGGACAAATCCCTCGGCTAGTATCGGCGGGCGTGTGGAGATGCATGGTCTGTTGGGGGAAAACTCCATGTTGATGTCGGCCGATGCCATGTAGCCGACGTGCACCGTGTAACCGCACTAGTTAGTCATCGTAAAAGTGACATTGTTGGCGGCACGGACAAACATGGTGACCACCATCAGGGCGGCAAGACGAAGAGAAATCATTGCCGACTAGCTACAATGGATTCTTCTCTCTCATACAGACATAATTTGCTTGTGCCTCGCAAGAATGGACTATCATGCAAACCAAATCCATATTTTTGTAGAACAAACTAATAACATGTCAAAGACACTCAAGGGTAGAACGAGCACCAGCTGTATACATCACTTAACTAATATAACTTGACCTATTGAACAAATATATTGTGGTGCCGGGTGGGGGACCTATGCCCCCCAATACAATACTATAAGGCCGGGAGCGGGCCAAGCCATAATTCCTATTCATTCATGGTTGATAGAGCTATTATCCATTAGGTGATAATGGGTAACAATGGAGAGCTCACCAGCTAGTACGGGCAGAAGGCGATGTTGTAATTAGCCTCTGTTGCGCTAGTAGGGGCAGAACGCGAGTGTGACGCCCCCGACTCAATCGTGCACTAATCATACACGCAAACATGCACGATCAAGCACAGGGACTCACGGGAAGATATCACAACACAACTCTAACACAAAAAAATGGAGATCCACAATATTACAGACCAGGGATCACGAAGATCCGAATACATAAGTCAGTCATACAAATAATATCTGGGTACAGACATAGTTAGCCAAGGTTTTGCCTTAAGAAGGCTAGCACAAACAGCAACTCTAGATCGAAAGGCGAAGGCCTCCTGCCTGGGAGCCTCCGATCCTACTCCTGGTCGGCTGGCTCGATCCAGTAGTACGTGCCGTCGGTACCCTCCTGGTAGTAAGCTCCTGAGGTGGCATCTGGCTCTGGGGCTCCATCGTCTGATGTATCATCAAAGTGGGGTATGGGGAAAAGAAGTAACAAAGCAACCGTGAGTACTCATCCGAAGTACTCAGCAAGCAAGGATCTACACTACATATGCAACATTATCAAAGGGGAAAGGCTGTATATGTGGACTGGGCTGCAGAAATGCCAGAATAGAGAGAAGGCCTAGTCCTATCGAAGACTAGCATCTTCACGAAGCCACCATCTTGCAGCAATAGAAGAGAGTAGGATAGCATTTTGTTAAGCAAACATGTTGAAGCAAGCCTAGAGATCCTTCCTCGACTCCCTGCGAGAAAGCGATCCCGAAGCTTCAATTAAGTAACAAGTATCAAGTTCAAGTAATAGATCAGGATATACAAACTGAGCGTCCTTTACCGTAGGACCGACTATCGATAGATTATTCTTCCCTGTAGGGGTGCACTACTGTTACCCAACACGCTCGATCAACTCTGGCCGGACACACTTGCTGGGTAATGCCCGACCTCGGAAGATCAACACGAAGCAATGCCCTACCTAGGCTCAGCAGAGAGGTCAGCACGCCGGACTAACCTATGCACCCAGAGGTCTTAGGCCATCGCCCTGGGCACCCTGCGCATTGCGTGGCTGGCCGGGGTGCAGGCGTGACACTGAACTCGTCAGTGAAGTATACAGCCCATTCCCGGCGATCAGCCCGCACGGTGAACCGTGACGTCTGATGAGCTTTCGGGAGAAACGTACGTCGTAGAGGGCCCCATAAACCATAATCCCGCGTGGTGGTAGTGCGTATAGGGCACGTCGACCCACTTAGATCAAATACCCAAATCCAGTAGGCTCCTTTATTAACACGTGGAGATAATCAGAGTTTCTGAAGCTCCACCACAATATCACACTCGAGTGCCCTTCCAGCACACCCGACAACATAGATCCCCTGCGGACACCCATCAGGGTCGACCCGCCTGTAACAAGGTCAAAGTAACAGTGTGGTCATAACATCAAGGGGGAAACCCCGAGGAATCACCCTCGGTGGATTTCACTCGATGAAATCATCAGGGTGAACGTATGAGGCATCACCCTCGAGGTTCACACTGAGGGGTTGCACGACAAAGTCGTATCGGAAGTGGAGAAGGAGGAATCACCCTCGATGACCACGACCGAACAGCTACACTGCAGAGTATTCATCAGGAGTGCGTTGCGAGGTATCACCCTCGGCACTCGATAGTAACTATGCAGAGTCATACAACGAAGGGGGTGAAGTGATGTGTTGGTCTCTGGTCAACGATCACATTGACCGAGTCGTCGATGATCAAGCAGGGGCAACAAGGGTAAGGTGGTGGGGGTCACTGATGGTTCACTACCAACCTATACTAAGCAGTTTAACATAGGCAGGTAAGGTAGCAATAAACAGGTTACAAAAGCAGGCTATGCATCAGAATAGGAACAAGCAGTAACAGTAGCAAAATCTAATGCAAGCAGGAGAAATGGAATGGGCGATATCTGGATGCTCAAGGGGGGGGGCTTGCCTGGTTGCTCTGGCAAGAAAGAGGGGTCGTCAACGGGCTGCTCGTCCGAAGCGTAGTCGTACTCAGCTGCAATGGCGTCGGTCTCGGCGTCTATCGAGAGAGAAGGAGGGGGAGAGAAACAATAAATTCACGGCAAAAATGCAAACAATATGCATGACATGTCTAAATGATATGCCGGGGTGTTCTACTGCCTAACTAAATGTTTTAGTTAATTTTAGGAATTTATTTGGATTTATTTAATTAAAGTTGAGAAGTATTCATTTATTAAAATCAGGCAAAAAGTTCCATGTTCAGGTAGCTAGGGGCATCTGACAGATGAACGGACCACGTATTTGGATTCGTCTCGAAATTCTGAGCAACTTTCATATATAAATTATTTTCATCTGAGTTACGGATTATTTTATATGATTTTATAAAGATTTAATCATTTTCTGGAATTTAATTATTCAATTAAATTTGAATTATCCAGAATAGTAGATGATGACGCAAGCATGACATCATAGTGATGTCAGTAGGTCAACTGGTCAGTTGACCAGTCAAACCAGACAGGTGGGTCCAGTGGGGCCCACATGTCAGTGACAGTGCTAACTAATCAGAGTTAGTTTAATCTAATTAAACTGATTAGCAGGTGGGGCCTACTGGTCAGTGAGTGTTTAGCAATTTAATTAACTAACTAACTAATTATTCTTTTTATTAATTCGTTTAATGGGGGTGGGGCCCGCATGTCAGCGAGACAGGGGCGCCCAGTCAGCGTTGACCGAGGTCAACGGGGCCCAGTGGGGCCTATTGGTCAGTGGCACGAGGGCGGCCAGGTCAGTGCCACGTCGGGGCCAGCCAGAGACGCGCCGGAGTTAACTCCGGCGAGCCAAACGGGGCGGCGCGGCTCGGGAGGTGCTCGGGTTTCGCGCACAGGGGGTCTAAGGGGCTGGGGTTGGGCGTGTTCGACGCGGCTCGGCGTCGCGCATCGAATGGCGGCGGTGCGAGGTGCTGTGGTGGCCGGAGCTGAGTGCCACGAGCTCGCCGGCGGCGAGGTGCTTCGGGCGAGGTACGGGATCGATAAAACGGCGCGCGTTCGAGCGATCTAAAGGGCGAAGCGAGGCCTACGTGATGCGGCAAACACAACGGAGGCACGCACGGGACCAAATGGTCACCGTGGCCACGCCGGCGATGTGGCCAGGCGGCGGAGCGGTTCAGCCGAACGCGGAGCAGGCGCTACAGGCGACTAGGGGAGGCAGGGGAGGGCGCGCCACGCGCAGGTGCTCACCGGGGGAGCGTGGGGACTGGGCAGTGGGCTCGGGGTGGACCGGTGGCGTAGATCGACGGCGAGGTCGATACGGTGGCCGAGGCGGAGGCGAGGAGGAATGCGGCGACGCGAGGGGCTCCCGGGCTCGATCCGGCAGCGTAGTCGAAGCAGAGGTCCACGACGGAGCGGACGGGCTCATCGGAGAGGTGCACGGGCGACGGTGGCCGCATCTACTGCGAACGGCGGCGAGGAAGGCGCTCGGCCATGGCGGAGAGCGAGGGAGGGAGGGTGAAAATGGGGCGAGGGAGGCGCCAGGGGGGTTGCGGGAGATGCTCTTATCCTCCCAGCGGCAGGCGCGATGCCGCTGTTGAGCAGGGGGAAGGGGGGCCGGTTGCGGGAGCGCGCGCGCGGCGACAGCGGCTCGGGGAGGAGCAGTGCGAGGTGGGAGATGGCGCGGGACGGGCTGGGCCAGCGCTATAGGAGCAGGCTTAAGTGCACAGTAGCATATTAGGCCTTTTTCTATTTTTCCTTTTTCCTTTTTCTGTTTTCTTTTCTTTTCTGTTTTGTAAATTGTTTGGGCATTAAATGGGTTTTGTAAAATATGAGACCTAGACCATAAATCACAGTGCAACATATCCTATCACCAAAAACTGGTTTGGGGTAAATACTATTCCATATTAATTTTGGATTAATAGAAAGGTTATTAAATATTGTTTTCAGTCACTGTTTGAGGCTGTTAGGGCCACTTATTCAATCTCAATAAAGTTGGTTACAATTTTAGAATTGTCTCTGGAATATTTGTTATTTAATGAACATTTTAGCTTCTGTGTTTGAACAACTTTTATTGTCCACTTTGAATTAATTTGAGTTTGAATCAGGAGTTTGAAAATGCATTATGATGCAAATGATGATTATGCACTGTTAATCTAGCTGACTTGTCATTATCAAAAGTGATTACTGTGGCTAATGACATGGGGTGTTACAATTCTCCTCATCTAACAAGAATTCTCGTCCCGAGAATTAAGAGGAAGACTGAAAGAAAGCGGGGTATTCTTCGCGAAGACGGTCCTCGCGTTCCCAAGTGGCTTCATCTTCAGAATGATTCGACCACTGAACTTTAAGGAATTTAGTTGCCTTCTGACGAGTTCGACGTTCAGCTTGATCAAGAATACGGATGGGATATTCTAGATAAGACAGATCTTCCCGCAATTCAAGCATTTCATGATCCACAGCTCGAATAGGATCCTTGAAGCAGCGACGGAGTTGGGATACATGAAAGACATCATGCACTTGAGAAAGATTTGGCGGCAAATGCAACTGATATGCCACTTCTCCTCGACGGGCAAGAATACGGAACGGGCCAATGTAGCGAGGAGCTAACTTGCCTTTGATTCCGAACCGATGAGTGCCTTTCAACGGAGTGACGCGGAGGTAGGCTTGCTCGCCAGGTTGATAGACCATTTCCTGGTGCTTTTGGTCATAGTTGCTCTTCTGACGAGACTGAGCAGTTTTCAGATGTTCACGGACGATGCAGACTTGTTCTTCAGCTTGTTGGATAATGTCCGGTCCGACGAGTGAGCGTTCCCCAGTTTCTGACCAATTCAGAGGGGTTCGACACTTACCTCCGTATAGAACTTCAAACGGTGCCATCTTCAAACTAGCTTGGTAGCTATTGTTGTAAGAGAATTCGGCATACGGGAGAGATTCTTCCCACTTCTTACCGAAGAAGATGACGCAAGCTCGAAGCATATCTTCGAGCACTTGATTAACTCGTTCGACTTGACCCTGTGACTGAGGGTGAAAAGCGGTACTGAACGACAGATGAGTTCCCATAGCTTCTTGGAAACTATTCCAGAATCTGGAGGTAAAGAGGCTGCCACGATCAGAACTGGTCTCCAACGGAACACCGTGGAGTGACACAATTCGGGAAACATACAAGTCTGCTAACTGACTAGCAGTGATTGTCTCCTTAACTGGCAGAAAGTGAGCAACCTTTGAGAATCGGTCAATGATGACAAAAATAGCATCATGACCCTTCTGAGATCTGGGAAAACTAGTAATGAAATCCATTTGGACCTTGTCCCATTTCCATTCAGGAATATCAAGTGGTTGTAGAGTTCTAGCGGGCCTTTGATGTTCTGCCTTAATGCGGCGGCAAACGTCACACTCAGAAACATAACGAGCAATGTCTCGCTTCATATTAGGCCACCAGTATCTCTGACAAATGTCACGGTACATCTTTGTGCTACCAGGATGAATTGACAGAGGAGTGTCATGAGCTTCTTTCATAACGTGTTCTCTCTCATCCTTGAACTTGGGTACGAAGAGACGGTGTTGGAAGAATAGGATCCCATCATTATCAAGATGGAATTCCGACGACTTTCCTTTTTCGAGGTATCGCTTAATCATTTCAACTTCAGAGTCATACTTTTGTATAATCTTAATGCTGTGCTCAAGATCCGGTTCAACAACCAGGGTATTGAGATAACCCTTTGGGACAATATGGAGGTTCAATTTGCGAAGCTCTTCATAAAGAACAGGTTGTGCTTCCTGAACCCTATGGTTGCTGCAATAAGCCTTGCGACTCAAAGCATCGGCCATTACATTAGCCTTGCCAGGGGTATATGAGATATTCATATCATAATCGGCAATTGTCTCGAGCCATCTTTGTTGACGAAGGTTCAGATCTGGTTGAGTATATAGATACTTCAAACTTTGATGATCCGTGTATATCTCGCAACGGTTACCGAGAAGGTAATGTCGCCATAGCTTCAGGGCATAAATAACCGTAGAAAGTTCAAGATCATGCACTGGGTAATTTTCTTCATGAGGATGCAATTGTCAAGAGGCATAAGCAATCACCTTACGCTCTTGCATTAGGACACAGCCTAATCCTTGACGAGATGCATCACAGTATATCACGAAATCCTTTTGGGAGTCCGGGGGTGCTAGCACTGGGGCAGATGTTAACTTTTCTTTAAGTGTCTGAAAGCTTTCTTGACATTTTTCTGTCCACTCAAACTTAACACCTTTGTGGAGCAGGTCAGTAAGTGGCTTTGCAATCTTGGAAAAGTTCTCAACGAATCGACGACAATAACTAGCGAGTCCAAGAAAACTTCTGACTTGCTTGACATTCTTCGGGGGAGTCCAATCAAGAATAGCCTGAACTCGCTCGGGGTTAATAGCAATGCCATTCTTGGAAATCACATGACCAAGATAGGTCACTTCAGATAACCAGAACTCACACTTGGAGAATTTAGCATACAACTGATGTTCTCGTAGCTTCTCCAATACAAGCCGAAGATGTTCAGCGTGTTCTTCTTCATTCTTGGAATATATAAGGATATCATCCAAATAAACCACAACGAATTTGTCGAGGTAATCCATGAAGATATAGTTCATCAACCGGGAGAAGGTTGCTGGAACATTTGTTAAGCCAAATGACATAACGGTGTACTCATAAGAGCCATATCGAGTAACAAAGGCAGTCTTCGGAATATCCTCTTCGCGAACACGGATCTGATGATAACCCAACCTCAAGTCGAGTTTAGAAAACACAGAGGATCCAGCAAGCTGATCATAAAGATCATTGATCCGGGGTAGTGGGTATTTATTTTGGATTGTGGCTTGGTTAATGGGCCGGTAATCCTGAACCAATCGGTTAGTTCCATCCTTCTTCTTAACGAAGAGTGAAGGTGCTCCCCAAGCAGAGGAACTGGGGCAGATGAAACCTTTCTTAAGTGACTTGTCGATTTCTTCCTTAAGCTCAAGGAGTTCATGCGGCGGCATCTTATAAGGATGCTTCGCAATAGGGGTAGTGCCAGGCTTCAAGTCAATGACGAACTCGACAGCCCTAACCGGGGGTATTCCTGGAAGTTCTTTCGGAAAGACGTCCGGAAAATCTCGAATGACAGGAACGTTCTCGATCCCTTCCAGAGGTGAGGCGTTCAAAGCATTCAAAGCATATATCTGAGCGTCAGCGTTCCGAGTAATTCGGGCGGTGTAGTTCACTATCTCGTCAGAGGGGTGTAGAAGTTGGACAACTTTAGTGGCACAATTGATCGAAGCAATGTGAGCATTCAACCAATCCATTCCGAGTATGAGGTCTATGGTGGAAGACTTCAGGATAATGGGTGAAACAAGGAATTCCAACCCCTTAATTTCAACGGGGACATTGTGTGCCATCATAGTGGTTTGACACTGGCCGCTAAGGGTGCGGATAACTACTGGCAGATTCATCTTTTGAAATGTAATGTCATGCGATAATGCAAATGCTTTTGACATGAATGAATGCGATGCTCCAGAATCAAATAATACAGAAGCGGGTACTGAGTTAACGAGAAGGGTACCCATCACAGTAGCAGGTTGATCCTGGACTTCTTCAATATCAATGTTGTAAGCGTGTCCACGACCATGAGCAGCAGACCCAGTATTATAGTTGCGGGCCTGATTGTTGCCACGGCCAGTACGAGGAAAAGCCAACTGATTCTGAGTCTGGTGGCAGTCTTTAGCCTGGTGACCTGGTTTGCGGCACTTGAAGCACAGACCATCTTCAGGACGAAGAGGAGCATTGTGTTGAATAGCTTGAGCTCTTAGCTGCCTCGGTGGTGGAGGAGGTAGACGTGGTGCAGCATAGTTGCTCTTTGGCGCAGGGGCATTTGGACGGAACACGTTGTTGGGAATCCAGACTCGACACTTCTGTGCTGAGCCCGAAGATGAGCCAGCATCACGATAGCGCTTCTGCGAGTCTTTATGCTTCATTTGAGCGGTCTCAACCAGAATAGCCTTGTTCACAAGAGTAGAAAAGTCATTGAAGTCTTGAGCAGCAAGTGCAAGCTCGATGTCTGGGTGGAGTCCACTACGAAACTTCTCTTGTCTACGGGCATCTGTGGCGATGTCCTCTTCAGCATAGCGGGACAGGTCGAGGAATTCCCGCTGATAAGCTTCGATAGTCTTGTTGCCCTGAGTGAGGTTGCGGAACTGGGTTTTCATCTGGTCCATAATTCCCTGAGGAATATAACGGGCACGGAAAGCATCCTGGAACTCATACCAGGTAACTATTGTTCCAGCAGGCAGTGTACGCTTGTGTGTGTCCCACCATTGAGCAGCTGGGCCCTTTAAGAAAAAGGTCGCGAAGGTGACGAAGTTGGCAGGGGCGACATTAGCAGACTCCATCTCGTGAGTGATGTCGCGGAGCCAGTCATCAGCATCCAGTGGCTTGTCAGAGTTGCGGAACTGAGTGGGGTTGAGTCGCATAAACTCTGTCAAAGTTATTGAAGCAGGGTTCTGGTTCTGGTTGTTCTGATGCGGAAACTGAGCCATGATTCCAGTCATGAACTGATGGTTGAGCTCAAATTGTAGCATCATAGCTGCCATATAGTCTGGCGGTGGTGGGCGTTCAGGGGCACGACCACGACCACCTGGTCTAACCATCCTGCTAAGTATCAACAGGGGGCAGTTTAGTAAAAGAAATTGCGAGTGTTTAGCGACAAGCATGATGTAACTTGACAACAATTAAGCAGTGTAACAGATACATAACAGTAGTCAATTAAGACATACAGATCCATACACAGAGTCGAGTACATGCGGACAGCATAACGACGCAATTTAAAAACTAGACATGCTAGGCGGCGTGCAGGCACGCGGTAAGGAAGTACACAACGAGACATAGCAAAGGCTACATCAACGTCGGGGAAAACCACTAAAACGGGGTAACTGCGAGTGCGGACGACGAATGTTCATCGCGGTAGGATCCTATGCTCCATGTGCACTCTGATGCAGAATCCGGTCTTATCAAATGACAACTCTGAGTATAATACAACTCAGAGAGAAAGGTTAAACAAAACAATGGAAAGGAAAATGATTATCAGACTAATCAGATCAATGACAGGGAAATCGCACAGATATCCAGCTCTCCGGGTAGACGGGATTTACGAGATCCTAAGTGTCAGCGTTAGTAAAATTTATTTAACCCGAATAGAAGAGAGATCAGAGTCCCAGAGTATAGACGAGGAAGAAAAGATCCTAATACCACCCAGTTGGCGACATGGGCCCGTAAGCCACACAGCCAAGTTAGTAAATTAGTTTTTCGATGTCTAGACTCAACTTC
Source organism: Thinopyrum elongatum (assembly GCA_011799875.1). NCBI lineage: Eukaryota > Viridiplantae > Streptophyta > Magnoliopsida > Poales > Poaceae > Thinopyrum > Thinopyrum elongatum. The sequence goes on from CM022299.1 coordinate 160,719,048, forward strand.
GGCCAAGGAATTGGAAGGGGGCTTCCTACAGGCAGTCGGCTCTGATACCAACTTGTGACGCCCCCGACTCAATCGTGCACTAATCATACACGCAAACATGCACGATCAAGCACAGGGACTCACGGGAAGATATCACAACACAACTCTAACACAAATAAATGGAGATCCACAATATTACAGACCAGGGATCACGAAGATCCGAGTACATAAGTTAGTCATACAAATAATATCTGGGTACAGACATAGTTAGTCAAGGTTTTGCCTTAAGAAGGCTAGCACAAACAGCAACTCTAGATCGAAAGGCGAAGGCCTCCTGCCTGGGAGCCTCCGATCCTACTCCTGGTCGGCTGGCTCGATCCAGTAGTACGTGCCGTCAGGACCCTCCTGGTAGTAAGCTCCTGAGGTGGCATCTGGCTCCGGGGCTCCATCGTCTGATGTATCATCAAAGTGGGGTATGGGGAAAAGAAGTAACAAAGCAACCGTGAGTACTCATCCGAAGTACTCAGCAAGCAAGGATCTACACTACATATGCAACATTATCAAAGGGGAAAGGCTGTATATGTGGACTGGGCTGCAGAAATGCCAGAATAGAGAGAAGGCCTAGTCCTATCGAAGACTAGCATCTTCACGAAGCCACCATCTTGCAGCAATAGAAGAGAGTAGGATAGCATTTTATTAAGCAAACATGTTGAAGCAAGCCTAGAAATCCTTCCTCGACTCCCTGCGAGAAAGCGATCCCGAAGCTTCAATTAAGTAACAAGTATCCAGTTCAAGTAATAGATCGGGATATACAAACTGAGCGTCCTTTACTGTAGGACCGGCTATCGATAGATTATTCTTCCCTGCAGGGGTGCACTACTGTTACCCAACATGCTCGATCAACTCTGGCTGGACACACTTGCTGGGTAATGCCCGGCCTTGGAAGATCAACATGAAGCAGCGCCCTACCTAGGCTCAGCAGAGAGGTCAGCACGCCGGACTAACCTATGCACCCAGAGGTCTTGGGCCATCGCCCTGGGCACCCTGCACGTTGTGTGGCTGGCCGAGGTGCAGGCACGACACTGAACTCGTCAGTGAAGTATCCAGCCCATTCCGGCGATCTTCCCGCACGGTGAACCGTGTCGTTTGATGAGCTTTCAGGAGAAACGTACGACGTAAAGAGCCCCATAAACCATGATCCCGCGTGGTGGTAGTGCGTATAGGGCACGTCGACCCACTCAGATCAAATACCCAAATCCAATAGGCTCCTTTATTAACACGCGGAGACAATCAGAGTTTCTGAAGCTCCGCCACAATATCACACTCGAGTGCCCTTCCGGCACACCCGACAACATAGATCCCCTGCGGGCACCCATCAGGGTCGACCCGCCTGTAACGAGGTCAAAGTAACCGTGTGGTCATAACATCAAGGGGGAAACCCCGAGGAATCACCCTCGGTGGATTTCACTCGATGAAATCATCAGGGTGAACGTATGAGGCATCACCCTCGAGGTTCACACTGAGGGGTTGCACGACAGAGTCATATCGGAAGTGGAGAAGGAGGAATCACCCTCGATGACCATGACCAAACAGCTACACTGCAGAGTATTCATCAGGAGTGCGTTGCGAGGTATCACCCTCAGCACTCGATAGTAACTATGCAGAGTCGTACAACAAAGGGGGTGAAGTGATGTGTTGGTCTCTGGTCGACGATCACATTGATCGAGTCGTTGATGATCAAGCAGGGGCAACAAGGATAAGGTGGTGGGGGTCACTGATGGTTCACTACCAACCTACACTAAGCAGTTTAACATAGGCAGGTAAGGTAGCAATAAACAGGTTACAAAAGTAGGCTATGCATCAGAATAGGAACAAGCAGTAACAGTAGCAAAATCTAATGCAAGCAGGAGAAATGGAATGGGTGATATCTGGATGCTCAAGGGGGGGGGGGGCTTGCCTGGTTGCTCTAGCAAGAAAGAGGGGTCGTCAACGGGCTGCTCGTCCGGAGCGTAGTCGTACTCAGCTACAACGGCGTCTATCGAGAGAGAAGGAGGGGGAGAGAAATAATAAATTCACGGCAAAAATGCAAACAATATGCATGACATGTCTAAATGATATGCCGGGGTGTTCTACTGCCTAACTAAATGTTTTAGTTAATTTTAGGAATTTATTTTGATTTATTTAATTAAAGTTGAGCACTATTCATTTATTGAAATCAGGCAAAAAGTTCCATGTTCAGGTAGCTAGGGGCATCTGACAGATGAACGGACCACGTATTTGGATTCGTCTCGAAATTCTGAGCAACTTTCATATATAAATTATTTTCATCTGAGTTAAGGATTATTTTATATGATTTTATAAAGATTTAATCATTTTCTGGAATTTAATTATTCAATTAAATTCGAATTATCCAGAATAGTAGATGATGACGCAAGCATGACATCATAGTGACGTCAGCAGGTCAACTGGTCAGTTGACCAGTCAAACCAGACAGGTGGGTCCAGTGGGACCCACATGTCAGTGACAGTGCTAACTAATCAGAGTTAGTTTAATCTAATTAAACTGATTAGCAGGTGGGGCCTACTGGTCAGTGAGTGTTTAGCAATTTAATTAACTAACTAACTAATTATTCTTTTTATTAATTCATTTAATGGGGGTGGGGCCCGCATGTCAGCGAAACAGGGGCGCCCAGTCAGCGTTGACCGAGGTCAACGGGGCCCAGTGGTCAGTGGCACGAGGGCGGCCAGGTCAGCGCCACGTCGGGGCCGGCCGGAGACGCGCCGAAGTTGACTCCGGCGAGCCAAACGGGGCGGCGCGGCTCGGGAGGTGCTCAGGTTTCACGCACAGGGGGTCTAAGGGGCTGGGGTTGGGCACGTTCGACGCGGCTCGGCGTCGCGCGTCGAATGGCGGCGGTGCAAGGTGCTGTGGTGGCCGGAGCTGAGTGCCACGAGCTCGCCGGCGGCGAGGTGCTTCGGGCGAGGTACGGGATCGATAAAATGGTGCGCGTTTGAGTGATCTAAAGGGCCAAGCGAGGCCTACGCGATGCGGTAAACACAACGGAGGCACACATGGGACCAAATGGTCGCCGTGGCCACGCCGGCGATGAGGCCAGGCGGCGGAGCGGTTCGGCCGAATGCGGAGCGGGCGCTACAGGCGACTAGGGGAGGCAGGGGAGGGCGCGTCACGCGCAGGAGCTCACCTGGGGAGCGTGGGGACTGGGCAGTGGGCTCGGGGTGGACCGGTGGCGTAGATCGACGGCGAGGTCGATACGGTGGCCGAGGCGGAGGCGAGGAGGAATGCGGCGACGCGAGGGGCTCCCGGGCTCGATCCGGCAGCGTAGTCGAAGCAGAGGTCCACGGCGGAGCGGACGGGCTCGTCGGAGAGGTGCACGGGCGACGGTGGCCGCGTCTACTGCGAACGGCGGCGAGGAAGGCGCTCGGCCATGGCGGAGAGCGAGGGAGGGAGGGTGAAAATGGGGTGAGGGAGGCGCCAGGGGGGTTGCGGGAGATGCTCTTATCCTCCCAGCGGCTCGGGGAGGAGCAGTGCGAGGTGGGAGACGGCGCGGGACGGGCTGGGCCGACGCTGTAGCAGCAGGCTTAAGTGCACAGTAGCATATTAGGCCTTTTTCTATTTTTCCTTTTTCTGTTTTCTTTTCTTTTCTGTTTTGTAAATTGTTTGGGCATTAAATGGGTTTTGTAAAATATGAGACCTAGACCATAAATCACAGTGCAACATATCCTATCACCAAAAACTGGTTTGGGGTAAATACTATTCCATATTAATTTTGGATTAATAGAAAGGTTATTAAATATTGTTTTCAGTCACTGTTTGAGGCTGTTAGGGTCACTTATTCAATCTCAATAAAGTTGGTTACAATTTTAGAATTATCTCTGGAATATTTGTTATTTAATGAACATTTTAGTTTCTGTGTTTGAACAACTTTTATTGTCCACTTTGAATTAATTTGAGTTTGAATCAGGAGTTTGAAAATGCATTATGGTGCAAATGATGATTATGCACTGTTAATCTAGCTGACTTGTCATTATCAAAAGTGATTACTGTGGCTAATGACATGGGGTGTTACAGCGAGGTGAAAGTTAGCCTCTGCCGCGCTAGTGCGGGCAGAAGGTGATGTGGAAATTAGCCTCCGCCGCGCTAGTACGGGCAAAAGACAATGTGGTAATTAGCCTCTGTCGTGGAAGACTGGATCTTCCCCCTGTCGGAGCAGCCGACGTCAAGGCAAAGTGCCTGTGTGATATAGTGGTCTCCAATTCTAACTTGGAGTTCACATTTCATGATATCCACATTATTTTTTAATGCAAATTCAAATGTATATGATGACTCCTAGGATGGTGAGAAAACTTTGTGTGTATTCATGCATATGACCACACACGTACAAATACCACAACAATTGACTCAATAAAGTGTATGTAGTTTTTCAAACTATGTTTGACACGAATTCAAAAGTTCAAACGTGTCATCTAGATATGAATTACAGAAGCAATGCATGGTCACCATTTCAAATTTTACAATCCACACAAAACTGGGAAATAAATATTTAATGATTTATTACCTTCCTACCGTGGCGTTAGAGCACAGCTCGCTCGTGAAGCAGGGTGGCTAGTTGGGTGCTTACGACCGACCAACTCGGTCACTTGTTTGAACTGCAGCTACGCTTCATATATTTTTTCATGCATTTTTTCCTCCTTGCTGAGATGTGGATGCTCTACCGCGAGGCTCCTCGCTCCACCTCAGTCGTAATGCCATGGTAATAGTTCACAAGGAGGACATCGGGCCAACGGCCTTGGGGCCGCGGTGATGGTTGCAGGTGGGTTCGTGTCGGTGTGGACTGGCGGTGGCCAACTTCGATGGCCCGGGCGGTGATCTAAGGTGGGATGACATCCCATCCATATGCTAGCGCCATTTGACCTGCCATGGAGTACTAGCTGACGCGACTACCCAAAGATCATCAAGAAGGTGACTGGAGCACCACTTCAATTCCAAGGTGAAAACTCCTTTTTTCTGGCCTTTATATATGGGGCTCGGCAATGATGAACCTGTGTTGTTACCTTGATGAAGAAATTGTCTACTCGCTGATTTGCTCGCTATCACTAGTTGGTCTAAGCAATCTGAATGCAAATTCTTGTCATGGTCGTCTTTAGCCGGGCATGACCATGACGGTGCGAGGGCGTGTATCCCTTTTTGAAGCTGTTGTTGTTGTTGGGGAGGAAATTGACTTTCCATATCTTGTAATGGCTTATCGTAGTTGTCTAAGTTATGCACTCATCTTGTTGATGTTTTTGGTATTGTTGCCCTGCATTGACTTAAAAAAGTTGCGTTCATCATGGTGATGCAAAGGCCGGGGGTGGTTTCAACCTCCTCTTCAGGGATCTTTTTGGTATACCGTAGCTAGTTCTAACACTAGGTTCAGTTGCAACGATCCAGATCATTTTAGGAAGCAATGTCCCTTGATTCGGGGTTTAACAGATGTACATCCTCAAGGATTTGCTATTCTCGACGCAAACTGTATCCATCCAGATGGAGTGAATGGAGCCTTGCGCGCACTTGTTTGTTCAAAAAACTTATAAAAAGATCAAGTGTTCTGTCCGAGTGTTTTCCTGCACTAAACTATGAGCACTACCACTCCATTTCTACCAGCGCAACCAAATATAATACTGTTCCGCAACTCCGCCGGCGAGTCCGGTCCGAGGTTGCGGAGCGAGAGCGAGCGTCGTAGACAAAGTAGTCGAACACGCAAAAGTAGATGAACACAGGGAAGTATGGAGGAGACTATCTTTATTAATCAATGATCAACTGTTACAATGATTGCTCCTCGTCTCTTTATATAGGGGTAAGGGGTCAAGAGATAAGTACCCACTTAACGTAAAGTGTGGAACCGGGAGGGGCTATCCCGTGCGCTTCGCACGTAGCCGCCGGCTCCCACGACGTGGGCCGGTTTCCCAACACTCCCCCTTGGGTAATTATCCGTATATCCATGCCTCAAAACTCCGAAAAACCCAGTGGAAAAAAATATGGAGAAAGAGCACACAGTATACGTTGTTGTATTGCATGAATTTCCTCGTCAAAAACCTCGTGTGAGAAACATCAGGAAAACTCACTCAAGGGAAAAAGAGTACAATCCACTCAACCATCAAGTTGAGTACTCGATCATCAGGATCGAGATTTTAACGACGAGTTTGTGAAGTTTCTCCCCCTGAACCTTGCATCTCTCTAAGTCTCATCATACCGATCCCACGCACACACCTCTCTAAGGTTGATGCCGGTAATGATTTAGTGAACATATCAGCAAGATTGTCACAGGACTTAGTATGCAAAACTCTCACCTCGTTCAACTGTTGCAGCTCATGTGCATAGAAGAACTTGGGACTAATATGCTTTGTGAGGTCACTCTTCACATAACCCATCTGAACTTGTGCAACACAAGCAGCATTGTCTTCATAGATAATGGTAGGGGTTTGTACGGTGTTCAGCCCACATGTCTGCTGAATGTGGCCGATCATCCGCCGAAGCGATACACATTCTTTTGACGCTTCGAATAGGGCTATGATTTCCGAGTGGTTCGTGGAAGTCGACACAAGAGTTTGCTTGGACGATTTCCAGGAAAACACAGTTCCACCACAAAGGAAAACATATCCAGTCTGCGATTTGCAATCATGCGGGTCCGATAGGTACCCAGCATCGGCATAGCCTATAATAGATAGGTCTTGATTCCTTTTATAAAACAGGCCAAGATCTTTGGTCCCTTGCAGGTAACGGAAGACGTCCTTGACACCTTTCCAATGTCTTTTGGTAGGTTCAGAACTGTACCTAGCAAGCAAACTAACGGCAAACGCAATGTCTGGCCGTGTACAATTTGCGAGGTACATGAGTGCTCCAACTGCACTCAGGTAAGGAACCTCTGGTCCTAGAGTTTCCTCCCCCTCTTCCTTTGGCCTGAACAGGTCCTTGTCTGGCTGTAAAGATCTCCCGACCATCGGGGTCTTAGAAGGATATGCCTTATCAAATCCAAATCTTTCCAACACCTTCTAGGTGTAGGCCGACTGGTGCACTAGAATCCTATCAGGGGAATGTTCAAGTTGCAGACCTAGACAGAACTTGGTTTTACCCAAATCCTTCATCTTGAATTCCGACATTAGGTAGGAACTCGCTTCCTCAATATCCTCAGGCGTACCGATTATGTTTAAATCGTCCACGTACACCGAGATTATACAGAATCCATCTTAGGATCGCCGTATGAAAACACATGGGCAATCTTTATTGCTCGTGTAGCCCTTCTGATGAAGGAAATCGCTTAGGCGATTATACCACATTCTACCAGACTGTCTGAGTCCGTACAACGCCTTTTGAAGTTGAACACTGTATAGACTCCTGTTTGCTCTATCATGGTTTGGAACAGGGATACCTTCAGGAACCTTCATGTATATGTTCGAATCCAAGTTACCATACAGGTAAGCGGTGACAACATCCATTAGTTTCATTCTCAAGCCCATGTTTACTGCCATTGAGATCAAGTATCTAAAGGTAACTCCATCCATGACCGGGGAATAAGTCTCCTCAAAATCGTCACCTGGTCGTTGAGTGAACCCTTGAGCGACGAGCCTTGCTTTGTACCGTACTACCTTATTATTTTCATCTCTCTTTCGAACAAAAACCCACCTATGGCCAACAGGGCGAATGTGGGGAGGAGTTCGACAAACTGGTCCGAACACCTTCCTTTTGTTGAGAGATAATAATTCGGCAGTAATTGCATGCTGCCAATCTTTCCAATCCGACCTTTTCTTGCAATCAGCGAGCGTGTTAGGCTCAGGGTCAAGATCTATGATTGAGGCAATTTTCGTAGCAAAGTTAATGTCGACAATCACCGTTGCTCGGTTCAAGGACTCCCCCGTAGAAATATAATTTATGGCCATTTCGTCATGGAGCGCATCCGGCGCAAATACTTGCTCTACCAAATTTCCCATTATGGGAGCAAGGTCCTTTAGATTTCCCGCGCCGATGTGTGCGCACACATCTCCGCTGGGTGTTTCCCCTATGGGAAAGTTTAAGTCCGGAATTTCGTGCACTGAATTTTCCGTACTTGTGCCAGGTCTCGACTGGCTCCCCGTTTCACTTTGGGGTACTTTGGTGACAGGCTGTAATAAATCTCTCTTATCCTTTTTCGTCGGGCGTCCGCGAGTACTTGGGATTTGAGAAGCCGGATCTCTCGTCCTTTTAGGCCTTTGTACGGGAGCGGGTATACCATCATTTTTCTTCGGTATTTCAACACTTTCCGGTGCATTGCGCGCGTGCACATGCGATTTTGTCACAGTCTTTAAGTCACTAAAGTGGTCAGGCAGTTGATTTGCTAATGACTGCAAATCTATTATCTTTTGGACTTCTCTCTCAGTCTCAGCGGTGCGCGGGTCATGAGCATGGATTCCCGTGGCTTGCCACGTGATTTCTCGACTTTTAGCATCAAGGGGTTGATTCTCTCCCCCTAAAGTCGGAAAAAAATCCTCGTAAAAAATGCAATCAGCAAAACGAGCCGTGTGACAGTCACCTGTCATGGGGTCCAGATACCTGATTATGGACACAGTCTCATAACCAACGTATATCCCCGACTTACGGAGCGGGGCCATCGCCGATCGCTGAGGTGGTGGTATTGGTACATATACCTGGCAACCGAACCTACGAAGGTGGGAAATTTTCGGTGCCGACCCTTGCGCAAGCTGAACAGGAGAGTGGATGTTGTAGGCCGACTGTCTAAAGTTGATGAGATTGGCCGCGTGTAACACCGCGTGACCCCAACATGTAGTTGGTAAATTACAACCCTGGAGGAGCGTTCGGGTAATGAATTTAATTCTTTTAATCAATGCCTCGGCAAGTCCATTATGTGTATGAACATGCGGTACCGAGTGCTCAACTTTGATTCCCATTGCCATGCAATAATCATCGAACGCCTTTGAAGTAAATTCTCCGGCGTTGTCCATTCGAATAGACTTTATACGATAATCAGGGAAATTATTCCTCATTTGTATGATCTGAGAGATCAACTTTGCAAAGGCATGGTTCCGTGTTGACAGCAGGCAAACATTGGACCATTTAGAGGAAGCATCAATGAGCACCATGAAGTACCGAAACGGCCCCGTGAGGGGCTGAATTGGACCGCATATGTCCCCTTGGATATGTTCCAAGAACGCGGGGATTTCATCCCTCACCTTGAGGGGCGATGGCCTAATGACTAACTTCCCCGTGGCGCATGCGGAGCATACAAAATCATCGGGATCCGGGAAGTTCTTCACGTTAACATTATGACCATGCGAGTTGTTAATTATATTTCTCATCATCCTAAGTCCGGGGTGGCCTAACCTATCGTGCTAGAGGCAGAAGAGTTCAGAGCTTCTAAAAACAGTCTTGAGGGTAGTGTACACGGGCGGTGCTACTATTTTAGTGTAGTATAGCCCTGTGTCAAACGAAGGAAGCCTTTCAATAACGTGTTTACCACTTGCATCCCGCTTTGTGATCAGTAGGCACTCCTTGCCATTTTCATCATCGGTCTCAATATGGAAACCATTAGCGCGGATGTCTCTAAAGCTCAAAAGAGTATGAGTCGACTCCGGGTACAACAACGCATCATTAATGATCAAAGTTGTTCCCATAGGAAGTATAATAGTGGCTCGTCCGGAGCCAACTATGTGCGAACCGCAGCCGACGATTGTCATAATACTTCCCGGAGATTTTTTAATAGACTCAAAGTACTTAGTTTCTCATAAAATGGTATGTGTGGTGGCGCTATCGGCAAGGCACGTTTCCTCCATTCGGGCGCCACACGCGTTCTAAAATATGACATATAATTAATGTAATGAGGAAGATGCTACATTAATAATAAATGCACACATTCCAGAACATAACATACTATCATGTATAAATAATGGAATAAATGAATGAAATAAATGTCATCCAAGCGCCAGAGTAAAGAATAAGTTTATGCTCTCATAGAGCTTACAACCAAATCGAATTTATTCGAATTTATTGTATCAAATCACGGAATCATGAAAACCAACGAGGTATGCTAAGTAGACTCGGTAAAGAAGCCATTGACTTCAGCCGCAATCTCCATACTAGTGAGCTGATCCTCCTTAGAAATCATCTTGGAGGCAGCATCAACATCTAGTTGCGGCACCGCCGAGGCGACCATGTGGTCAACCTCCATGTCAACGTGGGCGTCATTAGAGACCGCCAAAGCTGCCGCGATGGGCACCACGGGGGTCGCCTCTATGGGCGCAGCAGGGGGCGTAGAGATCATCACGGGTGCCGCCACGGGCGCCGGTGGTGCTCCCTCCTGAACCAAGGCGAGGTGTGTCTCACGCGCCTTCCGAGCCTTGTATGCATCAACGACCTCCTGTGGTGCGCGGCACTGGCGGGAGAAATGCTCCACCGAACCACACCGGAAGCAGTCATGAGGCCTCTGCCCCCCTTGCCCGGCTTTTGCTGCTTAGCCGGGGCGGAGGGCTGAGGGCCCTTCTTCTTGCCCTTGCGGCCCCTCTTCTTCTGTTGAGGCTTGCGGACTTTGAGAGCGTTCACCTCCTGGCGAGAACTCCCCCCAAGTGGTTGCACGACAAAGTTCTTTTTCAGAACCTCGTCCTGTGCCTCCGCCACCTGGAGGACGTCAATCAACTCTGAATACCTCGTGTAGTTGCCCTGGCGGTAGTTCTGTGAGGACTGGACCGCGTCGGGGTGGAAAGTGGATAGGGTTTTCTCAATCTTCTGGGTGTCGGTAATCTCAGTACCACACAACCGAAGAGTCGTACAAATCCGGTGCAGAGCCGAATTGTACTCCCCAACCGTCTTGAAGTCCGCAAACCTCAGACGGATCCACTCTGCCTCTGCACGTGGCTTTACAGTGTACTTCAGCCGCTCAAACCGCTGCTTAAGAGCAGTCCAAAGGCCAGAAGCACTCCGCTCAGCCATATACTCATCTTTTAGAGTAGGTGACAGGTGATGACGGAGAAAATGCCGAGCCTGCGCATTCTCAATTTCGAACTTGGGATCAGTGGGGGCCAGCTGGGTCCCCTTACCGATCGCCCTCAGGAGGCTTTTGCCCTGGAGAAAGATCTCGCAGTCCGAGGACCATGACAGGTAGTTCAGCCCTGTCTGGGCCAACTCAGCAAACTCCTTGTTGACAATTCCGGCCATCTGCGATTTATGCAAAAATCATGAGATTACGGCAGGTAATCTTTTGCACAAATGCGATGTTGATAAACTTATTCAATAAAAATGACGTTCCATTATTTAAAACATGTTCTTATATGACTTACTTAATGATTAAGAGTGCTAAACAATTATTCTACAGTAGTAAAATCATACAATAAAAACATGTTTACAAAATATAGCATGTTAAGCGCATTTCTCACGTGAAAACTAGCCCAAAAATTGAATTCCCGAGACATTTTAAAGCCAAAATACGCATTTTTCAGCGAAAATAGACAGTTCCAGGGGCTTCTACGCAAAATATTACAGCAAGAATAAAATACGCGTAAAAACAGAAAACTGCAGGGGCTAAAATGCGAAGAACCGCGCGCGCGCGTGCTCTCCGGCTCAGTCCAGTTCGGCTGCAGGCCGAAAATGGGCCGTCGGCTCGTGTAGCCAGTCCCCACCCTCTTTTTTTTAGAGGAGTGAAACGGTCTGGTCCACGGCAGCCCACTGGGCCGGCCTACTCAGGGCTTCGCTAGGGTTTCCCTAGCGCCTGAGCGGCGGCGGCGGCGCGCACGCAGGCACGTATGCCAGGCCTGGTGCGGCCAGCGCGCATACCGGGCGCGGCCGGGGTTGGCCAGCGCGCATACTGGGTGCGGCCGGGGCTGGCCAGCGCGCGCACTCGCGGGAGCGGCGACCTGCAGCGGGCAGGGCCGGGCGAGGCGACGGCCAGTGCAGCGGCGGCGGCCGCCACGGCACGCGGCGCGGCGTCAGCAGGACGCGCGGGCGGCGGCCATCGGGACGCGGCGACGAGCGCGCGCCAGCCGGGCGCGGCCATGGCGATAGGACGTGCGGTGCGCGGCCATGGCGATGGGCGGCGTGGCCAGCAGGCCTGCGCGGGGACGGCGGCCATGCGCAGCGTCGCCCGGCAGGGCAGATGCGGGCAGGCGCAGCGGGGGCGCGACGGCCCTCGGAGCAGCGCGGTGCCAGCAGGGCACGGCGGCTGCGCGTGCAGCGGGCACGCGAGCGCGGCGACGGCGGCCAGCAGGGCATGCGAGCGCGCGGCGGCGTGAGCGTGCAGCGGGCACGGGAACGGCCAGCAGGGCCATGGCGACGCTGTAGGTGGCTTGGCACGGCGTCATCTGGACGTCGGCCTCGGGGTGCCAAAATCGTGCGTCTTCGGGACCTCACGACGCGTGTACGTCGGGTACAACGCGGCGGTGCCGTGCTCATCTGGAGTACGTGTAATCACTGTCTCCCTAGAGTGTAGTCAACAAATCTCTTTTGATCCAAGAACATCGACATTGGTCGGCGACGTAATCATCGTCTAGTTCTTGGGAGAGAAATCCACACCATAGGTAGATCAAATCCGAAAAAATAGACTAATCGCAAAAACGGAATCGTGATGACATGAGGAATCCATTTTTGCAAAAGAGAGATCGGATCTTATACCTCCGCGGGATCGACGAAAGCCTGCGTGATGCAGGCTTGACGCAGGCTTGACGGAGAGTTGATGGAGCGAAGCGTGCTGATAACGTGTTCCGCAACTCCGCCGGCGAGTCCGGTCCGAGGTTGCGGAGCGAGAGCGAGCGTCGTAGACGAAGTAGTCGAACACGCAAAAGTAGATGAACACAGAGAAGTATGGAGGAGACTATCTTTATTAATCAATGATCAACTGTTATAATAATTGCTACTCGTTTCTTTATATAGGGGTAAGGGGTCAAGAGATAAGTACCCACTCAACGTAAAGCGTGGAATCGGGAGGGGCTATCCCGTGCGCTTCGCACGTAGCCGCCGGCTCCCACGACGTGGGCCGGTTTCCCAACAAATACCACTCCATTAAACGCTTGGCCAGTACTGGGCCTATATTTAATTTTTGTGGCAGGAGTACTACGCGCAATTGTTGGATAAATTAGCAATCTTCTTATTAATTTCATACATAAATAAATCATGATGATAGCAATGACAATATTAATCTCATACTAATATCTAAGGGCATTTCTAATCGATCCCTAAAAAGTAGCGGAGTATCCGGCCGAGTAAACCTTAGTGGATTATTTATACTTCACTAAATTTTGGTCGGTTCTAGCCGATCCCCTAAATTTAGCGGAGTATAACGTAAATTTGCATAAATTCGATCTAATTTCAACCGAAATTTGCATGGATTTAAACATAAATTTAACATAGATAGTCTTGACAACCGAATATTAAATATAAATTTAAACTTAAATTACACTAAACTTAAAACTACACTAAAAAATACTGAACTTCAACGGCCGTAGTGGAGGTCGAGCCAATCCTTCCTCGTCAGGCCACCCTCGGTGAGAGCTGGGTCGAGGCCGATGCCATCGTCGTCGCACTCGGGAAGATGCTCCACCACTCCCCGACGTCGAACTCCTCCTCCTCGCAACCTTTCTTGCCGCCCTCTTCGCCGCCTTCCACCTCGTCGTCGGAGATGACAATGACCTCCCCGCCATTGTCGGCGAATATCGCCCACTCCGCCTCCATGAGCTCCTGGTGCTGGCGACGGAGGTCCTCCATGCACGCCTCGGTGGCGGCCTCCACCTCGAGGTGCTCCTCGCCTCTCGGTCCTCCCGCGCCATCGCCGCGCTCACCACACCCGCCGGCGGGACGAGATGGACCGGCGCCGTCCCGACCGGGAAGTTCAGCCAGGCGGCGGAGCCGTGGTACCGGACTTGCCACCGGTCGTATTCCATGGCCGCAAGCTCCGCCGTGTGGAACGACCCGGTCCACTTTGGTTGGTGGGTCTCCCGGTTGGTGATCTCCGCCACGCATGTCTCCCACGAGCGCTGCCGGATGTCGAGGTAGGTCCTCTGCGGCAGACACGACAGAGGGAACTCCGGGAAATCGACGAATCCGGTGGGGGCGGGCGGATTGGGCGAGCGTCGGTGGCTCGAGGATGCGACGACGGACGACGGCCCGCGGGGGTGGTGACACGCATCCGTGATGCGGATCGGCGGCGGGGACCTCCAGCCACCGCGTCCGGCCATTGGGAGAAAGGGGGCGGCGGGGAAGGGCGGCGGACGCGCCGGCGATGGGGCGAGGGGAGAAAAGGAGACAGAGGAGAGGGGAAGATTTTTACTCGGCCGCCGAGCAGTGGAGTAAAAATAGGGAGATTTCTGGCGGCTGAGTAAATTTTTACTCCACTATGGTCTATTGGGGATTGGTTAGGTCCCGGTTAAAGGAATAAAACCAATTTTTTCCTCCTCTAACCAGTTGTAAGGGATGGATTAGAAGTGCCTTAAATATGTGAGCATCTACTAATCATAGAATTGAAATATCTATAGAAACAAGAAGTACGTCCAACACATGAACCAATAATAGAGGATGAACTTATTATACCTTCCAGTAGGCCAGAACAAATCCGCAACGTCATCGGTGTGCTTCTTCTTGATGGCTTTGGAGTTTCCACCCATGGCGTTCTCGGAGAGGTTGAGGAAAGTGGAACAACGGCAAGCAGCCATGCCTGAGACGCTCCTTCAAAAATCTAATTGTCCTTCTCCCGATTGTAAAGGCCTACTATCCCATACATCCGTACACGTGGTTAACGGGATGGGATCGTCAAAAGCGGCAACGAGGAATGACGTTGAGTTGTGCGCGAGGAGGGAGACGTGGGGCTAGGACTTGACAAAAGTAAAGCACACACATGACATATAAGCCTGAGCTCGACTTATTCACGAAACACGACGCGCACGCGAGGCAGACAACAACAGAGGAGCTTGTATGTACCACTTCTTCTTAAGCTCCAATGACACGTGTAAGAGAATCCCTATAAGCCTGAGCTCGACTTATTCACGAAACACGACGCGCACGCGAGGCAGACAACAACAGAGGAGTTTGTATGTACCACTTCTTCTTAAGCTCCAATGACACGTGTAAGAGAATCCCTATATTTTAGTACCGCCTGAAGTAGTATATATTGAACTTGACTCTCATTCAAAACCCAGGCGGTACTAAAATTCCCACCATATCAAAACCCAGGTGTATATATTTTAGTACTACCTATGTTACTCTCACTGTGGTAGTCTTATTCCATGTGTTGATAGTAGTGAAATTTCGAACCAAAGCTTGCAATACAGGCTGATTCCATCGCGCCAGCATGAGATCCGGAGGAACCTCACGTCGTTACTGTATCTGGGAGGGACGACGCGATCCTTCACGCCTAGCCTCTGTGACCTCTATCCTGACTAGGATGCTCAGAATCGGTTTGAAACGGCAGAGTAGAGAGCCAGCCGGAGTGTAATCAGACATTCCTCGCCCCAGACCAGACCAGGAGCTACAAATGACTGCAGAGTTTTCAGCCGTAACTTTGGTTCAGATCTGAGTATACGCTACGATGCCTTATATGCATGCAGATCGTACCAGGCCCGTGCGAGTGGGCGAGCATTACGGAATCTCCGTACTGCATGGTACCACACGCGAGTGGGTGTCTGCTAGCTACGGAGCTCCCGTATCCTGTAGTGTAGTACGTACGATTGATGCGGCTATACATTCATAGCGATTCTCGGCGATAAATGTACTTGCGTCCTCCGTGCGGAATCGTATGCTCTGCATGCACTACAAATTTGCAGTTGCACATTAGCACAAATTGTTCCGGTGGTGTATGTATGTACATCAGTGCAAATATCATTTCTCCGTAGAATCTCTCCACGTGGTCTACAGGTTATAGTATATGTAACTCGTACAATAATCCGTGTAAGTTGTTTTTTGAGTTAAATGCATTTGAGGTCCTAAAAGTTTCGTCGTTGTGTCACTTTAGTCCTATTTCTTTGAAAATGCACCTTTAGTCCCAATTCTTTCATAAGTGGTTCACCCAAGGTCCTTTTCTTCGCTAGCGTTCGCTGACCTGCCCTTGTGGCGCGTTGACCCACGCCACGTCGACAGAGGGGCTGCGGAGGCTGCTCTTTTTTTTACAGAAAACCCCTTAGAAACACTCTTCTTCACATTCCCCGGTCCCTTGCTCTATTTCTTCCCCAAATCCCTCTTTGTCTCTCCAGTGCCCTAACCCTAGCCATGGCCGGCACTTCAAGCTCCTCGGCAGGGAAGCAGTTGAAGAAGAGGAGCATGGTAGCGTCGTCGTCAGCGCCGCCACCGCTGCCGGTGCAAGCTCCAACTTCGTGTGGTATGTTGCCTCTCGTGGCTTGTCCTTGCTGCCATGTCCGTGACACCATTGTGCTCCGTTCGAAATCTACTGCCAACCCTGGACGGGTGTTCTACAAGTGCCCCAACCATCGTGTAAGAACCAAGAGTTTGATGTTTTGAAGCCTTTATCTTTGATTCTATCCCATTTCTCTTTTTCTGAATGTCTCAAATTCGTCCAGGTTGGACCGAATCCATGCCAGCACTACTACTGTGAAGATGGCCCAGATAACTATTTTGATTTTCTGGTTAGGAATGGCCACATATCTATTGCAAGAACAGGAAGATCTGGAAGTAGCACTGGTCATTCATTGGGCGACATAGAAAGTGAAGAGGCAGAGGAGGAAGAAGACAGAGGTGTTGAAGTCCAGAAGATTTGCAATGGCGTGATGATTGATGTTGTGAAGAAGTTGGATGAGCTGATCTGCTTAGTTAGGATGTTCTTGTTTTGTATTGTCACTTTGTTGGCTGTGATGGTTTATGTAGTGGCTTTGAAATGAATGAAGTACATGTAAGCACTATTGGGATGAACTATTTGAATGAAGTGTTTAATCTGAATTGAAAAGCAAGATTGAGATTTTGGAAGCATTTTGATCTAAACGAAGTGTTTGATTTGAATGAAAGTTAGCTTGTTTTTACTCTTTTTTGTCTCGTGGACGGTCGCGGCGATCGTCAATGCGGGCGGTCGCGGCGATCGTCCACAATGATGGTTAGCTTCTTTTTGGTCTTGCGGACAGTCGAGGCGATCGTCCGCATTGCTGATTAGCTTTTGAAACATTCACAAGAATGCATTGACATGTAGAACAACAAAGCTCACACAATAGCTCATTTCCAACATTGCATAGTTCACAGAATAGTTCACTTGGCCATACTAGTACTAGGCAAGCACATAAACATGCCCTGCTTGTCTAGTTCAAAAGATACTGTTGATGGTTTGGATGAAACCTACATCATGAGAACACTAGGTTTAATTTCAAACCAATCGGTGCTAGCCCAAAAGAAGCTTTTTAGTTTTCAAGCTCAAACTACAGCATCAGAACACTTTTCTTCTTCTCAACTTCAGGAACTGTGTTCTCCTTGGTCTTCACTACCCTTTTCTTCCTCTGCCTTTTTAAACCAAGAGTTGCTCTAGTAGGTCTTGGCTTTGGAATAGCATCTCTACAGTTTGCAATGAATGCACTTTCTGGTAGAGGGCCTTGAGCAGTGGTTTGAGACTGCTGAGTTGATATGGCCTGAAAGAATAACAAATATTTTGAGTTTGAAATGGTTTGAGATCAACACAGCTAACTTGAGTATTACAACATACTTGTTCCTATGGTCTTTTGGAATTTAGAACTGAAACCCTAACCCTAACCTCAAATCAGAGCATGCGGTTTCGGAATCCTAAATGTGACAGTGCAAATCGAAGTAAATCTATGACTATGGCACAGTCCTTGCAGATTAGAAGCACTATAGGAGCAGAGGAACGACAAGATTAGGGTTCTTACCGTAACATGGAGGGGGATCACCCACTGGCCGTCGCAGATGGGGCATCTTGACGGGCACCCGCTCGGATTGCCCTCCAGATCACCTCCGGTCGTCGCCGCACGGAGGAAATCGCCACCGCGTGCAGGAAATCGTCGCCAGCGCCGCCGCCGATCGCCTCCAGTGTCACAGTGTCGCCAGAGTAGCCCCGAAAGAGGAGATGGGGTGCCACTGAGAGGGGAATAGATCGGGGGGCTTATTGCAAAGTTTCTCGCCTGGCGGATGGGCCCTCTGTCGACGTGGTGTGGGTCAACGCGCCACGAGGGCAGGTCAGTGAGCGCTGAAGAAAAGGAGCTCGGGTGAACCACTTATGAAAGAATTAGGACCTAAAGGTGCATTTTCAAAGAAATAGGACTAAAGTGACACAACGACGAAACTTTTAGCACCTCGAATGCATTTAACTCTTGTTTTTTTCTTGCCATAAACGTATGTGAGTGTTAACTACATACCGGCAACACCAATCAAAAAATAATACAAAATACAGACCAACGAAAGTAAAATATCTTTTTTTGCGGGAAGACCAACGAAAGTAAAGGACGATATTTTCTAAGGTAGGGTGAAGTCTTAAGCAGTTTTTTGATGTATAGAACCAAAGTAGTCAATACTACACACTAAAAACGTACACTAATATGTTTATGTGGTCCTCAACGGAATGACCCAATACAGTGAAAATGTAAACATCGGCGACAAGAGAAGTTCTGGAGCATATCTAAAGATACCTCATTGAAATGATGATCAAATTGTTCAGGTGGTGTATGTATGTACATCCGGGCAAATATCATTTCTCCGTAGAATCTCTCCACGTGGTCTACAGGTTATAGTATATGTAACTCGTACAATAATCTGTGTAAGTTGTTTTTTTGTTGCCATAAACGTATGTGAGTATTAACTACAGAACGACAACACCAGTCAAATAATAAAAAATACAGACCAACGAAAGTAAAATCAGTGGCGGAGGACGATATTTTCTAAGGTAGGGTGAAGTCTTGAGCAGTTTTTTTATGTATAGAACCAAAGTAGTCAATACTACACACTAAAAACGTACACTAATATGTTTACTAGTGGTTGGAGCGCCACCCTGTGGCGTCGCTTGAGAGGAAGCTATGCACACGTTTTCATTTAAAAAAATACATAGAGTCCTCGCCTCCGTCTAAGAAAACATCTCAGAAAAAAATTCTCACCTTCATCTAAAAAAAGTAAAAGAAAAAAATTACCACCGCAGCCTACCAGCGAGTGCCACTTTGCATAATCCTCCATTTAAAAAATACCAGAGGTCCTCACCTCCATCTAAAAAAATACATTTAAAAAATAATCCACACCTTCATCTAAAAATATTTCAAAATATTTCTCACCGCGGCCAATCAGCTTGTGCCACATGGCATAGCTGGTTGACCGCCCTTCACGCGTAGCTTAATGGGTTTAATGTGGTCCTCAACGGAATGACCAAATACAGTGAAAATGTAAACATCAGCGACAAGAGAAGTTCTAGAGCATATCCAAAGATACCTCATTGAAATGATGATTAAACTGTGTGGTGATGAAGTTTATAACAACATAGAAGGTGTTCACATGAAAAACATGATCATCGGTGACATTGTTTCGTCTACTTATTCGTTTTATTTTCTCCATTTTGGAGAAATAGCATCCATATTTGGTATTGGAATGTCGTTTTTGGTGCAAAACACATTGACATTTTCCAAGAGTGGCTCCCAACCATCATTTCTTCAGTTGGTCAAACATGTTCTCACATCTTTAAGTTGTGAGTAGAAATCATACAGACTGTATGGTGATTAAGAGAAAAAATTCCCACTCTATCTCTCATTTCCTTTTTCTCCAGGAAACTAATTAATACTCCTATATGGTGAGCTTTACAGATAACCTTCGCAAGCCATGTGTACATGCTCTTAGTGGGTACCCCAGCTCTCAGTAGATTAGGTCTCCACCATTGTAATTCTTCACTGATCAATACCACAACATAAGCATGTGATAGGGTCCATTCGGTGGCTTGAACTTGGGTATAACCATTATGTCACCATTTTCACACATAAGACCCCTTCGAGCACACCCTTCTCTCCACTATCATCCACGACTCTACAATACATCGTAAGATCGGCTGCTAGAGGTCCCTACATAACCTAGACTCGCGAGCAACCTACGCCGCTACCTGAGTTCTATGAGATCACCCACGGATGAACCGCAGATCCACCACAAACATGATCGACCACCAACGACATCAATCAGTAACCCAAATTGTCGCGTAGCGGGAAATTCCCGACCATCGGCTGACCACTGGGACAAGGCCCGAACCTCTTGCCACCCAACCGCACACCTTTGCCGTATTTGCACCATCACCACCGACACGCACATCAAGCACTGCGATGCCGCCATCCCATGACCGGAGATTGAAACCACAGGTAGAAAAGCACAGTTTGCGTCGTCGTACAAGCATGCTTTTCTCGATGACATCTTTCGACGACAAAGAGAAGGCAATATGGTGGACGAAGCTGGGGGAGGAGATAGTTGGTGGTCAAAGTGCATCTCCATTATACCCTAGTTGGCTCTGGTGATTTATGAAAATCCATTAAGAGTGTTGATGTTTCGTTCATGTTATTTCAGGTATAACATGTGATCTTCTTGTGTATCACGTTTGGCTACAAGTGGAACATCATTAGTGATCCCACAAAACCCTTCTCTGGTTGTTGTCCTCATCAAGCTCTTAGTATGTATTTTCAAGGTTTTTAGTGAATCCAAGATTCACATTGAGCATAGGACAACCGTACCATGAAGAGGGGCACAAGCAAGTACTTTGCTTGAACTCCAAGAACATATCCTAAGCCAGAGTCTTCCAAAATCCACTCGCTAGCCATTCCCTTTGTATGAGGTTCTCTAAGCCACAATACTTTTGAAGATTTATCTTCCAGTACTACCAAGACACTTAGGGTTATTCATACTCAGAGAACAAACAAGGTTTCAACAATTCAGAACCACCCACTATTTTGTTCCGGAATTGCCGAGCCAAATCCACCTCGACATTCTTTGTTCGCTCCCGCTCTTCCAAGCACAACATTTTCCGCCGGCACTTCCGAGTCGTCTCAGTTTGCTTCTATGCTTGTCACGGTATAAGTTCTTTTCACCCGGAACTTCCGAGCCGTGACATGGCTCTTTTGTGCAAATTTTCATTCCAGTAACTATTTTATGTACTACGGTACTACCGATCAATTGGTTCTACACAATACTTCCAAGTCATTCTATCTTTCGCAAGGAGGTGCTACCTTTTTTGGTCACAACCACCGCTAAACTTTCAATCGGTACTTCTAAGTACTTTAATTCCTCTGGTTCCTGGGTGTTTCCCTATTCATTCAAATTTATTTAAACAGACTAGGGAGTTCCACTAGTTTACTATTGCCGCTACCGAACCTAGTTACTTTCTCAATAACGGCCAGATTTTGGATTCTCTCTACAAGTATCCTCTCATCCCCTTTCATGGCTACATCCATCACATCCATGCCTTTCATCATTGTTATCCTTGCTTGCCACTTCCATCTCACTCCACCTCACTTTGTCCACCTATCACATAGATGAAGAGATATCCAAGGTAAGAAAAGAAGAAAGAAGTGTTGGACGGTTCCGTGTTCAGTTCATGATTCTTGGAAAGCCAAGATATCCTATTTCTTGAATCCCTACACCTCAAGTTCATCTATTTCACCATAATCATATCCTTGCGAGAGAGTTTTTCTATGGATTCTTGAGAGAAGCTTTAATTGAAGACTTCCAAGGAGTTCTTACCAACTGACTTTGTTTTTTCTGGTTACACTTGGATGGCGAGCGCATCCTAGACGGTTAGGTGTCACTTGACACTACTGCAGGATGCTGCTAACGCGACACAACAATCAGAGACCCTTTGACGAAACTGTGTGCGATGCATTAATCGCAAACGATGATGTAAAAAACCCGTCAAAAAAGATGCAAAACGTTTGCGATGGCGGATGCATCAAACACGGTTCAGATTTTGGTTGCGTGTGCGATGCGGGGCATACGGTTCAATTCAATGAACTGTTTGTGATAAGGCAGAAGAACAGAAACGGGCAGCCAGATGAAGGTGTGTGCGATATACGGCATACAGTTCACTCGGATTAACTGTTTGTGATTAGGCAACACAACAGAAACGGTCAGCCAGATGAAGGTGTCTACGATTGAGGGCATACACTTCAGATGGATGAACTGTTTGCGATTAGGCAACACAACAGAAACGGGCAGCCAGATCAAGGTGTCTGCGATTGACGGCATACACTTCACACGGATGAACTATTTGCGATTAGCCACAACAAACAAAAACAGTTAGACAGATCAACGTGTGTGCGCTAGACGAACACACATTCTAATTAAAAGAAGCATGCGCGATGGTAATAATGAGCGTGCACAGTTGATGGAACAAGACGTCTGCTGACATCGCCTATTGCGGTGCACCCTGCAAATGCCACGTACGCGGCCGAGAATGCGTGCCCACGTTACGCCGTCCGGGAATAGTGCCGCACTTAGAAATCGTAGAACCGTCAATAAATTTTGAGCCTGCGTCCCGTCACATTCCAAATTACTGCCACGCTATATTTAATTGCAAACCTGTTCAGACCGATCAAAACCTAAACGGTTTCCCACTTAGGAGCGTATTAGTACTCGGTTATAAATACTATCTACTCCAAGATGACTGCACATTCCTCCTCAACTCCTCATCCACAAAAACAAGTCATTCATCGTCGTTCCCTTGCGTCTGCCATGGCCCGCATGAGTTCTGGATCAAGAGATTACTACCAGGAAGAGGCGAGCATGGAAGCGGAAGCACGAGAGATGTCCCGCCTCGCCGCGAAAGCAGCCAACATGTCCCGCCGCGCGGCCGTAGCAGCACAGAGGTCCCGCCGCGCCGTCGATGCAGCAGACTGGTCCAGCCGCGCCGCGAAAGCAGCAGAGATGTCCCGCCGCGCCGCGAATGCAGCAGAGATGTCCTCCCGCGCGGCGGCCTGGGAAAATGTCTCGCGGGCAGGCGAGGACTCTCACAGGTGCATGCGTGCTAAGCTCGGTGACCTGATGGGTTGGATCTCCGACTGGATGAAGCTGCAGGACGAGATGAATGCCTCGTTTGAAAATGCTACCAGTGTCATCCGGGGACTAGGGGAGGACAAGGTTAAGCTCCGCACCGAGTGCGACCTGCTGAGGGCGAAGATCGCCGAAACAACGAAGCAGCACGATGAGACCACTGCCTTGTTGAAGAGGACCGGCATCATCGTCAAGAAACTTATGGACGAGAATTCCATGCTCCGTATCGAGCGCCAAAGGTTGTTGGAGGAATCCGTGGATGCTCTCAAGTAGCGTCTTGAGGACACGAAAGAGCTCATCGCCGCTCGCCGCGAGAACTAGTCTCCGCGGCCTGCAGCAACGCATCAAGAAAGTAGAGATCAGCGAGCCAGATCGTTGTCTGCGTCTTTCTTCTTCTTTTGCCCTTGTGTATTTCTGACATTGCCGCATGTGGCTTTTTTAATTATCTTCCTAAATATGTAAGACAATTATTATCCACTGTCATCGCCCTTATATTCACCAGTCTTGCTATAAGTCGCAGTCGATGCTATATAGGTCCGTCGGATCTTACATCAAGATCCATGCAAAACTTTCTTTTCAGATTTTCTTTTTTCTCTCTTAAATCTCAGTCGAGTGAGACATAGCCACGCCATTAAATAGGGGCTCGGGCGCCATTAATGGAGACGTTGGGAGAGAGGTGGGCGGCGGATAGAGGTCAAAGGGCTCTCCTCCCGATAAGCATGCGCAGAGGTCTGATCGCACGCCTCCCGTACTCAAATAGCTACCCCGCACGACACCTCCTAGCCAAAAAAAAGAACGCGTGGCGGCACGTAAATGGTAAGTAGAACGCCCACGGTTTCAATAATACTTGTGTTTCTGATTGTAACGTGACAGCACTTGTTCCAAAATGACTTTGTTGATTGTTAATGTGTGCGCCTTCGCAAATCAGACAAAAAACTTACCACGGCATGTTGGTGCCATGTCATGACACCATGCCAAGTTTCATGATTTTCAGGCGAGTTTTGGATTTACGGGAACCAAGTTTCTCGATGTTTCCAGCCGAGCCAAGATGCCCAGATGTTTGAATTCCATTCCCATTTCTTGCATGGGACCTAGAAATTCGCCCAAGCACACATAAATGATTTTTCAACTAACTTTGGCGCACTGGAGCATGTGCTTGTAGTTCAAATTTGAATTATGTGCATTAAATGCATGGAAATTCAATTAATGTATAAAAAAGGCCAAACGAACTGGGAATAATTCCAAAATTTAGCATGAAACTCCTATTGGTCTAAGCTGCCTGTGTAAAAAAACCAAGGCGGGAGAAGGCAGTGTATGTCGTTTCGCACAAGGAGGTGACACGTTCCCTCTCGGAACCACGAGCCTTCTTGAGAGAAGCTCCGGTTTGCAAGAAGCTTATACCAAAGCTTGTCCCAGTTCGGCCAAAAAAATTACCACAGCATGTTGGTGCCATGTCATGACACCATGCCAAGTTTCATGATTTTCATGCGTGTTTTGGATTTACAGGAATTAAAAAACCAAGTTTCTCAATATTTTCGGCCGAGCCACGACACCCAGATGTTTGAATTTCATTCCCATTTCTTGCTTGGGACCTAGAAATTCACCCAAGGACACACATGTGATTTTTCAACCAACTTTGGTGCACTGGAGCATGTGCTTGTAGTTCAAATTTGAATTATGCACATTAAATGCCCAGAAACTCAATTAATGTATAAAAAGGCCAAAGGAACCCGGAATAATTCCAAATTTTAATACGACACTCATTTAGTTCTATGTTGCCTCTGTAAAAAATCAAGGGGGGGGAGGCAGCGTGTATCGTTTCGCACACAAAGGTGACACGTTCCCTCTTGGAAGCACGAGTCTTCTTGAGAGAAGCTCCGGTTTGCAAGAAGCTTATACCAAAACTTGTCCCAATTTGGCCAATTTTTTTACCACAGCATGTTGGTGCCATGAAATGACACCATGCCAAGTTTCATGATTTTCAGGCGAGTTTAGAATTTATAGGAATTTAAAAAACCAAGTTTCTCAATGTTACCGGCCGAGCCACGACCCTAGATGTTTGAATTTCATTCCCATTTCTTGCATGGGACCTAGAAATTCACCCAAGGACACACATGTGATTTTTCAACCAACCTTGGTGCACTGGAGCATGTGCTTGTAGTTCAAATTTGAACTATTCACATTAAATGCCTAGAAACTCAATTAATGCATAAAAAGGGCCAAACGAACCCGGAATAATTCCAAATTTTAACACGACACCCATATAGTTCTATGTTTGCTTTGTAAAAAAATCAAGAGGGGGGCAGTAGTGTATGTCGTTTCGCACACAAAGTGACACGTTCCCTCTCGAAACCACACGCCTTCTTGAGAGAAGCTCCAATTTGCAAGAAGCTTATACCAAAACTTGTCCCAATTCGGCCAATTTTTTTACCACAGCATGTTGGTGCCATGAAATGACACCATGCCAAGTTTCGTGATTTTCAGGCGAGTTTTGGATTTACAGGAATTTAAAAACCAAGTTTATCAACGTTTCCGGCCGAGCCACGACGCCAGATGTTTGAATTTCATTCCCATTCTTGCATGGGACCTATAAATTCACCCAAAGACACACATGTGATTTTTCAACAAACTTTGGTGCACTGGAGCATGTGCTTGTAGTTCAAATTTGAATTATGCACATTAAATGCCTAGAAACTCAATTAATGCATAAAAATGCCAAACGAACCCGGAATAATTCCAAATTTTAACACGACACTCATATAGTTGCATGTTCACTGTAGATAAATGTTCTAGCAATTCATACACCATCCTTTCCCTCCGTAACACCATTTTGTTTTTCAAAACAGAATGAAAAAAATCATGTATACCACAAACAGTTTACTAGCAAGAATCGTGTGGGATGCGATATAAAATATCTTCGCACACCGTCTTGTCTGGCTTACGCAGGAAGCTTCGTCATCTACAGTCCACCGCCCGCGCTTGAACCACACTTGCGCGCCAGTTTCTTGCGGCACCAAGCAAAAATTTTCTGCCACCGCGGAAATATCTATCTCCCCGCCCCCCACCCCACCAAAAGCCACATTTCCACTGTTCCTCCTTGCTTTCCAAGTTCAAACCTTCACTGCTACTTACTGGCAGCGCCGCCTCCTCGCCAGCGACCCTTCTTCTTGCAGCACCGCCTCCTCGCTGGCGACCCTTCTTCTTGCTGCGTGGCCTCGTTGATATGGTCAGGTAATCGACACCCACCCACACCATCCTCCTCCTTCCCTGTCCCACATGCCCCGACCGATGGCGCGACACCTTCCACCGAAATCACTGGCCCCGTCCTCCAATTAAGCGCCGCCCACAGCCATTTTGCACGCAGTATAACATGGAGCTCAGTAGCATCTGGCAGCGGAGAAGCAAATCATGGACGCACGCGCGGACGAGGTCGCTATGGTTGCCATGCGTGTCGACCGCCAGATCTTGGAGGAGCACCTCGTCTTCGAGGCCACCGTCAACACCGCCACGCGGTTGTCTACTTTAAAATACAGTTTGTGCTGTTTTCTCGAGGCCACCGCCAGTGCCTTCTAGTGATTTGTCCTCTGTAATGTTAATATGCAATCTGATATTCTGAAATGTAATGTTCAGTTAATAGTTTGGTCCAGCAATTGCTACATTTCGTAGTACTGTTCTCAAGCATTCTTGGTTTCATTAACTGTCTTATCTTCTAGTATATGTTCTATTCTGCAATGTCGTGCTCAGTTAACTGTTTTGGTTCATTTGGTCTGATGTCCAGTTAACTGTTTGGTTCAATTCTGCAATTTGGTTTTCATTTGTTGTGGGTACAATTTTGTATTGTTATGCATGCGAGAAATAAATCGAATTTGGCTGTACTCAATACATATTCTACTGATAGTATGGCAACTCTTAGTTAACCTGATCAAGATCTTCCTTATATGTGTTGCAGGGAAACAATGGGAGACACTGCGGTTTACCATCGAGGTTTGCTCATGCATGGTCCTTTCGCTTATAGCACATTATTGTGCAGTTGCAGGAATCATTCCAATATTTAGGTTTCTTATAATTTGGTCTTGCACATATAGGTCCTGCTGTCAGAGGCTTAGACCCACTGTTCGACCCATTTTGCATATGGGGAAATGAGATGTCCATGAATATCAGTCAAGTCAAGAAACTCAGAAAGATTGTTAGGATAAAGAAACTTGCGACGAATAACAGAAGATCTTTGTTTGCACTATGAAGAAGACATCAGTCAACTATAGGATGGTACTAACTCTTTTACCTTGTTTTTACCCCTTGCGCCATTTCAAAATTTATAACAATGATTTATGCATATCTTTGTTTTCAGTACTTTTCAAAGCAGTTCACCAATGATTACCTCTCAAACCACCTGCATGGTCAAGAGGCGAGGAAGGTATTCATTCAACACCCACGGTACAATATTGAAGTCTTCCCGAAGAGGACGAAGGTTGGGCGGGCAATTATCCATAGCCACTGGCCTAAAGTTGCAAGGACATTCAACATCACTGAAGGCTCAATATTCGCCTTCCGCTTCTGTAGTTTCCCAGATGAGATTCACCTGTCTATTTACCGTGTATGATGCTACTTTTCCAAAGGTTTTCGATGTTGCATGTGAAATTTGGTGTTGTTGTGTAATGGCGTAGCTAGCTATATCCCTCTTTGGTGTAACTGAGTGCTGAAGCTATTTGATGTAATTCGATTATGAAATACTGGTTGCCGTTATATGAATATGAAATATATGGTGTGTTTTATAAGAAATGTCAATTTGATTACTAGATGGATTATCAAATAATAGGCTAATTACCCTGCTTATTGGGGTTTTCTATTACAGACGGTTACTCAGACAACACCGTGGGTGATGAACTCAAAGAACGCACATGGTTTCTAGAAAGTAGGCGTGTTGGATGAACTAATAATCACACATGACTTCCGGCAGAGAAATGTTTGCGTAAGGCCACCTTGCACAAACGTTTCCACACAAAAAACTGTGTGTGATATACATAAGAACGGAAACGTTTTTCTAGGATTCACTGTGTGGGATGTACATACGAACGGAAACGATTGGGCTTCGATGCCTCGCCCGATCGCACACGAGCTCATTTTGCCCCGCGTGTTTGGCCGGAGGGCCTATCCCCGACGGTTTCTGGGTCGTGTGGGAAGGAACCCCCTATCGCACACACTCACTAGGCGACGATTTAAAACTCCGTCACGGAAAGGGGGTAAAAACCGTTTGTATAGCACGTCTCTGCACCAGTGTGAGATCCTATCAAGTTCTACACATGAAGGACTCAAGAGTTTGTATGTGCCCGGAGATTGCCCACTTCTTGAAGGTCTATCCCTAGTGAGGCTTCCAAGTGCATACCATAATGGAATAGGTTGTTTGTGCTTTGTGGTCCACTTAGTGAGCATAACTATTAGTATCCTTGTGATTCTATAACCTTTGGTTTGAAGCCTCCATCAACATGATTGTATGATAGCGCTAACTATCCGAACCATGGTAAAACATCATCGTGTCAAGCAATGTTTGCATACTATACTCTACGCCCTTACTTTCATGCAAGTTGCTATATTTTTGCTGCTCTACTCATTACTCTTGCTTGATTGTTTAAGTATCAACCAGCCTCCTTGTGCTTAAAATGGTTAAACCTTAAAAGTGGTGTAGAATTTTGTGTTAGGTCTATTCATCCCTACCCCTCTAGATCATTGTACAGATTCCACAGTAGTAGCCTCCCATGTCGCCCAGGGCAGGGGCAGTGTCTTAGGGTCAAGAAGAACCGACCTAGTGTAGTTGTAGCTTCTTGGTCCAAGATTGGGTATTTGTACTGCAACGTATAATTTTTATGTCTTAATTCATGTTAGTGAGCACGCCTTTGTTACTCTTGTGAACTAGTGCAATTATGATTATTCTTTCATTGTAGAGGCTAGAAAACAATAAAGCCTAAACCTTGTTTAGAAAAAAAATTATTAAGAGAATATCTTAGCACTCCAGGTGTGATGTCCTTGATTGATCGCTCGCCCATCCAAATGTTCTTTCTCTTACACATTTTGTTTGACCATGACAAAACAAATGTTATGAGTCAAACGCCATTATCCATTCAAGTGGTCAATATCTTTTGTGTTGGAAACTAACACCAATAAGACATTTTAATTCTAAAAGTGCATATAGACTTTGCTTTTAGGTAAGGTAGGAGGAAGGAGAACCACAATCTAGATCTCTGTCCACCAACACAAAAACTTTATTCAAATGAGTTTGGAAAGCAAATGACATAGCTCCCACAATACAACATTTGCTTGGGGAGTAATTATGAGAACACTTCCGACAAGTAAAAGTGTGGGTAGGTACTCCAAACATATAGGTAAATTATGCTCTAGAGGTAGTGTAGAAGAGGATGAGCTACATATTTGTTTTTTACTTGCCCTTTGCTAGAGCAGCTTTGTTTGCTAAACCTTAGTACATTAGAATTATATCGGACCTTCTCAACTCTAATCATCCATGTGCTACTTAAAGAAACATTTTAACCGTTATGTGTTGTCTTTGGAAGTCCACAAATGACAATCTTTTTAAGAGAAAAGATTTTTCTCTTGTACATCTTTTCATTGCAGCCCAAGCAATCTCAAATAGCCTGACTTCAGAGGTGGAATCCAACAACGATGTTAAGTCACGAGTTGGAAGGATCGGTATGGTCGAATAGAGGGAGTGAATAAGCGACTAATAAATTTTAGCTTCTTTGACAAATTTTAGGCTCAACAAAATAATAAGGTTGTCTAGATATGCAACTAGGTGGACAACCTGTATGACAAGCTTAACACCAACAACAAGGTAATAACCAGCACAAAGTAAAGGACTAAAATAACCGCAAGTGGACTCAATGGAGAAAAGGGGGTGTTGCTGAAGTCTCCTCCTTTGGGGAGGAGGTACATCTCCCTTGGAGAAGTGTGGAGGCACAATGCTCCCCAAGCATCCCTAGGACCACCTTATTCTTCTCACACCCTCGCATGATGCAAGGTGCCGGGAATCCACTAGCGGTGTGATACGTCCATTTTGCATCATGTTTTTCTACTGTTATTTATATTGTTTTTATGGATAATAATGCTTTTTGGAGTAATTCTAATGCCTTTTCTCTCATAATATGCAAGGTTCACACAAAGAGGGAGAATACCGGCAGCTGGAATTCTGGACATGAAAAAGCTATGTCAGGCTACCTATTCTGCACAACTCCAAATGAGATGAAACTTTACGAAGATTTTTTATGGAATATATAAGAATTATTGGAGCAAATAACTAATAGAGGGGGCCCACCAGGTGGGCACAACCCACCTGGGCGCGCCAGGGCCCCCAGGCGTGCCCTGGTGGGTTGTGCCCTCCTCGGCCCACCTCCGGTGCCCCTCTTCTGGTATATAAGTCATTTTGACCTAGAAAAAATAAGGAGAGGACTTTTGGGACGAAGCGCCGCCGTCTCGAGGCGGAACTTGGGCAGGAGCACTTTTGCCCTCCGGCAGAGCGATTCTGCCAGGGGAACTTCCCTCCCGGAGGGGGAAACCATTGTCATCATCATCACCAACAACTCTCCCATCTTGGGGAGGGTAATCTCCATCAACATCTTCAACAGCACCATCTCCTCTCAAACCCTAGTTCATCTCTTGTGTTCAATCTTTGTACCGGAACCTTAGATTGGTGCTTGTGGGTGACTAGTAGTGTTGATTACATCTTGTAGTTGATTACTATATGGTTTATTTGGTGGAAGATTATATGTTCAGATCCATTATGATATTTAATACCCCCTTGATCTTGAGCATGATTATCATTTGTGAGTAGTTACTTTTGTTCTTGAGGTCACGGGAGAAATCTTGTTGCAAGTAATCATGTGAACTTGATATGTGTTCGATATTTTGATGGTATGTATGTTGTGATTCCCTTAGTGGTGTCATGTGAGCGTCGACTACATGGCACTTCACCATATTTCGGCCTAAGGGAATGTATTGTGGAGTAGTTATTAGATGATGGGTTGCGAGAGTGACAGAAGCTTAAACCCTAGTTTATGCGCTACTTCGTAAGGGGCTGATTTGGATCCAAAAGTTTAATGCTATGGTTAGATTTTATCTTAATACTTTTCTCGTAGTTGCGGATGCTTGCGAGGGGGTTAATCATAAGTAGGAGGTTTGTTCAAGTAAGAACAACACCTAAGCACCAGTCCACCCACATATCAAATTATCAAAGTAGCGAACACAAATCAAACCAACATGATGAAAGTGACTAGATGAAATTCCCGTGTACCCTCAAGAACGCTTTGCTTATCATAAGAGACCGTTTTGGCCTGTCCTTTGCCTCAAAAGGATTGGGCTACCTTGCTGCACTTTTGTTACCATTACTGTTACTTGCTCGTTACAAATTATCTTGCTATCAAACCACTCGTTACTTATAATTTCAGTGCTTGCAGAGAATACCTTGCTGAAAACTACTTGTCATTTCCTTCTGCTTCTCGTTGGGTTCGACACTCTTACTTATCGAAAGGACTATGATTGATCCCCTATACTTGTGGGTCATCAAGGCTATTTTCTGGCGCCGTTGCCGGGGAGTGAAGAGCTCTTGGTAAGTGGAAATCGGTAAGGAAAAATTATTACTACATGCTGAAACTTATTGTCACTTGTTACTATGGATAACAATCCTTTGAGGGGTTTGTTCGGGGTATCTTCACCTCGACCGGAACCACAATTAGCTACCCCTCAACCTACTACACCTACTGAAAATATTGGTTATGAAATTCCTTCGGGTATGATAGAACAACTGCTAGCTAATCCTTATGCAGGAGACGGAACCGAACATCTTGATATGCACTTGATATATGTGGATGAAATTTGTGGATTATTTAAGCTTGCAGGTTTGCCCGGAGATGAAGTTAAGAAGAAGGTTTTCCCTTTATCTTTGAAGGTAAAAGCATTGGCATGGTATAGGCTATGCGATGATATTGGATCTTGGACTTGGAATCGATTGAAATTGGAATTTCATCAAAAAAAATATCCTATGCATCTAGTTCATCGTGATCGGAATTATATATATAATTTTTGGCCTCATGAAGGAGAAAGTATCGCTCTAGCTTGGGGGAGGCTTAAGTCAATGTTATATTCATGCCCCAATCATGAGCTCTCAAGAGAAATTATCATTCATAATTTTTATGCTCGGCTTTCTCGTGATGATCAATCCATGCTTGATACTTCTTGTACTGGTTCCTTTATGAAGAAGACTATTGAATTCAGGTGGGATATTTTAGAAAGAATTAAACGCAACTCTAAAGATTGGGAACTCGACGAAGGAAAAGAGTCAGGTATTAAGCTTAAGTATGATTGTGTTAAATCTTTTATGAACACCGATGCTTTTCAAAAGTTTAGCACTAAATATGGACTTGACTCTGAGATAGTAGCCTCCTTTTGTGAATCATTTGCTACCGACGTTGATCTCCCTAAGGAGAAGTGGTTTAAATATCACCCACCTATTAAATAAGAAATTAAGGAACCGGTAATAGCTAAAGATGAAACTATTGTTTACAATGTTGATCCAGTTGTTCCTACTTCTTATATTGAAAAACCACCTTTCCCTGTTAGGATAAAGGAACATGCTAAAGTTTCAACTGTTGTCAATAAGAGTAATATTAGAGCACCTAAGCCTGCTGAACAAATCAAAGTAGAACCTAGTGTTGCTATGGTCAATGATCTCCTGGTAGAAAATTTAGATGGGCATGTTATTTACTTGTGTGATGAAGCAGCTAGAATTGCCAAACCTGATGAAAAAGATAAACATAGACCTGTTATTGGCAAGCCTGTTGTCTCAGTTAAAATAGGAGATCACTGTTATCATGGTTTATGTGACATAGGTGCTAGCGTGAGTGCTATTCCTTTTACCTTATATCAAGAAATTATGAATGATATAGCACCCGCTAAAATAGAAGACATAGATGTTACTATTAAACTTGCTAATAGAGACACCATCACACCACTTGGGATTGTTAGAGATGTTGAAGTCTTGTGTGGGAAAATAAAATACCCCACTGATTTTCTTGTTCTTGGTTCCCCACAAGATGACTTTTGTCCCATTATCTTTGGTAGACCTTTCTTGAACACCGTCAATGCTAAAATAGATTGTGAGAAACAAATCGTCGGTGTTAGTTTTGGTGATGAGTCTCATGAGTTTAATTTTTCTAAGTTTAGTAGAAAACATCATAAGAAAGAATTCCCTAGTAAGGATGAAATAATTAGTCTTGCTTCTATTGCTGTGCCTCCTACTGATCCACTAGAACAATATTTGCTAGACCATGAAAATGATATGCATATGCATATGCATGAAAGGAATGAGATAGACAAAATTTTCTTTGAACAACAACCTTTGCTTAAACACAATTTGCCTATTGAAACTCTAGGAGGACCTCCTCCACCTAAAGGTGATCCTGTCTTTGAATTAAAACAATTACCAGACACTTTGAAATATGCTTATCTTGATGAGAAAAAGATATATCCTATTATTATTAGTGCTAACCTTTCAGAACATGAAGAAGAAAGATTATTGAAGGTTCTGAAGAAGCACCGAGCTGCTATTGGATATACTCTTGATGATTTAAAGGGCATTAGTCCCACTCTCTGTCAGCACAAAATTAATATGGAACCTGACGCTAAACCCGTTGTTGATCACCAACGACGTTTAAATCCTAAAATGAAAGAAGTGGTAAGAACTGAAATATTAAAGCTTATGGAAGCAGGTATAATCTATCCTATAGCTGATAGTAGATGGGTAAGTCCTGTTAATTGTTTTCCTAAGAAAGGAGGTATTACTGTTGTTCGTAATGATAAAAATGAACTCATTCCACAAAGAATTGCTACTGGCTACAGAATGGTAATTGATTTAAAAAATTAAATAAAGCTACTAGAAAAGATCATTACCCTCTACCTTTTATTGATCAAATGCTAGAAAGATTATCTAAGCACACACACTTTTGTTTCCTTGATGGATACTCTGGATTTTCTCAAATACCTATTTCACAACCTGATCAAGAGAAAACCACCTTCACTTGTCCTTTTGTAACTTATGCTTATAGACGTATGCCTTTTGGTTTATGTAATGCACCTGCTACCTTCCAAAGATGTATGACTGCTATATTCTCTGACTTTTGTGAAAAGATTGTTGAGGTTTTCATGGATGATTTTTCCGTTTATGGAACTTCTTTTGATGATTGCTTAAGCAACCTTGATCGAATTTTGCAGAGATGCGAGCAAACTAATCTTGTCTTGAATTGGGAGAAGTGCCACTTTATGGTTAATGAAGGTATTGTCTTG
This sequence comes from Thinopyrum elongatum, assembly GCA_011799875.1. Classification (NCBI taxonomy): domain Eukaryota; kingdom Viridiplantae; phylum Streptophyta; class Magnoliopsida; order Poales; family Poaceae; genus Thinopyrum; species Thinopyrum elongatum. The sequence continues at coordinate 160,753,338 of CM022299.1, forward strand.
GGACATAAAATTTCTGAACGAGGTATTGAGGTGGATAAAGCTAAAGTTGATGCAATTGAGAAGATGCCATGTCCTAAAGATATCAAAGGTATCCGTAATTTCCTCGGTCATGCTGGTTTCTATAGGAGATTTATTAAAGACTTCTCTAAAATTTCTAGGCCTCTTACAAATCTTTTACAAAAGGATGTTCCATTTGTTTTTTATGATGATTGTGTAGAAGCCTTTGAAACACTTAAGAAAGCCTTAGTTTCTGCACCTATTGTCCAACCACCTGATTGGAACTTGCCTTTTGAAATTATGTGTGATGCTAGTGACTATGCTGTTGGTGCTGTTCTAGGACAAAGAGTTGATAAGAAACTAAATGGTATTCATTACGCTAGTAAAACTCTAGACAGTGCCCAACAAAATTATGCTACTACTGAAATGGAATTTTTAGCAGTTGTGTTTCTTGTGACAAATTTAGATCTTACATTGTTGATTCTAAAGTTACTGTTCACACTGATCATGCTGCTATAAAGTATCTTATGGAAAAGAAATATGCTAAACCTAGACTTATTAGGTGGGTTCTTTTGCTACAAGAATTTGACTTACGTATCACTGATAGAAAAGGAGCTAAGAACCCCGTTGCTGATAACTTGTCTAGGTTAGAAAATATTCTTGATGACCCACAACCTATTAATGATAGTTTTCCTGATGAACAATTAGCTGCTGTAAATGTTTCTCATAACACTCCTTGGTATGCTGACTATGCTAATTACATCATTGCTAAATACATACCACCCAGTTTCACATACCAACAAAAGAAAAAAATTCTTCTATGATTTAAGACATTACTTTTGGGATGACCCGCATCTTTATAAAGATGGAGTAGATGGTATTATTAGACGTTGTGTACCTGAGCATGAACATGGACAAATCCTACGAAAATGTCACTCCGAAGCTTATGGAGGGTATCATGCGGGAGATAGAACTGCTCACAAGGTATTGCAATCTAGTTTTTATTGGCCTACTCTCTTCAAGGATTCCCGTAAGTTTGTTTTATCTTGTGATGAATGCCAAAGAATTGGTAATATTGGTAAGCGTCAAGAAATGCCTATGAATTATTCACTTGCTGTTGAACCATTTGATGTTTGGGGATTTGATTACATGGGACCTTTTCCTTCCTCTAATGGGTATACTCATATTCTGGTTGCTGTTGATTATGTCACTAAGTGGGTAGAAGCTATTCCAACTAGTAGTGTTGATCACAACACCTCTATTAAAATGCTTAAGGAAGTTATTTTCCCAAGGTTTGGAGTCCCTAGATATTTAATGACTGATGGTGGTTCACACTTTATTCATGGTGCTTTCCGTAAAATGCTTGCTAAGTATGATATTAAACATAGAATTGCATCACCTTATCACCCTCAGTCTAGTGGTCAAGTTGAACTCAGCAATAGAGAAATAAAGTTGATATTACAAAAAATTGTCAATAGGTCCCGAAAGAATTGGTCTAAAAATTTAGATGATGCACTTTGGGCTTATAGAACAGCTTATAAAAATCCTATGGGTATGTCTCCTTATAAAATGTTGTATGGAAAAGCTTGTCATTTGCCTCTGGAGTTAGAACATAAAGCATATTGGGCAATTAAAGAACTCAACTATGATTTCAAGCTTGCGAGTGAAAATAGGTTATTTGATATTAGCTCACTAGATGAATGGAGAACCCAAGCTTATGAAAATGCCAAGTTATTTAAAGAAAAAGTTAAAAGATGGCATGACAAAAGAATCCAAAAGCGTGAGTTTAAATTTGGAGAATATGTTCTTTTGTACAACTCTCGGTTCAGATTCTTTGCAGGAAAGCTCCTCTCCAAATGGGAAGGACCCTATGTTATCGAGGAGGTTTATCGATCTGGAGCCGTCAAAATAAATAATGCCGAAGGTACCAACCCGAAGGTTGTCAACGGGCAAAGAATAAAACATTATATCTCAGGTACACCCATTAATGTTGAAAGCAATATCATCCAAACTATGACACCGGAAGAACACATAAAGGAAACCTTCCGGAACACTCCAGAATCGTGAAAAAGAGGAGGTACGTGATACGGTATGTAAACGGACTCCGAAAAATCCGCAAAATAATTTTTTTTGTTTTGGAATATATCAAAAATTAGGAAAATAAGAAACAGCCAGGTGGGTTGTGCCCACCTCGGGTACCTTCCGGATTTCGTTTTTCTTCCGTTTGCTTGTTTCCCAAGATAAAAAAAATCTTTATATACCCCCCGAACCTATTAACCACCATATCGCGGAGAAATCTTGTGTTTTCTTTTCCTTACTGTTTTTTGACAGATATAATCCACCATGGCTGCTTCGAGCTCCTCCAAGGACAAGTTCTTCGAGAACGTCATCAACCCATATCTGCGGGAGGTGATGCAGCACCCTCAAGCTATCGAGATGCGTGAGGGGGTGCTCCACATCCGCGATGTGCAAGGCCCCAAAGGGATGAGATCCGTGGAGGCTAGGCTTGAAGCTATGGAGCAGGAGGTCTTCCGGTGCAAGGGGATGGTGGAACGTGGACTCAATGCCAATCACCTCATGATCGCGGACTATACCCGTGATCTCAAGGTGGATGGCAAGTCCATGAAGGACATCGTCTTCACCTTCAATGAGCAAATCAACTTTCTCCAAAGCCAGATATATGATCTCCAAAACCAAGTCTTTGAATATGAGGCAAGGTTTAAAGGTATGAGTTTGGCTTCCAGTTGCAGGACCCGCGAGACTCACTCCTCCTCTTATGATGGTGAGCCCTTGCCATGGAAACATGAGGATAAGATTGCTACTACTTCATCACCACCGCCTCCTTCTTCATCACCAAAGGAAAATTGAGTATCGGGTATGGGCACTCCCCTTGGCTTGTGCCAAGCTTGGGGGAGGTGCCCCGGTATCGTATCACCTCCACTATCTTTTTGCCTTTACTTATCTTAGTTCGATCCACAGTTATCTTTTGCTTTAGATGAATAAAAGTTTAGTTTGATCCTTTCTTTTCGAGTGTTTGCTTAGTGATCTATCGCTGTAATCGTGTGCAAGATATATAATAAAGTTTAGTTTTCTTTATTTTCATGTTCAATAAAAAGAAAGGAAATAAATGAAAAAGATCATATGCTAATCTTATGGTAAGTAATGACATCACATAAGGAAGAGTATAAGTAGAAAATTTTATTGGAGATTTACAAACATAGCATTGGTCAATGATGCAATTCATGAAAGAATTAATAAGGGAAGAGAAGATTCACATGCAAATACACTATCTTGGACATCTTTTGTGATTGTGAGCCCCCATCAAAATATTATATGCCAAAATTGTTGACGTTGGACAAGGAAGACAACGTAATGATTTATGTTTGTTCATATTCACATAGAAGTTATATTATCATAGATCCTTCAACATGTGGTGCTTGCCCCCCATCTTTGCTAGCCAAAAATTCCGCACTAAGTAGAGATACTACTTGTGCATCCAAAACCCTTAGACCCAAACTTGTTTTGAGAGTCCACCATACCTACCTATGGATTGAGTAAGATCCTTCAAGTAAGTTGTCATCGGTGCAAAAAGGCAATAAAAATTGCTTCCAAAAGTGTTGGATCATTTAGTGTAAGAGAAAATTGAGCGTTGTACGAACTTATGATGGCAAAGAATAAAAGCGACAGACTGCATAATAAAGGTTGCTATCATAAGGGGCAATATAACATGACGTTCTTTTTGTAGCGATCCGACCTCAGATGGTCAAATCTCTGTGTTCAAGTGTCATCCCTGGATCGGTAATGCTGACACACACAGTACTCGAAGGATTTATAACAGAGTGCGATCACACACTTATTACATCGAATGTCTCAAAAGAGAACTGATTACAAGAAATATGGCTTAAGGCCAACTAAATAAAGTGACAACGGAAGGCTTGGAAGTTAAAGTGAGTCCATCAACTCCAACGGCATAGCTGAGTGCACGACAACGACCTAGCGCACCTTACTCTTCGTCTGAAAAGTCTGCAACATGATATGTTGCAGCCCGAAACGGGTCAGCACATGGAATATGCTGGCAATATAACACAATAGAGCAATGAACAGATGAATGCTATCACTACATGCATATATGGCTGGTGGAAAAGCTCTAGGGTTATATTGTTTTGCGAAATGCCAATTTTTTCCTACATCAAAGGAATATGTTTTATTTAACTATCATGGTAGTTGTTAAACATTGAGAAGGTAAATCCCCATCTCAATCCCAATTAAAAGTAATCATTAAACCCAACAAATTAATTTAGAGTGATGAGATCAAATCAATAATTCAAGTACCAGATACTCAAGATGTCCATAACCGGGGACACGGCTAATCATGATTAGTTTGTACACTCTGCAGAGGTTTGTGCACTTTTCCCCACAAGACTCGATCTCCTTCGTTGGATTTCTCGCACTACATGGTGTTTGAGAAACGGATGACCGAGACACAGTCTTTCAGAAGCATTTACTCTTTACTCTGGGTAGACAGTTACACCTACTTTCCCCTACATCTGCTAGCCTACCACTGAAAGAGGTCCTGCAACATACTCAACTATGCTAGAGCCCATAATAGCTTGTGGCTGCACACGGAAGTTTCTAGCATGAATAATCTTATGATCCCTTTGAGCCTGGGTGGCGAACCAAAAAGACAACACTGGTATATCCCCAGGTGCCTGCAACCAATCCACCCAGATGTGTATTTAAGTAGCCACCTTAAGTTAACCATTAATTAACAATCTCACATCTGTCATGGATACACTCAAACCCAATCCACGTCTACGAGCATAGCATGGCAATATAAGCATAACGTGGAAGTAACTCCCAAGGGTTTGATAATAAAGGGCAATAGGTTCTACCTCATCATCTACTTCCCAATACCCACAAGTTAATCACATCCTAATCATGCAGTGTTTGAGGATTGAAACTAATGCATAAAAACTGGGTATGAAAAGAGTATGATCAATGTGTTACTTGCCTTGCTGACGATCTGCAAACCCTAGAGACTCGTAGTAGCACGCTTCGCACTCCGGGAATTCTATCGCAAACAAACAATAGCATACATAAGCAATCAAGCATAGATGCAAGGGTAAAACTCAAATAAGAAGATCAAATCTGAAAGTTCAACTGAAGAGATTCGATCTGCAAAAATAATCAATCGAATCGGAGCTACGAAGCTGAAACTACGGTCAAAAGAACTTCGAAAACAAATCTGCTTGAAACCAAATTTTAAATTGTCAAAATCATGTTCAAGTTGATTAAACAGAAAGAGGGGTTCGAGACGAAGATTTTGGCGTTGGTTTCACTGGATTTGGACGAACGGTTTAGAAACGGCGAGGGTTTGAAGATCAGGGGCTGATCTACGATAAAAGTAATCGTGGATAGGTCCCTGGCAGAAAAAGAAAAATCTATCGGATGAACGTCTGCTAACAGAGACGAACGGGCGAAAACGTTCATTAAAACGAACGAACGAACGAACGAACATTCGCAAACGAACTAAACCGAGAAAACCGAACCGATCTAATAAAATAAAAAAAAACCGAACTAGGGTTTAAAAAAAACGAGACAGTTTTTATCTAAACCGAAAAAAAACCGGCGGCGGCGGCGACGAGATCCGGCGGCTGCGGCGCGGCTGCGCGGCTGCGGCGGCGACGCGGGCGGGCGGCAGCGCGTCGCGAGCGGGGTGGAGCAGCGGCGGCGGCGCGGCTCGGCGAGGTGGCGGGCTGCGGCGGCGGCGGTGGTGTGGGGGGACGAGGGGGGGGCGGCTCGGCTTATAAAGGCCCGGGGGGCGGCGCTGGCGTGCGGGAGGGGGCGCGGGCGGCCGGGGCGGAGTCGGACTCCGGCAAGTCCGGCGCGAGCACGGCTCGCAAGGAAGGCGGCGGCGGCCTGGCTCGGCTGGGCCTTCGGCCCAGTCAGGCGAAAGGTTTTTTTTTAAATAAGATTCCGCCGAGAAAAATCCTAAATAAAATATAAAATAAAATCTAAAAATGCCAAAAACAATTTTCACCGTCTAAATAGAATATTTAGAACAAAGTGAACATTTTCTTGGCCTAAAAATGCATATTTTTCTAATTCAAATAAAATAGCAATAAAATCCAAATAAAATTATTTATTTGATTTTAACATTTTTCCTCCAATATTTCTTTTATTTTGGAGAAGTCATATTATCTCCTCTCATATGTTTTTAATATGAAGTATTTTGGAGAGAAAAATAAATAAAACCAAAATGATCCTCTTTTCAATATTTGAGAAAATTCAAATATGAAAATAATAAAATCCCCAACTCTCTCCTTGGGTCCTTGAGTTGCTTAGGATTTAGGGTCACAATCAAAAATGCAAATAAAATATGATATGCAAATGATGACCTATGTATAACATTCCAAATTGAAAATTTGGGATGTTACAAACCTACCCCCCTTAAGACGAATCTCGTCCTCGAGATTCAGGTTGGCTAGAAAATAGGTGTGGGTGGTATTTCCGTAGGTCTTCCTCTCGTTCCCAGGTGGCTTCATCCTCGGTATGGTGGCTCCACTGAACTTTGCAAAACTTGATAACCTTGCTGCGTGTAACTCTGCTGGCAAACTCGAGAATCTTGACGGGTTTCTCCTCGTAGGTCAGACCACTATCCAACTGAATTGCTTCCAGGGGTACTGTATCTCTCAGAGGAATATCGGCCATCTCTGCATGGCACTTCTTCAACTGAGAAACGTGAAACACATTATGAACTCCTGATAGTCCGTCGGGTAACTCCAACTTGTAGGCCACCTCTCCCATACGTTCCAAAACTCGGTATGGTCCTACAAATCTCGGGGCTAACTTTCCCTTAACTCCAAAGCGTTTAACTCCTCGCAGAGGTGACACACGAAGATATGCTCTGTCTCCAATTTCATAGACTACCTCCTTGCGCTTGGTATCGGCATAACTCTTCTGTCTGGACTGAGCTACCTTCAGTCTATCCCGAATCAACTTAACCTTCTCTTCAGATTCTTTAATCAAATCTGGTCCAAACAACTGACGGTCTCCAACTTCGTCCCACATCAACGGTGTTCTGCACCTCCTTCCATACAAAGCTTCAAAAGGGGCCATCTTCAAACTGGCTTGGTAGTTGTTGTTGTATGAGAACTCCGCGTAGGGCAAATTGTCATCCCAACTCGATCCGTAATCTAGGGCACAAGCTCTCAACATGTCCTCCAGAATCTGATTGACTCTCTCGGTCTGTCCATCTGTCTGCGGATGAAAGGCTGTACTGAACTCTAGCCTGGTACCCAAGGTCTGGTGCAGCTGGTGCCAAAACTTTGAAGTAAACTGTGTTCCTCTATCTGATACGATGGTCCTCGGAACTCCATGCAGACATACGATCCTGGTCATATATATCTTGGCCAACTTTGCACTCGTATAGGTGGTTTTTACTGGGATAAAGTGCGCCACTTTGGTCAAACGATCCACTACTACCCAGATAGAATCATATCCCGATCGGGTCCTGGGTAATCCGGTGATGAAATCCATGCCAAGCTTATCCCACTTCCATTCGGGTATCGGCATAGGCTGCAGTAATCCTGCTGGCTTCTGATGTTCTGCTTTCACTCTCTGACATACATCACATACGGCTACATACTCGGCAATGTCCTTCTTTAGTAACTCCGTCATAGGCTTCGCAATCTTAGAAAAATTCTCAATAAATCTCCGATAATATCCTGCAAGTCCAAGAAAGCTGCGGATCTCTCCAACTGAGGTGGGTGCCAACCACTCAGTGACTGACTGAACCTTGGTGGGGTCTACTGCTATACCTTCTCCTGATATAACATGTCCAAGAAATCCAACTTCCTTCAACCATCACTCACATTTGCTGAACTTGGCATACAACTGATGCTCCTTGAGCTTCTCGAGAACTAAACGCAGATGCTCCTTGTGTTCCTCTTCATTCTTCGAGTACACCAAGATATCATCAATGAACACCACGACAAACTTATCCAAGAACTCCATGAACACTTTATTCATCATAATCATAAAATAGGCAGGGGCATTAGTTAATCCAAATGACATAACCGTATACTCATATAACCCATACCTTGTGGTGAAGGCTGTCTTAGGTATATCCTGTTCTCGGATCTTCAACTGGTGGTATCCTGATCTCAGATCGATCTTGGAGAACACTTTAGCTCCTTGCAACTGATCAAACAAATCATTGATCATCGGCAGTGGGTACTTGTTCTTGATCGTCACTTCATTCAATGCACGATAATCAACAACCATTCTCAATGATCCATCCTTCTTCTCAACCAAGAGCACTGGGGCTCCCCACGGTGATGAACTTCGTCGAATGTAACCTTTCTCCAATAACTCCTTGATCTGCTTCTTAATCTCCTCCAGATCATTTGCGGGCATCCGGTATGGTCTCTTCGATATCGGTCCGGTGCCTGGCAACAGCTCTATCAAAAACTCAATGTCTCGATCCGGCGGCATGCCTGGTAACTCCTCTGGAAATACATCTGGGTAATCCTTCACTACTGGCACTTCCTCCTAAACAACTCCTGAGAGGGAATTTATTTGGGTTCTCCCTGACGCGTGCCTGGATACATACTTGATCCTTTTTCCCTCCGGGGTGGTGACCAGAATTGACTTACTGGCGCAATCGATGTTTCCTCCATACATCGATAGCCAATCCACGCCTAGTATCACATCCAATCCTTGTGACTCCAAAATTATTAAGTCTGAGGGGAACACGTGCCTACCTATGGTCAATGGCATCTGAAAACATCCTTGACTTGCCATATACTCCGCTCTTGGTGAGCTTACTAACATAGGTGTCCTAAGAACTTTAGTGGGCAACTTATACTTATCCACAAATCCCCTTGAAATGTATGAATGCGATGCACCAGTATCAAAAAGAACGATTGCAGTAAATGACTTAACCAAAAACTTACCTATAACTGCTTCTGGCTGCTCTTCAACCTCCTCCACGTTAACGTGGTTCACTTGTCCCCTGTTGAAAGGGTTGGGCTTCTTCCCAGAGCTTCCATTGCCATTACCATTCTTCGGTTCAGGACACTCATTGGCATAGTGTCCAGTCTTCCCGCACTTGAAACAAGTAATGTGACTTTGATCCTTCTTGGCGGGTGTGGCTGGGTTAGAGCGGTTCTGATTGCTGTCTACTCCATTCCCGTTTCCATTTTTGGGGCCACTGTGGTTATGCGAACTTACTCCATTGTGAGTATGGCCTCCATGGTTATGTGTATATCCTCCCGAGTTTGGGGTAAAACGAGGCTTCTGCTGAGCTCCTGAATTGTACTTCCCTTGTCCATACTTCCTTTTGCGGCTCTCAATCTGTTGCTACTTCCCTTCAATCATAAGAGCCCGGTCTACCAACTTCTGGTAGTTAGCGAATGTTGCTACCATCAGCTGCATGCTCATCTCATCATTCAACCCTTCCATAAACTTCTCCTGCTTTGCGGCATCAGTGGCCACATCATCCGGGGCATAGCGAGCTAACTTACTGAACTCATCCACGTACTGCCCCACAGTACGGTTTCCCTGGCGCAAGTTGCGAAACTCACGCCTCTTCATGCTCATAGCTCCAGTTGAGACACGTGCAGTGCGGAATGCTTGCTGAAACTGATCCCAGGTGACATTGGCTATAGGGAATGTGGCTGTGTAATTCTCCCACCATGAGGCTGCGGGTCCATCCAATTGATGTGCGGCAAAACGCACCTTCTCAGCATCTGTGCATCCTGCGGTGGTCAACTCCCTTCCAATCCTACGTAGCGAGTCATCAGCAACTATTGGCTCGGTGCTACTGGAAAACACCGGCGGCTGCAACCTCAGAAAACGGGCTAGGTTGTCAACTGGAGGTGGGGGCGGTGGGTTGTTGTTGTTGTTGTTGTTGCCTTGGTTCTGGACTAGTATCTGCATCAAGGCATTCTGCTGCTGGATCAACTGTGTGATCTCCGGTGGGAAGACAAATCCGGTGTCGCGTCTCGGAGGCATCTGATGGGTTTAGAGGGGAGAGATTAGAATAGAGTGAGGTCTAATGAGAAAGCACTACCCATATGCACATGAGACAAACACATTCATATCACACCAAAATCAATTCAAGCAGGGGCATACAATCGATCTACCTATCGTTACAAAAGTGCTCGGTTTACTACTATATACATGGGGAAATACTACTAATCATATGGTGGTCATCTAGAAATTTTGATCGGTGGAAGACTCCATGATATCCGCTCCAGCTTCATCTTCATAGTCATCATCACTACTGTCGGGGTCGGAGTCGGTGTCGTCGATGATGATGTAGTCCTCGGGATGGTTGTCATCTCCTCCTGGCGCAGGGTCTCCCATGAATACTCCTAGCTTCCTTGTCAGGTCGTCATTCCTCTCCACTAGTACTGCGATTTCCTCCTCGTATCCGTCGCGTGTAGACTTGAGTTCCTCTTCTAGCTCCATGTTCCTGGTCATCACCTTCTTCAAATCTATCATGCTTGCGCACATCTGGTTCTCCTGTCGACGAATGTGCTGGTTTAACTCCTGGATGAAAGCTGCAATGGACCTGTTTCTCCTGGTGCTGATCATCTCCCATTGCTCATCTCGGCACCCACATATCTGGTAGATGGTGTCCTTAAGATCTTTGTGATAAACTTCACCGATGCATCCCATGGCGATGTGGTCTGCCATGCTCTTACCTAGACTCCAGGTTGGTGCATCAAAGGAAAACTCTATGGACTCGGTAACTGGCATGAACGTCCTTCCTGGAACTTGAACTTGAATCATCCAACGCTCCTCTTCTGGTAAAGTGGCGGTGTAGGTCCCGGTGAAGCTTGGTATTCCGATGTTCAGGTACTTAGTGATTTCCTTCAAGTGTCTCCCAAAGGGTGTGTCTTCATCCGGTTGTGCAAACTTGTTCCTTGAGTCCGCCATCCTAGAGAGTAGAAGATGGAGAGAGTCAGAAATGAGTAGAGAAGAGTGACCTATGGCTTTTCTTAGTGGTCGTGTCCTACAGTCAACATGTGCTCTGATACCATCTTGTAGCGATCCGACCTCAGATGGTCAAATCTCTGTGTTCAAGTGTCATCCCTGGATCGGTAATGCTGACACACACAGTACTCGAAGGATTTATAACAGAGTGCAATCACACACTTATTACATCGAATGTCTCAAAAGAGAACTGATTACAATAAATATGGCTTAAGGCCAACTAAATAAAGTAACAGCGGAAGGCTTGGAAGTTAAAGTGAGTCCATCAACTCCAATGGCATAGCTGAGTGCACGACAACGACCTAGCGCACCTTACTCTTCGTCTGAAAAGTCTGCAACATGATATGTTGCAGCCCGAAACGGGTCAGCACATAGAATATGCTGGCAATATAACACAGTAGAGCAATGAACAGATGAATGCTATCACTACATGCATATATGGCTGGTGGAAAAGCTCTAGGGTTATATTGTTTTGCGAAATGCCAATTTTTCCCTACATCAAAGGAATATGTTTTATTTAACTATCATGGTAGTTGTTAAACATTGAGAAGGTAAATCCCCATCTCAATCCCAATTAAAAGTAATCATTAAACCCAACAAATTAATTTAGAGTGATGAGATCAAATCAATAATTCAAGTACCAGATACTCAAGATGTCCATAACCGGGGACACGGCTAATCATGATTAGTTTGTACACTCTGCAGAGGTTTGTGCACTTTTCCCCACAAGACTCGATCTCCTCCGTTGGATTTCTCGCACTACATGGTGTTTGAGAAACGGATGACCGAGACATAGTCTTTCAGAAGCATTTACTCTTTACTCTGGGTAGACAGTTACACCTACTTTCCCCTACATCTGCTAGCCTACCACTGAAAGAGGTCCTGCAACATACTCAACTATGCTAGAGCCCATAATAGCTTGTGGCTGCACACGGAAGTTTCTAGCATGAATAATCTTATGATCCCTTTGAGCCTGGGTGGCGAACCAAAAAGACAACACTGGTATATCCCCAGGTGCCTGCAACCAATCCACCCAGATGTGTATTTAAGTAGCCACCTTAAGTTAACCATTAATTAACAATCTCACATCTGTCATGGATACACTCAAACCCAATCCACGTCTACAAGCATAGCATGGCAATATAAGCATAACGTGGAAGTAACTCCCAAGGGTTTGATAATAAATGGCAATAGGTTCTACTTCATCATCTACTTCCCAATACCCACAAGTTAATCACATCCTAATCATGCAGTGTTTGAGGATTGAAACTAATGCATAAAAACTGGGTATGAAAAGAGTATGATCAATGTGTTACTTGCCTTGCTGACGATCTGCAAACCCTAGAGACTCGTAGTAGCACGCTTCGCACTCCGGGAATTCTATCGCAAACAAACAATAGCATACATAAGCAATCAAGCATAGATGCAAGGGTAAAACTCAAATAAGAAGATCAAATCTGAAAGTTCAACTGAAGAGATTCGATCTGCAAAAAGAATCAATCGAATCGGAGCTACGAAACTGAAACTACGGTCAAAAGAACTTCGAAAACAAATCTGCTTGAAACCAAATTTTAAATTGTCAAAATCATGTTCAAGTTGATTAAACAGAAAGAGGGGTTCGAGACGAAGATTTTGGCGTTGGTTTCACTGGATTTGGACGAACGGTTTAGAAACGGCGAGGGTTTGAAAATCAGGGGCTGATCTGCGATAAAAGTAATCGCGGATAGGTCCCTGGCAGAAAAAGAAAAATCTATCGGACGAACGTCCGCTAACAGAGACGAACGGGCGAAAACGTTCGTTAAAACGAACGAACGAACGAACGTTCGCAAACGAACTAAACCGAGAAAACTGAACCGATCTCATAAAAAAAACCGAACTAGGGTTTAAAAAAAAACCGAGACGGTTTTTACCTAAACAGAAAAAAAACCGGCGGCGGCGGCGACGGGATCCGGCGGCGGCGGCGCGGCTCTGGCGGCTGCGGCGGCGACGTGGGCGGGCGGCGGCAGCGGCGGCAGCAGCGGCGGCGGCGGCGACGGCGCGGCTCGGCGAGGTGGCGGGCTGCGGCCGTGGTGTGGGGGGACGAGGGGGGGCGGCTCGGCTTATAAAGGCCCGGGGGGTCGGCGCTGGCGTGCGGGCGGCCGGGGCGGAGTCGGACTCCGGCGAGTCCGGCGCGAGCACGGCTCGCGAGGAAGGCGGCGGCGGCCTGGCTCGGCTGGGCCTTCGGCCCAGTCGGGCGAAAGGTTTTTTTTAAATAAGATTCCGCCGAGAAAAATCCTAAATAAAATATAAAAAAAAATCTAAAAATGCCAAAAACAATTTTCACCGTCTAAATAGAATATTTAGAACAAAGTGAATATTTTCTTGGCCTAAAAATGCAAATTTTGAAAAATGCATATTTTTCTAATTCAAATAAAATAGCACTAAAATCCAAATAAAATTATTTATTTGATTTTAACATTTTTCCTCCAATATTTTTTTTATTTTGGAGAAGTCATATTATCTCCTCTCATATGTTTTAATATGAAATATTTTGGAGAGAAAAATAAATAAAACCAAAATGATCCTCTTTTCAATATTTGAGAAAATTCAAATATGAAAATAATAAAATCCCCAACTCTCTCCTTGGGTCCTTGAGTTGCTTAGGATTTAGGGTCACAATCAAAAATGCAAATAAAATATGATATGCAAATGATGACCTATGTATAACATTCCAAATTGAAAATTTGGGATGTTACACTTTTGCACTAAGAGATTGAGCATACAAACAAATAAGCGCATGGCAACCTCTGCTTCCCCCGCGAAGGGCCTATCTTTTACTTTATTGTATTTACTTTTATGCAAGAGTCAAAGTATTTCTCTCTATTCCTTTTTATTTTCTCTTTTGGCAAGCATCATGTGGTGAGGAAAGATCTAGGCACATATATCCAGTTGAATATGAGTAGCATGAGTTATTATTGTTGACATCACCCTTGAGGTGAATACGTTGAGTGGCAAAAACTATAAGCCCCTATCTTTCTATGTGTCTGGTTGAAACTTTTTGCTCATGTGTATGCAGTGAGTGTTAGCAATCATAGAAGACTATATGATGGTTGAGTATGTGGACTTGCCAAAAGGCTCTGATACGTGACCCTTCCTGAAAATATGATGAATTGTAATTGCGAAGTTGACGGAGAACATAGTTTGTTGGTTTTCAATAAATTTTATGTTTTATACTTCGATGTTGTGATGAATTGTTACTTGTTCATGAGAAGTCTATGGTAGAAGTTATGTGATAAAAGTTCTATAATAAAGTTTTATGTTAAAGTTTGTTGCTGTTATAATAATATACATGATGCTTCTATGTCCGTATTTTGTTTTTATCGACACCTCTCTCTATAAGCATGTGGACATGTTTTTCGATTTCGGTTTTTGCTTGAGGACAAGCGAGGTCTAAACTTGGGGGAGTTGATACGTCCATTTTGCATCATGTTTTCCTACTGTTATTTATATTGTTTTTATGAATAATAATGCTTTTTGGAGTAATTCTAATGCCTTTTCTCTCATAATATGCAAGGTTCACACAAAGAGGGAGAATACCGGCAGCTGGAATTCTAGACGTGAAAAAGCTACGTCAGGCTACCTATTCTGCACAACTCCAAATGAGCTGAAACTTCACGCAGATTTTTTATGGAATATATAAGAATTATTGGAGCAAATAACTACCAGAGGGGGCCCACCAGGTGGGCACAACCCACCTGGGCGCGCCAGGGCCCCCAGGCGCGCCCTGGTGGGTTGTGCCCTCCTCGGCCCACCTCCGGTGCCCCTCTTCTGGTATATAAGTCATTTTGACCTAGAAAAAATAAGGAGAGGACTTTCGGGATGAAGCGCCGCTGTCTCAAGGCGGAACTTGGGCAGGAGCACTTTTGCCCTCCGGCAGAGCGATTCCGCCGGGGGAACTTCCCTCCCGGAGGGGGAAATCATCGTCATCATCATCACCAACAACTCTCCCATCTTGGGGAGGGCAATCTCCATCAACATCTTCAACAGCACCATCTCCTCTCAAACCCTAGTTCATCTCTTGTGTTCAATCTTTGTACCGGAACCTTAGATTGGTGCTTGTGGGTGACTAGTAGTGTTGATTACATCTTGTAGTTGATTACTATATGGTTTATTTGGTGGAAGATTATATGTTCAGATCCATTATGCTATTTAATACCCCTTTGATCTTGAGCATGATTATCATTTGTGAGTAGTTACTTTTGTTCTTGAGGTCACGGGAGAAATCTTGTTGCAAGTAATCATGTGAACTTGATATGTGTTCGATATTTTGATGGTATGTATGTTGTGATTCCCTTAGTGGTGTCATGTGAACGTCGACTACATGGCACTTCACCATATTTGGGCCTAAGGGAATGCATTGTGGAGTAGTTATTAGATGATGGGTTGCGAGAGTGACAGAAGCTTAAACCCTAGTTTATGCGCTACTTCGTAAGGGGCTGATTTGGATCCAAAAGTTTAATGCTATGGTTAGATTTTTATCTTAATACTTTTCTCGTAGTTGCGGATGCTTGCGAGGGGGTTAATCATAAGTAGGAGGTTTGTTGAAGTAAGAACAGCACCTAAGCACCGGTCCACCCACATATCAAATTATCAAAGTAGCGAACACAAATCAAACCAACATGATGAAAGTGACTAGATGAAATTCCAGTGTACCCTCAAGAACGCTTTGCTTATCATAAGAGACCGTTTTGGCATGTCCTTTGCCTCAAAAGGATTGGGCTACCTTGCTGCACTTTTGTTACCATTACCGTTACTTGCTCGTTACAAATTATCCTGCTACCAAACCACTCGTTACTTATAATTTCAGTGCTTGCAGAGAATACCTTGCTGAAAACTACTTGTCATTTCCTTCTGGTCCTCGTTGGGTTCGACACTCTTACTTATCGAAAGGACTATGATTGATCCCCTATACTTGTGGGTCATCACGGTGCCTTTGAAGGCGGCAACTGGGACCTTTAAACAAGGTTGTGTCTCTCTCCATAACTTAATTGGAGGCTCACGAGACCACCACGAAGCTTCAAACAATGGATTGTGGCTCCACGGTGACCTCTTCCATCTAGGGTGCCCTAACACCCAAGAGTAACAAGTTGATGATGATGTAGAAGTCGAGGAATGCAAAATGGTTTGGTGGAAGTGTAGATCGGGTGAATCTCCTCCTATCCCAAAGTATGGTGGATTTTGGGTGGTTGGGGAAGGAGATCTCAAGCTTTTTATGTTTGAGAATGGTGGAGCAAAGCTTGGGCACGGATTCGGGTGAGGAGGAATGTGACACCCCCGATTCAATTGTGCACTAATCATACACGCAAATGCGCACGATCAAGATCATAGACTCACGGGAAGATATCACAACACAACTCTAGACACAAATAAAATAATACAAGCTTCATATTACAAGCCAGGGGCCTCGAGGGCTCGAATACAAACGAGTCAGCGAAAGCAACAATATCTGAGTACAGACATAAGTTAAACAAGTCTGCCTTAAGAAGGCTAGCACAAACATCTACGATGATCGAAAAGGCAAGGCCTCCTGCCTGGGAGCCTCCTAACTACTCCTGGTCATCGGCGGTCTCCATGTAGTAGTAGGCACCCTGGGGTAGTAGTAGTTGTCGGTGGTGGCATCTGGCTCCTGGGATCCTTTATCTGATCAATGCAATTGGGTATAGAGGAAAAAGGGGTAGCAAAGCAACCGTGAGTACTCATCCAAAGTACTCGCAAGACTTACATCAGATCTAAGCTAAGTATGCATGAGTATCAAAGGAATGGGTTGTATCTATGGACTGAACTGCAGAATGCCAGAATAGAGAGAAAGGCCTAGCCTATCGAAGACTAGCATCTTCAAGCATCTTGCAGCATTTAGAAGAGTACATAATAGCATATTAGTACAAATAAGTATGTTGTAGCATTAGCGCCCAGAGATCCTTTCTCAACTCCCTGCGAGAAAGCAATCCCGGAGCCATCATATCCATTTCATGCCTCAACATGCAGTTCTAGTTGTATCGATCGGGATACAACTCTGAGCGTCCGTTACCGTGGACACGGCTATTCGAATAGATATACTTCCCTACAGGGGTGCACAAACTTACCCAGCACTCTCGATCAACTATGGCCGGACACACCATCAAGTCATGACCGGCCTCGGCCGATCAACACGCCGTAGTCCTACCTAGGCTCAACAGAGAGGCCAACACACCAGTCTACATACTAAGCGCGCAAGGGTCTTGGGCCCATCACCCTTTGCACTCCTGCATGTTGTGTACGCGGCCGGTGAGCAGACCTAGCCCCCTTATACAAGCGCAGGCTTAACCAGTCCAACCCGGCGCGTGTCGCTCAGTCGCTGACGTCCGAAGAGCTTTTGGCTGATACATACGACGCAGAGTGCCCATACTTATTCCCGCGTGGTGGTCAGTGCGACAAGGCCAGAGGCCTACTCGGATCACATATCCAAACCGCTAGTGTCTTGGGAGCGTGCGGTGACGAGCAGAGACTCACGATCATGTGACCCTATCGCCCCGTCTCGTGGACTTATGGCAAGGGCCCGGAATGCCCGGTCATGCCACATAATTATCTCGCAGGTACCCTCCAGGTCAACCCGACTACACATCAACTCGCGGGTACACTCATGGTCAACCCGACTTCACATTTCTCTCGCCGGTACCCCTCCGGGCCGACCCGACTTCATCATGGTTTTGGGGTAAAGTCAAAGTAACCGTGTGTCCAAAACAGCAAGGGGGAAACCCGAGGAATCGCCCTCGACGGACTCCCACTCGATGTAACCGTCAAGGTGGACTTGGAGGAATCACCCTCGATGGTCCATACTTGAGGGGTTGCACAACAGAGTCGTTATCGGGAGCGGTGAAGGAGGAATCACCCTCGAAGACCATGACCAATTAGCTACACTACAGAGTTAACATTAGAAGTGTTATACGAGGTATAACCCTCGGCATTTGATAGTAACCCCGCGGTGTTGTACAACTAAGGGGGTGTCATGTGATGTGTCGCGCTCTGGACGTCGATCACGTTGAACGAGTCATCAGTCATCAAGCGGGGGCAACTGGGACAAGGTGAGGGGTCATCGGTGGATCACTAACCAACCTATACTATGCAGTTTAGGATAAGCTGGTAAGGTAACAATTGCAGGTAACAAAGTCAGGTTATGCATGAGAATATGATCATACAAAAGCAGTAGCAATTCTAATGCAAGCATAAGAGAAAAGAGAATGGGCGGTATTGTAATGATTAAGGAGGTTTTGCTTTCCTGGAAGCTCTGCTGAAAAGGTCTGGTCGTCAGGGGTGTAGTCGATGTCAGGAGCACCGTCAGTCTCAATGTCTACCGGAGAGAAGAGGGGGAAGAAACAATAAATATAATGCAAAACGATGCATCACTATGCATGACAAGATAATATGCAGAGCTAGGGATGATCTAACGGAGTACTACACATTGCAGACGAAGAGGGAAAATATCTGGGAATGTTTTCCCAGAGTGTCATTTTCCGAACAGATGTAAGAGGGGGAAAGGTTCCATGTTCATCATGCTAGAGGCATGTGATAGATGAACGGATTGCATATTCAGATTCGTTGTATTTTTCTGAGCAACTTTCATATATAAATTTTTTTCATCTGACTTATAGATTATTTTTTATGATTTTAAAAAAAATTAAACATTTTCTGAAATTATTTTTAATTCAAAAATAAAATAGAAATTGCTAAGTGCACACACAGAGTGTACACAACAATGTGCTAAAGGGGCTTACAGGTGGGGTCAGTCAACTGTTGATGTAGCAGTTGACTGGTCAACCTTTGACTGGTTAAGGGGGTCCATTGGACCCACCTGTCAGTGACTCGGCTTGCCGAGTCAGCCAGTTGACTGGTCAACTGGGTCCAGTGGGACCCAGTGGTCAGCCACTGTTAGTTTAACAGTAATTAAACTAAACTAATTAAGTTAATTAGGGGGTGGGCCCAGGCTGTCAGTGTCTCTGTTAATTACTTAGTTAATTTAATCTAAACTAAGTGCTACAGTGGCGGCCCCACATGCCAGTGGGGATAGTGGTGGTGGTTAGGGGCCTAGTTAGTGGCTAATCGAGCGGGGCCCACGTGGCAGTGACCCAGCGGCGTTTAAAACGCGGTGGCGTACCGGCGGCGGCCACCTGAGGCAGCGGTGATGCCCGGAAATGACGCCCGGGGCGGCCATTTAGCGTGCGGCTAGTCATGAACGGACGCGGGCAGTGTTGCATGTCGTTCTATGACAGTGGCAGCAGCTGGGACGGCCGAAGTTGGCTGGAGCCACGACGACAGGCGGCGATCGGAGCTCGGGGTCGAAGGTTTCGAGTGCAAGGGCTCAGGCTCGAGGATCTAGTGGGCCTGGCGGCTTCACAGGAGTTCCCTGAGCACAACTGTGTGCCCGGCTGGCCCGGGGAAGCGTCCTAGTGACGGTGAGCTCGGTGGAGGCGACATGGAGCTCTTGGCCATGGCAGGGTTGGAATGTAACGCCCGGATAATTAAGCTACAGTAATCCCAAGTTAATGTTGCCATGTCATCACATTACTGTTGCTAATCCTCAATTGATCTAAGGCATAAGTCAAATTCAAATTCAAATTAAAGTCCAATATTCAAATTTCTCAAAGATGCAAACTAAAATGTTCAAAGTGTGGCAAATAATCCATTGATAATATTGGTGAAGAAACCAACATTTTTTAAAGTGTCTAAATGCCCTTAAATAATTAAAACAGTAGCTAAAACATTAATTAAATGCCTTTTTATAAATATTAAAATATTTTATTTAGCCACCAAATTATTTGTGACATTCGCATACTTAATAACACTAATTTTGGGGCTAGGTTTATATTTTACAAAACTAAAAATAAATTGAAACTAAATGCAAAAGAAAATAAATAAATAAATAAATAAAGAGAGAAAAAAGGAAAAACACCGGCCCCCTGGGCCTTGGCCCACCCGGACCAGCCGGCCCAGCCCAGCACCCCGGTCGTCCCCCACCTCTGCAGTGGGGCGACCGAGCACTTGCGGCCGAGCCGTCCCCGCCGGACCAGCTCGCCGGCGTCACCGCGGAGGCGATAAGGACGCCGCCCCTTGATGTCTACTACGCAACTTTATCCTTGTAGACGTTGTTGGGCCTCCAAGTGCAGAGTTTTGTAGGCAGTAGCAAATTTCCCTCAAGTGGATGACCTAAGGTTTATCAATCCGTGGGAGGCATAGGATGAAGATGGTCTCTCTCAAACAACCCTGCAACCAAATAACAAAGAGTCTCTTGTGTCCCCAACACACCCAATACAATGGTAAATTGTATAGGTGCACTAGTTCGGCGAAGAGATGGTGATACAAGTGCAATATGGATAGTAGATATAGGTTTTTGTAATCTGAAAATATAAAAACAGCAAGGTAACTAGTAACAAAAGTGAGCGAAAATGGTATTGCAATGCTTCGAAACAAGGCCTAGGATTCATACTTTCACTAGTGCAAGTTCTCTCAACAATGATAACATAATTAGATCATATAACAATCCCTCAACATGCAACAAAGAGTCACTACAAAGTCACTAATAGCGGAGAATAAACAAAGAGATTATTGTAGGGTACGAAACCACCTCAAAGTTATTCTTTCCGATCGATCTATTGGGCTATTCCTATAAGTGTCACAAACAGCCCTAGAGTTCGTACTAAAATAACACCTTAAGACACACATCAACCAAAACCCTAATGTCACCTAGATACTCCAATGTCAGCACAAGTATCCGTGGGTTTGATTATACGATATGCATCACACAATCTTAGATTCATCTATTCAAACCAACACAAAGAACTTCAAAGAGTGCCCCAAAGTTTCTACCGGAGAGTGAAGACGAAAATGTGTGCCAACCCCTATGCATAAGTTCACAAGGTCACAGAACCCGCAAGTTGATCACCAAAACATACATCAAGTGGATCACGTGAATATCCCATTGTCACCACAGATAAGCACATGCAAGACATACATGAAGTGTTCTCAAATCCTTAAAGACTCAATCCGATAAGATAACTTCAAAGGGAAAACTCAATCCATTACAAGAAGGTAGAGGGGGAGAAACATCATAAGATCCAACTATAATAGCAAAGCTCGCGGTACATCAAGATCCTGCAAAATCAAGAACACGAGAGAGAGAGATCAAACACATAGCTACTGGTACATACCCTCAGCCCCGAGGATGAACTACTCCCTCCTCATCATGGAGACTGCCGGGATGATGAAGACGGCCACCGGTGATGATTTCCCCCTCCGGCAGGGTGCCAGAACAGGGTCCCGATTGGTTTTTGGTGGCTACAGAGGCTTGCGGCGGTGGAACTCCCGATCTAGGTTTTGTTCTGGGGTTTTTGGGATTTATAAGAGGTGTTGGAGTCGGGGACAAGTCAAGGGGGCCCACGAGGCGACGACAAGGACGGGGGGCGCGCCCTCCACCCTTGTGGTGGCCTCGAGACTCTTCTCCGAAATCTTTTCGTTCCGGTATTTTTTATATTTTCCAAAAATATTCTCCGTGGATTTTCAGGTCAATTGGACTCCATTTGATATTCCTTTTCTGCGAAGCTCAAAAACAAGGAAAAAACAGAAACTGGCACTAGGCTCTAGGTTAATAGGTTAGTCCCAAAAATCATATAAAATAGCATATAAATGCATATAAAACATCCAAGATAGATAATATAATAGCATGGAACAATAAAAAGTTATAGATACGTTGGAGACGTATCTAGCATCCCCAAGCTTAATTCCTGCTCGTTCTCGAGTAGGTAAATGATAAAAACAGAATTTTTGATGTGTAATGCTACCTAACATACTTATCCATGTAATTTTCTTTATGATGGCAAGAATATTCAGATCCATAAGATTCAAAACAAAAGTTTAATATTGACATAAAAACAATAATACTTCAAGCATACTAACAAGGCAATTATGTCTTCTCAAAATAACATGGCCAAAGAAAGTTATCCCTACAAAATCATATGGTCTGGCTATGCTCCATCTTCATCACACAAAGTATTCAAATCATGCACAACCCCGATGACAAGCCAAGCAATTGTTTCTTACTTTTGATGTTCTCAAACCTTTTCAACTTTCACGCAATACATGAGCGTGAGCCATGGATATAGCACTATAGGTGGAATGGAATATGGTGGTTGTGGAGAAGACAAAAAGAAGGAGATAGTCTCACATCAACTAGGCATATCAACGGGCTATGGAGATTCCCATCAACAGATATCAATGTGAGTGAGTAGGGATTGCCATGCAACAGATGCACGAGAGCTATAAGTGTATGAAAGCTCAAAAAGAAACTAAGTGGGTGTGCATCCAACTTGCTTGCTCACGAAGACCTAGGGCAATTTGAGGAAGCCCATCATTGGAATATACAAGCCAAGTTCTATAATGAAAAATTCCCACTAGTATATGAAAGTGACAAAATAAGAGACTCACTATCATGAAGATCATGGTGCTACTTTGAAGCACAAGTGTGGTAAAAGGATAGTAGCATTGCCCCTTCTCTCTTATTCTCTCATTTATTTTTATTTTTTTGGGCTCTCTCTTTTTTTTGCCTCTTTTTTTTATTTACTTTTTTTCGTCCGGAGTCTCATCCCGACTTGTGGGGGAATCGTAGTCTCCATCATCCTTTCCTCACATGGGACAATGCTCTAATAATGATGATCATCACACTTTCATTTACTTTACAACTCGATACTTAGAACAAAATATGACTCTATATGAATGCCTTCGGTGGTGTACCGGGATGTGCAATGATCAAGAGAGACATGTATAAAAATTATGAATGGTGGCTTTGCCTCAAATACTATGTCAACTACATGATCATGCAAAGCAATATGACAATGATGAAGCGTGTCATAATAAATGGAATGGTGGAAGTTGCATGGCAATATATCTCGGAATGGCTATGGAAATGCCATAATAGGTAGGTATGGTGGCTGTTTTGAGGAAGATATATGGTGGGTGTATGGTACCGGCGAAAGTTGCGCAGTACTAGAGAGGCTAGCAATGGTGGAAGGGTGAGAGTGCGTATAATCCATGGACTCAACATTAGTCATAAAGAACTCACATACTTATTGCAAAAGTTTATTAGCTATCGAAACAAAGTACTACACGCATGCTCCTAGGGGGATAGATTGGTAGGAAAAGACCATCGCTCGTCCCCGACCGCCACTCATAAGGAAGACAATCAATAAATAAATCATGCTCCGACTTCATCACATAACGGTTCACCATACGTGCATGCTACGGGAATCACA
Source organism: Thinopyrum elongatum (assembly GCA_011799875.1). Classification (NCBI taxonomy): domain Eukaryota; kingdom Viridiplantae; phylum Streptophyta; class Magnoliopsida; order Poales; family Poaceae; genus Thinopyrum; species Thinopyrum elongatum. Next base: position 160,776,656 of record CM022299.1, read on the forward strand.
AACTTTAACACAAGTATTTCTACCAATCCACAATTACTCACTAGCATGACTCTAATATCACCATCTTTATATCTCAAAACAAATGCAAGGAATCAAACTTCTCATAGTATTCAATGCATTTTATATGAAAGTTTTTATTATAACCCTCTTGGATGCCCATCATATTAGGACTAAATTCATAACCTAAACAAATTACCATGCTGTCTAAGACTCTCAAAATAATATAAGTGAAGCATGAGAGTTCAACAATTTCTTCAAAATAAAACCACCGCCGTGCTCTAAAAGATATAAGTGAAGCACTAGAGCAAACGACAAACTACTCCAAAAGATATAAGTGAAGATCAATGAGTAGCCGAATAATTATGTTGCTATGTGAAGACTCTCTCTCATAAAAGAATTTCAGATCTTAATATTTTATTCAAATAGCAAGCAAAACAAAATAAAATGACATGCCAAGGATAGCACATATCAAGTGAAGAAGCAAAAACGTAGGCTCAACCGAAACTGACCGATCATTGTTGAAGAAGAAAGGTGGGATGCCAACCGGGGCATCCCCAAGCTTAGATGCTTGAGACTTCTTGAAATATTAATTAGGGATGCCTTGGGTATCCCCAAGCTTGAGCTCTTTTGTCTCCTTAATTCCTCTCATATCATGGTTTCCTAAATCTTAAAGACTTCATCCACACAAAACTCAACAAGAACTCGTGAGATAAGTTAGTATAAATCAACGCATAACCTTATCATTCTTTACTGTAGAAAATCACTAAAATTAGTATTTGATACTGCATACTAAATGCCTCTGCATATTTAAAACTTCTATCCGCAAATAGAATCATTAAACAAGCAAACATATGCAAACAATGCAAAAGTAACAGCAATCTGTCTAAACAGGACAGTCTGTAAAGAGCTAAGGAGAATCCATACTTATTTAACTCAAAAAATTCTGAAAATTTACCACACTGTAAAGAATTTATCATTGCATGTTGTGTCAAAATTTCAAGCTTTTATCACATTCTGACTTTACTAGGGAATTTTTGCAATAGTGATAAACTTTCTGTTTTGAAACAGCAACTCATATACTTGTAAATTGAGCATGGTGAAGGCTATCCTTGACACTTTTATTGAAATAAAAGATACAAAACCTTATTCTAAATAACAGCAAGCAAATTTAAAATAAAATAAAATGATGCTCCAAGCAAAACTCATATCATGTGCCGAATAAAAATATAGCTCCAAGTAAGGTTACCGATAATGTTGGGGACGAATGAGGGGATGCCATCCGGGGCATCCCCAAGCTTAGGGTCTTGTCACTCCTTATTCTCCTCATATCAATATCTCACCGAAAACTTGAAAACTTCAATCACACCAAACTTAACGGAACTTCGTGAGATGGGTTAGTATGATAAAACAAATCATTCACTTTGGTACTGTCAAGACAAGATTCATAACTTTTCTCACATGATGCCTACTGTACCCTATCATTTCTACAATTTATATTAAGCAATATAAGCCATAGAAACTAGAAAACAAGCAAACTATGCATCGAAAACAGAATCTGTCAAAAACAGAACAGTCTGTAAAGATCTGAATTAAGGTCATACTTCTGTAACTCCAAATATTCGAAAAAATTAGGAAAACGTATAAAATTTGTATACCAATCAACTGTAAAAATTTTAGAAGTTTTCCACGTTCCAGTAAAAGATAGGAATTAATGCACTGGATGCAAAAGTTTCTATTTTTGCACAGAATCAAGTCAACCATCAACCACACTATCCCAAAGGCTTTACTTGGCACTTTATTGAAACAAAAGCTATAAAACATGATTACTGCAGTAGCATAATCATGTGAACACACAAAAACAGTAGGTATAAATATTGGGTTGTTTCCCAACAAGCGCTTTTCTTTAATGCCTTTTTAGCTAGGCATGATGATTTCAATGATGCTCACATAAAAGATAAGAATTGAAGCATAACGGAAGCATCATGAAGAATATGACTAGCGCATTTAAGTCTAACCCACTTCCTATGCCTAGGGATTTTGTGAGCAAACAACTTATGAGAACAAGAATCAACTAGCATAGGACGGTAAAACAAGCAAAACTTCAAGATTTTCAACATAAAGATAGGAAACTTGATATTATTGCAATATGTAAAAGCATATGTTCCTCTCTCATAATAATTTTCAGTAGCATCATGAATGAATTCAACAATATAACTATCACATAAAGCATTCTTTTCATGATTCACATGCACAAAAAAATTATTACTCTCCCCATAAGCAAATTCCTTCTCATTCATAATAGTGGGAGCAAACTCAACAAAATAACTATCATGGGATTAAAAATTAAAATCAAGATGACAAGTTTCATGGTTATCATTATTCTTTATAGAATACATGTCATCACAATAATCATCATAGATAGCAACTTTGTTCTCATAATCAATTGGAACCTCTTCCGAAATAGTGGATTCATCACTAAATAAAGTTATGACCTCTCCAAATCCACTTTTATCAATATTGTGAAAAGATTCAACACCCTCCAAAATAGTGGGATCAATACTACCTAGAGTTGAAACTCTTCCAAACCCACTTTCATCAATATAATCATCATAAATAGGATGCATGCTATCATCATAATAAATATTCTCATCAAAACTTAGGGAACTAAAAATATCATCTTCATCAAACATAGCATACCCAAGCTTGTAGCTTTGCATATCATTAGCATCATGGATATTCAAGGAATTCATACTAACAACATTGCAATCATGCTCATCATTCAAAAATTTAGTGCGAAACATTTTATTGAATTCTTCTTCTAGCACTTGAGCACAATTTTCCTTTCCATCATTTTCACGGAAGACATTATACAGATGAAGCAAATGAGGCAACCTCAATTCCATTTTTCTTGTAGTTTTCTTTTATAGACTAAACTAGTGATAAAACAAGAAACTAAAAGATTCAATTGCAAGCTCTAAAGATATACCTTCAAGCACTCACCTCCCCGGCAACGGCGCCGGAAAAGAGCTTCGTTGACGGGATGTGAGTGCCGCTTACCTAGCCTCCCCGGCAACGGCGCCAGAAAAGAGCTTGATGTCTACTACGCAACTTTATCCTTGTAGACGTTGTTGGGCCTCCAAGTGTAGAGTTTTGCAGGACAGTAGCAAATTTCCCTCAAGTGGATGACCTAAGGTTTATCAATCCGTGGGAGGCGTAGGATGAAGATGGTCTCTCTCAAACAACCCTGCAACCAAATAACAAAGAGTCTCTTGTGTCCCCAACACACCCAATACAATGGTAAACTGTATAGGTGCACTAGTTCGGCGAAGAGATGGTGATACAAGTGCAATATGGATAGTAGATATAGGTTTTTGTAATCTGAAAATATAAAAACAGCAAGGTAACTAGTAACAAAAGTGAGTGAAAATGGTATTGCAATGCTTCGAAACAAGGCCTAGGGTTCATACTTTCACTAGTGCAAGTTCTCTCAACAATGATAACATAATTAGATCATATAACAATCCCTTAACGTGCAACAAAGAGTCACTCCAAAGTCACTAATAGCGGAGAATAAACGAAGAGATTATTGTAGGGTACGAAACCACCTCAAAGTTATTCTTTCTGATCGATCTATTGGGCTATTCCTATAAGTGTCACAAACAGCCCTAGAGTTTGTACTAAAATAACACCTTAAGACACATATCAACCAAAACCCTAATGTCACCTAGATAATCCAATGTCACCACAAGTATCCGTGGGTTTGATTATACGATATGCATCACACAATCTCAGATTCATCTATTCAAACCAACACAAAGAACTTCAAAGAGTGCCCCAAAGTTTCTACCGGAGAGTCAAGACGAAAACGTGTGCCAACCCCTATGCATAAGTTCACAAGGTCACAGAACCCGCAAGTTGATCACCAAAACATACATTAAGTGGATCACGTGAATATCCCATTGTCACCACAGAGAAGCACATGCAAGACATACATGAAGTGTTCTCAAATCCTTAAAGACTCAATCCGATAAGATAACTTCAAAGGGAAAACTCAATCCATTACAAGAAGGTAGAGGGGGAGAAACATCATAAGATCCAACTATAATAGCAAAGCTCGCGGTACATCAAGATCATGCCAAATCAAGAACACGAGAGAGAGAGATCAAACACATAGCTACTGGTACATACCCTCAGCCCCGAGGGTGAACTACTCCCTCCTCGTCATGGAGAGCGCCGGGATGATGGAGATGGCCACCGGTGATGATTTCCCCCTCCGGCAGGGTGCCGGAACAGGGTCCCGATTGGTTTTTCGTGGCTACAGAGGCTTGTGGCGGCGGAACTCCCGATCTAGGTTTTGTTCTGGGGTTTTTGGGATTTATAAGAGGTGTTGGAGTCGGGGACAAGTCAAGGGGGCCCACGAGGCGACGACAAGGATGGGGGCGCGCCCTAGGGGGGGCGCCCTCCACCCTTGTGGTGGCCTCGGGACTCTTCTCCGAAATCTTTTCGGTCCAGTATTTTTTATATTTTCCAAAAATATTCTCCGTGGATTTTCAGGTCAATTGGACTCCGTTTGATATTCCTTTTCTGCGAAACTCAAAAACAAGGAAAAAACAGAAACTGGCACTGGGCTCTAGGTTAATAGGTTAGTCCCAAAAATCATATAAAATAGCATATAAATGCTTATAAAACATCCAAGATAGATAATATAAGAGCATGGAACAATCAAAAATTATAGATACGTTGGAGACGTATCACCCCTGCGGCGCCTCGGGCTCCCCTCCCACTCGCACCATCCCCTATCCCCTCGCACGCTCGCTCTCCCCTCTCGTCTCCACCTCACCGAGCGCCGCCGTTGCCATGGCTCTAGCGTAGCCGTAGCCACCGTCGTCCCCGGGCCCCTCTGACGTGTCCTGGAGCTCCGTCGTCAACCACTATGTCTCCCTCGCCCACGAGACCAAGCCGGAGCCACTGCATCACCACCACGCCCTCTTCTTCCTCCTCGGATCGCCGGAGTGCCAGCGCTTCGATCCACCGTGTCTGCAACTCCTAAGCCTCTGACAGGCCACCGTGCGCCTTCTAGGTGAGCTCCGCGTGTTTCCCATCTCTCTGTTGCTCAAGCCGCCGCTGTGGCTTGCTTCTGCCATGGCCGCCCGAAGCTTCCGCCGCTACTGCTCGATGTGCCGCTGTTGCCGAGCTCCTCCGGCTCAACCGAGCACGCCGTCGCGCTCGTGGCCACTCGTAGGTCCCGTCTGGCCCATCGAAACTGAGCCCGTGCACTCGTTTCGTTCGATGCCTGAATGCCGGCGGCCGCCCGGCTCGACGCCACCGACAGTGCAGCCCGTCCCAGCCCCCGCTGAAGCCGTGAATAGATGCGCGGCTCCGCCCGCATCCGAACGGTCCACTCCGCCGTCCGTTTGGCCCCCTCTAGGGGATCCCCGCATGTGCCGCCGGCACGCCACCGTGCTTGGCCTCGGCTGGGATGCTGCCAGGTGGGCCCCCCGCGTCAGGCCGGCTATTTAACCACTAACCACCCCCTACAGCCACTGACATGCGGGCCCAGCCGTTGTAGCATTTAGGTTAGTTTAAAATAAACTGTCAGCTAAATAGGTCACTGACATATCGAGCCCACTAACTAATTAGACTATTTTAAATAAATAAAACATGTTAACAAACTGCCACACTGACAATGGGGACCCACTGGTCAGTTTGACAGTCAACAGTCAAACTTTGACTGCTGACTGGGCTGCTGACTCAGCCCCCTGTCCCCACTTGTCTTACACCTACACACACTGCTGGGTACACTTCTGTGTACCGATAGCAGTTTCTGTATTTAATATTTCAAATTAAATCAATTTCAGAATTCCAGAATATTATTTAAACTTTGAAAATTAATATAGAATAATCCGTAACTCGGATGAAAATAATTTATATATGAAAAATGCTCAGAAAAATATGACGAATCCGAATACGCACTCCGTGCGTCTGTCACGCGCCCCTAGCATAGCGAACGTGGAACCGTCCCCCTCCGTTTCATCTGTCCGAAAATGCCAAACTTCAGAAAACATTCTCGGATGTTTTCCCCCTTCACCGGTAACGTGTAGTACCGCGTTAGAACACCCCTAGCTCTGCCGGTTGTCATGTCATGCACTTGTTTGCTTTATAATTACTGTTTCTTCCCCCTCTTCTCTCCGGTAGACCGCGAGACCACTACTGATGCCACTGTGATTGACTATGTCACCGACGACCCTTCTTCCCTTTCAGCAGAGCTTCTAGGCAAGCAAACCCCCCTTGACCATTCCGATATCGCCCATTCCATTCTCTCTCATGCTTGCATTAGATTTTGCTACTGTAATTGATTGCTCCTATTCTGATGCATAGCCTGCTTTTGTAACCTGCTCATTGTACCTTACCTGCTTATCCTAAACTGCTTAGTATAGGTTGGTTAGTGATCCATCAGTGACCCCTCACCTTGTCCCAGTTGCCCCGAATTCATGACCGATGACTTGATTAACGTGATCGACATCCAGGGCCCGACGCATCACATCACACCCCCTTTGTTGCTCGACTCTGCAGAGCTACTATCGAGTGCCGAGGGTGATACCTCGTAACGCACTCCTGATGATAACCCTGTAGTGTAGCTATTCGGTCATGGTCATCGAGGGTGATTCCTCCTTCACCACTCCCGATACGACTCTGTCGTGCAACACCTCAAGTGTGAACCTCGAGGGTTATTCCTCCTAAGTTCACCTTGACGATTACATCAAGTGGATTCCATCGAGGGTGATTCCTCGGATTCCCCCTTGATGTTATGGACACACGGTTACCTAGACTTTACTTGAGACCATTGTTGAAGTCGGGTCGACCCCGAGGGCTACCCGCGAGAGATACCTGTGAAAGTCAGGCGGGCCCGGGGAGCACCCGCGAGATAATTACGAGGCACTGCCGGGCAGGTAGACCGCCCTAGTGAGAGAGTTGGGCCTGGCCCTTGCCGTACTTCCTCGAGACAGGGCGACAGGGTCACATGATGTGAGTCTCTGCTCGTCTCCGCGAGCTCCCAGTACACTAAGGGTTTGGGTATTTGATCTGAGTTGGCCACTGGCCTATACGCACTAACCGCCACGCGGGAACAGTTATGGGCACTCGGCATCGTATGTTTCTTTCGAAAGCTCTATCAGACATCCAGTTCACATTGTGGCATGGCCTGGTCGGCGCCCAGAGGTGGTGGCCTGGATCACCCTGCGCGAAACGACCCGGAGTGCAATGGGCGATGGGCCCAAGACCCCGGAGCGCTTAGGATATAGACCGTCGGGGACCTCTCTGTGGCACTACAAAAAAAATACACTTTCGTGATGATACGTGTTTGTCACAGTAGGTCATGTTTTCTGTCATGCATGTACATCCATGACGATTTTATGACAGAATAAAGATAGTCATACCTATGCTGTCGTAGAAGTGTTCCATGACATTACCAAAATTATCATCACCGAAGTGTCCACTTCCATGACGATAAATCGCGTGTCATAGAAGTGCTTTCGTCAAGGGTAACCGACACATGGCATCCACCGTAATGGGTCGTCGTTAAGCTATCGGGGTCCGGTTTGGATCCGATAACCCGTTAACAGCCCGGACCAATGGGGATCTTCCACATGTAAAATTCTCAATGGCCAGAGGAACCACGTGTCGGCTCACCGTTGGGACAGATGTCATCCACTCATTGGACCGCAGGCGCCTATGATACATCAACACGTGGCACGACCCAACAGAGGCCCATTCCGGTGAAAAGGCCGGCCCGTTTGACTTGGTCAAAAGGTAACGGGCCGGCCCACGAAAAGCCTGTTAACGGCCTGTTCGCATATAGCCCATTTACAGCCCGCTAACTCACGGCCCGTTATGGCCTATCCGAATTGGGCCCAGTAGTGTCATCTGGGCCGTCCAATATGATTCCAGCCCGTTGTAACTTTCGGCCCATGTATGGCCCATGATGTCTTTTGGCCCATACGAGGCCCTTTGTAACTCTAGGCCCATTAAAGGCCCGAGGTGAAACTGGCCCATAATGAACAGTGTATCACTTTATACCCATTAACGGCCCATTATTCCGTAGGCCATCTCCAGCCCGTGTTACCTTTTGGCCTTCTAAGGGCCCATTTATTCTTGGGCTAATTTCCAGAATTCGGTTACTTACGGTCCGTTACTGGCATGTTCCGCTTGTGGGCCAAATTCAGCCCGTGGTTACAGTCGGCCCGATTGTGGCCTGTTAACCCGTTGGGCTATTTTCATAGCGTCATCAAATACGGCCTATTAACGGCCCGTTATGGTTGGGCCATAAACAGACGATTTCCACTCAAGCCCGTTTTCGGCCCATTTTACGGACCGTTATTGGTCCACGAATAGTACGGCCCATGTTTGGCCAAACGATTATTCGGCCCGTAGAAGGCCCATTGATCCTACGGCCCGTAGAAGGCCCATGGATCCTATGGCCCGTAGAAGGCCCATGGATCCTACGGCCCGTAAGAGGCCCATGGTCACTACAACAGGTAGCAGGACCATGGTTACAACGGTCCGTGTGTTGCCATGGTTATTGTGGCCTAGTTATAAAAATAGGTTATTGTGGCCACTAGAAAAACGCGGAAAAAGAACTGCAGTGACTACAAGCAAACACCTAACAAGACAATAAGGAAATAAATAAGCAACCAACCAACGCTAGGCTATTACGGCTATTACACATATTACATCCACCGGGCATCAAAGTTCGCCACCAGTGCAAATATAGGGAACAAAGCAGCATATTACATACACTGGCCGTCTAAATTGGCCACCAGTGCAAATAAACGTGGCAACAAAACAAGTCCATAACTGAAACAACTTCAGAAGAGCTCAAGAAACGTTATCCTGGGTATCCACCATGCTGGCAATAAGCTTAGCAAGCTTATTAGCTTTCTCTTGGTTGGCACTAAAATCCTCCAACGCTTGCTGTTGCACCAGAAAGTATGCATCTGAATTCTCCAGGGACTTCCGTAGTCCTTCGGCTTCTTGACGCAGCACAGCTGATCGATGTCTTTCAGCTTGTAGTTGAGACTCAAGAAACCGAACTGATTCAGACAGCGAGTTCGAATAGCTTATGCTAGCGGTAGTGGCCAGTAACTCAAACACTACACCACGACAGGACTTTGGGGTTGTCTCACTGTCTTTAAGATAGTTTTCCTTAGCTGTTTTATCAGCTTTGTTGGAGACCAACAAGGGTGTCTCACTATCCTGAACCTTATCCGCATTACTTCCTTTACCATTTCTTAATAAGGCACTCTTCCCCAATATTTTGTCAGCATTCTAAAAGAAGAAACAAGCAGACGCACAACAGGTTTAGCATGTAGTATATGAAACTCATTTCGGTGAACCAGTTCATTAGTAAGGTGGACAGGATTAAACTACCAAGTCTTCTATTACCATGTAGTACATAATAAAAGCATCAAACAAACATATATCTATGTCCTATGGTCACTGCATTGTCTTGCCAAATCAAAATAGAGACACGGTTCAAATTATATCAGTTCAAGACAAAGCAGCATTGAAAGAATACAAAGCGTGGGAAACTACACGACACAACAAGATTTCAGATGGGTACCACGAGTCTACATGTACAACAACACTATTGGCTCTGTTGTGATGCTAGTAATGTGCATGATATGAGAAGTCAACTGTATACACAATTGAAATTGAAATCAATAGAGCTATTTATAAGAGCAAACCTGTTAAAGAAACATGCTTATACATACCTGTTGTGCCATTGGAGTTTCGATTGGATCCTTCAATTTAAAAATAAGTTTGTATGAGTAAATACAGTGATACAAGAGCAAAGCAGTATGCACGATAGTAATGGAATCTTAAATGAGAATAGTTGTTCTTCAGGTTTAAGCACTTGTTCTACACGAACAGAGTACAGTAAGGCACAGGCATATAGTACTTAAAAAAAATGAGCTCATAGACCTTACCACATTCTTGGTTCGGGACCAGTACAGAACAAGGCGTTCCCAGTCATCGTCCCGTAAATGTGTGTCAGGAGAACGTAAGGGAGTTTGATGAGTTTCTTTGCCAGTGAAGTACGTTTTCTTCAGGTAATTTTGATACTGCCACCAAGCATTCTTGAAGATAGCAGAGGTATTAGCACAGGTTACCTCATCCTGAGTTTCCAAATCTGTCCTTCTCTATAGAGAAAAATGGGAAAATTTCCTGTATTATAACCATTATGGAGGTAGAATGTATGGGACAAAGCAAAGTAATTGCCATGAATAACATTACTTACACATAACTCCTGGACGAACACCTGCAACTGGCATTTTCCTTCATCTTCCGTATAATATTTCCATGATGGGAAGATACGCACATAGGATTTAACAACATCAAATGCGATAGATGCTAAACTACGAATGGCTGGTTGTGCTTCCTCCACGGGAATAGGTGTACTAACTGGTGGAGTTGGGGTTCGTCGTGGTAGAACTAGCGCTTTGGGCACTGGAGCTGCCTTACTAACTGCTCTTGTTTGGGAGCTCTGTGGTGGAGATGGTGTTGTGTCAACAGGAACTGGGTTACTATCTGCTGGGGTTGGGGTTAGATTGGGTGAAGCTGGTTCTCTGTCCATCGTAGTAGGCGCACAATCTGCGAGAGTCTAGGTTATGTGTGGTAGGGCTGGTTCTCGTGCATGTACAACCGGGGTGCTATCTCCACCAAGAGGTAGCACTATTTTATTTGAAGACCGTGTTTTTACTCCGCTAGATACTGCCATCACCCGCTCCAATTCAAATGGCTGATAAACAGGAAACATAGTTGAATATACACACATTGTATGAGAGACAGATGCAATACATAGTGTGGAAAAAAGAGGGCATGAAATAGTTGACATGTATATTGTTTAACTAAAAAGGATAGCATGACATAATTTCACATATATGATGTCTATCTAAACTGGATAGCATAGCATGACATAATTCAAAGATATGATGACTAACTAAACAAGATGGCATGAGATAATTATATGATGTCTTTAGTAAACAGGTTTGCATGACATAATTCACATACATATTATCTAAGTAATCAGGATCGCATGATTTAATTCACATATGTGATTTATATGCTAAGCAGAGGGCATTCGCATATATGATGTCTGAACTAAGAACATGGTGTTGAATATTGTGTATATGATGTCTAAACTATGCAATGCAAGACACCATATGCATGATATGAGTAGTATAACTGTGTCAAGTTAGAGCATACACCTCAGTGGGGGAATAGGACTGGTCATCTGTCTCTGAATCCATCTCTGAGGAGCTATCGGGACCCAGCAAGAGATCTGCTTCGACAGGTAGCACTGTCTGCTCTGAACACCTTGTTTTCACTCCAGATTTTTCCATCACCCACTCAAATGGCTGATTCACAGGAAGAGTAGTTTAATGTACAAACATTGTCGACAAATGGAAATGTAATGAAGAAAAGGATTGGCAAGATATCATTCAAATATATGATGCCTGGTTAAATAGGATGGCATTGCATATTTCACATATATTATGGCTGGCTAAAAGAGATGAGACTGCATAATTCTCATATATGATATAGAAACTAAATAGGTGGCATTACAGAACATGTCTAAACTAAGCAGATGACATATATGATGTCGAAAGTAGGCACTGCAAGGCAACATATGCATGATATGACCAACATCATCATGCCAAGTTAGAGCAAACACCTTGGGGGGTAAATAGGAGTGGTCAGCTGTGTCTGAATCCGCCTCAGAACAGATATCTTCCTCTGGATTACAATCTGGAGAGGAGGGGAGGGTTTGCCATTGAACCCACCATGGAGCGATGTCTACATGATATTGTATTGCCGTGCAAAACTCTTCTCTTTTTCTCTACATGTTCAGCATGACTGTGTACAATATCTGACATGCATACGAAAAAAATATAGTGAGATTATGTAAAGAGAGCATGCAGAAATCTAGAGTGATGGTAACAACCAGTGGATGGATCCAAAAATAATGATAGCAGGCTGATGATAGCTTTAATTTAATAAAAAGACAGATGATGATTGCTTTACTTTTTTTTCCCACCCAAGATGAACAACATAGGCATACCCTAGGTGAACCAGATAATAGACAGAGATACTATTCATTGTTGCCTCCATATGTGCCCCACAAGTAATTTTAAAACTCAAGTTTGAACATTAATTTGGACCTGACTTGGAGTCTAAGAGGTGAACAAGATGATAAAGTAGCAGGTAATATTAAATAATGCATAACATAAGTAGAAACAAAAGAGTGCGACCTCTCTTGTTAACCTGTGTACTCCTCAGGTTCATCTGCTGAGTCGATGATGGTGATGCAGTTGCGGTGGGTGCCGGCGACAGGGAAGGAGATCTGAGGCGGCGAAAGACGGTCAGGAGTCGTGATGTCTGTTTTGGTGGATGCTTCTGTTGATGGAGCAGCTCAGGTGAGGTGGACGACATCGCGGCAGGAGCAGGACAAACCACACAAAGTTTTCTTTGACACCTATCTGTAAGTGAAGTAATTCTGTAAGGGCTCCTTTGGCTTGCAGGATTCTAAAAACGCAGGGATAGGAAAAACACCGGAATAGGATAGGAATGCACGTGGGAAATAGAGCATTTGTAAACATAGGATTTCTGTCAACTTGGGTGTTTGGTTCACAGGAATTGGAAGAGCAGAGGAATGCAAAGAACATGGCTAAATTAAAGTGAAACCATATGAAAGTGTGTACAGTTAGAATGTTATTCTGCCACTAATGCACTTAGTCTTGTTTTCATGCATAGGATTTTGAAAAGTAGGTCCAGGTGGATGTTTTTCTCCATTCCTTTCAACGAAATGCATGAATAATTGAATAGTAGAGTGCCATAAGGAAATTTCCTATTGCTATGTTTTTCCTTTGAACCAAAATAGCCCTAATGGATCGACATGAATGTAGAGTAATAAGTGATGCGACAAGTGTACAACCTCTTTGGCATAGCCGTGTCGACCTCAGCATCATTGGGTTGGTGGCTGAAGAAGTTGCGGCAGAGGTGGCTGTCGGAGGTGTGGAGGAAGATCTGAGGCGTCTATAGACGGCGTCCAGGGCACTGCTCTGTTGTGATGGATGGTTCCGTCATTGGAGCAGCTCCGGCGAGCCGTAAGACGTCGAGGCTGATGCAATACAAGACAGACATCGTTAATCTCAAGTGGGATTCTAATAGCATCTCCAATAGATGATGTAAAATACATTACCAAAAAGTGATAGATGTCTACAACAGATGAGGTAAAAACTATTGACTCTGAACTTAACTGTCGAAACTAAAATTTACTGTGGAATCTGAATGTTACTGTCCAAGCTGAATGCACTGGTAGCAGAGAGGCACTTCACATGTAGTTTAGGCGGCTCGAGCACTAGTAGTAGAGAAACAGTGATCTAAATCAGCAGGCGATCGACTGGGAACATAGTAGCAGATAGCAGCCGGAGCATCAGTGCCTGGAGGAGCACCGTGAACTAGAGCCAGAGCAGCAACTCGTGTAGCTGCAGCAGCCTGTGTACCAGCATCAGCAGCGCGAGCGAGAGCAAGAGCAGAGCAGCAGCACAAGCGGGGGGGGGGGAGGGCAGAGCAGCAGCACGACTGAGCGAGAGACGGAGCAGCAGCAGCGCAAGCGAGCGAGAGCCATAGCAGCAGCAACAGCAGAGCAGCAGTGCGAGCGAGCAAGAGCCGGAGCAGCAGCAGCAGTAGCTCCGGCTGGTATGGACACCACCGCCGACGGAGCCTCGCACTGGGGGAGAGCCGCCATGGAGATGTCACCGGCGGCGCTGACTACGAGGTAGCCATGCCATGGGGGAGCGAGATCGAGCACCGGCGGCGCCGGGAGGTCAAGTTAAGAAGAAGGTGCGATGCGATGAGTGTACAACCTCTTTGGTGGCACCAAGTAGGCCTCGGCTTCGTCCGAGGAGTCGGTTAGGATGTTGCGGTTCCGGTGGAGCAGGTTAAGGCAGCGCTGTGGGGATGGAGTAGCCACGATAGACGAGGCGATCATCGGAGCAGCTCCTTGGAGGTGGAGGACGGGGCGGCTGAACCGACGGGACGACGAGATCGACGATGGATCCTCATCCGGGGCGGTGGATGAGGGACGTCGAGCTGTTGCGGTGGACGATGTCGTCAGGGAAGAGGCTCCGACTGTGCAGCGGTAGGGTGGTAAACGGAGGAGGGTGGGGTTTTGTGGCTGGAGCAGAGAGGTTATGGCGGCCTGGGATTTCGAATGGCGAAAAGGAGGTGATGGGAGGGGGGAACCATGACTTAGGGACGCGCTTGTCCAAAATGTAGGGTGTGTTACAAAAGTACCCCCACCGATTTGATCTAGCGGCCCTATCAGCTCAGGGTTAGAAGGGGGATTTCGCGTGTCGGGATTTGGCAGCTGGAGGGAGTTTTCGCGCACGTTGTAATTTCAGGATAGCAAGGCACGGGTTGTGAAGGCGCGAGTTTTGGGATCACGATATCTGAATTTTCGGGATAACAAGGCGCGGGTTGAATTTTAGGGACAAGCCTAACATGTAATATTATACTACGTACCAAATCAATTCGCACTTCCCTCAACGAAAAAAACAAAAAAAATAAAACTATTCGCACCACACAAAGAGAGAGTCTTGTCCCGTTTTACTGTACAAATGCTATTCAAAGCTATGAATCCATGTTATGTCCAATTAAATTTTTTCGCTGGCTGTATAATGCATGTAACCTACTCATACGAACATTTTAGTGCATTCCAAATGTCTATACTACCGCTGCAATTCGAACTAAATTTGAATTCGTTTCTCTATTTGAATAAGAATCTACAATCATGATTGTTGCCAAGTTAAACCATCATTCGTATATTATCTTAACACCACACCACATGATTACTATAGAGATAGATATGAACTATGTGTACTATATGAACTCGAATTCAAAATTTTGAATACACTTGATGTTGATTCCAAATAATAGTACATTTGATGTACTAACTAGATCTTCATAATCTAAACCATGTTTCATACGTACACTGTGTTTATCACACAAAGTATAGTGCCCCGCCCCCTACATTATGACAAGTATTTAGCCCTAAGCTGCAAAAGCCACACATTATCACAAATTCAAATAAATTTTCTATATATTATATGTAGTATAACATGTTCATAACCACACCATGCGTATCACCATTATATATATTCATGCATGCGTCGGTTTAAAGCACTATGATATCTTCTTCAAATATCCGAATCCACTTTTTTATAATGAATTATGATCTCTGTTCGTCTTTTACACCCACACAATCCTCTTCTCTTTGTATCTAGCGCTAACTTTCAATTGTGCATGCACACGCCCGCCCCCCTCTCACCCTCCCTCAATGTCCCCTCCATCGCGCACATTCATTATTTCTCTTTAGGTCGTTCACCCACGGTGTGTGTAGGCCCCCCGACTCCTTCTTTCCGGCACACACCGGTCGATATACCTCTCTAGCCAAGTGTGCCTACCACAAACACACACTTTCCCTCTTCTCTTCTCACCGTCCATGCCCCCTTATGTCCAATACGGTTCCACGCAGGTGCACACTCCTGCCCCGCTTTTCATCGATCTCATACTCGCACACTCCTCCCCCCTCGATATAGTAGGCCTCTCGCACCACCTCCTAGCCGCATCCCTCTCCCCTTGTCCATCTCTCTGGACCTTATTTGCTTCTAACACATGCATGCATGTATACCTACCGATCTCCCTACATATAGCTAGGTCGACTATAAGTCTTTTTCCCCACGCACCGATCAACGTACCTCACTAGTTATGTCTCTCCCTTTCTCCGACACACGATGATTGATCTTCCTATGTAGTTACATCTGCTTACCACAACCGTATCGCCCCCCTCATCATCCTTTCATACCTCCCGACCCGTCTCTCACACGCCGTGCATAGACAGGTAGACATCCCCTCTCTTATTGATATTGCACTCGTACCCTCCGTTTGTCTAGCAGGCCTCTCCCACCATTTGTGAGAAGCAACTCCACCACCAACCCTCCGACACTCTACCTTTGTCTCTCTCCCAACCTTATTCCTCTGCTACACATATGCATGGATGTCGATCGATCTCCCTCAATACATAGCTAGGTCTCTCTCCTTCTCCACACATATACTAGTCGATCTACCTCTCTATAGTTAGGTCTCTGCCCCCTCCCCCCCCCACCACCACACACCGATAGTCGAACGTTGTAGGTAGGTATCCATGCCACAGAGACAAACTGCACCTCTACCCTCTCACATTCTAGTAGGCCAGCCGCCCTGTATCTTTGACGTGGGCAAACACAAATTCGATGGCACTCTTTATCGATCACGCACCCACACACTTCATCCCTATTTTCGATTCTATCGATATCTCACGCCGATGATCCCTCCACTCTCTTCTCGTGGATCGCTCCCTCTATATATGATATATCCATGACTCTGTTTCATACACATTGCATATGTTACATTTTTTTGTTTGAGATATCATCGACACATTGCCTCTGTCTAGCACAAACCATCTCTCTCACACCCACCCACGTACATACCTGCACGTAAAGAAGAGGTGCATGCACGATGCATGTACTCACGTCTCGTTCCTGGCCACACCCGCGCGGGTACATGGTGGAGTTCATTTCTGTATGAAAAGGCAGCCCGTGTGATAATTTGACGCATGTAGCGGTTGTTTACTCGAAGGAGGGTCATGTACCACGCGTACACGGAACAAAGTTCGACTTGACGCGTTAGTAATAGATAAAGTTATATTCCTCAATGGCACATACAGAATATAAAATGATTGTCATCGAGAAAAAAGAAATCCGCTCCACTATATACAATGGAGCCTGCCTGTCGGGGTTTGTCTCTCGTCACACTATCTCACACAAGGTGGCGGTGGCCTCTCTCTCTCACCGTTGGTCACTGATCCGGCCGCATCTCATCCGCCAGTGGAAAGGGAGGATGTGCATCGTTTCTCCGTTCGACGGCGTCAAGGCAGCACGTCCCGATCTGCGGTACCCGTCGTTCTCTCTGACCAAGCTCCGGCGTGGTAGGGCCTTCGCCACTTGCTCGCTGGCGCCATATGGGCAGATCCCGGCTGCCGGCGCCCTCCTAGTTACATCTTGATGACCCTCAGGAACAGCTCCCTCCGGCCTTGCTCCACTGCCCATCTTCCCATGTTGCTGCATGTGGATCTTCCCTAGTTCTTTGCCCAAAACGTAGCTCGTCCGGCATACTTTCCATCTTGCAATCTCGTCCTCACACTGTTTTTGATAATCCACCATGCTGCTATCTTTCCCTTATGACATGGAATATGCTTCTTTTTTGTCGGCGTATGTGTCTTCAACACTTTATTGGGAAGTAATTGTTTCCTTTCTATCTCTTTTTGCAAAAAGGGCTATGCATTTCACCTCGTTGCTATTGCGACCTTTTGTTGAACTGCACAAATCACTTTTTTCTTAAGCGTGTTTTGTGCAGTTCCGCCAAAATGTCACACGGGCAACATTTTTACATTTCTGTGGGACTGCAGAAAGGGAGATTGGTTTTGCTATCCTCCTCATCCAACTCCGAGCCTAATCTTCTCCAACAAGTAGTTAGTCTTAAAGAGAGATCGCAGAGGTGATCGGCTTCTATTTGTGAGTGTTACGTTTCATCATCTAGTTCAACTATTATTGTAATCACACTGACTGAATATCTTTGCAAACAGGGATGATAAGCTTGATTTTAGTGGAACTTCACAAAATGATCGGATTGTGATGTCCTCCATACACCTCTTTCTTGGCTACAGAGCTGCGCGAAACTAGCTGCCATCCAATGAAAATCGTGGCCAGGAAATGGAGCCATGCCTACGAACAGCATAGATCAATTATACTCCATTTTTCTTTATTTGACACCTTCTCACAACTTTGTCTTCAGTTGTGATGTGAATATTGCCGCTGATCTGCGAATCATTGAGATGCATTAGCAGCCATGGTAGTTTCATTTGTATTTGATGGAATGTTGTAACGAGACAGTGTTGAGGCAAGAGGACACATGAATCCTAAGTTGAAACCTTTTTTTCTGTGGGAACCAAAGTTGGAACCTTCATAGCATTACAATACAATTTCATTATGCTGGAAAATTATGCTAGGAACCATTCAACTTCGTTTCAACGACATGCGGGACATCCTTCATCCGGCTCCACCTGCCATGCACCAATATTGAGTGCACAACTGCAAGGGAGATTCACCTTGGTCGTTGCCCCGTAGTAATAATGACTAGTGAGTAGTCAAATCATAGAGCCCCACCTTCGCCACAATAATAAGTTGCTCGGACGAAGCAACCATCATTTCACTCTTCGTTGAATCCGGTGGTACTCCAATATTCCCTTGCTCGGACGAAGCAACCATCACTTCACCTTTCCCACAGTAAGTACCTCTTTTTTTATTCTAGAAACCACCACACGCGAATATTGGACGGTAGCAGCACAGCATCAAGTGTACTCACTACTAAATTCAAAAATCAAAACCAACCAATGAACTACTAGAGATGGTGAGCATTTGCTAGTATAGTATCATGTACTCCCTCTGTCCAGCTAGGGCCTACGTACGCCTATGCACTCTCCCTCGCCCACGCGCATGGTGGCTCGCAGGACGAGGAGAGGGTTTTGACTACAGCGCCCTCTCCCTCTCCCTCGCCCTCGCCCTCGAGGTTGACGTGCAGCAGTTCAGCCGTATGTATAGGACATGCAAGTTGCTCAGAGCATACCGTCAATTTCATACGTGAAACGGTGAAAGGATCTTCGAATGTTATAATTTTCAAATTATATAAAATCTTATCAATAGTAAAAGGCAACATCGAAAAATACATTAGGCCCTATATATATATGGATGAAGGGAGTAGTATTAATCGCAACGCATGCATGCGTGTGGAGTACTACAATAAACAAGAACGTCTTGGCATAACAATAGAGTACAGTATTTTTTTTAGACTGGACCCACTCACGGCACGGCACGCCTGTCTCGTTTGGTCCGTCGGTCAAAGCGATTCCTCTTCTTGGCATAACAATAGAGTACAGTAATTTTTTTAGAATGCTCTTGGCATGTCACTAACATGTGGGAGCGAGTGTGAGTTAACCAACCTTAATACTAGACGGCAAAATCGCCATCCCGTCGCACTTTGAGAGAGACGAGGAGCGAGAAGCGATACGAGTTGGTGGATTACTAGAGCTAGGTGTCACACGGAGGCGAAGAAATATGGTGATAGCGTGAGGTGGGCCATGTATGATGTAAACTACACTGGGCTGCCGTGTTTCGGAGGTCTACTGATGTGGAGAAGATTGGGTTGATTTTATATCGCTGAGTATATAAAATATATTAAGAGTCCAGAATGCTCCACCGCGAGGTTCCTTGGTCCTTCTCGGCCGTCCGAAAGCGGTCTTCTTGGTTTTGCCGACATGTGGGACATCCGGCATCCAGGTCCACGGGTCATGCAAGAAAATGGAGTAAGTAGTAGGAGAGACTCACCAACGGTCACGAACGTAGGTGGAGTACATGCACGAATCATCCAAAAAAAGGAATACGTGCACGAAGAGAAGAGGTGCAGGCACCGACACAGGTACTACTCTTTTGGCGAGTATAGTAGTTGTCAGTGGTGGGTCGGGAACCAGGCGTGAACGAATCAAAGTTTGACCATGACGCGGTGGCGCGTTATTTATAAATGAAGTTATTCTATTCGATGGCACGTACGCAACATTATTTTCTTCAATGGAACATGAATCATGCACGCACTCAATGATGGAGCAAGGGATGGTACTCCCTCCGTCTAGGTGTAGATCTTATGAAAACCAAATAATCCCAAAACACTTGGACGCGGTGCATTAACTTTCACCTCGTTTCTTGTTTCTTGACATAAATAAAGGAATCAACCAATAAGAAATGTGGGGCGTGTATGACATCAATGACTTAGACTTTCAAACATGAAATGCAGTGGTTAGTTCATTGCATGCAATGCTATTAATTAGCAATTGAGCATTAAAATCTCTCATTTTTCCCTTCGCCTTGGTCACGGTGCACAACCGGCTATACTACCAATGCATTGGTGCTTACATGAGGTGCTAGGCACATTAAAAACTTTAGCAACTAAAGCCCCCAATGCATACTAGGTGCTTAACTTGTTGGTGCTAAGCATCCTTCATTTAATGATTTTGCAACTCCGTGGCCCTCCGTCCTTCAGAGTGTAAATAGTTAAGCCAATGACATGTGGGTCTACCACAAGAGGGCCCATATGTCAGTTAATGGAAGAGAGAGGTGCGTAGGCGTATTTGCGGAAGCGAACCTCTTGCGGAAGCATGCTCCACTGGCAAACATGATGGCAGTACAGGGTAAGGCTGATTTAGTAACACCAACACGCTGGCTGAGCTTATTAATTGAGTGTCCCATCTGCTGCAGTGTGTATTGTCACTTCACTGACTAGGTGAATAAGTAGTTCTCTCTGACCGAGATGGGGAATAATGGATCACCGAGACTTCCTATCTACAGTATCCCTATGCCTCTACTCTCATCCTGTCCAACAACAAGAACCATTGGCCAAGGCACAGCTACTCCCTCCTTCCGGTTTATATGCAGGTCAATAAAAAAATCATCAACCAAGGTAGTAGTAAATGATGAGTGCCCGAAAGATTTTTTTTCCAAAAGTAGTACTCAATAATGGGCTCGTTTTCCTCAAGAAAATTGTTTTTACGAATGTATTAATTGGAATGCATGCGTGCATGCGTGAAGAACAAAAGACCAGAACTTTTACATGCATCGGTGAGTTTTCTCTTAATTCTTGCATGCAACGTTCTAATGAAGCTTGAAATATGAACATGCCAATAGGAGGGAGTAGAAGCCTCATGCATGCATGCATGCATGCAACACTCACACATACACATGCACGCACGAACACTCACGCATCCATGCGGCACACAACACACGACGCAATACACACGCTCACGCTCTCAACCTACTCCCTTCGTCCGTGAAAGACGGTACATATAGAGAATTACACATTGACCAAGAGGAATGGAACTCCACATCATTTAGAGCAAGTACTCCCTCTGTTTCTTTCTTTGATTCGCACATCATTTAGAGCAAGTACTAGGATTCTTAAAACGCAGGAATAGGAAAAACAAAGGATTCGAGTGGCATGTCCACTTGAATCCCATAGTATTAGCACCGAGTGTTTGATGCCACGGGAGAGAGAAAGGAAGTGAAAAAAAATTGGAGCGTATTCTAGATTTCCAATGAAATGTTGTAGTAGTACACGTGGTTCCATACTACTCTCTCTGTTCCCAAATATAAGTCTTTCTAGAGATTCCAACAAGTGACTACATACAGAGTAAAATGAGTGAATCTATACTCTAAATTATGTCTATAGACATTCGTATGTTGTAGTCCATTTGAAATGTCTAAAAAGACTTATATTTAGGAACGGAAGGAGTAGTAAAAATTCCTATAGGATTTAATCCTATGAATCAAACGACTAATGTACTAAGGTCCACGGTCAAGGTGGCACAGGGCGGACGCGACCTCTCCTGCGTCCGCCATTGAAGTGGCAAGCTGGCCGAGGGCGCCACCCGCTGCACGCCTGGCTGAACGAGCCTCCTCGCCGCATTTAAACACCTACATTAAACCCGCATGGAATCCGAGAAACCTACTCCACGTGGAAAACCGGTTATTTTATGTAAATGTAAATCCGGTCGTGTTTGCACGAATTTGTTTACGTACAATCTGAGTGGATTGCTCCAGTGGTCATCACACATGAGCCAATCGATTCAAACCCTTCCGCGCTCCATTTTGTCTTGCGTTACTTCCTCCGTCCAGCACACTAACAAGTGGGCCCCATGCTCATGTATGCCAACGTGGTAGTCAATTATTTTGTCAGAGTCAGCTATCACACCCTTCCGGTGCCACATCAAACGATTCCACTAGAAACAAGTCTAGATTTGTTGGGTTCAATCGCCTCCCTACGTGTTTGGAGAGGAATTGGCCGGCGTGAGGCGGTTCTATAGGTGGGCATGCGACAAAAAACAGGGGAAAACGCGGGAACCAGCTAGACAAGGGAGGGACGCTTCTAAATTCGCGGGGGGCGTGGCATTGGCCATTGGGCGGCAACAGGCGGTCATCAGGGTACTGCCATAAAGGACGCGAAGGGGCATCATATATCAGCAAGGACTAGCTTCCCCACCGATAGCTCATATAATAGAACTCCCAAGTTAACTGTGCTGAGGCTTGAGTAGTCATCGGATGGGTGACCAGATGGGAAGTGGCATCGATGTTAAATTAACTGATGGTATGGGTCACTGTAAACACTTAATTGACTTAAATGTATATAGTGCTCCGTCCTATCAGTTGAATTAACCTCGAGGTCCTTGTTTTGTAATTTTTGACCTTTTTTGTTTTTTGAACACATGTTAATCGCAGGGCCTATCACGTTACTTTTTGTTTTTTGAACACATGCTAATTGGCGTGAAAGCAGGTCTATCGTGTTACTTTACGACATTGTCGGTGTACTAAGTATTGGGCCACTAGTACCCCGTACTTGTGCACGGGCAGTTGTAGCCGTCTTCGCGGCAAGGCTTGCCGGGATTAGCTCGAGGTCGACTCAAGTCGTCAAGGAAAATCGGCAGGTCAGAGATCTGGGGATCAGCAGATAAGCAAAGCAGGAAATCGAAGGCCAGCTTCCCCGACATCTTTGGCGCGCCAGGTAGGGGGATTGAAGGTTGCGTGAACCTGATCTGGTGGTAGACGCCCTAGTTCCTTCATCATCTTCATCGTCATGCCGCCCAAGAAGAAGAACGCTGCGATAGCACAACCGTCCGGATCTGCTTTGCCTGCGCCTTTGCAGACAGGCAGTGGTGTGGGTGCAGAAGGAAGAGGACTAGAACCCCCACGGCGTTCTGGTGACCCAAGCCAGGCGAGCGGTATCGTTCGCAGTGGCAGTGGTAACTTGCGCGCCGCTGGATCTAGAGATGGTGCTGTGTTGCCTACGGGTGGCACAACTAACTCTAGGGATCGAAGGGCGCCTGCTGGAGCTCCCACGCCGGCGCAAGCCTCGCGACCTACCCAGGTCGTGCGAGATGAGCGACATCATGGCGCTGGTGGTTCGGGGCGTCCCCACGAAAAGGTTTCTGCGCATAGATCCCAAGATGCGCGGGACTAGCATGCACACCAAGCTGCCGGCGAAGGTGGTGCACGGTCGCGTGACCATGGCGGTGCTCCTTCTAACTTGGTTAGGAGTCAGAGCACCTCACGTACCTCGCACTTGTCGCCGCCACCTACGCCAGCGGAAGCCTTAGCACGTGCACAGCTGCTCCTCGATTTTCCTCCCGCCCCGGAGAAGATGGAGGAGTGGCGAGCTACTATCCAGAGCCTTATCGGCTTCGCTAACAAGGATGGACCGCAAGAGGCAGGGCCCTCTCAGCGGAGGCCCATCGATCCGACGCGAGCCGGTGCAGAGAAAACCGGAGGTGGTGCAACTACAGTGCACTCTCCTCCGCGGCGTCAGCAGCGGCCGACGACTCAGCAAGTCGACCGCCATGAAGAAGTTTCCATGGCATCGTCCGATCCACGGATGCGCCGTGATCAGCGTCTGGTTCTCCAGGAACGAGGCAAGGAGGACGCTCGAACAACCATCGAGCGGCGACGGGAAGCGCGCTATCAGTCTGATAAGCGCGCGGGGCCGGTTGTCGACGAGCCCGCGCCAGGGAACGTAGGAGACTTGCCTTACGAGGTAGGACCTCCAGCGTTTACCCGTGAGCTGCGGCAAGTCCAGTGGCCCAATCTCCGAACCTTCAAGCCAGAGGTCCCGGAGAAATATGACGGCAAGACCCATCCCTCAGAGTTCCTGAGCATCTACACCATTGCGGTGCAAGCTGCCGGGGGCCGAGATGACAAGATACTTGCCAACTACTTCCCGTTGGTGCTCAAACCCAACGTTAGGTCGTGGTTGATGCATCTGCCAGAGGATTCTATTTCTTCCTGGTCGGATCTGTGCCATCAGTTTGTTGGCGCCTTTGTTGGAGGCCACCAAGCTCCTGGCCAAGAAAGTGATTTGCACATCATCCCTCAGAAGGAGGGCGAGTCCCTGCGCAAGTTTATGCAAAGATTCAGCCGGGTGCAATACAATATTCCTGACGTTCATCCTGCCGCTGTCATTAGCGCGTTCCATCAGAACGTGCGTAACCGCAGGATGCGGGAAGAGCTGGCAATGAACAAAGTCAGGAGTATCGCCGAGCTTTACACTTTGGCCGACAAGTGCGCTCGAGCTGAGGAGGGGAGGAAACTCCTCGGTGAGGCTGTTGGTGCGGCAGGCAACTCAGAAGAAGAAGATGCCGCGGCTCCGTCAAGGAAAGGCCGACGGCGGAACAGGAAGCGCGGAGGCAAGGCCGTGCTTGCTGTCGAGGAATCCGACAACCCTGGCGCCGCCAAGAAGGCCAAGGTTGGTGACCCCGGCAAGGATCTTGCCGGGTGCCCTTCCTGTCAGGCCTTGGCGGCTGCCGACAAGTCGGAGAACTCCGGCAAGCAGTATTGCAAGATCCATCGCACTAAGGGCCACGATCTCCAGAACTGCCGGCAAGTTGAGCAGCTTGCCGAGAAGCAGAAGGCCGAATACGAGAGGCGAGACAAGGAGAAGGCCCAAGATGGTGCTGAGGGGTCCGGCAAGAAACGCGGTGGCCGAGGGGGTTGCCGCGGCAAGGCCAAGCAACAGAAGGATCGGCCTGCTCGGGGCCGAGATAAAGAAGGAGATGATGATGAGGAAGATGACGAGTCCAGTGAGCAGGAATTCCAGAAGGCTACGGGGGCTATGTGCATTGATGGGGGTGCCTCGCTGCATTCTTCCCACCGCCAACTTAAACAGTGGATGCGGGAGGTTAATGCGGCAGAGCCATCCCCCGAGGCATGTAGGCCTCTGAAGTGGTCCAGCACGCCTATCATCTTTGACGCCGAGGATCACCCTGATCGCACAACTGCGGTCGGGTGCTTGCCATTGTTGGTTTCCCCAATAATTCGCAACCTCAAGGTGATGAAGATGTTAGTTGACGGCGGGGCCGGCCTAAACTTAATCTCACCAGATGTGCTCACAAAGCTTCAGATTCCCGACGAAGACCTCGAGGAAACGGGTACGTTTCAAGGGGTCAACCCGGGAAGAACACAGCCTAAGGGCAAGATCACGCTGCCGGTAACATTTGGCAGCGAGTTTAACTTCAGGACCGAAAAGGTGGTGTTTGATGTCGCTAAGATCCCCATGTCATACAATGGGATCCTTGGTCGGCCAGTGCTGGCTAAGTTTATGGCGGCATCACACTACGCCTACAATGTTTTGAAGATACCCGGGCCGTTGAGCGTCATCACTATCCATTCTGATAAGAAGGATGCGCTCATCTGTGCCGACCAACTTTACCGGGAAGCAGTTGCAGCACCTGCCATCAAGGCATCTGCTCCTGCCGCTAGAACTCCCGGGGGGAAGAAGAAGGCCGGCAGGAACCTTGGCGCAAACTCCGGCAAGCGCACCTCCTCGGAGTGCTGCGCTTCCATCGAGGACGTACCAGAGAGTTCCACCGGCAAGAACAAGAAGTCCAAGGCCGCCACGCCAGAAACCAAGAAGGTGCCTGCCAGGGAGGACGGAACGGGGGGAACTTTTACCATAAGTTCCACCCTAAATGACAAATAGGAAAGCGCGCTCGTTGCTTTCCTGCGGGCGAATGTCGACGTGTTTGCGTGGCAACCGTCTGACATCCCCGGCGTTCCCAGGAAAGTGATTGAGCACCACCTTGTTGTCTATCCTCATGCGCGGCCCGTCAAGCAAAGGGTGAGGAAACAGGCTTTGGAGCGGCAAGAATTCATTGCCGAAGAAATTAAGAAGCTGGAGGCGGCAGGACTGGTCAAAGGAGTGCTTCATCCAACCTGGTTGGCCAATCCGGTTGTAGTGCGAAAAGCGAATGGGAAATGGAGGCTTTGTATCGACTATACAGATATCAATAAAGCTTGTCCAAAAGATCCTTTTCCCTTGCCGCGCATCGACCAGATTGTGGATGCCACCGCTGGTTGTGATCTCCTGTCCTTCCTTGATGCCTATTCAGGGTATCATCAGATTTTTATGGCAAAGGAAGATGAAGAGAAGACCGCCTTTATCACCCCATGTGGTACGTATTGTTTTATACGGATGCCTTTCGGGTTGAAAAGTGCTGGTTCAACATTCGCCAGAGCAATCCAGATTGGTTTTGAGCCACAACTCCATAGAAATATGGAGGCATATATGGATGATATAGTGGTCAAAACTAAGGATAAAGCGACGCTCATTCAAGACTTAGAAGAAACATTTGCAAACTTGCGCAGGATCAACTTGAAGCTCAATCATGAGAAGTGCGTGTTCGGTGTTCCTTCCGGCAAGCTCCTCGGATTCTTTGTATCTTGCCGGGGAATCGAGGCGAACCCCGACAAGATCAAAGCCATTGAGCAAATTGAAGCGCCGAGACGCGTCAAGGATGTGCGTCGTCTTGCCGGCTGTGTTGCTGCTCTAAGCAGGTTTATTTCCAAATCTGTTGAGCGCGCCCTGCCCTTCTTCAAAATTTTGAAGAAGGCAGGTCCAATGAAATGGACTCCGGAAGCGGAGGCGGCGCTGCAAGATTTGAAGAAATACCTTTCTTCTCCGCCGACGCTAGTCGCACCTAAACCACAAGAACCGTTGCTACTGTATCTGGCGGCAACAAATCAAGTGGTTAGTGCTGCCCTGGTGGCGCAGAGAGAAGCTGATGAGAAGGCAACATCAGCGGCAGGACCGCCAAGTGACGCGGCAGGATCTTTCCCGGCAGGGGTTGATCCCGGTGAGACAGGATCTGCACAAACAGAAGAACTTGTGCAGAAGAAGAAGGTGGTGCAGCACCCAGTTTATTTTGTTAGCTCTCTGTTACAAGGAGCTAGGTCAAGATATTCTGGTGTGCAGAAGTTGCTTTTCGGCCTCCTTATGGCCTCGAGAAAGCTGCGCCATTATTTTCAAGCACATGAGATCACCGTCGTCACTCGCTTTCCATTGCAACGGATTTTGCAAAATCCGGAGGCAACCGGCAGGATCATGGAGTGGGCGTTGGAGCTGTCCAGCTTTGGTCTTAAGTTTGAAAGCACTTCCACAATTCAGAGCAGGGCCTTGGCGGAGTTCATTGCAGAATGGACCCCGACGCCAGACGAAGAAGTTCAAGAAACAAGTCTCCCCGGCAAGGAAACCGATCATCAATGGGTTATGTACTTTGACGGGGCTTTTTCGCTGCAAGCCGTCGGTGCTGGAGTGCTGCTTGTCGCACCCACCAGGGAGCACCTCAAGTACGTAGTCCAAATGCACTTTCCCCAGGAGAGTTCAACCAACAACGCCTCGCACTCGTGTATGGCCTAGGCCCGGGGGCTCCTGTCGGTGTACTAAGTATTGAGCCACTAGTACCCCGTACTTGTGCATGGGCAGTTGTAGCCGTCTTCGCGGCAAGGCTTACCGGGATCAGCTCGAGGTCGACTCAAGTCGTCAAGGAAAATCGTCAGGTCAGAGATCTGGGGATCAGCAGATAAGCAAAGCTAGAAATCGAAGGCCAGCTTCCCCGGCAAGATCCTTGCCGGGATGGCCGTGGAGCCCGGCAAGGCTCGGCGCCCGGCAAGGCTTGGTTCCCAACAAGGCTCGGCGCCCGGCAAGGCTTGGCGCCCGGCAAGCCCTGGCGTCCGGCAAGGCTGGGCGCCCGGCAAGATTCTGCCACTGTGCCACCGCTTCGGCATAGTAACGAGTCTGACATTCTGGCTCCTTCCATGGATGCGTGGCAACGCACCAGTGGAGGAGAGCTTAAGCGGTGCTGATGGGATGGCCCCTTTTTCCATCCCCGAGAAAGTGAGGACACCTAAACGGACACCTCACGGTGCATTAAATGCGTTTGTCCTAATCCGTCAGGGGTTAGGTATGATACCCTGTAGCTACTTTACACCTCAATGTATGTACATTTTGCCACTGTGGAGACCCCTTTAAGCATATAAAAGGAGGCCCAAGGCAACTGCTACAGAGGAGGAGAATTTCTGGCCCATTCTGCATGCGTAGCTGCTCTTTGAACGTACTGTTCATCGCGAGCGCTCCTGAAGGCTGGGCTCAAGAACATCAATAAGAACACAAAGCAGGAGTAGGGTTTTACGCTGATCAGCGGCCCGAACCTAGGTAAAAGCTTCCCGCGCCGATCACTAGTTCTGCTCTTTGCGTATACCTCTCCCCCCGCCGAATCGTAAAGGGGTCTCTCGGGATCCCATAGGTGTCATACCCCGACATCCGAGAAAGAAAAAGGGGCCATCCCATCAGCACCGCTTAAGCTCTCCTCCACTGGTGCGTTGCCACGCATCCATGGAAGGAGCCAGAATGTCAGACTCGTTACTATGCCGAAGCGGTGGCACAGTGGCAGAATCTTGCCGGGCGCCCAGCCTTGCCGGGCGCCAGGGCTTGCCGGGCACTGAGCCTTGCTGGGAACCAAGCCTTGCTGGGCGCCGAGCCTTGCCGGGCTCCACGGCCATCCCGGCAAGGATCTTGCCGGGGAAGCTGACCTTCGCGGCAGACCTTGGTATCAGAAAGCTCGTCATCAAAGGCGATTCACAACTTGTCGTCAGGCAGATTAACAAGAGTTATCAAAGCCCATTGATGCGGGCCTACGTAGATGAAGTGAGGAAATTGGAAGAGCGCTTTGACGGTCTACAGATGGAGCACGTTCCTCGTGCCGAGAACAGTGTTGCTGACGACCTGTCAAAGCGTGCTACCCTCAAGTTGCCTGTGGAACCAGGAACTTTTGTGCTCCAATTGACTCAACCATCTGTGGCGCCATCGATGCGGCAAGAAAAGAGAAGAAAGTTTAACTCTGGCTAGTACTTCCCGGCAGAGCTCCCCGGAGCCGCCGGCGAGGAAGTTGCCGGGATCGACACGCCTGCCGGGGAACAACAGGCTCCGACAGGACCTCAGGCCCTCGTTGTCGAGACAACTGTTCCCCCGGCAGAGGAGATGCCTCTAGTCCTAGTTGTTGAGCCTCAGGCTCCAGCATGGGCGCAGCACATTGTCAATTTCCTTCAGACAGGTGAACTCCCTGAGGAACAAGAAGAAGCGGAAAGAGTAGCCCGTCGGTCTGTTATGTACAAGTTCGTCGATGATGTCCTGTACAGAAAGAGACCAAACGGTGTGAAATTGAAGTGCATTCGTCGGGAGGATGGACTAGAGCTGTTGGCAGAGATACATGGGGGCATGTGTGGCTCTCACATAGGGTCAAGAGCGCTTGCCGGAAAGGCATTCCGGCAAGGCTTCTTTTGGCCTACCGCCCTCCAGGATGCGACTGCACTAGTAACCAAGTGTGAAGCGTGCCAGTTTCATTCGAAGAAATCACATCAGCCAGCTCAAGCTCTTCAAACAATCCCTCTCTCCTGGCCATTTTCGGTCTGGGGGCTCGACATACTGGGCCCCTTTCCCCGTGCTACCGGGGGCTTTGAGTACTTGTACGTTGCTATCGACAAGTTCACAAAGTGGCCGGAGGTGGAAGCAGTGAGGAAGGTGACAGCGCAGTCGGCTGTCAAGTTCTTCAAAGGAATTGTTTGCCGTTTCGGTGTGCCTAACAGAATCATCACCGACAACGGCACGCAGTTCACAAGTCGCACCTTCATGCAGTACATCCAAGACCTTGGCGGCAAGATTTGTTTTGCCTCTGTTGCTCACCCAAGAAGCAACGGCCAAGCGGAGAGGGCTAATGCTAAAGTGCTGCGTGGTCTCAGGACCAGAACCTTTGACAGGCTGAGAAAGTGCGGAAGGCGCTGGATTGATGAGTTGCCGGTGGTTCTTTGGTCAATCAGAACGACACCAAATCGAGCCACCGGCCAGACGCCCTTCGCTCTGGTCTATGGAGCGGAAGCAGTTCTCCCCACGGAACTCATATACGGATCTCCTCGAGTGCTCGCTTATGATGATCTCGAGCAAGAGCAACTGCGGCAAGATGACGCTGTGCTCCTTGAGGAGAATCGTCTTCAGGCTGCTGTGCGAGCTGCACGCTACCAGCAAGCTTTGCGCCGCTACCATAGCCGCAAAGTTCATGCCCGAAGCCTTGAGGAAGGCGACCTTGTTCTTCGACGGATTCAGTCCGCCAAGAATTCAAACAAGTTGACGCCAAAGTGGGAAGGCCCTTATCGGGTAGTACGAGTCACCAGGCCCGGCGCTGTCCGCCTGGAGACGGAAGATGGCGTTCCAGTGAGTAATTCCTGGAATATCGAACATCTTCGCAAGTTCTATCCATAAGGCGCGGTTGCCGGGGGCCCCCGGCAACCACCTTTTTGTACAAGTCTTGCCGGAAAGGCATGTGATCCTTTATACAAAGTCAGGCGCAGATCCTGAGCACAGATGAATAAATTTAAGTGCTGTACATTCCCTTATTGATTCTCATGTTCACATTCATATATGCATGTTTGTCTAAGATGTTGTATGACACCTGATCCCGGTAAGTTCTAACGAACCGCCAAGGTTTCATCCCTTTATTTTCTCTTCTTTCTTTTTCTCAAAAGACAGAAGGATTCCTCGCGTGCACATTTGCCGGGGGGGGGGGGAAGGGTACCAGTTGGTGACGTTCGGAATCGACGCTTGCCGGAGGAAGAACAAAGCTAGAAAGCTAAGTCCTAAAAACTTAGAGCAAGTTTTTCTTTTAATACCAAGTTATTTCCTTGTACGATTCCGACTCTTGTATGGGAAATCTGCACGCGAAGGAATCCTTGTTGTAATCAGTTGTGCCCTTATTTTGTTTCGAGTCCGCTCAACGATTTAAGTGGCTGCACTAAGAACGCCAAGGAGTCTTGCCGGCCGCCGCGCCTCCGGCAGGCTGCTGAAGTCCCGCACCCAGCGCTCGCTGTAGGTTGCGCGCCGGCAAGTTTTTCAGTAAGCGTAGGATGAACTCCATACATAAAGGAATCGGACAAGGAAAGTAGCTAGCATGAGCCTAAACATAGTCAAATTATATTGCATCCATAAGTTGCCGCAGTTCTAACTTGAGACTTAATTGTCTTTTACATGGGATGATGGCGGCAAGAATAAAAGAGAAGCACTCAATCCCTGCGCTGGCCTTCGATCCTTTTGATGGAGTCCACCTTCTCGAGGATTGGCGCGATGCACTTCTCAAGCGCCTCAACATTTGCATCCTTTGGCAGGTGGCCGAGTGCGCTGGAGAGGTCGATGCCGGGATTGCTGTGCACCACCTTGAGGAGCACCTTGTGAAGGACGGCCCGGCAAAGCCGGCGAGTCTTGTTCGCCAGTTGGGTCGCCCGGCTGGACTGGAGCGCCCTCAACGCATTGATGATGCTTTCAAAGAACATCGTCAACCTGGCGCTTGGAGATATTCTTTCCTCGGAAGAATATCTGAAGTTCGACAAGCCCATGGTTGACAGTTCTGCGGTAAGCTTCTCCACGGTGGCGATGAGACGGCCAGTCCAGATCTCCACTCACTTTTCATAATCAGCCTGGGCGGCGGCAGTGCTCTTGAGCAGGTTCCTCTCTCCTTGGAGATCCTTGAGTAGAGCCTTCTCACGGGCCCTGCCGGCCTCGAGAGACTTCTGCAGCATGGTTAGCTTCAGCTCCAAAACCTCAATACTATCAGCCGCAGAGGAGAGCTGCTTGGTCTTGTCGGACAGGGCGACTTGCATCTCCGCCAAGGAGTGGAGGGTTTTTTTCCCTGTCCCCCTTGAGCGCCAAGAGCTCCTTGCCGTGCTCATCGAGATCTGTCTCCAGCCTCTTCACTTTGTCGCTCAGCTCGTTCTTGGCGGCCTCTGCAGCTTCGGCGGCATCGACGGCCTCCTTGAGCTTGCCGACATGACTGACAGTTAGAGCTTCGAGCGCCTCCTTGTGCTTCTGCTCCAGCTCCTGGGTCTGCCGCGCGACGAGATTTTCAATGTCTTCATCCTTGCTACGAAGCTTGGCGGCGAGCGCCTGCTCACGTGCGGTGAGATCTTCTTCATAAGCATCAAGAGCAATGCGGCGCCCCGTCAGGAGGGCATCTTCGGCAGCAATCCTTTGAGCAGCTTCATCATGCGCCTTCTCCATATCGGATTGCTTCAGGAGGACCTCATTCCACTGCTGGCTCACTTGTTCTCGGCCGGCAACCAGCTCTTGAAGGGCCTCGGCGTGCCAGATTTGCATTTGTGCTACGCGCCTTTGAAAATCCGCTTCGGCTGCCTCGACAACTGCCATTCTGGAGTCCGCTTTCTCTTTTCGGGCACGATGGAGAGCCTGGAGTTTGCGGAAGTTCTCGCCCATGGCCTGAAGGAGCTGATCCTCTTCAGACTTGCCGGTGCTAGCACTGGGATCATCAACAACTTCAAGCCCGGCAGCGGCAATAATCTCCTCGAAAATTTCTCCTTCGGCTGGTGCCTCTGTGCTTGCCGTCCCTGGCAAGTTGATGAATAGATTTTCGCCAACCTTGAGATACTTGCTGGATGAGGGCTCTTCAGATGTTGATGGCTGGTCTTCTGTGGCCGCCTCACCAGTGACAGGGGGCTCTATGGCCGGTGCAGCGCCTGGCGCTCCTGCGGCAGGAATGCTGTCAGTGTGGTCCTCAACCTCCCTGTCGCCCTCTTCAGCAGGTCCTTCGGCGATTTCCTCTTGTGCTGTCTTGGCGGCCTCCCCGTCAAGAGCATCACCAGCCCCGGCAACGTCATCCTTGGTGGCCTCGCTGGCAGCGATCCTGTCCGCTTTGGTGGCGACATCCCTGGCGGTCTCTTCGATGACGACGTCGACGTCCATATGTTCCATCACAGGGAACTCTGAAGGGCGAAGGAGGAAAACAGAATAAGATCAAAGTTGAAGTTTGAAGTAACCGTAGACAGAGAGATAAGAGAAAAAGAATAACAAGCACTCTGAGGCAATCGAGTACCTGCGTCGGGCTGTCGGGAGGTGGCTTCACCCCTCCCGGCAACTCCGGTTGCCGGGGGCGTGTCACCGGAGTCCGCGCTTGCCGGCTCCCCCTCAGTTCGGACGGGCTCGTCGGCAGGATCTCTTGCCGGGGACGTGCTTGTGGGCGGAGCGGTCAATGAAGGAGGCACAATGGGAATGTCTTCTCCTTGTTGCCATTCTTCTCCTGCGAACCCAAAGACATCAGCGACAAGAGTGAAAGCCTCGGCACCAGCCAACAGAAAAAGGGATAATGAACTTACGCTGGGGGCTGTGCTGGGGGCTGCGCTGGAGGCTGCGTTGAGGGCTAGGCTCCGGGCTCACGATGACGGTTTCTGGCACGCTAGTGGAGCCTGCCGGGGGCTCGTCGCCCGTAGAAGTCCTTAACCTCTTCGCCATCCTCTCCAGCAAAGTTTCTGTGTCACTGCAGAAACAATACAAGCAAGTCAGTAAGATTGATACAGATTGGAAGGTGGAAGTTGTGGCAGATACTCACTCTTCTTCCTCCCGCTCTGGACTGAAGCCGGAGATGTCGAAGTCGACCTCCGTTGCGATGTCTAAGTGGGGAGGCGGAGGAGGGGTCCTGGGCCGCTTGGCTGTGGCAGGCGCCGGGGCAACCTCCGGCACGGTTGCGCGAGACCCTCCTGCCGCTCCGGCGGTGGTCGCTGGTGTGGGTCTCGCGCGCCGCGCGGGCTGTTGCCGGGCCCCCTACCGCGGTCCGGTCTTGCCGGCCACTTTCCTGCCGGGGGAGTCGCCGCTCGATGTGGGTTGGCTCGCCGGGACGCCTGATGCAGCTTTCCGAAGGACACGCTTTGCCTTCTTCGGGGGCGAGGGCTCTTCTCGCGTCTCCTCTTCGGCCGTGTCTTCGCCGGATGAGTTCTCAGCGGCTGCGCCGCCTTCTTCCCCGGCAACCTTATTCTCCTCGGCAGGTTTTGCCTCCACTACCACCTCTGCATCGCTGGCTTCCCACTCTGTGAAGCCAACGCTGCCGGCCTCCGCGGCAAGATTCGCTTCCTCCACTCTGGTAGCGATGTATGCTACCTCTTGATCTGTGGTGGCGCGAATAAGGTCTGACTCTTGCCGGACAGGCTTCTCCGTCAGATTGTCGAAGAACTTCTGCGCTTCTTCCTCGCTTGGCTCTACCCAGGTCGGGTCAAGGCCGTGGGCGTTAAACATCGGCAAGAAGGCAATGATCGACCCCAATGCAGAGTTGTTGCATAAGGGGACGATCCTTGCCGGCAGCCGGTGCTTGTCTCCGCGCTGGAATAACTTCTGGCGGAGAGCGCCAAGCTGCATAGCGGTCAGATTATTGTTCAGCCCAGGGCGCAGCCTCATGACATCCACTGCGTTCTTATACTCCCAGGCTGGCCTCCCCCTATTCTGCAGAGGGGCGATGCGGCGGCGGAGGAAGTCGAAGCCGATCATCTCCATTGTCAGCCCGGCAGCCTTCAAGCGGAGGATCCTGGTAGTGGCGATTGTGAGCTTCTCGTCTTTTGCGGCGAGATCGCCCCAATCCTTGCCGCGGACCACCTTCTGTCGCCGGGGATGACCAAAAGGATGAGGATCTGCTTCCTGGATCCAGCACCATTCGGCCCGCCACTCGTCCCACTTTTCGCGGTAAACCCCATCTGGGTATATCTCTTTGTTCCAGGCCCTTGGAATCCAAGCAATCGATCCAGAGAGAGCCTCTCCTTTTTGGATTCGAGGATAGAAATAGTGGCGGAAAAGAGCAGAATTGGGGATCACGCCAGCGAAATTCTCACAAAGGTGGGCAAAGATCGACATGCAAAATACGGCGTTCGGCGTGAAATCAAGAAGGCGGAAGCCGTATGTATACATGATGTCGTTGAAGAAATCGGAAAAGGGTGGACAGAGCCTGCAATAAAAATACGCAGTGAAGAAGGGGTATCTGTCCGATCCGCCTTTGGAACAAGCACCTAGGATTACGCGTGTGGCAGGGTGAGCTTGTGTTCCCTTCGCCCACATGCATTGGTATCGCCCCTTCAAAGTTTCGGGGTCGAGCGTCGGAGGGAAGACGATGAGCCTCTTCCGCATCTTCACCAGTTCGCTCTCCGGAACTTCAGCCTTCGCCTCCTTGTCCGTGCCCTTGCCTTTGCTGGCCTTGTCCGGGAGAGGTGGCTTCACCCCTCCCGGCAACTCCGGTTGCCGGGGGCGTGTCACCGGAGTCCGCGCTTGCCGGCTCCCCCTCAGTTCGGACGGGCTCGTCGGCAGGATCTCTTGCCGGGGACGTGCTTGTGGGCGGAGCGGTCAATGAAGGAGGCACAATGGGAATGTCTTCTCCTTGTTGCCGTTCTTCTCCTGCGAACCCAAAGACATCTGCGACAAGAGTGAAAGCCTCGGCACCAGCCAACAGAAAAAGGGATAATGAACTTACGCTGGGGGCTGTGCTGGGGGCTGCGTTGAGGGCTAGGCTCCGGGCTCACGATGACGGTTTCTGGCACGCTAGTGGAGCCTGCCGGGGGCTCGTCGCCCGTAGAAGTCCTTAACCTCTTCGCCATCCTCTCCAGCAAAGTTTCTGTGTCACTGCAGAAACAATACAAGCAAGTCAGTAAGATTGATACAGATTGGAAGGTGGAAGTTGTGGCAGATACTCACTCTTCTTCCTCCCGCTCTGGACTGAAGCCGGAGATGTCGAAGTCGACCTCCGTTGCGATGTCTAAGTGGGGAGGCGGAGGAGGGGTCCTGGGCCGCTTGGCTGTGGCAGGCGCCGGGGCAACCTCCGGCACGGTTGCGCGAGACCCTCCTGCCGCTCCGGCGGTGGTCGCTGGTGTGGGTCTCGCGCGCCGCGCGGGCTGTTGCCGGGCCCCCTACCGCGGTCCGGTCTTGCCGGCCACTTTCCTGCCGGGGGAGTCGCCGCTCGATGTGGGTTGGCTCGCCGGGACGCCTGATGCAGCTTTCCGAAGGACACGCTTTGCCTTCTTCGGGGGCGAGGGCTCTTCTCGCGTCTCCTCTTCGGCCGTGTCTTCGCCGGATGAGTTCTCAGCGGCTGCGCCGCCTTCTTCCCCGGCAACCTTATTCTCCTCGGCAGGTTTTGCCTCCACTACCACCTCTGCATCGCTGGCTTCCCACTCTGTGAAGCCAACGCTGCCGGCCTCCGCGGCAAGATTCGCTTCCTCCACTCTGGTAGCGATGTATGCTACCTCTTGATCCGTGGTGGCGCGAATAAGGTCTGACTCTTGCCGGACAGGCTTCTCCGTCAGATTGTCGAAGAACTTCTGCGCTTCTTCCTCGCTTGGCTCTACCCAGGTCGGGTCAAGGCCGTGGGCGTTAAACATCGGCAAGAAGGCAATGATCAACCCCAATGCAGAGTTGTTGCATAAGGGGACGATCCTTGCCGGCAGCCGGTGCTTGTCTCCGCGCTGGAATAACTTCTGGCGGAGAGCGCCAAGCTGCATAGCGGTCAGATTATTGTTCAGCCCAGGGCGCAGCCTCATGACATCCACTGCGTTCTTATACTCCCAGGCTGGCCTCCCCCTATTCTGCAGAGGGGCGATGCGGCGGCGGAGGAAGTCGAAGCCGATCATCTCCATTGTCAGCCCGGCAGCCTTCAAGCGGAGGATCCTGGTAGTGGCGATTGTGAGCTTCTCGTCTTCTGCGGCGAGATCGCCCCAATCCTTGCCGCGGACCACCTTCTGTCGCCGGGGATGACCAAAAGGATGAGGATCTGCTTCCTGGATCCAGCACCATTCGGCCCGCCACTCGTCCCACTTTTCGCGGTAAACCCCATCTGGGTATATCTCTTTGTTCCAGACCCTTGGAATCCAAGCAATCGATCCAGAGAGAGCCTCTCCTTTTTGGATTCGAGGATAGAAATAGTGGCGGAAAAGAGCAGAATTGGGGATCACGCCAGCGAAATTCTCACAAAGGTGGGCAAAGATCGACATGCAAAATACGGCGTTCGGCGTGAAATCAAGAAGGCGGAAGCCGTATGTATACATGATGTCGTTGAAGAAATCGGAAAAGGGTGGATAGAGCCTGCAATAAAAATACGCAGTGAAGAAGGGGTATCTGTCCGATCCGCCTTTGAAACAAGCACCTGGGATTACGCGTGTGGCAGGGTGAGCTTGTGTTCCCTTCGCCCACATGCATTGGTATCGCCCCTTCAAAGTTTCGGGGTCGAGCGTCGGAGGGAAGACGATGAGCCTCTTCCGCATCTTCACCAGTTCGCTCTCCGGAACTTCAGCCTTCGCCTCCTTGTCCGTGCCCTTGCCTTTGCTGGCCTTGTCCGGGAGAGGTGGCTTCACCCCTCCCGGCAACTCCGGTTGCCGGGGGCGTGTCACCGGAGTCCGCGCTTGCTGGCTCCCCCTCAGTTCGGACGGGCTCGTCGGCAGGATCTCTTGCCGGGGACGTGCTTGTGGGCGGAGCGGTCAATGAAGGAGGCACAATGGGAATGTCTTCTCCTTGTTGCCGTTCTTCTCCTGCGAACCCAAAGACATCAGCGACAAGAGTGAAAGCCTCGGCACCAGCCAACAGAAAAAGGGATAATGAACTTACGCTGGGGGCTGTGCTGGGGGCTGCGCTGGAGGCTGCGTTGAGGGCTAGGCTCCGGGCTCACGATGACGGTTTCTGGCACGCTAGTGGAGCCTGCCGGGGGCTCGTCGCCCGTAGAAGTCCTTAACCTCTTCGCCATCCTCTCCAGCAAAGTTTCTGTGTCACTGCAGAAACAATACAAGCAAGTCAGTAAGATTGATACAGATTGGAAGGTGGAAGTAGTGGCAGATACTCACTCTTCTTCCTCCCGCTCTGGACTGAAGCCGGAGATGTCGAAGTCGACCTCCGTTGCGATGTCTAAGTGGGGAGGCGGAGGAGGGGTCCTGGGCCGCTTGGCTGTGGCAGGCGCCGGGGCAACCTCCGGCACGGTTGCGCGAGACCCTCCTGCCGCTCCGGCGGTGGTCGCTGGTGTGGGTCTCGCGCGCCGCGCGGGCTGTTGCCGGGCCCCCTACCGCGGTCCGGTCTTGCCGGCCACTTTCCTGCCGGGGGAGTCGCCGCTCGATGTGGGTTGGCTCGCCGGGACGCCTGATGCAGCTTTCCGAAGGACACGCTTTGCCTTCTTCGGGGGCGAGGGCTCTTCTCGCGTCTCCTCTTCGGCCGTGTCTTCGCCGGATGAGTTCTCAGCGGCTGCGCCGCCTTCTTCCCCGGCAACCTTATTCTCCTCGGCAGGTTTTGCCTCCACTACCACCTCTGCATCGCTGGCTTCCCACTCTGTGAAGCCAACGCTGCCGGCCTCCGCGGCAAGATTCGCTTCCTCCACTCTGGTAGCGATGTATGCTACCTCTTGATCCGTGGTGGCGCGAATAAGGTCTGACTCTTGCCGGACAGGCTTCTCCGTCAGATTGTCGAAGAACTTCTGCGCTTCTTCCTCGCTTGGCTCTACCCAGGTCGGGTCAAGGCCGTGGGCGTTAAACATCGGCAAGAAGGCAATGATCGACCCCAATGTAGAGTTGTTGCATAAGGGGACGATCCTTGCCGGCAGCCGGTGCTTGTCTCCGCGCTGGAATAACTTCTGGCGGAGAGCGCCAAGCTGCATAGCGGTCAGATTATTGTTCAGCCCAGGGCGCAGCCTCATGACATCCACTGCGTTCTTATACTCCCAGGCTGGCCTCCCCCTATTCTGCAGAGGGGCGATGCGGCGGCGGAGGAAGTCGAAGCCGATCATCTCCATTGTCAGCCCGGCAGCCTTCAAGCGGAGGATCCTGGTAGTGGCGATTGTGAGCTTCTCGTCTTCTGCGGCGAGATCGCCCCAATCCTTGCCGCGGACCACCTTCTGTCGCCGGGGATGACCAAAAGGATGAGGATCTGCTTCCTGGATCCAGCACCATTCGGCCCGCCACTCGTCCCACTTTTCGCGGTAAACCCCATCTGGGTATATCTCTTTGTTCCAGGCCCTTGGAATCCAAGCAATCGATCCAGAGAGAGCCTCTCCTTTTTGGATTCGAGGATAGAAATAGTGGCGGAAAAGAGCAGAATTGGGGATCACGCCAGCGAAATTCTCACAAAGGTGGGCAAAGATCGACATGCAAAATACGGCGTTCGGCGTGAAATCAAGAAGGCGGAAGCCGTATGTATACATGATGTCGTTGAAGAAATCGGAAAAGGGTGGACAGAGCCTGCAATAAAAATACGCAGTGAAGAAGGGGTATCTGTCCGATCCGCCTTTGGAACAAGCACCTGGGATTACGCGTGTGGCAGGGTGAGCTTGTGTTCCCTTCGCCCACATGCATTGGTATCGCCCCTTCAAAGTTTCGGGGTCGAGCGTCGGAGGGAAGACGATGAGCCTCTTCCGCATCTTCACCAGTTCGCTCTCCGGAACTTCAGCCTTCGCCTCCTTGTCCGTGCCCTTGCCTTTGCTGGCCTTGTCCGGGAGAGGTGGCTTCACCCCTCCCGGCAACTCCGGTTGCCGGGGGCGTGTCACCGGACTCCGCGCTTGCCGGCTCCCCCTCAGTTCGGACGGGCTCGTCGGCAGGATCTCTTGCCGGGGACGTGCTTGTGGGCGGAGCGGTCAATGAAGGAGGCACAATGGGAATGTCTTCTCCTTGTTGCCGTTCTTCTCCTGCGAACCCAAAGACATCTGCGACAAGAGTGAAAGCCTCGGCACCAGCCAACAGAAAAAGGGATAATGAACTTACGCTGGGGGCTGTGCTGGGGGCTGCGCTGGAGGCTGCGTTGAGGGCTAGGCTCCGGGCTCACGATGACGGTTTCTGGCACGCTAGTGGAGCCTGCCGGGGGCTCGTCGCCCGTAGAAGTCCTTAACCTCTTCGCCATCCTCTCCAGCAAAGTTTCTGTGTCACTGCAGAAACAATACAAGCAAGTCAGTAAGATTGATACAGATTGGAAGGTGGAAGTTGTGGCAGATACTCACTCTTCTTCCTCCCGCTCTGGACTGAAGCCGGAGATGTTGAAGTCGACCTCCGTTGCGATGTCTAAGTGGGGAGGCGGAGGAGGGGTCCTGGGCCGCTTGGCTGTGGCAGGCGCCGGGGCAACCTCCGGCACGGTTGCGCGAGACCCTCCTGCCGCTCCGGCGGTGGTCGCTGGTGTGGGTCTCGCGCGCCGCGCGGGCTGTTGCCGGGCCCCCTACCGCGGTCCGGTCTTGCCGGCCACTTTCCTGCCGGGGGAGTCGCCGCTCGATGTGGGTTGGCTCGCCGGGACGCCTGATGCAGCTTTCCGAAGGACACGCTTTGCCTTCTTCGGGGGCGAGGGCTCTTCTCGCGTCTCCTCTTCGGCCGTGTCTTCGCCGGATGAGTTCTCAGCGGCTGCGCCGCCTTCTTCCCCGGCAACCTTATTCTCCTCGGCAGGTTTTGCCTCCACTACCACCTCTGCATCGCTGGCTTCCCACTCTGTGAATCCAACGCTGCCGGCCTCCGCGGCAAGATTCGCTTCCTCCACTCTGGTAGCGATGTATGCTACCTCTTGATCCGTGGTGGCGCGAATAAGGTCTGACTCTTGCCGGACAGGCTTCTCCGTCAGATTGTCGAAGAACTTCTGCGCTTCTTCCTCGCTTGGCTCTACCCAGGTCGGGTCAAGGCCGTGGGCATTAAACATCGGCAAGAAGGCAATGATCGACCCCAATGCAGAGTTGTTGCATAAGGGGACGATCCTTGCCGGCAGCCGGTGCTTGTCTCCGCGCTGGAATAACTTCTGGCGGAGAGCGCCAAGCTGCATAGCGGTCAGATTATTGTTCAGCCCAGGGCGCAGCCTCATGACATCCACTGCGTTCTTATACTCCCAGGCTGGCCTCCCCCTATTCTGCAGAGGGGCGATGCGGCGGCGGAGGAAGTCGAAGCCGATCATCTCCATTGTCAGCCCGGCAGCCTTCATGCGGAGGATCCTGGTAGTGGCGATTGTGAGCTTCTCGTCTTCTGCGGCGAGATCGCCCCAATCCTTGCCGCGGACCACCTTCTGTCGCCGGGGATGACCAAAAGGATGAGGATCTGCTTCCTGGATCCAGCACCATTCGGCCCGCCACTCGTCCCACTTTTCGCGGTAAACCCCATCTGGGTATATCTCTTTGTTCCAGGCCCTTGGAATCCAAGCAATTGATCCAGAGAGAGCCTCTCCTTTTTGGATTCGAGGATAGAAATAGTGGCGGAAAAGAGCAGAATTGGGGATCACGCCAGCGAAATTCTCACAAAGGTGGGCAAAGATCGACATGCAAAATACGGCGTTCGGCGTGAAATCAAGAAGGCGGAAGCCGTATGTATACATGATGTCGTTGAAGAAATCGGAAAAGGGTGGACAGAGCCTGCAATAAAAATACGCAGTGAAGAAGGGGTATCTGTCCGATCCGCCTTTGGAACAAGCACCTGGGATTACGCGTGTGGCAGGGTGAGCTTGTGTTCCCTTCGCCCACATGCATTGGTATCGCCCCTTCAAAGTTTCGGGGTCGAGCGTCGGAGGGAAGACGATGAGCCTCTTCCGCATCTTCACCAGTTCGCTCTCCGAAACTTCAGCCTTTGCCTCCTTGTCCGTGCCCTTGCCTTTGCTGGCCTTGTCCAGGAGAGGTGGCTTCACCCCTCCCGGCAACTCCGGTTGCCGGGGGCGTGTCACCGGAGCCCGCTTGCCGGCTCCCCCTCAGTTCGGACGGGCTCGTCGGCAGGATCTCTTGCCGGGGACGTGCTTGTGGGCGGAGCGGTCAATGAAGGAGGCACAATGGGAATGTCTTCTCCTTGTTGCCGTTCTTCTCCTGCGAACCCAAAGACATCTGCGACAAGAGTGAAAGCCTCGGCACCAGCCAACAGAAAAAGGGATAATGAACTTACGCTGGGGGCTGTGCTGGGGGCTGCGCTGGAGGCTGCGTTGAGGGCTAGGCTCCGGGCTCACGATGACGGTTTCTGGCACGCTAGTGGAGCCTGCCGGGGGCTCGTCGCCCGTAGAAGTCCTTAACCTCTTCGCCATCCTCTCCAGCAAAGTTTCTGTGTCACTGCAGAAACAATACAAGCAAGTCAGTAAGATTGATACAGATTGGAAGGTGGAAGTTGTGGCAGATACTCACTCTTCTTCCTCCCGCTCTGGACTGAAGCCGGAGATGTCGAAGTCGACCTCCGTTGCGATGTCTAAGTGGGGAGGCGGAGGAGGGGTCCTGGGCCGCTTGGCTGTGGCAGGCGCCGGGGCAACCTCCGGCACGGTTGCGCGAGACCCTCCTGCCGCTCCGGCGGTGGTCGCTGGTGTGGGTCTCGCGCGCCGCGCGGGCTGTTGCCGGGCCCCCTACCGCGGTCCGGTCTTGCCGGCCACTTTCCTGCCGGGGGAGTCGCCGCTCGATGTGGGTTGGCTCGCCGGGACGCCTGATGCAGCTTTCCGAAGGACACGCTTTGCCTTCTTCGGGGGCGAGGGCTCTTCTCGCGTCTCCTCTTCGGCCGTGTCTTCGCCGGATGAGTTCTCAGCGGCTGCGCCGCCTTCTTCCCCGGCAACCTTATTCTCCTCGGCAGGTTTTGCCTCCACTACCACCTCTGCATCGCTGGCTTCCCACTCTGTGAAGCCAACGCTGCCGGCCTCCGCGGCAAGATTCGCTTCCTCCACTCTGGTAGCGATGTATGCTACCTCTTGATCCGTGGTGGCGCGAATAAGGTCTGACTCTTGCCGGACAGGCTTCTCCGTCAGATTGTCGAAGAACTTCTGCGCTTCTTCCTCGCTTGGCTCTACCCAGGTCGGGTCAAGGCCGTGGGCGTTAAACATCGGCAAGAAGGCAATGATCGACCCCAATGCAGAGTTGTTGCATAAGGGGACGATCCTTGCCGGCAGCCGGTGCTTGTCTCCGCGCTGGAATAACTTCTGGCGGAGAGCGCCAAGCTGCATAGCGGTCAGATTATTGTTCAGCCCAGGGCGCAGCCTCATGACATCCACTGCGTTCTTATACTCCCAGGCTGGCCTCCCCCTATTCTGCAGAGGGGCGATGCGGCGGCGGAGGAAGTCGAAGCCG
The DNA here is from genome assembly GCA_011799875.1 of Thinopyrum elongatum. Classification (NCBI taxonomy): domain Eukaryota; kingdom Viridiplantae; phylum Streptophyta; class Magnoliopsida; order Poales; family Poaceae; genus Thinopyrum; species Thinopyrum elongatum. The sequence continues at coordinate 160,819,566 of CM022299.1, forward strand.
ATCATCTCCATTGTCAGCCCGGCAGCCTTCATGCGGAGGATCCTGGTAGTGGCGATTGTGAGCTTCTCGTCTTCTGCGGCGAGATCGCCCCAATCCTTGCCGCGGACCACCTTCTGTCGCCGGGGATGACCAAAAGGATGAGGATCTGCTTCCTGGATCCAGCACCATTCGGCCCGCCACTCGTCCCACTTTTCGCGGTAAACCCCATCTGGGTATATCTCTTTGTTCCAGGCCCTTGGAATCCAAGCAATTGATCCAGAGAGAGCCTCTCCTTTTTGGATTCGAGGATAGAAATAGTGGCGGAAAAGAGCAGAATTGGGGATCACGCCAGCGAAATTCTCACAAAGGTGGGCAAAGATCGACATGCAAAATACGGCGTTCGGCGTGAAATCAAGAAGGCGGAAGCCGTATGTATACATGATGTCGTTGAAGAAATCGGAAAAGGGTGGACAGAGCCTGCAATAAAAATACGCAGTGAAGAAGGGGTATCTGTCCGATCCGCCTTTGGAACAAGCACCTGGGATTACGCGTGTGGCAGGGTGAGCTTGTGTTCCCTTCGCCCACATGCATTGGTATCGCCCCTTCAAAGTTTCGGGGTCGAGCGTCGGAGGGAAGACGATGAGCCTCTTCCGCATCTTCACCAGTTCGCTCTCCGGAACTTCAGCCTTCGCCTCCTTGTCCGTGCCCTTGCCTTTGCTGGCCTTGGGCGGCATGGCGACTGTGGAGATGGAGGCCGGGGGGCGGAGCGAGCGCGGGAGCAGCGGGCAGAAGAGAAAAAAGGTCTCGCTCTGAGCTCGAGCAGAGGAAGGCGATGGCGATGGCTAGATTGGGAAGAAGAGGGGGGTGAATAGGTTTGCGCCTCCACAACTTCTCCTTTTTATGGGGAAGGAGCGGGGCCGCCTTGTTTATCCCCCAATATGAATGCCCCTCTATGGGCGCGAAACAGTTTGCAGCCTTTTTGGCACGCTTCCCATGTCGCGCGCTCCGTGCGCGTAGTGGGGGCATAGTAAAACAAGATATTCATGAGCAGATTAATTCCCTGCCACGCGTGCCCGTGCACTGTTTGGGCCTAGCCCAACAACGCCTCGCACTCGTGTATGGCCTAGGCCCGGGGGCTCCTGTCGGTGTACTAAGTATTGGGCCACTAGTACCCCGTACTTGTGCACGGGCAGTTGTAGCCGTCTTCGCGGCAAGGCTTGCCGGGATCAGCTCCAGGTCGACTCAAGTCGTCAAGGAAAATCATCAGGTCAGAGATCTGGGGATCAGCAGATAAGCAAAGCTGGAAATCGAAGGCCAGCTTCCCCGACAGACATTTTCCAAAAAAAGTGATATGACTTCTGTCAACTTATAAGTCATGTCTGTCCAATTAACCTCTGTGTAATTGTTGTCAAATTAACCTCTGGGCCTTGCAGGAGTGCTGCAATGTGTCAGCGTAAATTGCAAGATGAGCCAGCAAGCTAACAGTGGAGTTGCCAACATGCTCAAAGTGCACGCAACATTGAGTTGACAGAAGCATGCCCACTACAACATATTTTGATGTCTCCTCTAGATTACGTGACACGCTTAAGATAGAACTATCTTATCAAGCACTGTGCATGCTCTAAATAGTAAAAAATTAACATTTGGGTAGTTGATAATAACATGTGAGATTATGAATATATCTTTTTGCAAATATATCAGAACAAAGTGTTCTTTTTTTTGCCGGTAGAAAAGAATGTTCAATGTAACTGATTAGCTCCATGCTGGTTTTGACTACTTTAATTTAAACATGAACCCCGTGTTTTCTTTGGTAACATAAAATTAGTAACTTAATGGAGATTGGACACCATGTCCTACCACGTACGTAAGTGCAGCAAGCAAGATTATTCACGTACAGGGCAGGCTTGTACTTCTTAGAGATAAGTAAAGAAAAGAAATGGGGAAGCTGACTACGACAGCATGTGAAGTTCCACTGCGAGGTTACTTGCTCCTTCTCGGTCGTCAGGAATCTATGTTCTTCCACTCTTTTTTTACGTGAGCTTTGTTCATCCTTTTGCCAACACGCGGGACATCTAGCATCAAGGTGCACGTGTCATGCAAGAAAATGGAGATAAGCAGTGCGTAAGTGAGTCGTGCACTTCGATGGCACGTACTACACAATATTTTTTCTCTTCGATGGCACGTGAATCGTGCACGTACTAAATGATGGAGCACGGGATGGTAGCCATGGACATGGTCGGCCCTTTTTTTTAACACAGTACAGACGCAAGCGCACATATACACGCGCATACACTCACCCCTATGAACGCACACACGCACACCCTACCCCTTTTTGGAGAGAGTACTAAATAACTTTGATGTGTCCCGTCAACTCGCAGAACGACGAGAAGCTTGCTTACTATGCCCTCTCCCTTGCCCACGCGCGCGCGGTGGCTCACAACACGAGGCGAAGCTTTTGCTTTATACAAGCGGTGGACGTGCAGCAGTTCATTCGGTGTCAGATTGCCAGAAGTATATACAGTAGTAGTACTACTACTGTAGTACCATCATCATTGTTCGACTTCCGGAAGAGACGAAGAGCCAAGCGCAAGGTCACCTATAGTACTAACCTTTAGTAGGAGTACAGTACTATAGCCAAAGCTGGGCCACCTTTTTAGAGCATGGTTAAATTAATATAGGCGGCTCTTGCAGCGGCACATCATTTAGAGCAAGTACTCTCTCCGTTCAGGAGCGGGACGCCGGCCAAGCTCCTCTTTCCACCATTTTCTCCACTCTTTCGGCGGCATCCGACGAGCAGGAAGAGCAGTTCTCCGGCATAAAATTTGTCTGGGTGGCCCGCCGAGTCCGGCAGTTACGAGCGAGGCAGCTCGCTGCTCCACCTACCTCGCCTAGCCCTAAGCCAGCACGTGGTTCCGCAGCTGGCCGCTCCAATCCTGCTCGAGGAAGAGTGCCGAGTTGCTCCACGCCGGCTTGTCGGGGAGCACGGGGGAACAGGCATCGTCGCTGCCCTTGACGCCGCCGCGTCGTACAGCACCTCTAGTGCCTGCGACTGTGCCATCCGACGTTGCCGCGCGCGTAGCCACGCCATGCAGGCAGAGAAAGAAGCCGCCGCGGATGTCGACGAGGTGACGCGGCTACGCGGATGTCGATGTGGTGACGGCCAGCATGTCCCCGCCGCCGCCATCATCGAGGAGAAGTAGAACATGGGAGGCCGCCGCCGATTGTATCCCATGAAGGCCACCGCCGAGGCGACACCGGCGAAAACAGCCGGTGTCTTGCACCTTTCTTCTTCAGTCGGATGCTGGAGGAGGACAAAGAGATCGGCCGACGACCATTTAGATTAGGTATATTAATTCTACCTTTAGCTCCGGATGAGCACAGCTTATTTAATGTAAATGTAATGAAATCTGTCATGTTTATATGAAATCCGGCCGTGTTTGCATGAATTTGCATCCACGTTCGTGCTCTCGGGCGAGCGCTGTTCGTCGCTGGAGTTGGACGATGGACTCCATCTCTGACAACCCTGCAAAGTGCGTCACCACCTTTGTGATGGCCAGGATGCGGTGAAAGAACAACGTCCTTCATTCCGTAGGTGATGGCCATTACCGCGCGCTCGTCTAGACGGCTCGGTAGCTCATGAAGCAGCACCAACAAAATGCCTTGTGCGTCTAGTACTCCATTGCAGTTGTAGTTGCTACATGCGCAACTCGGATTGCAGTTGCCGGTGAGCACGGCGACGCTGCGTGGCCATCCATCAATAGTGGCTGGTATGAGGATGACGTCGCCATGTACATCCTATTTGTACTAAAAATCATGAATGAAGAGTGTAAACATGTTTACGTACAACCTGAGTGGATTGCTCCAGTGGTCATCGCACGTGTAGTGTCATGCAAAGCTTCATTTATTAGGTTATAGAGTCATTTTGTTTTGGTATGTGCGATGTTACTCATAGAATGAGTAACTAGCTAGGCCTTGTTTGGTTCAACCTCCTCCCAAGGGGTTTGGAGAGGAATGGAGGGGAATTTGGCTTGTACATGATTTAATCCCCCACAATCACTGTTAATCCCCGTTAATCCCCGTTAAAACCCCTTGAACCACACATGCCCTTAAGGTTAAAAATGATCGTGATTATAGAGGACAAGGTACAAACTTCAAGGATTTAAAGGTGAGGGTTTGTTTCCGACTAGCTCTACAACCTCAAGGTTTATAAATCGGACTTCACTCTCCCCTCACGCACACGCGCGGGTACACTCACGGTGGAGCGCATTTGCACATGAAAATGCAGGTAATGTGACAATTTGAGACATCTAGCCATCCACTTAATGTCAGCCATACCAAGTGCGACCTGAACGCGGTGGCACGGTTATTGATCGAGTTTCTTTTTACTGGTACGTTAAATGAAAAGATGGCTCCGTGCGTATTCAATTTAAAACGATCGCTACGGAGAGAAAACAGTTATTACTCCACTAGTCCACTTCGGGACTTGCTTGCTACGGTTGCTCTCTTCTTCTCACTCTCTCACCCTCTCCAAATCTAAACAAGACGGCGGTGTCCACTCTCTTTGTCTCTCTCTCTTCTCTCCGGTTGACACAGATCTGACCGGATACCTTCCGCTGGTGGTCGCCGATGGTGAGGGAGGAAGCCGCCGCCACCGTCTTCTCTGACCTGGCGCCGGCGTGGGAGATCCTCCTCACCCTTGCTCCCCGCCGCCGAGTTGGCAGATCCCGCCGCCTGCCTTGCCACATCCCGTCGACCGGAGGTATAACATATTTTAGAACCAGCCTTGTTCTAATGGCCCAGCTCCCCACGTCGCTGCATCCCTTTTTTCATCAAGTTAGGATTGCTCCCCACGTCGCTGCATCCTGCATGTGGATATTCTTCTAGTATTACAAAGCTCCCCATGTAGCTAGCTCCGTCGGCTTCTCGAACACTCAAACACCACCTAAATTTTTACTATTAGAGGAAAAAAGGTACTACAGATACTGGCTAACGAACCGATCTCTTGGTTGGAAAGGGAAATGAAGATGCTGGCCTTACCGGTCTCTTGGTCGAAAAAGGACAGAAAGTGGGGGGTGTTGGGTCGACAATGCAACCGAGAATGAGCACGTCTAGATTTCTTGTGGTCACATAGGAAAGGTCACTGACAAGAACAAAAAACGCACAAATCCAGACATGCTTTGCATGTTTGTCGCACTCGGCAACACCTCTGCCTCACCACTTTATGCCTCGGTGGATGTAAAACATGCTTGTGCTCCCCTGTCCCTATGCCCTTACTGCTGTTGTTAATCTAACATCACAGGTAAAATGAAACAATGCCAGTGTTAATGTGATTCCGCTGTTAAGTAATGTTGTTGTCAATCTATTGCCATTGATAAAATGAATCAATGCCATCACCGTTTTATGAAATGCTTCTGTCTTGCTTTATTTCTCATAAAGAGTGTTTTGGGCCGTTACACTAAACTCTGACACCGGTAACATAGCTGCATCTCCGTTGAACTACACAAAATTTAATTGCACAATGGTTGACATGACGATGTGTTTCTCCTTTCCATACCACCCTTTGTTAGAACGACCGTTCTTGTTAATCGTGCACGTACGTACTGATCAAGTGCTACTCCCAATCTGTCATCACATAGTCATAATGCAATTGTTATGCATGTTAATGTAAGCCCCCGTTAATCTAGTGCCAGTGTTGATTTGATGTGATGGCACTTCTTAGTTAATGGCACTTTTTCATACTGTCACTGAAATGCCATTGATAACATATGGGATGCTGCTATTAATCATATGCCGCTACAAAAAAATGACACTGCTTAAATAACCCTGTTACATATTTGTGCAAACAGGGTTGTCTATGTGAAGACGGGTTGCCTGTATGGTGCCCGAGTGATGAATACGAGGCGCGGCCGGGCATTCTTAACCCTTGCAGCAAGTCCTCGAGACGGGGCGACGGGGTCACATCTTTCGTGAGTCTCTGCTCGTTACCGCAAGCCCAAGGTACTAGCGATTTGGATATTTGATCTGAGTGGGCCTCTGGCCCGATAGCACTAACCACCACGTGGGCATAGTATGGGCGTTCTGCATCGTATGCATCAGCCGAAAGCTCTGTCAGACATCCAGTTCAGCAGTGCGGCATGGAGTGATTGGCGCCATTCACGACAGAGGTGGTGCTTGGATCTGAGCCATGTGCGCAACGACCCGGAGGGCGAGGGGCGATGGCCCAAGACCCCCTTGCGCTTAGGATGTAGACCGGCGGGGACCTCTCTACTGAGCTCTAGGTAGGGCTGCGGTGTGTCATTTGGCTGAGGTCGGGCATGACCCGAAAAAGTGTGTCTGGCCGGAGTTAAGCGAGCGTGGTGGGTAAGTTGGTGCACCCCTGCAGGGAAGAAAACTTCTATCGATAGCCTGTCCTACAGTAACGGACACTCGGAGTTGTATCCTGATTGATACAATTTAGAACTGGATACTTGGATACTATGGCTCTGGGATTGCTTCTCGCAGGGAGTCGAGAAGGGATCTCAGGACGAGGTTGATGATTGTATGGCTCTGGGATTGCTTTCTCGCAGGGAGTCGAGAAAGGATCTCTGGGTGAGGTTGAGACTTAATGATACTGCTACTTTATATTGATCTGTTCTGCTCTCTTCTATTGCTGCAAGACCGATGAAGATGCTAGTCTTCAATAGGACTAGGCTTTCCTCTCTATTCTGGCATTTCTGCAGCCCAGTCCACATATACAGCCTCTCTTTGAAAATGTTGCATATGTAGTGTAGATCCTTGCTTGCTGAGTACTTCTGAGTACTCACGGTTGCTTTGTTTTCCTTTTCTCCCCATATCAGTTTGTCATGACCAAGATGACGGAGCCCCTGTGACAGATGCCCCGTCGATCGACTAGTACTACTACCCAGAGGATGGATACTACTACGAGTTGGCTGACGACCAGGAGTAGGATCGGAGGGTCCCAGGCAGGAGGCCTACGCCTTTCGATCGTAGTGTTTTATTTTGCCCCGCCTTTCCAAAGGCCTTTCTATTTCTCTTTTAATATCTGTACTCAGATATCTGATGCTTCTGCTGACGCTTGTATGCGAGCTTTTGTATTCGAGCCCTCGAGGCCCCTGGCTTGTAATATAAAGCTTGTATGACTTTATTTATGTTTTAGAGTTGTGTTGTGATATCTTCCCGTGAGTCCTTAGGCTTGATCGTGTGCATTTGCGTGTATGATTAGTGCACGATTGAGCCGGGGGCGTCACAAGTTGGTATCAGAGCCGACTGACTGTAGGAACCCCCCCTTTCCAACTCCTTGGCCGAAGTTGAGTCTAGTAACCGAAAATTGTTTTACTAACTTGGCTGTGTGGCTTACGGGACCACGTCGCCAATTAGGTGGTATTAGGATCTTTTACTCCTCATCTATACTCTGGGACTCTGATCTCTCTTCTATTCGGGTTAAAATTTTACTAACCCCAACATTAGGTTCTCGTGATCACATCCACCCGGTGTTCTGGAATTACCCCTCCTTTCTTCAAGATTGTGGGCCAGGTTCTACTTGCAGGATCCTCTTATCGAGGGCACCCTGTGTTTCACTTGCAGATTCCTCGCCCCAATAGTTTTCTCCAACATTGATGTAGCCTTTGCTATGTCTCGTTGTGTACTTCCATATCACGTGCCTGCGCGCCGCCTAGTTGTCTAGCCTCCCCTTTCAACTGTCGTAATGCCGGATACTAACCGAGGCTATGTGTGGCTTCGAATGTCTGGTGCGAATATGATGAAGTATCTATTGCACTTCCTTCTGTTGTGTGTGTTACTTCATGAATTATTCCATACACCTACAGTTCTTCTTGCTAAACTGCCCCTGTTGATTTGGCAGGATGGCGGACGATCCTCCACCTCCACCTTATATTGCCGCAATGATGCAACAATTTGAACTGAACCGTCAGGTTATGATCTGGATATTGGCTCAGTTCCCAAACCAGAATGCTCATCAGCAGCCTACACCAATAACACTGTCAGAATTCGTGCGCCTCAATCCGTCCACTTTTCGCAGCTCGACTGATCCAATGGATGCTAACGATTGGCTCCATGACATTGCCTTCCAGATGAAGTCGGCCAATGTTATCCCTGACAGTTATGTCACCTATGCGACGTATCACCTGAGGGATCAGCTGCTCAATGGTGGGAAAGCCACAAGGGTATGTTGCTTGCTGAAACTGTAACCACTTGGCAGGAATTTCAGTCAGCCTTTCATGCATGGTACATTCCTCAAGGTCTGATCAACCAGAAGAAGCAGGAGTTCCGCAAACTCTCACAGGGCACAATGACTGTGGATGAATATCAGAGGAAATTCCTTGAACTGTCCCACTATGCTGAAGATGACGTCGACACTGACACTCGCAAGCAGGAGAAATTCCGTGAAGGACTACGTACTAATATAAAACTTGCACTTGCTGTCCATGATTTCACAGACTTCACAACGCTTGTCAGGAAATCTTTCCAAGTTGAAACAGCTCTGACTGAATGCCAGGAGTCGCTCAAGCGCACTCGTGATGTTGGTTCGTCTTCGGGTCGACCTGTTCAGAAATGTCGAGTCTGGATCCCTCACAATGTTCATCATCGACCTGCTCCAACACCAAGGCCGTCATATGCTGCACCTCGTCTACCTTCACCACGAAGACAACTGAACATTGCAAGTGGACATCCCAATGTTGGTGTTTCTCCCCATAATGATGGTCTATGCCACCAGTGTGGACAGCCAGGGCACCGTACTATCAACTGCCGTCAGAGTCAGCCTCAACACGCATCACATCCTTCTGCTGGTTGCAGGAAGAGCCGTCGAAAACATCCTGCTAGGAACGTTGAAACCAGACTACCTGCTAGTCAACTTGTTCATGTCAACCAAGTCAACATGGAAGAAGCTCGACAGGACCCCAAGATTGTGATGGGCACCCTTCTAGTGAATTCAATCCCAGCTTCAGTCCTCTTTGATTCTGGAGCATCGCACTCCTTCATGTCCAAAGGTTTTGCGCGAAGCCATGATATACTTTTCGAGGAGATGTCCATCCCATTAGTAATCCATTCACCTGGGGCTAATTGGCAAACTGCCATGGTAAGCCACGGTAACCACATTGTGATCGGAGGATTGATGTTCCCCGTTTCACTCATTGCTCTCAAGACCTCCAACATAGACATTATTCTGGGTATGGACTGGTTGAAGCCTTATAAAGCTTTGATTGACTGTGCCACTGAATCAGTCCGGCTCACTCACCCTTCTGGCCAGAAAGTACAATACTCAGCTCGAATAGCTCAGGATGCTGAGACTCAAATATATGTTCTGAATGCATTGAATGCTTCCCCTCTTGAAGGCATCGAGAACGTTCCATTTGTTCGTGATTTTCAAGATGTCTTTCCAGAAGAACTTCCAGGAATACCCCCTGCTAGAGCTGTCGAGTTTGTCATCGACTTGAAGCCTGGCACTACCCCTATTGCGAAGCGTCCTTATAAAATGCCTCCGCACCACCTTCTTGAACTTAAGGAGGAAATCGACACGTCACTTAAGAAGGGCTTCATCCACCCCAGTTCCTCCGCTTGGGGAGCACCTTCACTCTTCGTTAAGAAGAAGGATGGAACTAACCGATTGGTTCAGGATTATCGGCCCATTAACCAAGCCACCATCCAGAACAAATATCCGCTTCCTCGGATCAATGATTTGTATGATCAACTTGCTGGATCATCGGTATTCTCTAAACTTGATTTGAGGTTGGGTTATCATCAGATCCGTGTTCGTGAAGAGGATATTCCCAAGACTGCATTTGTTACTCGTTATGGCTCCTACGAGTACACTATCATGTCATTTGGCTTAACAAATGCTCCAGCCACATTCTCCCGTCTGATGAATTACATCTTCATGGATTACCTCGACAAGTTCGTCGTGGTTTATCTAGATGATATTCTGGTCTATTTAAAGAATAAGGAAGAACATGCCGAACACCTCCGTCTTGTACTGGAAAGGCTCCGAGAACACCAGTTGTATGCCAAATACTCCAAATGTGAATTCTGGCTTTCTGAAGTAACTTACCTTGGTCATGTGATTTCCAAGGATGGAATTGCTGTTACCCAGAACGAGTTCAGGCTATTCTTGACTCGACACCTCCGAAAAACATCAAGCAAGTGAGAAGTTTTCTTGGCCTTGCAAGCTATTGCCATCGATTTGTCGAGAACTTTTCTAAGATTGCTAAGCCTTTGACTGATCTGCTTCACAAGGGCGTTAAATTTGAATGGACAGAAAAATGTCAGGAAAGTTTCCAGACACTCAAAGACAAGCTGACATCTGCCCCAGTACTATCTCCTCCAGATACCCGCAAAGACTTTGTGATCTATTGTGACGCATCGCGTGAAGGATTAGGCTGTGTCCTAATGCAAGAGCGTAAAGTGATTGCTTATGGCTCTCGTCAGTTGCGCCCACATGAAGAGAATTATCCGGTACATGATCTAGAACTAGCTGCTGTGATCTATGCATTGCAGTTGTGGCGACATTACCTTCTCGGTAATCGTTGCGAGATCTACACGGATCATAAAAGTCTGAAGTACTTGTTTACTCAACCATCTCTAAACCTCCGTCAGCAAAGATGGATGGAGGCCATTGCGGACTATGATTTGGGTATTTCCTATACCCCTGCCAAGGCTAACGTGATGGCTGATGCCTTAAGCCGCAAGTCCTATTGCGACAACCTCATGGTTAGGCGAGCTCAACCTCGTCTTTTTGAAGAACTGTGCAAGCTGAATCTGCGTATTGTTCCACAGGGCTCTCTAAATAACCTTGTGATACAACCAGATCTTGAGAAAGCTATTAAGAATGCGCAAGCTAAAGATGCTGAAATTGATCTCATGAAGAAAGATCTTCACCTTCAAAAGTACAGGGATTTCTCGCTGTCTGAAGATGGAGCCTTGTATTTCAGAAACCACATTGTGGTACCTCGCTTCGAACTCATGACTGACAAGGTCATGAAGGAGGCACATGATACCCTGCTGTCTATTCATCTGGGTAGCACCAAGATGTATCGTGATCTCCGTCAAAGGTACTGGTGGTCTAAAATGAAGCAGGATATTGCTCGATATGTTGCTGAATGTGATATGTGTCGTCGCGTTAAAGCAGAACATCAGAAGCCGGCTGGAATTCTGCAACCACTTCCTATTCCTCTATGGAAATGGGATAAGGTTCAGATGGATTTCGTTACAGGACTTCCCAGGTCACAGAAGGGTCACGATGCTATTCTTGTCGTCGTCGACCAACTTTCTAAAGTTGCACACTTTCTGCCCGTCAAGGAAACTATCACTGCTAGCCAGTTAGCAGAGTTGTATATCTCCAGAATTGTATCACTCCACGGTATTCCGAAGGAGATCAGCTCAGACCGTGGCGGCCTTTTCACTTCCAAATTCTGGGAAAGTTTCCAAACAGCTATGGGAACTCATATTACCTGGAGTTCAGCTTATCACCCCCAATCCCAAGGCCAAGTCGAGCGAGTCAACCAAGTGCTTGAAGACATGCTTCGGGCTTGTGTTATTTCATTCGGCAAGAAGTGGGAAGAATCTCTCCCGTATGCCGAGTTCTCTTATAACAACAGCTATCAAGCCAGTTTGAAAATGGCCCCCTTCGAAGTACTCTATGGACGTAAGTGTCGAACCCCTCTGAATTGGTCAGAAACTGGGGAACGACCTCTCGTGGGTCCGGATATTATTCAACATGCCGAAGAGCAAGTTCGTATTGTCCGGGAAAATCTCAAGACGGCTCAGGACCGTCAGAAGAGCAACTATGATCGTAAACGATGGGGTTTGACTTATCAACCTGGTGATCAAGCTTATCTTCGTGTCACTCCTACGAAGGGCACTCACTGTTTCGGAATCAAGGGCAAGTTAGCTCCACACTACATTGGTCCTTTCCGCATATATGCTAGGCGTGGTCAGGTGGCGTATAAATTGGAATTGCCGCTGCAATTCTCTCATGTCCACGACGTCTTCCATGTGTCGCAACTTCGTCGTTGCTTCAAGGAATCTCTGCACCGAGCTGTGGATCACGAGATGCTCGAATTGCAAGATGATCTATCTTATAAGGAGCATCCGATCCGCATTCTCGATGAAGCTGAACGTCGGACCCGTCAGAAGGTTACCAAGTTCCTCAAAGTGCAGTGGTCAAATCATACTGAAGATGAAGCCACTTGGGAACGCGAGGATAATCTTCGTGCGGAATACCCCGAACTTTTTCCTTCTACCTCTTAATTCTCGGGACGAGAATTCTTGATAGATGAGGAGAATTGTAACACCCCATGTCATTAGCCACGGTAATAACTTTTGATAAGGACAAGTCAGCATGTTTAATAGTGCATAAACATCATTAGCATCCTATTGCATTTCAGCTCCTAACTCAAATTCAAATTTAAATGAAAGTGGAAAATAAAAGTTATCCAACATAGAAACTAAAATGTTCAATCAATAACAAATAATACAGAGACTATTCTAAAATTGAAACCAATAATTAATAAATTAATTAGGTTGCACTAACATTACCAAAACAGCAAGGATTAATGCATTTTAATTATTATAAAAATTTGTGTGAATTCAAATTGTCTACAAACCAATTTTGGATAGTGGTAGATAGTGCCAAACATTTAATGGAACAGTTGCCTTATTTTACAAAAATTATTTGGAATAAAAACAAGAGACAAAACAGAAAAGAAAGAAGCAGAAAAAGAGAAAGGCCTAAGCATCTACTGTGCACTCGGCCTGCCCGCTATAGCCGCGGCCCAGCCCACCCCCGCGTTTTCCCCCACCTCCTGCACTGCTCACGCCGCTGCTGTCGAGCACCTGGAGCGCGTGAGCCAGGCCCCCCCTTCGAGCGATCGACAGCGCGCCCGCGCGCGCGCTGGGTATATGAGCGACCCCCTCGACCTCGCGGATGAACCCTAGCCCAGTTTCCCCCCTTCCTCCCTCGCTCCCCACCTCGCCCGAGTGCAACCATGGCCGCCACCGCGACGTAGCCACGGCCACCGTGCTCCTCTCGCCGCCTCTCCATGTCCACGAGCTCCGCCGCAACGCGCCCGACCTCGTCGACCACGAGCCTGAGCTCCGGGTGCCCAGCATCGCCCCCACGCTGTCGTCTTCTTCCTCGGCCACCGGAGATCTTCCTCCTCGCCGACGACGCCTCTGCTGCTCCAAAACTGTCACCGGGCCACCGTGCGCCTCCGCTGTGAGCTACTCCCCCCTCCTCATCTCTCTGTTGCTTCGCACGCACGCGCTAGCCGCCTCTCCATGTGAACCCGAGCCCGACGTTGCGGACCTTGTCGCCGATGAGGCTCCGGTGACCATTTGGTCACGGGCACGAGTCCCACCGCTTCGTCCGCACGCGTAGAGCATATCTAGCCCACTACCTCGAGCTACGGCGCCCTACTTCATCCATTCCACCCCCGTCCGAACTCCGGCGCCCGCCGCGAGGCTCGCCGCTGACGTTACACGCCGTTTCCGGCCCAGGCACCGCCACCACTTGACGCGCGCGAGCGCTAGCTCTAGAACGCAAGTGACCGCGCCCGTTTTGGCCCTTCGTAGGCGAATCCCGAGCCGCTCCGGCGATCTTCCGCCGCGGAAATCGTCGCCGGCGTGTTTCCGGTGATGCCGCCGACGTGGCGCATGTGGGGCCCACTCCTGGGTCGCTGACCAGTGGGTCCCCAGGCCCCACTTTGACCCGTTGACTGGGTCAACCCTGCTGACTGGGCAGGCCCAGTCACTGACATATGGGCCCCACCCCATTTAAACGATTTTAAATAAATGAGTAATTAGTTAATTATAATACTAATCAGTCACTGACTGCTGGGGCCCACCCTCTAATTAATTCAGTTAATTAAATTAACCCCTCTGATTAAACCAAAGTGTATGACATGTGGGTCCCACCTGTCTGGTTTGACTGGTCAGCCGACCAGTTGACCTGCTGACGTCATGCTTAGGTCATGCTGACGTCACTTACACTGTTTTGGATAATGTTTATTTTAAATATTTAAATAAATTCCAAAAATTAGTAAAAACTTTAGAAAATCGTATAAAATAATCCGTAACTCAGATGAAAATACTTTGTACATGAAAATTGCTCAGAATGACGAGACAAATCCGAATACGCGATCCGTTCGTCCGTCACACATCCCTAACTATCCGAACATGGAACCGTTCCCCTCCGGTCATTTGTCTGACAAATGTCCGAAACCGGGAAAACATTCCCGGATAGATTCCTCCTTCCTCGGTGACGTGCAACCATACGTTAGGACACACCCGACATTGCATATTATCATGTCGTACATTGTGTTGCTCTTGTTTGTTGTGTATTTATATTGTTTCCTCCCCCTCTTCTCTCTCGCTAGACCCCGACGTCGTCCCCGAGACCGACGCAGCTCCGGAGATCGAAGACACCATTGACAACCTTGCCCTTGCCGCCGAGCAACCAGGCAAGCCCCCCCCCCCTTGAGCATACCGATATCGCCCATTCTATTTCTCATGCTTGCATTAGAATTGCTGCTGCTGCTTTACCTATTCTGATGCATAGCCTGTTTATTGTATCCTGCTGTTGATAATTACCTGCATATCCTAAACTGCTTAGTATAGGCTGGGTAGAGACCTATTAGTGACCCCACTTATCCCGACTGCCCCGCTGGATTATCTGAAGACCTGATCAACGGGATTGAAGACCAGGCCCCGACACCACACATCACCCCCCTTAGTTGTAACGACACCGCAGCGTTAATATTGAGAGCCGAGGGTGATACCTCGTGTATCACTTCTGATGTTAACTCTGTAGAGTAGCTATTCGTTCGTGGTCATCGAGGGTGATTCCTCCTTCACCACTTCCGGTAACGACGCTGTCGTGCAACACATCAAGTGTGAACCCATCGAGGGTGATTCCTCCGAGTTCACCTTGACGGATACATCGGGTGGAAATTCAATGAGAGTGGTACCTCGGATTCCCCTGATGTTATAGACACACGGATACTTGGACTTTACACTATTACTTGGATAGGCGGTTCGACCCTGAGGGGTACCCGCGTGCGCCTGAGAGGCGAGTGTTGTGAAGACGGGTTGCCTGTATGGTGCCCGAGTGATGAATACGAGGCGCGGCCGGGCATTCTTAACCCTTGCAGCAAGTCCTCGAGACGGGGCGACGGGGTCACATCTTTCATGAGTCTCTGCTCGTTACCGCAAGCCCAAGGTACTAGCGATTTGGATATTTGATCTGAGTGGGCCTCTGACCCAAAAGTACTAACCACCATGTGGGCATAGTATGGGCGTTCTGCATCGTATGTATCAGCCGAAAGCTCTGTCAGACATCCAGTTCAGCAGTGCGGCATGGAGTGATTGGCGCCATTCACGACAGAGGTGGTGCTTGGATCTGAGCCATGTGCGCAACGACCCGGAGGGCGAGGGGCGATGGCCCAAGACCCCCTTGCGCTTAGGATGTAGACCGGTGGGGACCTCTCTACTGAGCTCTAGGTAGGGCTGTGGTGTGTCGTTTGGTCGAGGTCGGGCATGACCCGAAAAAGTGTGTCCGGCCGGAGTTAAGCGAGCGTGGTGGGTAAGTTGGTGCACCCCTGCAGGGAAGAAAACTTCTATTGATAGCCTGTCCTATGGTAACGGACACTCGGAGTTGTATCCTGATTGATACAATTTAGAACTGGATACTTGGATACTATGGCTCTGGGATTGCTTCTCGCAGGGAGTCGAGAAGGGATCTCAGGACGAGGTTGATGATTGTATGGCTCTGGGATTGCTTTCTCGCAGGGAGTCGAGAAAGGATCTCTGGGTGAGGTTTAGACTTAATGATACTGCTACTTTATATTGATCTGTTCTGCTCTCTTCTATTGCTGCAAGACCGATGAAGATGCTAGTCTTCGATAGGACTAGGCTTTCCTCTCTATTCTGGCATTTCTGCAGCCCAGTCCACATATACAGCCTCTCTTTGAAAATGTTGCATATGTAGTGTAGATCCTTGCTTGCTGAGTACTTCTGAGTACTCACGGTTGCTTTGTTTTCCTTTTCTCCCCATATCAGTTTGTCGTGACCAAGATGACGGAGCCCCTGTGACAGATGCCCCGTCGATCGACTAGTACTACTACCCAGAGGATGGATACTACTACGAGTTGGCTGACGACCAGGAGTAGGATCGGAGGGTCCCAGGCAGGAGGCCTACGCCTTTCGATCGTAGTGTTTTATTTTGCCCCGCCTTTCCAAAGGCCTTTTGGTTTCTCTTTTAATATCTGTACTCAGATATCTGATGCTTCCGCTGACGCTTGTATGCGAGCTTTTGTATTCGAGCCCTCGAGGCCCCTAGCTTGTAATATAAAGCTTGTATGACTTTATTTATGTTTTAGAGTTGTCTTGTGATATCTTCCCGTGAGTCCTTAGGCTTGATCGTGTGCATTTGCGTGTATGATTAGTGCACGATTGAGCCGGGGGCATCACAGTCTATCTCCATATGGTGTCTATTTGTCCAAACGGAAGCACAAACCTCAATTTTAGTGGAACCTGCTATCAGCTGACCTCACGGTGCTCCAGGTATTCCTACATTCGTAACTAGGTAGAATGACCAACGCAAGATGAAATTAGCTTATTCGTACGCTGACTTGCTGTTTGCAGTGTGGAACGAGCCTGTCATGTGTGGAGGAGCAAACAAGCACTGCAGCCGCGCCGTCAATGCAAGATAAAAGAGACCGAGTCATTGATGGCCTGGCCGGCGAGTAGGGGTCGTGCAAACAGCGGTGCATTATTTTAGTGGAACTGCACAAAAAAGATATTGGGGTTAGTCGGACAAATTTTCTACAGCCACACGGAAGGAATTGCGCTCATCGATTGCATAGAATTTCCTCCGTGCCATCATAGGAGATCCCAAGGTGGAAATCAACTAACCACCTATAAAATTATGCATAATCTTCCTCACGCAGGTCAGTATCCCCTTCGTCCAAATGATCGTGTTTTGTCATGCCGAGCTATTGATATGTGCTACTGCTTTGCAACACCGTTTAAGTACAGCGCTTTCCTATCTTTTCACATTCAGGACAATGAAGATGATTTCAGTGGAACTGCACAAAATGGCCTCATGTTGAGTGATCTCTATTGCCTCCTCTGTTTGCTGCAATGTGTTAGCATAAATTGCAAGATGAGCCATCAAGCTAGAAGTGGAGTTGCCAACATGCTCAAAGTGCACGCAACATTGAGCAGAAAGAAGCATGCCCAGGAAATTAATGTGTGCGTAGGGAGGCCCGTTGCTCACAGAAGCATTGATCATTTTTTCTTTATTTCTACACCTTCTCATAGCTTTGTCTTGGTTATAGTCTTGTGAATCATGTAGATGCGTAAACATGCTGAACTTAAGTGCTTGTGAATGTTAGCTAGTATGCATACCGTATCTTGTGAAGCTTAGTTTGAATGTTAGCGTGTCAACCTTTACAATCTATGTATATTGTGGGCATGTTATTTGACCCCTCATTTTGCTGCGCTACGACCAGTGTGAGTGTCTACATGCAGTACACCATCCTCTAATTTGATGGATGCCAAGCCGGCCCGAAAAGGAGCTATAACTTTTTTTCAAGTTGAAAAATGTTACCGATGAGGAGCCATAATTAAGCTAGAGGCGTCTCTTTTTTTCTTTCGAATGGGCAATAAGCTGGAGAGTGTCTCTAATGGGCTGCCTCTAGTGTTAAGGCCCTCCAGTACGAAATACGGGCAGCCTACTAGGCCGATACAAAAGCCTATCCATATTAGAGCCCATTTGTTTTTGTTTTTTGCGAGGAAAAGCCCATATTTCTTGAAGAGGGGGCGATCCCAGATAAACCCTCCTTCCTCCTTGCTTCCACTTATACTGCAGCTCGCTGGACTCTCCCGCTTCCATCGCCCCCCAATTCCTCCTGCTCCCCATCTTCCTCACTCGTACAGAAAAACCCCGCTCACCTTCTTCCTCACTCGTACAGAAAACACCTGCTCCTCTTCTTCCACTCCTACAGAAAACCCCAGCCCTCCTTCTTCCCCACTCGCACTGCCACTAGGCTCATCTATGGCTACTCTGCTCAAACCCGTGAGCTCGGCGCGACGCCCGCAAGGAAAATGGAGTCGGCCGGCCCCAGCGCCAAGAAGATGAGGCTCCCACCAGCGGCGACGCCGGTTGTAGATCCCGCACCCGGCAGCGCGGGGAGAAGCGGCAGGCCCCCCACCGGATCTGAGGAACCCATAGAATCTTAGGTGGACCGCATCAGCGATCTCCCGGACACCATCCTTGGGGAGATCATCTCGCTTCTCCCCACCAAGGATTGCTGCCGCACCCAAGTCCTCTCAACTCGGTGGCGCCCTCTATGGCGTGCCACGCCCCTTAATCGCGACGGTCCTCAGCTATTTGTCGTTCATGATTTTGAACTCCTCAGAGCCATCCTCTCCTCCCACCAGGGCTCCGTTCAACGCCTCTGCATCCCGACATGCTACCTGTTGTCCATACCCTGCACGGTGGATGCCTGGCTGACATCCCCTGAATTCGAAAAACCCCAGCAGTTTGAGTTCTACCATTACCACAAAAGTTTCATACCATGAACTGAACACCAAGAATTTGTGCCCACACCACCATTGTCCATCTCGTGGTTTTCCTTCTCTCTCCAAACCACCACCTTCGCTCGGTGCCATCTACCAGACGATTTGGTACAAATGCTTCGACTCCCACTGCTAAAAAAAACTTTCGCTTGTGGCCGTTTATCTGTCGGAGGCCTCACTGCACAGCATCATTGATACGTCTCCAACGTATCTATAATTTTTGATTGTTCCATGCTATTATATTATCTGTTTTGGATGTTTTATATGCATTAATATGCTATTTAATATTATTTTTGGGACTAACCTATTAACCTAGAGCCCATTGCCAGTTCCTATTTTTTCCCTATTTTTGAGTTTCGCAGAAAAGGAATACCAAACGGAATAAAACTTTCGCGATGATCTTTCTTGGACCCAAAGGAAACCAGGAGACTTGGAGATGAAGTCGGAGGAGCCACGAGGCAGCCACAAGGACGGAGGGCGCGCCCAGGGGGGTAGGGCGCGCCTCCACCCTTGTGGGCCCCTCGTGCGTCTCCCGACCTAATTCTTTCGCCTATATGTACTCTTATATGCCCAAACCACTAGAGGCATCCATGAAAAGACTTTTCCACCGCCGCAACCTTCTGTACCCGTGAGATCCCATCTAGGGGCCTTTTCCGGTGTCTTGCCGGAGGGGGATTTGATCACGGAGGGCTTCTACATCAACACCATTGCCCTTCCGATGAAGCGTGAGTAGTTTACCTCAGACCTACGGGTCCATAACTAGTAGCTAGATGGCCTTTTCTCTCTCTTTGATTCTCAATACCAAGTTCTCCTCGATGTTCTTGGAGATCTATTCGATGTAATACTCTTTTGCGGTGTGTTTGCCGAGATCCGATGAATTGTGGATTTATGATCAGCTTATCTATGAATATTATTTGAATCTTCTCTGAATTCTTTTATGCATGATTTGATATCTTTGCAAGTCTCTTCGAACTATCGATTTGGTTTGGCCAACTAGATTGGTTTTTCTTGCAATGGGAGAAGTGCTTAGCTTTGGGTTCAATCTTGCGGTGTCCTTTCCCAGTGACAGTAGGGGCAGCAAGGCACATATTGTATTGTTGCCATCAAGGATAAAAAGATGGGGTTTTCATCATATTGCTTGAGTTAATTCCTCTACATCATATCATCTTTCTTAATCGTTACTCTGTTCTTCATGAACTTAATACTCTAGATGCAGGCAGGAGTCGGTCGATGTGTGGAGTAATAGTAGTAGATGCAGAATCATTTCGGTCTACTTGACACGGACGTGATGCCTATATTCATGATCATTGCCTTAGATATCGTCATAACTTTGCGCTTTTCTATCAATTGCTCGGCAGTAATTTGTTCACCCACCGTAATATTTTCTATCTTGAGAGAAGCCTCTAGTGAAACCTATGGCCCCCGGGTCTATTTTCCATCATATAATCTTCTACTTTCCAATCTACGAGTTTCTGATCTACTATTTTGCAATCTTTTACTTTTCAATCTATAAAACATAAATACCAAAAATATTTACTTTACCGTTTATCTATCTCTATCAGATCTCACTTTTGCGAGTAACCATGAAGGGATTGACAACCCCTTTATCGTGTTGGGTGCAAGTTTGGTGTTTGTTTGTGCGGGTATTCGGTGACTTGCGTGTTGTCTCCTACTGGAATGATACCTTGGTTCTCAAAACTGAGGGAAATACTTACTCTACTTTGCAGCATCACCCTTTCCTCTTCAAGGGAAAAAACAACACAAGCTCAAGAAGTAGCAGGAAGAATTTCTGGCGCCGTTGCCGGGGAGATCTACACCAAGGCAAGACATACCAAGTACCCATCATAAACTCCCATCTCTCGCATTAAATTATTCGCCATTCGCCTCTCATTTTCCTCTCCCCCACTTCTAAAATGATTTTCAAAAAGTTTGCCTTTTCTTTGCCTCTCTCTTTGCCTTTTCTTCGCCCCTCTTCCGTCGTCTTCTTCGTTTGCTTTTTGTGTGCTTGTGTGTTGGATTGCTTGCTTTGTCACGATGACTCAAGAGAATACCAAATTGTGTGCTTTTCCAACACCAATAATAATGATTTTATTAGTACTCCGATTGCTCCCGCTACTAATGCGGAATCTTGTGAAATTAATGCCGCTTTGCTGAATCTTGTTATGAAAGATCAATTTTCTGGCCTTCCTAGTGACGATGCAGCATCCCATCTAAACAATTTCATTGATTTGTGTGATATGCAAAAGAAGAAAGATGTGGATAATGATATTGTTAAATTGAAGCTATTTCCGTTCTCACTACGAGACCGTGCTAAAACTTGGTTTTCATCTTTGCCTAAAAATAGTATTGATTCATGGAATAAGTGTAAAGATGCTTTTATTTTCATGTATTTTCCTCCCGCTAAGATCATCTCCCTTAGGAACGATATTATGAATTTTAAACAACTTGATCATGAGCATGTTGCACAATCTTGAGAGGGAATGAAATTGATGATACGAAATTGCCCTACTCATGGTTTGAATTTGTGGGTGATTATACAAAAAATTTATGTCGGATTGAATTTTGCTTCTAGAAATCTTTTAGATTCGGCCGCGGGAGGCACTTTTATGGAAATTACTCTAGGAGAAGCTACTAAACTTCTAGATAATATTATGGTTAATTATTCTCAATGGCATACCGAAAGATATTCCACTAGTAAAAAGGTGCATGCAATTGAAGAGATTAATGTTTTGAGTGGAAAGATGGATAAACTTATGAAATTGTTTGCTAGCAAGAGTGTTTCTTTTGATCCCAATGATATGCCTTTATCCACTTTGATTTAAAATAATAACGAATCTATGGATGTGAATTTTGTTGGTAGGAACAATTTTGGTAATAACGCGTATAGAGGCAATTTTAATCCTAGGCCGTTTCCTAGTAATTTCTCTAATAATTATGGAAATTCCTACAACAATTCTTATGGAAATTATAATAAGATGCCCTCTAAATTTGAGAATAGTGTTAAAGAATTTATGAGTTGGCAAAATAATTTCAATGCTTTGATTGAAGAAAAATTGCTTAAGATTGACGATTTGGCTAGGAACGTGGATAGAATTTCTCTTGATGTTGATTCTTTGAAACTTAGATCTATTCCACCCAAGCAGGATATCAATGAGTCTCTCGAGGCTATGAGAATTTCCATTGATGAGTGCAAAGAAAGAACCGCTAAGATGCATGCTAAAAAGATTGGTTTGTAAAAACGTGTTCTTCTAGTTTCCGTGAAAATAATGATGAAGATCTAAAAGTGATTGATGTGACTCCTATTGAATCTTTGTTTTCCAACGTAAATCTTGATAAATATGGGACTAGAGATGAGTCAACTTTAGTTAGAAGGTGTCCCAATGATTTGGAGTTTTTAGATCTTGATGCAATAATTAATAAAAGTGGGATTGGAGAGGTCAAAACTTTAAGTAGCAATGAACCCACTCTTTTGGATTTCAAGGAATTTAATTATGATAATTGTTTTTTAATAGATTGTATTTCCTTGTTGCAATCCGTGTTGAATTCTCCTCATGCTTATAAACAAAACAAAGCTTTTACTAAAGATATCGTTGATGCTATGATGCAATCTTTTGAAGAAAAGCTTGAATTGGAAGTTTCTATCCCTAGAAAACTTTATGATGAGTGGGAACCTACTATTAAGATTAAGATTAAAGATTATGAATGTCATGCTTTGTGTGATTTGGGTGCTAGTATTTCCACGATTCCAAAAACTTTATGCGATGTGTTAGGTTTCCGTGAATTTGATGATTGCTCTTTAAATTTGCATCTTGCGGATTACACTATTAAGAAACCTATGGGAAGGATTAATGATGTTATTATTGTTGCAAATAGGAATTATGTGCCCGTAGATTTCATTGTTCTTGATATAGATTGCAATCCTATATGTCCTATTATTCTTGGTAGACCTTTCCTTAGAACGACTGGTGCAATTATTGATATGAAAGAAGGAAACATTAGATTTCAATTTCCATTAAGGAAGGGCATGGAACACTTTCCAAGAAAGAAAATTAAATTGCCTTATGAATCTATTATGCGAGCCACTTATGGATTGCATGCCAAAGATGACAATACCTAGATCTATTCGTGTTTTTATGCCTAGCTAAGGGCGTTAAACAATAGCGCTTGTTGGGAGGCAACCCAATTTTATTTTTGTTTTTGATTTTTAGGTTCTGTTTTGAATTAAATAATTCATCTAGCCTCTGGTTAGATGTGGTTTTATGTTTTAATTAGTGTTTGTGCCAAGTAAGACCTTTGGGATAGCTTACGGTGATAGTTGATTTGATCTTGCTGAAAAACAGAAACTTTTGCTCCCAGGAAAATAATTTTCATAATTCACATAAGAGTCATTTTGAGTTGATTCTTTTTTCAGAAGATTAATAAACAAATTTGTTAGGTCGTCCTAATTTTTCATAATTTTTGGAGTTACATAAGTATTCGATATTTCCATATTGCTACAGACTGTTCTGTTTTTGACAGATTCTGTTTTCTATGTGTTGTTTGCTTATTTTGATGAATCTATGGGTAATATCGGGGGGTATGAACCATGGAAAAGTTGGAATACAGTAGATATTACACCAATATAAATAAAGAATGAGTTCACAACAGTACCAAAAGTGGTGATTTATTTTCTTGTACTAACGGAGCTTATGAGATTTTCTGTTGAGTTTTGTGTTGTGAAGTTTTCAAGTTTTGGGTAAGGATTTGATGGAGTATGGAATAAGGAGTGGAAAGACCCTAATCTTGGGGATGCCCAAGGCACCCCAAGGTAATATTCAAGGACAACCAAGAGCCTAAGCTTGGGGATGCCCCGGAAGGCATCCCCTCTTTCGTCTTCGTCTATCGGTAACTTTACTTGAGGCTATATTTTTATTCACCACATGATATGTGTTTTGCTTGGAGCGTCTTGTATAATTTGAGTATTTACTTTTTAGTTTGCCACAATCATCCTTGATGTACACACCTTTTGAGAGAGACACGCATGAATCATGATTTATTAGAATACTCTTTGTGCTTCACTTATATCTTTTGGGCTAGGCAATTTTGCTCTAGTGCTTCACTTATATCTTTTTAGAGCATGGCGGTGGTTTTATTTTATAGAAATTGATGAACTCTCATGCTTCACTTATATTATTTTGAGAGTCTTTAAAACAGCATGGTAATTTTCTTTGGTTATAAATTTAGTCCTAATATGATAGGCATCCAAGAGGGATATAATAAAAACTTTCATACAAAGTGCATTGAATACTATGAGAAGTTTGATTCCTTATAATTGTTTTGAGATATGAAGATGGTGATATTAGAGTCATGCTAGTGAGTAGTTATGAATTTGAGAAATACTTGTGTTAAGGTTTGTGAGTCCCGTAGCATGCACGTAACCGTTATGTAACGAAGTTGGAGCATGAGATATTTTTTGATTGTCTTCCTTATGAGTGGCGGTCGGGGACGAGCAATGGTCTTTTCCACCCAATCTATCCCCCTAGGACCATGCGCGTAGTACTTTGTTTTGATGACTAATAGATTTTTGCAATAAGTATGTTCTTTATGACTAATGTTGAGTCCAGGGATTATACGCACTCTCACCCTTCCACCTTTGCTAGCCTCTCTAGTGCTGCGCAATTTTCGTCGGTGCCATAAACCCACCATATACCTTCCTCAAAACAGCCACCATACCTACCTATTATGGCATTTCCATAGCCATTCCGAGATATATTGCCATGCAACTTTCCACCGTTCCATTTATTATGACACGCATCATCATTGTCATATTGCTTTGCACGATCATGTAGTGGACATCGTATTTGTGGCAAAGCCACCTTTCATCATTTTTTATACATGTCACTCTTGAATCATTGCACATCCCGGTACACCGCTGGAGGCTTTCATATAGAGTCATATTTTGTTCTAGTATCGAGTTGTAAGTAAATAGAAGTATGATGATTTTCATTATTAGAGCATTGTCCCATGTGAGGAAATAAAGAAAAAAAAGAGAAAGAAAGAAAAAAAAGAAAAAAAGGGGAGAAAGAAAGAAAAAAAAGGAAAAAGAAAGAAAGAAAGAAAAAAAAAGAGAAAAAAAGGAAAAATGAGAGAAAAAGAGAGAAGGGGCAATGTTACTATCCTTTTTTCCATACTTGTGCTTCAAAGTAGCACCATGATCTTCATGATAGAGAGTCTCCTATGTTGTCACTTTCATATACTAGTGGGAATTTTCCATTATAGAACTTGGCTTGTATATTCCAACGATGGGCTTCCTCAAATTGCCCTAGGTCTTCATGAGCAAGCAAGTTGGATGCACACCCACTTAGTTTTATTTTTGAGCTTTCATAAACTTATAGCTCTAGTGCATCTGTTGCATGGCAATCCCTACTCACTCACAACGATATCTATTGATGGGCATCTCCATAGCCTGTTGATACGCCTAGTTGATGTGAGACTATCTCCCTCTTTTTGTCTTCTCCACAACCACCTTCTATTCCACCTATAGTGCTATGTCCATGGCTCACACTCATGTATTGCGTGAAAGTTGAAAAAGTTTGAGAACGTCAAAAGTATGAAACAATTGCTTGGCTTGTCATCGGGGTTGTGCATGATTTAAATATTTTGTGTGATGAAGATGGAGCATAGCCAGACTATATGATTTTGTAGGGATAAGCTTTCTTTGGCCATGTTATTTTGAGAAGACATAATTATCTTGTTAGTATGCTTGAAGTATTATTGTTTTTATGTCAATATTAAACTTTTGTTTTGAATCATACGGATCTGAACATTCATGCCACAATAAAGAAATTACATGGATAAATTTGTTAGGTAGCATTCCACATCAAAAATTCTGTTTTTATCATTTACCTACTCGAGGACGAGCAGGAATTAAGCTTGGGGATGCTTGATACGTCTCCAACGTATCTATAATTTTTTATTGTCCCATGCTATTATATTATCTATTTTGGATTTTTATATGCATTAATATGCTATTTTATATTATTTTTGGGATTAACCTATTAACCTAGAGCCCAGTGCCAGTTCCTGTTTTTTCCCTGTTTTTGAGTTTCGCAGAAAAGGAATACCAAACGGAATAAAACTTTCGCGATGATCTTTCTTGGACCCAAAGGAAACCAGGAGACTTGGAGATGAAGTCGGAGGAGCCACGAGGCGGCCACAAGGACGGAGGGCGCGCCTAGGGGGGTAGGGCGCGCCCCCCACCCTTGTGGGCCCCTCGTGCGTCTCCTGACCTAATTCTTTCGCCTATATATACTCTTATATGCCCAAACCACCAGAGGCATCCACGAAAAACTTTTCCACCGCCGCAACCTTCTGTACCCGTGAGATCCCATCTAGGGGCCTTTTCCGGCATCTTGCCGGAGGGGGATTCGATCACGGAGGGCTTCTACATCAACACCATTGCCCTTCCGATGAAGCCTGAGTAGTTTACCTCAGACCTACGGGTCCATAACTAGTAGCTAGATGGCTTTTTCTCTCTCTTTGATTCTCAATACCAAGTTCTCCTCGATGTTCTTGGAGATCTATTCAATGTAATACTTTTTTGCGGTGTGTTTGCCGAGATCCGATGAATTGTGGATTTATGATCAACTTATCTATGAATATTATTTGAATCTTCTCTGAATTCTTTTATGCATGATTTGATATCTTTGCAAGTCTCTTCGAACTATCGATTTGGTTTGGCCAACTAGATTGGTTTTTCTTGCAATGGGAGAAGTGCTTAGCTTTGGGTTCAATCTTGCGGTGTCCTTTCCCAGTGACAGTAGGGGCAGCAAGGCACGTATTGTATTGTTGCCATCGAGGATAAAAAGATGGGGTTTTCATCATATTGCTTGAGTTAATTCCTCTACATCATGTCATCTTTCTTAATGCGTTACTCTGTTCTTCATGAACTTAATACTCTAGATGCAGGTAGGAGTCGGTCGAAGTGTGGAGTAATAGTAGTAGATGCAGAGTCATTTCGGTCTACTTGACACGGACGTGATGCCTATATTCATGATCATTGCCTTAGATATCGTCATAACTTTGTGCTTTTCTATCAATTGCTCGGCAGTAATTTGTTCACCCACCGTAATATTTTCTATCTTGAGAGAAGCCTCTGTGAAACCTATGGCCCCCGGGTCTATTTTCCATCATATAATCTTCTACTTTCCAATCTACAAGTTTCCGATCTACTATTTTGCAATCTTTTACTTTCAATCTATAAAACAAAAATACCAAAAATATTTACTTTACCATTTATCTATCTCTATCAGATCTCACTTTTGCGAGTAACCATGAAGGGATTGACAACCCCTTTATCGCGTTGGGTGCAAGTTTGGTGTTTGTTTGTGCAGGTATTCGGTGACTTGCGTGTTGTCTCCTACTGGATTGATACCTTGGTTCTCAAAACTGAGGGAAATACTTACTCTACTTTGATGCATCACCCTTTCCTATTCAAGGGAAAAACCAACGCAAGCTCAAGAAGTAGCAATCATACACTCCAGTTCCCCTGCCCTGGAGCGCTTGCTAATTGTTTTGGGAACAGAAATCCGTATCAGTTGTCTCCAAATAAAGTTGCCTCACCTTAAAAGCATTGGAATTTGTTTTGAAGGATAGCAGCTCATCATCGAAGATGCCCCTTCACTTCAAAGGTTGCTCCTTCATTATTGTTCTATACCTTCGCAAATAACTGTCGTCTCTGTGCCTAAACTGGAGACCTTGGGTGTTATTCCTGATCCATTTAATTATCAGAAGTTGGTGTTTGGCTCCACACTTATTCAGGTACCGTATATTATCATCTACACATTTGTAATCATAAGCTGAATTTTTCATTTGTGCGCATAAGTTTTTATATCATCTTGGAGTACACTTGGGTACAAATATTATGTTATATGCTCAATGAAGAGGTCGTCCATGGATAGCCTATCAATGTTGCTGGATTCTGTCAAGATCTTATATATCGGAGTGTTTAGTTATGATCTGAACGTAATTATTGGCTTGCTGCGATGCTTTCCATGTCTGGAGAATTTATATATAAAGGTGATGATTTCATGCACATTGAAAGCCTATATATATTGTACTAGAATTAACCGTTCAACTGTCGCTCTTTCGACATACTCCTTTTTTAGACCTTAACTATTTTCAATCTTCATGTCTACTTAGGCACTAACACATGGAGAAAAACATATAACCAATCGGTGGCGTAATAAGCACCGGGATTTTCTCAGTTCTCATGGCATTCGTTTGAGGACAATAACGATGGAAGTATATGCATCCAACCAGGCAAATAGAAGCTTTTCACATTCTTCCTGTTGAATGCGAGGTTACTATTGTCCATGAGGCTTAAGTTTTTCAACAAGAAATTTCTCACGGACGGACATGTTGAACAGCAAAAAAAGAAGTTTCAGGTGGACAAATGGGCTTCTGAACGTGCTCGGCTTCTATTTACAACGACTTGTCATCATGTTCCAATAATTTTTTTGGTACAGGATGTTGATTTTATGGATCAGACCGATCCATTTGTTTGTGACTGCCAAAAATAGTGGTTGGGTTAGATGTTATTGCCACGTTCAATCTGGGTTTTGTCTAAATTTGATGAACAATTAATCCTTGGGCTTTTGTATTGTTTGTAAGCTTGAGTTACATGTTGTTGCCCTCGTACTCCCCTCCACCTGCCACTACACTGCCGCATCTTCCACGGCTCCTGTTCGTTCCCGTCCGAGGCCTCGCCGTTGTTCTCCGCCTTGGTTCGCTTGCTGTGCTCGCCGCCGTCTGGCGTTGTCAACATGGTCAACAACTGAGAGGAATCAGGAGATGACTATACATGGAGAGGCTGACAGTAGGGACCCACCAGGGTCATGGCATTACGCAAGCAGGTGCCTCGTTATTACAAGCCGAAAAAAAACTTCCTCCTAATTGTTTGACATCTAGGTCCCACGCCATTGTCAATGTAGTCAATAAACGAGAAAATTACACAATGAGCGGCTAACACCAGGGACCCAGCAGCTCGCCCAGTTGTTTTTTAGTTTTAGAGACTGAGCTCAATTGCGCGCTGTGCGGGGGTTGTGGCCCGTCTAGCCCACGCTTTTATTTAAGCACATGACGAGCCCAGTTGATATCTTTTTTCTTTCTGAAAATGGCTAGCCCAGTTCTATTTTTTTGGAGAATACCCAACCAAGGCCTACTTGCTTTTCTCAGCCCTGTTGGGCTGCAAATCTTTCAAGACGAGGAGGGATGTATTCGGCTTCCCCAGAAAATGGGCTATAAGTAGTAAGAAATGGGCTGTAAATTTTTAAACCAAAGCCAACCGGCGATTACATTCAAATTTTGTTTTTTCTGGATTTCAAGATTTTAAATTTCATTCATTTTTTTGCGGAGAAAATTTCATTATATTTTATTTTGATATAATTTTTAAAAATTTATTTGTAACGTGACTCGAAATTTCATGATTAAAAGAGTTCGGACCCCACCGAAATATGCAAAATTTTGTTGAATTTTTTAGCAGTGGCCAGAATATGGTCTGTAATGCTATAAGAAGAATATGTGCTTCAAAATATCCTTAAGAATTAGCAAATGGGCTGTGAATTATTGAAAATAATGGCAAATGGGTTGTATGCTGTTTTCCACAGATTCGGAGGCTGACTTGTGGGCCTACTAGGTTGACTATGACGCTGTCCTAAAAAAAATTGACGCGTACGCAAGGCTTTGTCAACTTAGTCAACACAGAGCAGTGACTGTTGGATATCTATCCAACGGCCGCCGTGCTTCTTCAATCTCTAATCTTCCTGCTCCAGCCACCCAAACCAGCGCGGGCGGGACTGCCTGCTCCCTCCTCCCGTGGCCGGCTGTGTTGCCGCCAGGCCATCCCTCCACCCACCCGCACCTCCTGTTATTTTCCGGCTGTGCTGCCGCCGGGCCAGCCTCACCCCGCAGCCAACCAGTCAGCCCTCGTACTCCCCTCAGTGTGGGCATCCGTTGCTGTGGCTAGCTTCACCGGCTCCGGGTCGTTCCCTTCCTGGGCCTCGCCGTCGTCCATCGTGTTGGTGCTCTCGGCGCGGCGTGGTCAACATGGTCAACAAACAACAGCCATCGGAAGAGGGATGTAAGTAGAGAGGCTGACAGTAGGGACCCACACAAGCAAGTGCCCCCTTATTACGCAAAAAAATGATTGCTCCTGCTGACAGCTGGGACCCAACGGTTGTATATTCGCACAGAAGGAAGTGCCTCCTTGTTATGCGAAAAAAACTGTTCCTCCCGATGACAGCTGGGACCCGGCAGATTTGGTGGCTGACTTGTGGGCCTACTAATCTGACGTGTACATAGGGCTTTGTCAACTTAATCAACAAATGATTCTAGCAGCTGGACCGTTGGATGTTAATCCAACGGCCGTGCTGCTTCTTCAACCTTTGATCTTGCTCCTGTCTCCCGTGGGAGGCAGTGCTGCCGCGCACCCGAACCAGTCAAGTTTCCCACTCCTCTCCATCTGCGACTCCACTGCCACATCTTCCTCATCTCCGGGTCGTTCCAGTCTGGGGCCTCGCCGTCGTCCACCGGCCTTGGTGCGCTCGGCACGGTATGGTCAACGTGGTCAACAAACGAGAGTCATCGGAAGATGACTGTACATGGAGAGGCTGACCGTGGGGACGCATCACGCCCATGGACACATGCATGCAACTGCATCCTTTTTACCCTGAAAAATAATGTTGTCTCCCCCTGATAGCTGGGACCCACCAGCTACATCTTCGCACGCAAGGAAGTGCGTCCTTATTACGGGCAAAAAAATTAATTCCTCCCCCTGACAGCTGGGACCCATCAGCTATATCTTCGCACACAAGGAAGTGCCTCCTTATCCTCCCTGACAGCTGGGACCCTCCCGGTCGAATCGTACGTAGGGTTGTCTCTCTGGTAGTGAACGTGTACGCACATACTGGTCAATCGGTCTCTTTGCAAGGATGAACCGTGGCCGAGCAAGGAGCGGCATGTGTGACATAGCAGTTGAGGCAGTCCTGTATAAATCATGTACATGTATGTACAGCCACGCTGCAAGAAAGTAAATACGGCTACGTACGTACATACGGGCAAGGTCTCGAACACATACAGCGATGGCGTCCTGTTCATCGGCAACCAACCGGCTGGGTCGGAATGGAGAAATAGTGTCGTGTTCATCGGGAGGCAACAGACTGGGTCGAAATGCGTCGTGTTCATCGGGAGCCAACTGGCTTGGACGGAATAGCCGAAACGGGGTCTGGCATACCGCAGAATGGAGTAAACGGCCTTCTGTTCGAATAGCTACGGTTGAAACGGGATCCTGTTCATCGGGAAGGGTCTGGCATACCGCAAAACGGAGGAACGAACTTGTGTTTGAGCTCCTATGGTCGAAACGGGGTGCTGTTGATCGGGAGGGGTGTGGCGTACCACAAAACGGAGGAAACAAACTTCTGTTGGAGCGCCTACGGTGAAACGGGGTCCTGTTCATCCACCCTCTACTGCCTCGCTCCAGCCTCCACGGGCTACTGTTCATCCACCGTCGACCCCCTCCAGCCTCCACGGGCTATTGTTCATCAAGCCTCCAACGGCTACTATTCATAGAGCCTCCACGGGGTCCTGTTCATCCACCCCCAACCGGCTGGGGTCCAGCGGCCTCCTCGCGGTCCTGTTCATCCAGCGGCAACGACCTACTACCACGGGGTCCTGTTCATCCAACCCCCACCAGGAACTGTTCATCCACAGCCAACCAACTGGTTCGACTCACCACGTCTCGACTCTTTCTACGTACCGCGCGCACGATAGCAACGGTCACTGTTCATCGAGAGGCAACCCAACACCGGCTGGCTAAGTCTCGCATGAGGGCTCGATCGGCTTCAGTAAGCAGCAGCAGTGATCGATCGCTCGGGTTCAGTTAGCAGCAGTAGCGAAGGAATCGCTCGGGTTCAGTTAACATCCAAGGGATCGATCGCTCGGGTTCAGTAACGCAGCTAGTGCAATCGCTCGGGTTCAGTAAGCGAACGCCTCGCCCACACACGCGTACACGAGAGAAACACGCAAACCTCCGTGCATCGCTCGGCCCCGACCACCCATCGTAACCGGGAACTCCCCGATATTTTCCTCGCCCTCGCTTCTACCACAATTTTTTCCATCATGGATGGCCCAAAGAATGTCATGCAGCTGCGTCTTCGGCCCGCCCAGGACGAAAAGCCCATTTTCTATCATGATTTTTTGTCATAGAAGTAGGAGCCCACCACATCTATGATGATATATGTTTTTGTCACAATTATCGTCATAGAAGTGTCATAAGCATGATAGAAAAAAATTCGTTCGGGCCAAAATGTCACGGATGTGTCTTTTTTTGTAGTGTGGAGCCTAGGTAGGACTACGATGTGTTGATCTTCCGAGGTCGGGCATGACCCAGGAAAGTTTGTCCGGTCAGAGTAATCAAGCGTGTTGGGTAATGTGGTGCACCCCTGCAGGGAAGTTATCTATTCGAATAGCCGTGTCCATGGCAACGGACGCTCGGAGTTGTATCCAGATCTATTACAACTAGAAATGGATACTTGAGACATGAGATGGATACGTTGGCTCCGGGATTGCTTTCTCGTTGGGAGTCGAGGAAGGATCTCTGGGCTTTAATACTACAACATGCTTGTTAATTATAAAATGCTATCCTATACTCTTCTGAATGCTTGATGATGCTTGAAGATGCTAGTCTTTGATAGGCTAGGCCCTCCCCTCTATTCTGGCATTCTACAGTTCAGTCCACAGATACATCCCTTCCCTTGATACCAATGCATACTTAGTATAGATCTGATGCTTGCGAGTACTTTGGATGAGTACTCACGGTTGCTTTGCTACCCCTTTTCCCCCTTCTTTCTTCTTTCCGGTTGTTGCGACCAGATGGGGGATCCCAGGAGCCAGCTGCCCGTCGACTACTACTACCCTGATGGAGCCTACTTCTATGTGGAGACCACCGACGACCAGGAGTAGTTAGGAGGTCCCAGGCAGGAGGCCTTGCCTTTTCGATCGTTGTTGCTTTTGTGCTAGCCTTCTTAAGGCAGTCTTGTATAACTTACGTGTGTACTCAGATATTGTTGCTTCCGCTGACTCTTGTATTTCGAGCTTTTGTATTCGAGCCCTCGAGGCCCCGAGCTTGTAATATGAAGCTTGTATTATTTCAATTTGTGTCTAGAGTTGTGTTGTGATATCTTCCCGTGAGTCCCTGATCTTGATCGTACACATTTGTGTGTACGATTGAATCGGGGGCATCACATGGAGCTACGGGACGGGCGCGAGCACGGGAGATGAGGGAAAAAGGTGTAGGGCTCACAGTGATGGTGACGAGCTGCACGAGGGGGGCGGGGAGCTCACGGTGGGGTCGATCAACGATGAGGCGGTGCTCGGTGGCTGAAGGCGGAGGAGGGCTTGAAGGCGATGGTAGGGATCTTCTAGGCTCGACCCGAAAGGCGGAGCCGATGTGGACGACGATGGCCGTCCTCCTAGACGTCTCCGTGCGGCGCTGGGTGGCGGGTGGCCGCGGGATTGACGGTGGCGCGTCAGCCACCGCGCTCGAGCGAGAGAGGAGAGCGAGGGGGGTTAGGGTTCGCGGGGAAGGGAAAGAGCGCCGAGGGGGTTCTTATCCACCCATGGCCCTCTATGGCCATGCGAGCGCACGTCGGTGGCTCCATGGCGCGCCGGCCTTTGCATGGGGGGGGGTCGGGAGGTAGGGTAAAGGCCGACTTAAACGGGTCGGGCCAACCTGTAACGTGGCTGGGCCATAGTGCATAGGGCACTTTTTCCATTTTTATTTTTATTTTCTGATTCCTTTAATCCTTTCTGTTTTGCAAATTGTTAGGCCACAAAAAGACTTTTGTAAAATATGGAATTGTGCCACATAAATACTTTGCAATATTTAGCACTGCCATAAAAAGGTTTTAAGGCAAGATAATTTCATTTAAATTTTATATAAATGAAAATAGATTAATGGGGCTGTTTTGGGCACTGTTTTAAGTCCTAGGGGCATTTTGGGAATTTGGGTGATGTTGTTTTCCTCAACATAATTACTTAGGAATTATTTGCAAAATTAGGAACTATTTTGTTTGCATTTTTGAAGATGTAAATTTTTGACTTGAAATTTCAATTTGAATTTGGCTTTGATTTTGGACAAGTGACAATTTGCATAGTAATCATGATAACATGGCCACCATTAGGGGCGGAGATTACTGTAGCATGACATTGTGGGTGTTACAAATCTCCTCCACTACAAGAAATCTTGTCCCGAGATTTAAGAGGTAGAATGAGGGGGGAAATATTTGGTTACAAAGTTCTAACGAGTCTTCTTGTTCTTGTTGCTCTTCTCGAAGAAGTTGATCCCTCTCGTTGATGTCTTCATCTCTCTACTTTGGGTCATCATGATGAAGTCGTCATCCTTTCTTCGGGAACTCCATCATACTTACGAATAGGGTAAAAGGGGGGGGACTTATAAGGACTAATGTTTGGAAGGATTGGCATCCGGATAATTACCTCAGGGAAGGAGGGTTAGAAGCACCTGGAAGCATAGCGAGAGTGATATAAAGAGGTTCAACAAGTTTCAGTCAGGTAGGCATCCAGCTGATGCCTAGAATAGGTGATGAATGGGTTCAGAGCAATGAAGGATAATGTTGCCTCTGATACCTAGCTCGTGAATTACATACGAAGCCAAGTGCAATGAATACTTCAGAATCAAGGATGTACATGAGAGTCAGGTTTCGATCCTGTAGAACTGTGGGTTATGGGCCCACCATGTGGGTTAAAAGTAGAAAGGGTGTTGATATCTTGCACGGTCATGATAACAAGGTATGTCAGAGGATAGCCTGTCAGTTATGTTAGCAACAACGTTGGTACCAAGGGCGAGGGACGAAGAGAACCATTTTCCTATTTGTTAAGACGAGACGGACCAATAGGCAAGGTTCTCGTCCATCGATGGTTACCGGAATGTCATCAACAATAGTAACAGGATCTTACTGACAGTGTTGTATAACGAGGTGTTTACCTAAGCAGGGAAATATTACTACTTATATCCTATAGATCACAAGAAGGTTAAATAAAACAATGGAAAGGAAAAAAAGTGATTATCAGATTTAAATAGAACAATGGAAAGGAAAATGTGTAGAAAGGCATAGGTTAGAAAAGTGATTATCATATTTAAACAGAACCAGTAGAGTATGACCCATAGAAGTTTCCGGGTTCACACAGATTAGAAAAGGCATAGGTTCAACCCATCGGGGCATCTTTGGAACATATACCACAATCTTCAGGAGTAATTAGCACAAGCTCGAAAGCATAGTATGGTTGACAAAACCAGAGGATACAATTTATAAAAGACACTATGTATCGAGGGAAGATCTCACAAGGTTATTGAATATGAAGCACTCTGTCGGATAATAATCCAACAAAAGGTCTGGCAGACCACAAAGAATCTGATGTGAGTACCGATGCTAAACCAGAAGAAGAAAGAATGCAAAGGCATCGTATTATAGAAATGTCTGAATCATTTGATGCTTAAATACAAAGAAATTGTGATTTCCAGATCGGTGTATCAGAATCAGATGCTCTGATCAAATACTAGTAAGTTGAATAGACTTAGAGGCACAATCGGTGGCAAATTGATTAGCGATAACCAGCTCATATCCGGAATGACGTCTGAGCCGGAAGAACAAATTCTAGTTCGAATGATGATTGCGAGCATTCACAAATATATCAAATCAAAGGCTCAAAATGACGATGACAAAGGATGCTCATGAATATTGCTAGACATATGGAATTAACCATAATGCAAGTAGGTAAGGAAGATCAAGAGCGATAGGCTACTGAGGATTTTGGAAAATCAAATTCGAAGAATCTTGTGAAACACAGGAACAACTGGGGATGAACGAATCCTCGATAAGTGTGAGTTATTATTCGTAGGTGTATTCATGCGGAAAAGAGCTGCAAGGCAGTAGCTCAAAGGATTCTCGGAACAACGAAGAGTATTTCGAGGCATCTTGTGATAACAAGAGCAACTGGGAAGGAAGGTATGAATGGCAATTGCATGAAGTTATCCATAGGGATTTATCGGTGGTAGGGCATTACAAAGGCGGTGGGTACAAGGGTCTCAGAAAATCATCGACAAGTATCTTCAGAATCTTTTGATGAAGCAGACGATCATCTGGACTGAGGGGCTCTCCTGTTGGATGTGATCAAGAGAACCTAATGTTAGAGTTAGCAAAATCGTTTAACCCGAGTAGAAGAGAGATCAGAGTCCCAGAGTAAAGACCAGGAATAAAATATCCTAATACCACCCAATTGTGATGTGGGCCCGTAAGCCACACAACAATGTTAGAAAAGGTTTTCCAAAGACTAGACTCAACTTCGGCCAAGGAGTTAGAAAGGGGGTTCCTACAGGCAGTCGGCTCTAATACCAACTTGTGACACCCCCGATTCAATCATGCACTAATCATACACGCAAATACGCATGATCAAGATCAGAGACTCACGGGAAGATATCACAACACAACTCTAGACACAAATAAAATAGTACAAGCTTTATATTACAAACCAGCAGGGGCCTCGAGGGCTCGAATACAAACGAGTCAGCGGAAGCAACAATATCTGAGTACAGACATAAGTTAAACAAGTCTGCCTTAAGAAGGCTAGCACAAACATCTACGATGATCGAAAAGGCAAGGCCTCCTGCCTGGGAGCCTCCTAACTACTCCTGATCGTCGGCGGTCTCCATGTAGTAGTAGGCACCCTCGGGGTAGTAGTAGTCGTCGGTGGTGGCATCTGGCTCCTGGGATCCATCATCTGATCGCAGCAATCGGGTATAGAGGAAAAAGGGGTAGCAAAGCAACCGTGAGTACTCATCCAAAGTACTCGCAAGAATTACATCAGATCTAAGGTAAGTACGCATCAGTATCAAAGATGTATCTGTGGACTGAACTGCAGAATGCCAGAATAGAGAGAAATGCCTAGCCTATCGAAGACTAGCATCTCTGAGCATCTTGCAGCATTTAGAAGAGTACAGAATAGCATATTATTATAAATAAGTATGTTGTAGCATTAGCGCCCAGAGATCCTTTCTCGACTCCCTGCGAGAAAGCAATCCCGGAGCCATCATATCCATTTCATGCCTCAACATCCAGTTCTAGTTGTATCGATCGGGATACAGCTCTGAGCGTCCGTTACCGTGGACACGGCTATTCGAATAGATATACTTCCCTGCAGGGGTGCACAAACTTACCCAACACGCTCGATCAACTCTGGCTGGACACACCATCAGGTCATGACCGGCCTCGGCCGATCAACACGCCATAGTCCTACCTAGGCTCAACAGAGAGGCCAGCACGCTGGTCTACATCCTAAGCGCACAGGGGTCTTGGGCCCATCACCCTTTGCACTCCGTCACGTTGCGTACGCGGCCGGTGAGCATACCTAGCCCCCTTATACAAGCGCGGGCTTAACCAGTCCAACCCGACGCGCGTCGCTCAGTCGCTGACGTACGAAGAGCTTTCAACTGATACATACGATGCAGAGTGGCCATACTTATTCCCGTGTGGTGGTCAGTGCGAAAAGGCCAGAGGCCTACTCGGATCACATATCGAAACCGTTAGTGTCTTCGGAGCGTGCGGTGATGAGCAGAGACTCACGGTCATGTGACCCCATCGCCCCGTCTGGTGGACTTACGACAAGGGCCCGGAATGCCTGGCCGTGCCATGTAATTATCTCGCGGGTACCCTCCAGGTCAACCTGACTACACATCAACTCGCGAGTACACTCACGGTCAACCCGACTTCACATTTCTCTCGCGGGTACCCCTCGGGGCCGACCCGACTTCATCATGGTTCTGGGGGTAAAGTCAAAGTAACCGTGTGTCCAAAATAGCAAGGGGAAACCCGAGGAATCACCCTCGATGGACTCCCACTCGATGTAACCATCAAGGTGGACTTGGAGGAATCACCCTCGATGTTCCACACTTGAGGGGTTGCAAGACAGAGTCCTTATCAGGAGTGGTGAAGGAGGAATCACCCTCGAAGACCACGACCGATTAGCTACACTACAGAGTTAACATCAGAAGTGTTACAAGAGGTATCACCCTCGGCACTCGATAGTAACCCTGCTGTGTCGTACAACTAAGGGGGTGTGATGTGATGTGTCGGGCTCTGGACGTCGATCACGTTGATCGAGTCATCGGTCATCAAGCGGGGGCAACTGGGACAAGGTGAGGGGTCACTGGTGGATCACTAACCAACTTATACTAAGAAGTTTAGGATAAGCAGGTAAGCTAACAACTGCAGGTTACAAAATCAGGCTATGCATCAGAATAAGATCATACAAAGGCAGTAGCAATTCTAATGCAAGCATAAGAGAGAAGAGAATGGGCGATATCGGAATGATCAAGGAGGTTTTGCTTGCCTGGAAGCTCTGCTGAAAATGTCTGGTCGTCAGGGGTGTAGTCGACATCAGGAGCCGCTTCAGCCTCGGTGTCTACCGGAGAGAAGAGGGGGACGAAACAATAACTATAATGCAAACTGACGCATCACTATGCATGACATGATAATATGCAGAGCTAGGGGTGATCTAACGCAGTACTACACGTTGCAGATGAAGAGGGAAAACATCTGGGAATGTTTTCCCAGAGTTTGGCATTTTTTGGATAGATGAAAGAGGGGGAAAGGTTCCATGTTCATCATGCTAGAGGCATGGGACAGATGAACGAATTGCATATTCAGATCCGTTGTATTTTTTTGAGCAACTTTCATATATAAATTATTTTCATCTGACTTATAGATTATTTTATATGATTTGTCAAAGATTTAAACATTTTCAGAAATTATTTTTAATTCAAAAATGAAATAGAAATTGCTAAGTGCACACACAGAGTGTACACAACAGTGTGCTAAAGGGGCTTATAGGTGGGGTCAGTCAACTGTTGATGTAGCAGTTGACTGGTCAAGGGGGTCCACCGGACCCACCTGCCAGTGACTGGGCTTGCCCAGTCAGCCAATTAACTGGTCAACTAGGTCCAGTGGGACCCAGTGGTCAGCCACTGTTAGTTTAACAGTAATTAAACTAAACTAATTAAGTTAATTAGGGGGTGGGTCCAGGTTGTCCGTGTCTCTGTTAGTTAGTTAATTTAATCTAAACTATGTACTATAGTGGCGGCCCCACATGTCAGTGGGGATAGTGGTGGTGGTTAGGGGCCTAGTTAGTGGTTAATCGGGCAGGGCACACCTGGCGGTGACCCACGGGCGTTTAAAACACGATGGCGCGCCGGCGGCGGCCACCTGAGGCGGCGGTGACGCCCGAAAATGGCGCTAGGGGCGGCCATTTGGCGTGCGGCCTATCGGGAACAGACGCGGGCAGTGCCGCACGTTGTTCTACGGCGGTGGCAGCAGCTGGGATGACCGAAGTTGGCCAGAGCCACGACGACAGGCGGTGGTTGGAGCTCAGGGTCAAAGGTTTAGAGCGCAGGGGCTCAGGCTCGAGGATCTAGTGGGCCTGGTGGCTTCACAGGAGTTCCCTGAGCACAAATGTGTGCCCGGCTGGCCCGGGACGGTGAGCTTGGTGTTAGCGACATGGAGCTCTCGGCCCTGGCAGGGTTGGAGCTACGGGACGGGCGCGAGCACAGGAGATGAGGGGAAAAGGTGCGGGGCTCAAAGTGATGGCGATGAGCTACACGGGAGGGGGGGCGGGGAGCTCGCGGTGGGGTGGATCGACGATGAGGCGGCGCTTGGTGGCCGAAGGCGGAGGAGGGCTTGAAGGTGACAACAGGAGCAACTAGGCTCGACCCGAAAGGCGGAGCTGACGTGGATGATGACGGCCGTCCTCCTGGACATCTCCGTGCGGCGTGGGGTGGCAGGTGGCCGCGGGATTGACGGTGGCGTGTGGGCGACCGCGCTCGGGCGAGAGAGGAGAGTGAGGGAGAGGAGCGAGGGGGGTTAGGGTTCGCGGGGAAGGGAGAGAGTGCCGAGGGGGGTTCTTATCCACCCACGACCCTCGGTGGTCGTGCGAGCGCGCATCGACTGCGCCATGGCGTGCCAGACTTTGCAGGGGGAATTGGGAGGTAGGGGAAAGGTCGACTTAAACGGGCCAGGCCAACCTGTAGTGCGGCTGGGCCATAGTGCACAGGGCACGTTTTCCATTTTTATTTTCTTTTTCTGATTCCTTTAATCCTTTCTGTTTTGCAAATTGTTAGGCCACAAAAAGACTTTTGTAAAGTATGGAATTGTGGCACATAAATACTTTGCAATATTTAGCACTGCCATAAAAAGGTTTTGAGGCAAGATAATTTCATTTAAATTTTATATAAATGAAAATAGATTAATGGGGCTGTTTTGGGCACTGTTTTAAATCCTAGGGGCATTTTGGGAATTTAGGTGATGTTGTTTTCCTCAACATAATTACTTAGGAATTATTTGCAAAATTAGGAACTATTTTGTTTGCATTTTTTAAGATGTAAATTTTTGACTTGAAATTTAAATTTGAATTTGGCTGTGATTTTGGACAAGTGACAATATGCATAGTAACCATGATGACATGGCCACCATTAGGGCGGAGATTACCGTAGCATGACACTGTGGGTGTTACAAGGAAGAAGAAGGGGGTATTTATTCCCCCCCTTGGGAAAATGGCCGTTGCACAGCCGCAACCTCAGGCACCCGGACAAAAGGGGTCCGGGCGCCCAGACACGCTAGAGAGAATGGCCCCTACCCCTGGCACCTGGGGTGTGAAACCCTGGGAAACCGGACAGATCTGGGCGGTGGACATGAGTTAGCTGGGCACTTGGACGTGTCCTAGACGAATGGGGGGAACCTCGGGCATCTAGGCCATGGGGCCCTAGGCACCTAGGCCTGACCGATGGTGCCGCCCATCTCTCGGGTGACCCTGGGCACCCGAACCAGGCCGAACCCGATGGCCACCCCTCTGGTGCCTCCGGGCACCTGGACCCTGGGGGCCCCACGCACCCGGACCTCTGGCTAGAGCATTTTCTCGGTGATCTCTTCTTCTCTCAAACTAAAACATGGATGAGTGAACTGTATAAGGAAAAGTTTTGAGTTCCCCAACTCCCTAATCACAATAGCCCCTGTTGATACTATGGATGTTCCTAGGACTCAAGAAACTGAAAAACTTTCTGAGTCACCGAAGAACACCTTCTTTTTTCCTTTTTGTAATGATGGGGTACCGACGTCCTAAACAAAATAGAGAAGCCGATGTCTTGAGATAAACTTGACAACCGACATTAGTTCTTGCAAATCATATTCTGACCAACACAAAAATCGTAATTCGATGACAATAGCACTTTCATGAGTGCATATTGAACATACAAACTTATAGGAAAATGTCAGTTCATTTAGGAAAATACAGTTGATACCTACAGGCTACCAATAGAAAACTAAGGTTTGCAGTATGGCAAAAATATGACCATACTAGCAAAGTAGGAAGATTAAAAAAATAGTAATATGATTTTTTATGCAGGTGAAGCTTTGTGATTTGGAAGTCCAAGCCAAAATTGCAGCAGTTGTCGTGCAAGTCACCTCGATCATACAAGCAAAGGTATGGACTAAAATTTGCAGCTATTGTGCTAGAGAAGTTGCATATACACGAAACCCACATCCTAATAGACATCCTTACAGTTTCAAAGGTTGTGGTATCACTACCTCCTAGGTTGAAGCAAGTGTGTTGGGAAATTTCGAGCATGCTTTCACATTTCTATGCAATAGTAGATTCAAATCTGATACAAGTGGAGGCGGGGCTATGTAGAGTTCAGGGGGCACCCCCCGTAGCCTTGGATCAAGTTGTGAAGAATTCTTTAGGAGGGGGCTTAGATTGATTTTTTTAGTATCCACTAAACCCCAAAAATAATCACGACTTGCCTTTCGGTATGGATCTTGTGAATCAGACCCCCATCATCCATTCAAGCGTCGAGGATATTTTGTGCTGGAAACTAACACCAAAATGAAAATTCACTTCAAAAAGTGCAAGTAGACTTTGTTGCAGGTAATGTAGGAGGAAGGGGAACCACAGCCTAAATCTGTCTCCACCAATACAAAAACTTTCTTGAAATAGGATTGCAAAACAAAGGACATAGCTCCGAGAATACAAGCATTTGGTTAGAGACTAACTAGGAGAGCACTTCCAGCAGGTAAAAGAGCATGCAAGTACTCCAAACATATAGGTAAATTATTTTCTAGATGAAATTTAGAAGAGTATGAGCACATATTCTTCTTACTAGCCCTTTTGCCATAGTATCTTGGTTTGCTAAACCTGGGTACATTAGAACTAATCTTCTAGTTTAGAACATTGATGCAATTTTAAAAACTATCACGATCAACTCTAATCATTCATTGCTACTCTAAGAAACATTTTCACATTAATGAGGTGTCTTTGGAAGTCCACAAATGACAAAAAAGATTCAGAGAAAAGAAGGTTCTCTTGTAAAGGTTTCCTTTGCAGACCAAGCAATTGCAAACAACCCGACTTTAGAGGTGGAATCCAACAACTATATTAAGTCACAAATTTATGTTGAGCATATACAAACTTATAGGAAAGTGGCTAGCTCATTTTCGGAAATATAGTTGACATCTCTAGGTGCCAACAGAATACACAATTTTGCAGCATGACAAGAACACGACCTCACTCGTAGAGTGGGTAGATCAAAACATAGTAGGAGTTTTTATGCGGGTGAAGCACGCTGATATGAAATTCCAAGCCAAAATTGCAGCAATTGGCATGCAAGTCACCTCGGTGATATAAGCAAAATCCCATGCAACAAAACTTGCAGCTATTGTGCTATAGAAGTTGCATATACAGGAAGCAGTTGTCCTAACAGACAATCTTACACTTGCAAAGGCTACAACAATAGGATTTCCTAGGCTGGATCTAGGGCACTGGGAAATCAAAAGCATGCTTTCATATTTATGTACAATAACATATCAAGTTTATACAAGCAGAGGCGAACTACGTAGAGGTAAAGGGGGGGTCTGTCCTCAGCATATGGATCAAGTTGGAAGATTTATGGGGGAGGGGGAGGGCTTAGATTGATTTTTTCAGTATCCCCGGCCAAACACTGATGATTTGTCTTTCGGCCCCTCCCTTGGCCAATTCTGCTCTTGCCCCGCACTGGATACAAGTGTATCATATCCATAGGAATCACAACATTAGAGCTTATGCATCGGCAAAATTGGCAATCATGTGGGATGTTTTAGCTTCTTTAAAAAAGTCCACGATAAAAAATCCCATCCGTTCTTCACAGAGGAGCCACTCGGTTGCGCTCTCCAACACCCCCACGACCATGACGGCAATGACCCGATCCAGAAAAACCTCCTGGTCATGCTACAGAAGGTCGCCCTACAGTTCATCGATGCCTCCAAAAGGACGCAACACCCATTGTCAGAACCGGAGTTCCAGTCCATCAGCGTCGAGGTGTTGGCATCCATGCTGCGCGGCCACTACTGCAAGAACTTGCACTACCACAAAAGCGTCGAGGGAGACATCCGCAAGATGAACGTCCCCCTCGCCGATGGTATTAGCATGCACGTCGGTGACCAAGTTGGCTTCCAAGAAGACGCGATCTGGTATGAATGTACCACGCGTCTCCGTCGATTTCCTCCTCGCACACCTTCATACCCATCCCAGGCCCCAAGTCGTCACCACTGGGGATGCTCAGGATGGATGGATCAACGCATTGAACCACCTCACTGATGAGCAGGACCCCGTCACATAGATGGAATGGGCCGCCAGCCATGAGGATCCTGATCTGATCGTCGCCCATTGGGATGCCGACGGTGGCAGATCTCCACTCTACGTCATGGGTGCGACTTCCTGATGGTGGTGAGATACAACAGTGACGTACTGATACGTCTCCAATGTATCTATAATTTTTTAT
Organism: Thinopyrum elongatum; assembly: GCA_011799875.1. Taxonomy (NCBI): domain Eukaryota; kingdom Viridiplantae; phylum Streptophyta; class Magnoliopsida; order Poales; family Poaceae; genus Thinopyrum; species Thinopyrum elongatum. Next base: position 160,863,052 of record CM022299.1, read on the forward strand.
TATTCCATGCTGTTATATTATCATTCTTGGATGTTTTACAATCATTTTAGAGCAACTTTATATCATTTTTTGGGACTAACCTATTAACACAGTGCCCAGTGCCATTTGCCGTTTTTTGCTTGTTTTTTACTTCGCAGAATATCCCTATCAAACGGAGTCCAAATGCAGCGAAACTTTTTGGAGATTCTTTTTGGACCAGAAGACAACTTGGGAGCCAAGGAAGGACCAGAGGGGAGGCCCATGGGGCCCACAAGACACCAGGGTGCGCCCTGGTGGGTTATGGGGCCCACGGGAGTCTCCTGCACCGCCTCTTCACTCTATAAATTCCCAAATATTCGAGAAATCCTAGGGGAGCAGACGAAACACAATTCTAGCTGTCGTAAGTTCCAGAACCACGAGATCCAATCTAACACCATCATGGAGGGGTTCATCATCCTCATTGGTGCCTCTCCGATGATGCGTGAGTAGTCCACCATAGACCTACAGGTCCATAGGCAGTAGCTAAATGGCTTCTTCTCTCTTTTTTATTCTCAATACAATGGTCTCTTAGAGATCTATTTGATGTAAACCTTTTTTGTGGTGTATTTGCTGGGATCCGATGAACTTTGAGTTCATGATCAGATCTATATCCATGAATATTATTTGAGTTTCTTTGATCTCTTGTATGCATGATTATTTATAGCCTCGTAATTCTTCTTTGAATCCTTGGTTTAGTTACGCCAACTAGATCAATTTTTCTTGCCATGGGTAGACGTGCTTTGTGATGGGTTCGATCTTACGGTGTCCTCATCCAGTGATAAAAGGGGTAGCAAGGCACGTATGTATCGTTGCTATTAAGGATAAGAAGATGCGGTCCATTCCTACATGAATAGATCTTGTCTACATCATGTCATCGTTCTTATTGCATTACTCCGTTTCTCCATGAACTTAATACACTAGATGCATGCTGGATAGTGGTCGATGTGTGGAGTAATAGTAGTAGATGCAGAATCATTTCGGTCTACTAATCTTGGACGTGATGCCTATATATTGATCAGTGACTTGGATATCGTCATAATTATTCGATCTTCTATCAATTACCTAACAGTAATTTGTTTACCCACCGTATGCTATTTTCTCGAGAGAAGCCACTAGTGAAATCTACGGCCCCCGGGTCTATCTTTCATCATATTGCTGATACGTCTCCAACGTATCTATAATTTTTGATTGTTCCATGCTGTTATATTATCATTCTTGGATGTTTTACAATCATTTTATAGCAACTTTATATCATTTTTGGGACTAACCTATTGACATAGTGCCCAGTGCCAGTTGCTGCTTTTTGCTTGTTTTTTACTTCGCAGAAAATCAATACCAAACGGAGTCCAAACGCAGTGAAACTTTTTGGAGATTTTTTCTGGACCAGAAGACACACGATGGGCCAAGAAAGTACCTGAGGGGGGCTCCGAGGGGAGCACAACCCAACAGGGCGCGCCTGGGGGCCCAGGCATGCCCAGGTGGGTTGTGCCCACCTCGGCCGCCTCCCGCACCGCCTCTTTGCTCTATAAATACCCTATACGTCCAAAAACCCTAGGGGAGTCGACAAAAAACAATTCCAGCCGCCGCAAGTTCTAGAAACCACAGATCCAATCTAGACACCATCACGGAGGGGTTCATCATCCTCATTGGTGACTCTCCAATGATGCGTGAGTAGTTCATTGTAGACCTACGGGTCCGTAGTTAGTAGCTAGATGGCTTCCTCTCTCTCTCTTTTGATTCTCAATACAATGGTCTCTTGGAGATCTATTTGATGTAACTCTTTTTTGCGGTGTGTTTGTTGGGAAGAGGTGCTTTGTGATGGGTTCGGTCTTACGATGCTCGATCCCAGTGACAGAAGGGGAAACGACACGTATGTATCATTGCCATTAAGGATAACAAGATGGGGTCTAATTCCTACATGAATAGATCTTGTCTACATCATGTCATCGTTCTTATTGCATTACTCCATTTTTCCATGAACTTAATACACTAGATGCATGCTGGATAGCGGTCGATGTGTGGAGTAATAGTAGTAGATGCAGGCAGGAGTCGGTCTACTAATCTTGGACGTGATGCCTATATAATGATCATTGCCTGGATATTGTCATGATTATTTGAAGTTCTATCAATTGCCCAACAGTAATTTGTTTACCAACCGTATGCTATTTTTCTTGAGAGAAGCCACTAGTGAAGTCTACGGCCCCCGGGTCTATTTCCTCATCATATACTTTCAGATCTATTTTGCTATTTGCCTTTTTATTTATTTGCATCTTTTATTTTTAGATCTACATTATCAAAAACCCAAGAATACCTCACTGAATTTTATTTGCTTTTATTTGCATCTATCAATCTATTACAACTTTTCCCGTCCACGTGCCAATTTCTGGCGCCGTTACCCGAAAGGGATTGACAACCCCTTTAATACGTCGGGTTGCAAGTATTTGTTCTTTGTGTGCAGGTGCTATTTACGTAGTGTTGCATGGTTCTCCTACTGGTTCGATAACCTTGGTCTCATCACTGAGGGAAATACCTACCGTCGCTGTGCTGCATCATCCCTTCCTCTTTGGGGAAATACTGACATAGCTCTAGCCGCAATCATAAACCGCAGTGTCTCCCATTGTTTCCCTGCAACACACATAAGGAAGATCTTGATCAGGTTAACTAAGAGTTGCCATACTATCAGTAGAATATGTATTGAGTACAGCCAAATTCGATTTATTTCTCACATGCATAACAATACAAAATTGTACCCACAGCAAATGAAAATCAAATTGCAGAATTGAACCAAACAGTTAAATGGACAGCAGACCAAATGAACCAAAACAGTTAACTGAGCATGACATTGCAGAATAGAAACATATACTAGAAGATAAGACAGTTAACAAAACAAAGAATGCTTGAGAACAGTACTATGAAATGTAGCAATTTTTGGACCAAACTGTTAACTGAACATTACATTTCAGAGGACCAAACTGTTAACTGAACATCAGATTGCATATTAACATTACAAAGGACAAATCACTAGAAGGCACTGGCGGTGGCCTCGAGAAAACAACATGAACTGTATTTTAAAGTAGACAACCACGTGGCGGTGTCGACGGTGGCCTCGAAGATGAGGTGCTCCTCCAAGATCTGGCGGTCGGCACGCATGGCAGCCATAGCGACCTCGTGCGCGCGTGCGGCCGCGATTTGCTTCTCCGCTGCCAGATGCTACTGAGCTCCACGTTATACTGCATGCAAAATGGCTGTGTGCGGTGCTTAATTGGAGGACGGGGCCAGTGATTTCGGTGGAAGGTGTCACACCGTCGGTCGGGGCATGTGGGACGGGGAAGGAAGAGGATGGTGTGGGTGGGTGTGGATTACCTGACCATATCGACGAGGCCGCGCAACAAGAAGAAGGGTCGGCGGCGAGGAGGCCGTGCAGCAAGAAGAAGGGTCGTCGGCGAGGAGGCGGCACTGCAAGAAGAAGGGTCGCCCGTGAGGAGGCTGAGCTGCCAGTAAGCAAGGAGGAATAGTGGAAATGTGGCTTTTGGTGGGAGGGAGGGGGCGGGGAGATAGATATTTCCACGGTGGCAGAAAAATTTCCTTCGGTGCCGCGAGAAACTGGCGTGCAAGTGTGGTTCAAGCGCGGGCAGTGGACTGTAGATGACGAAGCTTCCTGCGTAAGCCAGACAAGATGGTGCGCCAAGATATTTTATATCGCATCCCACACAATTCTTGCTAGTAAACTGTTTGTGGTATACCTGATTTTTTCATTATGTTTTGAAAGACAAAATGGTGTTACGGAGGGAAAGGATGGTGTTTGAATTGCTAGAACATTTATGTACAGTGAACATGCAACTACATGAGTGTCGTGTTTAAATTTGGAATTATTCGGTGTTCGTTTGGCATTTTTATGCATTAATTGAGTTTCTAGGTTTTTACTGTGCATAATTCAAATTTGAACTACAAGCACATGCTCCAGTGCACCAAAGTTTGTTGAAAAATCACATGTGTGTCTTTGGGTGAATTTATAGGTCCCATGCAAGAAATGGGAATGAAATTCAAACATCTGGGCGTCGTGGCTCAGCCGGGATCATTGAGAAACTTGGTTTTTAAATTCCTATAAATTCAAAACTCTCCTGAAAATCATGAAACTTGGCATGGTGTCATTTCATGGCACCAACATGCCATGGTAAAAAAATTGGCCGCATTTGGACAAGTTTTGGTATAAGCTTCTTGCAAATCGGAGCTTCTCTCGAGAAGACTCGTGGTTCCCGAGGGGCGACGTGTCACCTTTGTGTGCGAAATGATATACGCTGCCTCCCCCCCCCTTGATTTTTTACAGAGGCAACATAGAACTATATGAGTGCCGTGTTAAAATTTGGAATTATTCCGGGTTCGTTTGGACATTTTAATACATTAATTGAATTTTTGGTCATTTAATGTGCATAATTCAAATTTGAACTACAAGCACATGCTCCAGTGCACCAAAGTTGGTTGAAAAATCACATGTGTGTCCTTGGGTGAATTTCTAGGTCCCATGCAAGAAATGGGAATGAAATTCAAACATCTGGGCATTGGGGCTCGGCCGAAAATATTGAGAAACTTGGTTTTTTAATTCATGTAAATCCAAAACACGCCTGAAAATCATGAAACTTGGCATGGTGTCATGACATGGCACCAACATGCTGTGATAAATTTTTTGGCCAAATTGGGACAAGCTTTGGTATAAGCTTCTTGCAAATCAGAACTTCTCTCAAAAAGGCTCGTGGTTCCGAGAGGGAACGTGTCACCTCCGTGTGCGAAAACGACATACATTGCCTTCTCCCACCTTAATTTTTTTACACAGGCAGCTTAGACCAAATAGGAGTTTCGTGCTAAATTTTGGAATTATTCCGGGTTTGTTTGGCCTTTTGTATACATTAATTGATTTTTTGGGCATTTAATGTGCATAATTCAAATTTGAACTACAAGCACATGCTCAAGTGCACCAAAGTTGGTTGAAAAATCACATGTGTGTCCTTGGGTGAATTTGTAGGTCCCATGCAAGAAATGGGAATGGAATTCAAACATCTGGGCGTCGTGGCTCGGCCGGAAATATTGAGAAACTTGGTTTTTTAATTCCTGTAAATCCAAAACACGCCTGAAAATCATGAAACTTGTCATGGTGTCATGACATGGCACCAACATGAAATTTGAAGTACAAGCGCATGCTCCAGTGCGGAAAAGTTAGTTGGAAAATCATTTATGTGTACTTGGGCGAACTTCTAGGTCCCATGGAAGAAGTGGGAATGGAATTCAAACATCTGGGTGTCTTGGCTCGGCCGGAAACATCGAGAAACTTGGTTTTAAAATTCCCGTAAATCCAAAAGTCGCCTGAAAATCATGAAACTTGGCATGGTGTCATGACATGGCACCAACATGTTGTGGTAAATTTTTTGTCCGATTTGTGAAGGCGCACACATTAACAATCAACAAAGTCATTTTGGAACAAGTGTTGTCACGTTACAAATCGAAAACACAAGTATTATTGAAACCGTGGGCGTTCTACTTACCATTTGCGTGCCGCCATGCGTCCCCTTTTTTTATTGGCTAGGAGGTGCCGTGCGGGGTAGCTATTTGAGTACGGGAGGCGTGCGATCAGACCCCTGCGCGTGCTCATCAGGAGGAGAGCCCTTTGACCTCTATCCGCCGCCCACCTCCCTCCCAACGTCTCCATTAATGGCGCCCGAGCCCCTGTTTCATGGCATGGCTATGTCTCACTCGACTGAGATTTAAGAGAGAAAAAAGAAAATCTGAAAAAAAGTTTTGCACGGATCTTGATGTAAGATCCGACGAACCTATATAGCATCGACTACGACTTATAGCAAGACTGATGAATATAAGGACGATGACAGTGGATAATAATTGTCTTACATATTTAGGAAGATAATTAAAAAAGCCACATGCGGCAATGCCCGAAATACACAAGGGCAAAAGAAGAAGGAAGACAACGATTTGGCTCGCTGATCTCTACTTTCTTGATGCGTTTCTACAGGCCACGGGAACTAGTCTCCACGGCGAGCGGCGATGAGCTCTTTCATGTCCTCAAGACGCTGCTTGAGAGCATCCACGGATTCCTCCACCAGCCTTTGGCGCTCGATGCGGAGCATGTCATTCTCGTCCATCAGTTTCTTGCGATGACGCCGGTCCTCCTCAACAAGGCAGTGGTCTCCTCCTCCTGCTCCGCACTTCCGACGATCTTCGCCCTCAGCAGGCCGCGCTCGACCCGGAGCTTCGCATTGCCCTCACTTAGTTGCCAGATGACGCCGGTAGCCTGTTCTAACGAGGCTTTCATGTCGTCCTGCAACCTCGCCCAGCCGGAGATTTGATCCTTCTGGCTATGGACGATCGCATTCATGCTCCTATAAGAGTCCTCGCCTGCCTGCGAGACATTTTCCCAGGCCGCCGCGATGCGGGAGGACATCTCTGCTGCATTCGCGGCGCGGCGGGACATCTCTGCTGCTTCCGTGGCACGGCCGGACCAGTCTGCTGCATCGACGGCGCGGTGGGACCTCCGTGCTGCTTCGGAGGCGCGGCGGGACCTTTGTGCTGCTACGACCGCGCGGCGGGACATGTCGGTTGCTTTCGCGGCGAGGCGGGACATCTCTCGTGCTTCCGCTTCCATGCTCGCCTCTCCCTGGTGGTAATCTCTCGGCCCAGAACTCACGCTGGCCATGGCAGACGCAAGGGAACAATGATGAATGACTTGTTTGTTTTTGTGGATGAGGAGTTGAGGAGGAATGTGCAGTCATCTTGGAGTAGTATTATTTATAACCGAGTACTAATACGCTCCTAAGTGGGAAACCGTTTAGGTTTTGATCGGTGTGAACAGGTTTGCAATTAAATATAGCATGGTAGTAATTTGGAATGTGACGGGACGCAGGCTCAAAATTTATTGACGGTTCTATAATTTCTAAGTGCGGCACTATTCCCGGACGGCGTAACATGGGCACGCTTTCTCGGCCGCGTACGTGGCGTTTGCACCATAGGGTGCACCGCAATAGGCAATGTCAGCACACGTCTTGTTCCAACAACCGTGCGCGCTCGTTATTACCATCGCGCACGCTTCTTTTAATTAGAATGTGTGCCCATCTAGTGCATACACGTTGATCTGTCTAACTGTTTCTGTTTGTTGTGGCTAATCGCAAACAGTTCATCCGTGTGAAGTGTATGCCGTCAATCGCAGACACTTTGATCTGGCTGACCATTTCTGTTGTGTTGCCTAATCGCAAATAGTTAATCCTTCTGAAGCGTATGTCCTCAATCGCACACATGTTCATCTGGCTGCCCGTTTTTGTTGTTCCGCCTCATCACAAATAGTTAATCCGAGTGAACTGTATGCCGTATATCGCACACGCCTTCATCTGGCTGCCCGTTTCTATTCTTCTTCCTCATCGCAAACAGTTAATTGAACTGAACCGTATGCCCCGCATCGCACACGCAACTAAAATCTGAACCGTGTTTGATGAATCCTTCATCGCAAACATTTTGCATCTTTTTTGATGGTTTTTTTACATCACCGTTTGTGATTAATGCATCGCACATAGTTTCGTCAAAGGGTCTTTGATCGTAGTGTCGCGTTAGCAGCATCCTGCAGTAGTGATTGGATCCCCTCGTCGGTCACGGAGGATGATTTGGAGGGGCTTGTCGCCAATGGCCTGCTGTCGCCCAGATCTTGGAGGTTGCCGGAAGGGGAGTCCGAGCCTGCACCGCGCTATCGTGGGAACGATTCCGACAATAGAGAGGGGGCAGTGTAAGGGAGCATGATCTATCGAGATGCATATGGGTGACACGGTGCTTTTAGCGAGTTCGGGCCTCTCGCGGTGGAGATAACAGCCCTATGTCTCGTGCTCCGGAGAGGCTTTGTTTTATCTGAGTATGTATCCGGAGATTACAATGTGTGAGAGAGGGGAACGGATCCCATGCCTCAGCCCAAATGGTGAGAAAGAGAGAGAGGTGGAAGAAAAGAGCCCTGCTTGAACTATGTGGTGGGGGGTGGCTTATATAGAGTGCGCCACCCCCTCACCTCCTATGTTACAATTTAGAGAATCAATGACATAATATCAGCCCACTATGAAACCTCCACTTTGAAGATGACGTTTCAACTGCCTTGCCGACTGTTTGGTCTTCGCATATCCGAGTGAGTCGTATGGCCGAGTGGTCGACTGTCATCCGAGTGGACGGTGCGTCGATATGTCCGAGTGGATAGTATGCCTGTATGAGATTTATCTGGACCCACCTGATGTGTGGACCCCATGTTTTATGATATTTCGACCCTTCGTGGGCCTACCTGTTATGTGTGTCCCCAACATTAGCCCCCGAATCGATTGAGATTTTGCAAAACGAGTTTGTGAAAGGCACAATTTGGCCTGAGTGATTACGGAAATACTCGGTACTTGTCATCGTGCTTTCAGACAACCAAGGTTTGAACAAAATCTCAATGGATTCTGGCACTGTGCTTCCCGACTGATCGCAACTTGGCGACATTCGTTCATCTCTCGGAAGAGGTTAACTCGTGATCTGAGTATGGGTGTCATTAAATCTGGGCAACAAGATTGACGCATGGACTGCTCTCTCAGAGAGATGCCATTCTTATCCCAGAGGAACGTCAATACGAGTCGCTTCTAGATCCAAACTTGTGAGTTTCACGCTTTGAGTCATAGAAGAAGGCTCAAAACAGGTCCACGGAGGAGCGTTAAACTCACCTTATAGCAAAAAAATGTGGCAGCCGACGGGAGCCTTAGAACTTGTTTGTTTGTTGTTCATCACTCGGATTGGTCAGGCCGTACCGAGTGGAGATTATTTCAGTGGGGGCACGCTGAGTGCTCCCACAGGGTGTAGTCCCCGAGACCGCCGTCGACTGCGGGCAGTCGGCGGGGGTCTGAGAGAACTAAAAATCTTCTAAGCTGGTACTGATCGAACTTGTTCCTCTCCGACTCGGAGGTCGAGTAGTACTTGAGGATCTGGTATTGGTCTAGCTTGTTTCTCCTCGACTTAGAAGTCGAGTAGTACTTGAGTGATCTGGAGCTGGTCTTGCATCGAGCAAAATGTTTCTTTCTAAGTTCTCTTCTAGTGGGGGCACGCTGAGTGCACCCACTGGGTGTAGTCCCCGAGCCTCTATCAGACTAGATGAGTCTGGCAGAGGGTTTACATCTCCTGGTAAACCTCCATGCAGTCGGCACGGTAAATTCTTTTAGTCTGAAATTGAGTCAATCGGATGGATCTTCATGCACTTGGCATGGCAAATAAGCTCAACCTGGAGTTGAATCAGTCGGACTGATCTTCGTGCACTCGGCCCGGTAAATAAATTCAGCCTGGAACTGGGTCAAGCAGGTGAATTTCATGCCACCGGCACAATGAATGAATTCGCCCTCGAAACTGCCGACTGTAGAAAAAAGCTGGACACTCCAGGGAATAATCGTAGAGGAACTTCGTTTTCACCCTTTTGCATGAAAGGAGTATTTGTCCGAGTGGACGTGCTTCCCGACTGATCGGGCTATGTTGACTGCAAGGAAAAACTTGGTGGCACTCGTATGTCTCCCGGAGGAGATAGACTAGTGGTCTGACATGGACGTGCCATGAAACCTGAGTGGCGAGGCTAGTGTGTGGGCTGACTCTCCGGAGAGAGGCCACTCATTATCCCGGGGGAACACCAGCACATGCTATCTCTGAGTCCAAGTTTGTGAAACTAACGCCTTGGATCCTAGAATAAGGGCCAAGTGTATCCGTAGAGGAGCATTGTTTTCACCCTTTTGCAGTCCTGAAGATGACTCCAGGTAATGATTTGGGCGATCGTCCGAGTGGACGGTGCTACCCTTATAGATCTTCGGAGGACCGAGCATGTATGGTCAAAAAAATATTCCTGATGTGATCAACAGGTTGATCAAATGGGCGTAACCCTTGATGGCGGCATGGCCCACGGCTATGCGTAGCCCCCGAGTGATGCTCGAAAGAGGTAAGCTTGCTACAGAGTGCGATATGAGGTTTGATCATACGAGTAACTTAGCTGTTTTCGTGTTGGGGATGTACTGGTGAAGACGTGTCCAACTGATGGCGACGCACAGGGACGGTCGAGTGGTAAGGACGTATCCAACCGACTGGCGACGCGTGGGGCGGCCAAGCGGCAAGGATGTGCCAGCTGAGTGGCGACGCGCGGGGTGTCGAGTGGTGAAGACATGCACAACCGAGTGGCGACACGCGGGGCGGTCGAGTGGTGAAGATGTGCACAACCGAGTGGCGACGCGCGGGGCGGCCGAGTGGTGAAGACATGCATGCTACTTCTTGAGCTTGCGTTGGTTTTTCCCTTGAAAAGGAAAGGGTGATGCAGCAAAGTAGAGTAAGTATTTCCCTCAGTTTTGAGAACCAAGGTATCAATCCAGTAGGAGACAACACGCAAGTCATTGAATACCTGCACAAACAAACACCAAACTTGCACCCAATGCGATAAGGGGTTGTCAATCCCTTCACGGTTACTCGCAAAAGTGAGACCTGATAGAGATAGATAAACGGTAAAGTAAATATTTTTGGTATATTTGTTTTATAGATTGGAAAGTAAAAGATTGCAAAATAGTAGATCGAAAACTCGTAGATTGGAAAGTAGAAGATTGTATGATGGAAAATAGACCCGGGGGCCATAGGTTTCACTAGAGGCTTCTCTCAAGATAGAAAATAATACGATGGGTGAACAAATTACTGCCGAGCAATTGATAGAAAAGCACAAAGTTATGACAATATCTAAGGCAATGATCATGAATATAGGCATCACGTCCGTGTCAAGTAGACCGAAACGATTCTGCATCTACTACTATTACTCCACACATCGACCGACTCCTGCCTGCATCTAGAGTATTAAGTTCATGAAGAACAGAGTAACGCATTAAGAAATATGACATGATGTAGAGGAATTAACTCAAGCAATATGATGAAAACCCATCTTTTTATCCTCGATGGCAACAATACAATACGTGCCTTGCTGCCCCTACTGTCACTGGGAAAGGACACCGCAAGATTGAACCCAAAGCTAAGCACTTCTCCCATTGCAAGAAAAACCAATCTAGTTGGCCAAACCAAATCGATAGTTCGAAGAGACTTGCAAAGATATCAAATCATGCATAAAAGAATTCAGAGAAGATTCAAATAATATTCATAGATAAGCTAATCATAAATCCACAATTCATCGGATCTCGGCAAACACACCGCAAAAAAGTATTACATCGAATAGATCTCCAAGAACATCGAGGAGAACGTGGTATTGAGAATCAAAGAGAGAGAAGAAGCCATCTAGCTACTAGCTATGGACCCGTAGGTCTAAGGTAAACTACTCACGCTTCATCGGAAGGGCAATGGTGTTGATGTAGAAGCCCTCCGTGATCGAATCCCCCTCCGGCAGGACGCCGGAAAAGGCCCCTAGATGGGATCTCATGGGTACAGAAGGTTGAAGCGGTGGAAAAGTCTTTTCGTGGATGCCTCTGGTGGTTTGGGCATCTAAGAGTATATATAGGCAAAAGAATTAGGTCAGAAGACGCATGAGGGGCCCACAAGGGTGGGGGGCGCGCCCTACCCCCTGGGTGTGCCCTCCGTCCTTGTGGTCGCCTCGTGGCTTCTCTGACTTGCACTCCAAGTCCTCTGGATGTCTTCTGGTCCAAGAAAAATCATCGTGAAAGTTTTATTCCGTTTGGACTCCGTTTGGTATTCCTTTTCTGCGAAACTCTAAAACAAGGAAAAAAATAGAAACTGGCACTAGGCTCTAGGTTAATAGGTTAGTCCCAAAAATAATATAAAATAGCATATTAATGCATATAAAACATCCAAAACAGATAATATAATAGCATGGAACAATCAAAAATTATAGATACGTTGGAGACGTATCAGTGCACAACCGAGTGGCGATGCGCGGGGCGGCCGAGTGGTGAAGACGTGCACAACCGAGTGACGACGCGCGGGGCGGCCGAGTGGTGAAAACGTGCTCAACCAAGTGGCGACGCGCGGGTCGGCCGAGTGGTGAAGACGTGCACAACCGAGTGGCGACGCGCGGGGCGGCCGAGATGATGTGCGAGGTGGCCGAGTGAAGGACTACGTGTCCAGCCAAGTGGTGATGTGCGAGGTGGCCGAGTAAAGGACTACGTGTCCAGCCAAGTGGTGATGTGCGGGGTGGCCGAGTGACGACGCGCGGGGTGGTCGAGTGACGATGCGCTGGGTGGCCGAGTGACGACGCGCGGGGTGGCCGAGAGGTGGAGATGTGTCTCACCGAGTGGCGACACGCGGGGTGGTCGAAGTGAAGACGTGTCCCACGGAGCGTCGGCGCGCGGAGCGGCCGAGTGGTGAGGACGTGTCCGGCCGAGTGACGACACGCGGGGCGGTCAAAGTGATGAAAATGGTCCTCGGAGGAGTCAGTCAGATGCTTTCGAAGCTGATGTAGCGACAAGGTCGGTGTAGTGTGGTTGCGATGCAACAAGACCGGTGTGACAACTGAGTCTGAGTAGGAATGAAGATGGCGCACAAAGTGTCTGAGTGATTATGTAACTTGTCAAAGTGGCGGATCGAATGCACTTGTTGAAGTGAAGGATCTGACTAGTGATGAAGTACTCGACCACTCAGAAGAGTGTCATTCAGAATGAGCTGCAGCTCCCGAGTGCGGTGTAGCCCCCAAGCGTACTACAGGCTTCGACAATGGACATGTCGGAATACGAGAAATATAGTTTTGAATGGATAATTTATAATTCATCGAGTCAGACTCGGGTAAAGGTGAGGAGGAGCTTCCGAGTGATGCCCGAAGGAGGCAAACTCGCAAAGGAGTGAAGTGTGCAGTTTGATTACAAAAGTGACTTATCTGTCTCATGCCTCACGAGGTTTATATCATTGATACGATGAAGAGGATTCCACAGAGGGGTCGGCCGGATGTGTTTGAAGTCAACAGAGTGACAAGGTCGGTGTTGTGGTGCGCTAGGACCGGTACGGTGACCAAGTCCAAGTAGCGATGAAGTTGGCGCATAGGGCCGTCGAGTGATCACGTAACTTGTGTAAGAAAAATAGCAAGAGGAAATTTGATGTGTGCTGAAATGATTTGTGTAAATAACACCCATAGACACCCGCTGGATGTGCAAGGGGCTTGCTGGTTCATAACCTAGCAAGAGTCTAAAACAGTGATTATGTAACTTGTGAAAGTGGCGGATCGAATGCACTTATTGAAGTGAAGGATCCAACCGGACATGTTGGAGTGCTGGCTCAAATAAAATGGAAGTGTAGTGTTCCGACTAAGTTGCAGCCCCCGAGGACCGATGCAAACTCGAAATGAAGAACACATGGTGTTCGTGAATGACGTATGCGTAAAAATTGAAGTTGGACTTGGAAGTCAAATAACCAGTACTAAGTAAGTATGGGAAAATAAGCAACCGAGCGTAGAGGTACACTCGGTGGCGTGGCCTCCGAGTGAACGTGATGTGTGAATTACGAGATACTCGGGAACGCGGAAATAACAGAATGTAGTGCATGTAGAATGACTTAGCTGTCTGAAGGCGCGCGGGTGGCTGAGTGGTGAAGATGTGTTCAACCGATGGCGATGCGCGGGGCAGCCGATTGATGTAGATGTGTCTCACCGAGTGGCGACGCGCGGGGCAGCCGAGTGGTGAAGATGTGTCCAACCAATGGTGACGCGCGGGGTGGCCGATTGATGTAGATGTGTCTCACCGAGTGGTGACGCGCGGGGCAGCCGAGTCGTGAGGACTAAAAGGTTCTCTGAATGATCGGATGTTGTTGATCGCTGAGCAAAACTTGGTGGCATTCATATGTCTCTCGAAAGAGATAGACTTGAGGTCCGAGTGTGGACATGCCATAAAACCCAAGTGACGACGCCGGCCCGTGGTTTGACTCTCCGGAGAGATGCCACTCCTTATCCCGGGGGAACGCCAGCGCAGGCCATCTTCGAGTCCAAGTTTATGAGGCATGCGCCTTGGACCCTAGTGGAAGGGCCAAGTTAACCCGCGGAGGGGCGTCAAGCTCATCTCATAGTGATCCTGAAGGTGACTTCAGTCGGGTTTTTTACGTGTCCGAGTGCACAGGTCCCCACGGAGGGTGGTCTGAAGATGACTTCAGTCGGGTGTTTTACGTGTCCGAGTGCACGGGTCCCCACGGAGGGTGGTCTGAAGCTGACTTCAGTCGGGTGTTTTACGTGTCCGAGTGCACGGGTCCCAGCGGAGGGTGGTCTGAAGATGACTTCAGTCTGGTGTTTTACGTGTCTGAGTGCACGGGTCCCCATGGAGGGTGGTCTGAAGATGACTTCAGTCTGGTGTTTTACGTGTCCGAGTGCACGGGTCCCCACGAAGGGTGGTCTGAAGATGACTTCAGTCGGGTGTTTTACGTGTCCGAGTGCACGGGTCCCCATGGAGAGTGGTCTGAAGATGACTTCAGTCGGGTGTTTTACATGTCCGAGTGCACGGGTCCCCATGGAGGGTGGTCAGTCGGACTGACAGACGTCCTTTCGGAAAGGAACTGTGGGCAATCGATCGGATCGATTCACCGCGGAAATTTCGCGTGAGGCCTAGCCCAACCGAGTGTCGACGCACAGGGCGGCCGAATGGTGAGGACGTGTCCAACCAATTGACGACGCGCGGGGCGGCCGAATGGTGTGGACGTGTCCACCGGAGTGGCGACGCACGGGGCGTCCGAGTGAAGTAGACGCGTCCCGCGGAGTGACGATGCGCGGGGCGTTCGAGTGAAGTAGACGCGTCCCGCAGAGTGACGATGTGCGGGGCGTCCGAGTGAAGTAGACGCATCCCGCGGAGTGACGATGTGCGGGGCGTCCGGGTGAAGTAGACGCGTCCCACGGAGTGGCGATGCGCGGGGCGTCCAAGTGAAGTAGACGCGTCCCGCGGAGTGACGATGCGCGGGGCGTCCGCGTGAAGTAGACGTGTCCCGCGGAGTGGGGATGCGCGGGGCGTCCAAGTGAAGTAGACGCGTCCCGCGGAGTGACGATGCGCGGGGCGTCCGGGTGAAGTAGACGTGTCCCGCGGAGTGGCGATGCGCGGGGTGTCCAAGTGAAGTAGACGCGTCCCACCGAGTGATGATGCGCGGGGCGTTCGGGTGAAGTAGACGCGTCCCGCGGAGTGGCGATGCACGGGGCGTCCACGTGAAGTAGACGCGTCCCGCGGAGTGACGATGCGCGGGGCGTCCGAGTGAAGTAGACGCGTCCCGCGGAGTGGTGATGCGCGGGGCGTCCGAGTGAAGTAGACGTGTCCCGCGGAGTGACGATGCGCGGGGCGTCCGGGTGAAGTAGACGCGTCCCGCGGAGTGGCGATGCGCGGGGCGTCCAAGTGAAGTAGACGTGTCCCGCGGAGTGATGATGCGCGGGGCGTCCGAGTGAAGTAGAGGCGTCCCACGAAGTGGGGATGCGCGGGGCGTCCGAGTGAAGTAGACGTGTCCTGCGGAGTGGCGACGTGCGGGGCGTCCGAGTGAAGTAGACGTGTCACGCGGAGTGGCGACGCGCGGGGCGTCCGAGTGAAGTAGACGTGTCCTGCGGAGTGACGATGCGGGTCCGAGTGATGAAGACGTATCCAGCGGAGTGGCGACGCGTAGGTGACCGAGTGAGCTCAGGTCCGTGTCCTAGTGAACTTGAGTCTGTATCCGAGTGGATTCATCTGTGTGAACACTGAACGAATCGGGTTCGTAGCTGTCCGAGTGAAAGATTCATCGGGTGACCCTGCAAGTCACTAGCAAGTATGGCCACGAAGTTGAAGGCCGGACGGTTATACATGCATGCATGCACGAATTAACTGGCGCGGAACCGATGGGTTGTGGAAACAGCTGGCTTGTTCTGGCCGCAGCAATTAAATAGGTGGCGTTAGTAATCCCCATCAATTGGCCAGTTAACGAGGCGATTACCTTAACGAAGCAGTCAATACGACCTTCAAGGAATTATGAGACCGACGTTAGGCATGCCCTCAATGATTGCCGGTGGAGCCGCGTACGTGTGGGAGCTGTCCTTCCGTTCCTTTTTTCCTGCATGCAGTTATCGCTGGATTAGGCGGCCTATGTTATGCATGCACTTACCAGGAATTAATTCCTTCAATCCCGAACGGCCATCGGTTGCGGGTCGAGGCTGTTTCGTAGGTCACCGCCGCAGCGCACCTCCTTCACAGAGACCGTCGCCGGCGACCGACCGACGCCGGAGAATGGAGCCCTGCGCGCCTGCGCCTCCACCGTGGAGGTGGCCGCCGAGCAGCCGAGAATACGAGGCCAGAGTCGACGACGAGGCGAACGGCGCCGGCGGCCGTGCGTGATGACGATGAGGCGGACGGCATCAACGGCCGCACAGACATCGCAGACGAGATGCACCTGACTGTGCCGAGGCCGGAGATGACAATGAGGAGGACGGCAACGCCGGCCGTGCGTGGGGGCTCAACGACGACGTCGTAGACGAGATGCACTCGGCTGTGCCGAGATCAGAGACGACGATGAGGCGGACGGTGCCGAGCGGTTGTGCGTGGAGGCGCAGTCGGTTGTGCCGAGGTAGGAGACGACGATGGGTCGGACGGTGCCACGGTCCGGTCGTGCATGGAGGCGCAGTTGGTTTCCTGCTTTCACGCCGCCGTTGCTGCTATTGGCAATGTCCAGATTGCCAATTCAGGTGGTCAGCTCACGCGGACGTGAAGCAAGCCAACCTGAAGGTCGATGGTTCTCTATGTGCTTCGATGGATGGATGTCTGTTTTCCTTCTGTTTGCGATGATTTGCTCGTGGTGAAGATGAACAGTACAAAAAAGTGTTAATATGTGGAGATGAAACCGAATAGAGGGCACCAGCGGGAATCGATCTGCCGCCGGTTGTTGAAGAAATAACCATCTGCATCATGATTCGATAGACGCCATGCCCCACGGTGGGCGCCAACTATCGTGGGAATGATTCCGACAATAGAGAGGGGGTAGTGTAAGGGAGCATGATCTATCGAGATGCATATGGGTGACACGGTGGTTTTAGCGAGTTCGGGCCTCTCGCGGTGGAGATAACAGCCCTACGTCTCGTGCTCCGGAGAGGCTTTGTTTTATCTGAGTATGTATCCGGAGATTACAATGTGTGAGAGAGGGGAACGGATCCCATGCCTTAGCCCAAATGGTGAGAAAGAGAGAGAGGTGGAAGAAAAGAGCCCTGCCTGAACTATGTGGTGGGGGTGGCTTATATAGAGTGCGCCACCCCCTCACCTCCTATGTTACAATTTAGAGAATCAATGCCATAATATCAGCCCACTATGAAACCTCCACTTTGAAGATGACATTTCAACTGCCTTGCCGACTGTTAGGTCTTCGCATATCCGAGTGAGTCGTACGACCGAGTGGTCGACTGTCATCCGAGTGGACGGTGCGTCGATATGTCCGAGTGGATAGTATGCCTATATGAGATTTATCTGAACCCACCTGATGTGTGGACCCCATGTTTTATGATATTTCGACCCTTCGTGGGCCTACCTGTTATGTGTGTCCCCAACACGCGCAACGGCGAGCGGGTTCTTCTTGTCACTCATGTGGAAAGAGGTTTTTCTTTTCCTCCTCATCCATTCTTCCGTGGTTTCTTGAACTTCTTTGGTGCGCAAATCCACCACTTTCCTCCGAACACCATATCGTATCTTGCTGCCTTTGTTTCAATGTGCGAAAACTTCCTGGGATGCCATCCTCACTGGGGGCTACTCAAACACATTTTCACTTGCCGATCCCAGTCGGTCAAGAAAGCCAACCCGAGTGATGCGAAAACCCACGTGATCCAGGTGTGGGGGGGTTTAGGTGTTCAAATGAGGGGTAGAAGCGCTTTCCCTTCCATGACTTTTCCCGAGTCAGTTAGGGGGTGGCAGTCGACCTGGTTCTACTACAAAGACATTCCGACTCCTGGTGCGTCGACTGGTCTTCCCCCTTTCTCTCTGGAGAGACTCTGCGCGCCCCCCGTTCGTTGACCGTAGAAGAGGAGGAGAAGGGCGAGGTGGGGATTTTGGTTGAAGCAGTTGTTGAGCTGATCCGCGGTGGAGTGATAGGCTTGGATCTGCTGGAGGTGTTTCTCAGTCGACACATCCAGCCTTTACAAGCGCGGGACCATCCCATGTGGTTGTACTCGGGTGCAGACGACATTGCACGGACTCATCCAGAAGAAGTCAGTGAGGACACCGTGGCCCAGTGGCTCAAGAGCATCACTGGTGCCCGAGACAATCCACGCGGAGCCAAACGGATTCAGCCTTTCGATGCCGAGCATCTACTAGGAGAGGTGAGACATATCTTGTCGAGTGAATTATCTCTGTTTTCGTCAGGCTACTGTATTGGAACCCGACTGACTCTGAAATCTGTGTCTTGCAGGCATTCACGAAGATGTACTCGCCCGTGCCGAACGGGGAGCAATTCACTGGAGGAGTGGAGAGCGAGCGCGGGAGCGCCGACATCGATTATGCTGACAACAGTGAAGACGACATCGACGACTCTGATGATAGCGAGGAAGTCGAGTCGCCACCACGCACCGAGCATCATACCAAGCAAACTCAAGATCCAGCAGCTGGCCAGGGCAAGGCTGGAGTGTCGAGTGCCAGAAACCAGAAACGCACTCGGACGCCAACTCCTGACCCAACTGAAAAAACTGCCAAGCAAGCCAAGACTGTTCCACCCAAGCCTCGGAAGGCTCTGCCGAGGATAAAGGTTACTGTGCCCATTGCTTCAACGTGAGTGTTTCTTCTTTTCTTTCTTCATTGTTGTTGCGGACCTTCATGTTTTTGTTGACCGAGTGGAATTCTGAATCCCAAGGCTGCTATTTCTGCGACGTCCCATATGGAGATCGACGACGAGCACGCAGAAGCGGACACTGCGGACACAGCCACTTCTCGGGCCGGTATGATCAACTCACATTCTGTTCTGTCTCGCTAATTGTCCAGATGATCGACTGAGATCTTACTGTTGAGTGACTGCAGCACCAACAGACGTCATCCACCTTGCAGACGATGACGAGTAGGAGCCTCCAAAAAGCACAGGAGGAAAAGGCAAGACTTCGACGAGCTTACGAAGCCTCACTAAGAGAGTGCCTTCAGGCCAAGCGTCTCGTACGTCACCTGAACTTGTTCTTCAAGAGCCAGGCGGCTCGTCTCGAGCTGGTGTTTCTTTCGCCGCCCCTCCATCGACTACTCAGCCCCTGGTGTCGACTGCTCCTGCTTCGGGTCCGACTGGACAACCGCAAGTACTAATCCCTCCAGCTGCGTCACCGACTCCTGCATCGAGCGCGTTCACTCTACATCATGTCCCAGAGGACCAGACCGGAGCCAGCAAGGAGGCTATGATTCAGGCTGGCCTGATGATGCAGCGTCTGAAGGAAGTGTATGAAGCTAGCAAGTCTGCTTATGATGCCAGTTCGGCCCTTCAAGCCAATGTCCAAGTAAGTACGATTGTAAGTTGATTTCTGATTGGGTTTTGCCCGTCTTGAATTTGTACACCCACTAGGTGTTTTCTTTTTACTCTGTAGTTCTTCCACTCTAACCGGTCAGGCCGTGCCTAGTGGGAAACTGATCCAGTGGGGGCACGCTGAGTGCACCCACTGGGTGTAGTCCCCGAGACCGCCGTCGAATGTTTGATTCGGCGGGGGTCTTAGAATATCTTAATTAGCTTGAAGCTCTTCACTCGGGGCGGTCGGGTCGCGCCGAGTGGAAATGTATCCAGTGGGGGCACGCTGAGTGCACCCACTGGGTCTAGTCCCCGAGACCGCTGTCGAATGTTTGATTTGGCGGGGGTCTGAGGACAAGTTGCTTTCTCTCTCTTTTTTTTGCACTCGGGTCGGTCGGGCCTTGCCGAGTGGAAATGGATCCTGTGGGGGCACGTTGAGTGCACCCACTGGGTATAGTCCCTGAGACCACCGTCGAATGTTTGATTCGGCAGGGGTCTTAGAATTTGTTTGGTAGTAGCAATCTGGATTTGCTCTTCTCCACTCGGAAGTAGAGGAAATACTTTGAGATTCTTCCCCATCGTCGACTGAGAGTTTCTTTTTTTTGTTGACCTCAGAAATCTTGTGAACTTGGAACTCAATATGTTGCCCTGGAGAAGGAGAAGATCCAACTCCAACTGGACTTAGAGCTTGCCAAGAAGAACTTGGAGCATGCGGAGACGGAGGCGAAGTCCATGGGAGGTAAATCTTGCCAACTGAGTGCGCTGTTATTCTTTTCTTCCATCCTTTGAGCCAAGTAGTTTCACTCGAACAGATGTGCGTAATGAAAACCGTCAACTTCAAGCGCGGTTCAAGAATGTTATTTATTTAGACACCATGAAGCAGGCCTTGGAGAAGAAGGATGAAGAACTCGCAGGAGTTTAGAAGGTGGCTAAGGAGAAAACTGAAGCTGCTGAAGCAAAGTTAGCTTCAGTCAGAAAGCTAGAAGAAGAAAATGCCTCGCTGAAGACTGTTGTTGCAGAACTTAAGAGAGAACAGGCCGAGTGGGCCAAGAAGATGGAAGATCAAGTGAATGCCGTTGAGTCTGAGAAGACGGCATTGAACGACAAGGTGGACCAGCTCACCCAGAAGAGGAATGCACTAGACAAATATCTGGGCGGCTTCGCAAAGAAGATGTACGGCATCCTTGAAGGTACCTTTCTTTGGTCGAGTGAGTTTCTGAAAACTTTGAAAGCGATGACATGACTGACTTTTTTCTTTCTCCCTCGTGCAGAATTCTGTCAGAGCTTTGAGGAGGAGACTGATCGGATCGAGACGGATCTAGATCCCACCAAGTCGCTTGTAAAGGACGCGGTGGCTCTGAATATGTTGTGACTCGAAGCTCGTCTCGAAGGCGTCCATGGGTACATCACTTGTCTGAAGGCCGCGCTGGCGAAGATCGATAAAGAACTGTGGCCTGAGGATATGCTTCAGAACGACCTCGAGTCCATGATGACTCGACTCGATGAAATCCCCGGTCGAGTGCATGCATGGAAGAAATCTGCTGCTCACTGCGGAGCCGATGTGGCGCTCTTGCTTGTTCGTGTCCATTGCAAGGAAACCAGGGAAGACAAGCTGAAGGCTCTCCAAGTGGCAAACATGAAGATGCTCCAGTTTGAAAGCTTTATGGAGACCTTCATTGATGCAGCCACTCGGATCGCAGATGATATTGACCTGGACACCTTTGTCGAACCCGCGTGTCCACCTAGCGCGTGAAAAAACTTTATGATTCAAACTTATTTGCCTCAAAATGCCGAGTGATCCTGTAAGCATTAAACTCTTTCGGGCCTGTCGCTCGAGTACTTTTGCTTGCATTTCTGAACTTGATGGATTTATCCGAATATTGCTTTCTAGTTTACTGTATGTTTCGAGTGAACGGATTTTTTAACTAAGGCGAGGGCTGGCTCGCGGCTAAGCCTCCGAGTGGGAGGAATGCTCTCACTCGGAGCAATTTTTTAACTTAGGCAAGGACTGGCTCGCGGCTAAGCCCCCGAGTGGGAGGGATGCTCTCACTCGGAGTAGTTTTTTAACTTAGGCGAGGACTGGCTCGTGGCTAAGCCCCCGAGTGGGAGGGATGCTCTCACTCGGAGTAGTTTTTTTAACTTAGGCGAGGACTGGCTCGCGGCTAAGCCTCCGAGTGGGAGGGATGCTCTCACTCGGAGTAGTTTTTTGACTTAGGCGAGGACAGGCTCGCGGCTAAGCCCCTGAGTGGGAGAGATGCTCTCACTCAGAGTAGTTTTTTTAACTTAGGTGAGGACTGGCTCATCACTAAGCCCCCGAGTGGGAGGGATGCTCTCACTCGGAGTAGTTTTTTAACTTAGGCGAGGACTGGCTCGCGGCTAAGCCCCCGAGTGGGAGGGATGCTCTCACTCGGATAGTTTTTTAACTTAGGCGAGGACTGCTCGCGGCTAAGCCCCCGAGTGGGAGTGATGCTCTCACTCGGAGTAGTTTTTTAACTTAGGCGAGGACTGGCTCGCGGCTAAGCCCCCGAGTGGGAGGGATGCGCTCACTCGGAGTAGTTTTTTAGCTTAGGCGAGGACTGGCTCGCGGCTAAGCCCCTGAGTGGGAGGGATGCTCTCACTCGGAGTAGTTTTTTAGCTTAGGCGAGGACTGGCTCGCGGCTAAGCCCCCGAGTGGGAGGGATGCTCTCACTCGGAGTAGTTTTTTAACTTAGGCGAGGACTGGCTCGCGGCTAAGCCCCCGAGTGGGAGGGATGCTCTCACTCGGGGTAGGTTTTTAACTTAGGCGAGGATTGGCTCGCGGCTAAGCCCCCGAGTGGGAGGGATGCTCTCACTCGGAGTAGTTTTTTAACTTAGGCGAAAACGGGTTTGCGGCTAAGTCACCCACTTGTGGTTTTGAACATACACTTGTGCGAGAGAAATCATAATGGGACTGCAGGAGTCATGTCTTGATAAACAATATAAAAGTGCTCTTATTACATCTCGACAATCCGAGTGCTAAGTATAGAATCGACGAAGGAGATCCGCATTCCAGGCGCGCGGCTCGTCGATCTTCTTTGCGAGGTTGTAGAGGTGGCAGGCCCCGTTGTGTAGCACCTTGGTGACGATGAAGGGGCCTTCCCATGCGGGGGCAAGTTTGTGTGGCCGCTGTTGATCCACTTAGAGTACGAGGTCTCCTTCTTGGAATGCTCGACCTCTGACATTCCTGGCATGGAATCGACGAAGATCTTGCTGATAGACAGTTGACCGAATCAAGGCCATCTCGCGCTCCTCTTCCAAGAGATCAACGGTGTCCTGCCGTGCCTGCTCTGCCTTAGCTTCCGAATAGAGTTCCACTCGGGGTGAATTGTGGAAGAGATCACTCGGCAACACGGCTTCGGCTCCATACACCATGAAGAAAGGAGTGCGGTCAGTGGATCGGTTCGGAGTCGTCCTTAAACCCCATAGAACGGATGGCAGTTCCGTCACCCAGGCTCCAGCTGCATGCTCAAGGTCGCGCATGAGTTGGGGCTTCAATCCTTGAAGGATAAGGCTGTTCGCCCTCTCAACTTGACCATTCGACTGCGGGTGCGCAACAGATGCGTAGTCCACCCGAGTGCCTTGGGTGGCGCAGAAGTTTCTAAACTCTTCCGAATCGAAGTTTGAGCCATTATCCGTGATAATACTATGTGGAACTCCGTATCTGAATATCAACTCTTTCAAGAACCTAATGCTTGTCCTTGAATCTAACTTCTTGATAGGCTTGGCTTCAATCCACTTGGTGAATTTGTCGACTGCTACAAGTAGGTGAGTGAAACCACTTCTGCCGGTCCTGAGTGGTCCAACCATGTCCAACCCCCACACAGCAAACGGCCAGACGAGTGAAATGGTCTTCAGGGCAGATGCGGGCTTATGAGACATGTTCGCATAGAACTGGCATCCTTCGCACCGCTGAACGATCTCCTTCGCAACTTCATTGGCCCGTGCCCAGTAAAATCCAGCTCGGTATGCTTTGGCCATAATTGTCCGAGAGGACGCATGATGACCACAGGTCCCCGAGTGGATCTCTTCCAAAATCAGTCGACCCTCTTCTGGAGAAATACATCGTTGAGCTACGCCAGTAACACTCTCTCTATAGAGCTGTCCATTTATCACTGTGAAAGCCTTGGATCTACGGACAATCTGTCGTGCTTCAACTTCATCTTCTGGAAGCTCTTACCTGAGCAAATATGCGATGTACGGCACTGTCCAGTCGGGTGTAATTACTAGGATCTCCATAACCAGGTCGATGACAGCAAGGATCTCGATTTCAGTCGGATCAGTAGGACTTGTCGCTTGAGGGGGCTCTTCCGTGAAAGGATCTTCCTGCACTAACGGGGAATGGAGATGCTCAAGGAATACATTACTGGGGATAGGCTTCCGAGTGGAACCTATTTTTGCCAGATCATCGGCTGCTTGATTTTTGATTCGGGGAATGTGGTGAAGCTCCAAACCTTTGAACTTTTTCTCTAGCTTCCTCACTGCATTGCAGTATCTAGTCATGGCAGGGTTTCTAACGTCCCACTCCTTCATCACCTGATTGACCACCAAATCCGAGTCACCGTAGACCATCAGGCGACGGACGCCGAGTGAGATGGCCATATGCAGCCTGTAGAGGAGTGCTTCATACTCGACTTCGTTATTGGAGGAATCAAAGTGAATCTGGAGGACATAACTGAGACGATCACCTCTTGGAGATACCAGAACCACTCCGGCACCGGAACCATTAAGCATTTTAGATCCATCGAAAAACATGGTCTAGTGCTCCGAGTAAATCTGAGTCGGCTGTTGTTGTTTAATCCACTCGGCCAAAAAATCTGCAAGTGCTTGGGATTTGATCGCCTTCTTTGCTTCAAACTTAATGCCAAGTGGAAGAAGTTCAATTGCCCACTTAGCCACTCGACCAGTTGCATCTCGATTGTTCATGATTTCAGATAATGGAGCGTCACTGACGACTAAAACCGAGTGGTCTTGAAAATAATGAGCAACTTTCTTCGCTGTCAAGTAAATTCCATAGACAAGCTTCTGATAATGAGGATACCTATGCTTGGATGGGGTCAGAACTTCAGAGATATAGTACACTGGTCGTTGAACTTTGTAGGCCTTGCCTTCTTCTTCTCGTTCCACTGTGAGCACCGTGCTGACAACTTGACCAGTGGCCGCAATGTATTAGAGTAGAGGCTCTTTGCTGTTTGGAGCAGCAAGCACCGGCTGGGTGGAAAGCAGGGCTTTGAGCTCCACAAACGCTGCTTCAACTTCGGGATTCCACTCGAACTTATCGGACTTTTTCATCAGTCGATAAAGAGGCAGTGCCTTTTCACCGAGACGAGAAATGAACCGACTCAGTGCTGCGAGACAACCTGTGAGCTTCTAGACGTCATGCACACGCTCATGGCGTTTCATTCGGACAATTGCACCGATCTTCTCGGGATTGGCATCTATCCCTCGTTCGGAAACGAGGAAATGGAGTAACTTGCCTCCAAGCACTCCAAAGGTGCACTTGGACGAGTTCAGCTTGATTTCGTATCTTCTCAGATTGGCGAAGGTTTCAGCGAGATCAGTCAGCAGGTCGGAACCTTTGCGTGACTTGACCACGATGTCTTCCATGTAAGCTTCCACATTCCGACTGATTTGAGTGAGCAGGCACTTTTGAATCATGCGCATGAATGTGGCGCCGGCGTTTTTTAGACCGAATGGCATGGTGACATAGCAAAAACACCCGAACAGGGTGATGAAGGCCGTTTTTACTTCATCTGGCCCATACAGTCAGATCTGATGGTATCCAGAATACGCATCAAGAAAAGACAAGCGCTCGCAGCCCGCAGTCAAATCAACTATTTGATCGATACGGGGGAGCGGAAAATGATCTTTTAGGCAGGCCCGATTGATATGCTTGAAGTCAATGCACATGCGGAGTGAATTATCCTTCTTGGGGACCATGACGACGTTGGCGAGCCACTCGGAGTGGTATATCTCGCGTATGAACTCAGCTGCCAGGAACCGAGCCACTTCCTCGCCAATCGCCTTTCTCTTCTCTGCAGTAGAATGGCGGAGATGCTCTTTGACAGGTTTGGCTTTCGAGTCAACACGCAAACGGTGCTCAGCCAGTCCCCTGGGTACACCTGGCATGTCAGATGGTTTCCATGCAAAGACGTTCCAGTTCTCACGGAGGAACTGGATGAGCGCGGCTTCCTATTTGTTGTCGAGTGTCGATGAGATGTTGGTCGGAGCGGCTGTGGGATCTTCCGAGTGAATGTGAACTTGTTTGGTTTCTCCCGCCGACTGAAAAGCAGACTCAGAAGCAGGCTTCTTAGAGCGGAGCAAATCACTCGGATCAGCATTCTTTTTGTACTCTTCCAATTCCACCACTGCCATCTGCTCATCAGCAATCTTGGACCCCTTCTGGAGGCATTCCTCGGCTCTCTGCCTATTTCCAGTGACAGAGATCACGTCCTTGGGTCCGGGCATCTTCAGCTTAAGGTACACAGAACACAGACGGGCCATGAAGCAAGCATAAGCTGGTCGACCCAGAATAGCATGATAAGCACTGTGAAATTCCACCACCTCAAACGTCAACTTTTCCTTCCGAAAATTCTTCGAGTCACCAAAAACAACATCCAAAGAAATCTGACCGATGACTTTGCCTTTTTCCCCGGGATGACTCCGTGAAACTACATGTTACTTTCACTGAGTCTGGACATCGGAATGCCCATCCCCTGGAGGGTTTCAGCATAGAGGATGTTCAAGCCACCGCCATCCATAAGAACTTTGCGCAACCAAGTGCCTCCCACCACTGGATCCACTACCAGTGCTTGCCACCCAGGGGTAGCTACATGAGGTGGGTGGTCCGACTGGTCGAAGGTAATGGGAGTCTTTGACCACTTGAGGTACGTCGTAGTTGCCGGAGCAACCATGTTCACTTCACGGTTGATGACTTTCAGTCGACTTTTTCTTTCAACGTCAGCAAAAATCACCAGAGTAGCATTGACCTTCGGGTAATCTTCTGCTTTTTCTTCATCATCATATTTGTCAGATCCCTTTTCACTCAGCTGACCTTCACGGAACTGCTGAATAAGGAATCTGCATTGTCGAGTGGTATGTTTCGGTAAAATCAGGTTACCCTCCTCGTCCTTCTTCATGTGGATGGCACGCGGAAGATCCAGGACGTCCTGGCCCGACTGATCCTTCATCTTTTTGGGTATCCATTGCCCCTTGGGCTTCCCTTTGAACTTGCCTTGAGTCGTCACTACTGCTGCTTCCGTTTGACCAGCGGCTTCAGCTTTGCGCTTCTGCTTCCGACTGGGATTCCCACCCCCAGTGTCAGGGTCTATGGCCTTTCCCTTGCCACTACGGAGCTGGTCCTCTTCTTCGCCATTCGCGTACCGAGTGGCTATCTCCATCATCCGGTTCATGGAGAGGGTCCCAGACCGTCCAAATTTCAGTATGAGCTCTCTGTATCCGACGCCTTCTTTAAAGGCACAAACTGCTTGATGCTCAGAAACATTTTCCACCACATGGTGAAGTGTGGTCCAACGTTGGATATAATCCCTCAAGGTTTCATTCGGCTTCTGAATGTAGTGTTGTAACTCAGTCAGCCCAGCAGGTCGCTTGCAAGTGCCTTCAAACGTTTTGATAAACACTCGGGCCAAGTCTTCCCAACAGTATATGCTGGCGGGAGCCAACTGGTTCAACCACGCCCTGGCCGAGCCTTCAAGCATCAAGGGCAGGTGCTTCATGGCCACTTCGTCATTGCCTCCACCAATCTGCACAGCCACTCGGTAATCTTCTAACCACGTATTTGGCTTCGACTCACCAGTGAACTTACTCACCCCTGCTACCGACCTGAAGTTGGGAGGAATCTCCGCAGCCCGAATTGCCCTACTGAAGCACTCAGGCCCAGAAACAAACGCTCTGCTTCCACTCGGGCGATCCCTGTCCAAACCCTCTCGGTTAGCTCTGCCCCTGTCAACCAGGCCCTGCACGAGGACCGACCTTGCATCAAACCCAGGCTCTCGGGGGTCGACTGGAATTCTCCACTCGTCACCGTACGGGCGCCTGTCATCATACTGCCGGGGCGCGTACGAACCTCCCCTCGGAGGAGGCGTAGGCACCCGACGGCGGTCGTCACGGTGATATCGAGGATCAAACTGCCGTGGCCTCGATTCACGCCGCGGAGGCGATCTTGGGGCTGTGCGTAGACTGGACCGTGTCCGCCCTGACGGACCTGCTGTGAATCCTGTTGCGCGACTGAGAAACAACCGAATTCTGCTCCCCAGCTGCCCTGAGCAGCGTCCGAATCTGCTCTAGGCCTCTTCCAGCCTCGGAACGGGATGGTTGGATTGAATCTGCAATACGCGCGGCTGCTGCAACATTCTGGATTGGAGTGCGGTATACTTGACACTCATCTCGAGATCCACTCGGGAACAATTGCCGTTGCCGTTGACTGGGATTTGGAGGTGGCCTGCGAGCGCGGTCGTCGAGTGACTTCTGGAGATCCTCCAGACGCGCACGTTCAGCCAGGGTGGCTACGCGTGCGCCTCCAAAGCCCCAGCCTCGGCGGTCTCCCCAACGATGGGGGTCTGGAGAGCTTGCTCGTTCCTGCGCTGCAGTTCCTCTCTTTGTTCCACAGTGAGGGCTTGCGGTAGTACTCGTCGTTGCCGTGCGACGGACCACCGCTTTCGCTGGGGGCCAACCATGAGGACTTCCGCCGCGGGATCATTGCTTTGGCACTAGGAAAGAGTATCCGAGTGACTAGTCGACAGATCGAACAAGCCATAAAGGGACTCATCGGGCTCGATCGCCACGATCTGAGGAGTGGACGACTGACGCTCCACTGCGTGCTTCACCCACCGCTGGATCCGCAAGCGACCGGATCGCTTGCGACGGCGAGCAGCGGGGAGGGAAGACGCCACCGGAGCCAACCGATACTGAGTCGACGGTTGCCGCAAGAGGACGCCGCAGGCACTCGCACGGAAGTGCGCCGCCCCGCGAATAGGAAGCGCCTCGACGTCGAGGGGGGCTTCCTAGAGCCAGGCCGAATCGTCGGCGATGAAGGTGAGCGCGCCGAGACAGATCTCGCGGCCCAAAGACAATCCACCACCGGAAACCATGTCGATGGAGATCGAAGATCGCAACCTCGTCGGAAGTCGCTTAGACACCTGCCCCACGGTGTGCGCCAACTGTCGTGGGAACGGATCTGACAGTAGAGGTAGGGGTACGAAGGAGAGGGCAGAGCCTAGCTACGGCGAGATTGTACACTCGGATTTACGAGTTCAGGCCCCTCTCGGAGGAGGTAACAGCCCTACGTCTCGGTGCCGCGGAGGCTTGGTGTTGACTAGAGTGTTGAGTTACAGGGGGTGCGAACCCTTGTGCCAGAGGGGAGGGGTTGCTTATATAGAGTCCGCCGACCCCTCGCAGTCCTCAGTTACGCAAGGGTTCAATGAGAGAGTAAAGATACGAACGTTACTGGAAACGCCCGTATTTAATGATCGTTACAGCGGCGGAGTGATTGCCTGACCGTTGCCGTCCTGGGATGACTCTAGGTCTTCTGTTCTCCGAGTGAAACCAGGTCTTCCGAGTGAATGACGGTGGTCGAGTGGTAGTAGGATAACCGAGTGGATCTTCTGTCGAGTGAGTTGCACATCGTAGTGATTTCAGTCGGTATCTCCTTTCTATCTTTGTAAGTCTTGGCTTCTTGTGTAGTGTCCTTGGGTAGGGCATGTAGGTCAGGCTTATGACTCTACCCTGGGTACATGTCATCGTCACCACCCAGCCGGCTTTTATGTCGTAGAACTGCTCTTCCGGCTCGTCGGATGCCATCGAAAGAGTGGAGAAAATGGTGAAAGGATGAGACGGGGAACGTCGGAGTGGTGCGATTCTTGCCTGGCGTCTGACCTAGTTTAAATAGAGGGCGGACGGGAGGAGCCTGTCCGGCGTTGCGTTTAATGCCGGGCCGCTCGTGAACGGACGTGTGACCGGAGTAGATTTGTTTCTCGGCTTTCACGCGAGTTTAATGGAGACGTTTGAATGCGACGAGGAGGCATGTTCAGCCAGGCGTGCAGCGGGCGGCGCCCTCAGCCGACGCGCCGCTTCAATGACGAAGGCAGTGAGAGGTCGCGTCCGCTTTGAGCAGCCTCAATGTGGAGCGGCGCGCTCTACAGCGGCATGAATGCGGGCAGCTGGGCGACGGGCGGACAACGGGAGGTTTTTGGTGGGTCGGGACGGTCAGAAGCGGGTGTGACAGCGGTCTGGACTCCAGCGGTATACGTATTCATCGCCTTTGCTTACATTACCACATGAAGACAAAAAATGATCCTGCAATGTGGACAAGTATCCAACTGATGCGACATTCCATTTAGTTCAGTGATGGCCGTGTTTTATTTATTTGCTCACGGCACGGATACCAAACCTTAATGCGATTGCAAAGTTAATTATACCGGAGCTTTTCCGCAAAAAATAATAATTATACGGGAGCTGTGTATTTTGTGGTCGTCTGACAGGGCGGTCCCACAGATGTTGATTGAGGCGGCGAGCGATGGCATTATCATCGTCGGCTCGGCAGTTTCCCTGTCAAAGTAAATGAGCCCACCACTCTCCGGCCACCTGCCCCCCTCTCCTTCTCCGCGTTCCCACATCAAAAGACAGGACAAATGGCTGAGCTTTCTCATGGGAGGGAGGGAGGGAGGGGAGGCCACTAGTAAACTGCGTCGCTGCAGGGACTCACATGCTGGCGCAGTAGTCCTAGTCCCGCACCTTTATTGCTTCGAGCAGTACAGATCTTGGGGATCCTCCACGCACCACTCGTACTCGCGCCAAACCTCGGAGGGAGGCAGCAGGCCGAGAAGGAGCCCCCGCCTTGCAAACAGCTCGAGGTGCCCATTTGTTTCCTCTCTCTCTCTCTCTCGTTTTGTTCTAGAATGCCGAGGATGGCGCCCCAAGAACTCTAGGGTTCCCGGCCCTTCATTTTCGTTTCCCCCCTGCAAATGTTCTGGTAAATCCTTTCGCCTGGCCGCTCTAGGCTCTGAGATTGTTCAGTTGAGAAGAATGTGTGGGGAGAGTCAAAGAAACGCGTTGCTTGGTTGCGATTTCTTAGGCCGTTTTTTGTGTATAGTTGGCTAGAGTATTTCTGTGCAGTTGAGAATATATTATACTCCCTCCGTCCAAAAATAGACGGAGGGAGTAGGCTAATTCGGTGCGCTTGGGCTGGCTTCCCTATTTTGATTGCTTATTTACTAGGGTTTTCGATCTGTTCACTTTGACCTCAGGGCAGTTATCAAAATGACCTTTTTATTCCAACTACCACCTCCTGGCCACCTCCATCTCCTCTTTTCCTTTTTGTTTATTTATTTACTTTCATGTGGGTGGAAAGCAGGGCGCTGCCTGTACTGACATGATGCCTGTGAAATTTGAGCACCGGTGAAGGCCAGGTGGCTGGTCAGGCCGCAGATTTTCCGTGGGCAAAATAGAGAAAAGCCCCCCATAGCTTTCTTCTGTGACCAATTTCTTCAACTGCTTGTCCCTGGCTATTTAATTAGTCAGCAGTCGCTATTCCTCGCAAAAGCCAGAAACTTGGAAGATATCATAGTCTATACATACAGCCAAAAACTCCTAAATTTTTGTAGTATGTTTCTTTCCTTCTGTAGACTAGTACGAATAGCTTTCTTCTGAGTCGTACTGATTCATAGGTTCCTCTTTGTTCCTATCCAGGATCTTGAGTCCAGAGTCAAGACAGACATCGACTCTTAAAGGAAAATAACTTCTTTAATTATGTTATAGGGAAGAATCAAGATAATGTAAGCAGCCTTCTTTCTTTGTTTTGACCAGGAAATTATGTTTCCTCACTTGAATCTGTGTATGATATATCGTCTGACCATTTTAGTGTGCTTATTTACCCCTCTGTTTGTTTCTTTCAGAAAAACAGAATGCCTCAAGACAGTTTCAGATCAGTGGTTTGCAGGTCCCTTTCAAAGAGTCACCCCTCCAGCTCCAGGAGCAAAGAGGGCAGCTACCCTGAAAGGACTCGGTGTGATGCCCCTTATGTTGTCACACTGCAACCCACAGCCTGCCGGAGCTGCCAAAGCCAGGATTGGCGACCCTCGCAAAGCAACCGGGAGGAGAGGTCCATCTTGTCGCAAAGAGATTACGTGATGGGTTCCACACTCTCGAGGCATTTTGCCGAGGACCTCCTTAGGGGAGCTATGGACCTCCAGGACTCCCTTGTGATGCTTGAGAAGTTCCAAACAGTGTCACAGAGCATGCGGCAATCGACTAAGAAGAGAAGGCCAGGGAATGGCGAGGAATCATTGGACGTGACCGGAATCCGTGATGCACTCTTCGAAGCATCAATCGCCAAGAAGCTGCTCCCTGGAAGTGTCAGCAATAGATTCGATGGGCAACTAAGGAATTCTACCGACGAGCTGAAGAGAGTGATCAAGGACAGCCTTTACAGGGCGAACCTCTTGTCAGTGTCCTCCAATGGTGAGCAGCAGGCCTCCTTGAGTCAGTCATCACGGAGCACGCCAAACAGTACTGCCGTATCCAAGTCTACTAAGCAGAAGAAGGTGGTGCCAAGATCATCATCCTGTCCACCTGTGCAACCTGACAAGTCCAAAACCCCAAAATTGGTACCAACAAATAAAACCCCGAGTTTGGTAGCAAGGCTCATGGGCCTTGAAGGTTTGCCCCCACACAAGGGAAATACCGCCAAGAAAGACGAGACACTCAAGACAGTAACTTCACCAAGGGCGCAGTTTGATATTGATATGCCTAAGTCAAAACCACCAGCAGCAGAAAAGCTACCAAGACAATCGTTAGGAAAGGACTCACAACGTAAGGGGAAGGCAGGGCAGGAGATGATGAAAACAATTCAAGTCAAGAGGCTTTTAAATACCATGAATTCTGATGAGCACAAGGTCCAGCAGCACAATGTTCAGATGGATTTTCCTTATTTTCATGAGCACACCCTTCATTCGCAAGATACCTCAGCGGCTACTGAAGTTGGCTCGGTGAAATCAATCCAAAGAGAACAAAGGATGGGCCAAGCTCAAACCAGAGCCCCCAAGGATGTGAAGGTTGTATCTCATATAACCCGAAAGCAGCACATGGAACAAAAAAATGAGATCAACAGTAGAAGCAGCAATAAACAGAAATATCATTTGGCTGATAGGAAGGGAGAAAGGAGGAAAGATGTGAAGGCTAAGACAGCATCAGCATCTCACACTAATGCTAAACTAGTGAAAAAGACTGATAAGAAATCAGTTGCATCAAGTAGCAATCCTTCAACATGCCGTACAATGAAGCCGATCTTACGAACAACACCTGGTAGTTCTAGAGAGAAGATAGTGTCAAGTAGAAATGTCTACAACTCAACTATTGATGACATTGTGGTAAGCATCCTTCACTATATAGCATAGACTGAAAATCTTCCATGCTATCTGAGACACGAAACGACTTCGTAGCTGGTAAAAGAATGACCACAAAGTGAGAACCTTTTGAGATTCATAAAATAAGTATTAGCTTTCGATTTTAGGCGTTTCAGTTAAATCAGGCATACCATGAATGAAATGGTTGGTTCAAACACTTACATCCTCTGACCTTTTTTGCTCACAATGCAGGCATATGAGGTGCACAGAGAGTTCATCCAAACTGATTGT
The DNA here is from genome assembly GCA_011799875.1 of Thinopyrum elongatum. NCBI lineage: Eukaryota > Viridiplantae > Streptophyta > Magnoliopsida > Poales > Poaceae > Thinopyrum > Thinopyrum elongatum. The sequence continues at coordinate 160,896,153 of CM022299.1, forward strand.
CCATCCACAGAACATAGTGCGACACCTAGTGATGAAAGCTGCCAGAGCGCTGATTGGGACACAGAACCTTCCATCGATGGTAATAATTACCAAACTTTTTGTTCTTCTAAAAGCATTTTCATCGGTTCTGTTTATATCACTGTTATCAGAAGGCCAAAAGTAGGAATTACATCCAATAGTTAACTCCAGTCTGCCGCTGATATGTGAATGAACTGGCCAGAAAGGAATTACTGCTGATTTACAATGAAATGATTCACACAAAGTGCTACATCTACTGCTGATTTATGTTATTATATGGTTTTGGGAATAAGTTTCACATAGCAATTAGCAAATTTGGTGATACTGAATTCACGTAAACAATGTTACAATTTTATGGTCAAATTTAACAATATTTGACTGCACGGTTTCGAGGATGGGCCTATATTTAGCGACAAAGGGAGTACCATGGTTCTGTTTGTTTTTTTTAGAAAAGGAGGATTACCCCGGCCTGTGCATCACTCTGATGCACACAGCCATTTATTAAAAAGGATTACCATGATTTTGTCTGTGGGTTATAAATTAATATTTCTTGATGAGAGAAGAATTAATTGCTCTCCCTTGCAAAAAAAAGAAGTTCTGGCACTAACAATTCCTTTTCATGGCAGACGCTCAAGAAGATTTTAGCGGGTCCAGTGAAGCTTCACTGATTTCCAGCCAAAGCAGCCCACCAATAAACAGAACACCAAAAAAGGAAGTTGAAATAAAAGATGAGATGAGTTTGCTTCTCCTAAGCAACAAGTCATTCGTTAACCAAGCAGCACAGCTCATAGGCATTGATGCATATGATTACGACCATCTGATTGAGCAATACAAGGATACCGGAAAGGCTGAAATGGGAGACCGTGAACTCTACACGGACATAGCAATGGAGCAGCTGGAACGAAAACATCGTCAGCACAATAGCCTGTATTACACTGGATTCAGGACCCAGAAATGCGGAGCAACACCGTACTTCTCCCTGGAGGCATTGCTAGGTGATATCAGTGATGGGACTCAGAAGCTGAAGAGCTACACTGACGACAAAGACGACCATGGCAGTGGCACCAAAGACAGGTCCATGAAGCTGGAGAGGGATCTCGGATGCGCGGACGCGTCGATCAACAGCGTGTGGGACATGGGGTGGCAGGACTGGATCTGCATGGACGAAACGGAGTGCTGGGTAAGGGACGCCGGGGAGGGCGTTCTGTCCTTGCTCATTGAGGAGGTTGCTTTGGAAATGCTGGTAAACTGACCAAAGAAAGAGGTGAAGTAGGAGGGGTTCTTGCCCTGTCGTGGAGATTTAGCTGTAATCTGTACATCATTGGCACAGCTCGTGCTTTCAGTTGCTTTTTCTGTAAGAGTTGCTCACATGTGTTTTCCTGATGGGGCTTTGCCTTGGTTAAGAAACTATTGTAATCTGTGCATAACTTCATAGCAAGATGTCCTCATAGTTAATTTTGCAATACTTGTGACAGACGATTTCTCCCGCTGATTATCTGCTATAAATATCACGACAACACGGCAACCTTTTATTCATGTAAGATGAGGAGAGAAAATGAGATGAGGGTTTATCTTCTGTTGGCAATGACAGAGATGTGACCCGATCATGTCTAACTGAAGATAATGTATTTTTTACTATTTTTTTTAGAAAAGGAGAATTACCTCCGGTCTCTGCATCAGTCGATGCATGCAGCCATATTATTAGAAAGCATAACAAAGTCTTATCATCCAAGGAAGCTCAAAATACGAGCAAAAAAGAGAAAATAAATCTGTAAAGCGCCACATCCGGCAAGAAAATGCCACATCCGGCGATAAAGAACAGGCTACGATGCCTACACACTTAGCCTATTATTAGCACGCCATCCAAATCGGCTGAAGATAGCCCGTGCTACCGTCTCCCAGCGGTTGCATCCAATAACCATAAGCTCCATGTAGTCCGCATTAGTGAGTAACGACCATATACGAATCCAGACTGTAGCTCTGTAGATAACCTGCAAAAAATTAGTGAATTTTGTCCCATTAAAAATGATGTCATTTCTAGTGTTCCATATAGCCCGTAATAATGCACATATCCATATCCGAATAGGTTTAGCTATGTGTATGTCCACTCCATTAAGCCACGTCCCAAATAACGTGTTTATGCTCATTGGGGGATGAACATTAAAAACTATATGAATTGATCGCCATAACAATTTTGCAAGTGGATTTTCGAGAAAGAGGTGTTTAATTGTTTCGTTTTGATCACAAAAACAGCACCTGGGGTTACCAACCCAATTCCTTTTCATCAGATTATCTTTGGTTAAAATGACTCCTTTGTGGACCAACCACATAAAGATTTTAATGCGGAGTGGAACTTTAATCTTCCATATGTGCAGAGACCTCGACAATGCTCGGAATCAATTAAGTCCAAATACATGGATTTCGCATAGAATAATCCATTCGTGGTTAACTTCCAGCTAATTGTATCCACCTGGTCTGAAAGTTGAACATCCATCAACCTACGGACCAGATGCAACCAGGCATTCCAACGTTCCCCTACAAGGGATCTCCTAAATTGGATGTTAAGTGGTACCGAGTTTAATACTGTGGCAACATAATCCTCCTTGCGTTGCACAATATTATATAGGGAAGGGTATTGTAAAGCCAGAGGCGTCTCCCCTAGCCATGTATCCTCTCAGAATCTAGTAGTGGTACAATTACCAATTAGGAACTTCACCCGCTGGAAGAAAGTTACTTTCGTCTTCATTAACCCCTTCCCAAAGGGTGAGTCCGATGGCCTTACATTCACCTGGGCCAAAGTCTTAGTATGTAGGTATTTATTCCGCAAGATTTATACCCACATGCCCTCGGTCTCTATAGATAGTCTGTATAGCCATTTGCTAAGCAAAAATCTATTCTTTACCTCTCAATTCTCGATCCCTAACCCACCCTGGTCTTTTGGTCTACACATGATATTCCATATAGCCAATCTGTATTTCTTCTTGGCCTCATCGCTTTGCCAGAAGAATCGGGATCTGTAGAAGTCTAATCTTTTCCGCACCCCTACCGGTACTTCAAAGAAGGATAAGAGGAACATTGGCAAACTAGTCAAGACCGAGTTAATCAACACCAGCCGTCCTCCGTAAGACATTAGCTTGCCCTTCCAGCAGCTTATTTTTTTTTTCAAATCTATCTTCTATACATTTCCATTCTTTGTTCGCTAACCGTCTATGATGAATTGGGATCCCTAGATAACTAAAAGGTAAGGATCCCATTTCACAACCGAGCAAGTTTCTGTAGTCGTCTTGTTCTTCTTTAGCTCTCCCAAAGCAGAACAATTCACTTTTATTGAAGTTAATTTTTAGCCCAGACAGTTGTTCAAAAAGGCATAAAATAAGCTTCATATTCCTAGCTTTTGCAAGATCGTGTTCCATGAAAATAATAGTGTCATCCGCGTATTGTAGGACGGAGACGCCCCCCTCTACAAGATGGGGAACGAGACCTCCTACTTGGCCACTCTCTTTAGCCCGATAAGTACTGCCAACATATCCGCTACAATGTTAAACAGCACAAGAGACATGGAGTCCCCCTGTCGTAACCCCTTACGTGTTTGGAAGTAATGACCTGTGTCATCATTGAACTTTATCCTGACACTGCCTTTTTGTATGAATGAGTCCACCTGAGATCTCCAGGCTTCGTTGAACCCCTTCATACGTAAGGCTTGCTGTAGGAAGGGCCATTTGACCTTATCATACGCTTTTTAAAAAATCCACTTTGAAGACAACCCCATCTAGTTTCTTCGAATGGAATTCATGCAACGTTTCATGTAGGACTACCACCCCTTCTAGGATTTGTCGTCCTGGCATGAAAGCAGTTTGAGTTGATTGCACAACTGAATGGGCTATCTGCGTCAACCTATTCGTGCCAACTTTTGTAAAGATCTTAAAGCTTACATTGAGAAGACATATCGGTCTAAACTGCTGTAACACCCCGAGACCGACGCTCCAGATGCCTTCCATGTATTTGCATTTCGCAGTGTGAATTGTTTGTTTGTTGCATTGCATCATGTCATCATGCCATTAATTTTTGCAACCGTTTTAAAACTCGAATAAATTGCATGGATCTTTGATCCATTTAAATCGAGGGAATTCACATGGTGATTTCTCTTTATAACATATCCTCTCGATATTTAGGGAGCTATAATAAATATTCCATTAGTTTGGAATTAACCGCAACCCACTTGCAATTTAATTCTCATGCCTTTTGCTTCATGTTTGTTCTCCAAACTTTCTCCATAATTCTTTCTCCATTTATCGAGGCTCCTCCTAAATTCTCAACATTTTTGGACCTACCGAATACCCACTTCTTTCTCACAGTCATTTGAATTAAATTCAAATGAGGTTGAATTCAAACTTCACACACACGCTCACTTCTATTTTCTTGGATCAAGCTCATTTTTATGAGTCCGGGAAAATTATCCGCATGCTCAAATTCTTTCCCTAACCCTCTCTTTCTTTTTCTTCTCTCTAATTCTTTTTTGCTAAAGAATATGTGAGAGGGAGTGGAGAGCCCAGCAGCCTCCCTCTCCACTGGGCCGGCCTCCCAAGGCCCACATAAGCCCTTCCTAAACCTAGCCCCGACCCCCGTCCTCTCGATCTCTCCCTCTCGTCTCCCTCTCCTCCCTCGCGCCGCCAGAGGAGCCCCTCTCCTCGATCTTCCCCTTCCCCTCCTGTGAGCCTCCACCTCGCCCTTCCTTCTCCCCCGCACCGCCATCGCCTCCCTCCGTCGCTGCACCACCTCGCCGTCCGAGCTGCTGCTCTGCTCCGCCGCCCCTGCTCCGACCAGCAGGCGCGCCGCTGCCGGCCGGCCACCAGTGAGGCCCCGCATCCACGCCGTCTTCCCGTGCGCCGCAGGAGACCGGCGACCACCCCGGCAAGCTCCGTCGCCTCCCCTTGCTCCAGCCCCACGTCCCCGCCTCCGGCGACCGTCGCTGCCCCGCGACCTCGCCTCGTCCCCGCCGACTCCCGTCGCCGCCCTGCTACGTTCTTCACCGGAGACCGCCCGACCCGGCCATCTTCGGTTGCTGCCCCTTCACGGCCAGCACGCACAAGAGCTCCACCCACCTTGCTGCCTCGCTGGCCTCGTCGCCCCCTCTTGTCGCTGCCAAGATGCGGCAACCAGGAACGCCCAAGGACGCCTTCGTGGATTTCGCCAAGTTCGACCACCGCTGAACGAGGTTTTTTTTGCCTTGCTCATTTTGGATACGCCAAGTTCCTCGGAGATCCACCGATGCCTAGTACGACCACAGGACCGGAACCCAAGTTCCACGGCGACCTTGTACCACTACCGTCACAAGAACCGAGATCGGCAAGTCCGAAGACCCCAAGTACCACGACATCGACGACCCTCAAGTTCGACTACACGGAACCGTCAAGTAACTCTACAAACGTGTACCACTACCGTCGCCAATACCGCGAGCACCTCTACCGACCCCGACCATCGGAGCGTGTACGACTACCGTCGCGAAGACCCGTGGACCATAAATGTCAAGTTCCACTACCGTCACGAGTACCACTATCGTCGACCCCCGAAGGACTCGGATTCGTCAAGTTCCCCTCCGAACCGGGAACCACTACTTCTGCTACCATCGAAGTCGATCCGCTCCGAAAACGCACGCTTCAAAGGTATAACCACCGAGACGACGCCGTGAACGAATGCATGTTGTATGAGATGCACCACTTGTTTGCACCGTGCCCGACGTGTTTCTTGCATGTTCCTCGTTGCCATGCCGTCGTCTCATGGGAGCCCGGTAACCAGGATCACCCCACGATCCTTGCATGACACGCTCCCGTCACACTTCTTTTGCACCGATATCTCAACGAGTTGTCGGAACCGATATGTTGCCGTGGCATCATTTTCGGATTCATCGCCGTGGCACCCTTTCTTTCCACCACGGTGACAAATGCTTCATAACATGCTCATGTCAACATTTTCTTAAAATTGCATAAAACTTGCATATGTCATCCGCATCATGATAACAACATTTAAAATGTTTAAAATTTGTTGTTTGCATTAAATTGCTAAATGACATGTGGGGTTTTACCGGAATTATTGTTTGATGTTTCCGGCCTCATTTAAACTTGCCTAAATAGTTAGTTTAATTATGCTTCACCTCTTGCCATGTTAACCAACATTTAATATTGATGGGTACATAACCGAGAGTGAACTAAATAATTTGTATGTGGTGTTTCGTCAATATGCAACTCGTTGCATATTGAGCCCCACTTAATTTGTAGTATTGCTTGTTGCACTTTGCTATGTCATGCCTCATTAAACCGGACATGCATCATACTTGATTGTGCATCATGCCATGATTATGCTTGTTGGTTTACCATGTCGTTTGCTTCTTTTCGGTTGTGCTCCTTCTCGATAGTTCTGGTTGTGTTGCGATTGTGAGGATTCGTTCGACTACGTTGGTTCGTCTACTTCATGGATTCGTTCTTCTTCCTAGCGGGATTTCAGCCAAGATGACCGTTACCCTGGATACCACTACTATCTTTGCTTTGCTAGTTGTCTCGATGCTATCGCTATGTCACACTACCTACCACTTGTTTATTAAGCCTCCCAAATTGCCATGATAGCCTCTAACCTTTTCCACCATCCCAGCAAACCGTTGTTTGGCTATGTTACCGCTTTGCTCAGCCCTTCTTATAGCGTTGCTAGTTGCAGGTGCAGTGCAGGTTGTTCCATGTCGGGACATGGATATCATGGGATATCACAATATCTCTTATTTAATTAATGCATCTATATACTTGGTAAAGGGTGGAAGGCTCGGCCTTTTGCCTAGTGTTTTGTTCCACTCTTGCCGCCCTAGTTTCCGTCATACCGGTGTTATGTTCCTTGATTTTGCGTTCCTAACACGGTCGGGGTTTATGGGCCCCCTTGACAGTTCGCTTTGAATAAAACTCTTCCAGCAAGGCCCAACTTTGGTTTTACCATTTGCCTAATAACAACTAAAACTTGCATAGGGACCGGCTAGCACCCAAGGACTCTTAATTAACAACCCGGGCTAGTGCTCCTCATGAGTGTTGGTCCAAAACGGGCAGACTGCAGGGCCACCACGGGGCAACTCGAGGTCTGGTTTTACTCGTAGGCTGACCTATCCGATCGTGGCCTGAGACAAGATACGCGCGGCTACTATCAGGGTGTCGGCACGTCGGGAGGTCTTGCTGGTTTTGTTTTATCATTGTCAAAATGTCTTGTGAACCGGGATTCCGAGCTTGATCAGGTTGTCCCGGGAGGAGGATTTTCCTCTGTTGATCATGAGAATTTGTGATGGACTAAGTTGGGACACCCCTGCAGGGTTTAATCTTTTGAAAGCCGTGCCCGCGGTTATGTGGCAGATGGGAATTTTTAATATCCGGTTGTAGAGAACTTGACACCAGATCCGAAATAAAATACACCAACCGCGTGTGTAACCGTGACTGTCTCTTTTCGAGCAAGTTCGGGAAGAGAACACGGTGGGGTTATGTTTGACTCGTAAGTAGTTCAGGACCACTTCTTGATCATTACTAGTTTGCGACCGTTATGCGTACTTTCTCTTCTTACTCTTGTACTCGTAAGTTAGCCACCATACAATGCTTAGTGCTGCTGCAACCTCACCACTTATCCATTCCATACCCATTAAGATTTGCTAGTCTTGATACCCATGGTAATGGGATTGCTGAGTCCTCGTGGCTCACAGATTACTACAACAATAGTTGCAGGTACAGGTATGCGATGATCTGACGCGAGTGCGATGCATGCTTGTTTTGGAGTTCTTCTTTCGCTTCTTCTTCGATCAAGGGATAGGTTCCGGGTCAGGAGCCTGGGATTAGCAGGGTGGATGTCGTTCTTCTTTTTCGTTTGGTTTCATCCGTAGTCGGATCCTGCTCTCCTGTATGATGATTGCTATGTATTGATGAACTGTTGTACTCATGTTGTAGCTTGTGGCGAGTGTAAGCCTTTATCTTGTATTCTCATTTATTCATTACATGGTATGTTGTAATGATATCCACCTTGCTATGCGCTCGAAATGCGATTGTGCCCCAATCATGAATTCATCATGTGATTGGGATAGAATCGCATCTTGGGCGCTACAACTGCTTAATGCGAATAGCTTCCACCTTCTTTGGCAACAACGTTATTGTTCCAAAATTGAGGTGAAATAGATTTAAATGACCTTCGAACAAATCATGGAACATAGGCATAAGATCTCTCTTTATGATATGCCAACATTTTTGATAAAATTCCGTAGGGAACCCATCCGACCCAGGCGCTTTATTATGCTTCATTTGAGTTATAGCATCGAACACCTCTTTCTCAGTGAAAGGGGCAGACAACACCTCATTCTCTTCTAAGTTGAGTTGTGGTATGTCCCCGATCACACTTTCATCTAGAGATACGAAACTTTCTTCGGGTGCTCTGAAAAGTTTCTTATAATATTCGGAGATGTACAATTTTAGGTTCTCATGTCCTACAATTGTACCCTCATCTTGTTCTAGCTGCATTATCTTTTTCTTTCTATGCTTCCCATTAGCTATCATGTGGAAAAATTGTGTATTATCATCCCCTTGGACGATCTTAGAAACCTTTGCTCTAAGCGCCCATTTCATCTCCTCCTCTCTCATAAGTGCTTGCAACTTCTTCTCAGCCTCATTCTTAATATCTCTCTCAGAAGTATTAAGAAGGATGGATTCCGCTTTCACATCAAGTTCATTAATAATTCGTGTCAATCTTTCCTTTTCCACTTTATAGATACCGCTTTGATGTTTGGCCCAGCCTCTCAAAAACTGGCGCAAATGTCTAATTTTGTTTTGCCATCTCTCCACATTAGAAGACCATCCCGTGTCCCTGGCCCATTCTGCCGCAATGAGCTCCATGAATCCCTCCCTCTCAAACCATCCTAATTCGAAAGAGAAAGTATTTCTGTTTCGCACATGGGTCGCTTCCTCGGAATCAACCAGTAGTGGGGTATGGTCAGAAATGGCCCTCTGTAAGGCTTGCACCGTAACCAGAGGAAATTTCTGTTCCCACTCAACACTAGTAAGAACCCTGTCCAATTTTTCGTAGGTAGGAATTGGCAAAGAGTTGGCCCACATGAATTGCCTACCAGTGAGGTCAATCTCCCTCAAATCGAGACTTTCAATTATCATATTAAACATGAATGACCATCTTCCATCGAAGTTGTCATTATTTTTTTCCTCTTGTCTTCTAATGATATTGAAATCTACCCCAACCAGAATGGGAAACCTTTCATCCCCACAAATTCTCACCAGATCTGCGAGGAAGTCAGGTTTAAGCTTTGGCTATGCCGCACCATATACGACCACCAAAGCCCATCGGAAGCCGTCAATTTTTGATCTTACACGAAATTTGACAGCAAAGTCACTGTGGACCACATTTAGCACTTCTAGGGTTTTGCACTTTACCCCAAGTAGGATCCCTCCGGATCTCCCCCTTGGAGGTAGACAGTGCCAATCAAAATCAACCCCCCTGAAATGGTGTTAAGAAACTGCGTGGTGAAATTATCTCTACCCGTCTCCAACAGAGCCATAAAATCTAATTTTTGTTCTACTGATGTATCGCTAAGGAATCTCCTTTTAGCCAAGTCCGCTAGACCTCTGCTATTCCAGAATATCCCTTTCAGATTTCATCATGGAATTTTTTCTTTCGTTTAACTCTCGCACTCTGACGCACCGCCGATGTAGGATAAACCTTCCTCTTCCATTTTTTTTGGTTTATCCTTCATCTCCTCAACATGTTGAGCACCGGTGTCAGGAGTGGCCTCTGGCTGCAAAGGGGCCACATACCCCTTTGGAACCATATCCTCCTCCTCGGCCTCTAAGCCCTCCGCGGGGACTAAATCCTCACAGAGACTCTGAAGCGCAATTACTCCAAGATCATTGATATCTGCTTCGTTCATAGGTTTTACCGCTGCTAAATGTCGTATTAAATCCACAACTCTATCTGTTTCTAAGTCTAATATATCATTAATTGATTTTGCGGTTTCTTTGTCATCACTACCAAGAGAGATCCCTAAGTTGCTGGCTTTATCAATAATTTCATATTCAGAAAAGTGAGGAATTGAACAACTTGTATTAACCGACATACCTGTATGCACTTCGATGTCTCGAAGCTTCCGGCCCTCATGGCGCGCCCCATCTGTATGTCATCTGCGTCCGGCTGATCCTGAATTCGGTAACTAAAACGCCTATCACCAGACATAGGATCCGGAATGCCTCCAAAAGCGATCACGTCCTCCAGAGCAACTCCGGCCGGGTTGTGGCTGTCTGCCGTATGCCCGACTGAGTCAGAAGTGAAGGGGGGACACCGACCTTCCGGGCTGAGCCGTCGGTGGGGCGTCAGCCGGGATGTCAGAATCAGTACTCATTTTGCCTGCATCACCCTCCAGCGCGGACACCACTTGTGTCAAGTCAGTCGAACGAGGTGACTGAGGGTTTGGAGAAGGCCGGGGTGAACCCAACTGGTCAGCCAAAGGGGCACCCTCCAACTCAGAAGGAGGGATGTCTGCCTCCTCAGGAGCGACGCGCCTCTCCTGCGACGACATCTGTAGTGAAACCTCAACCACCATCTGCCTGTGATAGTCCTCAATCGCCTCCAACGGAAGGCCATCATCAGAATCCTCCATCTCCACACGGTCACTCCATAGGCGGCTAGGCGCGGACACCACCTGGAACGAACCAAACCGGAGAGATGCCGCCGGAGTGGAGAAGGGGGTCGACCCCTTCTCAGTCCTCGGCTCAGTCGACTGCGTGGATTTTTCGGCCGGTGTCTTCTTCCCAGACTGGGCATTGGGATTTCCATCCATCTCCTGGTTACCACTACTGTCTCCACCATCGGTCATATCAACAACGGTGTCCCCAGTGTTATTATCTACCTGAGGAGCCTCCTCAACCACAATATCCAGATCATAAGTCAGACCGTCATAGTTCCATGGTACATAATTTGGAATATATTCCACATCCACCACACCGACAAGTAGCCTAGCAACTCCATGCAGACGAGTATATGGCATATCTAACTTCTCTGTTTTACCGAACAGAGAACCAAGACTCGAGACAATAAGAAAGTCATTAAGCAAAGTCTCCAGAACACCTAAGAGTCTGACCCATACCTTCTCCAGCGGTGTCCCTGTCGGCTCAGGTTTTGTACACTCGTCAGACTCAAGAACACACTTGCTCCCGGGCACCCTACTGAGTCCACACTTAAGCAAGTGGTTAAGGTCCTCTCTCCTAGGGAACTCAACTCCGTATACCTGATCCTCCAACCTGACAGGTGACCAGTGGAAAGACTCAGAAACCAGCCATCTGAGATGCTGACACACCTGTTCCTCTGTCAATGTCCCTTTAGTAACCTTGACCAGACCAAATTTCAAACTCTCTGACGTGGGGGTCACCGAGATCGTACGTGGAGTCTCGAAGAACATAAGCTTGGTGTTGCAGACACCATAAATATTCACGACAGGCGTGTGTACCAGAAGCAACGGACAGTCATTAGATGAGTGTCCAGGCTTCAAGCATATGTCGCATAACACCGCCGTGCAATCAATCACAAAGTGACCTGGCACCCCACAACGATAACATGTCATCTTTTCTTTCTTGCGTGCCGCCTTATTAGCCCTCATATTTTCAGCTTTGTCACTGCCTTTGTCACTTATCCCATCTCTGTCATCGGCAGGCGTCGCGGCCGGAACAGACACCGCCGCCATCGTAGCATCACGCAGAGAAGCCGTGGAAGTAGAAGCAATGGACACAGACGTCTTCACCGCCCCACCGTCAGTCTTTGCCGGTTTGATTGTCGGCTGCTTAGGGTATACCTTGGGGGCATATTGAAAGCACAAGTGCTCCCTGGGTGTTTTGGTAATTAATGTCAACATATCTCCTGTTGAACTAACACCTTTATCTAGTATATTTTAGATGAGTTCAACAAATGGCACGGCAAGGACAAGAGGATGTGGAACCCTCCTTCAAAATGCTAAGGACAAAGATTGGCAAAAGCTCAAGACTCTTCATTTCTATTTTAGTGATCCAAGATCACATTGAGTCCATAGGAAAGCCAATACTATTAAAAGGGGATGAGGTGTTGCTTAATGGTCTACTTGCTCAAAGTGCTTAGTGATATTGCTCCAAAACCCTCAGCCACTTTCTCATTTCCACATATGTCCAAAACCCAAAGTCAAACTCGGCCCCACCGATTTGATCTATCCGGCGCCACCGAGTTTATTTGATATAGCCACTGCCAGAAACCCTAGAAAATTCGGTCTCACCGATACGGATCTCGGTCTCACCGAGATGGCCTTGCAAACTCTATGTTGCCTGTTGTAATTATTTCGGTCCCACCGGAATGTGCAATCGGTCTCACCGAGTTTGCTTAACCAACTCTTTGTTTGATTTTTGTTGAAATCGGTCACACCGAGTTCACGCAATCGGTCTCACCGAGATGAGGTTTTGCCCTAGCCCTAGCACATCGGTCCCACCGAGTTGACCATGTCGGTCCCATTGAGATTCCTAACATTCACTTTTTGAACTAAATCCGTCTCACCGAGTTCTTCTATTCGGTCTGACCGAGTTGGGTCAAATGTGTGTAACGGTTGGATTTTGTGTGGAGGCTATATATACCCCTCCACCCCCTTCTCCATTTGTGAGAGAGCCATCAGAACGTGCCTACACTTCCACTACTCATTTTCTGACAGAGAACCACCTACTCATGTGTTGAGACCAAGACATTCCAATCCTACCACAAGAATCTTGATCTCAAGCCTTCCCCAAGTTGCTTTCCACTCAAATCATCTTTCCACCATAGCCAAATCTGTGAGAGAGAGTTGAGTGTTGGGGAGACTATCATTTGAAGCACAAGAGCTAGGAGTTCATCATCAACACACCATCTATTACCTTTTGGAGGGTGGTGTCTCCTAGATTGGTTAGGTGTCATTTGGGAGCCTCCGACATGTTGTGGAGTTGAACCAAGAAGTTTGTAAGGGCAAGGAGATCGCCTACTTCGTGAAGATCTACCCGAGTGAGGCAAGTCCTTCGTGGGCGATGGACATGGTGGGATAGACAAGGTTGCTTCTTCGTGGACCCTTCATGGGTGGAGCCCTCCGTGGACTCGCGCAACCGTTACCATTCATGGGTTGAAGTCTCCATCAACTTGGACGTACGATAGCACCACCTATCGGAACCACGCCAAAAATCTCTGTGTCTACATTGCGTTTGCACACTCCAATCCCATTCCTTTGCTTTCTTGCAATTAGCATGCTTTACTCTTTCGGCTGCTCATACTCTTGTCATGCTTGCTTTAAATGTATTGTGAATGCTTAAACTTGTGCTAAAACTCCAACTCAACTTGAAGGTCTTAAAAATTGCCACTTTTGCTTGTTGGGTGTCTAATCACCCCCCCCTCTAGACACCTCTTCTCGATCCTTTTAATTAGTATCAGAGCATTGGTCTCTATTGCTTTGGTTTAATCACCATTGGAGGAAGATGGATGAGTCTACGATTGGGAGTATTAGACGTAGAGTGCCTATGCTTGACGGAGAGTTCTATAGTGCTTGGAAGAATGAGATGCTTGAGATTTTCAATGAATATAACTTGAACAAGTATATTAATAGCCCTTGTGCACCTCCTATTGATCCCTTGCATCCTACCCCCGATGAGTATCTTGACATGACCCGTAATTTTAGAACCATTGATCTTATCATGAGAGGATTGCCTAGAAACTTGCTTGTATGCTTGCCTACTTTTGAATGTGCTTGTACTATATGGAGATATCTTGAGGAGCGCTTTCCAAACTATTCCTTGAAAAATCTAGATGAGATTCTTCAAAAGTCCATTTGCTTTTCATAAAATGAAACCTAGTGATCCTAAATTTGATGATTGTCTATTTGAGCTTCATGACCTTATGCGTGCCAAAGGAGATGTTGGAGTCATTAGTAGCATCATCTCTCAAGTCATTAGAATTCATAAAGATGCACATTGTCATGGTCATAAATCTAATGAATCACTCTCTCTAGGTGATGATCAATCACATGATGATGTTGAACATGGATATTATGATGAGGATGATGATAGTGACTTTGATCTTGATGAGTCAATAAGACATTTTGGTCTTATGGCTAACCTTCGTGGTTACATGGCCGGAGGAAAGGAATGGGTTCTTGATAGTGGATGTACCGATCACATGACCGGAGATAAGGACATGTTTCGTGAGCTTGCTGAAAACAATGGTCCCCGAAAGTATGTCACTTTTGGTGATAACTCAAAGGGTAAGGTGGTTGGCCTTGGTAAGGTGGCCATCTCACATGATAGCTCTATCCAAAATGTTATGCTCGTTGAATCTCTTGGCTACAATTTACTTTCCGTATCTAGACTAGCCGATTTTGGTTTCAATGTCCTATTTACTAAAATAGATTGCCAAGTGTTTCGAAGAGATAATCATAATATGGTCTTTACCGACATACGTAGAGGTGATCTGTACATTGTTGATTTCACTAAAAAGGCTCAACCTAGAACTTGCTTAATTGCTAAATCTTCTAAAGGTTGGTTATGGCATAGAAGGTTAGGTCACGTGGGCATGCGAAATCTTGATAAGCTTATTAAAGGTGATCATATCCTTGGTGTTAAAGATGTCATATTTGACAAAGATAGACTTTGCAGTGCTTGTCAAGCAGGAAAACAAGTTGGAGGAAGTCATCCCATGAAGAACATCATGACCACGAGAAGACCGCTTGAGCTACTCCACATGGATCTTTTTGGTCCCAACGCCTACAAGAGTCTCAGTGGTAACTCGTTCGGTTTGGCCATTGTTGATGATTTTTCAAGATTTACGTGGGTGTTCTTTCTTGATGACAAATCGCAGGTCCAGAAGATCTTCAAGAACTTCACTAGGAAGGCCCAAAACCAATTTGAAGTGAAGATCAAGAAGGTTCGGAGCGACAATGGAACGGAGTTCAAGAACGCCAATGTGGACACCTTTCTTGACGAAGAAGGGATTTCACATGAGTTCTCGACTACGTACACACCTCAACAAAATGGAGTTGTTGAGAGGAAGAACCGGACACTTATCGAGATGGCAAGAACGATGCTTGATGAATACAAGACGCCAAGACACTTTTGGGCAGAAGCCGTTGAGACAGCTTGTCATGCAACAAATCGACTATGTCTTCACAAGCTTCTTGGCAAAATGGCATACGAGCTTCTCACCGGTAAGAAACCCCAAGTTGGATACTTTCGAGTATTTGGCTCAAAGTGTTACATTCTTGATAAGCATCGTCGTTCGAAATTTTTCCCTAAATCTCATGAAGGTTTCCTACTCGGTTATGGCTCAAACTCTCACACTTACCGTGTCTACAACAATTTCACCCGAAAGGTTGAAGAGACGGTAGATGTGAAGTTTGATGAATCTAACGACTCGCAAGTAGAGCAATTGCCAATTGATGTAGGAGACAAAGATCCTTCGGAAGCGATTCAAGACTTGTCTCTTGGCAAGATTCGACCAACGGAGGTGAAGGAGAGTACCTTGTCCATTCAAGTGGAAGCCTCAACTTCACGACAAGGTGAACCACAAGTTGACTTGGAGGCATCCATAAGTGGAACACGTCAAGATGATGGAAACGAGGAAGTACAACAAGATGAACCTCATCGACCTCCTTCTCCACCACCACAAGAGAACATCAACGCCAACAACAATGAAGAAGGACAAGAAGAAGAAGAAGACAATGAAGAGGATGTTCCACCCCGACCTAAACAAAAGCTCTCACGAGTTAGAGCACGAGTCTCAAGAGATCATCCCGTCGAACAAATCTTCGATGATATTCAAACCGGGAAAATTACTCGCTCTAAAACTCGTTTGGCTAACTTTTGTGAACATTACTCATTCATTTATAGTATTGAACCTATGATGGTTGAAGAAGCTCTTGATGATCCGGATTGGGTGAACGCTATGCATGAAGAGCTACACAATTTCTAGAGGAATCAAGTATGGACATTGGTTGAAAAGCCCGATGAGAAGCACAATGTCATTGGAACCAAATGGGTGTTTCGGAATAAGCAAGATGAGGATGGACAAGTTGTACGCAACAAGGCTCGTCTCGTCGCTCAAGGCTACACTCAAGTCGAAGGTATGGACTATGGTGAGACTTATGCCCCCGTTGCTAGACTTGAGTCCATACGCATCTTACTTGCTTATGCCAATCATCATGATATTACCTTATACCAAATGGACATTAAAAGTGCTTTTCTTAATGGTGAAATTGAGGATGAAGTCTATGTTAAACAACCTCCCGGCTTTGTTAATCCCAAGAAACCCGATCATGTTTACAAACTTCACAAAGCTCTTTATGGTCTTAAATAAGCTCCTAGAGCATGGTATAAATGCTTGACCAAGTTTCTTATTGAAAAAGGCTTTGAAATTGGGAAAATTGATTCTACACTTTTTAATAAAAGGGTTAATGGTGAATTATTTGTGTGCCAAATTTATGTGGATGATATCATATTTGGTTCGACTAACCCTCACTTTAGTGAAAAGTTTGGAAGGCGAATGTCGGAGAAGTTTGAGATGTCTATGATGAGTGAACTCAAATTCTTTCTTGGTTTGCAAATCAAGCAAACTAAGGAAGGTACCTTTGTTTCACAAACAAAGTATACCAAGGACTTATTCAAGAAGTTCAACATGCAAGAAAGCAAAGGTATGAAAACACCCATGCCTACTAGTGGACATCTTGACTTGACTAAGGATGGCAAACCGGTTGACCAAAAGGTTTACCGCTCTATGATTGGTTCATTCTTATATCTATGTGCCTCCCGTCCCAATATTATGCTAAGTGTGTGCATGTGTGCACGATATCAAGCGGCCCCTAAAGAATGTCATCTTAAGGCTGTGAAAAGGATAGTGAGATACTTAATTCATACACCAAATTTTGGCATTTGGTATCCTAAGAGGTCTTCTTTTGATCTTGTTGGCTACTCCGATTCGGACTATGCCGGTGACAAGGTTGATAGAAAGTACACTTCGGGTACGTGTCAATTTCTTGGTAGATCTCTTGTGTCTTGGTCTTCTAAGAAACAAACTCGGTATCCTTATCCACCGCCGAAGCGGAATACATTGCCGCCGGATCATGTTGTGCTCAATTACTTTGGATGACCCAAACCCTTAAGGATTATGGGATACATGTGAAACATGTTCCATTGCTTTGTGACAATGAAAGTGCCATTAAGATTGCTCACAATCCCGTGCAACATTCTCGAACTAAGCATATTGAAGTCCATCATCATTTCATTCAAGATCATGTTGCTAAAGGTGACATCGATCTTAAACATGTTCGTACCAATAAGCAATTGGCGGATATATTCACCAAACCGCTTGATGAGAAAGTTTTTTGACGTTTGAGAGGTGAATTGAACATCATTGATGCCTCAAACTTGGAGTAGGAACTCCATTTGGAGACATGCAAGGCATGAGCCTTTTTGTGACTAATCCTTGATATTTCTCTTATGATGATGATCATATGTCTTGGAACTATACTTGTACCCTTGCATGTTATCTAACCCATGTAGGTACTTGGATGAATTCAAATCTATGGGATTGCAAGTCATTCACATCTTAAGCAATCTCTACATCACCAAGTCCCTACTAAGTGGATGTTGATTACAAGGAAGCATGAATCCACTCAACATATCCTTTGACAATTTCTATATATCAAAATTCATTTGGTATCAAGTTTCATGATTGTCAATTTGGATACGCAAGTGCTTTTCCTTGCAAGACTAACCCATGTAGGAAGATGAAATCAAACTACAAGTGGTGCTCCCAACTCTTGATGGACTACATCAACCTTGAGCATCCAACACAAGTTCGACTACATGATCAAGATCAACACCACCCAAGGTATGTCATTCCATCTTAGAGAAGCTTTGCTCCAAGTCATGAGACAAAGCAACTCAACGAGATGTGAATACATCAAAATGCTTAAACGAAAAATGGTAACCCCATTTTGAGCTTAAACGATGAGTATGACCTATGATCAAGTGATCTCACTTGACTCCTAAGTCAATATACTCTAACATAGGTGACTTTGTCGCCGACCCCTTCTAGATGAAGTTCTCTAGTGTCTCTTTGTTTCTTTGAGTTTCCCTTTATCAAAAAAAAAACTTCATCTAGATCTTTTTCTATTTTTTTAATTATTTAATTCATTGCAAATCCTTGTGAGATTTAATCTGCCTAGTGAGCTGAGTTGACAATTTTTTTTTTGCCTTGAACTCGGACGCACCGATCCAAGCCTATCGGCTAGACCGAACTACAAGAATATCTTATAGATAGTTCATCGGTACAACCGACGAGGACTAAACCGGTCTGACCGATATGCAACATCCATGACACCGCCAACTCAGTGTCACCGATGAAAACAGATCGGCGTTACCGATTTTACGGCTGAGAAAACTCTTTGTCATTGCATATTTCATTTCTTCTCCAGCTCCACTCAATGATTCTTATCCTCTACCCGCATCTTAATCTACATGCTGCTTTGTACTGTGTCTCGAGGACCAGACCTATTTGACTCATGCTCCAGAAGTTCCCTTCTTGGAAATTGATGTCAAAGGGGGAGAGAGAGCACATCAAAGCTTAAGCTTATCTCATGGGAGAGAGAGCACATCACATCTAAGCTCTTCCAGATGCTAGTAAAACTAAGAGGAGAGAAGCTACATGTCTTTAAGAGGGGAAAGACATGTCAATATATAGTTGATTGCATCATTTCTTGCTGTATTTTTTTCTCTTTCTTGCTCTGGTTTTATCTTACCCTACCTTCTCCCATTATCCAATATCAGATTCAGGGGGAGAAAATGTCTATTTCTAGGGAAGAAAATATGTGACATTCATTGCATATCTTTAATCCTTGGGGACATGTCTATATCCAGATGAAGTACTAAGTACTCACCCATTACATGTCATCCCAGTCTTGGTACTTTTGTGGTTTCCTGAAATTGCCTTGTTTAGAGTGTTCTTGTGTTATCTAACCCTGTTTTCTCAAGTTCACCTCTTCCAAAGCCAGCTCAAGACCACAAGGTAAGTATATGCATCACACTCATGTGCATGATGACCTCTTGCTGATGTACATATTGTTTGCAAGAAGGATTCATGAACACGGAGGTACACTTCTCTTTATATACTTCATTTGCTCTGATGCATATAGCCGAGATACATGTAACTCATTGCTTGCTCTGACATGCTTATGCATTCACATGATCTTACATTCTATCTTTACATGATTGCATACATGTAGGGGGAGCCTATGCATGTTACATGTCTTTCCAAAGCTTTACTTGTTATCCTTCATATCTTTTATCTGAAGCTTTGATGTATGTTGTCATCAATTACCAAAAAGGGGGAGATTGAAAGCACAAGTGCTCCCTGGGTGTTTTGGTAATTAATGTCAACATATCTCCTGTTGGACTAACACCTTTATCTAGTATATTTTAGATGAGTTCAACAAATGGCATGGCAAGGACAAGAGGATGTGGAACCCTCCTTCAAAATGCTAAGGACAAAGATTGGCAAAAGCTCAAGACTCTTCATTTCTATTTTAGTGATCCAAGATCACATTGAGTCCATAGGAAAGCCAATACTATTAAAAGGGGATGAGGTGTTGCTTAATGGTCTACTTGCTCAAAGTGCTTAGTGATATTGCTCCAAAACCCTCAGCCACTTTCTCATTTCCACATATGTCCAAAACCCAAAGTCAAACTCGGCCCCACCGATTTGATCTATCTGGCGCCACCGAGTTTATTTGATATAGCCACTGCCAGAAACCCTAGAAAATTCGGTCTCACCGATACGGATCTCGGTCTCACCGAGATGGCCTTGCAAACTCTATGTTGCCTGTTGTAAATATTTTGGTCCCACCGGAATGTGCAATCGGTCTCACCGAGTTTGCTTAACCAACTCTCTGTTTGATCTTTGCTGAAATCAGTCCCACCGAGTTCACGCAATCGGTCTCACCGAGATGAGGTTTTGCCCTAGCCCTAGCACATCGGTCCCACCGAGTTGACCATGTCGGTCCCACCGAGATTCCTAACATACACATTTTGAACTAAATCGGTCTCACCGAGTTCTTCTATTCGGTCTGACCGAGTTGGGTCAAATGTGTGTAACGGTTGGATTTTGTGTGGAGGCTATATATACCCCTCCACCCCCTTCTCCATTTGTGAGAGAGCCATCAGAACGTGCCTACACTTCCACTACTCATTTTCTGAGAGAGAACCACCTACTCATGTGTTGAGACCAAGACATTCCAATCCTACCACAAGAATCTTGATCTCAAGCCTTCCCCAAGTTGCTTTCCACTCAAATCATCTTTCCACCATAGCCAAATCTGTGAGAGAGAGTTGAGTGTTGGGGAGACTATCATTTGAAGCACAAGAGCTAGGAGTTCATCATCAACACACCATCTATTACCTTTTGGAGGGTGGTGTCTCCTAGATTGGTTAGGTGTCGCTTGGGAGCCTCCGACATGTTGTGGAGTTGAAACAAGAAGTTTGTAAGGGCAAGGAGATCGCCTACTTCGTGAAGATCTACCCGAGTGAGGCAAGTCCTTCGTGGGCGATGGACATGGTGGGATAGACAAGGTTGCTTCTTCGTGGACCCTTCATGGGTGGAGCCCTCCGTGGACTCGCGCAACCATTACCCTTCGTGGGTTGAAGTCTCCATCAACGTGGACGTACGATAGCACCACCTATCAGAACCACGCCAAAAATCTCCGTGTCTACATTGAGTTTGCACACTCCAATCCCATTCCTTTACTTTCTTGCAATTAGCATGCTTTACTCTTTCCGCTGCTCATACTCTTGTCATGCTTGCTTGAAATGTATTGTGAATGCTTAAACTTGTGCTAAAACTCCACCTCAACTTGAAGGTCTTAAAAATTGCTACTTTTGCTTCTTGAGTGTCTAATCACCCCCCTCTAGACACCTCTTCTCGATCCTTTCACATACGGGCGAAGTGGAGGAGGGTTTCGGCCATCCCCTCCCCGACCTCCCCGCTGACGATAATGAGGCCCTGTGGCACCCTCGACAAACTCGCCGGGCGGAGGATTGAAATTTCGCTGCCACTGGTTGCTGCCATAACCACTTCCTCAACCGTCATTCCATTGGTTCCTGTTGGGAAACGTTGCATGGAAAACATGACCGGGGGTGTAAACGATGGAGGGGGGTGCCGCACACAGCTAAGCAATTGTTCTAGTATGCTAGGCGCCCCCTCCCACATATATATAGGTGGGGGGTGGAGGGAGCAGCCAGGAGGCGCCCCCAAGTAGGCCGAATCCTACTTGGGGTCCTCCCCCAAGTGGCGCCCCCTGCCTTGTATAGGTGCGGGGGAAAGGCAGGGGAGGGTGGCGCCCCCTCCCCCTTTTCATTTCTCCCATGAGAGGGAAAGGCAGGATGGGCTAGCCCTCCCCTCTTTCCTTCCCTAGGGCTGGCCGGCTAGAGAGAGGGGCGCACCAGCCCCCTGTGGGCTGGTCTGTCCCTCCCTTGGCCCATTAAGCCCATAACACCTATCGGGGGTGTCCGGAACCCCTTCCGGTGACCCGATGGCTACCCAGTGCATCCCGAAACCCTTCCGGTGTCCGAATACCATCGTCCTATATATCAATATTTATCTCTTGACCATTTTGAGACTCCTCATCATGTCTGTGATCTCATCCGGGACTCCGAACAACATTCGGTCACCAAATCATATAACTCATATAACACTATATCATCAACGAACGTTAAGCGTGCGGACCCTACGGGTTCGAGAACTATGTAGACATGACCGAGACGCCTCTCTGGTCAATAACCAATAGCAGAACCTGGATGCCCATATTGGCTCCTACATATTCTACGAAGATCTTTATCGGTCGAACCGTTATGACAACATACGTAATTCCCTTTGTCCATCGGTATGTTACTTGCCCGAGATTCGATCGTCGGTATCTCTATACCTAGTTCAATCTCGTTACCGGCAAGTCTCTTTACTCATTCCATAATACATCATCTCGTAACTAACTCCTTAGTCATTTGCTTGCAAGCTTGTGATGTGTATTACCGAGAGGGCCCAGAGACACCTCTCCGAAACTCGGAGTGACAAATCCTAATCTTGATCTATGCCAACTCAACAAACACCTTCGAAGATACCTGTAGAGCATCTTTATGATCACCGAGTTACATTGTGACGTTTGATAGCACACAAGGTATTCCTCCGGTATCCGGGAGTTGCATAATCTCATAGTCGAAGGAATATGTATTTGACATGAAGAAAGCAATAGCAATAAACTGAACGATCATTATGCTAAGCTAACGGATGGGTCTTGTCCATCACATCATTCTCCTAATGATGTGATCCCGTTATCAAATGACAACACATGTTTATGGTTAGGAAACCTTAACCATCTTTGATCAACGAGCTAGTCTAGTAGAGGCTCACTAGGGACACGGTATTTGTTTATGTATTCACACATGTATTTAAGTTTCCGATCAATACAATTCTAGCATGAATAATAAACCTTTATCATGAATAAGGAAATATAAAATAACAACTTTATTATTGCCTCTAGGGCATATTTCCTTCAGTCTCCCACTTGCACTAGAGTCAATAATCTAGTTCACATCACCATGTGATTAACACCCATAGTTCACATCGCCATGTGACCAACACCCAAAGAGTTTACTAGAGTCAATAATCTAGTTCACATCGCCATGTGATTAACACCCAAAGAGTACTAAGGTGTGATCATGTTTTGCTTGTGAGAGAAGTTTAGTCAACGGGTCTGCCACATTCAGATCCGTATGTATTTTGCAAATTTCTATGTCTACAATGCTCTGCATGGAGCTACTCTAGCTAATTGCTCCCACTTTCAATATGTATCCAGATTGAGACTCAGAGTCATCTGGATCAGTGTTAAAGCTTGCATCGACGTAACCCTTTACGACAAACTCTTTATCACCTCCATAACCGAGAAATATTTCCTTAGTCCTCTTAGGTAACTAAGGATAATTTTGATCGCTGTTCAGTGATCTACTCCTGGATCACTATTGTACCCCTTTGCCAAACTCATGGCAAGGTACACAATAGGTCTGGTACAAAGCATGGCATATTTTATAGAACCTATGGTTGAGGCATAGGGAATGACTTTCATTCTCTCTCTATCTTCTGCCGTGGTCGGGTTTTGAATCTTACTCAACTTCACACCTTGTAACACACGCAATAACCCTTTCTTTGACTGATCCATTTTGAACTTCTTCAAAATCTTGTCAAGGTATGTGCTTTGTGAAAGTCCTATTAAGCGTCTCGATCTATCCCTATAGATCTTGATGCCTAATATATAAGTAGCTTCACCGAGGTCTTTTATTGAAAAATTCTTATTCAAGTATCCTTTTATGCTATCCAAAAATTCTATATCATTTCCAATCAACAATATGTCGTCCACATATAATATTAGAAATGCTACAGAGCTCCCACTCACTTTCTTGTAAATACAGGC
This sequence comes from Thinopyrum elongatum, assembly GCA_011799875.1. Lineage (NCBI taxonomy): Eukaryota > Viridiplantae > Streptophyta > Magnoliopsida > Poales > Poaceae > Thinopyrum > Thinopyrum elongatum. Next base: position 160,919,719 of record CM022299.1, read on the forward strand.
TTCATCGTACGTCTGTATAAAACCATATGCTTTGATCACCTCATCAAAGCGTATATTCCAACTCCGAGATGCTTGCACTAGTCCATAGGTGGATTGCTGGGGCTTGCACACTTTGTTAGGACCTTTAGGATTGACGAAACCTTCTGGTTGCATCATATACAACTCTTCTTTAAGATATCCATTAAGGAATGCAATTTTTACGTCCATTTGCCAGATTTCATAAGCATAAAATGCGGCAATTGCTAACATGATTCGGACAGACTTAAGCATCGCTACGGGTGAGAAAGTCTCATCGTAGTCAACCCCTTGAACTTGTCGAAAACCTTTCACGACAAGTCGAGCTTTGTAGACAGTAACATTACCATCAGCGTTAGTCTTCTTCTTGAAGATCCATTTATTCTCTATGGCTTGCCGATCATCGGGCAAATCCACCAAAGTCCAAACTTTGTTCTCATACATGGATCCTATCTCAGATTTCATGGCCTCAAGCCATTTGTCGGAGTCTGGGCTTATCATAGCTTCTTCATAGTTCGTAGGTTCGCCTTGGTCTAGTAACATGACTTCCAGAACAGGATTACCGTACCACTCTGGTGCGGATCGTGCTCTGGTTGACCTACGAAGTTTGTAGTAACTTGATTTGAAGTTTCATGATCATCATCATTAGCTTCCTCTCTAGTTGGTGTAGGCATCACGTGAACGGTTTTCTGTGATGAGCCACTTTCCAATTCAAGAGAAGGTACAATTACCTCATCAAGTTCTAGTTTCCTCCCACTCACTTCTTTTGAGAGAAACTCCTTCTCTAGAAAGGATCCATTCTTAGCAACAAAGATCTTGCCTTCAGATCTGTGATAGAAGGTGTACCCAATTGTTTCCTTAGGGTATCCTATGAAGACGCACTTCTCCGATTTGGGTTCGAGCTTATCAGGCTGAAGCCTTTTGACATAAGTGTCGCAACCTCAAACTTTAAGAAATGACAACTTAGGTTTCTTGCCAAACCACAGTTCATACGGTGTCGTCTCAACGGATTTAGACGGTGCCCTATTTAACGTAAATGCGGCTGTCTTTAATGCATAACCCCAAAACGATGGTGGTAAATTGGTAAGAGACATCATAGATCGCACCATATCTAATAAAGTACGGTTACGACGTTCGGACACACCATTACGCTGTGGTGTTCCAGGTGGCGTGAGTTGTGAAACAATTCCACATTGTTTTAAATGAAGGCCAAACTCGTAACTCAAATATTCGCCTCCACGATCACATCGTAGAAACTTTATTTTCTTGTTGCGATAATTCTCCACTTCACTCTGAAATTCTTTGAACTTTTCAAATATTTCAGACTTGTGTTTCATCAAGTAGATATACCCATATCTACTGATCAAATCATATGTGAAGGTCAGAAAATAACGATACCCGCCACGTGCTTCAACACTCATCGGACCGCATACATCGGTATGTATTATTTCCAATAAGTCATTAGCTCACTCCATTGTTCCGGAGAACGGAGTTTTAGTCATCTTGCCCATGAGGCATGGTTCGCAAGTATCAAATGATTCATAATCAAGTGATTCCAAAAGTCCATTCGCATGGAGTTTCTTCATGCGCTTTACACCAATATGACCTAAACGACAGTGCCATGAGTATGTTGCACTATTATTATCAATTTTGCATCTTTTGGCATCAAATTTATGAATATGTGTATCACTATGATCGAGATTCAATAAACCATTTACATTGGGTGTATGACCATAGAAGGTTTTATTCATGTAAACAGAACAACAAATATTCTCTGACTTAAATGAATGATCGTATTGCAATAAACATGATCAAATCATATTCATGCTCAACGCAAACACCGAATAACATTTATTTAGGTTCAACACTAATCCCAAAAGTAGAGAGAGTGTGCGATGGTGATCGTATCAACCTTGGAATCATTTCCAACACACATCGTCACCTCGCTCTTAACTAGTCTTTGTTTATTCTGCAACTCCTGTTTCGAGTTACTAATCTTAGCAACTGAACCGGTATCAAATACCCAGGGGCTACTATGAATACTAGTAAGGTACACATCAATAACATGTATATCAAATATACTTTTGTTTACTTTGCCATTCTTCTTATCCGCCAAGTATTTGGGGCAGTTCCGCTTCTAGTGACCATTTCCTTTGCAAGTTTTAGGCTTAGGTCCAGCTTTGGGCTTCTTTCCGGGAGTGGCAACTTGCTTGCCATTCTTCTTGAAGTTCCCTTTCTTTCCCTTTGCCCTTTTCTTGAAACTAGTGGTCTTGTAACCATCAACACTTGATGCTCTTTCTTGATTTCTACCTTCGCTGATTTCAGCATCGCGAAGAGCTCGGGAATCGTTTTCGTCATCCCTTGCATATTATAGTTTATCACGAAGTTCTAGTAGCTTGGTGATAGTGACTAGAGAACTTTGTCAATCACTATCTTATCTGGAAGATTAACTCCCACTTGATTCAAGTGATTGTAGTACCCAGACATTCTGAGCACATGCTCACTGGTTGAGCTATTCTCCTCCATCTTGTAGGCAAAGTACTTGTCAGAGGTCTCATACCTCTCGACACGGGCATGAGTCTGAAATACCAATTTCAGCTCTTGGAACATCTCATATGCTCTGTGGCGTTCAAAACGTTTTTGAAGTCCCGGTTCTAAGCCGTAAAGCATAGCGCCCTAAACTATCAAGTAGTCATCATATCTAGCTTGCCAAATGTTCATAACGTCTGCATCTGCTCCTGCAATAGGTCTGTCACCTAGCGGTGCATCAAGGACATAATTCTTCTGTGCAGCAATGAGGATAATCCATAGATCACGGACCCAGTCCGCATTATTGCTACTATCATCTTTCAACTTAGTTTTCTCTAGGAACATATCAAAAACATAGGGGAGCTACAACGCGAGCTATTGATCTACAACATAGATTTGCAAATACTATTAGGACTAAGTTCATGATAAATTAAGTTCAATTAATCAAATTACTAATGAACTCCCACTTAAATCAACATCCCTCAAGTTGTCTAAGTGATACATGATCCAAATCAACTAACCCATGTCCGGTCATCACGTAAGATGGGGTAGTCATCAATGGTGAACATCTCTATGTTGATCATATCTACTATATGACTCACGTTCGACCTTTCGGTCTCCGGTGTTCCGAGACCATGTCTGTACATGCTAGGCTCGTCAAGTTTAATCCAAGTATTCTGCGTGTGCAAAACTGTCTTACACCCGTTGTATGTGAATGTAGAGTCTATCACACCCGATCATCACATGGTGCTTCGAAACGACGAACTTTAGCAACGGTGCATACTCGGGGAGAACACTTTTATCTTGAAATTCAGTGAAGGGATCATCTTATAATGCTACCGGCGTTCTAAGCAAAATAAGATGCATAAAAGATAAACATCACATGCAATCAAAATATGTGACATGATATGGCCATCATCTTCTTGTGCTTTTGATCTCCATCTCCAAAGCATCGTCATGATCTCCATCGTCCCCGGCTCGACACCTTGATCTCCATCGTTGCGTCGTGGTCGTCTCGCCAACTATTACTTCTACAACTATTGCTAACGCATAGCGATAAAGTAAAGCAATTACATGGAGATTGCATTTCATACAATAAAGAGACAACCATAAGGCTCCTGCCGGTTGCCGATAAATTACAAAACATGATCATCTCATACAATAACGTATATCACATCATGTCTTGACCATATCACATCACAACATGCCCTGCAAAAACAAGTTAGATGTCCTCTACTTTGTTGTTGCAAGTTTTACGTGGCTGCTACGGGCTTCTAGCAAGAACCGTTCTTACCAACGGAAAAAACCACAACGGTGATTTATCAAGTTTGCTGTTTTAACCTTCTTCAAGGACCGGCCACAGTCAAATTCGATTCAACTAAAGTAGGAGAAACATACACCCACTAGCCACCTTTATGCAAAACTAGTTGCATGTCAGTCGGTGGAACCGGTCTCATGTGCGTGGACATGTAAGGTTGGTCCGGGCCGCTTCATCCCACAATGCCGTCGAATCAAAATAAGACGTTGGTGGTAAGCAGTATGAATATCACCGCCCACAACTCTTTGTGTTCTACTCATGCATATCATCTATGCATAGACCTGGCTCATGATGCCACTGTTGGGAAATGTTGCATGGAAAACAAAAAAATTTCTATGCCCACGCAAGATCTATCTAGGAGATGCATATCAACGAGAGGGGAGAATGTGTCTACGTACCCTCGTAGACCGTAAGCGGAAGCGTTTGACAACGCGGTTGATGTAGTCGAACTTCTTCGCATGAGAGGGAAAGGCAGGAGGGGCTAGCCCTCCCCCTTTCCTTCCCTAGCGCTGGCAGGCCAGGGAGAGGGGCGCACCAGCCCCCTGTGGGCTGGTCTGTCCCTCCCTTGGCCCATTAAGCCCATAACACCTACCGGGGGTGTCTTGAACCCCTTCTGATGACCCGATGGCTACCCGGTGCATCCCGAAACCCTTCCGGTGTCCGAATACCATCGTCCTATATATCAATCTTTACCTCTCGACCATTTCGAGACTCCTCGTCATGTCCGTGATTTCATCCTGGACTCCGAACAACATTCGGTCAACAAATCATATAACTCATATAACATTATATCGTCAACGAAAGTTAAGCGTGCAGACCACGGGTTTCGTGAACTATGTAGACATGACCGAGACACCTCTCCGGTCAATAACCAATAGCGGAACCTGGATGCCCATATTGGCTCCTACATATTCTATGAAGATCTTTATCGGTCGAACCGTTATGACAACATACGTAATTCCCTTTGTCCATCGATATGTTACTTGCCCGAGATTCGATCGTCAGTATCTCTATACCTAGTTCAATCTCGTTACCGGCAAGTCTCTTTACTCATTCCATAATACATCATCTCGTAACTAACTCCTTAGTCATTTGCTTGCAAGCTTGTGATGTGTATTACCGAGAGGGCCCAGAGATACCTCTCCGAAACATGGAGTGACAAATCCTAATCTTGATCTATGCCAACTCAACAAACACCTTCGGAGATACCTGTAGAGTATCTTTATGATCACCCAGTTATGTTGTGACGTTTGATAGCACACAAGGTATTCCTCCGGTATCCGGGAGTTGCATAATCTCATAGTCGAAGGAAGCAATAAACTGAATGATCATTATGCTAAGCTAACGGATGGGTCTTGTCCATCACATCATTCTCCTAATGATGTGATCCTGTTATCAAATGACAACACATGTTTATGGTTAGGAAACCTTAACCATCTTTGATCAACGAGCTAGTCTAGTAGAGGCTCACTAGGGACACGGTATTTGTTTATGTATTCACACATGTATTTAAGTTTTTGATCAATACAATTCTAGCATGAAAAATAAACCTTTATCATGAATAAGGAAATATAAAATAACAACTTTATTATTGCCTCTAGGGCATATTTCCTTCAGTTCCAACCATTATGATAGCCCTGATAGCCACTGTCGTTGCCACGTCCACCTCCATATCTGCCACGACCGCCATTGAAACCACCGCGGCCCTGAGCATAGTCACCGTGGTCGCCGCCTCCATGAGCAGCTGCAGAATCAGCATGCCCCACGCCGCCGTACGCTCCGCTGCCACCGCTGGATCCTGTGTGAGCCGCTGCATGGTTCTGCCCAGCCTCACCCGCCCCGCGCCATCTCCACTGCATGGAGCAGCAGATGGCTTTGGTGGCTGCTGTGCTAGGAACCGTGGGGGCGGCCGGGAGTCACCTCGCCTAGCCATGGTCACCGGCGGGACTCGCCGCGCTCTGCCCGTCAGCTAAGGGAAGCCAGTCGTCGGCCTCCGCCGAACCCTAGCCGTGCCCTCGTCAATAGCCAACGTACGTCAATGTTCTGTATTCTCGATCGAAGGAACTGAAATGCAGTGCGCCGTATCGTCGACCGCACCAGACCGGGCCGCATACCCGTCTGATCCCGTCCCGTCGATTAGGCTTTCGCGCTGGGCCACATACCCAGGCGAGATCAGCCCACCTGCCGAGGGAAGCCCATCGGCGCCCAATAAGCTTTTCAAACAAGCCGTTCTCGCAGATCGAATCCCGAGCACCAGTGATTCCGACGTGAACACCGCCGGCGCCGTCTGCGTCTGGCCGGCTGCTGCCCGGTGCCCCTTCTTCTTCCTGACGACCGTAGTCCATGAATTCGGACATACCATATCGAATAAGGTGAGCTTAGGCATGCTTACCTTGGGGAGGGGGCCCTTCCATGGCCGAACTGCCGATGCCGCCGTCCTCCGATGAACGACTCGCCGGACCATCTCCGTCGCCTCTCCCGCGTGTAGCCCTGCCCTTGCTGGATCGTCGCCCGGTAACACGTCTTGAACGATCGCCGCCACATCCTCCTCGTTGTAGCCGAAGTTGATTAACTCACTGTCGGCATGCGACACCTATGGGATCACGTGGATCCCTTTACGATTCAGCAGGGACAGAGGTATGCACAAAGAGCAGATCCAACGATCAACGCAAGGGAAATTTTACCCAGGTTCGGGCCGCTGAGAAGCGTAATACCCTACTCCTGCTTTAGTTTATTGTGGAAGTTTAAGCCCAAGCTCCAGGAGCGCTTGCAATGAACAGTACGTTCGAGCAGCAGCTACGCATGCAGAATGGGCTAGAGAGTGTCCTCCGCAGGAGCGCTTGCTATGAACATCGCGTTCAAGAAGCAGCTACGCATGCAGAATGGGCTAGAGAGTGTCCTCCTTTCTGTAGCTACGCCTTGGGCCTCCTTTTATACGTCCAAGGGGTCACCAACAGTGGCGTTCGGTATATACATTGAGGTGTAAAGTAGCTACAATGTTTACACACTTATCACAAACGATTTAGGACAAATGCATTAAATGCTCCGTTTAGGTGTCCTTACTTTCTTGGGGACAGAAAAAGGGCCTGTCCCATCAGCACCGCTTAAGCCCGTCCACCACTAGTGCCATGACACGCATCCAGGAGGACAAAACCCAAATGACAGGCTAGCCGCTGCGCTGGAGCAGTGGCAGGGTGGCGGAGTCTTGCCGGGTGCGAGTCTTGCTGGATCTTCGCAAGCCTCCCGGCAAGCATCTTGCCGGGAGCCAAGCCTTCGATCTTCTGTCTTCTGGCTATTGGCTTGAACGCCGTTTTCGGTAGTCTTGCACTTGTGCCCAACTGTCCTCCGGCAAGCCTTGCCGGGACGGAGCTTGTCGGGCCCTTGGCTTGCCGGCTCGTGCCTTGCCAGTGAGAGCTGACTTCGTCTTGTATCCGAAGCCGTGCTCTTCTTCGTAGCTTGGCCTAGTTCCTTCTTCGTGCTCTGCGTCAAGATGTTTGCCGGATGTCTTGCTTGCCGGCAAGGTTGGTTCTTTGCCGGGAAACTTGGCCTTGGCCGGGGTTATCGGGGAATGGTCCTAGACGGGTGTGACCCATGCTAAGAAGGTTGATGAGACCCTGGTTCATTACACCGACAGGAGCCCCCGGGCCCGCCTTCATCAGAGAACTCAAAGTCCTCGATGCTAGAGGTGGGGCCAAATTCGGCATGGGTCATGACTGCCATGCCCAAGATTTTATATGCTTCTACCCTCGTCAGAGCACTTGGCTCAACGACAAGAGCAAAAAGCCCCCCTTGTCGGAGCGCATGGCTCAACGACAAGATTCTCGCTATGCTTCCGCCCTCGTCAGAGCGCTTGGCTCGACGACAAGAGCGAAAAGTCTCCTTGCTGGAGCGCATGGCTCAACGACAAGGTTTGATAATTTGCCAAAGCCTACTGCTTAACAGCAAATGCTTGATTGTTGCCGGTGCTATCCTCCTTGGCTGCCGCGCGCCGCCAAGAACAAAGCAGCCGCCTGGACTGAAGTACTCTTTGCATACCTGTTACTGCAATAGCATATGTAAAGAAACAATTTATCTTAGTCAGGCCAATCTTTATGTAGGCAAGACATGTTCTTTATGCTAAATAAACGTTTGCTCCCCCCTTGATTAATTCAGTCCTTGCATATATCTTATACTCTACGCTGTTTGGAAATCTTGCCGGTGCGCACGCTTTCCGCGAGCGCTTTGAGGAACAGGTCCTTAGCAGCCTGTTGGAAACGCCACCGCCGGCAAAGCGACTTGTCGGGCCAGAACGCAGCTGCTAAGTTTGCCGAGCGGACTCAAGGCGAAACTAGAGCGCGGGCTAACCACGACAAGGTTCCTTCACGTGCAAGTTGATGTACAAGGACGGAAAATTAATCAAGACGACCCACGCTTGCCAGAAAGCTTTCCGGTGTGCACACGCTCCAGTCAGCAGCGCTTGAGAAACGGGTCCTTAGCAGCTTGCCGGGAACGCCGCCTCCCGAAAAGGTTTACCTTCCCGGTGCCTGTGTAGCCGCCTAAGTTGTCGAGCGGACTCGAGACAACTAGAGGCGCTATAAGCCTCGGGAAGGCTCTTTCGCGTGTAGGTGTAAGAAGCAAGTGAGAACAGCAAGAGAAATGTAATTGTCACAAATCTTTGTAACTTAGCTTTTCCTGCCGTCCATCTCGCATAGCATGGCCGTGCTCGTGGTGTTGACCGGCACCTCTAAAGAAGGTTATTTTCTGAGGAGTTGCCAGCCCCCTCGCCCTCCCTCACTTGTATATCTGCAACACTTGTCGGTCCTTGTGCAGCTACTCACGTTGCCGAGCGGATTCAAGGCAACTAGGAGCGCAAGCTTATTGGCAACTCCTCGAATGCGCACGTTCTAGTCGATGGCGCTTAGGACCGGGTCCTGTCTAGCAGCCTATCGAGAACGCCGCCTCTCCGAAAATTTAATGCTTGGTACAAACGCGGCTACATGGGTGTCTTCAGACGGTCCTGAACCACCAAGAGCACAGGATGTTCCGAAAGCACTCCTCTGCACACAGGTTATACAAAATAAATGCCATTCGAGGACAAGACTAAACATCGTATAGCGATTAAGGTACTAGAACTTAGCTTCGGGGGTGCGAAGCTTGTCTGCCCTCGTCCGCCGCTTCCTCCGCCGTCGCCCGTAAGCGTTGGCGATGGAAACTTGGACGTAAATGAAGCATCTGCCGTCGCGCCCTTCTGCTCGGGCGCTATGGCGGTGAAGATGATGATGAAACTGACGCGCTGATCGCTAGATCAGGTTCGTGCAACCTTTCCCTCCTACCTGGCGCACCAAAGATGTCGGCGTGCGACACCTATGGGATCACGTGGATCCCTTTATGATTCGGCAGGGAGAGAGGTATGCACAAAGAGCAGATCCAACGATCAACGCAAGGGAAATTTTACCCAGGTTCGGGCCGCTGAGAAGCGTAATACCCTACTCCTGCTTTAGTTTATTGTGGAAGTTTAAGCCCAAGCTCCAGGAGCGCTTGCAATGAACAGTACGTTCGAGCAGCAGCTACGCATGCAGAATGGGCTAGAGAGTGTCCTCTGCAGGAGCGCTTGCTATGAACAGCACGTTCAATAAGCAGCTACGCATGCAGAATGGGCTAGAGAGTGTCCTCCTTTCTGTAGCTACGCCTTGGGCCTCCTTTTATACGTCCAAGGGGTCACCAACAGTGGCGTTTGGTATATACATTGAGGTGTAAAGTAGCTACAGTGTTTACACACTTATCACAAATGATTTAGGACAAACGCATTAAATGCTCCGTTTAGATATCCGTTTACGTGTCCTTACTTTCTTGGGGACGGAAAAAGGGCCTGTCCCATCAGCACCGCTTAAGCCCGTCCACTGCTAGTGCCATGACACGCATCCAGGAGGACAAAACCCAAATGATAGGCTGGCCGCTGCGCTGGAGCAGTGGCAGGGTGGCGGAGTCTTGCCGGGTGCGAGTCTTGCTGGATCTTCGCAAGCCTCCCGGCAAGCATCTTGCCAGGAGCCAAGCCTTCGGTCTTCTGTCTTCTGGCTATTGGCTTCAACGCTGTTTTCGGTAGTCTTGCACTTGTGCCCAACTGTCCTCCGGCAAGCCTTGCCGGGACGGAGCTTGTCGGGCCCTTGGCTTGCCGGCTCGTGCCTTGCCAGCGATGTCGGCGTGCGACACCTATGGGATCACGTGGATCCCTTTACGATTTGGCAGGGAGAGAGGTATGCACAAAGAGCAGATCCAACGATCAACGCAAGGGAATTTTTACCCAGGTTCGGGCCGCTGAGAAGCGTAATACCCTACTCCTGCTTTAGTTTATTGTGGAAGTTTAAGCCCAAGCTCCAGGAGCGCTTGCAATGAACAGTACGTTCGAGCAGCAGCTACGCATGCAGAATGGGCTAGAGAGTGTCCTCCGCAGGAGCGCTTGCTATGAACAGCACGTTCAAGAAGTAGCTACGCATGCAGAATGGGCTAGAGAGTGTCCTCCTTTCTGTAGCTACGCCTTGGGCCTCCTTTTATACGTCCAAGGGGTCACCAACAGTGGCGTTCGGTATATACATTGTGGTGTAAAGTAGCTACAGTGTTTACACACTTATCACAAATGATTTAGGACAACCGCATTAAATGCTCTGTTTAGGTATCCGTTTAGGTGTCCTTACTTTCTTGGGGACGGAAAAAGGGCCTGTCCCATCAGCACCGCTTAAGCCCGTCCACCGCTAGTGCCATGACACGCATCCAGGAGGACAAAACCCAAATGACAGGCTGGCCGCTGCGCTGGAGCAGTGGCAGGGTGGCGGAGTCTTGCCGGGTGCGAGTCTTGCTGGATCTTCGCAAGCCTCCCGGCAAGCATCTTGCCGGGAGCCAAGCCTTCAGTCTTCTATCTTCTGGCTATTGGCTTGAACGCCGTTTTCGGTAGTCTTGCACTTGTGCCCAACTGTCCTCCGACAAGCCTTACCGGGACGGAGCTTGTCGGGCCCTCGGCTTGCCGGCTCGTGCCTTGCCAGCGAGCGCTGACTTCGTCTTGTATCCCAAGCCGTGCTCTTTTTCGTAGCTTGGCCTGGTTCCTTCTTCGTGCTCTGCGTCAAGATGTTTGCCGGATGTCTTGCTTGCCGGCAAGGTTGGTTCTTTGCCGGGAAACTTGGCCTTGGCCGGGGTTGTCGGGCAATGGTCCTAGACGGGTGTGACCCATGCTAAGAAGGTTGATGAGACCCTGGTTCTCATTACACCGACACTCACAGACCCAATCGGACGGCATCGGCAAAGCCTCCGGCAGCGAACCGCCCGCTTCTTCATCCTCCTCGTCGTCCTCACTATCGGCCAGCGCCCAGAAACGCCGTCCGACATGCCGCCGGCCACTCGGGGTGGAGGCCAGTCGCGCACGGGCGGTCGCCCCTGCGGTCGCCTCTCCCATCGAAAAACGGCCTGCCTGCGATGCAAAGCAAGGTGATACCAAACGAACCCTGTATCTTTTACTATGCTAGATATCATCCTTTAGTTACATATACTACCTCTGTAAACAATTATAAGACGTTTTAGATCACTAGTCTTATATTTATTTGAAGAGGGAGTAATTTACTGTCAAATACTACATCTCTTTATACTCATGAGCATTAATCGCTTGAGATGGTAATTAAATATAAGTTTCTATGTTCATCTCCGCGGCATATTGCTACGTGCACCAATGCATTTGGATGGTACCTCCGGGTACATTTGAGCTCTGGTATTTGGATCTTTGCATGGTACCTCTGAATGTCGTGCACTTTCGGGAGCATGTGTTTCCTCTTTGAATTTCGACCATTCAAATTTTGAACGCTACCAGTAGTACCAATGGATTGTTCTCTATCACTTTCGGGCTAGTTGCCTTTGCTCTGTAAATAGACTCTCATCATGTAGAAATGTTGTGAGCTTATCTGAGACTTCGTGAGTGATTATTTAGAGCCTAGAGAACAGAACCTTGTATATTTTGAAGGCCAAACCCCTCATTTTTCTTCTTGTTTTCTTAACCAGCCGAGCAGGTTTTTTTTTTTTGAGCCAAACCAGCCGAGCAGGTGGACACAAGGAAGGCGGGATGAGGTCAAGGCTATGTTAGACAAGGGATCCGCTAGAGTGACATAAACCCTAGAAAATTCGATCTAAAAAAAAATCATATCTACCTTCTTCGTCTTCTTCTTTTTAACTATATCCACCTTCTTCTTTAGTGGTAAAAAACGAAAAACATACAGTATCTACCTTGAAAATTAGGGTTGGCTGACTCAACCATCCCTCGAACTCAGTAGTTTTTTTTTTTTTGAGAAATCGAACTCAGTAGTAGGCCGCCCGTCCTTGTCCGACTCGACTGCAACCTGCGGCCCATAGAGGATAGACGCTAGCAAACAAGGCCGGCGTCGAGCATCAGCATTTCCCCACCAGTAGCCACCGCAGAGCAGCCCACCCACCACACAACAGCCAGCCGCTGCCGCCCTCGGTGCCCCCGGCGGCCATGGCGATGGAGTCCCTGGGCGTGCTGCTGCTGCACCCCATGAACGCCTACCTGGAGCAGGAGCTCGACCGCCGCTTCCGCCTCTTCCGCTTCTGGGACTCCCCTCCCGACGGCCGCGCCGAGTTCCTCCGCGCCAACGCCTCCGCCATCCGCGCCGTCGTCGGCAACGCCGGCTACAACGCCGACGCCGCGCTTATCGACGCGCTGCCGTCGCTCGAGATCGTCGCCTCCTTCTCCGTGGGGATCGACCGCGTCGACCTCCCCAAGTGCCGCGAGCGCGGGATCCGCGTCACCAACACCCCCGACGTTCTCACCGACGACGTCGCCGACCTCGCCGTCGGCCTCGCCATCGCCGCGCTGAGGAAGATCCCGCAGGCCGACCGCTACGTGCGCGCCGGCCTGTGGAAGGCAAAGGGCGACTACACACTCACCACGCGGGTTGGTTTCCGATGCTTGCCAGTTGACTTCCGTTCGTATTTTTCAGTCCAATAATTCAGTGCGTTCTTAGCTATAATTGATTTATTGCCCACTAACTTCGTTTCACGATACTTTTATCTTTAGTTTAATCGCAAACTGTGTACATTTGGTATCGTTTCAGTCAAAATGAATATGGCAGTAACTTTGTTGGAAAATGAACTATATAACATAGGTTACATAGCAGTGGGCATTCAGGGAACATGAATGCACGGAAGGAAAATAGGCAATACAGAGTTTAAATTGGAGAACAAAATCTAGGTGGTAGAAAGGAGAAACAGTTGAACTTTATTGGATCCTTGTTGTTTTTTTTTGGCACATCATTGGTTATCTTCCTAAAATCTTGTTGGTAGTTAGTAACTTAGTACATTTGACCTCTCTTTTATGCCATGTGTGTCATATCAGTGGGGATGCAGTGGTCTAAAAGCATTTGCAGTAGCGTAGGTTGCGACTATCCTAGTTTATGTCATGTGAGTCATATCATTTGAGGAAGCAGTGGTTCGAAGGCATTTGCAGTAGCTTAGGTTGCAATCTATGACAGTCTCTTAATAAACTACTCAGCCCTGATGGATTTGTTTCGGCAGTGAAATGCATCCTGTTTCATCAAAATTTAGATTACCTGACTGTAAGATGTTGACCTTCTTCACTGCTTATTCAAGCTGTATGCTGGTGTCTGAAAACTGAAATATAAGATGTAGAGACATAGTTATAGTGCTGTAGCCATAGTTATAAGATGTGAGCATTGTGATTTAAGATGGCTCACATATGGTGATGTGGTTCCTATCTTCTCTTCTTTAATATCAACTTCTTACTGGGTTAGGTTTTTTTTTGTTCTTCTTTCGACATATTCATAGGGCTCTGGAGGTTTTATGTTGTTGCATACTCCCTCCGTCCGGTGAAAAGTGTACATATAGAAATTTTAGGACAAATTATGGAGTGGAGTAAAAAATGCATTGGAAATATGTAAGCCACCATCTCTCTCTTTAATTACCCAACCCCCAATGAGCTAAGTGCATGTAGAAATTAAGAGGACCATGTGTAGAATGTTATTGGTCTTGATTACCGTGTGATGAGAGAGAAGCATTTTTTTCTACTTTAAAGTGCATTGGGAAGATAGATGTACACTCTTTTGTGGACAAATTTTGAAGCCAAACGTACACTCTTCACCGGACGGAGGGAGTAGCTCCATATTGAATCGTATTAATACCAAGGCTGATGGATGATCAGAAAACGTTGGAAACCATGTTTTTTGTTCCTCCCTGACCATTGCTTCGTAGTAGCACAAATAGGATTCTTATAACAACCATGGATGATGGGTCTCATGACTTGTCACGAGACTAGTCTAGTAGTCTCAGTTTGATTGTCGACTAGCTGCTTCATGTAGACTAGCTTGTTGAGTTGAGAGGTGGAGCGACTGGTCCAGACTAGTCTAGGTTTTTGAGGATCGACTCAATTTGGGAGGGATAAGTTTTTTTAGGGGAATTTGGGAGGGATAAGTGAGCAGTTGATTACTTCATCCACTTCCTGAGGAAATAGCTGTTACAATTGGCAGAGCCTCAGGTTCTTCGTCCACTTCCCATGCATTCAATTTTTATTGTAGTACTGTAGTTAGTACTTGAGTACTGTAAGTTGAGTACTACAGTACCATGTCGACTAGTCCAGCATTAGCCTAGACTAGTCATGATTAGTCTATGAGTCTCAACCTCGGCTCGACTCGTAATTCTTGATAGCCGTCAACTCGTAATTCTTGATAGCAACACGTTTTGTCATGTTCTCCATTGTTTTATGGCTAAGTAGTTTATGCATCATACCAACCAAGGGTTCCATGATAATACCCACCAGAACTTTTCATGAACTGTATGGTGCAATATGCTCCTGTCACCGTGCCATTTTCCGGCTCCCTTAAAACATTGAAGGACATCTTCAGTGTGAGTGGAATCCTGTAAAACAATGCAAAAACAATGCAACACATTCAGGTGCACTTTTGGCTGCGCGCATCAATGGATGTGGAGGCTGGGGGTAGCACTTGCATTTGAAAAAACAAAAGAGTTCAGATGCAGCTATCTCAAGGAAAGAATGTGCTTTGCAAGATTGATCTGCTGCTGCTTATAATGATGACAGCCTAACGACTGTCATATGAAAGCATGAAATAGCTGACGATGCTGGCTATTGTTTTGTGGTAGATATAAAGGTTGGGGGTGCATGTGATCCTAATAGTAGATTTGGTTTCCCCAAAGAACAAAAGATAACCGACTCTCGTTACTTTTCTGCAGTTCAGTGGTAAAAGAGTTGCCATTCTTGGGCTTGGTAGGATAGGCTTAGCCATAGCAAAAAGAGCTGAAGCATTTGGTTGCTCAATCAGTTATCATTCAAGATCAGACAAGTCATTTCCAAACTACAGGTTCTTTACGGATGTTGTTGACCTGGCAGCCAATTGTGACGTGCTTATTGTAGCATGTTCGCTTAATGCCGAGACGCATCACATTGTTAACCGTAAGGTCTTAGATGCACTAGGACCAGATGGTGTGCTCATAAACATTGGGCGCGGAGCACATGTGGATGAACCTGAGCTTGTGTCTGCTCTTGTTGAGAAACGCCTTGGAGCAGCAGGCCTTGATGTGTTTGAGCACGAGCCCTTCGCTCCAGAGCAACTTTTCAGTTTAGATAATGTTGTTTTGGTCCCTCATGTAGGAAGTGATACCGAAGAAACATGCATGGCAATGGCTGATCTGGTTCTAAAGAATTTAGAGGCATATGCTCTTAATAAGCCCTTACTCACCCCAGTCATCTGATTGTTACTGGGATTCCCAGATGTTAGCAGTTTGTAATCCAAACTCTTTGAGTTTTTTTATGTCTAGTTTATCAACCCAGCATTATCTGGCGGGGTATTGTTTTTGAAAGACATCAATGTTATGGCTGTTATGCAATCAACAATGATAAATAAGAGTATCAGTTCCAAAAGTTTACAGTTTCATATATTATTTAGAGAGATACTTGCACCTGTGCCTCTTCACTTGCTGGTACCTTTCTGTGTGGTCAGGTTATGCAATCTCGGCATTTGTGGTTCGTTTTCCTCATAGATTTTGTTTATCCTTTTGCAGTTCAGTGGCAAAAGAGTGGGCATCATCGGGCTGGGCAGGATAGGGCTTGCCATTGCCACCCGAGTGGAGGCCTTTGATTGCCCCGTGAACTACTACCAGAGGACAAAGAAAGACTACCCCAGCTACACCTATTACCCGAGCGTGGTCGAACTGGCGGCAAACAGTGACATCCTGGTGGTTGCCTGCCCGCTGAACGAGCAGACCCGGCACATCGCCAACCGCGAGGTGATCGAGGCGCTGGGGCCCAAGGGCGTGCTCATCAACGTCGGGCGCGGCCCTCACGTCGACGAGCCCGAGCTGGTCTCGGCGCTCGTCGAGGGACGCCTCGGCGGGGCGGGCCTCGACGTGTTCGAGGACGAGCCCAACGTGCCTGAGGCGCTGTTCACACTCGACAACGTCGTGCTGGTGCCCCACGTGGGGAGCGGGACGCACGAGACGCGGCAGGCCATGGCGGACCTGGTCCTGGGCAACCTGGAGGCGCATGTTCTGAAGAAGCCGCTGCTGACTCCGGTTGTCTGATGATGATCAGGATAGGGCGCGGTGCGTTGTATATGAAGAACTGAAGCACGGCAAAGATGTTTTCTGTTTCGGGATCATATTGAAACTTGTTGTTTTCGATCGGTAAACATTGGACGAGAAAGAAAGGTCAATAAGTTTGATTTCTTACTGTGATGCCGATGCCGATGCCGATGCCATGTATTCGGGCTTGAGTGGCTATCTTGTGTCGACGCCGATGCCATGCTATGCATAGTATGCCCGGTCGGTTTCGTTGGTCGAGGAAATGCAGCACAGCAGCGGCGTATCATCATGGCCGCTTAACGGATGGCTGGAGCATTCAACGCGCACGCACCGAATAGTTCACGATGGCCGTGTGAGAAGTACCCCGTTTCACATTTTAGGATCCGGCAGTACTGTGGTATCCTCACTGAGGTGTCCGATCTACACCGTCTGATCCTTTGACAGGTCGCGATCCCTGACGGCCGACACGCGTGAATGCTTGATGGACTGCATGAAGGATGGATCCATTATTAAGATGTAGCTGCGGCAGATGGACCGACTGGGCGGTTGGGCACGTCGCGAGAGCTAAGAACGTACATAATACATACCATACATAGATTGATCCTTGAGCGGCGGTACATGACATCGTTTTCTTCTCTGCTATACTAGGGTATGTGTAGGTGTCCCGTGTATGTGGCCGACGAGACGTGGACGCTGCTGCTCGGGCAGGGGCTCGGCGAACCCCCACGTTTCCTTGACCGTCCGTCTGCAATTTGCTTTGCATCACGGCACGGACCGCTCGATCGACCGCTTCGTATCCAGCTGATTTTTTTTTTTTGACGAAAGATCCAGCTGATATCACCGTCTTCTACGGAGTGAGAGATAGGAGAAGCAGCTGTCTTCCGCGCTCCGGGGCTGACAGGCTGGCCCCACGCCCTGGGTGGGGCCCACGTGTAAGGGCGCCTGGTCAAGCAGCCAGCGTTCCCTCCCTCCCGCGAGAGCTGCATGCGTCAAAGGGGGAGCATGCAGGAGCACGCGGCGCCACTCTTGACCGAGCCGTTTGGTGCCCGAGCTCCAGCTCCCCGCGTACCGCCAGCCACTGCAGCTTCCTCTTCGATCGGCTTCTGCGTGGGCGAAGAACAGGCGAGTGCTCCCACCAATCTCTTTCTCTCTCCCATCTTGTTTCTTCAGGCGAGCGAGGGAGCGCGCGCCTGATCCTGTTCCTTCTTGGAGGAGAGAGATCGAATGATTCGATCACCATTCCTCGTCCAAGCGACGACCGTACCGGCCGTTTCTTCTTCTTCTTCCTCCCCCTCCCTCATTCTTCTTCTCTCGGGGGCGGGGCGGACGTCAGATCGTGCATGAGATCATCGATATCCTCTCCGCGTGTCGTTTTTCTTCTTCAGGAAAATACTTCTCCCGCGATTCGGTCGCGGCTGCCGGCTGCGATCGTGGTCGAAATCGAATGCCCGATTGATTTGATTCGTGAAGTTGGTCCATTCAGCATTGATCCATTCTGTTCTTTGTTCTTTGGTGACATGCTGACGCGGGTTTATGATTTGTTAATAATCCCCAAACAATTCTGGTCTACTACTAGTAACATTATACTCCCTCCCTTCCAAAATATAACGATTCCTCTATCCTCATGCTTCAACTTTGATCATAAATTTAACCAACGAGAGCAAAAGTTATACCAGTGAATTTATATTCAAAAGAAGTTTTCAATTATATAATTTTTTCTCCGCCGCAGTCGTTCTTGTTGGTTAAATTTATTGTCAAAGTTGGATCTCGGGAAGCACGGGCGCACTATATTTTAGAATGAAGGAAGTATTTTGGTCCGCTCTCAATCAACGTGCACTCTTAATTTCTCTTCAATTATAGCGTCGAAATTTTGCCTTCAATTATTGCAATTCTTACCAAAAGCGTTTACGCTTTCCCTTTTCTTCCCATATAAGTACTACATCAAACTTGCAATATTCAGATGATTATTGCCCTCGTCTAATCGCTCCACAAGCGTTTCAGGCCAGTGAGTTTCTCCAAGAAATCAAATCCTCGCCTCACAGCCAGACGCCCGGCGAGCCTGCCTGGTGGCACCGCCGCGCGACAGGACGATGAAGCACACGACGTCGGACTCGGACGTGACGAGCCTGGCGACCACGTCGCCGTCGCGGTCCCCGAAGCGGGCGGCGTACTACGTCGTCAGCCCGTCGCGCGACTCGCGGGACGACGGCGACAAGTCGTCGTCCACGCAGGCCACGCCCGTGTACAACAGCCCCCTCGACTCCCCGTCGCACCAGTCCTCCATCGGCCCGCACTCCAGGGCCTCCTCCGCCAGCCGCTTCTCCGGGAACCTCACCGGTGGCGGCAGGGCCGCCGCCACCCGGAAGCGCCCCCACGGGCACGGCAAGGGGTGGCACGAGGTGGACGTGATAGACGAGGAGGACGCCGAGGACGCCGGCGTGGACCAGGAGCGGGAGCTCTCCAGGAGCTGCGTCGCCGCCTTCTGGTTCTCGGTTCTGGTCCTGGCCTTCACCCTCGTCTGCCTCGTCGTCTGGGGCGCCGCCCGGCGTGACAAACCCAGCGTCCTCGTCAAGGTGCATTTCACCTCTCTGCCACCTTAAATTCAGTATCTCTCTCTGTCACACCTTAGAGGAATTTGGTTCTCTGCAGAGCTTGAGAGTGGAGAATTTCTACGCCGGCGAAGGGACGGACGGCACCGGAGTGCCGACCAAGTTCGTCACGATGAACTGCTCGCTGGAGATTGACGTCCACAACCCCTCCACCATGTTCGGCATTCATGTTTCTTCCACCTCCATCCAGCTCTACTATTCGCAGATACCCATCGCCAGTGGTCAGGTAGTGTTCTGTTTTGGCACCTCAAAAAGCATCAGAGAGGAACTCCCCTTTCTGAAGTTCCTCCGTCAGATTTCCGGTAGCTAATGCCGCCTCCTGCTGCTGCTGCTCTGCAGTTGGACAAGTTCTACCAGCCCAAGAAGAGCCGGCACGTCGCATCGGTGACCCTGCACGGCGAGAAGACGCCGCTCTACGGAGCCGGGGCTACCTTCGTTCTGACCGACACCGACGGCGTGCCACTGACCGTGGACTTGGCGGTGAAGACCAGAGGGTATGTCATCGGCAGGCTTGTCAGGGTGACACACGCCAAGCGTGTGCGATGCCCGGTTCTTGTGAGCTCTCTTACCGACAGGCCCATCATGATCGCCCAGACTGCTTGCAGCTACTCTTGATGTGGTGATCCATTGCTTGAGATGTTGTTAGTTTTAATAAGTAAGTACTATAATGGTTGTGATCGTGTAGATATTGTTGTGATGTTCATGACATAGGAACCATCTGATTAATAATTCTTCAGCATCAGTGTTTGATTGAGAGCATAGCATTCAGTTGGTATCATAGATCACACATGCTGTTTGAGGGGAGTCTGCTCTGTGGAATGGTGAGAGTGAGACATCTGAATCGAAGACCAATGTGTGTGCAGAATCATACAAAAATGACCAGCATCTACGGTCAGGAGATTGGGGGGAAATTTTGGGTTTTACAGGTAGTGTACATGTGCTGAACAGCAAACATGGCCGCCTCTTAACTGAGGAAGACCATCTTGATTGAGCTGATGCTGTGACTGTACAGCCCACCCTGCTTCTGCCTTTGATTCCTGCAAAACCCCGAGGATCGCAGTCGGAGCTGACACGATCGCCACGGCGACGACGACGACGACGGCGCCGATGATGCAAAATCTCCAGCCCTGCCTGTCCCTAGCGCGCTTGTCACCTGCACGAAACTGGCACGTGATGATGGATCACTCGTTGCCTGCTCATTGCCTCTTCCGGATCTTTGCAGCTTGTCGTCGTCGTCGTCGTTGGGACGGCGGTCGGGCTCGTTGTGATCGCTCTCGTTGGGGGTGGGGCGACGACGGTCATCGGGCGAACCGAGGTTGCGGTTGGCGTTCTTGACCAGGCCGACGGCCTTCCACGCATCGGCGACGAGGCTGTAGGTGCTCTGCTTCGGCCTGACGCCCGCCTCCTGCATCATCTGGAGGACCTCCTCGGCCTTCCACGGCTGCTTCTGCTCGCTGTACCCCCAGATGAGCGTCTCGAACGTCCTGAGGTTGGGGCGCACGCCGGCGTCCCGCATCTTCCTGTACACCCTGGCGGCGTTGTCCATGTCGGGGACGCTGCACCAGCCGCTGATGACGGTGGTGAAGGTGACGACGTTGGGGCGGACGCCGAGGCGGCACATCCGCTCCAGGAGCTCCTCCGCCTTGCCGGGCTGCTGCGCGCGGACGTGGCCCTTGGCGAGGATGCTGTACACCTGCGGGTCCGGCTCGATCCCGGCCTCCACCATCCTGTCGAACACCTTGCTGCATTTCGCCATGTGGCCCAGCGAGCTGAAGGCGTTCAGCTGGTGGCTGTACGTCACGATGTCCGGCTTGATGCCGAACTGCTCCATCAGCCCGAGAACCTGCACATCATAAGATCAAGAATCAATTGACGAGTGATGGAATCGGTGGAGTTTGGTGAGCTCTGAGCTCGCTCTGAGGAGCTCACGTACGTCGTCGGCGGCGGCCGTGTCGTTGGCGTCGAAGAAGCCCTTGAGGAGGGTGTTGAAGACGATGACGTTGGGGAGGACGCCGGCGTCCTTCATCTGGCGGACGCACCGGAGCGCCTCCTCCAGCCTGCCCTCCCTGCAGTATCCGCCGACGATGATGCCCCAGGTGCGCTCGCTGGTGCGCAGCCTGGCGCGCACCATCTCCACCACGAGCTCCTCCGCCCGCCACGTCTCGTCGTTCTTGGCGTAGGCGCTGGCGACGGTGTTGTAGGTGACGACGTCGGGCTCCACGCCGCGCGCCCGCATCCTGCCCACCACGCCCCACGCCTCCTCCAGCCTCCGGTGGTCGCACCACGCCTTCACCAGGATGTTGTACGTGGTCAGGTTGGGCCTCACCGTGGACGCGACCCCGGCGCCGTCGCCGTGGCCGTCGCCGCCGGCCATCATGTCGAAGATGCGCTGCGACTCGTCGGG
The DNA here is from genome assembly GCA_011799875.1 of Thinopyrum elongatum. Lineage (NCBI taxonomy): Eukaryota > Viridiplantae > Streptophyta > Magnoliopsida > Poales > Poaceae > Thinopyrum > Thinopyrum elongatum. The sequence goes on from CM022299.1 coordinate 160,941,179, forward strand.
GCGGCCGGCGATGCCGAAGCCCTTGATGAGCGTGTTGAAGGTGCTGATGGTGGGGCGGCAGCCCGGGTGGTGGCGGCTCATCTTCCAGAAGGTGCTGGTGGCCTCGCCCATCCGCCCGGCCTCCACGAAGGAGTTGATGAGGGCGTTGAAGAAGATGGCGTCCGGCCGCAGCCCCGCGGCGTCGATGCCGGCGAGCAGCGAAGGGATCGCCTCGAACGCGCGCTGGTTCGTCACCGCGGTGAGCAGGGTGGTGTAGGTCACCAGGGACGGGCGGTGGCCCTCGTTGGTGAGGTGGCCGAACAGGGCCTGCGCCTGGTGAGGCTTCTTGGCGTCGATCAGGCTCCGCATCTCCCGCGTCCGGCTGACCACGGCCTGGCACGTGTGCCCCTTGGCGCACGTCGTGCAGGTGGTCGGCGGCGGCTGCACGTCGCCGCCATTGCCTTGGCGCTTCTCCTCCTCCTGGAGCACCCAAAGAACGAAACCCTTGACTTGTTGAGATCACCAGGCGCAGTATGGCCACAAAAATCGCGGAAAACAGAATCTCGATCACACAAAATTCACACAAGGATCTCTATCTTTCCCCCGCCCCATATCTCGAAATGTGCAGGCAAGAACTGAGATCTGGTCACAGCTTGTCATTCTTATCTAGTATTTCGTACGTGCAATCCGGTGCTTACCGTGGAGGCGGATCCGTTGAGCTCTTTCCCATTGTTTCTTGTCTTGCCCGCGCTGTTGGAAGTGGAGGCCGGCGTCAGTTGTATGCCGTCTTCTAGCATTGTAGTACCGCTATATGCTCCTCAACCTGGCCAGTAGCGTCAGGATTCAGATGCCATAATTCTTAATTATACTTACTTTTGAAACCAAGTGAAGCGCACAGAATGCAGAGCACAAACCTATTCTACATTCAGTGTTGCTTGCTATACTTGTACTACGTAATATTGAAGTGATGCGGGTTGGAACCAAAGGAAAACACACATCTATCTCACTTGGCAAAATAATCTGCTCAAACAGTTTTACTATCTATCGGCAGGTGAGCACGCATCCCTGAATTTGTTGTTCGTGTCCATTCTTCGGCCAGCAGACCGGAGGAGGAGGAGGGCGAGATGCGCGCGGGCGTTCGGAGCTCGTCGTCCGGTGACCTCCACGGCGTAATTGAGCAAAAACACAAGAGGTGGAAACTCCACACTGCGATTCTGGCTAGCGCCATCCGCTCGCAGCAGAAACAGAAGGAAAGAAGCCAGCCTGGTTAGGTACGTCACCTCATTCGCAGCAGCAGAGTGTCCAAGCGTGCCCTCACAGTCAGCCGCACGGCGTGCCTCCGGCCAGCCAGTATGGCCGGAGGAGGAGCAGGGGCGTGGGAGGGGGAGAGACCAAGGCGTGGCTGTGAGGGGCTGCGCTTCGTTTTTCTTTATCCGCAGTGGACGGGGCTGGGAAACGATAGGCGAGGGCGCGCGAGCTCCTGTGACAGCTCCGCGGGGAGCCCCGAGCCTGAGGTGGGACCCATGCCCAGGGGTCATACCGAACGACTCGGATGCCATTCATTCCGAATCCAACGGCTCGCACTTGGTGGGTGGTTCTGCGCGAGCGATGCGTGTAGCCGTTACGGTTTTTGGCCTCGATGTCAGGTGGGTCCGGGTCGAAACCGCCCTCTCGCCCAGTGCGCACGAACTCTACTCCCCCTCCCCTCCTTCGCCCGCATTACTTCTCCGTTTCGCGCACCGCGGTTGGCAGTCATCATTGCTCTCCCTCGGAGTTTCAAATACATTCGCGGCGTTTTCGGGCGATGACGCAGTCTGATTCTCGGCGGACGGTTTTCAATTCGGCGGTGAGGATCGCATCCCCCATCCCCTATGTTTTTCCCTGTTGCCCCCCCCCCCCCCCCTCTATTTCGCCGCAGATTTAGTGGTTGTCCCCTCCGAATTCGGCCGCCTGTTCCTGGGATTAGGTTATGTTCAAGGTTTACTAGGAGACGTATGTTCAGAGTTGGTTGATTTTGTGCGACTTTGGTCAGCGGGTGGGTGGTGGTTTGTGGATTAGGCTCTGCAGTAGGGGCTTTGTGGATTAGGCTCTGCCGTAGGCAGTTAGTATGTGTTTTTGAACAGTAACCACATAAATTTTGGGGACCACTACACGTCCGCGGGCTGATCTTTTTAAAAGATCAGTCGGCTCGCGGGCCATCAAATTTGGCGCATCGGTGCCTTCCATCATTGCAACATAGGTATTGTTGCAGAAAAATTTCTGCAACAGAGGTCTTGTTGTATAATTTTTTTGCGACTAAGATTTTGTTGCAGATTTTTTTTTGCAACAGAGGCTTTGTTGTAGAATTTCTTTTTTCGTCTTCATCTTTTTACAAACTTTTATACAACTGCGATTTTGTTGCAGATATTTTTTTTGCATTAGAGGCTTTGTTGCAGAATTTCTTTTTTCGTCTTCTTTTTTGCAACATAGCTAATGTTACAGAAGAAAGTTGTGCAACATTGGTGATGTTGCAAAAATTGCAAAAAGGAAAAAACCTCAGAAGCCAGCAGCATGTCACGTGGGACATGTGTTGTGCGAGCGAGGTGGCGGACGAAGTGAAGGGAGTAGCTACTAGTACTAGTTAGGCAGCAATGCAATATGACGTGAAAGGTTGTAAGTCAAAACGCACACGTACTCATCTGCTTGTTGTGTGACATATATTGAAAGTATCAAACCAATGAACCACAGGGCCTGCACGCTTCCGTGTGAACACTTCCAGCATGGCCCGAGTGAAATCACCACGAAGCGATCCGACGATGCAGCGCCCGACGGACGCGCAAGTTATATGATCAGCCAGCTGATTAATAATGTTTCCCATAAATTTTCCCCTAGTTGTTCATATGTAAGATGTATGATTTTGTTGTTGATTAGTGTTATAGTGCTCTAGTTTACCAGGTTTACAATGATAGAATTATCAATGTTGCTGTTCTAGTAGTTATCAGCAGGATGTTATTGTACTTACCAGTAGCATTGTGTTCGAATTACCTGTAGCATAGTGCTTAAGATTTTAGTGGTATGGTAATTTTTGTGCTTGCCAGCATCATTGTGGATTAGACCGTGCAGTAGGTGAAGGAAATATGCCTTAGAGACAATAAAAAAGTTATTATTTTATATAATATTTCCTTATTCATGATAAAGGTTTATTATTCATGCTAGAATTGTATTGATCGGAAACTTAAATACATGTGTGAATATATAAACAAATACCATGTCCCTAGTAAGCCTCTACTAGACTAGCTCGTTGATCAAAGATGGTTAAGGTTTTCTGACCATAGACATGTGTTGTCATTTGATAACGGGATCACATCATTAGGAGAATGATGTGATGGACAAGACCCATCCGTTAGCTTAGCATAATGATCGTTCAGTTTATTGCTATTGCTTTCTTCATGTCAAATACATATTCCTTCGACTATGAGATTATGCAACTCCCGGATACCGGAGGAATACCTTGTGTGCTATCAAACGTCACAACGTAACTGGGCGATCATAAAGATGCTCTATAGGTATCTCCGAAGGTGTTTGTTGAGTTGGCATAGATCGAGATTAGGATTTGTCACTCCGAGTATCGGAGATGTATCTCTGGGCGCCCTCTCGGTAATACACATCACAAGCTTGCAAGCAAATGACTAAGGAGTTAGTCACAAGGTGATATATTACGGAACGAGTAAAGAGACTTGCCGGTAACGAGATTGAACTAGGTATGAAGATACCGACGATCGAACCTCGGGCAAGTAATATACCGATGGACAAAGGGAATTACGTATGTTGTCATAACGGTTCGGCCAATAAAGATCGTTGTAGAATATGTAGGAGCCAATATAGGCATCCAGGTTCCGCTATTGTTTATTGACCAGAGAGGTGTCTCAGTCATGTCTACATAGTTCTCGAACCCGTAGGGTCCGCACGCTTAACGTTCGATGACGATATAATATTATATGAGTTATGTGATTTGGTGACCGAATGTTGTTCGGAGTCCCGGATGAGATCACGGACATGACGAGGAGTCTCGAAATGGTCGAGAGGTAAAGATTGATATATAGGACGATGGTATTCGGACACCGGAAGTGTTTCGGGGTGTACCGGGTACTTATCGGGTCACCGGAAGGGGTTCCGGGCAACCCCGGCAAAAGTTATGGGCCTTATGGGCCAAGAGAGGAAATGCACCAGCCACAAGGGGCTGGTGCGCCCCCCATAGCAGGCCGTCCTAAGAAGGAGAAGGAAAGGGGGAAGGGAAAGGAAAGTGTGGATTAGGATTCCCACTTCCTTCCCTCTCCCCCCTCTTTCCTTCCCCCTTGGGAATACATGGCAGGGGGCGCGGCCAGGGCAGGAGCCCTAGGGCCGGTCGGCCACCTATGTGGTGCGCCAGGCTGCCTTCCCTCCCTCTCCCACCTATATATATCTGGGAGGGGGGCGCCTGGCACACCCTAGACAATTGCATAGCCGTGTGCGGCGCCCCCCTCCACCGTTTACACCCCCGGTCATATTTTCGTAGTGCTTAGGCGAAGCGCTGCGGAGATCACTTCACCATCACCGTCACCACGCCGTCGTGCTGACGGAACTCATCTACTACCTCGACGTCTTGCTGGATCAAGAAGGCGAGGGACGTCACCGAGCTGAACGTGTGCAGAACGCGGAGGTGCCGTGCATTCGGTACTTGATCGGTTGAAGCGCGAAGAAGTTCGACTACATCAACCGCGTTGTGAAACGCTTCCGCTTACGGTCTACGAGGGTACATAGACACACTCTCCCCCTCGTTGCTATGCATCTCCATGGATAGATCATTGCGTGTGCGTAGAATTTTTTTTGTTTTCCATGCAATGTTTCCCAACAGTGGCATCAGAGCCAGGTCTATGCGTAGATGATATGCACGAGTAGAACACAAAGAAGTTGTGGGTGGTGATGTTCATACTGCTTACCACCAACGTCTTATTTTGATTCGGCAGCATTGTGGGATGAAGCGGCCCGGACCAACCTTATATGTCCACGCACATGAGACCGGTTCCATCGACTGACATGCAACTTGTTTTGCATAAAGGTGGCTGGCGGGTGTCTGTTTCTCCTACTTTAGTTGAATCGAATTTGACTACGGCCGGTCCTTGAAGAAGGTTAAAACAACAAACTTGATGAAACACCGTTGTGGTTTTTGCGTAGGTAAGAACGGTTCTTGCTAGAAGCCCGTAGCAGCCACGTAAAACTTGCAACAACAAAGTAGAGGACGTCTAACTTGTTTTTGCAGGGCATGTTGTGATGTGATATGGTCAAGACATGATGTGATATACGTTATTGTATGAGATGATCATGTTTTGGTAAATTATCGGCAACCGGCAGGAGCCTTATGGTTGTCTCTTTATTGTATGAAATGCAAACGCCATGTAATTGCTTTACTTTATCACTATGAGTTAGCAATAATTGCAGAAGCAATAGTTGGCGAGACGACTACGACGCAACGATGGAGATCAAGGTGTCGAGCCGGTGATGATGGAGATCATGACGATGCTTTGGAGATGAAGATCAAAAGCACGAGATGATGATGGCCATATCATGTCACATATTTTGATTGCATGTGATGTTTATCTTTTATGCATCTTATTTTGCTTAGTACGGCGGTAGCATTATAAGATGATCCCTTCACTAAATTTCAAGGTAAAAGTGTTCTCCCTGAGTATGCACCGTTGCTACAGTTCATCGTGTTGAGACACCACGTGATGATCGGGTGTGATAGACTCTACGTTCACATACAACGGGTGTAAGACAATTTTGCACATGCAGAATACTTGGGTTAAACTTGACGAGCCTAGCATGTACAGACATGGCCTCGGAACACTGGAGATCGAAAGATCGAACGTGAATCATATAGTAGATATGATCAACATAGAGATGTTCACCATTGATGACTACCCCATCTTACGTGATGATCGGACATGGGTTAGTTGATTTGGATCACGTATCACTTAGATGACTTGAGGGATGTCTATTTAAGTGGGAGTTCTTAAGTAATTTGATTAATTGAACTTAATTTATCATGAACTTAGTCCTGATAGTATTTGCATATCTATGTTGTAGATCAATGGCCCGTGCTACCGTTCCCCTAAATTTTAATGCGTTCCTAGAGAAAACTAAGTTGAAAGATGATGGTAGCAACTACACGGACTGGGTCCGTAACTTGAGGATTATCCTCATTGCTGCACAGAAGAATTATGTCCTTAATGCACCGCTAGGTGAAAGGCCTGCTGTAGGAGCAGAAGCTGATGTTTTGAACGTCTGGCAAGCTCGATCTGATGACTACTCGATAGTTCAGTGTGCCATGCTTTACGGCTTAGAACCGGGACTTCAAAGACGTTTTGAACGTCATGGAGCATATGAGATGTTCCAAGAGTTGAAGTTAATATTTCAAGAAAATGCCCGGGTTGAGAGATATGAAGTCTCCAACAAGTTCTATAGCTGCAAGATGGAGGAGAACTGTTCTGTAAGTGAACACATACTCAAAATGTCTGGGTATTATAATCACTTGACTCAGCTGGGAGTTGATCTTCTAGTTGATTGTGTTATTGACAAAGTTCTTCAATCACTGCCACCAAGCTACAAAGGCTTTGTGATGAACTATAATATGAAAGGGATGAACAAAATAATTCCCGAGCTCTTCGCAATGCTTAAGGCCGCGGAGGTAGAAATCAAGAAGGAGCATCAAGTGTTGATGGTTAACAAGACCACTAGTTTCAAGAAAAAGGGCAAGGGAAAGAAAGGGAACTTCAAGAAGAATGGCAAGCAAGTTTCCACTCCCAGGAAGAAGCCCAAAGCTGGACCCAAGCCTGAAACTGAGTGCTTCTACTGCAAAGGGACTGGTCACTGGAAGCGGAACTGCCCCAAGTATTTGGCGGATAAGAAGGATGGCAAAGTGAACAAAGGTATATTTGATATACATGTTATTGATGTGTACCTTACTAATGCTCGTAGTAGCGCCTGGGTATTTGATACTGGTTCAGTTGCTCATATTTGTAACTCGAAACAGGAGCCACGGATTAAACGAAGATTGGTTAAGGATGATGTGATGATGCGCGTCGGGAATGGTTCCAAAGGTCGATGTGATCACCGTCGGCATGCTACCTCTACATCTACCTTCGGGATTAGTTTTAGACCTGAATAATTGTTATTTGGTGCCAACATTGAGCATGAACATTATATCTGGATCTTGTTTAGTGCGAGACGGTTATTTATTTAAATCAGAGAATAATGGTTGTTCTATTTATATGAGTAATATCTTTTATGGTCATGCACCCTTGAAGAATGGTCTATTTTTGTTGAATCTCGATTGTAGTGATACACATATTCATAATATTGATGCCAAAAGATGCAAATTGATAATGATAGTGCAACATATTTGTGGCACTGCCGTTTAGGTCATATTGGTGTAAAGCGCATGAAGAAACTCCATGCAGATGGGCTTTTGGAATCACTTGATTATGAATTATTTGATACTTGCGAACCATGACTCATGGGCAAGATGACTAAAACTCCGTTCTCCGGAACAATGGAGCGAGCCAATGACTTATTGGAAATAATACATACCGATGTATGCGGTCCGATGAGGGTATCGTTATTTTCTTACCTTCATAGATGATTTGAGTAGGTATGGGTATATCTGCTTGATGAAACACAAGTCTGAAACATTTGAAAAGTTCAAAGAACTTCAGAGTGAAGTGGTGAATCATCGTAACAGGAAAATAAAGTTTCTACGATCTGATCGTGGAGGCGAATATTTGACTTACGAGTTTGGCCTTCATTTAAAAACAATGTGGAATAGTTTCACAACTCACGCCACCTGGAACACCACAGCGTAATGGTGTGTCCGAATGTCGTAACCGTACTTTATTAGATATGGTGCGATCTATGATGTCTCTTACCGATTTACCACTATTGTTTTGGGGTTATGCATTAGAGACAGCTGCATTCACGTTAAATAGGGCACCGTCTAAATCCGTTGAGACGGCACCGTATGAACTATGGTTTGGCAAGAAACCTAAGATGTCGTTTCTTAAAGTTTGGGGATGCGACGCTTATGTCAAAAAGCTTCAGTCTGATAAGCTCAAACCTAAATCGGATAAGTGCGTCTTCATAGGATACCCTAAGGAAACAATTGGGTACACCTTCTACCAGAGATCCGAAGGAAAGATCTTTGTTGCTAAGAATGGGTCCTTTCTAGAGAAGGAGTTTCTCTTGAAAGAAGTGGGTGGGAGAAAAGTAGAACTTGATGAGGTAATTGTACCTTCTCTCGAATTGGAGAGTAGCACATCAGAGATAACCGTTCCCGTGATGCCTACACCAACTAGAGAGGAAGCTAATGATGATGATCATGAAACTTCAGATCAAGTTACTACAGAACTTCGTAGGTCGACCAGAACACGTTCCGCACCAGAGTGGTACGATAATCCTGTCCTGGAAGTCATGCTATTAGACCACGGCGAACCTATGAACTATGAAGAAGCTATGATGAGCCCAGATTCCGACAGATGGCTTGAGGCCATGAAATCTGAGATAGGATCCATGTATGAGAACAAAGTGTGGACTTTGGTGGACTTGCCCGATGATCGGCAAGCCATTAAGAATAAATGGATCTTCAACAAGAAGACTGACGCTGATAGTAATGTCACTATCTACAAAGCTCGACTTATCGCAAAAGGTTTTTGACAAGTTCAAGGAGTTGACTACGATGAGACTTTCTCACCCGTAGCGATGCTTAAGTCTATCCAAATCATATTAGCTGTGACGACCCCGGCTTAATCGTGCACTAATCATACACGCAAATGCACACGATTAAGCCTAAGGACTCACTTGAAGATACCACAACACAACTCTAAAACATAAATAAATTCATACAAGCTTTATATTACAAGCCAGGGCCTCGATGGCTCGAATACATAGCTCGATGGCATACAAGTGTCAGCGGAAGCATCAGATATCTGGGTACAGATATATTACAGAGAGAGAGATAGGCCTTCACAGAGGCGGGGCAAAAATAAAATACTACGATCGAAAGGCGTGGGCCTCCTGCCCTGGACCCTCCAAATCCTACTCCTGGTCGTCGGTCGGCTCCTCGTAGTAGTAGTACTCTCCGGGCTGGTAGTAGAAGTGGTCGTCGACTGGGGCATCTAACACAGGGGCTCCGTCGTCTGGCGGCGTCAAAAGGATATGGGGAAAAAGAAAGTAAAGCAAACGTGAGTACTCATCCGAAGTACTCAGCAAGCAAGGATCTACACTACATATGCAACATTTTCAAAGGATGGCTGTATATGTGGACTGGGCTGCAGAAAAGCCAGAATAGAGGGGAAAGCCTAGTCCTATCGAAGACTAGCTTCTTCAAGCATCTTCATCGGTCTTGCAGCATTAGAAGAGTGCAGATTATCATAATGTAAAGTAGTAATAATGTTATCAACCTCGCCCAGAGATTCTTCCTCGACTCCCTGCGAGAAAGCAATCCCAGAGCCGTTCTATCCATTTCATCTCAAGTCATCAGTTCTAGTTGTACCGATCAGGATACAACTCCGAGTGTCCATTACCGTAGGACAGGCTATCAATAGAATGTTTCTTCCCTGCAGGGGTGCACCAACTTACCCACCACGCTCGCTTAACTCCGGCCGGACACACTTTTCTGGGTCATGCCCGGCCTCGGCTAAGCAACACGCCGCAACCCGACCAAATACTTAACAGAGAGGTCAGCACGCCGGACTAAACCTATGCCCCTAGGGGTCTTGGGCCATCGCCCCGGGAACTCCTGCATGTTGCGAGGGCGGCCGAGAGCAGACCTAGCAACCCCTTAATACAAGCGCAGTTGCTTAACCAGTCCATCTCGGCGCGCGCCGCTCAGTCGCTGACGTCCATTAAGCTTCGGCTGAAGTATACGACGCAGAACACCCATACTATGCCCACGTGATGGTTAGTGCTATCAGGCCAGAGGCCCCTCAGATCAAATATCCAAACCATTTAGTGGTTTAGGAGCGCGCGGAAACGAGCAGAGACTCACGATCGATGTGACCCCATCGCCCCGTCTCGAGGACTTGCGGCAAGGGCTAAGAATGCCCGGCCACGCCTCGTAGTTATCTCGCGGGCACCTCTCAGGTCAACCCGACTCCACATCACTTTGCATTCATGCTCGCGCGGGTACCCCTCAGGGCCGACCCGTCTTTAGTATCATGTTTCAGTGTAAGTCACAGTATCAACAGTAACCGTGTGTCTAACACCAAGGGAACCCTGAGGAATCACCCTCGACGGAGTCCCACCTGATGTTCTCGTCAAGGTGAACGAAGGAGGTATCACCCTCGAGGTCCACACTTGAACAGTTGCACGACGATGTCGTTATCGGGGGTGGTGTAGAAGGAATCACCCTCGCTTACCACGACCGATTAACTAACCTACAAGGTTATCATCAGAAGTGCTGACGAGGTATCACCCTCGGCACTCGATAGTAACCCAATAGTGTCGAGCAATTTAAGGGGGAGGTGACGTGCGGTGCCAGGGTCTGATCTTCGATCCCGTTGCTCGGGTCTTCTGAGAGTCCAGCGGGGCAGTCGGGACAAGTGGGTCTCTGATAAGGCTCTACCCATCCTATACTAAATAGTTTAGGAGAACAGGCAGGTATCAAAAGTAGGCTACAATAAAAAAAGGCTATGTAGCAGATATAGGACAACAGTAGCAGCAGTACTTCTAATGCAAGCATAAGAGAGAAGAGAGTGGGCGATATCGGAATGCTCAAAATGGGGGTGCTTGCCTGTCTGCTCGACGGCAAGGGTCTGGTCTTCAGTGGTGTCATCGGGCTCCTGAGCAGCGTCGACCTCGGGAGCTACGTCGACGTCGGGGTCTACCGAGAGAGAAGAGGGGGAGGAAACAGGTAAACATAATGCAAACAGATGCAACATAGCGCGTGCTATGCTATGATGCAGTGCAGGGTTGCCTAAATATGCATCTAAGTCCTTTTAGTTAATTTTGGAATAACCTGGGATTTATTAACTGGTATGTGTGCACTATTCATCTACCGGAATCGGGCTCGGAGTTACGAGTTCTCCTACGTAGGAGGTTCCGACAAGGAAATAGACGGCACGATCAGACTCGCCTCGTCGTTCTGAGCAACTTTCATGTTTTAAGTTTTTTGATCTGAGCTACGGTTTAAAAGTTATTAATTTTCAAAGATTTAAATGATTTTCCGGAATTATTTAGATTAACTCAAAAGTATTATTGCGTCAGCCTGACGTCACTATGACGTCAGCAAGTCAACCGCTAGGTCTAAGTCAAACCTGACCTGCGGGACCCACTGGTCAGTGACACAGGGGATAATCAGAGATTAACATTAACTATTTGGGTTAGTTAGCACACGGGCCCCACATGTCAGTGTCTACCAGTTATTCTAATTAATTTTAATTATTAGAAACATGGATTAAGCAAGTGGGGCCCGCCTGGCAGTGGCTGTGGTTGCCACGTCAGCGTGGTTGACCTGGTCAACTAGGCCCGCGGGACCCGGTTGCCAGCGACTAAGGTAGGCCCACTGGTCAGGCCACGTTGGCGCCGGCCGGAGCCGCGCCGGAACTGCTCCGGCGGCCCTTTTCACGGCGGCTCCTCGCCGGAGTTGATCGGAAAAGCGGCACAGACGCCCATTTGGGACGCGGCCGGGTGTTTTTGAACGAGCGTGGTGTCACACATCTTGCTGTGGTGTTCGCTTGGGCGGGGGTGGCCGGCAACGAGCAGGATGACGGCGTCGGGCGGCGGACAGGGATGGCCGTGCTCGGGTTCGAGCATATGAGCTCGCCCGAGTCGAGCAGGCGCTCGCACACGATGCGCGGGACCTCTAGGAACTCGGGGGTGGTGCTAACGTGGTGTGAGGTGCAACAGAGTGACGGCGGTGAGCTCATCGGCAGAGCTGGAGCTCCGGCGATGGCGCGGCGGCGTTTAGCTAGCTATGGGCACGGGAAGAGGAATCGGACGGGGAGAGGAGGAGTGAGGCTCATCGTGCGGGCTCACGGAGGCCCTTCGGAAAACGGGAGCGCAGAGGAAACGACGAACGGAGCTGCGGTGCTCCGGCGATCCGCGGTGTTCGCCGGCTCAATTCGGGCATCGCCGCGGCCTCGGGCTTGCACGCGTGGTCGAGGAAGAAGGAGGGGGTGACAGCGGAGCTGATGAGCCTTTCGGGGAAGCAGGGGAGGCACGGTGGCCGTGGATCGGCGCCAGGCACGGCGGCGATGTTGTCGGGACAGAGAGGGAGGGAGAGAGCTGAGCGAGGGAGGAACTGGAGGGGAACTAGGGTTTGAGGGGGGTGAGAGAGCGCCGGGGCATTCTTATCCATCGGAGAGGGGACCGGATGGACGACGCGTGCGTCATCAGCGATCGGGGCGGCTACAACGTCGACAGCGAGGCGGGAGGAGGGAGAAGACTCAGGCGGGCCGGTGAGTTGGGCTGGGCCTCGTCTACAGTGACAGGTAAGTGGCCTTTTGGCCTTTTCTTTTTATTTCTTTTCTTTTTTCTGTTTTACTTTTATTTATTTAACAGAGAGGGAAAAGGATTTATTTGGGCATCCAAAATTATTCAAAAAAATGTGAAGCCAAGTCACATAATTCCTTAACAATATTTGGCACTGCCACAAATAATTTGGAGGTCAGTGGACTTCATTTGGAATTTTCATAAATAAATTAGCATTTAAAAATGCTGGAATGGTGCTGCCTTAATTGCTAATGCTCATCTGTGCTCATGGGTGATGTGGTGTTCCTTAGCACATAATTGTCTTGGATTATTTGCAAGATGATGAACATTTTCTCAGCAACTTTTGGGCAACTTTATTTTGCACTTGTGATTTGAATTTGAATTAAGTGGTGGAATTTGAAATGAGATATTATGCAATGATGATCAAGCATAGTTAACCATGGTGACTTGGCATGATCAGAGAGCGATCACCGTGGTGTGAGGCTGGGAATGTTACATTAGCAATTGCCACATTTTATGATTATGAAATCTGGCAAATGGACGTCAAAACTGCATTCCTTCATGGATATCTTAAAGAAGAGTTGTATATGATGCAACCAGAAGGTTTTGTAAATCCTAAAGGTGCTGACAAAGTGTGCAAGCTCTAATGATCCATCTATGGATTGGTGCAAGCATCTCGGAGTTGGAATATACGCTTTGATGAGGTGATCAAAGCATATGGTTTTATACAGACTTACGGTGAAGCCTGTATTTACATGAAAGTTAGTGGGAGCTCTGTAGCATTTCTGATATTATATGTGGATGACATATTGTTGATTGGAAATGATATATAATTTCTGGATAGCATAAAAAGGATACTTGAATAAGAATTTTTCGATGAAAGACCTCGGTGAAGCTGCTTACATATTAGGCATCAAGATCTATAGAGATAGATCAAGACGCTTGATAAGATTTTCAATGAGTACATACCTTGACTAGATTTTGAAGGAGTTCAAAATGGATCAGTCAAAGAAGGAGTTCTAGCCAGTATTGCAAGGTGTGAAATTAAGTAAGACTCAAAAGCCCGACCACGGCAGAAGATAGAGAGAGAATGAAAGTCATTTACTATGCCTCAGCCATAGGTTCTATAAAGTATGCTATGTTGTGTACCAGACCAGTTGTGTGCCTTGCCATGAGTTTGGCAAGGGGGTACAATAGTGATCCAGGAGTGGATCACTGGACAGCGGTCAAAATTATCCTTAGGTACCTAAAAGAGGACTAAGGAAATGTTTCTCGGTTATGGAGGTGATAAAGAGTTCGTCGTAAAGGGTTACGTCGATGCAAGCTTTGACACTGATCCGGATGACTCTGAGTCTCAATATTGATACGTATTGATAATGGGAGCAATTAGCTAGAGTAGCTCCATGCAGAGCATTGTAGGCATAGAAATTTGCAAAATACATACGGATCTGAATGTGACAGACCCGTTGACTAAACTTCTCTCACAAGCAAAACATGATCACACCTTAGAAATCTTTGGGTGTTGGTCACATGGCGATGTGAACTATGGGTGTTAATCACATGGTGATGTGAACTAGATTATTGACTCTAGTAAACTCTTTGGGTGTTAATCACATGGTGATGTGAACTAGATTATTGACTCTAGTGCAAGTGGGAGACTGAAGGAAATATGCCCTAGAGGCAATAATAAAGTTGTTATTTTATATTATATTTCCTTATTCATGATAAAGGTTTATTATTCATGCTAGAATTGTATTGATCGGAAACTTAAATACATGTGTGAATACATAAACAAATACCGTGTCCCTAGTAAGCCTCTACTAAACTAGCTCGTTGATCAAAGATGGTTAAGGTTTCCTAACTATAGACATGTGTTGTCATTTGATAACGGGATCACATCATTAGGAGAATGATGTGAGGGACAAGACCCATCCGTTAGTTTAGCATAATGATCGTTCAGTTTATTGCTATTACTTTCTTCATGTCAAATACATATTCCTTCGACTATGTGATTATGCAACTCCCGGATACCGGAGGAATACCTTGTGTGCTATCAAACATCACAACGTAACTAGGTGATCATAAATATGCTCTACAGGTATCTCCGAAGGTGTTTGTTGAGTTGGCATAGATCGAGATTAGGATTTGTCACTCCGAGTATCGGAGAGGTATCTCTGGGCCCTCTCGGTAATACACATCATAAGCTTGCAAGCAAATGACTAAGGAGTTAGTCACAAGGTGATGTATTATGGAACGAGTAAATAGACTTGCCTGTAACGAGATTGAACTAGGTATGAAGATACCGACGATCGAACCTCGGGCAAGTAACATACCGATGGACAAAGGGAATTACGTATGTTGTCATAACGGTTCGACCGATAAAGATCTTCGTAGAATATGTAGGAGCCAATATGGGCATCTAGGTTCCGCTATTGGTTATTAACCGGAGATGTGTCTCGGTCATGTCTACATAGTTCTCGAACCCGTAGGGTCCGCACGCTTAACGTTCGATGACGATATAGTATTATATGAGTTATGTGATTTGGTGACCGAATGTTGTTCGGAGTCCCGGATGAGATCACGGACATGACGAGGAGTCTCGAAATGGTCGAGAGGTAAAGATTGATATATAGGACGATGGTATTCGGACACCGGAAGTGTTTCGGGGTGTACCGGGTACTTATCGGGTCACCGGAAGGGGTTCCAGGCAACCCCGACAAAAGTTATGGGCCTTATGGGCCAAGAGAGGAAACGCACCAGCCACAAGGGGCTGGTGCGCTCCCCATAGCAGGCCGGCCTAAGGAGGATAAGGAAAGGGGGAAGGGAAAGGAAAGTGTGGATTAGGATTCCCACTTCCTTCCCTCTCCCCTCCTCTTTCCTTCCCCATTGGGAATACATGGCAGGGGGGCACGGCTAGGGCAGGAGCCCTAGGGCCGGCCGGCCACCTATGTGGTGTGCCAGGCTGCCTCCCCTCCCCTCCCCTCCCACCTATATATATGTGGGAGGGGGCGCCTAGCACACCCCAGACAATTGCATAGCCGTGTGCGGCGCCCCCCTCCACCGTTTACACCCCTGGTCATATTTTCGTAGTGCTTAGGCGAAGCCCTGCGGAGATCACTTCACCATCACCGTCACCACACCGTCATGCTGACGGAACTCATCTACTACCTCGACATCTTGCTGGATCAAGAAGACGAGGGACGTCACCGAGCTGAACGTGTGCAGAACGCGGAGGTGCCGTGCGTTCGGTACTTGATCGGTTGAAGCGCGAAGAAGTTCGACTACATCAACCACGTTGTGAAACGCTTTCTCTTACGGTCTACGAGGGTACGTAGACACACTCTCCCCCTCGTTGCTATGCATCTCCATGGATAGATCATTGCATGTGTTTTTGTTTTCCATGCAACGTTTCCCAACAGTAGGTGGCTAAATTGATGTATGTGTTTTTGAACATCAACCACATGATTTTTCTGCTGGTTGTTCATATGTCAGATGTACGATTTTGTTGTTGATTAGGGTTATAGTGCCCGAGTTACCAGGTTTAGAGTGATTTTTGTATTACCAATGTTGATGTTCTAGTAATTATCAGGAGCATGGTATTGTACTTACCAGTAGCATTGCGTGCGAATTACCTGCAGCATAATGCTTAAAATATCAGTGGTTTGGTAATTTTTTGTGCTTACCAACACCATTGTGATTTAATTACCATGGGACAATGCTAAAATTATCAGGGTAATTTTGTTGTACATCATCAAAGGGGTGTTGTTTTGCGCTTACTATCGGCATGGTGCCTGAATTACCAGGTGCATAATGCTTAATTTACCAGGGTCATAGTGATATAGTTTATCAGGTGTAGTGCTGCTTTGTTTTATCTAGTACATTTGTGTTTTTGATTTTTAATCATGTGCATCGTGCTTGAATTTATCAGGGGCATGCACTAGTAGAAAACAGGGCTTTGGTTCTGGCCAGATAAGAGCAATAGTCTCGGTCGTGTCACGAACCGGGACTAATGTTAGCATCACTCCCGGTTCGAGCGGCTAGGATGCCGGCTGGGCCTCGGCAGGCATCTGTCCTGGTTCGACTGGGACCTTTAGTCCTGGTTCCAGACACCAACCGGGACTAAAGGGGTTGCTGCCCTTTAGTCCCGGTTGGTGTTTGGAACCGGGACTAAAGGGTAGCCCTTTAGTCCCGGTTTTAGGTACCAATCGGGACTATTGTTTTGCCTATATATCCTCGCCCCTGCCCGCCCTCTCCTCTGTTTTTTGGCCGTAGAAGGTGGGAGGTGTGTGTGCTACTCTATTCTCCCCTTCCTATGCACATGAGGTGTTCGATGAAATGCCCGAGCCACACTTAAGCTCCATTTTCCCCAAGATTTGGCGGTGCACCAACTATCCAAGTGTTCTAAAAGGTTAGCAACTTCATATTTTCATCTCTCATTGCTAGTTTAGCTCATTTCATGCTATAGAAGTAAAGTGGTTTGTGGGTTTTAGTGGAGGTGTGTATGTGGGAGTTTATTTGATTTGGATGCACAATTAGAGCTCAAATTAACTTCTTAGAGTTTGCACATGTGTAGGGTGTCGTCCCGTCCCCGTCCCCGTCCTCACCGCCGTCGATCGCCCGCGCCGATCTCGTCGCCGACACCACCGTGATGAGCCTCTTGTTCTTATCTTCTTTTTAAAAGAAAAAAATTTCTTACTCGTATGATTTAGATAGCTACTTGTATAATTTTCTTACTTGTATTATTGTTTGTCATTATATAGTGCCATGGTTTTGGTATACGCCCCCGCCGGCTCTCGTCCGGTCTATGATTCGGATGTGGTATATTATCTTTTATAACTATATTTTTCATTTAGTGTTTATGACAATTATGCCGACCAACTTAACATAGATGTCTTTATCTAGGAGGTATGTGAACCGGAAATTCCAACCGACCCTCTTGTCGAGAGGTTAAATTTAGTTGAAAAATAAAAACAATTATTTGAAAGAAAAATTGAAAAGAATTGAAGAAGAGAAGATGAAATTGGAGTTGCATGTTGCCGATGTCGTTGATCTACACAAGATCCAGATATATGCAATGCGCTTGAAGATTAGAAAGATTAGAAAATATGCCATTGATAAAGAGGCTTGGTATCATTATGCTGTTGGATCAATTGTTACCTTAGTTGCGATTTTGATCGCATTTGTTGTTGCATTTAAATGTTTTACATAGTTGTATGTTAGTTTCTATGTAAGTTTTAATTACATACTCTAGATATTTGTATGTTGTTCTATGAGAACTACGTATGAACTTTATGTATTTATTTTTTCAGTAATAACATTTGATCACTACTGAACTTTGGTTTTAATGTGATGATGAACTTGTATTAATTTGGTCATTTATCTATTCATGATGTTCTGTAATGGTTTTTGATATACTTAATTATATAATGCATGCAGATGAATCAACAATGGATGTACGATGACCGACGCACCTCCGAGTACATTGCGGGCCTGCATAATTTTCTCGATGTGGCTGAGGCAAACAGTCAGAATGGTTTTATGTATTGTCCATGTCTTGTCTGTGGGAATACGAAGGATTACTCTTCCTGGAAAACCCTTCATTTCCACCTCCTGGAGAAGGGTTTCATGCCCCACTATAATTGTTGGACCAAGCTGTTGGAAATATGCCCTAGAGGCAATAATAAAATGGTTATTATTATATTTCCTTGTTCGTGATAATCGTTTATTATCCATGCTATAATTGTATTAACCGGAAACTCAAATACATGTGTGGATACATAAACAACAACATGTCCCTAGTGAGCCTCTACCGGACTAGCTCGTTGATCAAAGATGGCTATGGTTTCCTAGCCATAGACATGAGTTGTCATTTCATAACGGGATCACATCATTAGGAGAATGATGTGATGGACAAGACCCAAACTATAAACGTAGCATATGATCATATCAAGTTTATTGCTATCATTTTCTACATGTCAAGTATCTGTTCCTATAACCATGAGATCATGCAACTCACTGACACCGGAGGAGTACCTTGTGTGTATCAAACGTTGCAACGTAACTAGGTGACTATAAAGATGCTCTACAGGAATCTCCGAGGGTATCTGTTGAGTTGGCAAGGATCGAGACTGGAATTTGTCACTCCGTATGACGGAGAGGTATCTCGGGGCCCACTCGGTAATACAACATCACAATGAGCTTGCAAGCAATGTGACTAAGGAGTTAGCCACGGGATCTTGTATTATGGAACGAGTAAAGAGACTTCCCGGTAACAAGATTGAACTAGGTATGGAGATACCGAGGATCGAATCTCGGGCAAGTAACATACCAATGGACAAAGGGAACTGCATACGGGATTAGCTGAATACTTGACATCGTGGTTCAACAGATAAAGATCTTCATTGAATATGTAGGAACCAATATGGGCATCCAGGTCCAGCTATTGGTTATTGACTGGAGAGGAGTCTCGGTCATGTCTGCGTATTCCCGGACCCGTAGGGTCGCACGCTTAACGTTCGGTAGCGATAGCGTAGTATTGAGATATTAATAGTGGAAAATCCGAAGGTTGTTCGGAGTCCCGGATGGGATCCGGGACATCACGAGGAGCTCTGGAATAGTCCGGAGGTAAAGATTCATATATGGAAAGTTGTTATCGGGGTTCCGAAAAAAGGTCAAGTTTTTTCGGTATTGTACCGGGAAGGTTCTAGAAGGTTCCGGAGTGGGGCCCACGGACCCACATGAACGTGGGTAGTGGGGAAAGTCCCCACAACCCTGGTCTAGGTGCACCAAGATCCTCCCTTAAAAGGAATAGTATCATATCCCGAAGGGATAAGATCAGGATCCCTAAAAAAGGGGGATAGCGATCGGTAGGGAAGGAAAGGAGGGATTTCCTTCCAACCCCTTTGACCAACGACCCTAGGGCCTTGGAAGGAAAGCCACCAGCCCCCTCCATGCCTATATAAAGGTGGGTAGGCATTGGGGGCAGTCGCCCTTCGACCCATGCTCGTTACCTATCCCAACTCCTCCCACATTTCACCGGTACGCGCTTGGCGAAGCCCTGCCGGAGTTCCGCTGCCACCACCATGCTACTTCTTGAGCTTGCGTTGGTTTTTCCCTTGAAGAGGAAAGGGTGATGCAGCAAAGTAGAGATAAGTATTACCCTCAGTTTGAGAACCAAGGTATCAATCCAATAGGAGGTACAAGCAAGTCTCCAATCTATGCACCTACACAAACAATCAAACACCAGCACCCAACGCGATAAAGGGGTTGTCAATCCCTTCACGGTCAATTGCAAAGGTGAGATCTGATAGAGATAGGTATAAAAGATTTCTAAAACGTAAAATAAAGTAAAAACAAATAAATTGCAGCAAGGTATTTTTGGGTTTTTTGGTTTATAGATCTGAAAATATAAGATGAAAAATAGACCCGGGGGCCATAGGTTTCACTAGAGGCTTCTCTCTTGAAAGAAAACATACGGTGGGTGAACAAATTACTATCGAGCAATTGATAGAAAAGCACAAAGTTATGACGATATCTAAGGCAATGATCATGAATATAGGCATCATGTCCATGTCAAGTAGACCGAAACGATTCTGCATCTACTACTATTACTCCACACATCGACCGACTCCTGCCTGCATCTAGAGTATTAAGTTCAAGAGAACAGAGTAACGCTTTAAGTAAGATGACATGATGTAGAGGGATAAACTCAAGCAATATGATGAAAACCCCATCTTTTTACCCTTGATGGCAACAATACAATACGTGCCTCGCTACCCCTACTGTCACTGGGTGAGGACACCGCAAGATTGAACCCAAAACTAAGCACCTCTCCCATTGCAAGAAGAACCAATCTAGTTGGCCAAACCAAACTGATAATTCGAAGAGAAATACAAAGATATCAAATCATGCATACAAGAATTCAGAGAAGATTCAAATAATATTCATAGATAATCTGATCATAAATCCACAATTCATCGGATCTCGACAAACACACCGCAAAAGAATATTACATTGGATAGATCTCCAAGAACATCGAGGAGAACCTTGTATAGAAGATCAAAGAGAGAGAAGAACCAATCTAGCTACTAGCTATGGACCCGTAGGTCTGAGGTAAACTACTCACGCTTCATCGGAAGGGCAATAGAGTTGACGTAGATGCCCTCCGTGATCGAATGCCCCTCCGGCAGGCCGGAAAAGGCCCCAAGATGGGATCTCATGGGTACATAAGGTGACGGCGGCGGAAAAGTATTTTTGTGGACGCTTCTGGTCGTTTGGGAATATTTCTAAATTTATAGGCCAAGAATTAGGGTTAGAGGACTCCCGGGGGGCCCACAAGCCAGGGGGCGCGCCCTGAGGGCTTGTTGAGCCCTCAGGACTCTTCTGCCTTCCTCTCCAAGTCCTACGTGTGTATTCTGGTCCAAGAAAAATCATCGTAAAAGTTTTACTCCGTTTGATATTCCTTTTGTGTAAAACTCAAAAACAAGGAAAAAACAGAAACAGGCACTTGACTCTAGGTTAATAGGTTAGTCCCAAAAATAATATAAAATAGCATATTAATGCATATAAAACATCCAAAACAGATAATATAATAGCATGGGATAATAAAAAATTATAGATATGTTGGAGAAGTATCAAGCATCCCCAAGCTTAATTCCTGCTCGTCCTCGAGCAGGTAAATGATAAAAACAGAATTTTTGATGTGGAATGCTACCTAACATATTTATCCATGTATTTTTCTTTATTGTGGCATGAATATTCAGATCCATAAGATTCAAAACAAAAGTTTAATATTGACATAAAAACAATAATACTTCAAGCATACTAATAAAGCAATCATGTCTTCTCAAAATAACATGGCCAAAGAAAGTTATCCCTACAAAATCATATAGTCTGGCTATGCTCCATCTTCATCACACAAAGTATTAAATCATGCACAACCCCGATGACAAGCCGAGCAAATGTTTCATACTTTTGATGTTCTCAAACTTTTTCAACTTTCACGCAATACATGAGCGTGAGCCATGGATATAGCAGTATAGGTTGAATAGAATATGGTGGTTGTGGAGAAGACAAAAAGAAGGAGATAGTCTCACATCAACTAGGCGTATCAACGGGCTATGGAGATGCCCATCAATAGATATCAATGTGAGTGAGTAGGGATTGCCATGCAATGGATGCACTAGAGCTATAAGTGTATGAAAGCTCAAAAGAAAACTAAGTGGGTGTGCATCCAACTTGCTTGCTCACGAAGACCTAGGGCAATTTGAGGAAGCCCATCATTGGAATATACAAGCCAAGTTCTATCATGGTGCTACTTTGAAGCACAAGTGTGGTAAAAGGATAGTAGCATTGCCCCTTCTCTCTTTTCTCTCATTTTTTTTGTTTGGGCTTCTTGGCCTCTTTTATTTTTTTGTAAAGTCCGGAAACTCATCCCAACTTGTGAGGGAATCATAGCTTCCATCATCCTTTCCTCATATGGGACAATGCTCTAATAATGATGATCATCACACTTTTATTTACTTACAACTCAAGAATTACAAATCGATTCTAGAACAAAATATGACTATATGAATGCCTCCAGTGGTGTACCGGGATGTGCAATAATCAAGAGTGACATGTATAAAAAATATGAGCGGTGGCCTTGCCACAAATACTATGTCAACTACATGATCATGCAAAACAATATGACAATGATGAAGCGTGTCATAATAAATGGAATGGTGGAAGTTGCATGGAAATATATCTCGGAATGGCTATGGAAATGCCATAATAGGTAGATATGGTGGCTGTTTTGAGGAAGGTATATGGTGGGTTTAATGCACCGGCGAGAATTGCGCGGTACTAGAGAGGCTGGCAATGGTGGAAGGGTGAGAGTGCGTATAATCCATGGACTCAACATTAGTCATAAAGAACTCACATACCTATTGCAAAAGTCTATTAGCTATCAAAACAAAGTACTACACACATGCTCCTAGGGGGATAGATTGGTAGGAAAAGACCATTGCTCGTCCCCGACCGCCACTCATAAGGAAGACAATCAATAAATAAATCATGCTCCGACTTCATCACATAACGGTTCACCATACGTGCATGCTACGGGAATCACAAACTTTAACACAAGTATTTCTACCAATCCACAATTACTCACTAGCATAACTCTAATATCACCATCTTTATATCTCAAAACAAATGCAAGGAATCAAACTTCTCATAGTATTCAACGCTCTTTATATGAAAGTTTTTATTATATCCCTCTTGGATGCCCATCATATTAGGACCAAATTCATAACCTAAGAAAACTACCATGCTGTTTAGAGACTCTCAAAATAATATAAGTGAAGCATGAGAGTTCAATAATTTCTATAAAATAAAGCCACTGCCGTGCTCTAAAAAGATATAAGTGAAGCACTAGAGCAAATTGCCCAGCTCAAAAGATATAAGTGAAGCACATAGAGTATTCTAATAAATTCATGATTCACGCGTGTCCCTCTCAAAAGGTGTGTACATCAAGGATGATTGTGGAAAACTAAAAAGCAAAGACTCATATCATACAAGATGCTCCAAGCAAAACACATATCATGTGGTGAATAAAAATATAGCCTCAAGTAAATTTACCGATGGATTGAAGGCGAAAGAGGGGATGCCATCCGGGGCATCCCCAAGCTTAGATGCTTGGTTGTCCTTGAATATTACCTTGGGGTGCCTTGGGCATCCCCAAGCTTAGGCTCTTGCCACTCCTTATTCCATAGTCCATCAAATCTTTACCCAAAACTTGAAAACTTCACAACACAAAACTCAACAGAAAACTCATGAGATCCGTTAGCATAAGAAAATAAATCACCACCTTTTAGGTACTGTCGTGAACTCATTCTTTATTTATATTGGTGTAATATCTACTGTATTCCAACTTTTCCATGGTTCATACCCCCCGATACTACCCATAGATTCATCAAAATAAACAAACTACACATAGAAAACAGAATCTGTCAAAAACAGAATAGTCTGTGAAGATCCGAATATTTCGTATACTTATGTAACTCCAAATATTCTAAACAATTAGGAAAACATAGGAAATTTTTATATAAATCTTTTGTAAAAAATTAAGAGTTTTTCGTCGCTTATGTGAATTATTAAAATTCTGTAACTGGACGCAAAAGTTTCTATTTTTCAGCAAGATCAAATTAACTATCACCGTAAGCCATCCCAAAGGTCTTACTTGGCTCAAACACTAATTAAAACACCAAAACACAATTACTACAGAGGTAATATTGTGTAAACTCATAAAAGCAGAAAGGAAAAATATTGAGTTGTCTCCCAACAAGTGCTTTTCTTTAAAGCCTTTTAGCTAGGCATTGATAAAAAAAAAATTGCGGGAAAAAAGGAGATTTCATTAACTCAAGGAGGCTTCTCGTCCTCAAATAGGTTTACAATGCAGTCTAGCCCCGATCGCAACCAGACAGCCATGCACGGGGTACTACGTCCATACACGGCGAGTGCGTGAATGACATTATTCTGTGACCTACTAATAAGAGAAAAGGAAATCTCCCTTAAATCAGCAGCCGCTATTGTACGAATCTCCTCTACTAGCGCTTGGACTTGTGAGCGATTCACTGACCGCGCCGACAGCATCGAGACCGCTTCAGAGCCGTCCAACTCCACCAAGATGGGCATGTTGGTACGGTGCAAAGCCAACTGCAATCCTTCTCTGCATGCTTCCAGCTCCGCTTGGAGGCTATTATCACATGTGAACAGCTGCCTGCATGCTGTGAAGATGAGCTCTCCTCTATCATCTCTCAGGACCATACCACCACCTGCTGCTCCCGTTGACTGGACAAAGCTCCCGTCAATATTAAGCTTTGCCCAGCCGGTTGGGGGCGGTAACCACTGGAGCGATGGCTCCTTCTCTTCGCTAGCATGTCTAGGCTGGCCACCTTCATGCACAGCCATTTTTCCTCTCACCATGTCTGCATGTGGGAATTGCTGAATGCATAACAGGGAATTGATATACCTGTGAAGAAAATGCCTGGATGCTTCTGTTGGTGGAGGAACCTTGTCGTGGGTAATTTCATTGCCGATGTACCATGCCCGCCACATGGTCATGAGGACCACCATACGCGCCGTGTCTGACAGGGGGTTCAGAAGTGTAAAGAGCCACTCCGGCCCATCATTCTCTATGGTCTCCACCTTAGGGATCTGCCAGTCTTTCTCCATGGCTCGCCACAGGTCTCTGGCAAGTGGACACCTGCACATCACGTGAAAAACGTCCTCTCGTTCCATGCCACAAAGGGGACACATGTCAGTAAGCTTGAGGTGGCGAGAGAACTTATTAGCCCAGGTGGCCAACGAGTTGGTGACAATTCTCCATGCGAACACGCGTACCTTTGGGGGAGCAGGGCACCCCCATATGGTCTTCCAGATGGCGCGACGACCATCCAGTACCCTGCTCGTAGAGGTTGCCGATGGACACTCGCGCTCGTCCATGGCTAGGCGATAGGCGGAATGAACGGTGAAGATACTGTTCTTCTCAGGCACCCATGCGATGATGTTGTTGGTGACGCGCGGCAATGTCCGGATGCTACTGATCAAGTTGACGTCTGGAGGAAGGAAGTGGCGACAGAGAAGGTCCATCCGCTAGTTGCCTGACTCGTCGAGGAGCTCCGTCACTCTCCTTAGTCGGCAGGTTCCTTGCTGAGTAATGGGTTGGTGCGACGGCTCAGTAGGCAGCCAACGGTCATGCCAGATGCGAATGTTATGGCCCCCACCAACGCGCCACATGATGCCCTTCTTCAAGAGCTCAAGGCTGTGCGGGATGCCCTGCCAATTAGGTGAGGCGTTCCCCGAGAAGACCGTGTCCTCGAGGCGGCCCTCCAGATAGCAGCGCGCCTTGAGCACATGCGCACATAAACTAGTAGGATTAGTGAGTAAGCGCCACGCCTGCCTGGCGAGCAGGGCCTGATTGAACAGGCGGAAGTCCCTGAAGCCCAGGCCGCCCTTCATTTTCTGTGCCAAAATTTTAGGCCAAGCCAGCCAATGTGTTTTCCTCTTCCCTGCCAAAGAGCCCCACCAGAAGTTTCGCACCATCCTATTCAGATCATCGCATACTGACATAGGGAGCTTAAAAACACCCATGATATAGGTCGGGATGGCCTGTGCGACAGCTTTAATTATTGTTTCCTTACCAGCAAGAGAAAGGGTATCTCCCCATGCAATGATTCTTTTCAAAAGCCTGGACTGCAAATTCTGAAATTTACCTCGCGACATACGGCCATCAGGTGTGGGGAGACCCAAGTACTTGTCCTCAAAATTCAGTACATCCACATGTAGTACAGACCGGACCCTTTCCTGGTCCTTCATGGGGCACGCATTGCTAAACAGAATGCTGCACTTGGCTGGGTTAATGCATTGTCCTGTCGCCCATTCATACACACTAAGAATCTCCTCTACCTTTTTTGCTTGCTCCTCCTGTACCTTAAAAAATAACATGGTATCATCTGCAAAAAGCAAGTGTGACACGTCTGGAGCTTGTCGACACACTTTCAGAGGTGTATATTCCCCCTTCTTTTCTCCATCTTTCAACAGAGCAGACAAACCATCAGCCACCAGTAGGAACAAAAAAGGGGAGAGTGGATCACCTTGTCATAGCCCACGCGACGGTGCAAACGAATCCAAGAGGGTTCCATTAAATTTAACAGTGTATCTCACCGAGGTGACGCAAGTCATAATCCAGTCCACACAATGGCGAGCGAAACCCATCTTTTGCATCATTCACTCCAAGAAGATCCAGTCCACCCTGTCATTTAAACCAATAATGAGGCTGGGCAACTCGCTCCCAGAGGCTCCCTCGATTCGGCCTTTGTCAGCCGTCGGATCTAGCTTTCTCGCGTGTCTGGGCCGTCAGATCTTCACCTCGCGGTCAAACCCGATTTTCACCTCGCAGTTGTTTTGACTGGCCAATGACGAGTGGGCTCGTCTCGCACGCTTGTTGGCTGGGTTGGCGGTGGCCGCGTGCATGAGGTATTGGCCAATCCGCACCCCGCATCCCGCAGCCAATCCATCCTCGCCTCGTCCCACTCCCGCAACAGCCACCACCCAAACCCTAGCCCCCTTTCCCCACGATCCCCACAGCCTCTCCCGCCTCCTCCATCCCTCCTCCTTGCCTCGCCATGGCCTCCGCCCCGGAGCCTCGCCGCCGCCTGCTATTCCTCCTCAACCACCATTGCTACTTATCCACCACGCTAGCCCCTCCACTTCACCTTCCTTTTCTTCGTTGTCTGCGCCTATTAGCGAGGCCTGGCTCAAGATCTGGCGCGGGTTAGGCGAGCTCGGTGGTGGGATGAATGGACAGGGGAGGTGGGCGATGAGGGTAGGCAACAGTCGGTCCATCGCGAGGAGGTCGGCGACAGTCGGCGCTACTCCATCTACCAGATCCGCGCCGCCCCTGCCCAAATCCTCTCCGCGTGCGCCGCACCCAATCCCATCCTCGATCGTCTCGTCCCATGGCCAGCTCCCCATCCTCCTGCGGTTCCCCTCCCTTTCTTCCTTCTCCTCCCTCATGATACGCCGCCTATCTCCATCCCGCGTCCTCGCTGCCGCCACGGCCTCTCCAGAGGCTCGCCCTCCGTGCTGCAAAGCAGCAGGCCAGGATCTGGAGGAGGAAGAGGAGATCCCGGGGTCCAGGCGGTGGCTCAGTCGATGCGAGGTGACGGTGAGCCGATGAGCGTGGGTGGTCAAGACCACGGTCGCAGCTTTGGTGGTTGCGCACATGTCAGCGAGCGCATCTGATGTCACACACCGAGGTGAGCTTCACTCTCTCTCTCTCTCTCTCTGAACTTGTACAACACTGCATAAAAATAGCTTCTCTTTGGCCGTGTGTTATTTGGAGATTTTTGCTCCATGTTGTTTCCCTTGATTAGGTTCAGAAGATGATTGTAGTAGTTAGTCCAATTAGTATTTTGTTCATATGCTTTGAATAAAACTATGTTCAGAGATCATGTTGTATACACTAAGGATGCATACAATCATTTTTGCAGGTTCAAACAGGAGAAGAAGTACTATGTTGCCTGCCTGAAATTGATAGGAGCTCAACCTGAATGTCGGATGTTCTTGAAGAAATACCTGGAATGTAGGATGGAGAGGTTAGCATGCTTACTCCATGTGTAATAATTTCAGAACTACTGTGTTGTAGTAATGTGTTTAGCTAAACCTCTTATTTGGCACATCCATAACTCAAACCAGTTTATGCGTGATGATTTAGGGTGTGTTTTGCTTTTTGCTACTTTAAATTTAAATGCTCAAGAAATTTGATAAGCGAAGATTGCAGTTGCAGAGAGTATGGTCATATAAGTTTTGAAGAAATTTGTGAAGGTTGTCATTGAGATCTTTGAAGAGAGATATCTCCTTGTACCAAATGAAGCGGACGCTACAAGGCTTCTGCAGATGGGTGCATCAAATGGCTTCCCTGGTATTTGTGGAAGCATAAAATGTATGCATTGGAGGTGGAAGCGTTGCTAAAGATCTACATATTGTAGCAGTAGTTTTTACTGTGAAACATAAGCTCTTTTTATAGTGCAATTATTAAATTGTAGTAGTAGTTTTTCTTGCAGCTTGTAGTAGTAGTTTTTCTTTTCGAAATCAGTCCTTTCTCTGTACTTGTTGATCTTTTTAGTCTGAATTTTCCAGCCAATTTAGGATTTTTGTTTTGCAACATTATGGACGATGCATGTCTTTTATATTGGCTCAGATTGCAAGCTCTTCTTTACATTGGTGACACATATGACCTACAGCGTTGAATCAGTTGTATTTTTGGTTGAATTTGAAATCAAAAGTCTTGAATTACAGTTTCAGTTCTTGTTTACTTAGCTTGGCAATCAGTTAACTATCCAAGTACAGCTTACAGAATGACATGTGTTGTCATGAATGAAAGCCGGTCCAGTCCAGCCTGTCGTTTTTTATTGGGTCTAAAATTTGACTGAACCTGAACTAAAGTTTAGCTCAGCCTCATTTGACAAACAGATACACACACAACGCAGAATATATCTTCGTTCTTGAATGATATACTATATATATACCTTCATGCACACTATCTGATCACCAGTGCTTTTTGTTGTTGTCAGCGGCATCATGGGTGCCGGCGGAAGAATGACGGAGAAGGAGCGGGAGAAGCAGGAGCTGCTCGGCCGTGTTGGCGCCGGTGAGATCTTCCAGCGTGCGCCGACGGACAAGCCGGCGTTCACGCTGGCCCAGGTCAAGAAGGCAATCCCGCCTCACTGCTTCCAGCGCTCGGTGATCAAGTCCTTCTCCTATGTGGTCTATGACCTCGTCATCATCGCGTCCCTCCTATACGCCGAGTTGGTCTGGATCCCAGCACTCCCGAGCATGCAACAGCTGGGTGCCTGGCCGCTCTACTGGGTCGTGCAGTGCTGCGTCATGGACGGCATCTGGGTGATCTCCCACGAGTGCGGCCACCACGCCTTCTCCGACTACTTGCTGCTCGATAACATGGTCAGAAGCTCATTATCATCTTGTCTAGCATTGCTATTATTCTGAACCTGGTCTGGCCTCAAAATAAACTGAAATAGGGGAGTTGTTGGTCAAACAAATAATTTTGCATGTCTGGACACTCAGTTTTCTGCACTTTAGTCATCTGTATGGTTTGGGTTCATGAATAATCAGTGGCTGGCATCATTTTATATTTGCACTGTTTGAGTGCCGATTACAGTAGGTCTACATTTTTTAGTCAAAGTGTTTTTATGTTACTTTGTTCTTTCAGTTTTCTGTCAGTAGTTTGTTCAATTCGTATGCTTGGGATTTGTTTGATTGACGGACCTTAAAGCTGATGCAATAATGCATGAACTATATTCCGCCCTTTTTATGCCCAAGGTATAGTTCTCAAATTTTGATGCTATAAACATGACTACATGAGGGAGAGTAGAGAATATGACAAAGTTAGATGAGATTTGTAGTGAAGAGCTTTCTTTCTTTTGTTTACCTACATATCTTGATTGCATGATTAATTCTTTTGCTGGATGTTAGAAATCCAAATACCCCTTAATAGGAAGCTTGAAAGTTCTATTTTCTGATGGTGAGTTATGTGTGGTTTCAGGGTTACAGATGCCACAAGGCTTGCCTAACAAGGGTGGGTTCCCTGAAAGGGAAGGCTTGCCAACCAAAAGGTGGTTCTTTCTTCTGTTAATTGTTTCGATCCTCTTTTTTTATTTATGCAAAAAGGAATGCTATTACTTATGTTCTCTGACGAACTGTACCTTGAATTGTTGATTTTGCAATTCACTAAACAATCGTCCATCACAAACTCTGTTCATTGAGAACTTTACCTGGATATGATAAAGCTTGCGCACTGAGATTTGTTGTTCAGTTAGCGCTGGAGTTGTGCAACTCCCATGTAGTTTTCTGATGTGTCAACAAACTGAAAATTGTTGATCCTTCTCACTGCAGATCGTGTCATGACCTCGGAGACATTAAGGCACTGTTAGTTAGATGTTCCAATTCTTGTGTACAGGAAGCTACATGGTGGCTCATGAGATAGATGCACTAGCTCAATCATCAGATCTTGGTGATGTAATGATGCTTGGCTAGGCTGTAGTAATGTACTAATTATATACCCGTGGATTACATTAGAGATTAGAAGAGTTGCATGTGAATATATGTTGGAATAAGAGAATTGGGAAAAGGCCCAATACAGTGCTGCAACGACCAAAACAAACAAAAACGAAGATTACAGTGATGGATCTTCACATCCAGATAGCCAAGGGAACTTTTTTCTTTTGAAATGCAATGTACCTCTTACATTACATAGACAGGCCAGTTAACTTTCTGGCAGCCGATGAGAATGAATACAACCATTTGTTCCTTGTCTGGCATGTGTATTTGCTTTGTCCTCTGCTTCTGATAAGGAAAGACAGATCAAACCAACACAGTAATCCTCTGATACTTCATTATATTATGAAAAAAACACTGATTTTCCGTGTCAGGGTAGTACTATGTCAAACTGATGCTTTGTACTACTTGTTCTGGTGTATACCCTGACAATATTAGGCATTTGCATTGTCCTTTGCTTTGTTTGTTCATACGGCATTTGTTTCTTTTCAGTTATAGCCACTTTTATTTCCGATTCAAACCCATCCATTTGTCTTGTTTTCATTTGTTTCTTACAAATTCTTTCTGAAAAGATGTTGTCTTTCAGTTGTATATTCATTCTCTTGATTTCATTTGTTTCTTATGCAAGGGTTCTCTCAAAAATTATTTTTGTAGGCAAGATGAAACTGAAAAGGTCATCTGGGACAAGTGGAAGGAGGAAAGCTGCTGTAAGATCGATAGTAACTTGCCTCCGCTCTGACAAGAACATGTTCATCCATTGGAACTATCAAATTCAAACTCCTAGATGTCTATGTTAGGATGTAGGACTTTGTCCAGGCAAAGATATCCCCTTTGATCTTTTTGTGAATACTTTCACACTTTTTTCTGTAAAGTGCTGCTGATTGTAATAAAATCCCTATGTTCAAAAAACAATATAATTTCTAGCTCCTAGAAGAGCTTGTTCATGCAGACCTTTCCTTACATTTTAACTATGATAGTGACCTCTTTTATTTGTCTATGTAACGATCATATGCATAAATAGTTGAAAATGGTGTCTGAATGGCGCATTTTTAGCTAATTTTTTACCATGCACCTAAATAATTTGCAAAATGTAAAATATATTAAAGAAACACAAATGGTTTCAAAACAGTCCGTGTTTGAATTTTTACCTTGTGCCATTTGGTCCTATGTTATTCGAATAAGATAACAAAATATGCATGCTCAAGTATATATTTTCAAAGATAAAGTATCCTTCATTTTTCATCTTCAAGGGTTTGAATTAGTACCTAAGTGGTTGCTAAAACCTACTTATATTACAATTTAAATATTTTCAAAACACTTCAAGTTGACATGGTATTTGCGCTTTCTCAAACATAAAGTTGTTGAAAAATGCAAAATATTTCAACGCGCACATGGTTTCAAATGGGACTCTACGCTGCGTTAAATTTGTTACCATATGTGCTTGCCCACAACTAAAACAACTAAACCATGAATTTTCTTTTCAATGTGCACATGGATTTAGTGTGTATCTGCACCATTTGGCGCAACGCTGCGTTAAATTTGTTACCATATGTGCTTGCCCACAACTAAAACAACTAAACCATGAATTTTCTTTTCAATGTGAACATGGATTTAGTGTGTATCTGCACCATTTGGCGCAACGGGTTTTCAAGCACATGTCAAATACTTTCAAGCGCATAACCATATTTTCAATATAGCATGGTTTAACATATGAGCTTTCTACTATCAATATTGAATATGTCCTTGCAAAATGAAACTATGTTCATCGACAACATGGCATTAGCGGGTCTCTACGCCATTTGGCGCAACGGGTCAACTAGTACGCTTTAGACATATCCAACTTGTAAGCACAGAAACTTTTGTTAGGGTCTTTTTCATGCTGAATAGAATGAAAACACTCAAAAGCTATCAAGGCATTATCGGTGATCATCCGCCCACGGACAAAGGCACTTTGTTCTGGTGAAATTATCTCATCCAAAATGGGTCGCAGACGGTTAACCAGGCACTTGGATACTACCTTATAAATGACGTTGCACAGACTGATAGGCCTGAACTCCGTAAGCCTCTCGGGGTTATCAACCTTTGGGATGAGAACAATGGCGGTGTTGTTCACCCCCTCCGGCATTATTCCTGATCGAAAAAATTCCTTAACCCCAGCAATCACCTGCTCCCGCATGCAAGACTAGTTTCTTTGGAAGAACCTGGCGGGAAAGCCGTCCGGGCCCGGTGCTTTCAACTGGCTAATCTGAAAGAGCGCATCTGCTATCTCCTTATCCGTGAACTCTGCACAGAAACCATCATTCATTTGGTCAGTAATACGTGTATTGATTCAATTGATCACCGGATCCACACAAAGGGTACTGTCCACCTTGAACATGTTGGAGAAATAGGACGTAACCAGCTCGGCCATAGCAGCATGGCTGTGATGTGTTGTGCCTGTATCATCCACAAGTGATTTTATGCGGTTTTTTCGAGCGCGCCAGACTGCTTTCTGGTGGAAATTTTTTGTATTCCGGCCCCCTTCGCGTAACCACGCAACACGAGGCCGCTGCATCCAAAGCATCTCTTCCCGGTACAGTAGTTCATTCATCTTGTCAGTAGCCTCGCGAATCTCTTTTCTATCTGCATTCATAGACATAAGCTCTTCCAGACGTGAGCGAGACTTATTTATTTCTTTAATGACATTACCGAATTTTTTACGACTCCAATCTTGCAGCTTTTTCATCATAGTGCCCAAACCAGAAGCTATATCACCCAAGTTCAACATAGACCCCAAATCAACCCAAGTATTCATTATTACCTCCGGGAGGGTCGGGTCTCTCTCCCACATTACCTCATACTGACGGCACCTCCTACCTGGCGCCGGTAGTTGTTCCTCCATGAGACACCGAAGCAGAATAGCTAGGTGGTCCGAGATGGGCATCACAAAGTGCTCCACCTTTGCACTTGTGAAGATGTCACGCCAAGAATTGTTTGCAACAGCCCAGTCCAATCTGACTTTGACATTCGATCGTCCACCACGACGGTTGTCATAAGTGAAAGGCAGCCCTGCAAAACCAAGATCACCCAATCCACAAACTTCCAGAGCATCACGAAAATCAATCATCTGACCTGCCGACCGCGTCGATTCAGAGAAGTGTTCGAAGCTCACATGCCTCATTGAAATCTCCGACCACCACCCACGGCATGTTGGATTGGCGGTGAAGATCACGGAGGATGGACCACATGCGATGCCGGTCCTCCGTTCGCGGTTCACCGTAGACGCAGGTAAGCCGCCAAGGTGGCTCCCCCGTCGCTGTCGTCACGTACGGATCAATATATCTTTTATTTATTGTTTTTACATCAAGACTCAGAGACTCATGCCAATACAAAGCCAAACCACCACTCAGACCAACACTATCCAACGCATCAAAACCACTTAAACCTAACTGAGAACGGTACCTCTTCATTTTATTCTTCGACTGTCTGTCTAGTTTCACAAAGAAAAACAATGCTAGGGGAGTGAGCCTGTACAAGACTCACAAGATCACGAACTGTCCGGGGGTTCCCACCCCCCGTTAGCTCCAACTTAGGACATTCATTGCTCCTGACAGGGCTCCGCCGGCCCCGTCAGTTCGTCGGCGGCCCCTGGGCCGACTGCCTCCAATGGGTTGGACACCTCCAGCATGTCCTAATCGCGTACTCCACCATGCGCTTGAGACTGCTGCCCCTCCAATGTCTCTGTAGTTCTACGTTTCTTTGGCATACCTGAAAACACATGATCTGCGGATTAGTATAGAGCACCATCGCTTTGTCTCCTGGTTCCACTCCAGCTGCGGATGGCACCTCCTCTCTCGCGTTTCTTTTCCCCAGCGATGAAGCATCTGAGAGCTCTGCATTGGCCATCTGTACCTCATTTGACAAGTCACGTAGTGCTGGTATGATATCAGAACTATTGGCCTGAGAGAACATGTTCTGGTTGTGGGTGTGAACACCCCACTATTCACACTTGTAGACTTCTGCACCCCTGGTTCACCTTTGTCACTTCCTGACATATTCTGCATTTTCTCCGCCAACATCTGATCGATGGCCGGGTTGCCGCTCTTGTGCTCTGCATGTGCCTTGTACCTGCGTGCCTGATCTGCCTCACGGCAAGCCCCACGGCCCCCGCGTCCTCGTCCAGAAGAGGTGCTGCTTCCCGCCGAGAAATCTAGACCGCGGAAAACTGTTGGATTGGACTTCGCCCATACTGTGCTAGACTGCCTTGTGAAACGACGGGGCAGAGAGCATCTCAGTTTGCCGCTGAACTTCCCCGTTTGTGCACCAACTTTTATCTTCCTGCCGCAAGACTTCTCCAAATGGCCAAGATAACCACAAGTATAGCAGAAGTCGGGTAGCTTCTCATACTGAATTTCGAACTCGACCTTGGTAAGCTTCTCTTTGAGTCGAGCATTCATCGCCACCGACGTCTCTAGCGGCTGATACACTGGCATCGCCACCCGGACACGCACATAATTGCCCCTGTTCTCATCAAGTTCAGCTTGTAAAAACGTGCCTAATTTCACACACAGAGCTTTCACAATTTTTTCAGTTCTCCAGTTGGTTGGCACGTCCAGGATCCGCACCCAGATTCTGACACTGTCTAGCACGTAGTCAGAGACTTTCCTCATCCCATCATAGGCCTCGATGATTAGTGGATCGTGCTCATATTGCCACGGTCCTC
Source organism: Thinopyrum elongatum (assembly GCA_011799875.1). Classification (NCBI taxonomy): domain Eukaryota; kingdom Viridiplantae; phylum Streptophyta; class Magnoliopsida; order Poales; family Poaceae; genus Thinopyrum; species Thinopyrum elongatum. The sequence goes on from CM022299.1 coordinate 160,975,980, forward strand.
CACGCAAAATCCTCGCCATATCAGCTTCACATCCAAAGTGAACAAGGTACCTATTATCTCCCTGATATGAGTAGTCGAAGTTCTCCTTCAACCTCCAGCCATCGACAATATTGTCAAAGATAGCTCTGGGTGTTGGTCGATCCAAAGAGTAGACTAGCATAATCACCGTCCATGGATGAGCCGGTTTCTGGAGCACCCCCTCTTCCTCAAGATCAACCTCCACAAGCTCAGCCTCTTCCTCCGTGTCCTCGCCTTCCCTGAATTCTTCTGGGCCCTCAAAGTTTTGGTTCCCACTGCCATGCATCTCTGATTATCCTCCCTCTGGCGCCATCCTCCTCATCTGATCCCATATGGTGAGGTTCTTCACGCACGGGTTCGTCGCCGCAGGAACTCCAGAGTCCCCAATGGAAGGCTTCGGGCGGGAAGCATCCGCAGAGGGAGCCCTGTAATCGCCCCCACCGACCCCTGGGTTCCCCTCGGTCGCCGGCATCTCTATGCCCTCTCTGCGCGCGGACGGCTTCGACATCACTACGAGGTGGCTTGACGGCAGCAGCACAGCAGCGTGGTTAGATCGATCTAGCGGCTCTCGAAGTTTCAGATGTTGTTGCGTCCCTCCCTTAAGCTTTAAAGGGGTAGGGTTCAAATTTTCCTTGTGGCAGGGTTTAGGAAACCCTAATCCCTCCAGGCGTGAGACTTCAGAACTCCTCGGTGCAGTTTCCTTCTCGGGCACGGCGGGATCCTTGCCTGTGCTGGGGCATGGACGGAAGGCCAACCTTGGCCGAAACGGTGCCCGGCGTTGGTGGCGGCATGGGGATCACCCTCTGGTCGCCCGGGTTAGGAAACCCTAGTGAAGCCATAACACTACTATCCGAGTTGCTTTTCGCTCTTGTTCCCCTTTGCGCTACAGCTCCCGGAGGGAAAAGGGAGGCGACAAGTTTTCCACCCCGTTTCGCCGGCGCCGCCGCGGGTTCCCCCTCTCTCCCCCGGCCGCTCCGGCGGCAGGAGGGTGGGGGAACCCCGGATCCGTGCATTTGGCATGTTGATAGGGTAGGATTAGGTGTGCTGGGGGCGCTGTCTGGAGGGAGGTGGCGGTGCCGCGTCGCGGTGATGTGCAGGAGCTTGGCCTCCCTGTCCGGTGAGGGCCTTTGGAGCGGAGTCGGTGAGCTCGCTGCTATAGATTCCTGCCGGTCCATGCGGCCGGCGAGGTTAGGGCTGCTTGCCTTGTGTGCGCGCAGGCGAGCTTCGGTGCTGGGTGGCCGTCGTCCTGCTTGGTGGGTGACAGCGCTACGGCGGTCTTTTGCTTCGGATCTGCTCTCCGGTGTCCCTGGCATTGCAGATCCGGTGTTCAGCTGGTCGAAGTCATCGCGGCGGCGGCGGCGGCCTCGTTGCGGCCTTTTGTGCCCCGGTTCCGTCGTCGCGACAACAGACGCTCCAACGTCGTCGTGGAACTGTTGGGCTTGTACAGGAGCTCTTGCCGGTGGCGGCTGGTGGGCTGGTTCGGCGAGTTGGTTGCTGGTGGCGGCTTTGCTGGCTTCTCCCGTCGACTGCGACGGGAGGCAGCGACGCCGGGCTCGGTCAAGCTGTGGGGTTTGTCCTCACCGGTGTTCCCCATCGAAGATGTGCCCTGCCGGTCGTGCTGGGCCTCAGGTAAACGCCATAAAGCAGGTGTCTGCGAGGGGCTTCTCTCGAGCTTTGGATGGATGGAGGTTCGTCCTTCTCTGCGTCGGTGTGGTGCCGACGGAGCGATGCGGCGAGCGGCGGCGGTTGCAGGGCCCTGGGAGGGCTTTTTTCTCACTTTGTGTTTTCCAGGGTTGTTTCTGCAAATGTTCCAGTTTCCTGTCGGCGCTGGTAGTTTCGAGTTGGGGTTGGCGTGTTCGGTCTCTGTAATTTCTTTGTTATCTTTTTAACACGTTGGCTTTTCTCAAAAAAAAAAGAATTGAAGAACAACGAGAGGATCATATAACATGTGAAAAACAAGTTTAAGTCTAACATATTTCCTATGCATAGGCATTTTATAAGCAAACAAATTATCAAGACAAGCAAAAACTATCATATGCAAGGAAGAAGAAAGAAACAATAGCAATCTCAACATAACGAGAGGTAATTTAGTAACATGAAAATTTCTACAACCATATTTTCCTCTCTCAAAATAATTACATGTGGGATCATATTCAAATTCAACAATATAGCTATCACATAAAATTTTCTCTTCATGATCCACATGCATGCAAAGTTGACACTCTTCCAAGATAGTGGGATTAACATTAACTAAAGTCATGACCTCTCCAAACCCACTTTTATCAAAAACTTCATAAGACTTATCAATCTCCAAAGTAGTGGGATCATTATTTCCTAAAGTTGACACTCTTCCAAACCCACTTTTAGTATTAAAGCAAACATATTCATCATGAGGCTTAAATAAATTTTCAAGATCATAAGAAGCATTATCACCCCAATCATGATCATTGCAATAAGTAGCGGACATAGCAAAACTAGCATCCCCAAGCTTGGAGTTTTGCATATTATTAGCACAACTGACATTAATAGAATTTATAATAACATCATTGCAATCATGCTTTTGATTCAAAGAACTATCGAGTATGGGTGCAATAGCAACAATCTCATGTTTAACATAAGGAACTATAGCAAATTCATCTCCATAAACATTATTAATATTGGCATCATCGCCATAAGAATAGCAAGCATCACATTCATCAAGGGATATTTCAATCAAATCAACGGAATCATAATTATCTATAGATTCATGCATATCATCATTTTCTTCTAAAGCAACGATCATTCTCTCAATAAATTCCTTAACATAGACATTATGAGCATATTTTTCATAGCAATATTTAAGGGATAATTGGTTTTATGCCCCTAGTTGTGTCCCACTCGACAGGATTGCCCCTAATTTTTAAAAGCCAGCGGTTCTGTCCAACCCACTTTGGTCGTCTTGTGCTTTTGCCCTTTGACCGTTTGACCGTCACTTTGAAAACTTCATAACTAATTCATACTAAATCAGAAAAATGCAAATAAGATACCAAAATGTTTGGGAAAACATCACCTACATGTCAATGTCATTTGCATTCATGAAAAAAGTGTTGGAAAGTGCCCATCCAAGTTTTAGCTCCTATGATACAACCATGAACAATAAAATCTTAAAAAGTTCAAAAAATTCCAAAAAAATTGGTGTCAGAGAATGACAAATGTTTTAAGTGCTTGCCAAGCTTCATCAGGGAATGACATTTGTGGAAGTCATGGCAAAAAAAATAGTCAACACTCCAAAATAGATTATTATTTTTGCCACGACTTCCACGAATGTCATTCCCTGATAAAACTTGGCAAGCACTTAAAACATTTGTCATTCTTTGCCACCAAATTTATTTTTGATTTTTTTGATTTTTTTAGATTTTACTGTTCATGGTGGTATGATAAGAGCTAAAACTCGGATGGGCACTTTCCAACACTTTTTTCATGAATGCAAATGACATTGACATGTAGGTGATGTTTTTCCAAACATTTTGGTATCTTATTTGCATTTTTCTGATTTAGTATGAATTAGTTATGAAGTTTTCAAAGTGACGGTCAAAGGGCAAAAGCACAAGACGACCAAAGTGGGTTGGACAGAACCGCTGTCTTTTGAAAATTAGGGGCAATCCTGTCGAGTGGGACGCAACTAGGGGCATAAAACCAATTATCCCAATATTTAAGTATGTCGAAATTTTCATATTTGTAGAGAGTAATATCATACTTTTCAATCAAAGAGGCAACTTCATAAGCACCCTTAAAAGCAACAAATTCTTCAATTTGTTCGATATCATAGTAACTATAAACACCCTTTTCATAAGAAGATAAGATTTCATTATCATTAAACTCACATAGGTAGGGAAGGTGTTTTTGAGGGTTCTTAGAGCAACAAGTGAAATCACAAAGTTCACAAAGATTCCAAGCATAACATAGCAAACAATTTATTTGATTCCATAAGAGTCTCCCTTTTTCAGACAAACGGTGACGCACAAAATGAGCATGCTCATCTAAAGATTTTCCCTCAACTAAACTAGTTGGGGTTTCAGCACGAGCACATATGGATCGAAGATGATCCAAGTAGAAAAATTTAAGTGGATCCATAAACCTTTTTGTTTCCGATTTTCAATAAACGCACAATTATACCAACCAAACAAGCAAACGAGCCAAGTAAGACATAAAGGCAAATGAAAGAAAGGGCGAATAAAAAGGCAAATCTTTTTGTATTTTTCTGAAAATTGTTTTAGAAGTGGGGGAGAGGAAAATGAGAGGCAAATGGCGAATAATGTAATGCAAGAGATGAGAGTTTATGGTGGGTACTTGGTAGGCTTGATGTAGATCTCCCTGACAATGGCGCCAGAAATTCTTCCTGCTACTTCTTGAGCTTGCGTTGGTTTTTCCCTTGAAGAGGAAAGAGTGATGCAGCAAAGTAGAGATAAGTATTTCCCTCAGTTTGAGAACCAAGGTATCAATCCAGTAGGAGGTACAAGCAAGTCTCCAATCTATGCACCTGCACAAACAATCAAACACTTGCACCCAACACGATAAAGGGGTTGTCAATCCCTTCACGGTCAATTGCAAAGGTGAGATCTGATAGAGATAGGTATAAAAGATTTCTAAAACGTAAAATAAAGTAAAAAAAATAAATTACAGCAAGGTATTTTTGGGTTTTTTGGTTTATAGATCTGAAAATATATGATGGAAAATAGACCCGGGGGCCATAGGTTTCACTAGAGGCTTCTCTCTTGAAAGAAAACATACGGTGGGTGAACAAATTACTCTCGAGCAATTGATAGAAAAGCGCAAAGTTATGACGATATCCAAGGCAATGATCATGAATATAGGCATCACGTCCGTGTCAAGTAGACCGAAACGATTCTGCATGTACTACTATTACTCCACACATCGACCGACTCCTGCCTGCATCTAGAGTATTAAGTTCAAGAGAACGGAGTAACGCTTTAAGTAAGATGACATGATGTAGAGGGATAAACTCAAGCAATATGATGAAAACCCCATCTTTTTACCCTTGATGGCAACAATACAATACGTGCCTCGCTACCCCTACTGTCACTGGGTGAGGACACCGCAAGATTGAACCCAAAACTAAGCAACTCTCCCATTGCAAGAAGAACCAATCTAGTTGGCCAAACCAAACCGATAATTCGAAGAGAAATACAAAGATATCAAATCATGCATATAAGAATTCAGAGAAGATTCAAATAATATTCATAGATAATCTGATCATAAATCCACAATTCATCGGATCTCGACAAACACACCGCAAAAGAATATTACATCGGATAGATCTCCAAGAACATCGAGGAGAACCTTGTATTGAAGATCAAAGAGAGAGAAGAAGCCATCTAGCTACTAGCTATGGACCCTTAGGTCTAAGGTAAACTACTCATGCTTCATCGAAATGGCAATAGAGTTGATGTAGATGCCCTCCGTGATCGAATCACCCTCCGGCAGGATGCCGAAAAAGGCCCCAAGATGGGATCTCATGGGTACAGGAGGTTACTATGGCGGAAAAGTATTTTTGTGGACACTTTTGGTCGTTTGGGAATATTTCTGAATTTATAGGCCAAGAATTAGGGTTAGAGGACTCCCGGGGGGCCCACAAGCCAGGGGGCGCCCCCCTAGGGCGCGCCCTGAGGGCTTGTGGAGCCCTCGGGACTCTTCTGCCTTCCTCTCCAAGTCCTACGTGTGTCTTCTGGTCCAAGAAAAATCATCGCGAAAGTTTTATTCTGTTTGGACTCCGTTTGATATTCCTTTTCTGTAAAACTCAAAAACAAGGAAAAAACAGAAACTGGCACTGGGCTCTAGGTTAATAGGCATCCAAAACAGATAATATAATAGCATGGAACTATAAAAAATTATAGATACGTTGGAGACGTATCACACCACCACCACACCATCGTGTTGGTTCAGATCTCATCTACCTCCTCTCCCTCCCTTGCTAGATCAAGAAGGAGAGGACGCCACTGAGCTGTACCTGTGCTAAACTCGGAGGTGCTGCACGTGCGGTACTTGGATCGGATTGGATCTCGATGCGAGTACGACTATGCCAACCACGATCTCTAGGTCATCAACGCTTTCGGTCTATAGGGGTATGTAGGTACCACTCTCCTCTCGTAGATGTTCATCTCCTAGATTGATCTTGGTGAGCATAGGATTTTTTTTCCCATGCAACATTCCCCGACAGTGGCATCATGAGCTAGGTCTATGTGTAGATGACATCACAAGCAGAACACAAAGGAGTTTGTGGGCATTGATATTCAGATTGCTTCCTTCCTTTGTCTTATCTTGATTCAGAAGTATTATGGGATGAAGCGGCCCAGACCAACTTTACATGTCCACGTACATGAGACTGGTTCCATCGACTGACATGCAACTTGTTGCATAAAGATGGCTGGCGGGTGTCTGTCTCTCCCACCTTAGTTGGATCGAATTCGACAAAGGCGGTCCTTGTAGAAGGTTAAATAGCAACTTGAATATCACCGTTGTGGCTTTGCGTAGGTAAGAACGGTTCTCACTAGTCACCCATAGCAGCCACGTAAAACATGCAACAACAAAGTAGAGGACGTCTAACTTGTTTTTGCAGGGTATGTTGTGATATGATATGGCCAAAGACATGATGAGATATATTTGATATATGAGATGATCATGTTTTGTATAGATTATCACGACTTGCATGTCAATGAATACGGCAACCGGCAAGAGCCATAGGGTTGTCTTTAATTATTGTATGACCTACGTGTCAATCATTAAGCGCTATGTAATGCTTTATTTTATCGCTAAGCGGTAGCAATAGTTGTATAAGCATGGTTGGCATGACAACCCCGATGGTGACACGATGATGGAGATCATGGTGTCATGCCGGTGACGATCGAGATCATACTGGTGCTTTGAAGATGGAGATCAAAAGCACAAGATGATGGCCATATCATGTCACTTATGATTTGCATGTGATGTTAATCCTTTTATGCATGTTAATTTGCTTAGGACGATGGTAGCATTATAAGGTGATCCCTCACTATAATTTCAAGATAAAATTGTGTTCTCCCCAAGTGTGCACCGTTGCAAAAGTTCGTCGTTTCGAAGCACCACGTGGTGTGATAGACTCTATGTTCGCATACAACGGGTGCAAGCCAGTTTTGCACATGCAGAACACTTGGGTTAAACTTGACGAGCCTAGCATGTACAGACATGGCCTCGGAACACAAGAGACCGAAAGGTCGAACGTGAGTCATATAGTAGATATGATCAACATGGAGATGTTCACCATTGAAACCACCTCATCTCACGTGATGATCGGACTTGGGTTGGTGAATTTGGATCATGTTACACTCGAACAACCAGAGGGATGTTGATTTGAGTGGGAGTTCTTAGATAATATGATTAATTGAACTCATTATCTTGAACAATAGTCTAAGTAATATTTGCAAATTATGGTGTAGATCAATGGCTCGCGCAGTAGCTCCCCTGAAATTCAATGCATTCCTAGAGAAAGCTAAGCTGAAAGATGATGGAAGCAACTTTGTAGACTGGGCCCGTAATCTGAGGATTATCCCGATGGCTGCCCAAAAGTCTTAAGTCCCTGATGCACCGCTCGGTGCGCCACCCCCTCCAGCGACTGTGGACGTTGTGAATGCCTGGCAGTCGCGTGTTGATGACTACTCAATAGTTCAGTTCGCCATGTTGTATGGCTTAGAACCGGGACTTCAAAGGCATTTTGAACGTCATGGAGCATATGGGATATTACAGGAGTTGAAGTTTATTTTTGAGAAAAATGCCCAGATCGAGAGGTATGAAACCTCTGATAAGTTCTATGCCTGCAAGATGGAGGAGAACGGCTCTGTCAATGAGCATATACTCAGAATGTCTGGGTATTACAACCATCTGGCTGAGTTGGGAGTTGAGCTCCCGCCTGAGGCGGTCACTGACAGAGTTCTTCAATCGCTACCACCTAGCTACAAGAGCGTTGTGTTGAACTATAACATGCAAGGAATGAACAAGTCAGTCTCCGAGCTGTTCGCGATGCTGAAAGTCACTGAGTCAGACATCCAGAAGGAGCATCAAGTGTTGATGGTCAATAAAACCACTAGTTTCAAGAAGAGCAAGGGAAAGAAGGGAAACTTCAAGAAGAGTTGCAAAGTAGTTGCTCCTCACGTGAAGAAACCCAAGGCTGGACCCAAGCCTGAAACTGAGTGCTTCTATTGCAAGGGAACTGGCCACTGGAAGCGGAATTGCCCCAAGTATCTGGCTGACAAGAAGGGATACAACGTCAACAAAGGTATATATGATACACATGTTATTGATGTGTACCTTACCAGCTCTCGTTGTAGTGCCTGGGTATTTGATACTGGTGCGGTTGCTCACATTTGCAAATCTAAATAGGAACTACGGAATAGACGAAGGCTGGCGAAGGACGAAGTGACGTGGCGCGTGGGAAATGGTTCCAAGGTTGATGTGATCGCCGTCGGCATGCTCGCTCTTCGATTACCATCAGGATTAGTGATAAACCTGAATAATTGTTATTTAGTGCCTGCATTGAGCATGAACATTATATCTGGATTTTGTTTAATGCAAGACGGTTACTCATTTAAATAAGAGAATAATGGTTGTTCTATTTATATGGGTAATATCTTTTAGGGATTTTTACATCTGTGCCCCTGTTTCCTTAGCCATACTCATTCATCCCCACGCTCTTAACATTTGCTCACTTTTCCCCACTCTCTTGTCTGAAACCCTCAGAAATGGTCACAAACGGTGGATGCCGTCGGGTCGGTGCTTTGATCATTAACTCTGATGAGTGGGGCCGCGCTGGAGTGTGTCGCCCGTTGGACCTGACAATTGGGGCCGCATCGATGGTGCCGCTGTTCGCCCGTTGGGCCGTGGTTAGACTGTTGGGCCCTACGCGCGTCGCAACGACAGAAGCCTGCTATGCATGCATGACATGTCCAGCTAGCCTGCTATGCATGCACGTAGCTAGCCTGCCTGCATGCGCTGATGCCCGCCGCCACGATGCGCTGACCAGCCTCTTTCTGCATGTGAGCCGCCATGGACGCTGACCGGCCTCTTTCTGCACACGAGCCGCCACGGACGCAGGGACGGTCGCTGTCGCTGATTCGTCTCATCTCGCACGCTTGTATCCTCGATGGAGAGCATCATTTCAGACTTTTTGATCCACTCGCATCTATTCAGCGTGGCAATTAAAACCTGTTGGCAATTAATGTGGCATATCGGTCGACGCGGCTCGTTTGAACGTAGCAAATCCAAAGCGCAGCCGGTGCCACTCCCCTTCCCTTCCCCTTTCCCTATTTAAATCACCCACCCCTCCACCTATTCTCCACACATCCATTTGCACCGCCCCCTTCTCTTCTTCACCCAAACCGAGAGCACTCTCAAAGCGAGGTGAGAATGCAGTACAATGGCCCCACCTTCGAGCTCCCACCGACCGTGCCGGAGAGGCGGTATCCCGCCGGCGTCATCGTGGAGGGGTGCAAAGGAGTTTGCCCAGTGGTTCCTCGGTGCGGGCTTCGCCCACCTCCCGGCGGGCTCGCTGGTGATGTTCCGACTAGAGGAAGTGCGTCCAAACTCCAGCACTCCACCGATAGGGCTCATCGTCAACTTCACCAACAGATTTGATGCGTACTACCTCCTCGGCAAGGTGTTTTGGTGTGGGTGCGAATTTATCGCATTCACCACCTACAACATCTTCACCGACTTCAATAGCATCTTCCCCACCCGCAACGGTATGCACAGCCTCCCCTACTACCTCGGCGAGGATGGCATGGAGGAGGAGTAGTGAAGAGGAGCAGTGAAGAGGAGGCGCAGTGAAGATGGTGGTGAAGGCCCGGTCTCATGAAGCTTGTCTTGCCCTAGGGTGTTAGGGATTTTTATCTTTTATATATTTCTATCTTAATTATGTCATTGGTTGTACCGTGAACTTTTTATCTCTGTCGTGTTATATCATGTTGGGAACCCTAAGAACTATGTTATGCTTGCTACCCTTATTTGATATGATGTTGGTTATCTGTGTTTTGATTGCTACTTTTATATGTCGTTGGTTGTACCCTTATTTGTTTTGCTTGCTAGATGGATATGGTGCCGTAGCCGAGCCCTTCTGCTAAATCAATGAATGAAAGGGTATCCCTCAATGAAAACCAGCAAGTTTTGGGGTTAGCCTTGTAAAAATGGTTGGAGGGTAGCCCATTCGTCTTGTTATATTCATGTTGTGTAATATTTGTATTTTGGCCCTTATATTTTAGGGTGATGTTGATGTTGAAAAGAGCCATGTTGATGTTGAAAAGAAGAAGGAGAAAAGTTTTTTTTTTGAATTGTTGGTGGCCCTATTCCGTATATTGTATGAACAAAAACAAGCTACTTTTTGAATAGTTTGTGGCCATTTGGCATGATGAAATTAATTTTGGCCCTTATATTATAGGTTTTATTGGTTCCAAGTTTTGGCACGGGCGGTTAATGGACTAGTTGAGGTGTCAAAAAGGAAATTAAAGCTGGAAAGATGAGCCATGTTGATGTTGAAAAGAAGAATAAAAAGAAGCTGAATTTTTTGAATTGTTGGTGCCCATATATGTTGTAGGATACCTATATTGTATGAACAAAAAGAAGCTAGTTTTTGAATAGTTTGTGGCCATTTGGCAGGATGAAATGAAGGGTAGCCCATTGTTTACTTGTTGGTGGCCATATTGCATTAAACAAAATGGAAATTGTTGACTTCTTGGTGGCAATATCAATTGTTGTGTAATTTCAAACGATGTAACCTATTCTTATAATGTAACCAGCGTGCACTCAATCTCTGTAGGTGCAATCAAAACAATCAAGCAAAAAAACAGAGGAAAAACAGAGCCAGCGCATGCACTATTTTTCTAGGCCTCTTTAATCTTTGTGGGCCTTCGACAGTCAACGCAATGCGATGGCCCAACCAGAGCTTGGTTTCATTTTGGGCCCAATAACTATGTTTTTTTCTCTTGCCCTCGGTGTTGTCTGACGAAACTGAAAGTGTTTCTCTTGCCCTCGGTGTTGTATGACGAAACTGAAAGTGTCAAAAACTAACACCTACACAGATTCAGAGATGGATATAGATACATAGTTTAAGCAACACAGAGAGCACATGATCCACAAATTAAGCAACACAGAGAGCACATGATCCACAAACCCTTAAGCAAATTGTAGAGCACATGACACGCACAAATAATATCTCTAACGAGTTATGACCAGCAAGTAAGCAAATCCTAGAGCAACTATACAAAAATAAAATCCTAAAGCTATCAGATTCGCCTGCGTGTTCAACTGAATCATCTGCCTCAAGTTCTTGTTCATCTTCTTTAATTCCCCCTTCAGATCCTCATCCCCAACTGTCAGAGCAGCACTTTCAGAGACCAAATTCCGAGTGGCTGACGACAGATTAACCTCCCGGGTTGCGGCCCCATTGAATTGAAGCAAGCCCTCCCCTTGAAGCCTCCGAACATAGTCATCCATCCATTCAAAATGTGTGCATCTCTTCACGATATGAAACGAAATCATGAACCCTAAATCTCAGATCCAATGAAAAAGAATTAGAAGCAAAGAGAAAAAGAAAGGGTCAAAGAAAAATCATGAGATCTAACCTGCCCCTCTGGCTTTCTCTCGCATTTCATGAACTCGCGCCCAAAGTTGCCATTCTTGTCCTCCCTCGAAGTCAACCTTTTGAGTGGCGCGGTGCATGGGCAGTCAGGGCATCGCTCCATGGGCACTAGACCATACTGCGGCCACGAGGGGCGGGAGGCTGAAGTGGAGCTCGACATATCTAGGCGCCGGAGAAGAAGAAGAAGAAGCAGACGAGTGGCTCCTCTGGTCGCCGCCGAAGAAGTAGAAGACAGGGGAGGCAATGGTGGGCGAGCACAACCAACGTCTCGCAGATCGCCTCTCGTAGATCGCCCAAGGATCCAACGATGCGGAGCCGTCCTTGTGATCCAACGACGCGGAGCATGCACGCAGCCTGGCCTCAGAATTCCTTCTAGAAGACCATATCTGAGGGCTGTTACTTGGCGCTAGGGTATGATCGGACGGCGGATGTTCGGAGCTAGGGTTAGGCGAAACCACGCGGGGTTTAGAGGGGTTTTGAGTTGGTCAACGGGGTTATCTAGTGTTTGACCAATATTCAATTAAGCATAACTAATTTAAAAAAAATCCAAAAAAATGAAACCTTCGCGAATCATCATTTTATAAGACACACTAACGAGGGAAAAATACTAAACTTGGTCTACGGTCATTTAAAAAAAACCTAGTTGGCACGATCGTGGTTAAATGAGCACTATTAATTAAAAAAAATCGAAAAAATATAAAACCTGCGCACAATGTTGTCTTATGTGACATGTTACCAAAAAAATTCATAAACTTGTTCTACGGACATTTTCATGAAAAAACCTTCACGAATATGAGCTATCACGTACAACGTTACATAGAGTTCAAGGAAAGGAGGTAGGTTTTTTGAAAAATTAAAAAAAATCAAAAAAATCACCAAAGCTTCATTTCAAAGTGAATAAGAAGGATCTGAACTTAGTATTCCTTTTTCATATTTTAAACGTGGTTTTTAATGGTTTTTATTAAATCACATTATTTTGAAAAAAAATATAAAAATTTGAAGATTAATTCAATAAATAGTGAGACTTCGAATCTACACTATATAGATTGAATAGGTGTTAATAAAAAATATTTGGCTCATTTAGAGTAGATCCAAAAAATACTTGATTACAAATGGGGTAGTTTACCCTAGCTTCGGAGCACATTTGGAGCACATTTCCCGTGACTATAAGTTTTACCACGCAAAAGAGATTGGATTGATCACCTAACATTTACAATAGTTCAGCAAACATTGCAACATCACACCACAGATCAGAGTTCAAGTGTTCGTTCAAATTCAAATTTTGCCTAAAATTCAAATTCTGCCTAAAATTCAAATTTTGCGTAAAATTTCACATCAAAGTACGAATAACATTATTAAACCTTACAAGTTTTCACAGTTGTACAAATCCTTAAAGTTCAAAGTTGCACGCATACCAAGCTGCTGGCAGTGCTAATTCAGTGACTTCATTCTCCTCTGAATTAGCTGCAATCTGCTTTGCTGCTTCATTCTCTGTATTAGCTTCAATCTGCTCTAATGCTGCATTCTCCTCTGCATTTGTTGCTGCCCATTGTTCCTCCTCTCCAAATGAAGCATCCATTGTATTGGTACATAGCCTAGCAATGTGCCCTAGGGTTCCACATTTTTTGCACTTATGCTATCTTTTTACACGACCCTCTTCACCTCTTCTGATCTTGTTCTTCCTTGGTCTTCCTGGTGGTCTAGTCAGTATAGGAGAATGTAGTTTGAACCCTGGATCTACTATGTTCCATTGGTCTTTTCCCAAGAGTGCCGGCACATTGGAAGCATAAGCAGCCCTGAATTTGGCAACAGAAAAATAGTCAGATGTATTGATCAACTTCACCATCTACAACAATCATCAGATGTAGGGCATGTATGCATGGCTTCCCACGGAGCTGCCATTGCCTACAACTGCATTTCCTAGTTGCTAGGTTAACTGGATATCTCCATTCCCTATTTTTACTGTCAGTATATGTTACCTCAGCCTCGTGTGTCACCGCTCGAATGCATTTCATGTTCCGTCCTCTTGCCTTGGCATGCAATGCCTTAATAAGAGATGGGAGCGTAAGATGGCCAACATATTCTGTTTCTGCAATTCTTTTGCGAAGAGCCATCTTTATCATGATCATCTGCCGAATCTTATCAAATATTTGCCATATCAGAAGCCCTTTCAATGACTTGATCTTTGCATTGAAACACTCTACCAGGTTAATGGTCACATAGTCTACTTTGCAGACTTCATTGAATTTGCTTCTTGACCACAACTTTCCATGATTTGCATCTAGGTACTCCTTCACCAGAGGATTGTGAGCATACAACACTCTCAAATGATGCTCATGCTTCCTCTCACTGCATGTGTATGATGCTGGCCATAAGTTCTCATCATAAACTTTACCTTTGAATTTGTTTCTGAAATTCTGCGCTAGGTGTCGCATACATTCCCTATGTTCCACTCCAGGGAATACAATTCCCACTGCACTCTCCAAATCCTTGCAAGCATATGTGTGTATAGCTAAACCTGGGGGTGTACCTATAAGGTTGCGCAACTGCTGCAGAAACCAGACCTAACTTTCCTCAGACTCTGCCTCCACCACACCAAATGCAACTGGGAATAGCCAGTTGTGTCCATCAACTGCAGAAGCTACCACTAGTTGTCCTCTCCACCTTCCATTCAAAGCAGTTGCATCAACAGCCAAATAGGGCCTGATCCCATCAAGAAACCCCCGCCAACAAGCCTTGAAACAAACAAAAGCCCTCCTAAAACACTCCTTCTGAAATGACTTCCCTTTTATTTTGTATGTAACTATATGCTTATCAATCTCTACAACAATCCCTGGACTAGCAGCTTCCACTTCAGATTTAAATGTGTAGAGCAACTGAAAGCTCTCATTCCAAGGACCATTAATCCTGTCAAGAGCCATTTCCTTAGCATAGAAAATCCTCATGTAAGGTATATCAATCTTGTACTTCTCAAATAGCTTCCCATGGAGTGATGTTGGACCAAGTATTGGTGTTTCTCTCAACCAATCCAAAATTGCATCTGCCACCCACCTAGTCTTTGCTAGCTTTGTTTTAGCCTTCCCTCCTCCCCCCTCCAGGTGGACAAGTGTGCTGGTGTGGGTTCTTTTTTATCTTAAACAAAATAGGACCCAAACAAAATAGGGATATTGTTAGAAAACATTACACAATGATCTGAAAATAAAATGAATCAGTATAAACTGAAATACACAAACCTGAATGAACTTGCTCCTCAACATATGTGATGCATGCAACCTCCATCTACACCTATCATATGGGCAATGAACAGTGAACCTTGTTGGCTCACTCCTATCAATCACATATGTATTTTCAGTGAGAATGCAATATGTAGTCACTGCATTATGACAGTCCACCATCGACTGGAATATGGTGCCGACAGCTAGCTGAGGATCTTCCCTGTTCCACTCAATTGTTGGCATGTCCTCACCATCATATTCATCTAAAACTAGGATGTCGATGTTCTCATGCCTCTCTTCATTGTCAGTGTCATCAAATCTAGCACGGCTGATAGGTTCCTCCTGATATTCATCTTCCGGTGCTTGTTTACTGACAGTATCTACAAGATCAGGGAACATATTCTCATCCTCATCATCATTTCGAGGCACCTCTTCGTTTGGCTCTGCATCTTGCTCTACATCGGCTGCAGCAGCGACAGGAGAAGCAGCACAAGAAGCGGCAGCAGACATATTGTGACTTTCAGAACCACTAGCTTTTCTTCGTTTTGACCTACAAGGAGTGACGGGGTGATCACTATTAGCAGAGACAGAAGATTTCTGAACAACCTTCCCCTTGTCATGTTCATTGCATGGCTGAAGCACCTCGATAAGGATTTTACTGAAGCGTCTTTCAGCATTCAAAGTAAAGAGCAATCCAAGATGCTCATCGCAAGTTAGTGGGAGAAATTTTTGCTCGGTACTGCTGAAAAATTTCAGTTCAACAGCATCGGCAGGGCTCCACCCATATGAAGAATTTTGGAGCGCCGCGAGCAAATCTTTGAACGACATACTTGTTTCTACCACCTTTGGATAGAAAAATCCAGTAATCATATGTGGTTTTCTACCACGCAGCACACTAACTTCCATCCTAACCGACAGCCGGAAAGCAAGCGCGGGATCAATCCTATTCGATTCAGAAAAATTACAGTTAGGCCGGGAACAATTCAGCAAAATTTGATCGATTCACGCGACTAGCTGCCAAATTGGGCCGAATTTATGAATCAACAAATCAGTTAGAGGGGAAACAACACTTACCCAGGTGTAATCCAAGAATTATCCGCCGCCAATTCGACCCAATCCTCTCCACGGTCGATGGGCTTGAGAACCTGCTCCGCCGACATCGCTGCTTAATCCTGAGGGGGATGTGGGGGTAGATCTAGCGGAGGGCACGACGGCAGCGGAGGCGAAATGGGGTTAGTGGTTGGAGGGCATGACGGCGGCGGAGGCTGCACGACGACGGCGGAGGGGGGCAGATCGGTGTGGTGCTGTAGTGGCTCGAGGTTCAGACAAGCTCATCTGACGTGTCTCAATGCGACCCCACTTGTCAGGTCCAACGGGCGACAGAATCCAGCGCGGCCCCACTCGTCAGAGTTAACGGTCAATGGTTTGACCCGATGACATCCTCCGTTGTGACCATTTATGAGGGTTTCGGACAAGGGAGTGGGGAAAAGTGAGAAAAAGTTAAGAGCGTGGGGATGAATGAGTAGAGCTAAGGAACCAGGGGCACAGAAATAAAAATCCCTATCTTTTATGGTCATGCACCCATTGTGAGGGGTTTATTCTTATTGAATCTTGATAGTGATGATACACATGTTCATAACATTGATGCCAAAAGATGTAGAGTTGATAATGATAGTACCACTTTCTTGTGGCACTGCCGCTTAGGTCATATTGGTGTAAAGCGCATGACGAAACTCCATGCTGATGGACTTTTGGAGTCACTTGATTTTGAATCACTTGACACATGCGAACCATGCCTCATGGGCAAGATGACTAAAACCCCATTTTTAGGAACAATGGAACGGGCAAGTGACTTGTTAGAAATCATACATACTGATGTGTGCGGTCCGATGAGTGTTGACACGCGCTGTGGATTTTGTTACTTTCTCACCTTCACCGATAATTTGAGTAGATATGGGTATATTTACTTAATGAAGCATAAGTCTGAAATGTTTGAAAAGTTCAAGCAATTTCAGAGTGAAGTTGAGAATCATCGTAACAAGAAGATTAAATTCCTACAATCTGATCGAGGGGGAGAGTACCTGAGTTATGAGTTTAGCAATCACTTAAGACAATGTGGAATTGTTTCACAACTGACGCCGCCTGGAACACCACAACATAATGGTGTGTCGGAATGTCGTAATCTTATCTTATTGGATATTGTGCGTTCTATGATGTCCCTTACCGATCTGCCACTCTCGTTTTGGGGTTATGCGTAAGTGACAGCTGCATTCACTTTAAATAGGGCACCATCTAAGTCCGTGGAGACGACACCATATGAACTATGGTCTGGCAAGAAACCTAAGCTGTCGTTTCTTAAGGTTTGGGGCTGCGATGCTTATGTCAAAAGGCTTCAGCCAGAAAAGCTCGAACCCAAAGCGGACAAATGCGTCTTCATAGGATACCCAAAGGAGACAATTGGGTATACCTTCTATCTTAGATCCGAGGGCAAAGTGTTTGTCGCTAAGAATGGGTCCTTTCTCGAGAAAGAGTTTCTCCCGAAAGAATTGAGTGGAGGAAGATAGAACTTGATGAGGTTGTTGAACCTTCACTTCAACCAGAGAGCAGCGCAGCATAGAAAGATGTTTCTGTAGCACCTACGTCAGTTGAGGAGGAAGCTAATGATAGTGATCATGAAGTTTCGGATCAAGTTACTATCAAACCTCGTAGGTCGACAAGGATACGTACTACTCCTGAGTGGTACGGTAACCCTGTCTTAGAGGTCATGTTGTTGGACAACGATGAACCTACGAGCTATGGAGAAGCGATGGTGGGCCCGGATTCCGACAAATGGTTAGAGGCCATGAAATCTGAGATGGGATCCATGTATGAAAACAAAGTATGGACTTTGGAAGTATTACCTGAGGGGCAAAAGGCCATTCAGAATAAATGGATCTTAAGAAGAAGATGGACGTGGACGGTAATGTCACCGTCTATAAAGCTCGACTTGTGGCAAAGAGGTTTTCACAAGTTCAAGGAGTTGACTACGATGAGACTTTCTCACCCGTAGCGATGCTTAAGTCCGTCAGAATCATGTTGGCTATAGCTGTATTTTTCAATTATGAAATCTAGCAGATGGATGTCAAAATAGTGTTCCTTAACGGTTTCCTTAAGGAAGAGTTGCATATGATGCAACCGGAAGGTTTTGTCAATCCAGAGAATGCTGACAAAGTGTGCAAGCTCCAGCGATCCATTTATGGACTGGTGCAAGCATCTCGGAGTTGGAATCTTCGCTTTGATGAGGTGATCAAAGTGTTTGGGTTTATACAAGTTTACAGAGAAGCTTGTATTTACAAGAAAGTCAGTGGGAGCTCTATAGCGTTTCTAATATTATATGTGGATGACATATTGCTGATTGGAAACAATATAGAACTTTTGGAAAACATGAAGGAATATTTGAACCAGAGTTTTTCAATGAAGGACCTAGGAGAAGTTGCTTTCATATTAGGCATCAAGATCTATAGAGATAGATCGAGACGCTTAATAGGACTTTCACAAAGCACATACCTTGATAAGATTTTGAAGAAGTTCAAAATGGATCAGTCCAAGAAGGGGTTCTTGCGTGTTTTGCAAGGTGTGAAGTTGAGTAGGACTCAATGCCCAGCGACTACAGAGGATAGAGAAAAGATGAGTGTCATCCCCTATGCTTTAGCCATAGGCTCTATTATGTATGCGATGTTGTGCACAAGACAAGATGTCATCCTTGCCATAAGTATGGCCGAAAGGTTTCAAAGCGATCCAGGAGTGGAATACTTCTGGACGGCGGTCAAGAATATCCTTAAGTACCTGAAAAAGACTAAAGAAATGTTTCTCGTTTATGGAGGTGATCAAGAGCTCGTCATAAAGGGTTACATCGATGCAAGCTTGGACACTGATCCGGATGACTCTAAGTCTCAAATTGGATATGTATATATTCTAAATGGGGGGGGGGGCGGTAAGCTGGTGCAGTTCCAAGCAAAGCATGGTAGCCGATTCTACATGCGAAGCGGAGTACATAGCTGCCTCGGAGGCAGTGAAGGAAGGTGTCTGGATGAAGCAGTTCATGACAGATCTTGGAGTTGTGCCCAGTGCACTGGACCCAATGACTCAGTTCTATGACAACACTGGTGCCATTGCTTTGGCGAAGGAACCAAGGTTTCACAAGAAGAGCGGACACATAAAGCGACACTTCAATTCCATCTGCGATGCGATCAAGGAGGAGGACATAAACATTTGCAAAGTACATACGGATCTTAATGTTGCAGATCCATTGACTAAACCTCATCCACGGGCAAAACATGATCAACACCAGAACTCTATGGGTGTTAGATTCATTACCATGTAATGCTAGATTATTGATTCTAGTGCAAGTGGGAGACTGTTGGAAATATGCCCTAGAGGCAATAATAAAGTGGTTATTATTATATTTCCTTGTTCATGATAATCGTTTATTATCCATGCTATAATTGTATTGATCGGAAACTCAAATACATGTGTAGGGATGACACTCACAGGGCATGGGTACGGGTTGAGCCACCCCATACCCTTACCTATTCACCCTGAACTTACCTATCACCCATACCCATACCCGTCAAGGGTACAATATTTTCCCATACCCGTCACCCGATAGGGTATATGGGTACCTGTGGGTAAAAATATCCGCATTTACAACACATCAATTGAGTAGAAAATAGTTGTAAAAAGCAACATATAATCATAAATTATTAATAGCAACACATGTTAAACAACAATGTACAACAACACATTCTCATAAACAGAATTACTTGCCTATAAAGCGACACATAAAAATGTTAAACAACAACACATAATCATAAATAACAACACATAGGCATACCCTTTAAGTTCATAAAATCATGATAAATTATAGAGATAATTTGACT
Source organism: Thinopyrum elongatum (assembly GCA_011799875.1). NCBI lineage: Eukaryota > Viridiplantae > Streptophyta > Magnoliopsida > Poales > Poaceae > Thinopyrum > Thinopyrum elongatum. The sequence continues at coordinate 160,995,794 of CM022299.1, forward strand.
ACACATTAGAGTTTTTACCTAGTGCGATTATGAGGGGAAAATTAATATATTAGGATATGAAAGGAAACTCACTTGTCAACATTTTAGATGGGTAGATGGTACGCGGGCATGGGTTATATGATCCCATACCCGTACTCTCTCTACCCGATGGGTATGATATTTTCCCATTTAAGTACCCACGGGTAAACTTTTGTCGCATACCCTTACCCTAATAGGGTTTTTACCCGTAGGGTACGCGGGTAATGGGTACCCATTGCCATCCCTATACATGTGTGGATACATTGACAACAACATGTCCCTAGTGAGCCTCTACCGGACTAGCTCGTTGATCAAAGATGGCTATGGTTTCCTAGCCATAGACATGAGTTGTCATTTCATAACGGGATCACATCATTAGGAGAATGATGTGATGGACAAGACCCAAACTATAAACATAGCATATGATCGTATCAAGTTTATTGCTATCGTTTTCTGCATGTCAAGTATCTGTTCCTATAATCATGAGATCATGCAACTCACTAACACTGGAGGAGTACCTTGTGTTTATCAAACATCGCAACGTAACTAGGTGACTATAAAGATGCTCTACAGGTATCTCTGAGGGTATCTGTTGAGTTGGCATGGATCGAGACTGGATTTGTCACTCCGTATGACGGAGAGGTATCTCGGGGCCCACTCGGTAATACAACATCACAATGAGCTTGCAAGCAACGTGAATAAGGAGTTAGCCACGGGATCTTGTATTGCAGACCGAGTAAAGAGACTTGCCGGTAGCAAGATTGAACTAGGTATGGAGATACCGACTATCGAACCTCGGGCAAGTAACATACCGATGGACAAAGGGAACTGCATACGGGATTAGCTGAATACTTGACATCGTGGTTCAACCGATAAAGATCTTCATTGAATATGTAGGAACCAATATGGGCATCCAGGTCCCGCTATTGGTTATTGACCGGAGAGGAGTCTCGGTCATGTCTGCATATTCCCGAACCTATAGGGTCGCATGCTTAACGTTCGGTAGCGCTAGGGTAGTATTGAGATATTAATAGTGAAAAATCCGAAGGTTGTTTGGAGTCCCAGATGGGATCCGGGGCGTCACGAGGAGCTCCCAAATAGTCCGGAGGTAAAGATTCATATATGGAAGTTGTTATTGGGGTTCCGAAAAAAGTTTGAGTTTTTTGGTATTGTACCGGGAAGGTTCTAGAAGGTTCTGGATTGGGGCCCACGGACCCACATGAATGTGGGTAGTGGGGAAAGTCCCCACAACCCTAGTCTAGGCGCACCAAGATCCTCCCTTAAAAGGAATAGTATCATATCCCGAAGGGATAAGATCAGGATCCCTAAAAAGGGGGATAGCAACCGGTGGGGAAGGAAAGGAGGGATTTCCTTCCTCCCCTTTGACCAACGATCCTAGGGCCTTGGAGGGAAGCCACCAGCCCCCTCCATGCCTATATAAAGGTGGGTAGGCATTGGGGGCAGCCGCCCTTTGACCCTTGCCCGTTACCTCGCCCAACTCCTCCCATGTTTCACCGGTACGCGCTTGGCGAAGCCCTGCCGGAGTTCCGCTGCCACCACCACCATCATGCTATCGTGTTGGTTCACATCTCATCTACCTCCTCTCCCTCCCTTGATGGATCAAGAAGGAGAGGACACCGTCGAGACGTACGTGTGCTAAACTCGGAGGTGCCGCACGTGCGGTACTTGGACCGGATTGGATCTCGAAGCGAGTACGACTACGCCAACCACGATCTCTAGATCGTTAACGCTTTCGGTATACAAGGGTATGTAGACACCACTCTCTTCTCATAGATTTTCATCTCCTAGATTGATCTTGGTGAGCGTAGGAAATTTTTTGTTTCCCATGCAATGTTCCCCAACACAAGCAAGGAGAAAGAGGGGTTATGATGGAAGACAATGAAGAAGAAGAGGATGATGACAACTATCCTATGTTCCCTGAATACGGTGATACTGCAATGGGGGAAGCTGAAGATCAAGAGGCACCAGATGTGCCTGCTGATGATGATTGATACGTCTCCGTCGTATCTACTTTTCCTAACGCTTTTGCTCTTGTTTTGGACTCTAATTTGCATGATTTGAGTGAAACTAACCACGACTGACGCTGTTTTCAGGAGAACTATCTTTTCTTTTGTGCAGAAATAAAAGTTCTCGGAATGGAACGAAACTTTTTGGAGAATTATTTACAATAAATAAAAAATACTGGAACCAAGAAGCACCAGAGGGGGGCCCCTGGCTGGCCACAGGAAACCAGGGCGCGCCACCCCCTCCAGGCGTGCCCTGGTGGGTTGTGAGGCCCTCGTGGCTTCCCTGACCCTAATTCCAATGCTATAAATTCCTATGTTTGGAGAAAAAAATTAGAGAGGGATTTTCATCGCGTTTTACTATATGGAGCCGCTGCCGCCTCCTGTTCTTCATCGGGAGGCCAGATCTTCGGTCTTTGCCATCACCAACCCTCCTTCATCACCAATACCATGATGCTCCCCACCGGGAGTGAGTAATTCCTTCGTAGGCTCGCTGGTCGGTGAGGAGTTGGATGAGATTATCATGTAATCGAGTTAGTTTTGTTAGGGCTTGATCCCTAGTATCCACTATGTTCTGAGATTGATGTTGCTATGACTTTGCTATGCTTAATGCTTGTCACTAGGGCCCGAGTGCCATGATTTCAGATCTGAACCGTTTATGTTTTCACCATTATATCTATCCATGGAGATCCATAGCTACGAGAGGGGAGAGCATCTTCATACCCTTGAAGATCACCAAGCGGAAGCGTTTATCAACGGGGTTGATGTAGTCGTACACCTTCACGATCCTTCCCGATCAAGTACCGAACGTACGGCACCTCCGTGTTCAGCACACGTTCAGCTCAATGACGTCCTCGCCTTCTTGATCCAGCAAGTGTAGGGTAACGCAGCAGAAAACAAAAAATTTCCGCCCTACGCACCAGCCCAGGACCACTATGGAGACTGCATACAAGGTTTTGATCATTTCGTTACCGACTCATAGCGCAGCGGAAGTAGAGTCGATGACGATCGTCAGTGCAGATCCCCGCAGCTAGGATTTACAACCTCCCAACCGCGAGGATGTATACCCTCATCCGCCACCCGGACAGCCCTCTGGGAGGCGGTCGGACAGTCCCCGGACGGTGTCGCGGACAGTCCTTCGGGAGGACTCACAGAACTCGGACCGTCACTTGGACAGCCCTTCGGGAGGCACTCACGAACAGCCCCACGGGCACTAAGATCGAAACTACGACCTCTCTACAGAGTTGCACACATACGGTGTCATCTATCCGGCAGGGCTTCGCCGTCCAGAACTAGTTCCCACCGGAACCCAGACAGCCTTTCGGCACTACGAAACTATTTTGTGGGAGGGAGAGAGAATGCCAGATCATGCATGGCTTGTGTGAGAGAGTTGGAGTGGAGTTGGAGAGCACCTCTCCTCCTCCTTATATAGTGGTGGAAGGGGTGGAGGGGGCTGAAAATTCAGCCCACTAAACATGGGGAAAACATGTTCCCACAAAACAAGGAGAACATGTTCCCACCAAACAAGGGAAAAACATGTTCCCTTGTCCATGGTGTTCCCCCATGGGGCCCCACCTTCCTCCCAACACTCTCCACCATTTGTGGGGGCTGCCCCTCACCATGGGGGGCCCCCCAACATCTTTTTCCAGCCACAAGGGGCTGCCCCCTCAAGGGGGGCGCCCCCAAAACAGCCCCCATGATCCGTGGGATCTTGTCCCCTCACGCTGGGACAAGATGTTTTCCGCGACTATTACTTCTGAAAAATTCCGAAAGGTCCCAGAACATTTCTGACACCCTCTAAAATTATCTGGACACGCTCTGGAACATTTCCAGTATGGTGGTTTAATTAAAAACCATCTTTGTTTACCTAGTAAACAACTCCGGCAACTCCGAAACTTTTTTTCGGTTTTATCTCCGGAAAAATTCCAGAAATTACCAAACCAATCTGGCAACCTCCAAAACATTCCCCGTGCTTGCCGAAACCTTTTTGGATCAATGGTTTTATCCGAAACAACTTTTCGGTTTTACCGAAACTTTTTCGGTGTTCTCTCCGGAACTTTTCGGTTGTCTCTGAAACTTTTCCAGTGACTTTCTCTCGGACTCCTTGTCTAGTATTCAGCAGATAGACGACCCTTAAGCGTGTGACCCTATAGGTTCGGTGAAGTATAGACATGACCGGAACACTTTCCGATCAATGATCAGCATCGGAGCCGTGGACACCCATATTGACCCCTATACCCACACGAATGAATATTCGAGTGAACCTCTAGTTGCCGTGTGCTATTCCTGTTGCTTCACGATATGTTACAAATACCCGAGGTGAGACATGTTGGCATTTCCGTGGATCAACAACTTGTCCACTATGCTAGTTACCTCGTTACCGGTATCGTTCTCTTTTCTCGTTCCCGTGTTCCGGCATCCCCGTCATCAAATCACAAAGTGTCTGGCCAGACGATGATGGATACCGTAACACCGAGAGGGCCCAGAGATATCTCTCCATCGTCGGAGGAGCAAATCCCAATCTTGAGCTATCAAGTTACTTGACATACTTTTCCATGAACCCGTAAGCCGCCGTAATAGCCACCCATTTACGGATGACGTTTAACAAACCCCAAAGTTCATGAAGCAAGCATGAAGAAACTCGATACTCTCATGGTCTAAGGAATTATGCAAACGTAAACCATCTCTGTGTTATTAACCATTAACTTGTGATGAATGTATCTCATAGCATAACATCAATTCGGGTCGATTCAACACAAATGTTCTTCTAACATTGTGCCCTCAAAGTTGCTGGCATAGACATGCCCATGATCAGGAAAACAGGACCATCATGCAACACTTGAGCTAGTCTTAGAGGCTAGACTAGGAATACATTTTACCGTTTATTATTCCACACGTGCATATGAGTCTTCCTCCGAGCCTCGTGGTTATTGTAGACTCGAGAACCATAGCAGTTATAGCATGGAACATAAACCTAATTATGAGCATGGAGATAAATAATAACATTTATTATTGCCTCTAGGGCATATCTCCTACAGACTCCCACTTGCACTAGAGTCAATAATCTAGTTAATGCTAATGCACTTTACACCTGTGGCACACCGGTGTAAATATGCTTCGCTTGTGGTATAGCCTGATGTCCAATGGATCTGACGACTTCAGCTCCGTGTGTATCTTTTCATATCCTCGCGTTTTCACGCTTTCACAAAATTCATATTTTGTGTGGACTTGGTTTTGTATGTATGTGAATCACAGGTCGAACCTGGATTCCTCAGACTGAGTTATGGAGCAACTACCTGCAGTAGTGTCCCATTGACAAAAGCCATCTTGGAACCATACTAAGTTCATGAATGAACTATATTATTTAACATCTTCTTTATCGCTTTTAAAAGCAGCAACATACTTCGCCTCTGTTATAGAATTCGCCACAGTAACTTGTTTGGAACAATTTCCAACTACCGTGCCACCATATTGTGTGTTACACAAAAACCCTCAATTTAAATCGAAAATCGCTTGGAGCATGGATGAAGGCTGTATCGATGTAACCTTTTACAACGAACTCTTCATGATCTCCGCTTGCGAGAAAACATGTCATCAGTGCTACTATAGTACTCAATGACCCTTTTTCACTGTTGTCCCATGATCAGTACTTTTGATCACTTTGGTATCTATACGCGCAACAACTTTGGGAGTATTGGACATATCTGGTTTGTTTTTACATACCATGGAATACATGATTAATCCAAACACAAGAGTGTGTGGAATCTCCATCATGTATTTTGCTCATTAGTGTTTTGGGACACCGAGTCTTGCAAAAACTCTTTCCATGTGACTTCGGCAAGAATCACTCCTTGACGTTTTTAATGCTAAAAGGTTTTAGCATCTTGTCAATATGTATCTTTGCTTAGCCCCATTAGGTAAATCTATCTCCATAGATCATCATGCCTAATATAAAGGCTATTTAGCCCAAGCACTTCATCGAAAAACTATTTTCTAATGAAGTCCTAATTCGTGTCAAGAAATTTATTTCCAATTAACAATGTGTCAAGCACACAACGTTTTTTTTAGAAATTTTATTATGCTCCCACTTACTTTCTTGAATCATAAGCATCTTCGTTACCCATTGATGAAGTCAAACCCCTTTGACTATTTCATCAAAACACAAAGATTCCAACTCCATTTTGCTCTCTTCTGTCCATTGCTGGAACTCTGAAGTTTGCATACTTACTAGCATCCTCTGGATTGACAAAATACCTTGGACTGTAACACATGCAAGTCCTTGGTTTCATTTCCATTAGATGGAAATCCTTTTGTCATCCATGTTTCATATCTCATGATATGTAATATGTATTAATTGCTAGTTCAACCTGAACCGACTTTAAGCATCGCTACGGTGAAACAACCTCATCGTAGTCAACTCCTTGAACTTGTTATTTAAACAAGTCGAGCTTTATGGATAAAACATTTTTATCCGTATCAGTTTTTAGTTCCATAAATATTCATTAGACTCTAAGTCTTCCGAAAGGTGTATCAAGGTTTTAATCTTCAATCACTTATATGGAAACTAACTCGGGTTGTATTGGCATTTAGCCAATTCCGGAGTCAGGGCCCATCAACGCTTCCTTGTGTATCGTAGGTATACTATTGTCTAACAACAATATCTCGTCTGCGCACCTGAGAGGTTTGCACGAGCCTTGCCTACATGGTTCAGCTGCAAGTTCGACCAAAGTCCGTACATTTTATTGTAGAGACTTCCGTATCAGTCGTAGTAGGAAACTCTGGAATTACTTCCAAGGTCTCTTTCCTTTGACCTGATGACGGAGATACTGGTTATCTCGTCGAGTTGCATTATTCTCCCACTCACCTTTTTGAAAGAACCATTTTCTTCAAAAAGCATACCGTTCTTTGTGGCAAACCTATTTGCCTCGGTATAGTGAGGGAGGAATACCCAATTGCTTGGGATAACCTACAAAGTAGCACTTGTCTGATTTGGAATAGGTTTGTAACCTTTTACACAAGCCCCATATTCCAAATGTTTAAGAAAAGATATAACATGGTTGGGCGTACCATACCATGGTGTCATTTCAATAGACCCGATGGAGCTCTTTTCAGTGTAAAAGCCGCAGTCTCTAAAGCATCACTTTCAAAAGGGATAATGGCAAATTTATTTATGTCATCTTTGATCTTACCATGTCATAAATGGTTCGATTACATCTTCACGGACTTTCCACATGCAGTGGTGTTCCAGGAGGTGTAAGTTATGAAACCCCTTTCACAACTCATCAGACATTCGCTAAACTTGTAACTCAAATATTCCTTTCTGCAATCGAATTGTAGAAACATAATTTTCTTGTTACAATAACTTCTACTTCATTCTTGAAAACCTTTTGAATAAATTCAAAAGATCTAGACTTACGTCTCATCAAGTAAATATCCATATATCTACTTGAGTCATTTTTGAAGGTAGACAAATCCACTGTTTGCAACAATATTTATCGGACTACATACATCAAAATTTATGATCACCAATAAGTTCTTTGCTCGTTCCTTATGGCCTGTGAATGGTATTTTAGTCACTTCACTTTTCGGAGGAAATTTGCAAGTGTCAGATGATTCAAAATCAAAGGACTTCAAAAATCCATCATAATGGAATTTATCCAAGCGGGTTTCTCCAATGTGACTAAATGTAGTGCCACACTTGTGTGGTATTCTCTTAGTCTTACGACATTTAGCATCAGTGTTATGGATGTATCATATTACTATCAATATTCATAACATACATCCCATCTTGGATGGAAGTATGGCCCTTCATGTTATTCATAATACTGAACAACAATTGTTGTTTTTATGAACAACTCTTTTGCAACAAACATTGTGCAATGGGCTAGAGTGTGTGAAACTCTAAAATGAATTATGAAAGTAAACACAGAGGTAATATATTATTATCAATATTCATAACATACATCTCATTCATAATGAAAGTATGGCCCTTATGTTATTCATAACATCGAACATCAAAAGTTCTCTTATGAACAACCTTCTTGCAACATACCTTATGCAAAGGGCTAGAGTTTGTGAAAACTCTAAATGAATTATGAAAATAAACCCAGACGGTAGTACACCGATGGAAGGTATAGTAACATTTACTATGTTCCCTGTGTATACCTAAACCTCATTCCTGGCTAGTCTTTCAGGCCATAGTAGTTCTTACATCGAGTTGCAACAGAATTCAATCGAGCGGGTACCTTTGTGATTAACTCACAATACCCAAGAATTAGTGATTAACATGTTTAATCATAATTCCCAAGAACTATATCTTTGACCAGCCTTCCATACATCAAAAACTTGTATGACATTCATACATGAGCTGGATATTCCAGTCTTCTTTCTTATTGCCTTTATACTTCTAACAGTTTAACTTTCAGTATTTCTCCTACTCTCAGAAGAAGCACCCAACTTAAGAGTGGCGTTAGCCCCGGACTTCCTAGGCGTGAAAGTTTTACTAACACCCTTCGGACACTTCCTTTCTCTTTAAGTTGTTGTTTTATTCACCTTTCATCATATGACAGGCGTTCTTCTGGATCCCTCTCTTATCAGTCTAATGCATAGTAAACTCCTTTACTAATAGTTTGCAAACAAACATTGCTTTGGATATCTCATATCTTTTAGCCTTTGTCTGTCTCTGAAAATGATTTTCAGATTCCATGAATATCACATAACTATCCAAACTTTCGAAGTTCGGGTCTCATGGAAGCAAACATATTGCACTTGACTGAAACGGAATTCTAGCTTTTGGATCGAAGGATGAGAGTCACATGATCCATAGCATAAGCGAGAGAATGCCAAAGTATGCGATAGGACAAAGTCCTTCTCGGCACTCTTGAGGACAATCCTCACATTACGTTACCAACCGTAAAGTTTTAACCAGATATTTAACAGCTATTCAATTTTAATAGGGAAGGTGGAAACGCGAGCCATAATTCTACAACTATTATGCAAACCACACTTAGACAGTGTTCATAATTAATTGCACTGAGAATTAAACAAGTCAATTCAAAAGTGCGCTCCCACTCAAATCAATATCTCTCAAAATTGATTTTGAGTGATACAAGATCCAGACTTCAATTCATCGCCATAGAATCATCATCTCATGACGGGAATTTTAATCGATAGGCCAACTTGCCGATAACATCTCTATGTGACTCTTGTTCATCTTTCGATGCGTGTGTTCCGAGCTCATGACTTTCATGCCTGAACGTCAAGACAACCAAGTGATCACGCTGCGAGGTCTCAACTCACCCGCCTCACACTTCCCTAATCGTTCGTACCCATGCATCCATGGCGCACCCCGAAAAGTTAGGTGCCGTGACGGTGCTACACTTGGGAGAACACTAACTACTTGATATTTTTGTGAGAGATCACCCTAATAAAAAGTGACATCCGCGCAATCAAGAAGTGTGCATCATAAGGGATTAACATCTCAGGCAATTCATAATAGCATGATATGGTATAGCCCTTTCTGACGGAGAAGTCTTGTATTTCTTCGTCTTCGGCATTCGCATCGGTGTTCACCTTCGCGAAGATTGCCACCACCTTGTCGATGCACCAGATAATATTGCTATCTCTATAGCTAATAAAATAATGCATTACAACAAGGTTGACACGCAGGTCATTAAAGTGCAATCATATGGCTCCAGCCATCATGCCGAATCATGACACGCAGGTCATGTTAATAAATTTACATTATATAGTCATCTCATACATAATCAAATTATTATGAGCACTGCTATACCACATCACATGCACATGCAAACCCTCCTGCAAAACCAAGTTAGACGCCTCTAATTGGTTCATGCAAAAACTTGTTTTTCGTGGCTTCTAAGGTTTCGAAACAAACCAAAGCTACCAACGTCCATCATCAAGTATGATAATTCAAGTCGCTAGATTAACAATGCGGGGTGTATGAAGCACGAGATAATAAAATCTTGAACCCCATACTAAACTTTGTCATATGCATGACCGCCGTGCAGATCATATCTGCATTGCCCTTTTGTCTGCGAAATTTCATCTTTCTTTTTAACTACGGTGGAATTCAATGAACTGTTAGCACTTCATTGATCAATCAGGATCGCGGATTGCCAGAACATTGAAAGTCCACCATGCTGTTATCAAGATCAGAAATATGCAAATTCCAGGGAAGCAACAAGAACATCGGGTAACAGATTTCATCTGCTACCCGCACAAATAATTTTCAGTAATAGAACTCATCTACTACCTAATTATATTGTGCAACACCCATACATCTCATGTATTCTAGATCACAACCTGCATCTACGCATAGCACGGCTCATGATGCCACTGTAGGGTAACGCAGCAGAAAACAAAAATTTTCCGCCCTACGCACCAGCCCAGGACAACTATGGAGACTGCATACAAGGTTTTGATCATTTCGTTACCGACTCGTAGCGCAGCGGAAGTAGAGTCGATGACGATCGTCGGTGTAGATACCCGCAGCTAGGATTTACAACCTCCCAACCGCGAGGATGTATACCCTCATCCGCCACCCGGACAGCCCTCCGGGAGGCGGTCGGACAGTCCCCGGATGGTGTCGCGGACAGTCCTTCGGGAGGACTCACAAAACTCGGACCGTCACTTGGACAGCCCTTCGGGAGGCACTCACGAACAACCCCACGGGCACTAAGATCGAAACTACGACCTCTCTACAGAGTTGCACACATACGGTGTCATCCATCCGGCAGGGCTTCGCCGTCCAGAACTAGTTCCCACCAGAACCCAGACAGCCTTTCGGCACTAAGAAACTATTTCGTGGGAGGGAGAGAGAATGCCAGATCATGCATGGCTTGTGTGAGAGAGTTGGAGTGGAGTTGGAGAGCACCTCTCCTCCTCCTTATATAGTGGTGGAAGGGGTGGAGGGGGCTGAAAATTCAGCCAACTAAACATGGGGAAAACATGTTCCCACAAAACAAGGAGAACATGTTCCCACCAAACAAGGGAAAAACATGTTCCCTTGTCCATGGTGTTCCCCCATGGGGCCCCACCTTCCTCCCAACACTCTCCACCATTTGTGGGGGCTGCCCCCCACCATGGGGGGCCCCCAACATCTTTGTCCAGCCACAAGGGGCTGCCCCCTCAAGGGGGGCGCCCCCAAAACAGCCCCCATGATCCGTGGGATCTTGTCCCCCCACGCTGGGACAAGATGTTTTCCGTGACTATTACTTCTGAAAAATTCTGAAAGGTCCCAGAACATTTCTGACACCCTCTAAAATTATCTGGACACGCTCTGGAACATTTCCACTATGGTGGTTTAATTTAAAACCATCTTTGTTTACCTAGTAAACAACTCCGGCAGCTCCGAAACTTTTTTTCGGTTTTATCTCCGGAAAAATTCCAGAAATTACCAGACCAATCTGGCAACCTCCAAAACATTCCCGGTGCTTGCCGAAACCTTTTTGGATCAATGGTTTTATCCGAAACAACTTTTCGGTTTTACCGAAACTTTTTCGGTGTTCTCTCCGGAACTTTTCCGTTGTCTCTGAAACTTTTCCAGTGACTTTCTCTCGGACTCCTTGTCTAGTATTCAGTAGATAGACGACCCTTAAGCGTGTGACCCTATAGGTTCGGTGAAGTATAGACATGACCGGAACACTTTCCGATCAATGATCAGCATCGGAGCCGTGGACACCCATATTGACCCCTATACCCACACGAATGAATATTCGAGTGAACCTCTAGTTGCCGTGTGCTATTCCTGTTGCTTCACTATATGTTACAAATACCCGAGGTGAGACATGTTGGCATTTCCGTGGATCAACAACTTGTCCACTATGCTAGTTACCTCGTTACCGGTATCGTTCTCTTTTCTCGTTCCCGTGTTCCAGCATCCCCGTGATCAAATCACAAAGTGTGTGGCCAGACGATGATGGATACCGTAACACCGAGAGGGCCCAGAGATATCTCTCCATCGTCGGAGGAGCAAATCCCAATCTTGAGCTATCAAGTTACTTGACATACTTTTCCATGAACCCGTAAGCCGCCGTAATAGCCACCCATTTACGGATGACGTTTAACAAACCCCAAAGTTCATGAAGCAAGCATGAAGAAACTCGATACTCTCATGGTCTAAGGAATTATGCAAACGTAAACCATCTCTGTGTTATTAACCATTAACTTGTGACGAATGTATCTCATAGCATAACATCAATTCGGGTCGATTCAACACAAATGTTCTTCTAACATTGTGCCCTCAAAGTTGCTGGCATAGACATGCCCATGATCAGGAAAATAGGACCATCATGCAACACTTGAGCTAGTCTTAGAGGCTAGACTAGGAATACATTTTACCGTTTATTATTCCACACGTGCATATGAGTCTTCCTCCGAGCCTCGTGGTTATTGTAGACTCGAGAACCATAGCAGTTATAGCATGGAACATAAACCTAATTATGAGCATGGAGATAAATAATAACATTTATTATTGCCTCTAGGGCATATCTCCTACAGCAAGAGGGCCAAAGTAGTAGATGAGTTCCGGCAGCACGACGGCGTGGTGATGGTGTTGGTGAAGAACAATCTCCACAGGGCTTCGCCAAGCACAACGGAAAGTATGATGGAGAATAAACTAGAGGGGACAGGGTTTCCGGCACACGGCTTGGTGAATCTTGATGTGTTCCGGGTGCTAGCCCTGCCCCTCTAATTATATGTTGAGCCCTAGGGTCATTTCTTGGAGAAAGAGCCTCCTCAAAGTCGGTTTGGCACGCAAGGCAAGAGTCCTTCTCGGACTCCAGGACCAGACGCCACGGTCCTCGGCGTCTGGCCCCAGACGCCAGGGTCCCTGGCGTCTGGCCTCCTGGCCTCCACAAAGCTCCTTTTTGCACCTTCCTAAAGCTTCGTGGTTTTTACACCTTGGCCCAAATAAAGTGTTCTCATACCCAAACATTTTGGGAAACATCCGAAACCCCTTCCGGCGAATTTCGGAACCCTTCCGGAGACCAAACACTATTATCCCATATATCAATCTTTACCTCCGGACTATTCCGGAGCTCCTCGTCATGTCAATGATCTCATCCGGGACTCCAAACAACATTCGGTCACCAACATACATAACTCATATAATACTATATCGTCAATGAATGTTAAGCGTGCAAACCCTATGGGTTCGAGAATGATGTAGGCATGACCGAGACGCTTCTCTGGTTAATAGCCAATAGCGGGACCTGGATGCCCATATTGGTTCCTACATATTCTACGAATATCTTTATCGGTCGAACCTTTATGACAACATACATAGTTCCTTTTGTCTGTCGGTATGTTACTTTCCCGAGATTCGATCGTCGGTATCTCCATACCTAGTTCAATCTCGTTATCGGCAAGTCTCTTTACTCGTTCCGTAATACATCATCCTGTAACTAACTCCTTAGTCACTTTGCTTGCAAGCTTCTTGTGATGTTGTATTACTGAGAGGGCCCAGAGATACCTCTTCGTCACACGGAGTGACAAATCCCAGTCTCGATCCATGCCAACCCAACAAACACCTTCGGAGATACCTGTAGAGCACCTTTATGATCACCCAGTTACGTTGTGATGTTTGATGGCACACAAGGCATTCCTCTGGAGTCTGGGAGTTGCATGATCTCATGGTCGAAGAAACATGTATTTAACATTAAGAAAGCATTAGCAATAAACTGAACGATCATATGCTATGCTAACGGTTGGGTCTTGTCCATCACATCATTCTCCTAATCATGTGATCCTGTTATCAAATGACAACACATGTCTATGGTTAGGAAACCTTAACCATCTTTTGATGAACGAGCTAGTCTAGTAGAGGCTCACTAGGGACACGGTGTTGTCTATGTATCCACACATGTATCTGTGTTTCTGATCAATACAATTCTAGCATGGATAATAGACGTTTATCATGAACAGGGAAATATGATAATAACCAATTTATTATTGCCTCTAGGGCATATTTCCAACAGTCTCCCACTTGCACTAGAGTCAATAATCTAGTTCACGTCGCCATGTGATTACCACCCAATGAGTTCTAAGGTGTGATCATGTTTTGCTTGTGAGAGAGGTTTTAGTCAACAGGTCTGCAATATTCAGATACGTGCGTACTTTGCAAATCCTTATGTCATACTGTAGATGCTGCTATCACACTTCACTTGGAGCTATTCCAAATGACTGCTCCATTATACGTATATGATTTGCTACTCAGAGTTATCTGGATCAGTGTCAAAGCTTGCATCGTCGAAACCCTTTACGACAAACTCTTTATCACCTCCATAATCGAGAAACAATTCCTTAGTCCTCTAGTTACTAAGGATAATTTTGACCGCTGTCCAGTGAACCACTCCTGGATCACTCTTGTACCCCCTTTGCCAGACACGTGGTAAGGCACACATCAGGTGTGGTACACAGCATGGCATATCGTATAGAGCCTTGATACGTCTCCAACGTATCTATAATTTTTGCTTGTTCGATGTTGTTATATTATCATTCTTGGATGTTTTACAATCATTTTATAGAAATTTTATATCATTTTTTGGACTAACCTATTGACATAGTGCCCAGTGCCAATTGCTGTTTTTTGCTTGTTTTTTTACTTCACAGAATATCAGTACCAAACGGAGTCCAAACGCAGTGAAACTTTTTGGAGATTTTTTTCTGGACCAGAAGACACCCAGTGGGCCAAAGAAGTACCAGAGGGGAGGCCCGAGGTGAGCACAAGACACCTGGGCGCGCCAGGAGGCCCAAGCGCGCCCAGGTGGGTTTTGCCCACCTCGGAGACCTCCCGCACCGCCTCTTCGCCCTATAAATTCCCAAATATTCCAGAAACCCTAGGGGAGTCGACGAAACACAATTCTAGCCGCCGCAAGTTCCAGAACCACGCGATCCAATCTAGACACCATCACGGAGGGGTTCATCATCCTCATTGGTGCCTCTCCGATGATGCATGAGTAGTTCACCATAGACCTACGGGTCCGTAGGCAGTAGCTAGATGGCTTCTTCTCTCTTTTTGATTCTAAATACAATGGTCTCTTAGAGATCTATTTGATGTAACTATTTTTGTGGTGTGTTTGTTGGGATCCGATGAACTTTGAGTTTATGATCAGATCTATATCCATGAATATTATTTGAGTCTTCTTTGATCCCTTATATGCATGATTATTTATAGCATCATATTTCTTCTTTGAATTTTTGGTTTAGTTCGGCAATTAGATCGATTTTTCTTGCCATGGGAAGAGGTGTTTTGTGATGGGTTCGATCTTGCAGTGTTCTTTCCCAGTGACAGAAGGGGCAGCAAGACACGCATGTATCGTTGTTATTAAGGATAATAAGATGGGGGCTATTCCTACATGAATAGATCTCGCCTACATCATGTCATCGTTCTTATTGCATTACTCTGTTTCTCCATGAACTTAATACACTAGATGCATGCTGGATAGTGGTCGATGTGTGGAGTAATAGTAGTAGATGCAAGCAGGAGTCGGTCTACTAATCTTGGACGTGATGCCTATATATTGATCATTGCCTTGGCGGCCGCCGCACGAGGCGCAGGCTTATGTCCCAGATGGAGGAGGGCGCAGTGCCGGATGTCGTCGGGGCATGCCTGGGGGCCGTCACGGCAGCCCTGGCGAGAGCCAACGTCGTCTCGCCGGACGTCGCCTGGGCAGACCCGGCGGTCGCGGTAGCCCTGTTGAGCGCTGTGCCTGAGGCAGTACCGGCGATTCCTGATGTGGATTCTGCCCCAGCCTCGATCGATCAAGGTGTGTAGGTCATTGACTTGGCGGCCTCCGCTCCCACTGAGCCCATGATCGGCATGCTGATGGACGATGACTGCTGTGCTCGCTGGGTCAGCGTTAGGTGCACAGTGTAGCTCTTTTGTGCGCACGCGGTTTGTTATATTCTTGTAAATTAGCAATATATATATTATATATATACTCAATTGACTTCTTCATGCATGTCAAATATGTCAATTGTATGGGCTGGCCTGTCTGTATATTATCTGAATTTGTAATATGGACAATTAATATGCAAATGCCTTCTGGACATCGGTGCTGATCGCCATGTCGAAAACATGGACGTCCTCTACTCTACCGCTCTACCGGGCACATGCTTAAATGCAATGAACTGTGTATGATACTAATACTTTCCATGAAAATTTAAGAACTTGGCTAACAGCATTTGAGTAACATATATATAGTGGTTACACCATTCGACAAAAGGAGGATCTTCGTAACACAGTTTTGACAACCATATGGTCCATACCTACATACTTAACATAGTAACAACTATCACATTTTAAGAGGCTGAGGGCCAACAACCATATGGTCCATATCTACATACTTAACATAGTAATAGCTAGCACATTTTAAGAGGCTGAGGGCCAACAACCACAACTATCCGCTGGAAGCAGCTTGATCACGGCGACTCGGTATCTCGTCAATGAAAAGGAAGAACCCTCCTGTGCCTTGGTAGAGCATGAGTAGAATAGTGTCTCCAATTTTCCAATATGGATGCATTGCCACGACAAGCGAGAACTTGTTAATTTGAATGGTTCCATTTCTGTAGGAAATGCAGTACCTTGCAATCACTTTGGCATTATTAGCAGGCACAAGTGTAATTCGACCACGACGGGAAATCGATTCAGGAACAGCTGCAGCGGGCAATTTCTGTCGAAATGTAGAATAAAAACCAATTGTAACATATCGTTGAAGATATATATAGTTTATGAGCATCAACATAAAAATAAGACTTTGTACCAGCGTTTTCTGCACACAATTGGTCTTCTTCAATGTGTGCACCATAGGTATAATTAATCACATCCAAAATTCAGCGTTCATACGTTGTGCTATCTCTGTCGGATTATCAGCAAATTTTATGACATGCTTCAAGTCTTTCCAGTGAAATTTGGTACATTGAGTAACATACAGATCGTTAACTATGCATCCAACATATCCTGCTTAAAAGGTGGAAAGGTATTATTTATTCAGAACATGGCAGAAGAATATATAGTGCGCATAAATTGGTAAATAGAATTTGTTACTGCCTAGGAATGGAGTCAGAAAATGAAATCACAATTGGTTTCTTGAATAGCGATCAATTAGTCAGAACAAATACCCGGATTTTGCTAAGTAATATGCCAGCATGGAGAAAGTTGAAAGAACACTAACCTCGATCAGACTTTGATCGGCTGATGACGTTGGGGAAGTAAACATCCATGTTAATTAGACCAGGCTGTGGTGCACGCACTAGAATTTTATTACCAGCTTTCAGTTCATAAAACTTAGAAATTTTTCTCCAAAGGTCCGCATCAAAATGGGAGTGACCATCTTTATCAAGTTTTACGCTAACTGTCATTGTAAATCCATGCTGCGTTGTCAATATGACATCCATGGAGTCATCAACAAAGTAAAGCCCAAGATTTCCTTCTACTCGTGTTCTTGCAAAGCAAGGGATGTACTGCTTGAAATGAAAATTAAGATCATAAATTAGATATATTGAAATAGCAGAGCAAGATGCAAATATGGGAGTAACTGATAGAACAAAACAATATGTAGCTGAAAGCAAAGTACAAAAACATATAATTAAAAATAGATAATGTAACAAAGATTTGATGCAAATATGAGAGTAACTGAATAAACAATACATCATTAATTTTCCTAATATAGGGAAAAAATCGGCTTCGACGTCTAGGATGCACGTGGCACCGTACCTTTTATCCAAATGTAGCAATAGACGGTATATGTTCACAAATTTAGGCCATGCTGACCGTGGTAGGGTGAGATTGAACATACCGAGCGCTCCCTGAAGTCATCCGGAATGGTGAGATAGAACTTCGTTTCCGACTGGCCACGACCACACTTGCCCGATTTGTGCTCGCACTGTGGACACAGGAATGAAAACCCTTGAATCAGCTAGAAGAAAAATGAATCCACGGCAATTTCCGCCGGTTGATTAATAGCGACGGACGGACTGCGATAAGAGATGAGTGAATATTTCGCTAAATTGATTACCTTCTCCATGAGAAAAATCCCCGGCCCAATCCCGCAGAAAACCCCAATCAACTAGAGTCTAGAATGTCGGTGGAAGTCGGTGCAGATAAGCGGTGGCAAGCGGTAGGGGCGAAATCCCGTGCCGTTTGGAGTGCGACCTCCGCCCGCCGATGATAGCCGTCGAGCTTAGGGTGGCCACCGCGATAGAAGTTGATGAGATGCAGAGTTGCGGAGGAGTCCGCGGTGAGTGGGTGGGGATGAAGTGGGCAGGGGGGCGAGGGTTTTCTTTTTCCTTTTGCATGTGTGGGTGAACACACACGGTTCGTAGAGGTGACGGAGATGAATAGTGTGCGATAGTAAATCATCGAGATTGAAGGGGATTCCATATTTCCTTCGTCCTTTGTCCATGAGTTTTTTTCTACGATGAACATACACCCTGCAAATCACCGTGTTCAAATTTGGCACTTTTCTGGGGTCTTTTACCATATTTAGGGGATTATGTGCATTTTCTAGGCATTAATGCACATAATTCAAATTCAAACAATCGGTGCATGAAAAGGTGCACGAGAACGGTATGGAAAACCATGCTCGTGCTATTTAGTAAATTCTCATGCCTTTTACAACGAATGGGCAGAGATTTCAAGGAAATGAGTGGCAATAGTCAACCACAAACGCGTCGTTTATTGGTTTTTCAACTATAGAAAAATGAAATACATGCTTGAAAAACATGACGGCTGGCATGGTGCCATGGTATGGCCTCACCGTGCCCTGGTAAAAATTTGAGAAGGTTTGGCTTATGTCATCGTGCACGCCCTTCATAAATCGAACAATCACCGAGGAAGTTTCATGGTTTCGAGAGGGAAATCGCCAAGATTGAAGGGGTCGGGAATCCAAATTTCCTTCATAGCTTGTCATTCAGTTTTTTCTATGATCAACATACCCCCTCCAATGCAACGTGTTCAAATTTGGCGTTTTCCGGGCTCATTTGCAATATTTAGGGGATTATGTGCATTTTCTAGTCATTAATCCACATAATTCAAATTCGAACAATCGGTGCATGAAAAGGTGCACAAGAACGGTCTGGAAAACCATGCCTTTTACAAGGAATGGGCAGAGATTTCAAGGGAATGTGTGGCAATAGTCAACCACAAACACGTCGTTTATTGGTTTCCAACTATAGAAAAATGAAATACATGCTTGAAAAACATGACGCCTGGCATGGTGCCATGGTATGGCCTCACCGTGCCCTGGTAAAAAAGCTGAGAAGGTTTAGTTTATGTCATCATGCACGCCCTTCGTAAATCAAACCATCATCGAGGAAGTTTCATGGTTTCGAGGGGGAAATCACCAAGATTGAAGGGGAATCCAAATTTCCGCCCTAGTTTGTCATTCAGTTTTTTTCAACGATCGACATACCCCCTCCAATGCAGCTTGTTCAAATTTGGCATTTTCTGGGCTCATTTACCATATTTAGGGCATTATGTGCATTTTCTAGGCATTAATGCACATAATTCAAATTCAAACAATCGATGCATGAAAAGGTGCACAAGAACGGTCTGGAAAACCATGCTCGTACTATTTAGTAAATTCTCATGCCTTTTACAAGGAATGGGCAGAGATTTCAAGGAAATGTGTTGCAATAGTCAACCACAAACGCGTCGTTTATTGGTTTTTTAACTATAAAAAAATGAAATACATTCTTGGAAAACATGACGCCTGGCGTGGTGCCATGGTATGGCCTCACCATGCCCTGGTAAAAATTTGAGAATGTTTGGCTTATGTCGTCATGCACGCCTTTCATAAATCGAACCATCACCGAGGAAGTTTCATGGTTTCGAGGGGGAAATCACCAAGATTGAAGGGGAATCCAAATTTCCTTCGTCCTTTGTTCATGTGTTTTTTTCTACGATGAACATACACCCCGCAAATCACCGTGTTCAAATTTGGCACTTTTCTGGGTTCATTTACCATATATAGGGGATTATGTGCATTTTCTAGGCATTAATGCACATAATTCAAATTCAAACAATCAGTGCATGAAAGGGTGCACAAGAACGGTTTGGAAAACCATGCTCATGCTATTTAGTAAATTCTCATGCCTTTTACAAGGAATGGGCAGATATTTTGATGAAATGTGTGGCAATAGTCAACCACAAATGTTTGTTTATTGGTTTTTCAACTATAGAAAAATGAAATAAATGCTTGAAAAACATGACGCCTGGCATGGTGCCATGGTATGGCCTCACCATGCCCTGGTAAAAATTTGAGAAGGTTTGGCTTATGTCGTGATGCACGCCCTTCATAAATCGAACCATCACCGAGGAAGTTCCATGCTTCCGAGAGGGAAATCATCAAGATTGAAGGGGAATCCAAATTTTCTTCATTCTTTGCCCTTGAGTTTTTTTTTCTATGATGAACATACACCCTGCAAATCACCGTGTTCAACTTTGGCACTTTTTCGGGCTCATTTACCATATTTAGGGGATTATGTGCATTTTCTAGGCATTTAGCACATATAAATCCAATCCAGCTACAGTTGCACGGGTGTGATGTGAGGGACGTGGATAGCCGTTCGATCGCTGCGCATCCTACAGTGCACACGCGCGATCCGCGTGGCTGGAGTTCCGGCCAATCATAACGCAACACACAATAGGCTCAGCGCACACTATTTTTGAAGGTGACGGAGATGAACCGTGTGCGATAATGGATGAGCAAGATTGTAAGGGAAGCCAAATTTCCTTCATCGATTGTCGTTGAGCTCTTAAAAACGAAACCACCGCACTGTACGGCTGTCCGGCCACTCCGTCCCAGAGCTCTCTCCAAGCGCCGTTCATGGCACCGCGGCGCACAGTAACTGGTAAGAAAGCGATGGCATACCGCCACGCCGAGTTCCTCGCCACCTGCCACCGCACACATGGTAAGGAAGCGATGCATCCCGCCATGCCGAGTTCATCGCCGTCCGCGGCCGCACAAGTTCGTGGGCGGACTTTGATGCTGCCATGGCTGAATGGGCGGTGGATCTAGAGGTGGCCAAAGCCGCACAGAAGGAGCGGAAAAGGCAGAAAGCAGTCAAGAAAATAGAGTCCCGCCACCGCAAGAAAGAAGAGGCCGCACGCCGTGCTTAGGAGAGCTCGGCGGAGATCGAAGCACGGTGAGCTGCCACTGACAAGGCCGGGAAGGAGAACGACGGCGTCTGGCCAGCATGCCCTGATGCCAGCATGTGAGAAGTAGTTAGTGCGTGTGTCGCCCGTAAGTTTGTATAATTAATTACGAGCATCTACCAATACTACATACGTACTAGTTTTAGAGCAAATTACCAGTAGTACTTTAAGTTGGTACTATCTATTATTAACATACAATGTCGGTAAGCGCATCCTTTGAGGGCTTTGAGCATTGATTAGCATGTGTTCACTGAAGTTTTGTAGCCGCACCCCGGCTCTAAATACTCCCGAAACATCCGCCCACAGCCATCGGAAGCCACCGGAGACTAGAGCTGGCTGCAGCTGGTTTTTAGTCCAACCTCACCGCGCGAGTTGGCCGCACACCAGCTTAAATTGCCGCGTCGACGGATGGCAGCAAGCTTCTCTCTTACAATAAATTTCAGCAGGTAGTAATAATTTTTCCTTACCAAGAGCACTTCACTCCCCGGCAACGGCGCCAGAAAAGAGCCTTGATGACCCACAAGTATAGGGGATCAATTGTAGTCCTTTCGATAAGTAAGAGTGTCAAACCCAACGAGGAGCAGAAGGAAATGACAAGTGGTTTTCAGCAAGGTAATGTCTGCAAGCACTAAAATTGTCGGTAACAGATAGTTTGATAGCAAGATAATTTGTAATAAGAAAGTAACGATAATGATAAAAAAAGTGCAGCAAAGTAGCCCAATCCTTTTGAGGCAAAGGACAGGCCGAAACGGTCTCTTATGATAAGCAAAGCGTTCTTGAGGGTACACGGGAATTTCATCATGTCAGCTTGATTCGTGTTCGCTACTTTGATAATTTAATATGTGGGTGGACTGGTGCTTAGGTGCTGTTCTTACTTGAACAAACCTCCTACTTATGATTAACCCCCTCGCAAGCATCCGCAACTACGAGAAAAGTATTAAGATAAAAATCTAGCCATAGCATTAAACTTTTGGATCCAAATCATTCCCTTACGAAGTAGCGCATAAACTAGGGTTTAAGCTTCTGTCACTCTAGCAACCCATCATCTAATAACTACTCCACAATGCATTCCCTTAGGCCCAAATATGGTAAAGTGCCATGTAGTCGACGTTCACATGACACCACTAAGGGAATCACAACATACATATCATCAAAATATCGAACACATATCAAGTTCACATGATTACTTGCAACATGACTTCTCCCGTGACCTCAAGAACAAAAGTAACTACTCACAAATAATAATCATGCTCAAGATCAGAGGGGTATTAAATAGCATAATGGATCTGAACATATAATCTTCCACCAAATAAACCATATAGTAATCAACTACAAGATGTAATCAACACTACTAGTCACCCACAAGCACCAATCTAAGGTTCCGGTACAAAGATTGAACACAAGAGATGAACTAGGGTTTGAGAGGAGTTGGTGTTGTAGAAGATGTTGATGGAGATGGCCCTCCCAAAGATGGGAGAGTTGTTGGTGATGACGATGAAGATGATTTCCCCCTCCGCGAGGGAAGTTCCCCGGGCGGAATCGGTCCGCCGGAGAGCAAAACTTCTCCTGCCAAAGTTCCGCCTCGAGATGGCGGCGCTTCGTGCCGAAAGTCCTCCCATCATTTTTTCTAGGTCAAAATGACTTATGTACCAGAAGAGGGGCATCGAAGGTGGGCCGAGGAGGGCACAACCCACCAGGGCGCGCCTGGGCTCCCTGGCGCGCCCAGGTGGGTTGTTCCCACCTGGTGGGTGCTACTTCTTGAGCTTGCGTTGGTTTTTCCCTTGAAGAGGAAAGGGTGATGCAGCAAAGTAGAGATAGGTATTTCCCTCAGTTTGAGAACCAAGGTATCAATCCAGTAGGAGACAACGCACAAATCACCGAATACCTGCACAAACAATCAAACAACTTGCACCCAACGTGATAAAGGGGTTGTCAATCCCTTCACAGTTATTTGCAAAAGTGAGATTTGATAGAGATAGATAAACGATAAAGTAAATATTTTTGGTATTTTTGTTTTATAGATCGGAAAGTAAAATATTGCAAAAATAGTAGATCAGAAACTAATATAGTAGATCGGAAACTTATATGATGGAAAATAGACCCGGGGGCCATAGGTTTCACTAGAGGCTTCTCTCAAGATAGAAAATAATACGGTGGGTGAACAAATTACTTCCGAGCAATTGATAGAAAAGCGCAAAATTATGACGATATCTAAGGCAATGATCAGGAATATAGGCATCACGTCTGTGTCAAGTAGACCGAAACGATTCTGCATCTACTACTATTACTCCACACATCGACCGCTATCCAGCATGCATCTAGAGTATTAAGTTCATAAAGAACAGAGTAATGCATTAAGTAAGATGACATGATGTAGAGGAATTAACTCAAGCAATATGATGAAAACCCCATCTTTTTATCCTCGATGGCAACAATACAATACGTGCCTTGCTGCCCCTACTATCACTGGGAAAGGACACCGCAAGATTGAACCCAAAGCTAAGCACTTCTCCCATTGCAAGAAAAACCAATCTAGTTGGCCAAACCGATAGTTCGAAGAGAATTACAAAGATATCAAATCATGCATATAAGAATTCAGAGAAGATTCAAATAATATTCATAGATTAGCTGATCATAAATCCAAAATTCATCGGATCTCGGCAAAACACCGCAAAAAAGTATTACATCGAATAGATCTCCAAGAACATCGAGGAGAACATGGTATTGAGAATCAAAGAGAGAGAAGAAGCCATCTAGCTACTAGCTATGGACCCGTAGGTCTGTGGTAAACTACTCACGCTTCATCGGAAGGGCAATGGTGTTGATGTAGAAGCCCTCCGTGATCGAATCCCCCTCCGGCAGGGTGCCGGAAAAGGTCCCTAGATGGGATCTCACGGGTACAGAAGGTTGCGGCGGTGGAAAAGCCTTTTCGTGGATGCCTCTGTTGGTTTGGGGATATGTGAGTATATATAGGCGAAATAATTAGGTCAGGAGGTGAACAAGGGGCCCACAAGGGTGGGGGCGCGCCCTCCATCCTTGTGGCCGCCTCGTGGCTCCACCAACTTCATCTCCAAGTCTCCTGGTTTCCTTCTGGTCCAAGAAAAATCATCGCGAAAGTTTTATTCCGTTTGGACTCCGTTTGGTATTCCTTTTATGCGAAACTCAAAAACAAGGAAAAGACAGAAACTGGCACTGGGCTCTAGGTTAATAGGCTAGTCCCAAAAATAATATAAAATAGCATATTAATGCATATAAAACGTCCAAAATAGATAATATAATAGCATGGAACAATCAAAAATTATAGATACGTTGGACACGTATCAAGCATCCCCAAGCTTAATTCTTGCTCGTCCTGGAGTAGGTAAACGATAAAAACAGAATTTTTGATGTGGAATGCTACCTAACATATTTATCCATGTAATTTTCTTTATTGTGGCATGAATGTTCAGATCCGTAAGATTCAAAACAAAAGTTTAATATTGACATAAAAACAATAATACTTCAAGCATACTAACAAGGCAATTATGTCTTCTCAAAATAACATGGCCAAAGAAAGCTTATCCCTACAAAATCATATAGTCTGGCTATGCTCCATCTTCATCACACAAAATATTCAAATCATGCACAACCCTGATGACAAGCCAAGCAATTGTTTCATACTTTTGACGTTCTCAAACTTTTTTAACTTTCACGCAATACATGAGCGTGAGCCATGGACATAGCACTATAGGTGGAATAGAAGGTGGTTGTGGAGAAAACAAAAAGAGGGAGATAGTCTCACATCAACTGGGCGTATCAACGGGCTATGGAGATGCCCATCAATAGATATCAATGTGAGTGAGTTGGGATTGCCATGCAACGGATGCACTAGAGCTATAAGTTTATGAAAGCTCAAAAAGAAACTAAGTGTTTGTGCATCCAACTCGCTTGCTCATGAAGACCTAGGGCAATTTGAGGAAGCCCGTCATTGGAATATACAAGCCAAGTTCTATAATGAAAAATTCCCACTAGTATATGAAAGTGACAACATAGGAGACTCTCTATCAGGAAGATCACGGTGCTACTTTGAAGCACAAGTGTGGTAAAAGGATAGTAACATTGCCCCTTCTCTCTTTTCTCTCATTTTTTTTATTTGGGCCTTCTCTCATTTTTTTGGCCTCTTTTTTTTTGTCCGGAGTCTCATCCCGACTTGTGGGGGAATCATAGTCTTCATCATCCTTTCCTCACATGGGACAATGCTCTAATAATGAAGATCATCACACTTTTATTTACTTAGAACTCAAGAATTACAACTCGATTCTTAGAACAAAATATGACTCTATATGAATGCCTCCGGCGGTGTACCGGGATGTGCAATGAATAAAGAGTGACATGTATGAAAGAATTATGAATGGTGGCTTTGCCACAAATACGATGTCAACTACATGATCATGCAAAGCAATACGACAATGATGAAGCGTGTCATAATAAAACGGAACGGTGGAAAGTTGCATGGCAATATATCTCGGAATGGCTATAGAAATGCCATAATAGGTAGGTATGGTGGCTGTTTTGAGGAAGGTATATGGTGGGTGTATGGTACCGGCGAAAGTTGTGCGGTACAAGAGAGGCTAGCAATGGTGGAAGGGTGAGAGTGCGTATAATCCATGGACTCAACATTAGTCATAAAGAACTCACATACTTATTGCAACAATCTATTAGTTATCGAAACAAAGTACTACGCGCATGCTCCTAGGGGGATAGATTGGTAGGAAAAGACCATCGCTCGTCCCCGACCGCCACTCATAAGGAAGACAATCAATAAATAAATCATGCTCTGACTTCATCACATAACGGTTCACCATACGTGCATGCTAAGGGAATCACAAACCTTAACACAAGTATTTCTCAAACCCATAATTACTCACTAGCATGACTCTAATATCACCATCTTTATATCTCAAAACAATCATAAGGAATCAAACTTCTCATAGTATTCAATGCACTTTATATGAAAGTTTTTATTATATCCCTCTTGGATGCCTATCATATTAGGACTAAATTTATAACCAAAGCAAATTACCATGCTGTTTAAAGACTATCAAAATAATATAAGTGAAGCATGAGAGTTCAGTAATTTCTATAAAATAAAGCCACCGCCGTGCTCTAAAAAGATATAAGTGAAGCACTAGAGCAAAATTGCCTAGCTCAAAAGATATAAGTGAAGCACAAAGAGTATTCTAATAAATCACGATTCATGCGTGTCCCTCTCAAAAGGTGTGTACAGCAAGGATGATTGTGACAAACTAAAAACGAAAGACTCAAATCATTCAAGACGCTCCAAGCAAAACACATATCATGTGGTGAATAAAAATATAGCCTCAAGTAAAGTTACCGATAGACGAAGACGAAAGAGGGGATGCCTTCCGGGGCATCCCCAAGATTAGGCTCTTGGTTGTCCTTGAATATTACCTTGGGGTGACTTGGGCATCCCCAAGCTTAGGCTCTTGCCACTCCTTATTCCATAGTCCATCAAATCCTTACCCAAAACTTGAAAACTTCACAACACAAAACTCAACAGAATATCTCATAAGCTCCATTAGTATAAGAAAATAAATCACCACTTTGGTACTGTTGTGAACTCATTCTTTATTTATATTGGTGTAATATCTAATGTATTCCAACTTTTCCATGGTTCATACCCCCCGATACTACCCATATATTCATCAAAATAAACAAACAACACAAAGAAAACAGAATCTGTCAAAAACAGAACAGTCTATGAAGATCCAAATTGTTCTAATACTTATGTAACTCCAACAATTCTAAAAAATTAGGATAACATAGAAAATTTGTATATCAATCTCTTATAACAAATTCAGGGTTTTTAAACTCTCAAGTGAATTATTAAAATTCTGTGACTGGACGCAAAAGTTTCTGTTTTTCAGCAAGATCAAATCAACTATCACCGTAAGCCATACCAAAGGTCTTACTTGGCACAAACCCTAATTAAAACACCAAAACACATCTAACCAGAGGCTATATGAATTATTTATTGAAAAACAGGAAATAAAAATATTGGGTTGTCTCCCAACAAGCGCCTTTCTTTAAAGCCTTTTAGCTAGGCATTGATAATTTCAAAGATGCTCACACAAAAGAGAAGAATTAAAGCACGAAGAGAGCATCATAAAATACATGACAAACACATCTAAGTCTAACATACTTTATATGCATAGGCATTTTATAAGCAAACAAATTATCAAGGCAAGCAAAAACTAGCATATGCAAGGAAGAAGAAAGAGACGATATCAATCTCAACATGAAGAGAGGTAATTTAGTAAAATAAAAATTTCTACAACCATATTTTCCTCTCTCATAATAATTACATGTAGGATCATAAGCAAATTCAACAATATAGCTATCACATAACATATTCTCAACACGATCCACATGCATGCGAAGTTGACACTCTTCCAAAATAGTGGGATTAACATTAACTAAAGTCATGACCTCTCCAAACCCACTTTTATCAAAAATTTCATAAGATTGAGCATTCTCCAAATATATGGGATCTAAAGTTGACACTCTTCCAAACCCACTTTCAATATTATTGCAAACATTATTATCAATCTCATATTCATCATGGGCTTAAATAAATTTTCAAGATCATAAGAAAAATCACCCCAATCATGATCATTGCCACAAGTAGTGGACCTAGCAAAACTAGCATCCCCAAGCTTAGGGTTTTGCATATCATTAGAACAAATGACATTAATAGAATTTATAGTAGAACCATTGCAATCATGCTTTTTATTCAAGGAGCTATCGTGAATCACTTCATAAATTTCTTCATCACAATTTTCAGATTCAAGAATTTTAAGCAAAACTTCATAAAGATAAATCTAGTGCACAAAACTCACTAGCAATTGGTTCATCAAAATTGGATCTCTTAAAAATATTAGCAAGTGGATGAGGATCCATAAACTTTTAGCAAGCGAAGATGCAAGCAAAAAGAAGGCACATGGAAACACAAGCAAACAAAAGATCGAACGAAAGAGGGGCGAAAAAAAGGGCAAATAGAGGGGCAAAAAAAGGCAAATCTTTTCAAAAAACATTTTAGAAGTGGGGGAGAGGAAAACGAGAGGCGAATGGCGAATAATGTAATGCAAGAGATGAGATTTTATGATGGATACTTGGTATGTCTTGACTTGGCGTAGATCTCCCCGGCAACGGCTCCAGAAATTCTTCCTGCTACTTCTTGAGCTTGCGTTGGTTTTTCCCTTGAAGAGGAAAGGGTGATGCAGCAAAGTAGAGATAAGTATTTCCCTCAGTTTGAGAACCAAGGTATCAATCCAGTAGAAGACAACGCACAAATCACCAAATACCTACACAAACAATCAAACAACTTGCACCCAACACGATAAAGGGGTTGTCAATCCCTTCACGGTTATTTGCAAACGTGAGATCTGATAGAGATAGATAAACGATAAAGTAAATATTTTTGGTATTTTTGTTTTATAGATCGGAAAGTAAAAGATTGCAAAAATAGTAGATCGGAAACTAATATAGTAGATCGGAAACTTATATGATGGAAAATAGACCCGGGGGCCATAGGTTTCACTAGAGGCTTCTCTCAAGATAGAAAATAATACGGTGGGCGAACAAATTACTGCCGAGCAATTGATAGAAAAGCGCAAAGTTATGACGATATCTAAGGCAATGATCATGAATATAGGCATCACGTCCGTGTCAAGTAGACCAAAATGATTCTGCATCTACTACTATTACTCCACACATCGACCGCTATCCAGCATGCATCTAGAGTATTAAGTTCATAAAGAATGGAGTAATGCATTAAGTAAGATGACATGATGTAGAGGAATTAACTCAAGCAATATGATGAAAACCCCATCTTTTTATCCTCGATGGCAACAATACAATACGTGCCTTGCTGCCCCTACTGTCACTGGGAAAGGACACCGCAAGATTGAACCCAAAGCTAAGCACTTCTCCCATTGTAAGAAAAACCAATCTAGTTGGCCAAACCAAACCGATAGTTTGAAGAGAATTACAAAGATATCAAATCATGCATATAAGAATTCAGAGAAGATTCAAATAATATTCATATATAAGCTGACCATGAATCCACAATTCATCGGATCTCGGCAAACCCACCGCAAAAAAGTATTACATCGAATAGATCTCCAAGAACATCGAGGAGAACATGGTATTGAGAATCAAAGAGAGAGAAGAAGCCATCTAGCTACTAGCTATGGACCCGTAGGTCTGTGGTAAACTACTCACGCTTCATCGGAAGGGCAATGGTGTTGATGTAGAAGCCCTCCATGATCGAATCCCCCTCCGGCAGGGTGCCGGAAAAGGTCCCTAGATGGGATCTCATGGGTACAGAAGGTTGCGGTGGTGGAAAAGTCTTTTCGTGGATGCCTCTGTTGGTTTGGGGATATATGAGTATATATAGGCGAAAGAATTAGGTCAGGAGGTGCACGAGGGGCCCACAAGGGTGGGGGGCGCGCCCTCCATCCTTGTGGCCACCTCGTGGCTCCTCCGACTTCATCTCCTGGTTTCCTTCTGGTCCAAGAAAAATCATCACAAAAGTTTTATTCCGTTTGGTATTCCTTTTCTGCGAAACTCAAAAACACGGAAAAAACAGAAACTGGCACTGGGCTCTAGGTTAATAGGTTAGTTCCAAAAATAATATAAAATAGCATATTAATGCATATAAAACATCCAAAACAGATAATATAATAGCATGGAACAATAAAAAATTATAGATACATTGGAGACGTATCAGTGGGCCCCCTCTGGTAGCTATTTGCTCCAATAATTATTATATATTCCATAAAAATTCTTGGTGAAGTTTCAGCTTATTTGGAGTTGTGCAGAATAGGTAGCTCTGACGTGCTTTTTCAGGTCCAGAATTTCAGCTGCCGGTATTCTCCCTCTTTGTGTAAACCTTGCAAATTATCAGAGAAAAGGCATTAGAATTACTCCCAAAAGCATTATTAGGCATAAAAACATTATAAATAACAGTAGGAAAACATGATGCAAAATGGACGTATCAACTCCCCCAAGCTTAGACCTCACTTGTCCTCAAGCGAAAACTAAAATCGAAAAACATGTCCACATGCTTAGAGAAAGAGGTGTCGATAAAAACAAAATACGGACATAGAAGCATCATGCATATTATTATAACATCAAAGAAATATAAAACTTTGTCAAATAACTTTTATCATATAACTTCTCATGAACAAGTAACAATTCATCACAATATCAAAGTATAAAGCATAAACCTTGTTCAAAACCAACAAACTATGTTCTCAGTCAACTTTGCAACTACAATTCATCATATTTTCAGGAAGGGTCACGTGTCGGAGCCTTTTGGCAAGTCCACATACTCAACCATCATTTAATCTTCTATGATTGCTAACACTCACAGCATACCCATGAACAAAAAGTTTCAACCAGACACATAGGAAGATAGGGGCTTATAGTTTCGCCTCCCAACGTATTCACCTCAAGGGTGATGTCAATAATAATAACTCATGTCTACTCATATCCAACTGGATATATGTGCCTAGATCTTTCCTCACCACATGGTGCTTGCAAAAAGATAAAATAGAAAGGAATAGGGAAGAATACTTTGACTCTTACATAAAAGTAAATGCATAAAAAATAAAAGGTAGGCCCTTCGCAAAGGGAAGCAGAGGTTGCCATGCGCTTATTTGTTTGTATGCCAAATCCCTTAATGCAAAAGAACGTCACATTATATTGCCCCTTATGATAGCAACCTTTATTATGCAGTCTGTCGCTTTTATTCTTTGCCATCACAAGTTCGTACAACGCTCAATTTTCTCTTACACTAAATGATCCAACACATTTAGAAGCAATTTTTATTGCCTTATTGCACCAATGACAACTTACTTGAAGGAACTTACTCAATCCATAGGTAGGTATGGTGGACTCTCAAAATAAGATTTTGGGTTAAGGGTTTTTGGATGCACAAGTAGTATCTCTACTTAGTGCAGAATTTTGGCTAGAAAAGATATTGAGCAAGCACCACATGTTAAAGGATCTATGACAATATAACTTCTATGTGAATATGAACAAACATAAATCATTATGTTGTCTTCCTTGTCCAACGTCAACTATTTTGGCACAAAATATTTAATGGGGGCTCACAATCATAAAAGATGTCCAAGATAGTGTATTTGCATGTGAATCTTCTCTTCCCTTATTAATTCTTTCATGAATTGCATCATTGACCAATGCTATGTTTGTCAATCTCCAACAAATTTTACCACTTATACTTTTCCTTATGTGATGTCATTACTTACCATAAGATTAGCATATGATCTTTTCATTTATTTTCCCTTCTTTTTTATTAAAACTTAAAAGTAAAGAAGCAAAACACAAACTAAACTTTATTATATATCTCGCACACGATTACATTGATAGATAGATCACTAGGCAAACACTCAAAAAGAAAGGATCGAACTAAACTTTTATTCAACTAAATCATAGGAAAACTAAAGATCGAACTAAAATAGATAAAGCAAAGATAGTGGTGGTGATACGATACCGGGACACCTCACCCAAGCTTGGCACAAGCCAAGGGGAGTGTCCATACCATGAACTCAAGTCTCCTTTGGTGATGAAGAAGGTGGTGGTGGTGATGTAGTAGTCTCAGTTATGTTCATGAGTGCCTCCCTTAAGCTTTGAATTTCTCGAAGGGCTCGATGAAGCAACTGAGTGTTCTTCTCCACTTCAGCCATGATATGTTTGTTCTCCGGGCCCCAAGAGTTTATTCCTGCATCACTTTCTCTTGGACGAGATATGTCCCAATTGGACGGTATGTGCATGCGAGGAGTATTTTCGAACCCATAATTGTGAATCAAATTGTGAAAATTATTTTGATGTAACCTGTGTAAAGGTCTCCTTGGAGGGAGTCCTTCTTGCACTTCATGGTTCTCTTGATTGTTCGACGATCTCGTAGCTTGATGAGGATTAGGACGAGTGGAGATGTCGGCCAGCGTGCCTCTCTCGGAAGCCGGAGGGTGAACTCCAAGAGAATTCCCCTCATCTTCCTCTGTAAGGGCATATTGCACCCTATGTGGTTTTGGTGATTGATGACAATGCGTTTGCGGACTAATCGTGTGCATTGAGCATTTCAGATATCTCATGTTTAGGCACAAGACGATTCGATGCCCCTCGGAGCCTAGTAAAGACGGCGTTTCTCTTCGTTTCTTTTCGGTGGATTTGAGTCGTAGGAAAGCCGTACTATTAAGAGGGGGTCTGCTTCGGAAAGGTTAGGGTGGAATCAACACGTACACGTCTATTCCTTTGCACCACCCTTCCATTGTTCCTTTGGAGCACCAACCGGTTATCCGTGTCTTTGCAAAATGAAGGACTCCAAGTGGGATTGTGCTGTGGCATGCGGTAGTACTGCTCTACGGAGCAGTAGTACCGTAGATGCTCACGGTAGTACCGGACAGGGACGCGGTAGTACCGCAAAGTCTTGCGGTAGTACCGCTCCTCGGATGTGGTAGTACCGTGACGTCTGGCCCAGCTCAGCTACTCGCGCGGAAGTAGGGGCGGATGTAATTTTTTACATCCGCGCCCTATGCGGTAGTACCGCTCCCTGGATGCGGTAGTACCGTGTCGGATTTTTGCACAGATCAATACTCAGTGGAAGTAGCCACGGATGTAATTTTATTCGTCCGTGCCTTCCCAGCCTAGTCGAACCCTGCCTTGCGGTAGTACCGCAAGGGCGCGCGGTAGTACCGCTCCGGCGGTTCTACCGCTCACTGCGTCAACGCAATGGGGCTTCGTCTGACCTCTGCCGTGGGTGCGGTAGTACCGTACAGACTGGTGGTAGTACCGCAATGCCTTGCGGTAGTACCGCATGTCTGGTGCGGTAGTACTGCACGTCGCGGGCTGTTTTAGTGGGTAACGGTTGGATTTGTCTTCTGACTATTTAAGGGGAGTCTTCTTCTCCGAGTCCACTACCTCTACTCCCCTAAGCTCCATTGTTGCTCCAAGCTCCATTTTCGCCCGATCTCTCTCCCTAGCCAATCAAACTTGTTGATTTTCTAGGGATTGGTTGAGAAGGCCCCGATCTACACTTCCACCAAGAGAAATTTGATTCCCCCCACTAATCCCTTGCGGATCTTGTTACTCTTGGGTGTTTGAGCACCCTAGACGGTTGAGGTCACCTCGGAGCCATATTCCATTGTGGTGAAGCTCCGTGGTTTCGTTGGGAGCCTCCAATTCAGTTGTGGAGAGAGCCCCAACCTTGTTTGTAAAGGTTCGGTCGCCGCCTTCAAGGGCACCAATAGTGGAATCACGGCATCTCGCATTGTGTGAGGGCGTGAGGAGAATACGGTGGCCCTAGTGGCTTCTTGGGGAGCATTGTGCCTCCACACCGCTCCAACGGAGACGTACTTCCTCTCAAAGGGAAGGAACTTCGGTAACACATCCTCGTCTTCACCGGCTCCACTTTTGGTTATCTCTTACCTTTACTTGTGCAAGCTTCTTTGTGTGTTGTATTCCTTGCTTACTTATATGCTTGTTGTTGTTGCATCTTATAGGTTGCTCACCTAGTTGCATTTCTAGACAACCTACTTTGATGCAAAGTTTAATTTGGTAAAGAAAAGCTAAAAATTGTTAGTTGCCTATTCACCCCCCCCCCTCTAGTCAACTATATCGATCCTTTCAATTGGTATCAGAGCCTCGTCTCTTTATTAAGGACTTTACCGTCAGAAGAGTATGGTTGACACCGTAGACGGTGGGGAGGAGCACCCCGGTGTGAATCCATCCTCGTCTACGGCCGATGGGGGATCTTCGGTCTCTCGTGAGGAGTTCAATGTGGCTTTGGACACATTGAAAACCTCCTTGACGGCCGAGGTTAAAGGCATGTTTAAGGAGTTTCTTGATGGTCTTAAAGTGTCCACCGAACCCTTGGAAGTGGTTGATCCCGCCAACAAGGTGACGGATGCTAACTCCAAAAAGGGGGAAGCTAGTAGTGAGAATGCTCCTATGCCTAGTGGTAGAAATGGAAGTGGCATCTTTGCCCATGTTGAACCACCTCTTACTTATGGAGGACCGGTTCCCTCCACTCATTTGAATCATGTTGGTCCTCCTCCTAAGTTTGTGAAAAATGAGGATTTTGCCTCTTGGGTCTACCATTTTAAACGTCATTTAAATCATAGTTCTACTAATCTTTGGAGAATTATTGAGCAAGGTTTCTATCCGCATGACCCAAGCAACCTCACTCCAAGAGAAGCCGCGGATCATCAATTCAACGAGTCCGCCCTCTTCATTATCCAAGATGCAATCCCACCCAAAGATATTGCGCACCTTCGACCTTTCACCATGGCCAAGAAAGCATGGCAACATGTTGTTTCCATTTATAAGGGAAGCGCAAGCATTCAACGCTCCAACTATGAAGTGGTGCAAGATGAAGCCGATGAGTTTGCGATGAATGAAGATGAAGAACCTCGTGAGCTCTACTGAAGATTAACCACTCTCGCGGCCTCACTCCGAGGTCATGGGAGCAAGGATACGGATGACAATTGGATCAAGCGCAAGTTTCTCAAGGCCATGATGCCCTACCATAAGGCCATGTCATCCGTCATCCGTCAAAGGCTGGACTTCCATACCTTGTCTTCAAGTGAAGTGTTGGATGAGTTTGTTGCTATGAGAATCTTTGACAAGACCGCTGACAATGCGGTGTTACATCTCAACGAGTAAAGAAACCCAACCTTGCTTTGAAGGCCAAGGCGAGTGTGGAAGAAGAGGATGAAGAGGAAGAAGAGGAGAGTAACCCCGAAGATACAAAATATGCTTATCATGAGCACATGGCTCTCGCTTCAAGGCAATTTTGGAGCAAGAAGATCTCAAGGCCCAACTTCAACAAGAACAACTCAAGTGGCGCTAAGGGCAAGCAACGTGTGAGGACATGCTACAATTGTGGCAATGTGAGCCATTTTGTTGCGGAGTGCCCATATGAGAAGAGGGAAGACAATGGTGCCAAGCTCATCCGAAAAGACAAGGCCAAGTCTTTTCCCAACAAGAACAACTTCACCAAGAAGACTCCTCCCAAGGGGTTGGTGGCACAAGAAGAGTACAATGAGGATGATGATGATGATGATGAAGATGGTGAGACGGTTGCCATGGCCTCCGTTGCCATTGCGACAACTCCACGGGTGTCCCTCTTCGACTCACCCAATGAGAACATCACCGCCAAGTGCCTCATGGCTAAAGCCACCAACAAGGTAACCCCCAACATCAAAACTACCATCATTACTAATCCTTCCTTGACGGATTGCATTGATGAAAGTGAGGGGTCTAATGAGGAAGAAAATGAATTTGAGTCTTTTATGAGTAAGCTCAAGGGTAAATCCAAGAAGCACTTTGTTGCTCTCTTGGAACAACTTGGTGAAGCCAATGACTTGATCGAGGCTCATGAAGAAACCATCTCTAAGATGGAAGGGCATAGTCGTGACTATGCCGATGAGATATCGGATCTCTCGAATGCTCTTGAGGAAGAGCGTGATCATCGTTTGGCTCTTGAGGAGTCACACAATGATGATCATGCTAAATTAAAGAAAGATCTTGATCATGCTCTTGTTGTATCTCGTGTGCTCAATTCCGAGAAGGCTAAACTTGGGGTTGACCATGCTAGACTCAAGGAGGAGTTTGATATACTTGACAAGGCTCACAAGGTCTTGAAGAGTGCTCATGCTAACCTCAAAGAGTCTCATGATCAACTCCAAGTAAAGCTAACCAAGGAGAAAGCCACATTTCCTCACATGGTTTTAATTGATAATGCAAATGCTACTAACCCGTGTTGTGAGCATGTGCATCTTGTGGAGGAGAATGCCAAGTTGAAGGAGCAACTTGAGAAAGGCCTTGTGTCATGCATACAAGGTGAGAAGAACCTCAACGACCTTTTGAGCAATCAAAAGGAAGTTGTGAGCAAGGAGGGAATTGGGTTTGCACCCAAGTCCAAGAATAAGAAGAAGAATGACAAGGCCAAACAACCTCCCCCTCTCAAGCAAACCTTTGTGAAGGAGGGAGAGGGTGCTTCTAAGGAGAAGAACAATGTGAAGGGTGGTGGTGTCAAGACGGGCAATGCCACCCCTTCCAACAAAGCCGGCGACTTTAACCCTTCTTATGTGTTATGTCGTGCTAGTGATGGGCATGTTTATGCCAAATTTGTTGGTTCTCCTTATGAGTATATTGAATGGTCTATTTGGGTTCCTAAGACCCTTGTTACTAACATCAAAGGACCCATTACAAAATGGGTACCTAAAACCAAGCATTGATCTCTTGTAGGTGTTTGCTTCCGGTGGGGGATCA
This sequence comes from Thinopyrum elongatum, assembly GCA_011799875.1. Lineage (NCBI taxonomy): Eukaryota > Viridiplantae > Streptophyta > Magnoliopsida > Poales > Poaceae > Thinopyrum > Thinopyrum elongatum. Next base: position 161,032,376 of record CM022299.1, read on the forward strand.
TGGTTGCTCGATAGTGGAGCCACAAATCATATGACCAGAAGCAAGGAATTGGTGGTGGACGTGCACAAGATTTCATCTATGCCCACCAATGTCGAGTGGGGTGATGCCTCATCTTCTAAGGTATTGGGTCTTGGCAAGGTTGTCATTTCTCATGATCTCACGATCGAGAAAGTCATGCTTGTTGAGTCCCTTGCATACAATTTACTTTCCGTTCGTCAATTGCACTCATGGGCTTTGCCACTTTCTTTGATATTGATACCGTGGCCCTCTTGTGGAGCAAGACTCTTAAAGTAGCCTTTGTTGGGCATGTCGAGAACGGTCTTTATGTGATTAACTTTTCGGAGCGACCCACTAAGACCGCGACATGCCTAATGGCTAAAGTTGACGTGGGTTGGCTTTGGCATCACCGTTTAGCCCATGTCAATATGAGATCTTTGCAAAGTCTTCTCAAGGGGGACCATGTCCGTGGACTAACAAATGTTAGTTTTGCCAAAGATCGTGCTTGCAGTGCTTGCATCGAAGGAAAGTTGCATGAGAAAGCTCACCCTCCCACGACTATCATCTACTCGAAGAGGCCCTTGGAGCTCCTTCACTTGGATCTCTTTGGACCTCCATCCTTCGATAGTCTTGGGGGTAGAAAGTATTGCTTGGTGATTGTGGATGATTATTCAAGATACACTTGGGTATTTTTATTCAAGAGGAAGAGCGAGACCCAACAAACCGTCATCGACTTTGCAAATGAAGCTCAACGCCAACACAATGCAAAGATCTTGACGATAAGAAGTGACAACGGCACCGAGTTCAAGAACTACACCTTGGATGAGTTTCTTAGTGACGAGGGGATCAAGCATCAATATTCCGCACCTTACACCCCTCAACAAAATGGTGTAGCGGAGAGGAAGAACCGGACGTTGATGGATGCGGCAAGAACCATGATGGCGGAGTTCAAGTCTCCGTACAACTTTTGGGCCGAAGCCATCAACACCGCTTGTCATGCATCCAATCGGCTCTATCTCCGCAAAGGCTTGAACAAGACTCCATATGAGATTCTCACCGGTAACAAGCCTAACCTCAAGTACTTCCGGGTATTCGGGTGTAAGTGTTTCATTCTCAAGAAAGGTGTTCGTTTGTCTAAATTTGAGGCTAGAGCTCATGAGGGCATATTTGTTGGTTATGCTACAAACTCTCATGCTTACCGTGTCCTCAATAAGTCCACGGGACTTATTGAGGAGACGTGTAACATAGAGTTTGATGAGAATAACGGCTCCCAAGTGGAGCAAAGTGGTACTTGTGATATAGGTGATGAAATTCCTCCTCAAGCCATAAGAAGAATGGGTGTTGGTCATATCCTACCCGTTGAGGAACCCCTTGTGGCCGAAGGAGAAGGACAATGTTCCACTCAAGTGGAACCATCACCAATCCAAGACCCACACGCTTCCGAAGAACAAAGTGAAGACCCTCAACCAAACGAACTAGATCAAGGGCAAGATCAACCTTAAGATGGTGGTGAACCACCATGTGATGCCCAAGGTCAAGTTCTCTCCACCGAGCAAGTTCAAGATCAAGAGCAAGCTCAAGATCAAGAACAAGCTCATGACGACGCTCAAGATGATCAAGTTACCGCTCCTCAACTCTCTCTTGAGGAGGAATTAGAGCGTCGTGCCACCAAGATTGCCTCCAAGCTCACTACCAAAGATCATCTCATGAAGAATGTGCTTGGAAGCTTAAGAAAGGGGGTAAGCACTCGTAGACAATTAGCAAACTATTGTGAACATCACGCGTTTGTCTCTTGTGTTGAGCCCCAAAAGGTCTATGAGGCGCTCGAGGATCCGGATTGGTTCAATGCCATGCATGAAGAACTCAACAACTTCGAGCATAACAAGGTGTGGAGATTGGTGCCAAGGCCAACGGGGAACCATAATGTCATTGGAACCAAGTGGATATTCAAGAACAAGCAAGATGCTCATGGAATTATCGTTCGCAACAAGGCTCGTTTGGTAGCTCAAGGCTACTCCCAAGTCGAGGGTATCGACTACGGTGAAACCTTTGCTCCCGTTGCTCGCCTTGAATCTATTCATTTGTTGATTGCTTATGCTTCACATCATAACTTCAAGTTGCAACAAATGGATGTGAAGAGTGCTTTTCTTAATGGTCCTATTAATGAGTCGGTGTATGTCAAACAACCCCCGGGGTTCGAGGATCCCTATTTCCCCGATCATGTGTACCAACTCGATAAGGCAATCTATGGCCTTAAACAAGCCCCACGTGCGTGGTATGAGCACCTTACCGAGTTGTTGCAAGATCGTAGGTTTGAAATTGGGAAAATCGACCCCACTCTTTTTACTAAGAAGGTCAAAGGGGAGTTGTTTGTATGCCAACTATATGTCGATGATATTATCTTTGGTTCCCCTAACAAAGCTTTCAATGAGGAATTTGCCGCTCTCATGGCCTCAAAGTTCAAGATGTCCATGATGGGAGAGTTCAAGTTCTTTCTCGTGTTCGAAATCAAGCAAAGAAGAGAAGGAACATTCATCAACCAAGCCAAATACACTCAAGACATGCTCAAGAGATTCAAGCTAAGTGATGTCAAGTCGGCTTCCACTCCAATGCCTGTCAAATGCCAACTTGACATAGATCCCAATGGTAAAGCGGTGGATCAAAAGGTATATCGCTCCATGATTGGCTCCTTACTTTACCTTTGTGCATCTAGACCGGATATCATGTTGAGTGTGGGAATTTGTGCACGGTTTCAAGCTGCACCTAAGGAAAGCCACTTTGTGGCGGTCAAGCGAATCTTTCGATATTTGGCTCATACCCCAAACTTTGGCTTATGGTACCCAAGAGGAGCAAACTTCAATCTTGTGGGCTTTTCAGACTCGGATTGGGCGGGGGACAAAGTGGATAGGAAGTCAACCTCCGGAGGGTGCCAATTTCTTGGTTGCTCTTTGGTGAGTTGGTCTTCTAAGAAGCAAAGTTGTGTGTCTCTCTCGTCCATCGAAGCGGAGTATGTGGCCGCCGGTAGTTGTTGTGCTCAACTTCTTTGGATGAGGCAAACTTTAAAGGATTACGGTGTCATTTGTGACAAAGTGCCTCTTTGGTGTGACAATGAAAGTGCCATCAAGATCTCTCTCAACCCGGTGCAACACTTCAAGACGAAGCATATTGAGATTCGGTATCACTTTATCCGGGATCATATTAGGCGAGGGGAGATCGAGCTCAACTATGTCAACACTCATGATAACCTTGCAAATATCTTCACAAAGCCTTTGGATGAATCAAGATTTCGCGAGTTAAGGCATGAGCTAAATATCATTGATTCGAGCAATGTGGCTTGAACCCTTGCACACCCCACCATACTCATCTTGATGTCTTGTTTAGGTGTAGGCATGGACATAGGGGGAGTGTTGTTCTCTCAATGAACTCTCCCTCCCCCTTTATGCATAAATTGATCAACTCTTTCACATTAGCCATTTTTGATGGTACTTGTGCTTCAAAGACGAGTTTTGGTCATGGGCCCAAGGATAATTCTTCGCGGTGCCATACCAATTGACTCAAACATAGGTGGCTCCAGCCACCGCCCTCTCTTTGGAGAGGTTGTGTTTCGTGTTTGGTTGGTCCTTATTGTCTTTTGCCTTCCCTTGAGTCGCGTTTGTGGTTGAGTTGCCTCATGTGTGTGCTCTTCCGCGTATCCGGTTGCCTGTAGGTTGCATTGCATAGGCCGTGTTTCTCTGTTTTTGTTGAAACTTGCACTTTCTTGGGTTTACGGTACTACCGTGCTGAGCCACGGTACTACCGCAGGAGATGGGTTGCCCTGTGCGTGCACAGCTGCATCCCGGCACGGTCCTACCGCTTCCATCACGGCAGTATTTTTTTACTGCCGCTGGAAGAGCGGTACTACTGCCCTGTGTGTGGTACTTCCGCCTGGGCGGTACTACCGCGATGACCCGCGGTACTACCGCGCAGTCGCGAGCGGGTGGGGGTCAAGAGCGGGCAGGGGGAGTTCCAACTCCCCCATACCCATTCAACTCTTTTCCCCCACCTCGTCTCTCTCTCTCCTGCCCAAGAACGGCGCCGGAGGACCTCGTCGGATCTCCGTCTCCGGCCGCTCTCCTCGCATTCCGACCAGTGGGATCGATCCCCACCTCGCCCTCTTGCCATGGAACAAGGTTTCTCCCCAAATCCCTCTCTTTTTGCCTCATAGTTTCGCTTTTAGGTTTTGGGGAGATGCATGTTGTTCTTGAGATTTTTGGCCAAGTCTTTGCAAGAGGAGGACGTAGGAGAGTAGTAGTGCTGTAGAGATGCTATTTGGTATGTTGCCTCACGGTATTTTTGATCGACCGTAGTACCGATCCAAAGTTGCGGATGTGCCCAGATCCGTTCTGTGCTTCTTTGTATCCGTGCGGTACTACCGTGCATTCCGTGCGGTACTACCGCTCTGGCTCGTGTGGTACTACCGTTCCTCTGGAGCGGTACTACCGCTCGTAGCGCGGAAGTAAAGTTTTACTTCCGCTCTATGCGCGGTACTACCGTGCCATCCCGGCGCAGTACTATCGCGGCTAGAGCGGATGTAAGCGTTTATTCCCGCTTAGTGGTGAGGTACTACCGATGCCATCTAAACTACCTTGGTGCGGCTACCCAATCTTATTTCTACGTGTTTCGTCTGTGTTGGCTTTGGTCTTTGCTTTGATCCTTCTCGTCTTCTCGTGTGTTTTGTGTTGTGTGTCACAGGTGGTGGCTCCAATGTCCGTCGCTCGAATCCTAGCCGCAACACAAGCTCTAAGCGGCTTCGCAATCAAGAAGCATCAGAGGGCTCTAATGCCCAACAGCGCAATGTCAAGAAGATGCCAACAGGTTCAAGGAGCCAAGTCTTGGCATGGATGAGTTGCCTCAATCTGAGTTCATTATTCGAAGGAGGATCAATCCCTATGTGAACCCTTGTGAGACTGTCAAAGGGAATGAGTTGTTCTGGACCAAGCAGCAGAATCTCATTTACATCGATGTCATCAAGTCAAAGCACAACATATATGTTCCTATGCAGTGGATTGATATGACTCATCTGAGGAAGGACCGGGCATACTTTGGTGAGGCCTTGGACTTGGTGGAGTAGTTTGGCATTGAAGACTTCATCACTTTCCACATGGACTTTGACGCAGAGCTCGTGGCACAGTTCTTTGCTTCTGTCCACTTCCACACGGATGGGGAGCGGACTATGACTTGGATGACTAATGGGAGGAGGATGTCTGCCACTTGGAAGGAATTCATGGAAATGCTGCATGTCCGTGATGAGGGGCTCGATGTGCCCGTTGGTGTCCGTCCACACGCCAATCCTGAGTCTGCCAACAAGAACAAGCTTCAACCGTTCCTTGTGGAGAAGAAGTTGGCAAATGGCTCGCAGTCATGGGTGCTCAATCCCTTCCTGGACATCATGCATCGGATCTTCCGCAACACGCTCTTTCCGCGCATTGGCGACAAGGATAAGGTGCATGCTTATCTCGTGGATATGTTGCTTCTTTGTGAGGAGGCGCGCCGTCAAATTACCCAGCCCCTGGACATCTCTCATATCATGTGGATTGAGCTTCGGTTTGCGGTCTACAATCGCAAGGTGCCCATCTAAGGCCCTTATCTGCACCTCTTGATCTCGAAGACGTGGGAGAAGCTCTTTCCGACTGAAGTCTTCTCTGCTCCCAACTGGGTTCTCCATGAGCCTATCAAGCTGCGCCAGAAGAACAAGTGGGCCAATACCACTACCAGGGCTGAGGCTGAGGCAGCTACGATGGATGTTGATGAGGATGAGGCTGAGGAGGAGGAGGCTGAGGATAGCTCTGCTGGGTATGCTCCTCCATCTACTGAGCCCTCTTGGGCTAAGAGGCTGAAGGCCAAGATGAAGACCTTGTTCTGCATGCAGGCCAAGGGGCAGTACAGAACCCATGTTGCTTCCAAGGAGAGTCGCCAGCGTGACAAGAGGATCTTGAGGACTTCCGGCGAGATCGTGGAGAGCGGGTCCGAGATGAACATCACCCCGGAGGCTGACTAGATGAGCAAGCAGGACTATCAGTGGACCGAGTCAGAGGAGGAGCCCATTCCCACTACCGAGTCTGATGAGGAGCGTGTTGAGTGATCTCTGCAGAGGATGCTACCACCTGTGTCATAGGTGTCCTCTCTGCCTTTTTGGTGTCTCGATGCCAAAGGGGGAGAGAGTGTAGGATTTGCTTTCGTGTTCGTGTCTCTATGCCTTCGTTTCGTTGGTCTTCCGTTTGTGTTGCCTTGGTTTGTTGGTTTGCACTTGTGTTTGTGTGTCCCGGAGACATTCATATGATGTAAGACATATGCACTGAAGCTTATCTTATTGTCTTTTATGCTTAGTAGTCCGTGAGCCTTTGCTACCATGTGCCCTTTACTTTATGCTCATATGCATTGCCTTGCCTCCATGCTTAGTGTTATTTATATTGTTGCAAGGAATGCCTTTTCTATAAAATATAGGGGGAGTGTTGATCCTAGTATGTGTGCCGTGCAGTCCAAAGCATTTAAATAGAGTGCACACATCTAGGGGGAGCCTGTCTATATTTTGTGGATGGTGGGTTTGCTTATGTTTTTTTAGTACCCTTATGTGCAAATCCTGTGTTGTCATCAATCCACCAAAAAGGGGGAGATTGTAAGGGCATATTTCACCCTATGTGGTTTTGGTGATTGATGACAATGCGTTTGCGGACTAATCGTGTGCATTGAGCATTTCAGATATCTCATGTTTAGGCACAAGACGATTCGATGCCCCTCGGAGCCTAGTAAAGACGGCGTTTCTCTTCGTTTCTTTTCGGTGGATTTGAGTCATAGGAAAGCCGTACTATTAAGAGGGGGTCCGCTTCGGAAAGGTTAGGGTGGAATCAACACGTACACGTCTATTCCTTTGCACCACCCTTCCATTGTTCCTTTGGAGCACCAACCGGTTATCCGTGTCTTTGCAAAATGAAGGACTCCAAGTGGGATTGTGCTGTGGCATGCGGTAGTACTGCTCTACGGAGCAGTAGTACCGCAGATGCTCACGGTAGTACCGGATAGGGACGCGGTAGTACCGCAAAGTCTTGCGGTAGTACCGCTCCTCGGACGCGGTAGTACCGTGACGTCTGGCCCAGCTCTGCTACTCGCGCAGAAGTAGGGGCGGATGTAATTTTTTACATCCGCGCCCTATGCGGTAGTACCGCTCCCTGGATGCGGTAGTACCATGTCGGATTTTTGCACAGATCAATACTCAGCGGAAGTAGCCACGGATGTAATTTTATTCGTCCGTGTCTTCCCAGCCTAGTCGAACCCTGCTTTGCGGTAGTACCGCAAGGGCGCGCGGTAGTACCGCTCCGGCGGTTCTACCGCTCACTGCGTCAACGCAACAGGGCTTCGTCTAACCTCTGTCGTGGGTGCGGTAGTACCGTACAGACTGGCGGTAGTACCGCAATGCCTTGCGGTAGTACCGCATGTCTGGTGCGGTAGTACCGCACGTCGCGGGCTGTTTTAGTGGGTAACGGTTGGATTTGTCTTCTGACTATTTAAGGGGAGTCTTCTTCTCCGAGTCCACTACCTCTACTCCCCTAAGCTCCATTGTTGCTCCAAGCTCCATTTTCGCCCGATCTCTCTCCCTAGCCAATCAAACTTGTTGATTTTCTAGGGATTGGTTGAGAAGGCCCCGATCTACACTTCCACCAAGAGAAATTTGATTCCCCCCACTAATCCATTGCGGATCTTGTTACTCTTGGGTGTTTGAGCACCCTAGACGGTTGAGGTCACCTCGGAGCCATATTCCATTGTGGTGAAGCTCCGTGGTTTCATTGGGAGCCTCCAATTCGGTTGTGGAGAGAGCCCCAACCTTGTTTGTAAAGGTTCGGTCGCCGCCTTCAAGGGCACCAATAGTGGAATCACGGCATCTCGCATTGTGTGAGGGCGTGAGGAGAATACGGTGGCCCTAGTGGCTTCTTGGGGAGCATTGTGCCTCCACACCGCTCCAACGGAGACGTACTTCCTCTCAAAGGGAAGGAACTTCGGTAACACATCCTCGTCTTCACCGGCTCCACTTTTGGTTATCTCTTACCTTTACTTGTGCAAGCTTCTTTGTGTGTTGTATTCCTTGCTTGCTTATATGCTTGTTGTTGTTGCATCTTATAGGTTGCTCACCTAGTTGCATTTCTAGACAACCTACTTTGATGCAAAGTTTAATTTGGTAAAGAAAAGCTAAAAATTGTTAGTTGCCTATTCACCCCCCCCCTCTAGTCAACTATATCGATCCTTTCATCCTCCATGGCAACCTCCTCAACTCCCTCTCCCCTTAACTCCACCTGTAGCAACCAAGCATCACCTTCTTCATGGTTGGAGAAGGGAGAAGACATGATGCCTGGCTTTGAGAAACCCTGACAGAAAAACAACAAGAAAGAGGAACGGGAGATTTCTCCGTGATACGGTTGTCAATACGTTAGGGGGGTATATAAAGATTTTTTATCTTGGGAAACAAGCAAACGGGAGGAAAACAGAGTCGGGAAGTTTCCCGAGGTGGGCACAACCCACCTGGGCGCGCTAGGGGGCCCAGGCGCGCCCTGGTGTCTTGTGCCCCCTCGGGTGCCTTCCTGGTTGTTTTTTATTTTCCTAATTTTTAAAATATTCCAAAACTAACAGAAATAATTTTTGCGGATTTTTCAGAGTCAGTTTACTTACCGTATCACGTACTTCCTCTTTTTTAGTTATTCTAGAGTGTTCCGGAAGGTTTCCTTTATGTGTTCCTCAGGTGTCATGGTTTGAATAATATTGCTTTCAACATTAATAGGCGTACCTGAGATATAGTGTTTAATTCTTTGCCCATTGACCACCTTCGGGTTCGTACCCTCGGCATTATTTATTTTAATAGCTCCAGAGTGATAAACTTCCTCGATGATATAAGGTCCTTCCCATTTAGAGAGAAGTTTACTTGCAAAGAACCTGAAACGAGAGTTGTATAGAAGAACATATTCTCCGACTTTGAATTCTCTCTTTTGGATTCTTTTGTCATGCCATCTTTTAACTTTTTCTTTAAATAACTTGGCATTTTCATAAGCTTGGGTTCTCCATTCATCTAGTGAGCTAATATCAAATAACCTCTTTTCACCCGCAAGTTTGAAATCATAGTTGAGTTCTTTAATTGCCCAATATGCTTTGTGTTCTAACTCAAGAGGCAAATGACAAGCTTTTCCATAAACCATTTTATAGGAAGACATACCCATAGGATTTTTATAAGCTGTTCTATAGGCCCAAAGTGCATCATCTAACTTCTTAGACCAATTCTTTCGGGACCTATTAATAGTTTTTTGTAATATTAATTTTATTTCTCTATTGCTAAGTTCAACCTGACCGCTAGATTGAGGATGATAGGGTGATGCAATTCTATGGTTAACATCATATTTAGCAAGCATTTTACGGAAAGCACCATGAATAGAGTGTGAACCACCATCAGTCATTAAATATCTAGGGACTCCAAACCTTGGGAAAATAACTTCTTTGAGCACTTTAATGGAAGTGTTATGATCAGCACTACTAGTTGGAATAGCTTCTACCCACTTAGTAACATAATCAATAGCAACCAAAATATGAGTATACCCATTAGAGGAAGGAAAAGGTCCCATATAATCAAAAACCCAAACATCAAATGGTTCAACAGCAAGTGAATAATTCATGCATTTCTTGACGCTTACCGATATTACCAATTTATTGGCATTCATCACAAGATAAAACAAACTTACGGGCATCCTTGAAGAGAGTAGGCCAATAAAAACCATATTGCAATACCTTGTGAGCAGTTCTATCTCCCTCATGATGCCCTCCATAAGCTTCGGAGTGACATTTTCGTAGGATTTGTTCTTGTTCATGCTCAGGTACACAACGTCTAATAATACCATCTACTCATTCTTTATAAAGATGTGGGTCATCCCAAAAGTAATGTCTTAAATCATAGAATAATTTTTTCTTTTGTTGGTATGTGAAACTAGGTGGTATGTATTTAGCAACAATATAATTAGCATAGTCAGCATACCAAGGAGTGTTATGAGAAACATTTATTGCAGCTAATTGTTCATCAGGAAAGCTATCATCAATAGGTAGTGGGTCATCAAGAATATTCTCTAACCTAGATAAGTTATCAGCTACGGGGTTCTCAGCTCCTTTCCTATTAGTGATATGTAAATCAAATTCTTGTAACAAAAGAACCCACCTAATGAGTCTAGGTTTAGCATCTTTCTTTTCCATAAGATATTTAATAGCAGCATGATCGGTGTGAACAGTAACTTTAGAATCAACAATGTAAGACCTGAATTTGTCACAAGCAAACACCACTGCTAAGAATTCTTTTTCAGTAGTAGCATAATTTCTTTGGGCACTGTCTAGAATTTTGCTAGCATAATGAATGACATTTAGTTTCTTATCAACTCTTTGTTCTAGAACAGCACAAACAGCATAATCACTAGCATCACACATAATTTCAAAAGGCAAGTTCCAATCAGGTGGTTGAACAATAGGTGCAGAAGTTAAGGCTTTCTTAAGTGTTTCGAAGGCTTCTACACAATCATCATCAAAAACAAATGGAACATCCTTTTGTAAAAGATTTGTAAGAGGCCTAGAAAATTTAGAGAAGTCTTTAATAAACCTCCTATAGAAACCAGCATGACCAAGGAAACTACGAATACCTTTGATATCTCTAGGACATGGCATTTTCTCAATTGCATCAACCTTAGCTTTATCCACCTCAATACCTCATTCAGAAATTTTATGCCCCAAGACAATACCTTCATTAACCATAAAGTGGCACTTCTCCCAATTCAAGAGAAGATTAGTTTGCTCACATCTCTGCAAAACTCGATCAAGGTTGCTCAAGCAATCATCAAAAGAAGTTCCATATACAGAAAAATCATCCCTGAAAACCTCAACAATCTTCTCACAAAAATCAGAGAATATAGCAGTTATACATCTTTGAAAGGTAGCAGGTGCATTGCATAAACCAAAAGGCATACGTCTATAAGCATAAGTTCCAAAAGGGCAAGTAAAGGTGGTTTTCTCTTGATCAGGTTGTGAAACAGGTATTTGAGAAAAACCAGAATATCCATCAAGGAAACAAAAGTGTGTGTGCTTTGATAATCTTTCTAGCATTTGATCAATAAAAGGCAAAGGGTAATGATCTTTTCTAGTAGCTTTATTTAATTTTCTAAAATCAGTTACCATTCTATTGCCAGTAACAATTCTTTGTGGAATGAGTTCATTTTTATCATTGGTAACAACAGTGATACCTCCTTTCTTAGGGACACAATGAACGGGGCTTACCCATCTACTATCAGCTATGGGATAGATTATACCTGCTTCCAGAAGTTTTAATATCTCAGTTCTTACCACTTCTTTCATCTTAGGATTCAAACGTCGTTGATGATCAACAACAGGTTTAGCATCAGGTTCCATATTAATCTTGTGCTGACAAAGAGTGGGACTAATGCCCTTAAGATCATCAAGAGTATACCCAATAGCAGCACGGTGCTTCTTCAGAATTTTCAATAATCTTTCTTCTTCATGTTCTGAAAGGTTAGCACTAATAATAACAGGATATATCTTTTTCTCATCAAGATAAGCATATTTCAAAGTGTCAGGCAATTGTTTTAATTCAAACACGGGATCACCTTTAGGTGGAGGAGGACCTCCTAGAGTTTCAATAGGCAAATTATGTTTGAGCAGAGGTCGTTGTTCAAAGAAAATTCTATCTATTTCATTTCTTTCATGCATATGCATATCATTTTCATGGTCTAGCAAATATTGTTCTAGTGGATCAGTAGGAGGCACAACAATAGAAGCAAGACCAATTATTTCATCCTTACTAGGTAACTCTTTCTTGTGAGGTTGTCTATTAAACTTGGAAAAATTAAACTCATGAGACTCATCACCAAAGCTAACACTGATAGTTTGTTTTTGGCAATCTATAGTAGCATTAACAGTGTTCAAGAAAGATCTACCAAAGATAATGGGACAGAAGACATCTAGTGGGGAACCAAGAACTAGAAAATCAGTAGGGTATTTTATTTTCCCACACAAGACTTCAACATCTCTAACTATCCCAAGTGATGTGATGGTGTCTCTATTAGCAAGTTTAATAGTAACATCTATATCTTCTATTTCAGTGGGTGCTATTTCATTCATAATTTCTTGATATAAGGTAAAAGGAATAGCACTCATGCTAGCACCTAAATCACATAAACCATGATAATAATGATCTCCTATTTTAACTGAGACAACAGGCATGCCAATGACAGGTCTATGTTTATCTTTTTCATCGGGTTTGGCAATTCTAGCAGCTTCATCACAGAAATAAATAACATGCCCATCAATATTTTCTACCAAGAGATCTTTAACCATAGCAACACTAGGTTCTACTTTAATTTGTTCAGCAGGTTTAGGTGCTCTAATATTACTTTTGCGAACTACAGTTGAAACTTTAGCACGTTCCTTTATCCTAACAGGGAAAGGTGGTTTCTCAATATAAGCAGTAGGAACAACTGGGTCAACATTATAAATAATAGTTTCATCCTTAGCTATGACCAGTTCTTTAATTTCTTCTTTAATAGGTGGGTGATATTTAAACCACTTCTCCTTAGGGAGATCAACATGAGTAGCAAATGATTCACAGAAAGAGGCTACTATCTCAGAGTCAAGTCCATATTTAGTGCTAAACTTCTGAAAAGCATCGATATTCATAAAAGATTTAACACAATCAAACTCAAGCTTAATACCTGACTCTTTACCTTCATCGAGTTCCCAATCTTCAGAGTTGCATTTAATTCATTCTAAAAGATCCCACCTAAATTCAATAGTCTTCTTCATAAAAGAACCACTACAAGAAGTATCGAGCATGGATCGATCATTATGAGAAAGCCGAGCATAAAAATTCTGAATAATAATTTCTCTTGAGAGCTCACGATTGGGGCATGAATATAACATTGACTTAAGCCTCCCCCAAGCTAGAGCGATACTTTCTCCTTCACGAGGCCAAAAATTATATATATAATTCCGATCACGATGAACTAGATGCATAGGATTTTTTTTTTGGTGGAATTCCAATTTCAATCGATTCCAGTTCCAAGATCCAATATCATCGCATAGCATATACCATGCCAATGCTTTTCCCTTCAAAGATAAAGGGAAAACCTTCTTCTTAACTTCATCTCCGGGGAAACCTGCAAGCTTAAATAATCCACAAATTTCATCCACATATATCAAGTGCATATCAGGATGTTCGGTTCCATCTCCTGCATAAGGATTAGCTAGCAGTTGCTCTATCATACCCGAAGGAATTTCATAACCAATATTTTCAGTAGGTGCAGTAGGTTGAGGGGTAACTAATTGTGGTTCCGGTCGAGGTGAAGATACCCCGGACAAACCGCTCAAAGGATGGTTCTCCATAGTGTCGGTGTACTAAAGTTTGGGCCCTTTGGTACCCCTTACTTGTGCACGGGCAGTTGCAGCCGCACCTGCGGTGAGGCTTGGCGGGGGCAGTTGGAGGCAAAATACAAGATGACCAAGGCGGCATCCGAGCCAGTAATCAGAGAGCAGAAGACAAGCTGAACCCCCGGCAAAGATTCTTGCCGGGGTGATTTGCGAGCCCCGGCAAGCTCCTTGCCGGGGTGGTTTGTGAAGCCTCAGCAAGACCACCACCCTTGAGGTTGAGAGCTCTGACACATCGACAACGTCAAGACCAAGACTCAGGGGCACATGCGTAGTAGCATGCAGATCTTCGTGAAGACCAGAAGGCGAAGTTCCCAACAAGGTTCTTGCCGGGGACGACTGCGAGGCCCCGGCAAGACTCTTGCCGGGGACGATTGCGAGGCCACGGCAAGGCTCGCGCATGACAAGGCTCCACCGCCCTGCCACCGTCCCGGCATGGAAATTAGCCAGCCAACCAGGCAAGCACCTGCGTGGTGGCATGCAGATCTTCGTGAAGATCCTGCCACCGCTCCAGCGTAGCGGCTAGCCAGTCAGCTTGGCCTTTGCATGCCTCGTCATCTTGGGTGCGTGTCAAGACGGGGTGAGGCGGCGATGGATGGGACGGGCTCTATTTCCGTCCCCGATAAAGTTAGAGGGCACGTAAGCAGCGCATTTAATGCACTTGTCCTAAGACGCCAGAGATAAGCACGTGCACTGTAGCACTTTACACCTCATGTATGCCTGTACGCCACTGTGGTAGCCCCTTGGTATAAAAGGAGGCCCAAGGCGATACAGGGAGGGACTTTTGGACTTTCCGGCCCAGTTTGCATGCGTAGCAGCTAGCCGAAGCTCAAGAACACTAAATATACACTCAAAGTAGGACTAGGGTTTTACGCTTCTCAGCGGCCCGAACCTGGGTAAAAATCCCTCGTGTTGATCATTAGATCTGCTCTTCGTGCACCCCTCCTCCCTGCCAAACCGTAGAAGGGATCCACGTGATCCCATAGGTGTCATTTCCCCGACATCTTTGGTGCGCCAGGTAGGGGTGGGAGTGGTTGTACAAACCTGATCTAGGCGTCAGCGCGTCGACTTCTTCAACATCTTCATCGTCATGTCTCCAAAGAGAAAGAGCATCATGGCGATTGGTTCATCTCCGGTCGATCTGCCCGCACCAGCGCGGACGGACAACGGGATGGACGTGGGTGGAGGCCATGGGCTTCCATGATGCTCCGGTGATCGGAGCCACACAAGCGGCAACGACCCGCACGTCACCGGGTCCAAGGACGGAGCCGTGCTGTCTACGGGCGGCGCGGCGAGCCCCATGGGCAGAAGGACGACCTCCAAGACGCCCCCGCCGGCGCATGCGTCGCGGCCTTCCCAGGTCGTGCGCGCTGAGCAGCGCCACGGCGTGGGTGATCATGAGCGTTCCCATGGAAAGACCCCTTTGCATCATTCTTGAGATGCGCCAGGCCAGCATGCACGCCAAGACGCTGGCGGAAACGGCGCACGGCCGCGGGACCGTGATAGAGCTCCTTCTAACATGGTTAGAAGTCAGAGCGCTTCACGATCCACGTAGCTGTCGCTGCCACCCACGCTAACAGAAGCATTGGCGCGCGTGCAGTTGCTTCTGGATTTCCCTCCTGCTGCGGAGAAGCTCAACGAGTGGAGAGCTACCATCCGGAGCCTCGTAGGCTTCGCCAATAAAGATGGACCGTAGCAGGCGGGGCCCTCGTGCCGGCGCTTTGTCGAGCCGGCGCGTGCCAATGGCGGAAGGACTGGAGGTGCTGCGATCACGGTGCACTCCCCTCCTCCACGGCAGCAACAGAAGCCGCCGGCTCGTCGGGTCGAGGCCTGTGACAACGGTTCCACAGCGTCGTCCGATCCACGAGCCCGCCGCGATCAACGCCAAGTTCTTTGAGAGCGAGTCAAGGAAGACGCTCGAACCACTATCGAGCGTCGACGGGAAGCGCGCCATCAGTCTGATAGGCGTGCAGGCCCCACTGTAGATCGGCCTGCGCCGGGGGATTCTGGTAGCTTACCTTACGAGGTGGGTTGTCCAGCTTTTACCCGTGGGCTGCGGCGATTCCAGTGGCCCACTCACCGCACGTTCAAGCCTGAGGTCGGAGAGAAATACGACTGCAAGACTCACCCGTCGGAGTTCCTGAGCATCTATACCATTGCAATGCAAGCTGCCGGGGCTCGAGACGACAAGGTACTCGCCAACTACTTCCCGTTGGTACTCAAGCCCAACGTCAGGTCGTGGTTGATGCACCTGCCAGAGGATTCCATCTCTTCTTGGTCGGATCTGTGTCACGAGTTTGTTGGCGCCTTTACTGGAGGCCACGAAGCTCCTGGCCAGGCAAGTGATTTGCATATCATCCCCCAGAAAGATGGTGAATGCTTGCGCAAATACATACAGAGGTTCAGCCGTGTGTAGTACAACATCCCAGATGTTCATCCTGCCGCTATTATCAGCGCGTTCCATCAAAATGTGCGCAACCGCAAGATGCGTGAAGAGCTGGCAATGAACAAGGTTAGAGATGTTACCGAGCATTATGTTTTGGCCGATAGATGTGCTCGGGCTGAAGAAGGAAGGAAGTACCACGGCGAGGATGCCGACGCAGAAAGTGACTCCGCAGATGAAGACGTCGTCGCCCCGGCAAAGAAGGGCCGACGGCGCAACAGGAAGCGCAAGGGTAAAACCGTGCTTGCCGTCGAGGAATCCAGCAAGCTCGGCACCACCAAGAAGGCCAAGGTTGACGACCCCGGCAAGGAGGTTGCCGGGTGTGCCGCTTGCCAGGCCTTGGCGGCTGCCGACAAGCCAGAGGTCTCCGACAAGCAGTATTGCAAGATCCATCACACCAAGGGCCATGACATCCAGAACTGCCGGCAAGTTGAGCAGCTTGTAGAGAAGCAGAAAGCTGAGTATGAAAGGTGAGACAAGGAGAAGGGCCAGGACGGTGCTGAGGGGTCCGGCAAGAAGCGTGGCGGACGAGGGGGTTGCCGCGGCAAGGATAAGCAACCAGAGAGGCCCGCTCGGGGCCGCGACAAGAAAGAGGGAGATGATGATCATGATGAGGACGACGAGTCCAGCGAGCACGAGTTCCAGAAAGCTACAGAGGCCATGTGCGTCGACGGTGGCGCCTCATTGCATGCCTCTCACCGCCAACTAAAATAGTGGGCGCGTGAGATCAATGCGGCAAAGCCATCGTTCGATGCCCAGAAGCCGCTGAAATGGTCCAACACGCCTATCATTTTTTACGCTGAGGATCACCCTGATCACACAACAGCGGTTGGGTGTTTGCCATTGTTGGTTTCACCAATGATACGCAACCTCAAGGTGACAAAAGTGTTAGTTGATGGTGGGGCCAGTCTGAACTTGATCTCGCCCACTGTGATCAAGAGGCTGCAAATTCCTGATGGAGATCTCGAAGAGACGGGCACGTTTCAAGGGGTCAACCCAGGAAGGAGTCAGCCAAAGGGCAAGATTACGCTACCAGTTACGTTTGGTGGCGAGCTGAACTATAGGACAGAGAAGATCGTTTTTGATGTCACCAAGATCCCCTTGCCCTATAATGGGATCCTTGGCCGCCCGGCGCTGGCCAAGTTCATGGCGGCATCACATTACTCTTACAATACGTTGAAGATGCCTGGGCCAATGAGCATCATCACCGTCCACTCCGACAAGAAAGACGCGCTCATCTGCGCTGACCAACTCTACCAAGAGGCAGTTGCAGCAACTGCCGCCAAGGCACTTGCTCCTGCCGCTGAAGCTCTGGGAGGAAAGAAGACCGGCAAGACCTCTCCCGGCAAGACCTCTTCCGGCAAGACCTCTTGCACCCACTCCGGCAAGCGCGTCTCTTCGGAGTGCTGCGCTCCTGTTGAGGACGTGCCAGAGAGCTCCACCGGCAAGAGCAAGAAATCCAAGCCAGCACCACCAGAAACTAAGAAGGTGCCTGTCAAGGAGGACGGCACGGGCGGGACTTTTACTATAAGCTCCACCCTCGACAGCAAATAGGAAGGCGCGCTCATCGCCTTCCTGCGGGCGAATGTCGATGCGTTTGCATGGCAAGCATCTGACATCCCCGGTGTTCCCAGGGAGGTGATTGAGCACCATCTTGCTGTCTGTCCTCATGCACGGCCCGTTAAGCAGAAGGTCAGGAAGCAAGCTTTGGAGCGGCAAGAGTTCATCATTGAAGAAATTAGGAAGTTAGAAGCAGCAGGCTTGGTCAGAGGAGTGCTCCACCCAACATGGTTGGCCAATCCGGTGGTGGTGTGCAAGGCAAACGGGAAATGGAGGTTGTGCATTGACTATACAGACATCAATAAAGCCTGTCCAAAGGATCCTTTCCCCTTGCCACGCATCGACCAGATCATGGACTCCACTACCGACTTGTTGTCGTTCCTTGACGCCTACTCAGGATACCATCAAATCTTCATGACGAAGGAAGATGAAGAGAAGACCGCGTTTATCACCCCATGTGGTACGCATTGTTTTATACGAATGCCTTTCGGGTTGAAAAGCACTGGTTCAACGTTTGCGAGAGCAGTCCAAATTGGTTTTGAGCCTCAGCTACATAGAAATATGGAAGCTTATATGGATGACATAGTGGTCAAAACCAAGGACAGGGCAACGCTCATACAAGATCTAGAAGAAACATTTGCAAATTTGTGCAAGATCAATCTCAAGCTCAACCCTGAGAAGTGTGTGTTTGGTGTCCCATCCGACAAGCTTCTCGGGTTCTTTGTGTCTCAGCGTGGGATCGAGGCGAACCCCGACAAGATCAAGGTGATTGAGCAGATTGAAGCACCAAGACGAGTCAAAGATGTACATTGACTTGCTGGCTGTGTTGCTGCTTTGAGCAGGTTCATCTCCAAATCTGCTGAGCGCGCCCTGCCCTTTTTCAAGATCTTGAAAAAGGCAGGTCCAATGAAATGGACTCCGGAAGCGGAGGCAGCGCTGCAAGATTTGAAGAGGTACCTCTCCTCTACGCCAACACTAGTCGCGCCTAGGCCACAAGAGCCGTTGTTGCTGTATCTAGCGGCAACGAATCAAGTGGTCAGTGCTGCGCTAGTGGCACAGAGAGAAGTTGATGAAGAAGCAGCGGCAGTGGCAAGACCGTCGGATGATGAGCCGGAGCTCTCCCCGGCAGGACCTGGTGCCGGCAAGGCAGGGCCCCCGGCAGAGTCTGGTGCTGGCAAGGCGGGATCTGCGCAAGCAAATGGAGTGACATAGAAGAAGAAGATGGTGCAGCACCCAGTTTATTTTGTTAGCTCCCTTTTGCAGGGGGCTAGATCAAGATACTCTGGTGTACAGAAGTTGCTCTTCGGCCTTCTTATGGCCTCGAGGAAGCTGCGCCACTACTTTCAGGCACATGAGATCACCGTCATCACTCGCTTCCCGTTGCAACGGATCTTGCACAACCCAGACGTAACTGGAAGGATTGTGGAGTGGGCGTTGGAACTGTCAAGCTTTGGTCTCAGGTTTGAAAGCACTTCAACGATTCAGAGCAGAGCCTTGGCGGAATTCATTGCAGAATGGACCTCAACGCCTGACGAGGAAATTCAAGAGACCACTCTAACCAGCAAGGAAACGAGCTGCGACTGATTATGTACTTTGATGGGGCTTTCTCGCTGCAAGGCGCTGGTGCCGGTGTGCTACTTATTGCACCCACCGGAGAGCACCTGAAGTACGTGGTCCAGATGCACTTTCCCTAGGAGAGATCAACAAACAACACTGTGGAGTATGAGTGACTGCTTGCCAGTCTCAGGATCACGGCAGACCTTGGAATTACGAAGCTCATCGTCAGAGGTGATTCGCAGCTTGTCGTCAAGCAAGTCAACAAAGATTATCAGAGCCCGCTGATGGAAGCCTATGTAGATGAAGTGAGGAAGTTGGAGGAGCGTTTTGACGGTCTGCAAGCAGAGCATGTTCCTCGAGCAGAGAACAGCATTGCTGACGACCTGTCAAAACGTGCTGCCCTCAAGTTACCTGTGGAACCAGGAACTTTTGTGCTCCAACTGACTCAGCCATCCGTTGAACCATCGGCAGGACAAAATAAGCGAAGGAAGTTGAGCCCCGGCAAGTACTTTCCCGCCGAGCTCCCAGGAGCCGCTGACAAGGAAGTTGCCGGGGACGATGCCAAGCTTGCCGGGGGGCGACAGGCTCTGGCAGGGCCTCAAGCCCTTGCCGTAGAGACAACTGCTCCCATGGCAGAAGATACGCCTTTAGTCCTTGCCGTCGAGCCCCAGGCTCCAGCATGGGCACAACACACCATTCGGTTCCTCCAAACAGGGGAACTCCCTGAGGAACATGAAGAAGCGGAGAAAGTAGCCCGTCAGTCTAACATGTACCAGTTTGTGGACGATGTCCTATACAGAAAAAGACCGAACGGCGTGAAATTGAAGTGCATTCCTCAGGAGGACGGACTGGAGCTATTGGTAGAGATACATGGAGGCATATGTGGCTCTCACATAGGATCAAGAGCTCTTGCCGGCAAGGCATTCCGGCAAGGTTTCTTTTGGCCCACTGCCTTCCAGGATGTGACGGCACTAGCAACCAAGTGTGAAGTGTGCCAGTTCCATTCGAAGAAACTTCATCAGCCAGCCCAAGCTCTTCAGACGATCCCTCTTTCCTGGCCATTTTTGGTCTGGGGGCTCGACATATTGGGCCCCTTTCCCCGTGCTGTCGGGGGCTTTGAGTACTTGTACGTCGCAATCGACAAGTTCACAAAGCGGCCGGAAGTGGAAGCAGTGAGAAAGGTGACAGCACAGTCAGCCGTCAAGTTCTTCAAAGGATTAGTTTGCCATTTTGGTGTGCCAAACAGAGTCATCACCGACAACGGCACACAGTTCACGAGTCGCACCTTCATGCAGTATATCCAAGACCTTGGCAGCAAAATCTGTTTTGCTTCTGTTGCCCATCCAAGAAGCAACGGCCAAGCAAAAAGGGCAAATGCTGAGGTGCTGCGGGGTCTCAAGACGAGAACTTTCAACAGGCTGCACAAGTGCGGAAGGCGCCGGATTGATGAGTTGCCAGCGGTCCTTTGGTCAATCAGGACGACACCAAATCGAGCCACTGGCCAGACACCTTTCTCCCTGGTATACGGGGCGGAAGCAGTTCTCCCCACAGAACTCATCTACGGGTCACCTCGAGTGCTCGCTTATGATGAGCTTGAGCAAGAGTAGTTGCAGCAAGATGATGCTACACTCCTTGAGGAAGATCGTCTTCAGGCTGCTGTGCGAGCCGCGCGCTACCAGCAAGCCTTGCGCCGCTACCACAGCCACAAGGTTCATGCCCGAAGCCTTGAGGAAGGCGACCTTGTTCTTCGGCGCGTTCAGTCCGCCAAGAATTCCAACAAGTTGATGCCGAAGTGGGAAGGCCCTTATCAGTAATACGAGTCACCAGGCCCGGCGCAGTCCGCCTGGAGACCGAAGATGGCATTCCAGTGAGCAACTCCTGGAATATCGAACATCTTCGCAAGTTTTACCCATGAGGCGCGGTTGCCGGGTCCCCCGGCAACCCCTTTTTGTACTAGCCTTGCCAGCAAGGCATATAACCCTATGTATAAAGCCAGGCGTAGACCCTGTGCGCAGTTGAATAAGTTTAAGTATGTATAGTTCTTGTTGATTTGCATGTTTATTTATATGCATGCCTATCCAGGATATTGTACTACGTTCGTTTCCAGCAAGTACTGATGAACCGCCAAGGTTCCATGTTCCTATTTTCTCTTCTTTCTTTTTCTCAAAGGACAGAAGGTTCCCTTGCATACAAGTTTGCCGGGGGGGATAGGGAGTGTGGGCGCCAGCAGGCGACGTTCGAAGTGGCATCTTGCGGGAAAGAGTACAACAGCCAAAAAGCTAAGTTGTGAAACCTTGAGTGATTTTCTTTTAAATGTAAAGTTATTTCCCTCGAATGGTTTCGTTTCTTGTATGGAAAACCTGCACGCGAAGGAACCTCGTCGCAATTGGTTGCGCCCTTGCTCTGTTTCGAGTCCGCTCAGCAGTTCAAGTGGTTGCACTAAGAGCGGCAAGGTGTCTTGCTGGCAACGGCACCCCCAGCAGGCTGCTAAGGATCCGTTCCTCAAAGCGCTCACGGTAAGGGTGCGTGCACCGGCAAGCCCTTCCAAAAAAAGCATAGGGTGTATGCCATACAAGGAGGGATCAAACAAGGAAGATAGCATGCATTTGATCCAAAACACAGCAAGTTATATTACATCAATGGTTGCCGCAGTTCTAACTTAAGATAAATTGCCTTGGGCATGAGTTCATAGCTGCAAGGAAAAGAGAGGCGGCTAGTCCCGGCGCTCGCCTTCCACCATCTTGACTTGGTCAACCATGCCGACGATGGGCGCGACAAGCTCTTCAAGTGCCCTGCGGTCCGCATCTGCCGGCAAGCTGTCTTGGCTGAGGTCGAGGCCGGGATTCCTGTACGCCACCTTGGTGAGCACCTTGAGAAGGACGCCCCGGCAAAGCTTGCAGGATTCATTGGCCAGCTGGGTTGCTCGGCTAGAGTGGAGCAGCTTCAGAGCATCAAGGACAGCCTCGAAGAACATGGTCAGTCTGGCGCTCGTAGTAACCCTCTCCTCGTGGGAATACCTGAAAGTCGGCAGGCCCATGGTGGATAGTTGTGTTGTGAGCCTCTTTGCGACATCGACAAGGTGCTCAGTCCAGATCTTCACGCCTTTCTCATAGTCATTATAGGTGGCAGTGGCGTTCTCAAGCAGTTGCTTCTCCTCTTCGAGGTCCTTAGCCAGGGTCTTCTCACGAGTCCTGCTGCTCTCAAGGGACTCCTTCAGCGTGGTCAACTTCAGATTCAGATCAGCAATAGAGTCTTTGGCTTCAGAGAGCAGTTTGGTCTTGTCAGATATGGTGACCTGCAGCTCCGCCAAGGTGTGGACAGTTTTGTCTCTATCGCTCTTCAGCGTCGAGACCTCCTTGCGGTGCTTCTCCAGCTCCGCCTCCAACTTTTCCACCTTCCCAACCAGCTCGTTCTTGGCGGCCTCCGCGGCTTCGGCGGCATCGACGGCCTCCTTCAACTTGCCGGCGTGATCCAGGACCTGGGCGTCGAGTGTGTCCTTGTGCCTCTGCTCCAGCTCCTGGGTCCGCTGTGCGACAAGCTTCTCAATTTCTTCATCCTTGCCGTGGAGCTTGGCGGTAAGCGCCTCTTCACGAGCGGCAAGGTCCTCTTCTTGGGTGTCGAGCAGGATGCGGCGCTCCCTTAGATTGGCGTCGTCCTTGGCGGCCTGTACGGCGGCCTCCTCCTGAGCCTTCTCAACATTGGACTGCTTCAGGAGAAGCTCGTTCCAACGCTCGTTCAGCTACTCCTGGCTATTCTTCAGCTCCTGCCGGGCCTCGGCAAACCAGATCTGTGTCTGCTCAACGCACTTCTGGAAGTCCGCCTCTGCCACGTCAACAACCGCCGTCCTGGAGTCCAGCTTCTCCTTGTGGGCACGGTGAAGCGTCTAGAGCTTCTGAAAGTTGCTGCTCATAGCTTGGAGGAGCTGGTCCTCCTTGGAACTGTTGTTGCTGATGCTCGGCTCATCGACAACCTGGAGCCCGGCAGTGGCAATGACTTCTTCGTCAAAAACCTCCCCCTCGGATGGCGCTCCGGTGCTTGCCGTCCCCGGGATGCTGACGAACAGGTCGTCGCCTATCTTCAGGTACCTGCTTGAGGTGGGGGCTTTGGAAGTTGACGGTTGGTCTTCGACCACCGTCTCCCCGGCACCAGAGGACTCTAGGACCGATGTAGCGCCAAGCGCTCCTGCGGCAGGGATGCTGTCAGTACGGTCGCCGGTCTCCTTGCCGGCCCCCCAGCAGACCCCTTGGCGGCTTCTTCATGCACGTCCTTGGCGGCCTCGTCGGCAGCAACCTTGGCGGCCTCGGCGGCGGCATCCTTGGTGGTCTCCTTGATGGTGGTGTCGATATCCATTCGATCCACCGTGGAGGGATCTGAAAGCCAAGGAAAAGAAACAAGATGAAACACAGATTGAAGCTCAAAGCCAACAAGAAAAAGAGAAAAAGATCGCACTAGAAAAGTGACAAAGGCCAAGAAGCAGGCGGTTTACCTGTGACGAGCGGTGGAGGGGCGATCCCCTCCCCGACAACACTCGTTGTCGGGATGGAGCTGCCGGCGCCCGTGCTCACCGGCTCTTCCCACACGCGAATGGGCTCTTCGGTGGGAGTCCTTGCCGGGGACCCGCCCCTGGGCGGTGTGGTTGATGGGGGCGGCATGTCGGGGGTGGCCCTCAGCGGCGGCTCCTGTCGCTGTTCCTCTCCTGCGAACCCGACAAGGTTAGCAGTAAAGATACACACCCCGACACTC
Organism: Thinopyrum elongatum; assembly: GCA_011799875.1. Taxonomy (NCBI): domain Eukaryota; kingdom Viridiplantae; phylum Streptophyta; class Magnoliopsida; order Poales; family Poaceae; genus Thinopyrum; species Thinopyrum elongatum. Next base: position 161,056,164 of record CM022299.1, read on the forward strand.
GCCAGCGGAAAGTGAGTAACGGGCTCATGCTGGGGGCTGAGTCAGGGGCTGCGTCGTGGGCTAGGGTCCGGGCTGATCGTGATCATCTCCGGCGCGCTTGAAGTGCCTGCCGGGGGCTCATCGCCCGTCGAGGTCTTGGCCTTCTTCGCCATCCTCTGCGCCAACGTCTCCGTCTCTCTGCAAGGGCAGGCCAAAACAAGATTAAATGAAGTAAGATAATCAAGACAAAGGCTAAGTGGATGAACAATGCGGCGAGATGCTTACTCATCTACTTCTTCTTCTTCTAGCCTCTCCTCCCTCCTCGGGCTGAAAGAGGAGAGGTCGAATTCGGCCTCTGGTATGATGTCCGTGCGGGGGGGGGCGGGGGATGGAGTCCTGGGCCGCTTGGCCGTGGTGGAGGCAGCAGCCGCTTTTTCCCTTGCTGTCGTGGCCGTGCGTCTCGTATGGCGCACAGGTTGCGGCTGGGCCTCTTGCCGCGGCACGTCCTTGCCGGCCACTCCCTTGCCGGGGCCCTCTTCATGCGAAGGGGCCTGCTGGACTGGCTCGCCGGAGATGGCTCGCCGGAGGACGCGTCTCTTCTTCCCCGGGGCTAGGGGCTCCTTATGCGGCTCCTCTTCAGCCGTCTCCTCGGCTGTCCCCCCGGCAGAAGAGCCCCCGGCAGCGGTGCCGCTGTGTTCCCCGGCAGGCTCCCCCCACTCAGCAAGATCCTCCTCTGCGCTGGCTTCGTCTTCCACAAAGCCGACGCTACCGGCCTCCTTGGCAAGGGCTGCCTCTTCCGCTCTGCTGGCGATGTACGCCACCTCCTCGTCGGTGGTGGGGCGGATGAGCTGCGTCTCTTCCCGGACGGCCCTCTCCGACAAGCTGTCGAAGAACTCCTACACCCGTTCCGCTTCTGGCTCGGCCCAGGTATTATCAAGGCCATGGGTGTTGAACACCGGCATCATGGAGATAATTGAGGTCAGGGCGGAGTTGTTGCACAAAGGGATCACCCCCGCCGGCAACCTGAATGGCTTGCCGGTCTTGTTGGCCTTGAGTTGGAACAACTTTTGGCAAAGAGCCGCGTGCTGCATCACCGTAAAGTTGCGATTCAAGCCGAGGCACAGCCTCATGATGTCTGCCGCATTCCGGAACTCCCAAGCTGGCTCCCCTTGTTATGCAAAGGGGCGATGCGGCGGCGGAGGAAGTCGGCCCCAACCATCTCGAGCGTGAGCCCGGTGGCTTTGAGGCGATAAATTCTGGTGGTTGCGACTGTGAGCTTCCCATCTTGGGGATCGAGGTCACCCCAGTTGCCGCCACGGACCAATTTCATCTGTCAGGGCATACAGAACGGCTGTGGGTCCTTCTCCACGATCCAGCACCACCTGCCCCGCCATTCGTCCCACTTTTCCTTGTGGGTCGCGTCCGGGTATGTCTGCTTGGCCAATGCCCTTGGGATCCAGGTGACGCAGCCAGAAAGAGCCCCTCCTCGCTGGATGCGAGGGACGAAGTGTGGCGGAAGAGCGCCGTATTGGGGACCACCCCGGCGAAGTTCTCGCAGAGGTGGGTGAAGATGGCCATACACGCCACGGCGTTCGGCGTGAAATCCATAAGATGGAAGCCGAAGGTGTACATGATGTCGTTGAAGAAATCCGAAAATGGGGGGCAGAGCCCGTAATAGAGGTAATCAACGAAGAAAGGGAATTTATCTGGGGCAGGCACGGCGCAAGAAGCAGGGATGACGCGGGTTGCAGGATGCGCCGTCGTCTCTCTCCCACACATGCACATGTATCGGTCCCTGAGCGCGCGCGCGTCGAGCGTCGGGGCGAAGACAACGTGCTCCTTCCGCATCTTTGCCAGCTCGCTCTCCAGCACCTCTTCTCCCTCGCTCGCCTTGGACGCTCCTTTGCCCTTGCTCGTTTTGGGCGCCATTGCAGCCAAGGGAGGGCGGGGGATCTAGAGTGGTTAGGGCGCGGTGGCGGACGGAGGAGGAAGCTCTGGTGTGGGCTCGAGGAAAAAGAAGAAGACGGCGGTTCCAAGATTGGGAAAGGCAAAGGGGGTAAATGAGTAGCGCCCCTGCGGTTTCCCCTTTTTATGGGGAAGGCGTGGGGCTTCCTCTTTACTATTTGATATGAAGGCATTTTCGCAGGTGTGCTGCGACCGTTCCACGCACGACCCCCACGTCGCGCACCCAATGCGGATCGTGGGGAAGCGCAACAGACAAGATAATTACAGCAGTTAATCCCTGCCACGCGTGCCCGCGCACTGTTTGGGCCAGGCCCAACGACGCTTCGCACTCGTGTATGGCCCAGGCCCGGGGGCTCCTGTCGGTGTACTAAAGTTTGGGCCCTTTGGTACCCCTTACTTGTGCACGGGCAATTGCAGCTGCACCTGTGGTGAGGCTTGGCGGGGGCAGTTGGAGGCAAAATACAAGATGACCAAGGAGGCATCCGAGCCAGTAATCAGAGAGCAGAAGACAAGCTGAACCCCCGGCAAAGATTCTTGCAGGGGTAATTTGCGAGCCCCGGCAAGCTCCTTGCCGGGGTGGTTTGCAAAGCCTCAGCAAGACCACCACCCTTGAGGTTGAGAGCTCTAACACATCGACAATGTCAAGACCAAGACTCAGGGGCACATGCATAGTAGCATGCAAATCTTTGTGAAGACCAGAAGGAGAAGTTCCCAGCAAGGTTCTTGCCGGGGACGACTGCGAGGCCCCGGCAAGACTCTTGCCGGGGACGATTGTGAGGCCACGGCAAGGCTCGCGCACGACAAGGCTCCGCCCCCTGCCACTGTCCCGGCACGGCAATTAGCCAGCCAACCAGGCAAGCACCTGCGTGGGGGCATGCAGATCTTCGTGAAGATCCTGTCACCGCTCTAGCGCAGCGGCTAGCCAGTCAGCTTGGCATTTGCATGCCTCGTCATCTTGGGTGCGTGTCAAGACGGGGTGAGGCGGCGACGGATGGGACGGGCTCTATTTCCGTCCCCGATAAAGTTAGAGGGCACGTAAGCAGCGCATTTAATGCACTTGTCCTAAGACGCCAGAGATAAGCACGTGCACTGTAGCACTTTACACCTCCTATATGCCTGTACGCCACTGTGGTAGCCCCTTGGTATAAAAGAAGGCCCAAGGCGATACAGGGAGGGACTTTTGGACTTTCCGGCCCAGTTTGCATGCGTAGCAGCTAGCCGAAGCTCAAGAACACTGAATATACACTCAAAGCAGGACTAGGGTTTTACGCTTCTCAGCGGCCCGAACCTGGGTAAAAATCCCTCGTGTTGATCGTTAGATCTGCTCTTCGTGCACCCCTCCTCCCTGCCGAACCGTAGAAGGGATCCACGTGATCCCATAGGTGCCGTTTCCCCGACACATAGTAACAAGTGACAATAAATTTCAGCATGTAGTAATAATTTTTCCTTACCAATTTCCACTTACCAAGAGCGCTTCACTCCCTGGCAACGGCACCAGAAAAGAGCCTTGATGACCCACAAGTATAGGGAATCAATCGTAGTCCTTTCAATAAGTAAGAGTGTCGAACCCAACGAGGAGCAGAAGGAAATGACAAGTGGTTTTCAGCAAGGTAATGTCTGCAAGCACTGAAATTGTCGGTAACAGATAGTTTGATAGCAAGATAATTTGTAATAAGCAAGTAAGGGTAATGGTAACAAAAGTGCAGCAAAGTAGCCCGATCCTTTTGAGGCAAAGGACAGGCCGAAACGGTCTCTTATGATAAGCAAAGCGTTCTTGAGGGTACACGGGAATTTCATCATATCACTTTCATCATGTCGGCTTTATTCGTGTTCGCTACTTTGATAATTTGATATGTGGGTGGACCGGTGCTTAGGTGCTATTCTTACTTGAACAAACCTCCTACTTATGATTAACCCCCTCGCAAGCATCCGCAACTACGAGAAAAGTATTAAGATAAAAATCTAACCATAGCATTAAACTTTTGGATCCAAATCGTTCCCTTACGAAGTAGCGCATAAACTAGGGTTTAAGCTTCTGTCACTCTAGCAACCCATCATCTAATAACTACTCCACAATGCATTCCCTTCGGCCCAAATATGGTGAAGTGCCATGTAGTCGACGTTCACATGACACCACTAAGGGAATCACAACATACATATCATCAAAATATCGAACACATATCAAGTTACATGATTACTTGCAACATGACTTCTCCCGTGACCTCAAGAACAAAAGTAACTACTCAAAAATAATAATCATGCTCAAGATTAGAGGGGTATTAGATAGCATATTGGATCTGAACGTATAATCTTCCACCAAATAAACCATATAGTAATCAACTACAAGATGTAATCAACACTACTAGTCACCCACAAGCACCAATCTAAGGTTCCGGTACAAAGATTGAACACAAGAGATGAACTAGGGTTTGAGAGGAGTTGGTGCTATTGAAGATGTTGATGGAGATGGCCCTCCCAAAGATGGGAGAGTTGTTGGTGATGACGATGACGATGATTTCCTCCTCCGGGAGGGAAGTTCCCCAGGCCGAATCGCTCCGCCGGAGGGCAAAACTGCTCCTGCCCAAGTTCCGCCTCGAGACGGCGGCGCTTCATGCCGAAAGTCCTCCCCTCATTTTTTCTAGGTCAAAATGACTTACATACCAGAAGAGGGGCACCGGAGGTGGGCCGAGGAGGGCACAACCCACCAGGGCGCGCCTGGGCTCCCTGGCGCGCCCAGGTGGGTTGTGCCCACCTGGTGGGCCCCCTCTGGTAGTTATTTGCTCCAATAATTCTTATATATTCCATAAAAATTCTCCGTGAAGTTTCAGCTTATTTGGAGTTGTGCAGAATAGGTAGCTCTGACGTGCTTTTTCAGGTCCAGAATTTCAGCTGCCGGTATTCTCCCTCTTTGTGTAAACCTTGCAAATTATGAGAGAAAAGGCATTAGAATGACTCCCAAAAGCATTATTATGCATAAGATTGTTATAAATAACAGTAGGAAAACATGATGCAAAATGGACGTATCACGTACCATTGACCAAAAAAATCAACTACACGTGTACATTTTTTTGGAGACGGGATCTGCCAATTTTCTCTTTTCTCGCACACAAGTATTTTACGCGCTTCTTCTGCGTTGTGTGTTTCCCCGCCCAAGTTTCAAGTTTCACAGTGAAATTTTCATTAGGCGCGCAATTTCAGAATTTATTCCTCCCACCACATCCCCACCGATCAAATTTCCGCAGTATCTCCTCCCTCCCCCCTCCCGGCTGCTCAAGCCGCCGCCGCCGCAACCACAGCTTCAACCACATCTACATTCTGCCCGAGCATCGCCGATCTAGTCAGGTAACCCACCGATCTCTATCACGGCCCCGGCCTGATTGCTTAAATGGCCTCTGTGAAACATCCTCATGCCTCCAAATCCCCACCGCCCCTACCTCCAGAGCATCGCCGCGCAAGCCCAACCACATAGCACGTGGAGGTCGAGGAGCTGATGGCGGTCGATGGCGTGATGGCCGCTGTGCGTGTTGACCCGGAGGAACACCTCGCCTCCACTGCCGCCGACTTGGTGCAGGCTTTGGCCCAGATGAAGTGCCCCAGCGACTACCCCCCAGGACTTACCAGGTATGATCTGACCAGCTCAATCTTACCAATACCACTTGCAATGGCTATGTTTTGTACGGTTGATGTATTAAGCATGTGCGTGCCTTGTTTATTTCAGTACTGCACACTGTGTGATGTTCAAGTATTAACTGTCCAGCTCAATTTCACCAATACCAGCAACAAACTTACAATACATGACTCAAGATATCACTAGAGATGCTGCCCATTTGCTATTTTTGGTGGATGCTAACCCCGTTGTAGTTAACATGCCTGTCCATGTACTTACACAGGGTCATATTGGGCGATGCTGTTGTTTGTCGTCGAGGTTAGCTGCATCCCATGTCTTACAGTATTTCACATCATTTGTGCAATTGCAGTTTATCTTCTAACATTTACTGGTTGCCTGTAGGTACACATGTCAGCGGCACTGATCCATGCTTCGACCCGGAGGAACAGCTCGCCTCCGCCGCCACTGACATTGGGCAGGCTCTGGCCAAGATGAAGTGCCCCAGCAACTACCTCCCAGGACTTACCAAGTATGAACTCACCAGTTCAATCTTACCAATACCAGTTGCAATGGCTATGTTTTGTACGGTTGATGTATTAAGCATGTTGTAGTAAACATGCCTAACACATTTTAGCTATTTTCACTACCTTTTTATAGATAACTGGGTCATTCCCTGCTCTGGCAGCACCTGCCTTGCGATGTTTAACACTACCAATTGCATTTTTATCAGTACCGGTTTCAATGGCTATTAAGCCTGTTGCAATTAACAGTTGTATCCATTTTTTAACAGTTGTATTTCAATGGCTACAAACTTACAAAACATGACTTAGGATGATGTTAAGCCTGTTGCAATTAACAGTTGTATCCATTTTTTAATTTGTCCCTTTGCTACCGTGCTACTCTCTGCAATGAAGATATACTAGAGATGCTGCCCATTTGCTATTTTTAGTGGAAGCTAACCCTGTTGTACTTAACATGCCTTTCCATGTACTTACGCAGGGCCATAATGGGCAATGCTGTTGTTTGCCGTCGAGGTTAGCTGCATCCCTTGTCTTACAGTATTTTACATCATTTGTGCAATTGCAGTTTGGCTTCTAACATTTACTTGCTTCTTGTAGGTACACTTGTCAGCGGCACTGATCCACTCACTGGTACATCGAGGTGCTATACAAACGGTTTTTAACCCCTTTCTGCGATGGCATTTAGAACCATCACAGAGTGAGCGTGTGCGATAGGGGGGTCCTTCCCACACAACCCAGAAACCGTTGGGGATAGGGAGCCTTGGTGCATACAGTTGTCCCTATAAAACTGTTTCTGCTATCTCGAATATCCCAAACGCTCCATCCTTGCTACTCATTTGTGCTCGCATTGCCATAGCAGTTGGTATTCTGTGGTGCTACATTTACGATGCGCGGCCCATCACAAACAGTTCATGATTATAGAACGTGTATGATAAGCAGATAGTCACACACATTCATTTTTCCCGAACTATATGCGATAACTAATTAAGAAGATTAGCTAACCATCGTACGAGTGTCGGATAGGATTACGAAATGTCAGACCATCGTAACATCATCGTACATGATAGCTATCGCACATGCTATTCTCTGTTGCAATGTTTACGATGTGTACCACATCAGAAACAGTTCATGATTGCAAATCGTGTACGATAAGGCAACTATCACAAACCTTTAGTTTTCCCGCACCGTTTGTGATATTGTCTGACATAACACACGCTTTGCAAACGGCAACTGTGTGCATGATCGCACACGTTTCCTCTTTGTGAGACGTGTCGAATTATGGTGTATATCACATATGTTTGTGTTTTGCCGACCGTGTGCACTGTAACGACCTGCAGAGCCTAATTTCACCGTAATTTAATTGCTGCTATTTAAAATTGGACCGGATTTGAATTTGAAAGTATGCTATAGCTTTATTCATATCCATCAGGTTCAAACAACCAATGCATTATTCAATTCACAGGTACATATGTTCAAGAATTACATAAGCACCAAATAAAGAATGATGAACCAAGGTTGTATACTTGTACTATTAAAGACGGTAAAGAAAGAGGCAAAATACATTCTGGTTGCTGAACAAGGTGAAGCGGAATGCCCATATTGTGCCCTCCTCCATGCAGAAGGCACGCACGAGCTTAGGCTGCAACACTCTAGAGTGGGGGATGCGGATGGGGATGGGGATCTGTGGGAAAGGGGGCATTTGGCAGGCGTCATCTAAGAAACTCAGGGCGGCTAGGGTATGGAGATCGGTGGGTAAGCTGCATGGGCAAACCGGCTAATGTTGACAATGGAGGCCTTGCGGCGGCGGCGACCTTGCTAGGGTTTCAAGCGAGGGAGGGGTGTGTGTGTGCGCGCCCACGCGCGCCCGAGGAGTTTTTGGGGTGTGTGTGTGAAGGGGGGTGTTTGAGGAAATGACGCGGCTACTGAAATTTTTTACTATGCGGGAGTCAAATACGGGAGTAAAATGCCAGGGCTATTGAAAATTTGGATGATGGTGCATCGCACACGGTCCCGAAATAACAACCGTGTGTTATGAAACAGAAAAACCCTCGAGCCGGGCAGATATTTTCGAGGGATGCAGGCGGGAGCGGGAACAACAAACATCACACACGGTCGAAACATAACAACCGTGTGTTATCAAACAGAAAAACCCTGCAGGCGGGTAGATATTTTTGAGAGGTGAAGCCTCGTGGAGCCCAATGTACTATGCTGATGTGCGTGACAGGGGCACCGGCGTGGCACACGGTTAGTGTGAGTGAACCGTGTCTGTTGCGTCATCCGACTAGTCTAATGTTCATAAATTTGGCGAAAATGACGCGGGAAAGGGTTAGAACATGAACACACTTGCATGTGGACCAAATATATATATATGAAGGCTGGTTTGATGTTCAAATACCAAATGCACAACTTCGATGTGGCACCTATCTCACAAAGCGCACAGTATTGCTTGCCCCCCTCATGTCGGCAGGAGGGGAATCCTAAGCTATGCACGCATGCCCGCCCCCACGGAGGTTCACCTAGCAAAGTACGAAGTAGCAGTCCCCCCCCCCCATCACACACACACACTTTCAATCGGCAGGAGAGGGCATCTCACCAAGATGTATCATAAAACGGACCAAGAAAAATCCACCTTGGTCGTACAACCTCTCTCTTGTTGTTGGTCAAAGTGATGGACGTCCATGCGACCCTAGAGATGGGCTAGCTCGCCAATAATCACGCAAGTAGCTAGTCCCCGAAGACAACCACTGCCTGCATGTGGCCCAAACATATGTATCGAGTGTTGATGTTTGAATACACAATGGAACAACTTTGTTGTGGCACCGTGCTTTGGAACCAGAAATCCCCACAAGGAGCGAGGGTTAGTTGATGACGCATTGTATGCATGTCTGTCACACCACACTTTGAGCCGATGACGGGGATTCATGCATGCATGCATAGTATGCGCTCAAACTTAGGTATGAATCTCACCATGACCTACTACAATAACACAAACCAAAGGAAGAATCCACCATGGTAACCTATATCGTTGTCGGTCAAAGTGATCATGGATGTCCACGCGGGCCCATGAATATATAGGCTTGTCGCCAAGAACCACGTGAGTGAGTGTACCGTTCGAAGACAACCACTGCATGCATATGTATGTATGGAGGTGATGCGTGCATGTTTGAATACCATGCACATTGATGTGGCGCGTGCGTCGAAAATCGTACAGTCCCCACACAGAGCGAGATCGGTTCATGACGTGTCGTGGTACTTCCCACTTCAACTCGGTGGGAGGGATTCATGCATACACTTGCATGTGTGCTCAATCTATATCATGTCATCCCAAAGCATGACCTATATATACACCATAGTACAAACCAAAAAAAATCCCCTCCTAAGTCAAATTAACCTCTCTCGTTGTCGAGCAAAGTAGTGATGGACCAAGCGGGCCCATAGATGGAAATCATCGATATCGCTGATAACCGCGTGAGTGGGTGCCAGAGGACAACCACCATCGCTTTGCATGTGGCCAAACATATGTCTAGAGAGGTGTGTGTGGTTGTGATGTTTGAATACCCAAAATGCACAACTTAGATGTGGCACATGCCTCAAAAACCGTAAAGTCCCCACACAGAGCGAGGTTCATGAAGCGTACTACATATGCTGGTCCCCTTCTCCCTCTTCGACGCATACTACATATATGCTCCTACTGTAATACAAACCAAAATGAATCCTCCTTGATGGTGAAATTAATTAACCTCTCCTGATGTAGGTCAAAGTGATGCATGCATGGATGACGACCTCACGGGCCCACAGATGGAAGCGTCACACGTGACTGTCCTAGGATAACCACCGTCTGCATATGCATGTGGCCCAAAGAGGTGTTGTGTGATGTTTGAATAGCCAATGCACAACTTTGATGTGGCACGTGCCTCGGAAATCGAAAAGTCCCGACACTGAGTGAGGTGTGTTCATAGACGCGTACGTAGTATATATGCTGGTCCCCTCCCACCTCTTCGACGTGTACTATATACTCCCACCGTAACACAAACTAAAAAGAATCAACCTTGCTTGTCAAATTGACCTCTCTGTCGGCTGTTGGTCGAAGTGATGGACGACGACCTCGCGGGCCCACAGAAAGCGTCACACGTGAGTGAGTGTCGTGTAGGACAACCACTAACTGCATGTGGCCCAAACATGTATGTATGAAAGGGTTGTGTAATGTTTTAAATAATGAATTCACGATTTTGATGTGGGACCTGCCTCATAAAACGGCCAAACCACACGGTGGCCCAGATGCACACACACACCGCACATCCACCGCAACTACGATGCATGTTAAATTTTCCCACGGTGAACATATGTTACCAAAGGAGGGACGTCTTAATTTTGAAAAAAAAAACAGAGATCATTAAGACGTTTTAGTACATTGATTGATTTTCTAGGGGTATAATGTGCAAAAATCAAATTTGAGATACATGCACACGTGACAGTGCACCTAAATGGATTGGAAAAACACATGTGTCTCACTGGGTGCATGTTTAGTCCCCGTGCAAGAAATTTCAAACGTTGAGAATCTTGATTTTTAAAATCTAGTACATCCAAAACTTATTTGAAATTCATGAAACTTATCGTGTTGTCATATGGACACAAATACACTATGGTATTATACTTTTTGTCAAATTTGAGACAAGTTTTGATGTAATTTTTATCTTCTTACAAACGGGAGATTATTAATTATTGGGAATCAATATCGCAAACAGATTATTTATTCGAACCGTGGGCGTTAGACCAACAATGAATACGTGCCATGCTTCGGTTAAGCAATAAAGCGGCAACATTAATCATCAAAATAGAAAAGCAATATACGTGCCGCCACACGACCCCTGTGCCATGCGAGCAGGCGTGAGTTGACGGGACGCATGCGACCAGTCCGTCACGCAGGCAGACCGGGAGGCGTGCGTGCAGGTGTGTGAATTGACGGGAGGCATGCTCGCAGCGCAGTGTCATCGGGAGGCATGCGAGTAGGTGTGTGAAATGATGGTAGGCATGCCAGCAGTCCGGTGCGCAGGCTCATCGGGAGGCGAGCCAGCTGTTTGACCGCCGCCCGCCTCTCTCCCACTGCTCCATATTAATCGCACGACCGAGCGGCCGCACCCCCCCATCTTTGCCGCACACACAATCATCTCTCTCCGCCTGCATCCTCGACGCCGCTCTCAGTCCTCACCCTCGTCTGTGTATGAGGATGTCGCTGAAGCGCCCCATCGGAGGGAGTGCCGACGCCGGCGCTGCGGAAGCACCAGAGCACGGCGTGAAGATGGAGACAGAGGTTTCCATCACCGCCGCCGAGGTCTCGCTGCACCTTGACGTCGTCGACGGCGTCGTGCTTCCACAGCCAGAGCCGGGGGTCCACACCGACTCCGACGGCGACCCCGGTGATGACTCCATCGACGACTCCGGCGACGACTCCGACGACCACTCCGGCGATGACTCCGACGACGACGGACAACCGGTTAGTCATCTATACCCATTTATGTGTAAAATATATCCTAGGGTTTCTCTGGTTACTCCTGTCTCCCCCTTTTTGAAATAGAAATCCTATGGTTATGTTCTCTCAATCAATCGAGTGTCCATCATCATCCTTCTATGTAACTTTGACCTCATCACCCACGGGTAAACTTATGATCGAAGTCATTCCACACACTTCATTTTTACAAAGCTTTTTGCCAATAAACGCCCATGATTTGCCCCTCTTCTAGCCGACGCGTGGCCAAACTAGCCGGGCGGGAAGCTTGCGCGGTAAACTGCGCGGTTCCGCGGGAACAGGCTCACCAACGATACATTTGGCGCCTCTTTGAGGCCACGCGTGGTCAAACGAAATGCGTGCATGGTGCTCAAGCGTGCACTGGAATCCTCCGCTATGAACGTTGTGACAAGACGTGATGATTACAGGCCGGCCGGCCCCCATTTATTACAGCGGCCATTTAACCCTTGTGTCTCTTCAACCTTTCGATCGCGCCCCAGTATTGCAAGAAGCACACCCACCATGAAAAATTCTTAGAGGGTATCCTGCGCGGCTCCAATGGCGCTCCGAGCGACTGCCGACGACGAGCAGCAGTTCCCCATGCATGCCGTGGTGGACACCCACAGAAGGTTCACGGAGCTCTCGGTGGTGTACACCAACAACTCGGTTTGGGTGGAGCACTCCATCCACATCATGGAGCTGTTGCTTGCCGAGGAGAAGTACAAGGTGGTCGGGTTCGACCTCGAGTACACCCGTGCTCATGCCGGGTCTCGTCCCAAGGTCGTCGTTGCCTAGATGTGCGTGCACAATCATGTCCTCGTCTACCACTACTGCCTTGCCACAAGGCCTTGCGAGCATTTCGCCAAGTTTGTCGACAACCCCCACTACATGTTCACTACGGTGGACATCAACAACGATGTAAAGGTGCTCAAGAATTCAGGCATCGCCTGCCGGAATCTTGTCGACATCCAGGGCCAATACAAGACCTGGGGCAGGAGCATGAGAAGGACTCACTGGTTCACCTCGCCAAGGCCATCATCGACCCCTACTATAGAGACATGAAGGATTCCAGCAACAAGGACAAGCGTGCCTGGCACTCGGCCTCGATGGAGAAACTCGACAAAGCTCACGTCGTGTACGCGGCCAAGGAGGCGTGCACGAGCTACGAGATGTACAGGCGGATCGTTGACATGAGGAAGTGCCTCCTTCCCCAAAATGGCCAGGGATCCAGCCGGAAGCAGTGCAATGGCAAGCGTCGTCGCAACAAGATGTAGATGATTAGATGCTCGTTTCTCCTAGTTTAGTATGCATGTAATTGCTTACTTTGGTGTGTGGAAATGTTATGTGTGTAGTCACTTATGTAATTGTATGCTTGATTTGGTTATGCAATGCTGTTCTTATAAGTATATATGTTGATGTCCTGTAGACATAGCAAATCACATCGCACATGGACTAAACGATGGAACCTGTCGGTGATGATTTCATCAATCACTCACAATTGTATACCAGCAATCATTTGCTCACAACACACATGACTTGTTAACAGGAATCGTCTGTGTTGTTATCGGTCTTCCCACACATTTCCGATTATAGACCTGTTTGCTGCATATCAGACACATCTTGTTAAGTTGAACCGTTTCTGTTCTCTTTGCTCAACGAAAATAGTTCATCCGAGTGAACTGTATGCCGTATATCGCACACACCTTCATCTGGCTGACCGTTTATTTTGTGTTGCCTAATCACAAATAGTTCATCTGAGTGAACTGTATGCTGTATATCGCATACACCTTCATCTGGCTGCCCGTTTCTGTTGTTCCGCCTCATCACAAACAGTTCATCGGGGTGAACTGTATGCCGTATATCGCACACACCTTGATCTGGCTACCCATTTCTATTGTTCTGTCTCATCGCAAACAGTTCGTATGGATCAACCGTATGCCCCGCATCGCACACGCAACTAAAATCTGACCGTGTTTGATGTATCCTTCATCGCAAATGTTTTGCATCTTTTTTGATGGTTTTTTACATCACCATTTGCGATTAATGCATCGCACACAGTTTCGTCAAAGGGTCTCTGATCGTAGTGTCGCGTTAGCAGCATCCTGCAGTAGTGACTCTTCGACCCGGAGGAACACCTCGCCTCCGCTGCGGCCGACTTGGGGCGGGCTCTTGTCCATATGAAGTGCCCAACAACTACCCCTCAGGACTTACCAAGTATGAACTGACCAGTTGAATCTTACCAATACCAGTTGCAATGGCCATGTTTTGTACGGTTCATGTATTAAGCATGTTGTAGTAAACACGCCTAGCCTGTCTTATCTACTTTCCCTACCTTTTTATAGACAACAGTGCCATTCTCTGCTCTAGCAGCACCTGCCTTGCGATGCTTAACTCTGTCAATTTCATTTCTATTAGTACCAGTTTCAATGGCTATACTAGGTTGTCTGTTGTAGTAAACAATTCTATCCATTTTTTAACCCGTCCCTTTGCTACCGTGCTACTCTTTCGCAATGAAGATATCACTACAGATGCTGCCGTTTTATTACCATTTGCTATTTTTGGTGGATGTTAACCCTGTTGTAGTTAACATTGCCTTTCCATGTACTTACACAGGGCTACAATGGGTGATGCCGTTGTTTGCCGTCGAGGTTAGCGGCATTCCATGTCTTATACACCATCTGTTCCTAAATATAAGTATTTTTAGTGATTCCAATATAGACTACATACGGAGCAAAATGAGTGAATCTAGATTCTAATCTAAACTATGTCTATAATTCTATATACATCCGTATGTAGTTCATATTGAAATCTCTAAAAATATTTGTACTTAGGAACGCAGGTAGTTGTATTTTACATCATTTGTGCAATCTCAGTTTAGCTTCTAACATTTACTGGTTGCTTGTAGGTACATATATGAGCGGTACTGATCCACGCTTCGATCCCTTTTGCATATGGGGCAATGAGATATTCATAAACAAGCGTCAAGTGAGGAAACTAAGAAAGATTGTTAGGCGAAAGAAACGGGTGATGGGAATTAAGCTCTTTATTTACACTTTGTCTAAGACAACAGTGAACTTTAGGATGGTAAGTAATGTGTTGCCCTTTCCCCCTGCCCACAACAAGTTACTCTATTAGACCCGAGTATCTGAAATTTTTCTCTTTTCAGTGGTTTCCGAAGCAATTTACTGATGATTACCTTGCAAACTACATGACCGGAGTGGAGGCAACTAAAATTAAAGTATATAGTTTATGCTACCATGATAATGCTCTAGAAGTCTTCCTGAAGGCGGTGAAGGATGGGCGGGCGATCGTCACAAGGGGTTGGAAAAAAGTTGTTCGTGCCTATGGCATGCAGGAGGGCACATTATGGGCGTTCCGCTTCTTCAACACCATTGGCAGCCAAAATGATTTACACTTGTCTCTTCACCTTTACCGCCTCTAAATATTGTGGTTCATCATAGTTAATTGCTACCTAATCCTGTAATTACTGAACATATTGTACTGAGTATTTTATTTATGGATTGGTTGTTGAACCATTGTGCTAAGAATTTTTATTCCACGTTTCATATTTCAAAATTTCCAATTCAAATAATAAATTACAGGGAAAAATAAAATTAAACAGGAGCTAATAAAATAATGTGCACATGGTTAGAAAGAAAACAGCGTGTGTGATGAAAAATAGAGAACAAACGGTTCATTGACTTGAAAAGCTTGCAATGCCCTACTGACGCACACACGGTTTCGTCTCATATGCGTGTGCGATTCATGGTAATATGGCAAACGTTTCAAACCTGTGTGTGTGTGTGTGTGTGTGTGTGATAGGAATACTTATCGCACACAGTTATGAAAATGGACACGTTGGCGTTAGTAGAGGCACCGCACACATTTTACATTCTTGAACTGCGTGCGATAACGTACCTATCGCAAACATATCGGTAGATTAAATATTGATGTCCACCTTTTTCACACGACTATAGCAGTGTAATCGTTTGGGATGTCTCTTGGATCAGAAACATAATGTCGAGACGTAACGTGTGGGACTGGGGTGACTTATCATACGTTTATTCTATGGCGATCGTCAGTAGCCGCTCGCCTATCCCCGACGGTTTTTGGGTCGTGTGGGAAGGACCCCCCCCCTATCACACACACTCACTCGGCGATGGTTCAGAATGCCGTCGCGGAAAGGGGTTAAAAACCATTTGTATAGCACCTTACGGTACCAGTGATATTGTTGATGCCATGATGAAATCTTTCGAAGAAAATTTGGAATTATAGATTTCAATTCCTAGAAAATTACATGATGAACCTACCATTAAAGTCAAGATTAAAAATTATGAGTGCTTTGCTTTATGTGATTTGGGTGCTAGTGTTCCACAATTCTGAAATCTCTATGTGATGTGCTTGGTCTCACCAATATTGAAGAATGTTCTCTTAATTTGCACTTGGCGGATTCTACTATTAAAAAGCCTTTGGGAAGAATTAATGATGTTCTTATTCTTGCAAATAGGAACTATGTGCCCATAGATTTTATTGTTCTTGATATTGGTTGCAATCCGTCTTGTCCAATTATACTTGGTAGACCGTTTTTACGCACTTTATGTGTTGTGATTGATATGAAAGAAGGCAATATTAAATTTCAATTTTCACTAAGAAAGGGTATGGAACACTTCCCTAGAACAAGAATTAAGCCACCATATGAATCAATCATGAGGGCATCCTATGTATCAAAAACTAAAGATGACAACACTTGAATCTATAAATTATGCCTAGCTAGGGGCATAAAACGATAGCGCTTGTTGGGAGGCAACCCAATGAATAAAATTTATTTTTGCCTTTTTCTTTCTATTCTTGAGTGTTTGCACAATTATGCCTCTGTTATGATTGTTTTTTATGTTTTAATTAGTGTTTGTGCCAAGTAAAGCCTTTGGGATCATGTTGGGTGATAGTTGATTTGATCTTGTTGAAAAACAGAAACTTTTGCGTTCAGTAACAGAATTTTGAAAATTTACACAAGTGACGAAAAATTCTGAATTTTTCACACAAGATTGATATACAAATTTGCTAAATTTTCAGAATTTGTGGAGTTACATAAGTATGAGTAGAATTCGCGTCTTTACAGACTGTTCTATTTTTTACAGATTCTGTTTTCGTTGCATTGTCTGCTTATTTTGATGAATCTATGGATTGTATCGGGGGTATAAGCCATGGTAAAGTTAGAATACAGTAGGTATAATGCAATAATAAAATATGAATGGGTTTACAACAGTACTTAAAGTAAAGATTGGTTTTCTTGTACTAACGGATCTCACGAAGGTTTTGTTAAGTTTTGTGTGATTGAAGTTTTCAAGTTTTGGGTGAGATCACGATGGATGAAGGAATAAGAAGTGAAAAGAGCCTAAGCTTGGGGATGCCCCATGGCACCCCAAGTTAATATTCAAGGAGAACCAAGCAACTAAGCTTGGGGATGCCCTGGAAGGCATCCCCTCTTTCTTCTAACGACCATCGGTATTTTACTTGGAGCCATATTTTTATTCGTCACATATCATGAGTTTTGCTTGGAGTGTCTTGTATTATATGAGTCTTTGCTTGTTTTTGTTTTTATTTTGTCACAAGTATCCTTGCTGGACACACCTATTTGAGAGAGCCAAAATTATGCTATGATTTATTAGAATTGCTCTTTATGCTTCACTTAATTTTTTTTAGCTATGGAATTGCTCTAGTGATTCACTTATATCTTTTTGAGCACGGTGTGCTTTAATATGTTTGAATAAATTCTCTCATGCTTCACTTATATTATTTTGAGAGATGAAAATCTTTATGCTCATGTTCTTCACTTAAATTTATTTTGAGCTTGTCAAAAGCAATTGCAATATATGAAACTAGTCCCAAAGTGATAGATATTCAAGAGGGATATAATAAAAACTTTCATGAAGATCATTGGACAAAATAAACTTGATTCTTTGTAATAGTTTTGAGATATGATGATAGTAATATGCGAGTCATGTTGGTGAGTAATTATGCTTTAGTAAGAATATTGGTGTTAAGGTTTGTGATTCCCTATGCAAGCACGAAAGTCAATAGTTATGCAATGAAATTACATCCTACTTGTGGTGTATTATTCGGTGTTAGTTATGCTTAATGCTCGTTTGTGAGATTTTTTGTTTCTTGGTTGATTGCTTCTCAATCTTTTTGCTAGCATCCACTTGTACTAAGTAGGAATACTACTTGTGCATCCAAAATCCTTAAAACTAGTTTTGCCATATGAGTCCACCATAACTACCTATATGCGGTATTGCCGTGCCGTTCTAAGCAAAATTGTATGTGCCAACTCTAATTTTCAAAATAAACTTCCTTTTTGTGTGCTCGTACCGCTCATGAAGCGGCAGGGGGTGGCCAATATTTTCCATGCTAGATGTGTTACTCTTAAGATGAGTGTTTATTCACTTGTCATTGCACGAGAGTACGGCGGTAATAGGGATGCCCAGTCCCGAAATGAAAAAGAAATTTACTTTATGTTGTCAAATAATAAATTCGTTGGAAAGTGTTGGTATGGATGGTACCCGTGGATACGGCTAGCCGTGGAGTGTGAAAGAATGGTGGAAAAGGGAATAAACTTTATTTTCTGTTTGGGAACCGCTTATGATATATCTAGCATGGAAAGTGTTGGGAATTACTTGGTCGTTTTCGTTGACGGGAAAAGTATGCCTCTAAAAAAAATTATCTCTCAATTTTTTTTTCTTTGAGCTCTGGCACCTATACAAATCCCTACTTCCCTCTGCGAAGGGCCTATCTATTTACTTTATGCAATTTTTATTTTATTTGAGTCTCTGTCTTCTCTTATAAAGCACCAACTAAGGGGCACTATGATCATACTTGAGCATTGGATGTAGCTAATATGCGAGTGTGCTTCGTGAATGGATCAATGATTGAGCATGATGGGCTAGGGATAACTTTCGTTAGTGTTGATATTTTGAAAGACATGGTTGCTTGTTGATATGCTTGAGTATTGAAGTCTTCATGTCAAAACTAGACTATTGCTTTGAACCGTATAAAGGTCCAAATGTCCATGCTACAAAAGAAAAGAATATGTGATGAACATGTTAGGCAGCATTCCACATCAAAAATTCTGTTTTTATCATTTACCTACTCGAGGACGAGTAGGAATTAAGCTTGGGGATGTTGATACGTCTCCAACATATCTATAATTTTTGCTTGTTCCATGCTGTTATATTATCATTCTTGGATGTTTTACAATCATTTTATAGCAACTTTATATCATTTTTTGGGACTAACCTATTGACATAGTGCCCAGTGCTAGTTGATGTTTTTTGCTTGTTTTTTACTTCGCAAAATATCAGTACCAAATGGAGTCCAAACGCAGCAAAACTTTTTGGAGATTTTTTCTGGACCAGAAGACACCCAGTGGGCCAAAGAAGTACCAGAGGGGAGGCCCGAGGTGAGCACAAGACACCTGGGTGTGCCAGGAGGCCCAGGGGTGCCCAGGTGGGTTGTGCCCACCTCAGAGACCTCCCGCACCGCCTCTTCGCCCTATAAATTCCCAAATATTCCAGAAACCCTAGGGGAGTCGACGAAACACAATTCCAGCCGCCGCAAGTTCCAGAAGCATGAGATCCAATCTAGACACAATCACGGAGGGGTTCATCATCCTCATTGGTGCCTCTCCGATGATGCGTGAGTAGTTCACCATAGACCTATGGGTCCGTAGGCAGTAGCTAGATGGCTTCGTCTCTCTTTTTGATTCTCAATACAATGGTTTCTTGGAGATCTATTTGATGTAACTCTTTTTGCGGTGTGTTTGTTGGGATCCGATGAACTTTGACTTTATGATCAGATCTATATCCATGAATATTATTTGAGTCTTCTTTGATCTCTTATATGCATGATTATTTATAGCCTCGTATTTCTTCTTCGAATCTTTGGTTTAGTTAGGCCAACTAGATCGATTTTTCTTGCCATGGGAAGAGGTGCTTTGTGATGGGTTCAATCTTGCGGTGTTCTTTCCCAGTGAAAGAAGGGGCAGCAAGACATGCATGTATGGTTGCTATTAAGGATAACAAGATGGGGGCTATTCCTACATGAATAGATCTTGTCTACATCATGTCATCGTTCTTATTGCATTACTCCTACTGGATTGATACCTTGGTTTCACAACTGAGGTAAATACCTACCGTAGCTGTACTGCATCATCCCTTCCTCTTTGGGGAAATACTGACGCAGTTTCAAGCGCCATCAAGCCTATGGCTAAGGCAAAGGGGACGACCTTTGTCCTTTCTCTTTCTTCTGCCGTGGTCAAGATTTTGAGTATTTACTCAACTTCACACCTTACAATACAGGCAAGAACTCCTTCTTTGACTGATCCATTTTGAACTCCTTCAAAATCTTGTCAAGGTATGTACTCATTGAAAGTCTTATCAAGTGGCTTGATCTATCTCTATAGATCTTGATGCCCAATATGTAAGCAGCTTCACCGAGGTCTTTCATTAAAAAAAGTCTTATTCAAATATCTTTTTATGCTATCCATAAATTCTATATCATTTCCACTCAGCAATATGCCATCCACATATAATATCAGAAATGCTACAAAGCTCCCACTCACTTTCTTGTAAATACAGGCTTCACCATAAGTCTGTATAAAACCAAATGCTTTGATCACCTCATCAAAGCATTTATTCCAACTCCGAGATGCTTGCACCAGTCCATAGATGGATCGCTGGAGCTTGCACCATTGTTAGCACCTTTAGGATCGACAAAACCTTCCGGTTGCATCATATACAACTCTTCCTTAAGAAACCCGTTAAGGAATGCAGTTTTGACGTCCATTTGCCAGATTTCATAATCATAAAATGCAGCAATTGCTAACATGATTCAGACAGACTTAAGCATCGCTACGGGTGAGAAATTCTCATCGTAGTCAACCCCTTGAACTTGTCAAAAACCTTTTGCGACAAGTCGAGCTTTGTAGACAGTGATATTACCATCAGCGTCTATCTCCCTCTTGAAGATCCATTTATTCTCAATGGCTTGCCGATCATCGGGCAAGTCCACCAAAGTCCATACTTTGTTCTCATACATGGATCCTATCTCAGATTTCATGGCCTCAAGCCATTTGTCGGAATCTGGGCTTGTCATAGCTTCTTCATAGTTCGTAGGTTCGCCGTTGTCCAACAACATGACTTCCAGAACAGGATTACCATACCACTCTGGTGCGGAACGTGTTCTAGTCGACCTACAAGGTTCAGTAGTAACTTGATCTGAAGTTTCATGATCATCATCATTAGCTTCCTCTCTAGTTGGTGTAGGCATCAGGGGGAACGGTTTTCTCTTATGTGCTACTTTCCAATTCAAAAGAAGGTACAACTACCTCATCAAGTTCTACTTTCCTCCCACTCACTTCTTTCGAGAGAAACTCCTTCTCTAGAAATGACCCATTCTTAGCAACAAAGATCTTGCCTTCAGATCTGTGGTAGAAGGTATACCCAATAGTTTCTTTAGGGTATCCTATGAAGACACACTTCTTCACTTTGGGTTCGAGCTTATCAGGCTGAAGCCTTTTGACATAAGCATCACATCCCCAAACTTTAAGAAACGACAGCTTAGGTTTCTTGCCAAACCATAGTTCATACGGTGTCTTCTCAACGGATTTAGATGGTGCCCTATTTAACGTGAATGCGGTTGTCTCTAATGTATAACCCCAAAACGATAGTGGCAAATCGGTAAGAGACATCATAGAATGTACCATATCTAATAAAGTACGGTTACGATGTTCGGACACACCATTACGCTGTGGTGTTCTAGGTGGTGTGAGTTGTGAAACTATTCCACATTGTTTTAAATGAAGGCCAAACTCGTAACTCAAATATTCGCCTCCGCGATCTGATTGTAGAAACTTTATTTTCTTGTTACAATGATTCTCCACTTCATTCTAAAATTCTTTGAACTTTTCAAATGTTTCAGACTTATGTTTCATCAAGTAGATATACCCATACCTACTCAAATCATCTGTGAAGGTTAGAAAATAACGATACCCGCCGTGTGCTTCAATACTCATCGGACCACATACATCGGTATGTATTATTTCCAATAAGTCATTAGCTCGCTCCATTGTTACGGAGAACGGAGTTTTAGTCATCTTGCCCATGAGGCATGGTTCGCAAGTATCAAATGATTCATAATCAAGTGATTCCAAAAGTCCATCCGCATGGAGTTTCTTCATGCGCTTTACACCAATATGACCTAAACGGCAGTGCCACAAGTATGTTGCACTATCATTATCAACTTTGCATCTTTTGGCATCAATATTATGAATATGTGTATCACTAAAATCGAGATTCAACAAGAATAGACCATTCACTAAGGGTGCGTGACCATAAAAGATGTTACTCATATAAATAGAACAACCATTATTCTCTAACTTAAATGAATAACCCTCTCGCAATAAACAAGATCCAGATATAATGTTCATGCTCAACGCTGGCACCAAATAACAATTATTGAGGTCTAAAACTAATCCCGAAGGTAGATGTAGAGGTAGCGTGCCGATGGCGATCACATCAACCTTGGAACCATTCCTAACGCGCATTGTCACCTCGTCCTTAGCCAGTCTTTGTTTTATTCCGCAGATCCTGTTTTGATTTGCAAATACGAGCAATCGAACCAGTATCAAATACCCAGGCACTACTACGAGAATTAGCAAGGAACACATCAATAACATGTATATCAAATATACCTTTGTTCACTTTGCCGTCCTTCTTATCCGCCAAGTATTTGGGATAATTCTGCTTCCAGTGACCATTACCCTTGCAGTAGAAGCACTCAGTCACAGGCTTGGGTCTAGCTTTGGGCTTCTTCACGGGAGCGGCAACTTCCTTGCCGTTCTTCTTGAAGTTCCCTTTCTTTCCCTTGCCCTTTTTCTTGAAACTGGTGGTCTAATTAACCATAACCACTTGATGCTCCTTCTTGATTTCTACCTCCGCTGATTTCAGCATCGCGAAGAGCTCGGAAATCGTTTTAGTCATTCCTTGCATATTATAGTTCATCATTAAGCTCTAGTAGCTTGGTGATAGTGACTGGAGAACTCTGTCAATCACTATCTTATCTGGAAGATTAACTCCCACTTGATTCAAGCAATTGTAGTACCCAGACATTCTGAGCACATGCTCACTGGCTGAGCTATTCTCCTCCATCTTGTTTGCAAAGTACTTGTCAGAGGTCTCATACCTCTCAACACGGGCATGAGCCTGAAATACCAATTTCAGCTCTTGGAACATCTCATATGTTCCATGGCGTTCAAAACGTCTTTGGAGCCCTGATTCTAAGCCGTAAAGCATGGCGCACTAAACTATCAAGTAGTCATCAGATCGAGCTTGCCAAACATTCATAACGTCTGCATAAGCTCCTGCAGCAGGTCTGTCACCTAGCGGTGCATCAAGGCCATAATTCTTCTATGCAACAATGAGGATAATCCTCAGATCACGGACCTAGTCCGCATTATTGCTACCATCAACTTTCAACTTAGTTTTCTCCAGGAACGTATAAAAAATGGGGAAGCTACATCGCGAGCTATTGATCTACAACATAATTTGCAAAGACATTTTGACTATGTTCATGATAAATTTTAGTTCAATTAATCAAACTACTAATGAACTCCCACTTAAATCAACATCCCTCAAGTTGTCTAAGAGATACATGATCCATATCAACTAAACCATGCCCGATCATCACATGAGATGGAGTAGTCTTCAATGGTGAACATCTTCATGTTGATCATATCTACTATATGACTCATGTTCGACCTTTCGGTCTCCAGTGTTCCGAGACCATGTCTGTACATGCTAGGCTCGTCGAGTTTAACCCAAGTATTATGCTTGTGTAAAACTAGCTTACACCCGTTGTATGTGAACATAGAGTCTATCACACCCGATCATCACAAGGTGTTTCAAAACGACGAACTTTAGCAAAGGTGCATACTCGGGGAAACCACTTTTATCTTGAAATTAAGTGGAGGGGTCATCTTATAATGCTACCATCGTTCTAAGCAAAATAAGATGCATAATGGATAAACATCACATGCAATCAAAATATGTGACATGATATGGCCATCATCATCTTGTGCTTTTGATCTCCATCTCCAAAGCAACATCATGATATCCATCATCACCGGCGCAACACCTTGATCTCCATCGTTGCGTCGGGGTCGTCTCGCCAACTATTGCTTCTACAACTATTGCTAACGCATAGCAATAAAGTAAAGCAATTACATGGTGCTTAATGATTGACACGCAGGTCATACAATAATTAAAAGACAACCCTAAGGCTCCTGTCGGTTGCCGATATTACAAAACATGATCATCTCATACAACAACGTATATCACATCACGTCTTGACCATATCACATGACAACATACCCCGCAAAAACAAGTTAGACGTCATCTACTTTGTTGTTGCAAGTTTTACGTGGCTGCTATGGGTAACTAGCAAGAACCATTCTTACCTACGCAAAACCACAATGATGATAATCAAGTTTGCCGTTTTAACCTTCTGCAAGGACCGGCCGTTGTCAAATACGATTCAACTAAAGTGAGAGAAACAGACACCTGCCAGCCACCTTATGCAAAACAAGTTGCATCAGTCGGTGGAACCGGTCTCATGTACGTGGACATTTAAGGTTGGTCCGGGCTGCTTCATCCCACAATACCGCCGAATCAAAATAAGACGTTGGTGGTAAGCAGTATGAACATCACCACCCACAACTCCTTTGTGTTCTACTCGTGCATATCATCTACGCATAGACCTGGCTCATGATGCCACTGTTGGGGAACGTTGCATGGAAAACAAAAAAAATTCTACGCACACACAAGATCTATCCATGGAGATGCATAGCTATGAGAGGGGAGAGCATCTTCATACCCTTGAAGATCGCTAAGCGGAAGTGTTTATCAACGCGGTTGATGTAGTCGTACACCTTCATGATCCGTCCCGATCAAGTACCGAACGTACGGCACCTCCGCGTTCAGCACATGTTCAGCTCGATGACGTCCTCGCCTTCTTGGTCCATCAAGAGGGGCAAAGTAGTAGATGAGTTCCGGCAGCACGACGGCATGGTGACGGTGTTGGTGAAGAACAATCTCCGCAGGGCTTCGCCAAGCACAACGAAAACTATAACAGAGGATAAACTAGAGGGGACGGGGTTGCCGGCACATGGCTTGGTGAATCTTGATGTGTTCCGGGTGCTAGCCCTGCCCCTCTATTTATATGTTGAGCCATGGGGTCATTTCTTGGAGAAAGAGCCTGCTCAAAGTTGGTTTGGCACGCAAGGCAAGAGTCCTTCTCGGACTACAGGACCAGACGCCAGGGTCCCTGGCGTCTGCCCCCTGGCCTCCGCAAAACTCCTTTTTGCACCTTCCTAAAGCCTTGTGGGGTTTACCCCTTGGCCCAAATAAAGTGTACTTGTACCCGAACATTTCGGGAAACATCCGAAACCCCTTCCGGTGAATTCCGGAGACCAAACACTATTATCCCATATATCAATCTTTACCTCCGGACTATTTCGGAGCTCCTCGTCATGTCCGTGATCTCATCCGGGACTCCGAACAACATTCAGTCACCAACATACATAACTCATATAATACTATATCATCAACGAACGTTAAGCGTGCGGACCCTACGGGTTCGAAAATGATGTAGACATGACCGAGACGCTTCTCTGGTCAATAGCCAATAGCGGGACCTGGATGCCCATATTGGTTCCTACATATTCTACGAATATCTTTATTGGTCGAACCTTTATGACAACATACATAGTTCCTTTTGTCTGTCGGTATGTTACTTGCCTGAGATTCGATCGTCGGTATCTCCATACCTAGTTCAATATCGTTATCGGCAAGTCTCTTTACTCGTTCCGTAATACATCATCCTGTAACTAACTCCTTAGTCACTTTGCTTGCAAGCTTCTTGTGATGCTGTATTCTCGAGGGGGCCCAGAGATACCTCTCCGTCACACAGAGTGGCAAATCCCAGTCTCGATCCATGCCAACCCAACAAACACCTTCGGAGATACCTGTAGAGCACCTTTATGATCACTCAGTTACATTGTGACGTTTGATGGCACACAAGGCATTCATCTGGAGTCCGGGAGTTGCATGATCTCATGGTCGAAGAAACATGTATTTGACATTAAGAAGGCATTAGCAATAAACTGAACGATCATATGCTATGCTAACGGTTGGGTCTTGTCCATCACATCATTCTCCTAATGATGTGATCCCGTTATCAAATGACAACACATGTCTATGGTTAGGAAACCTTAACCATCTTTTGATCAACGAGCTAGTCTAGTAGAGGCTCACTAGGGACATGGTGTTGTCTATGTATCCACACATGTATCTGAGTTTTTGATCAATACAATTCTAGCATGGATAATAGACGTTTATCATGAATAGGGAAATATGATAATAACCAATTTATTATTGCCTCTAGGGCATATTTCCAACAGAATTTGAACGCTTTGCTGAAATGCTAAGGCCAGTCTATTTGCGTACTAGCTTGGCTGATATTTTAAAGATGGCCCCTTATGCAAAATATATGAAAGACATCATCACTAATAAAAGAAAAATACCTGAAGCTGAAGTCTCCACCAAGCTTGCTAATTATTCTTTTAAGGATGGAGTACCTAAAAAACTTGGAGATCTGGGAATACCAACTATACCTTGCTCCATCAAAAGAAATTATGTCAAAACTGTTTTGTGTGATTTAGGAGCTGGTGTTAGTGTAATGCCTTTCTCTTTATATAAAAGACTTGATTTGAATAAACTCACACCTACTGAAATATCTTTGCAAATGGCTGAAAAATCAACTGCCATACCTATCGGTATTTGTGAGGATGTGCCCGTTGTTGTTGCAAATGTTACTATCTTAACAGACTTTGTTATTCCTGAGATGACCGAGGACGATAACATGTCGATTATCCTTGGTAGACCCTTTTTTAATACTGCAGGGGTTGTTATTGATTGCAATAAAAGCAAGGTCACTTTTCATATCAATGGTAATGAGCATACGGTGCACTTTCCGAAGAAACAATTCCAAGTGAATGGTATTAATGTTATTGAAAAATCTCCGACACTCACTATTGGAAGTTTTCAACTACCTCTACCTACTGCCAAAAAGAAATATGACATACTTATTGTCGGGGATGTGCATATCCCTGTTGAGGTAACTTAGTGTTTTACGGAAGTTCTTCGGTTTCATGCTAATCAAAAGTGGTTGTTAATAAGACTTGATCAACCTTATTAATGGATCATTTTTGAGAGGTATGAAGTTGATGAATTTAGTAGGCAAAACCTTCTGTCCCTACCTTTTTTTTCTGTTTTTTCGTAGTTAAATAAATAAAATGCCATGTTTATCCTGTTTTCTGAATTTCCCGTGCAATAAAAAAGTGCCCAAAAATAAAAGTTTCCAGAATGCCCTGAAAATTTAATACGATTTTTTTTTAATATTTCTGAATTTTTGGTACAAATAACATCAGAGGGGGGTGCCCCTAGTGTCCACAAGACACGAGGGCGCGCCAGCAACCCCAGGCGCGCCCTGGTGGGTTGTGGCCCCCACATGGGTCCCCTCACTTATCTCTTTAGCCCATGTCATCTCCTACCTCCAGAAAAAAATCACCATAGTTCTCTCTCTCGTGTTCTTGCTCTCAAACCCACGGATTTCGATCTCTTTGCTCGAAGCTCCGTTTCTGAAACTGTTTTGGGGGATTGCTACTTGGTATGTGACTCCTCCATTGCTCCAATTAGTTTTTGCTTTAGTGGTTTATATTTTGAATAATTAGCTGCTCTTGGTGCTACTTTAAATGGGCTTGCATGTTGAATTCTTGGAGTTCTAAGTAGTTTGAATGCTCAATATGGCCTCTAGGCATCCCTATGAGTAGTTGCCATTAATCTTGCAAAGTTTTATTGACAAAATTTTGTGTCCCAATTTTTTTTAGAAATTGTTCGCAAATAAAAATGCAATTCTTTAGGAGTTCTTCGAGGAGGAGGTCCTCGGAAGCATCATCGAGTAGTGGCTCGATACGTCGGTCTTATGTTGAGCCAAGTGCAAGCTCAATGCGGGATGCCGCTACCAAATCATGCCTATGGTCGTGTAACGATTTCATGGTGAGTGCAGGTATTAAAGAAGAATTTGAGCAATATGTTCACAACGCCGAGCTCGGCTCCTACATTGAAGAAAATTGCATCCAACATCTCAACCTCACAGAAACGTTCACTAAGAAATTTAAATATCATCCTCGTGAGTCTAGAGTTTCGTTTAGTCTTTATGATCATCCATTTACCATGCTCAAAATGTGTTCTGTGATGCTTGCAAAATTCCATATTGGGGTTCGCTGGACGAGCCACCAAGATCTGAGTATGAGTCTTTTTTTACTAGTCTTTGCTACGGTGAGGATAGAGGAGTGACACAAGCTAGAATAAAAAGTATTCATTTTCCATCAATTCATTACCTTGCACTCTTTAATGGCAAATGCATCTGGGCAAGCAGGATTATAGCACACTATGTGCCCCTGACTTGAGCCTCATACACACAGCTCTGACCGGAATTAAACATTATAATCTTGGAGCGATCATTACACGAAGGTTGCAACACAATGCTACCAGTGGTTACTTTTATGGTGGGATCTATGCTTCTCGTGTAGCTAAAGAGGTTGGTGTTACACCTCTGCCTTATGATCCCATCCTACCTACTCAGTACTTAGACTTTGAGGCCATGAAGCATCATAAGTTCCTTAAGGGCACAATCATTGATTATACTTATAACTTGAGGTTCAATAAAGAAACCATTGTGCCTGTTGTTTTGCCTGCGCCTGCTCTCTTTGATTTTCACAACAAAAGAAGATATTATGTTCTTGAGAGCGAGGCCCGCTGATACAAGGCGGAGGTCGAGGCAGCTCGGCGGGCTAAGGAGGCTGCACCAAGAGCCTCAGTGGGCTATCACTCAGATTATTATCCAGGATGCGGATGGTGATTACCAAGCTAGGCCAAAAGCCTAAGCTTGGGGGAGTACGTATTTCCACCGACATTATATTCATGTCCACACATTTCATTCCAGTTGTCGGTGTCCACACTCTTTCATTGTATTATCCATGCTAGATTTATTTTCTCGTTTTATTTTTGTGTGTTCGAAAAACTTTGAGAAAATCCAAAAATATTTCTTGCTTCTTTTCAGTTTTTCTTTCTAGTTTAATTAGTTGTAGTATTAAAAGAAAACCCAAAAAGATTTCTAGATTCTTCTTTTGCTTGTTGGGAGCTTTCCCATGTAAATAGTTTTTCTCTTTTTTGTTTTTGTTTTCTTCAATTTTCTTTCTGCTAGAAAAACTAAAAACTCCAAAAATATTTCAGTGTGTTTCTCTGAATTTCTTTTCTTTTTGTTGAGTCGTACCAAGGAGAAGACCACGATGAAAATGTTGAGTGGCTCTCATATGCACTATTTTTGATCTAACAAAGAGCCCAAATTACCTTGTCTTCTCCTTTTGAATAAAATATTTGTAGATTCCAGCTTAGTCCATGGCACTCTTGCACTATTATTATTTTCATATCACTCGGTCGTGCAAGTGAAAGGCACTAATGACGATGTTAGATGAAGTGACTGTGGCAGAGAGAAGCGGGTATGAACTCAACTTGTTTTTGTTTTTGTAAATATGTTTAACCTAGTATCCATGATTCAGCATATTATGATCAAACATGTTTGTAATGACAATTAGAGATTATAGTTTCTCATGCCATGCTTATGTAGCTAGGAGTGGATAATGATTTATCTTGGATGTCAACATGCATTAAAATGATTGTGATGTAGTATGATGATATGGTATCCTCCTCTGAATGTTTCAAGTGGCTTTGACTTGGCACATGTTCACGCATGTAGTTGAATCAAAACCAACATAGCCTCTATGATATTTATGTTCATGGTGTTCATATCCTACTCATGCTAGTATTCAATGTTGATTATGCATAACACATGTTCATGACCGTTTTCGCTCTCTAGCTAGCCGCTTCTCAACCTATTTGCTAGCCTTCGCGTGTACTAAGCGGGAATACTGCTTGTGCATCAAAATCCTTAAACCAAAGTTATTCTAGATGAGTCCACTATATCTACCTATATGCGGTATTGCCCTGCCGTTCCAAGTAAATTTGCATGTGCCACCTCTAAAATTTCAAATGAACATCTATTTTGTGTGCCGACAGGGGGCGGGCGGTATCTTCCATGCTAAGCGGGTTATTCTCATGATGAGTGTTTATTCACTCGTCCTTCCACGAGAGGGGCGGTAATAGGGATTCCCAGTCCCGAAATAAAAAATTGCAAATAATTAAACAAAACTCCCCCAGGACTGTTGTTGGTATGGACGGTGCCCGTGGATTTGGCTAGCCGTGGAGTGTGTTTGCTGGTGGAGGGGGAGTAAACCTTTAGTTTTACTATTTGGGAACCACCGCTAATGTGTTTAGCATGGAAGATATTGATAACTCTTGGTCATAACGTTGACAGGAAGGGTGCACCTCCCAAAATTATATTTATCTCTGATTTAAGCTTTGAGCTCTGGCACCTCTGCAAATCCCTGCTTCCCTCTGCGAAGGGACTATCTATTTATTTTTATGTTGAGTCATCACCTTCTCAAACAAGTGCCAGACCTGAGAGCACTATTGTCATCTTCATGCATTGTGTATAGTTAATGTTGAATGCATCATGACTGGATCTTTTTTACCATGAATTGCAATGTTTAGTCGCTGCTTGAACTTTGGAGGTGCTCTGCATTTATGTTTTGCGGTCTCAGAAAGGGCTAGCGAGATACCACTGTTATCATATTATATCATGATTGTTTTGACTAAGTGTTGGCGTTTGAGATATTTTATTATTGCTCGCTAGTTGATTATGCCATTGATATGAGTTAATATAATTCCTAAGAGTTATTGTTGACATGGTTAGTTATGACCTTTGCTGAAAACCTAGGTGCTACTTAAGCTTATTTATGTAAACAAGAACAAAAGAGTTTGTAAAAGTTTTTCTTTATCACTTTCAGTTTATCAACTGAATTGCTTGAGGACAAGCAAAGGTTTAAGCTTGGGGGAGTTGATACGTCTCTGTCGTATCTACTTTTCCTAATGCTTTTTCTCTTGTTTTGGACACTAATTTGCATGATTTGAGTGAAACTAACCTGGACTGACACTGTTTTCAGCAGAACTACCATGGTGTTGTTTTTTGTGCAGAAATAAAAGTCTCAGAATGGAACGAAACATTTTGGAGAATTATTTTACAATAAATAAAACATATTGGAACCAAGAAGCACCAAAGGGGGTCCCTGGCTGGCCACAAGACACCAGGGCGTGCCACCCCCTCCAGGCGCGCCCTGGTGAGTTGTGGGGCCCTCGTGGCTCCCCTGACCCTAATTCCAATGCTATCAATTCCTATTTTTGGAGAAAAAATAGGAGAGGAAGTTTCATCGCATTTTATGATACGGAGCTGCCGCCGCATCCTGTTCTTCATCGGGAGGCCAAATCTGGAGCCCGTTTGGGGCTCCGGAAAGGGGAATCTTCGGTCTTCGTCATCACCAACCCTCCTTCATCACCAATTCTATGATGCTCCCCACCAGGAGTGAGTAATTCCTTCATAGGCTCTCTAGTCGATGAGGAGTTGGATGAGATTCATCATGTAATTGAGTTAGTTTTGTTAGGGCTTGATCCCTAGTACCCACTATGTTCTGAGATTGATGTTGCTATGACTTTGCTATGCTTAATGCTTGTCACTAGGGCCCGAGTGCCATGATTTCAGATCTGAACCGTTTATGTTTTCACCATTATATCTATGTTCTAGATTCGATCTTGCTAGTCATATGCACCTGCTACATGTTATGATCCGTAAACCCAGGGTGATAGTAATTGGGATACTTTCCGGTGATGACTGTAGTTTGAGGAGTTCATCTATTCACTATGTGTTAATGCTTTGTTCCGGTTCTCTATTAAAAGGAGGCCTTAACATCCCTTAGTTTCCTTATGGACCCCGCTGCCATGGGAGGGTAGGACAAAAGATGTCATGCAAGTTCTTTTCCATAAGCACGTATGACTATTTACGGAATACATGCCTACATTATATTTATGAACTAGAGCTAGTTCTGTGCCGCCCTAGGTTATGACTGTTATATGATGAATATCATCCAACGAATTCACCGATCCAATGCCTACGAGTTTTCCACAAATTGTTCTTGCTAAGTTACTATTGCTATTGCTACTGTTACACTTGCTACAAAATTGTTGCTCTTACTGTTACCATTACTACTATTGTTATCACTACTAGCAAAACTATCATATTACTGTGCTACTGATCACTGTGCTGCAGATATTTAATCTCTAGGTGTGGTTGAATTGACAACTCAACTGCTAATACTTGCAAATATTCTTTGGCTCCCCTTGTGTCGAATATATAAATTTGGGTTGAATACTCTACCCTCGAAAATTGTTGTGATCCCCTATACTTGTGGGTTATCAATGATCTTCGTCGGCTCATTGTTGATGCACAGAGAGATGCAAAAGTGAAAGGGATAAGTTGAAGTTTGATCGCATGTTAGAGGATCACACAAAACGGTTGTACCCAAATTGCAAAGATGGCAACACAAAGCTCGGTACCACACTGGAATTGCTGCAATGGAAGGCAGAGAATGGTGTATCTGACAAGGGATTTGAGAAGCTACTGAAAATAATGAAGAAGAAGCTTCCAAAGGATAACGAATTGCCTGAGAGTATGTACGAAGCAAATAAGGTTCTCTGTCCTCTAGGGTTAGAGGTGTAGAAGATACATGCATGCCCTAATGACTGCATCCTCTACCGTGGTGAGGAGTACGAGAGTTTGAATACATGCCTGGTATGCGGTGCATTGCGGTATAAGATCAGACGAGATGACCCTGGTGATGTTGAGGGCGAGCGCCCCAGGAAGAGGGTTCCTGCCAAGGTGATGTGGTATGCTCCTATAATACCATGGTTGAAACATCTGTTCAGAAACAAAGAGCATGCCAAGTTGTTCCGATGGCACAAAGAAGACCGTAAGAAAGACGGGAGTTGAGAGTACCCGCTGATGGGTCACAGTGGA
Source organism: Thinopyrum elongatum (assembly GCA_011799875.1). Taxonomy (NCBI): domain Eukaryota; kingdom Viridiplantae; phylum Streptophyta; class Magnoliopsida; order Poales; family Poaceae; genus Thinopyrum; species Thinopyrum elongatum. Next base: position 161,088,883 of record CM022299.1, read on the forward strand.
GAAAAATCGAGAGAAAGTGGCCGGAGTTTGCAGATGATGCAAGGAACTTATGGTTTGGTATAAGTGCAGATGGCATTAATCCTTTTGGGGAGCAGAGCAGCAATCATAGCACCTGGCCTGTGATTCTATGTATCTATAACCTTGATACATCTCCAACGTATCTAGAATTTTTTACTGTTCCATGCTATTATATTATCTGTTTTGGATGTTTTATATGCATTAATATGCTATTTTATATTATTTTTGGGACTAACTTATTAACCTAGAGTCCAGTGAAAGTTTCTGTTTTTTCCTAATTTTTTACTTTTACAGAAAAGGAATATCAAACAGAGTCCAAACGGAATAAAACTTTATGATGTTTTTTCTTGGACCAGAAGACACCTACGTGACTTGGAGAGAGGGCCAGAAGAGTCCCGAGGAGACGACAAGCCCTCAGGGCGCACCCCAGGGGGGGCCCCCCTGGCTTGTGGGCCCCTCGAGGATCCTCTAACCCTAGTTCCACCTCTATAAATTCTCAAATATTCCCCAAACATCAGAAGCGTCCACAAAAATACTTTTCCGCCACCGCAAGCTTCTGTTCCCATGAGATCCCATCTTGGGGCCTTTTTCGGCGATCTATTGGAGGGGGATTCGATCACGAAGGGCCTCTACATCAACCTTGCTGCCCTACCGATGATGCGTGAGTAGTTTACCATAGACCTACGGGTCCATAGCTAGTAGCTAGATGGCTTCTTGTCTCTCTTTGATCTTCAATACAATGTTCTCCTCGATGTTCTTGGAGATATATTCGATGTAATCTTCTTTTGCGGTGCGTTTATTGAGATCCGATGAATTGTGGATTTATGATCAGATTATTTATGAATATTATTTGAGTCTTTTCTGAACTCTTTTATGCATGATTGAGATATCTTTATATTTCTCTTCGAACTATCGGTTTGGTTTGCCAACTAGATTGGTTTTTCTTGCAATGGGAGAGGTGCTTAGTTTTGGGTTCAATCTTGTGGTGTCCTCACCCAGTGACAGAAGGGGTAGCGAGGCATGTATTGCATTGTTGCCATCAAGGATAAAAGGATGGGTTTTATATCATATTGCTTGAGTTTATCCCTCTACATCATGTCATCTTGCTTAAGGCGTTACTCCGTTCTTATGAACTTAATACTCTAGATGCATGTTGGATAGCAGTCGATGTGTGGAGTAATAGTAGTAGATGCAGAATCGTTTCGGTCTACTTGACACGGACGTGATGCCTATATTCATGATCATTGCCTTAGATATCGTCATAATTATGCACTTTTCTATCAATTGCTCAATAGTAATTTGTCTACCCACCGTATGCTATTTTCAAGAGAGAAGCCGCTAGTGAAACCTATGGCCCCCGGGTCTATTTTCCATCATATATTTTCAGATCTATAAACCAAAAAAAACAAAAATACCTTGCTGCAATTTATTTATATTTACTTTAGTTTTCTCTTTTATTTATCTTTTATACCTATCTCTATGAGATCTCACTCTTGTTCGTGACCGTGAAGGGATTGACAAACACTTTTTTCGCCTTGTGTGCAAGTGTTTGTTAGTTTGTGCAGGTGCATATATTGGAGACTTGCTTGTGCCTCCTACTGGATTGATACCTTGGTTCTTAACTGAGGGAAATACTTATCTCTACATTGCTGCATCACCCTTTCCTCTTCAAGGAAAAAATCAACGCAAGCTCAAGAAGTAGCAGGAAGAATTTCTGGCGCCGTTGCCGGGGAGGTTCTACATCAAGCCTACCAAGTACCTATCATAAACTCTAATCTCTTGCATTACATTATTTGCCATTCGCCTCTCGTTTTCCTCTCCCCCACTTCTAAAACATTTTCGAAAAAACACAAAAATATTTGCCTTTTTATTCGCCCTTCTTTCGTTCGTCTTTTCGTTTGCTTTCCGTTTGCTTGTGTGTTAGATCGCTTGTTTGGCTATCATGGCTAGTCCTTCTACCATTGTTAGTACCGCTGAAAGTGAGGTTCTCAATTTTAAACAAAGGGAGGGAGAAAATTTAAAAGATGCTTGGTACAGAATTTGCAATGCTCAAAATAGATCTACTCGTAAGCAATCTACTACCGTTCTCCTCCGCAATTTTTATGTGGGTGTTACTACTTGGTATAGATATGTGCTAGATACCATTACTGGGGGAAATTTCTTGGGTAGCCATACTTTGGATGCTTACAATGCTATGATAGATTTGGTAGGTTCACCACCACTCATGATTAATGAAACAGATTTAACTTTGGAACATGTGATGCAAAGGCTTGATATTATTGAGAATAAGATTTCTACCGTAGAGCTTATTGAAAATTTGGATAAAAATATTCATAATCACATTACTCAGATTGGATCAAAGGTAGGAATCACTTTAAAGAATCTAAAGGAAAAGGAACCTATAGTTAACGAGAAGATAGATCAAGGTTCTTCTAGAATTGATAAATTAGAAGATATTATTACCAACTTGGGTTCCGCTTTTGCCACTGTTAAAACTACTCTGAATTTTCCCCCTACTAAAGCTACTAAGTTTATTTATGTTCCTAAAAATAAAGGTGAATCATCTAGTAAAGGAAACGAAGATCTTAAGATGATAAGTATTTTTCCTAGCTTTGTCAATATCATTAAAGAACCAATTGCTACAAGTGAATTTCTTGATTTCCTCCCTAGGGGTGTGATTATCAATAAACCTAAAGAACCTCCTAAGGGTTTTAAACGTGCAATTGAAGAATTGCATACCAAAGATGACAATACCTACATCTATGTTTTATGCCTAGCTAAAGGCGTTAAACAATAGCGGTTGTTGGGAGGCAACCCAATTTTTATTTTTATGTTTTTTCGTTTTTGGTTATGTTCTTCAATAATTACACATTATTACCTATTTAGTAATTGTGTTTTGGTGTTTTAATTGGTGTTTGAGCCAAGTAAGACCTTTGGGATGGCTTATGGTGATAGTTGCTTTGATTTTACTGAAAAACAGAAACTTTTTCGTCCAGTAGCAGAATTTTGAGAATTCACAGAAGCGACTAAAAATTCTCAATTTTTTACAAAAGATTCATATACAAATTTCCTACGTTTTCCTAATTTTTCAGAGTTTTTATGGTTACATAAGTTTGAGTAATATTCAGATATTCGCAGACTCTTCTGTTTTTGACAGAATCTGTTTTCTATGTGTTGTTTGCTTATTTTAATGAATCTATGGGTAGTATCGGGAGGGGGGGGGGTATGAACCATGGAGAAGTTGGAATACAGTAGATATAACACCAATATAAATTTATAATGAGTTCACAACAACACCTAAAGTGGTGATTTATTTTTATTATACTAACGGAGCTTATGAGTTTTCTGTTGAGTTTTGTGTTGTGAAGTTTTCAAGTTTTGGGTAAAGTTTTGATGGACAACGGAATAAGGAGCGGCAAGAGCCTAAGATTGGGGATGCCCAAGGCACCCCAAGGTCATATTCAAGGACAACCAAGCATCTAAGCTTGGGGATGCCCCGGATGGCATCCCCTCTTTTGTCTTCAATCCATCAGTAAATTTACTTGAGGCTATATTTTTATTCACCACATGATATGTGTTTTTCTTGGAGCGTCTTGTATGATATGATTCTTTGCTTTTAGTTTGCCACAATCATCCTTGCTGTACACACCTTTTGAGAGGGGCACGCATTAATCGTGAATTTATTAGAATACTCTATGTGATTCACTTATATCTTTTGAGCTAGGCAGTTTGCTCTAGTGTTTCACTTATATATTTTTAGAGCACGGCGGTGGATTTATTTTATAGAAATTGTTGAACTCTCATGCTTCACTTATATTATTTTGAGAGTCTTAAACAGCATGGTAATTTGCTTAGGTTATGAATTTAGTCCTAATATGATGGGCATCCAAGAGGGATATAATAAAAAACTTTCATATAAAGAGCATTGAATATATGAGAAGTTTGATTCCTTGCATTTGTTTTGAGATATAAAGATGGTGATATTAGAGTCATGCTAGTGAGTAATTGTGGATTTGTAGAAATACTTGTGTTAAAGTTTGTGATTCCCGTAGCATGCACGTATGGTGAACCGTAATGTGATGAAGTTGGAGCATGATTTATTCTTTGATTGTCTTCCTTATGAGTGGCGGTCGGGGATGAGCGATGGTGTTTTCCTACCAATATATCCCCCTAGGACCATACATGTAGTACTTTGTTTTTATGACTAATAAATTTTTGCAATAAGTATGTGAGTTCTTTATGACTAATGTTGATTCCATGGATTATACGCACTCTCACCCTTCCACCATTGCTAGCCTCTCCAGTACCACGCAACTTTCGCCAGTGCATTAAACCCACCATATATCCTTCCTCAAAACATCCACCATACCTACCTATTATGGCATTTCCATAGCCATTCCGAGATATATTGCCATGCAACTTCCACCATTCCGTTTATTATGACATGTATCATCATTGTCATATTGCTTTGCATGATCATGTAGTTGGCATAGTATTTGTGGCAAAGCCACCGTTCATATTTTTTTATACATGTTACTCTTGATCATTGCACATCCCGGTACACCGCCGGAGGCATTCATATAGAGCCATATCTTGTTCTAGTATCGAGTTGCAATTCTTGAGTTGTAAGTAAATAAAAGTGTGATGATCATCATTTAGAACATTGTCCCATGTGAGGAAAGGATAATGGAAGCTATGATTCCCTCACAAGTTGGGATGAGTCTCCGGACTTTATAAAAACTAAAAGAGGCTAGAGAAGGGACAATATTACTATCCTTTTTCCACACTTGTGCTTCAAAGTAGCACCATGATCTTCATGATAGAGAGTCTCCTATTTTGTCTCTTTCATATACTAGTGGGAATTTTTCATTATAGAACTTGGCTTGTATATTCCAATGATGGGCTTCCTCAAATTGTCCTAGGTCTTCGTGAGCAAGCAAGTTGGATGCACACCCACTTAGTTTCTTTTTGAGCTTTCATACACTTATAGCTCTAGTGCATCCGTTGCATGGCAATCCCTACTCACTTGCATCGATATCAATTGATGAGCATCTTCATAGCTCATTAATTTGCCTAGTTGATGTGAGACTTTCTCCTTCTTTTTGTCTTCTCCACAACCACCATATTCTACTCCACTTATAGTGCTATATCCATGGCTCACGCTCATGTATTGCATGAAAGTTGAAAAAGTTTGAGAACACCAAAAGTATGAAACAATTGCTTGGCTTGTCATCGGGGTTGTGCATGATAAAATACTTTGTGTGATGAAGATGGAGCATAGCCAGACTATATGATTTTGTAGGGATAACTTTCTTTGGCCATGATATTTTGAGAAGACATGATTGCTTTATTAGTATGCTTGAAGTATTATTGTTTTTATGTCAATATTAAATTTTTGTTTTGAATCTTATGGATCTGAATATTCTTGCCACAATAAAGAAAATTGCATTGATAAATATGTTAGGTAGCATTCCACATAAAAAATTTGTTTTATCATTTACCTACTCGAGGACAAGCAGGAATTAAGCCTGGGGATGCTTGATACGTCTCCAACGTATCTATAATTTTTTATTGTTCCATGCTATTATATTATCTGTTTTGGATGTTTTATATGCATTAATATGCTATTTTATATTATTTTTGGTACTAACTTATTAACCTAGAGCCCATTGCCAGTTTCTATTTTGTCCTTGTTTTTTACTTTTACACAAAAGGAATATCAAACGGAGTCCAAACAGAATAAAACTTTACGATGATTTTTCTTGGACCTGAAGACACCTGCGTGACTTGGAGAGAGGGCCAGAAGAGTCCCGAGGAGATGACAAGCCCTCAGGGCGCGCCCTGGGGGGGCCCTGGCTTGTGGGCCCCTCGAGGATCCTCTAACCCTAGTTCCACCCCTATAAATTCTCAAATATTCCCCTAACATTAGAAGCGTAAACAAAAATACTTTTCCGCCGCCGCAAGCTTCTGTTCTCGTGCGATCCCATCATGGGGTCTTTTCCGGTGATCTGCCGGAGGGGGATTCGATCATGGAGGGCCTCTACATCAACCTTGCTGCCCTACCGATGATGCGTGAGTAGTTTACCACAGACCTACGGGTCCATAGCTAGTAGCTAGATGGCTTCTTCTCTCTCTTTGATCTTCAATACAATGTTCTCCTCGATGTTCTTGGAGATCTATTCGATGTAATCTTATTTTGCGGTGCGTTTGTTGAGATCCGATGAATTGTGGATTTATGATCAGATTATTTATGAATATTATTTGAGTCTTTTCTGAACTCTTTTATGAATGATTGAGATATCTTTGTATTTCTCTTTGAACTATCGGTTTGGTTTGGCCAACTAGATTGGTTTTTCTTGCAATGGGAGAGGTGCTTAGTTTTGGGTTCAATCTTGCGGTGTCCTCACCCAGTGACACAAGGGGTAGCGAGGCACGTATTGCATTGTTGCCATCAAGGATAAAAATATGGGTTTTATATCATATTGCTTGAGTTTATCCCTCTACATCATGTCATCTTGCTTAAGGCATTACTCCGTTCTTATGAACTTAATACTCTAGATGCATGCTGGATAGCGGTCGATGTGTGGAGTAATAGTAGTAGATGCGGAATCGTTTCAGTCTACTGGACACGGACATGATGCCTATATTCATGATCATTGCCTTAGATATCGTCATAATTATGCGCTTTTCTATCAATTGCTCAACAGTAATTTGTCTACCCACCTTATGCTATTTTCAAGAGAGAAGCCGCTAGTGAAACCTATGGCCCCCGGGTCTATTTTCCATCATATATTTTCAGATCTATAAACCAAAAAACCCAAAAATACCTTGCTACAATTTATTTATATTTACTTTAGTTTGCTCTTTTATTTTTCTTCTATGCCTATCTCTATTAGATCTCACTCTTGTTCGTGACCGTGAAGGGATTGACAAACCCTTTTTCGCATTGTGTTCAAGTGTTTGTTAGTTTGTGCAGGTGCATATATTGGAGACTTGCTTGTGCCTCCAACTGGATTGATACCTTGGTTCTTAACTGAGGGAAATACTTATCTCTACTTTGCTGCATCACCCTTTCCTCTTTAAGGAAAAAAATCAACGCAAGCTCAAGAAGTAGCAAACCTTCCTCCTTGGTTGGGCATGAAGCAAAGGTTCATTATGATGTCAGAGCTCATCCAAGGCCCTAAGAAACCCGGCAACGACATTGATGTGTACCTAACGCCATTAGTTGATGAACTTTTACAGTTGTGGAATATAAAAGGTGTACGTGTGTGGGATGAGCACAAACAGGAGGAATTTGACCTACGAGCGTTGCTGTTTGTAACCATCAATGATTGGCCTGCTCTTAGTAACCTTTCAGGACAGACAAACAAGGGATACAACGCATGCACACACTATTTAGATGAGATTGAAAGTATATATTTGGACAAATGTAAGAAGAATGTGTACCTGGGACAACGTCGATTTCTTCCGACCAAGCATGCCTTAAGAAAGAAAGGCAAGCATTTCAAAGGTGAGGCAGATCACCGGAAGAAGCCTGTCCCCCGTACTGGTGATGATATATTTGATATGTTCAAGGATTTAAAAGCAATCTTTGGAAAGGGTCCTGGCGGACAATCTGTTCCGAATGACGCTGCCGGACATGCACCCATGTGGAAGAAGAAATCTATATTCTGGGATCTGCCCTATTGGAAAGTCCTAGAGGTCCGCTCTGCAATCGACGTGATGCACGTGACGAAGAATCTTTGCGTAAACCTGCTAGGCTTCTTGGGCGTGTATGGGAAGACAAAAGATACACCGGAGGCACGGGAGGACCAGAAACGTATGAACGAAAAAGACGGCATGCATCCAAAGCAGTATCAAGGTCCTGCCAGCTACGCTCTTACCAAAGCAGAGAAGGAAATCTTTTTTGAATGTCTGCTCAGTATCAAGGTCCCGTCTGGCTTCTCATCGAATATAAAGGGAATAGTAAATATGGCAGAGAAAAAAGTCCAGAACCTAAAGTCTCATGACTGCCACGTGATTATGACGCAATTGCTTCCGGTTGCATTGAGGGGGCTTCTACCAGAAAATGTTCGATTAGCCATTGTGAAATGCCAGCTTGCACCGACCCGTCCAGATTCAACGGAGAAAATAGATCCGGTAAAAGCGAGGTGCTGTCTGAAAAACCTTAAGAAACCATCGCCGAAACCACTGCTATCAAACTATGACCGCTCTATTGTAAAGTCATATAGAGATCCACAACAGCGGTCGGGAAGTACTAGCAGTAGTGCAAGGAGGAAAACAATTCCCCAGCTCGGCGAACAGAAAAACCAATCGTGCCCCCAGCTGAAGGTGTTTGCCGATATCGCTAATGATCCAGGGGTAGCGGCCGGTGGTCCTGGTTTCACTCTTGGTGATTACTTAGGCGATGATGTACAGTTGGAAATGGCTGAGTTAGCCTTTAGATTCGAGCATGGCAAGCCTCTCGTCAGACCTGAGGAGCTCCCGCATCTACCAACGATGATGCGAAGATTGCATGACTGGTACTTGGAAGCCTCAAAGCAAGGGGCCGACTATATCATTGCGGGGGTTAAAGATGAGCATTACTTCAATGGAGACGAGGAGATTTACGTTCAATTTGTAGAATTATTTCAGATATACAATCAAGACACCATCGACAAATCTATCGTCAGTTGCTATTGTTTGTAAGTATCATTTTTGTAATTAAGTCTCTAGCTCAGCTCGTTCATTGCATGTATAACTATCCTCACTATATATATTATGCAGAAAGAAGATCCTCGAATGCAAAAGAGGACAAATCTGGGACATTGGGTTCATTAACCCAAATACTATTCATGAAGCTACGGTAACATGGAATGCCAAGGATGCAGAGAAGATCTTGCTAAGGGCATTAATTGAACAACAAACCAAAAGGGAAATACTATTTCCTTACAACTTCAAGTGAGTGTTATACTGTCTTGTACACATCATTCTGTTTTGCTTACTCGATGTTAAGTGTAATTGATGAGGTATGCGTGCGCAGGTTCCACTTTATTCTGCTAGTCATTCAGCTTGATGCAGGAAAAATACTTGTCATGGACTTGTTACGTAAAGACATGGAGATGTGCGCGGACCTGAGAGAAATGCTCTAGAGGCAATTTCAATCATTATCACACTATATCGGCAACTTTCGTTCATTTCCTGATATCAAGTAATTAATAACTCCTTTATTCATTTTCTTTGCCGCACAGGGTTTGGAAAGAGTTCATCAAGCAGGCTAGGGGTGAATGGAGAGAGGAGCTACGATTTCAACAACTCAGTGTAAGTTGTACTAGCTAGGTTCGCGCATCTCTTTGATTGTAGTTTCAATAGCACTATCATGCTTGATTATTATTTTGACTGAACTCTATTCACGTAAAGTGCTCGAGGCAGGGATCCGGGAATAACTTATGTGGATACTACGTTTACGAGTTCATTCGCCAGACGACCTATGAGACGGGCATATTTTTTTAAAAACTTGAAGTACGTAAACAATATTCATAATTTAATTTTATTACCATCAATTGTGTTGAGTTCCTTTCATATATATATATATATATATATATATATATATATATATATATATATATATATTGACCCCCTTCTTTAAATTTGATCAAACAGAAGCGGGACGAACTCCTATCAAAGGCTCGCATACGAGCAATTCAAGAGGAATTGGCGAGATTCTTCCTTGAAGAGATCATAGCTAAAACCGGAGAATACCATGGGGAAGTGGAATTGAGAGTTGGTAATTAGATGTTAGGGATCGTAAGAGATGTTACAATGTATATATGCATGAACATGTACTATACGTAGTAGCGTCGAATAGATATACGAAAACTTGTTGTTCGACCAAGCACGAAGAAAGAGAGGTCACTTCTCTCTATATTCATGACAATTTGTGTAATGTTTCCTTCATTTCTATATGTAGTAGCTAGCGTCAAGTTGAATGGAAAACATAAAATAAAAACGAAAACCCTAAATGTAAAATAATTGAATGGTAAACACAAAAAGAAAAGGGGGAAACACAATATGAAACCCCTAAACCCTCCAAAACACTAAACCCCTCATTTAAAAAAACAAAAACCACAACGCTTGGCAGGTGCTGACGCGTGGCTGCCTTTTAGTCCCGGTCGGTGTTACCAACCGGGGCTAAAGGTCCTCCTGCCTGGGCGCCCCACAACAGCCACATGGAGCTCCTTTAGTCCCGGTTCGTAACACAACCGGGACTAAAAGTGGGGGCCTTTAGTCCCGATTGCTTAGTCCTGGTTGCAAAACCGGGACTAAAGGCCCTCTAGAATCGGGACTGATGCCTTGTTTTCTACTATTGATGGTACTTTTTATTTCTTATCAGGGGCCACAGTGCTTTGTCTATCAGGGATATATTTCCCTTGCAAACATCAGTTTATAATTGTTGATATTACTTGGGGTAGCAGTTTTTTATATGTCATCTAATTGGTTTCATTGGCCTTCTTTAGTTTGTATGTGACAGGGACACAATGCCGAGGAGGTGCAAAGGAGATGGTGGTGGAATTGATGACATTCCTTTGAAAATGCCGAAGGGCCTAACCTAGTTACCTTCTGGTTGCATGCAAAGATATGCCTCAAGAGAGGCAGGATGCCATTGATGAGATGGACTTCACAAGCCTTCGAAACATCAAGTGCGACCATCTCTTCAACGGTCTCAGTGTGTGGCTTGCCGGTTTGTACGAGCCTGAGTCCTGTGAGGTGGTCATACCAGGGCGGGGCAGGCTTCCTGTTAATGAAGAATCTATGCATCGTGTGATGGGTGTGCCGCGTGGAGGGAGCGATGTTCCTTACAACCTTCCTACCGAAGCTGATATCGAGTTAGGGCTTGAGATGTTTGGTGAACTCGGATATGCCCCTAAAATGACTGATCTTGTCGATCGCATCATGATTTCTCATAACGCTGACACCAATTTCAAGCGGATGTGGCTTATGCTTGCGGGTAATACTGTCATCGCCCCGACCACCTCAACAAGGTCAGCCCCAGGTGGTATGCTGTGTTCGTAAGTGGTGTTGTAGTACTATCATTTCTTCATTCATGTGCCTGATAACTTCAATGTATGTCAATGTGGTAACTTTCATATTTTGTGCTATTTAATGAACTTCATCCTTTGTTTCAACTTGCTGCGGAACATTGACGATGTTAAAAATCTCAACGGGTCCAAATTCATTGATGATGAACTACACAAGGCGCTTTTAAAAGGCAAGCCTACCAAGGGTTGTCTTCTTTTCTACAATGTTATTGCTACCACTTTCCTTTACTTTCTTTTTGTCATTTTCATCTTTCACATTTCTCTGTTGTTGTTTGTGTGTATCCGGATGCTTGTATCTTTCTTATCAGCTCTTGTACGTTCACGCGATTGATCTTTCTGGTCTTGGTATCGTATTGCCTGCTGGGCCTTTTCCTATCAATGCCTGTATGAAGGAGCTGATAACTCGTGTCCTCAATAAGGATGTTCAGGCGGACAAAAGTTCTTTTGGGAAACTACCGATAGTTTGTCTATATTTTTTCTGTTTGCGATGCTATTATCCCCTTGCCCGACCCTGTAGCATCGCTGTGGCATGCATCCGCCGGTGCATCGCACGCGGACAGTCAGGGCATGCTTTGCCTCACGCGCCGGTGAGAGATGGACGAAAGGCCATGGCTGGCTGGGCTGGGCCGCACTGGCGCTGTGCAGGCCTAAGTGCACAGTGCCACTATGGCATTTCTCTTTTTATTTTTCTGTTTTGCTTTGCTTTTCCGTTTTACATTTTATTTCCACAATAAAAGAATTCAGTTGACTATGAAACTATGCCCATAATTATTACACAATGATTTGAGCTAGCCCCACAAGTTTCAACTTATTTTCAAATGTGTAATTATTTGTTTTAAATTAAAAAAAGGTCCAATTTAATGTTACTGGTCTAGTTAAAATGATGTTAGGTGCATTCTGATAATTCACTTGATGTTGGTTTCATCATGAAAATTATCTAGGGAATATTTGCAACCCAACGGACATTTTTGTTTTACTGTTTAAAGAAATAATAATTTAACTTGCAATTTGAATTTGAATTTAAATTAGATTTTTATCAAGGGGCAATTTAGCTTAGCAAAAAGGTGATGACATGGCATCATTAGCATGGGTTTACTGTAGCATGATTATTGGGGTGTTACAGTATGGTTCTTTCGTTTGGCGACCCATTTGACTAGGGTGAAGAGGGAGGCGTCCTCTCCTGAATAATACCATGTTTCGCACAGAATAAATCGAACTCGTTACAAAAGTACTCTCAACCAAGATCAAACGGAACTTGTTTTATTTTCTTTTCAAGTTGGTTCTCAACTTCTGCCTTATAGATTTTAAAGTACTATAGAGTCTCATCCTTAGTATTTAACAAATACACACAACAGAATCTAGTGGAATCATCAATCAACATTATGAAGTATTTCTTTCCACCTTTAGTCAACACACCATTCATCTCACAGAGATCTGAATGTATGAGCTCAAGTGGTGCTAGGTGTCTCTCCTTCGCAGGCTTGTGAGGCTTACTAGGTTGTTGTGCTTGAACACACGCATGACACTTAGAGCCTTTGGCTAAAGTGAAACTTAGTACTAAATCCATCTTGGCTAGCCGTGTCATCCAACCGAAATTAATGTGACAAAGACGTGAATGCCAAACCTCGGATTCGTTCACATTAGAATGAATTTGGTTCATGACTTTATTACATAAATCCTCCAGGGAAAGGCGGAAGAGACCACCGCAATCATATCTTTTTTCGAACAAACAGTCCATATCGAGATACGACTACTTTATTATACTCAAATACTAACTTAAACACTTCTTTACATAGAAGGGAGCCACTAACGAGATTCTTCTTGATGGCAGGGACATGCTGCACGTCCTTCAGTTGCATGATCTTTCCCGAAATAAACTTCAGACCTACCATGCCAACACCATGAATAGAAGCATGTGAGCTATTCCCCATCAGAACAGAACAATCTTGTGTGACCTAGTAAGAAGAAAACAAAGACACATCAGCACACACGTGAATATTAGCCCCAGTGTCAACCCACCAATCAGTGGACTGACAAACTGAAAGTACGGTAAACAAATTACCATACCCAGATGCCCCATCATTGTTGCTCAGAGTGACATTGACAGACTTGAAAGTCCTATCCTAACTTCTTGTACTTGTTTCGGCACTTGTTTGACCAGTGCTCCTCTGAACCACAAGTAAAGCAACCATATCTCTTTTTGTCTTTCTTCTTACCCTTCTTCTTGAAGGTAGTATTCTGCTAGACAGTGTTCTTTCCCTTGAACTTGTGGAAATTCTTCTGCACCACATTGGCGCTAGAAGAACCCTCTGTCCCTTTCACGTGTGAGTCCTTTGTTCTTGAGTTCTGCTCAACACTTGGATGACCGATGACATCCTCAACAGAGAATTCACGTCTCAGGTGCTTGAGAGAAGTAGCAAAGTTCCTCCATCCAGGAGGGAGTTTTGCAATAATGCAACCCGCGACAAACTTGTCCGGTAACTCCCGCTTCACGAGCTCCAACTCCTTAGCGATGCACTGTATCTCATGAGCCTGGTCCAATACAGAACGGTTATCAACCATCCTGTAATCATGGAACTACTCCATGGCATACAGTTCGCTACTAGCATCGGTTGCGCCAAACTTAGCTTCGAGCGCATCCCACAAGTTTTTGGCAACACACATATGGATATACGTGTCAACCAACTTGTCTCCGATCACAGTAAGAATGACTCCCACAAAGATGGTGGTTGCCACCCTAAATGCACTCTCCTGTTCAGGAGCAATCGTTACCGCGAGAGACACACCACCAACCCAGAACACGTTCAACGCGGTGAGCCACAAGGTGGTCCTTGTGTGCCAACGCTTAAAATGCGCCGCGGTAAATTTTTCTGGTTTCAGAGTAGCGGCGTGCTACTTCTTGTGCTTGTGTTGGTTTTTCCCTTGAAGAGGAAAGGGTGATGTAGCAAAGTAGAGATAAGTATTTACCTCAGTTTGAGAACAAAGGTATCAATCCAGTAGGAGACAACGCACAAATCACCGAATACCTGCACAAACAATCAAACAACTTGCACCCAACGCGATAAAGGGGTTGTCAATCCCTTCACGGTTATTTGCAAAAGTGAGATCTGATAGAGATAGGTAAAACTAAACAAAAGATAAAGTAAATATTTTTAGGTTTTTTGGTTTATAGATCTGAAAATAAAAGATTGCAAAATAGTAGATCGGAAAGTAATATGATGGAAAATAGACCCGGGGGCCATAGTTTTCACTAGAGGCTTCTCTCACGATAGAAAATATTACGGTGGGTGAACAAATTACTGCCGAGCAATTGATAGAAAAATGCAAAGTTATGACGATATCTAAGGCAATGATCATGAATATAGGCATCACGTCCGTGTCAAGTAGACCGAAACGATTCTGCATCTACTACTATTACTCCACACATTGACCGCTATCCAGCATGCATCTAGAGTATTAAGTTCATAAAGAACGGAGTAACGCATTAAGTAAGATGACATGATGTAGAGGAATTAACTCAAGCAATATGATGAAAACCCATCTTTTTATCCTCGATGGCAACAATACAATACGTGCCTTGCTGCCCCTACTGTCACTGGGAAAGGACACCGCAAGATTGAACCCAAAGCTAAGCACTTCTCCCATTGCAAGAAAAACCAATCTAGTTGGACAAACCAAACCGATAGTTCGAAGAGAATTACAAAGATATCAAATCATGCATAAAAGAATTCAGAAAAGATTCAAATAATATTCATAGATAAGCTGATCATAAATCCACAATTCATCGGATCTCGGCAAACACACCGCAAAAAAGTGTTACATCGAATAGATCTCCAAGAACAACGAGGAGAACATGGTATTGAGAATCAAAGAGAGAGAAGAAGCCATCTAGCTACTAGCTATGGACCCGTAGGTCTGAGGTAAACTACTCATGCTTCATCGGAAGGGCAATGGTGTTGATGTAGAAGCCCTCCGTGATCGAATCCCCCTCCGGCAGGACGCCGGAAAAGGCCCCTAGATGGGATCTCACGGGTACAGAAGGTTGCGGCCGTGGAAATGTATTTTCGTGGATGCCTCTGGTGGTTTGGGCATATAAGAGTATATATAGGCGAAAGAATTAGGTCAGGAGGTGCACGAGGGGCCCACAAGGGTGGGGGGCGCGCCCTCCGTCCTTGTGGCTGCCTCGTGGCTCTTCCCACTTCATCTCCAAGTCTCCTGGTTTCCTTCTGGTCCAAGAAAGATCATCGCGAAAGTTTTATTTCGTTTGGTATTCCTTTTCTGCGAAACTCAAAAACAAGGAAAAAACTGAAACTGGCACTGGGCTCTAGGTTAATAGGTTAGTCCCAAAAATAATATAAAATAGCATATTAATGCATATAAAACATCCAAAACAGATAATATAATAGCATGGAACAATCAAAAATTATAGATACGTTGGAGACGTATCACGGCGAAGCCATGAGTCGAAAAGTGACTAAAATAAGGTTTTTGTATTGTTGGAAATATTAGCACATCTTTGACTAATCTAATCCACGAGTAAACAGTAAACATGGCAAATACGGTATGCATCTCATACCGATACCTAAGCATGTGAGCACGTACAGTACATAGAACCGAAACATCTATGAACAACATATATACGACCAACACATGAACGGCCAAATAGGGGTTGAACGAGTCATACACTCCGGTTGGTCAGGCCAACACGGCGACAGCAGCGGCAGCCTCGCCATCGGCCGAGGCCTTCTTCTTGGCGGCTTCATCGTCATCCATGGAGTCGATGTAGGGGAAGTAGTGGAAGCAGATGCGGACGGAGACGGGGACAGATCGGGAGCAGTCGCGTTGGGATGCTCCCCAAAAACCTTATTGTCGTTTGAAGGAAATATGCCCTAGAGGCAATAATAAAGTTGTTATTTTATATTTCCTTATTCATGATAAAGGTTTATTATTCATGCTAGAATTGTATTGATCGGAAACTTAAATACATGTGTGAATACATAAACAAATACTGTGTCCCTAGTAAGCCTCTACTAGACTAGCTCGTTGATCAAAGATGGTTAAGGTTTCCTAACCATGGACATGTGTTGTCATTTGATAACGGGATAACATCATTAGGAGAATGATGTGATGGACAAGACCCATTCGTTAGCTTAGCATAATGATCTTTCAGTTTATTGCTATTGCTTTCTTCATGTCAAATACATATTCCTTCGACTATGAGATTATGCAACTCCCGGTTATCGGAGGAATACCTTGTGTGCTATCAAACGTCACAACGTAAATGGGTGATCATAAAGATGCTCTACAGGTATCTAAGAAGGTGTTTGTTGAGTTGGCATAGATCAAGATTAGGATTTGTCACTCCGAGTATCGGAGAGGTATCTCTGGGCCCTCTCGGTAATACACATCATAAGAAGCCTTGCAAGCAAATGACTAATGATTTAGTTATGAGATGATGTATTACGGAACGAGTAAATAGACTTGCCGGTAACGAGATTGAACTAGGTATAGAGATACTGACGATCGAATCTCGGGCAAGTAACATACCGATGGACAAAGGGAATTACGTATGTTGTCATAACGGTTCGACCGATAAAGATCTTCATAGAATATGTAGGAGCCAATATGGGCAGCCAGGTTCTGCTATTGGTTATTGACTAGAGAGGTGTCTCGGTCATGTCTACATAATTCTCGAATCCGTAGGGTCCGCACGCTTAACGTTCGTTGACGATATAGTGTTATAAGAGTTATATGATTTGGTGACCGAATGTTGTTCGGAGTCCCGAATGAGATCATGAACATGACGAGGAGTCTCGAAATGGTGGAGAGGTAAAGATTGATATATAGGACGATGGTATTCGGACACTGGAAGGGTTTCAGGATGCACCGAGTAGCCATCGGGTCACCTGAAGGGGTTCCGGACACCCCCGGTAGGTGTTATGGGCTTAATGGGCCAAGGGAGGGACAGACCAGCCCACAGGGGGCTGGTGCGCCCCTCTCCCTGGCCGGCCAGCCCTAGGGAAGGAAAGAGGGGAGGGCTAGCCCCTCCTGCCTTCCCCTTCTCATGGGAGAAAGGAAGGGGGGGCGCCTCCCTCCCCTGCCTTTCCCCCGAAACTAAACATGGCAGGGGGGCACCACTTGGGAGGAGACCCCAAGTAGGGTTCGGCCTACTTGGGGCACCCTCCTCCCCCCCCCACCTATATATATGTGGGAGGGGGCACCTAGCACACCAGAACATTATCTTAGTCGTGTGCGGCGCCCCCCTCCATCGTTTACACCCCTGGGCATATTTTCGTAGTGCTTAGGCGAAGCCCTACGGAGATCACTTCACCGTCACCGTCAAGCTGCCGGAACTTATCCACTACCTCGCCATCTTGCTGGATCAAGAAGGCGGATGACATCATTGAGCTGAATGTGTGCTGAACGCGGAGGTGCCGTATGTTCGGTGCTCGGTCGGTTGGAACGCGAAGAAGTTCGACTACATCAACCGTGTTGTCAAACGCTTCCGCTTACGGTCTATGAGGGTACATAGACACACTCTCCCCTCTCGGTATTATGCATCTCCTTGATAGATCTTGCGTGTGCGTAGATTTTTTTTTTGTTTTCCATGCAATGTTTCCCTACAGTGGCATCCGAGCCAGGTCTATGCGTAGATGATATGCATGAGTAGAACACAAAGAGTTGTGGGCGGTGATGTTCATACTACTTACCACCAACGTCTTAATTTGATTCGGTGGCATACTGGCATTGTGAGATGAAGTGGCCCGGACCAACCTTACATGTCCACGCACATGAGACCGGTTCCACCGACTGACATGCAACTAGTTTTGCATAAAGGTGGCTGCCGGGTGTCTATTTCTCCTAATTTAGTTGAATTGAATTTGACTGCGGCCGGTCCTTGAAGAAGGTTAAAACAACAAACTTGATAAATCACCGTTGTGGTTTTTGCCGTAGGTAAGAACGGTTCTTGCTAGAAGCCCATAGCAGCCATGTAAAACTTGCAACAACAATGTAGAGGACGACTAACTTGTTTTTGCAGGGCATGTTGTGATGTGATATGGTCAAGACATGATGTGATATACGTTATTGTATGAGATGATCATGTTTTGTAATTTATCGGCAACCGGCAGGAGCCTTATGGTTGTCTCTTTATTGTATGAAATGCAAACGCCATGTAATTGCTTTACTTATCACTATGTGTTAGCGATAGTTGTAGAAGCAATAGTTGGCGAGATGACCCCAACGCAACGATGGAGATCAAGGTGTCGAGCCGGTGATGATGGAGATCATGACGATGCTTTGGAGATGGAGATCAAAAGCACAAAATGATGATGGCCATATCATGTCACATATTTTGATTGCATGTGATGTTTATCATTTATGCATCTTATTTTGCTTAGAACGATGGTAGCATTATAAGATGATCCTTCACTTAATTTCAAGATAAAAGTGTTCTCCCTAAGTACGCACCGTTGCCAAAGTTCGTCGTTTCGAAGCACCACGTGATGATCGGGTGTGATAGAATTTATGTTCACATACAACGGGTGTAAGCCAGATTTACGCACGCAGAATACTTGGGTTAAACTTGACTAGCCTAGCATGTACAGACATGGTATCGAAACACTGGAGACCGAAAGGTCAAACATGAGTCATATAGTAGATATGATCAACATGAAGATGCTCACCATTGAAGACTACTCCATCTCACGTGATGATCGGACATGGTTTAGTTGATTTGGATCATGTATCACTTAGATAACTTGAGGGATGTTAATTTAAGTGGGAGTTCATTAGTGAAAGATCGTGGATGTCGCCTAGAGGGGGGGTGAATAGGCGCTTTAAAATAATTACGGTTTAGGCTTGAACAAATGCGGAATAAACCTAGCGGTTAATTTGTCAAGCACAAAACCTACAACAACTAGGCTCACCTATGTGCACCAACAACTTATGCTAAGCAAGATAAACTACTAGGTGATAGCAAGATATATGACAAGAAACAATATGGCTATCACAAAGTAAAGTGCATAAGTAAAGGGCTCGGGTAAGAGATAATCGAGGCACGCGGAGACGACGATGTATCCCGAAGTTCACACCCTTGCGGATGATAATCTCCGTTTGGAGCGGTGTGGAGGCACAATGCTCCCCAAGAACCCACTAGGGCCACCGTAATCTCCTCACGCGCTCGCACAATGCAAGATGCTGTGATTCCACTAAGGGACCCTTGAGGGCGGTCACCGAACCCGTACAAATGGCAACCCTTGGGGGCGGTCACCGGTACCCGTCAAATTGCTCGGGGCGATCTCCACAACCTAATTGGAGACCCCAACGCTTGCCCGGAGCTTTACACCACAATGATTGAGCTCCGAACACCACCAACCGTCTAGCGCGCCCAAGCACCCAAGAGGAACAAGCTCAAGGGTACCAAGCACCCAAGAGTAATAAGCTACTCAACTTCACTTCCATGTATTGTGATGCCCCCGGCTCAATCGTGTACTAATCATACATGCAAATGCACACGATCAAGCCTAAGGACTCACGGGAAGATATCACAACACAACTCTAAAACATAAATAAAGTCATGCAAGCTTTATATTACAAGCCAGGGGCCTCGAGGGCTCGAATACATAAGCTTGCGTACAAGCGTCAGCGGAAGCATCAGATATCTGAGTACAGATATGAAACAGAAACAGAAAGGCCTTTAGAAAGGCGGGGCAAAATAAAACACTACGATGAAAGGCGCAGACCTCCTGCCTGGGACCCTCCGAACCTACTCCTGGTCGTCAGTCAGTCAACTCGTAGCAGTATCCATCCTCTGGGTAGTAGTAGTCGATCGACGGGACATCTGTCTCACGGGCGCCGTCCTCTGGTCACGACAAACTGATATGAGGAGAAAAGGAAAACAAAGCAACCGTGAGTACTCAGAAGTACTCAGCAAGCAAGGATCTACACTACATATGCAACATTTTCAAGGGAAGGCTGTATATGTGGACTGGGCTGCAGAAATGCCAGAATAGAGAGAAGGCCTAGTCCTATCAAAGACTAGCATCTTCAGCGGTCTTGCAGCATTAGAAGAGTGTAGCCAGTACCATATAATGTAGCAGTATCATTAAGTCTCAACCTCACCCAGAGATCCTTTCTCGACTCCCTGCGAGAAAGCAATCCCAGAGCCATACAGTCATCAACCTTGTCCTGAGATCCCTTCTCGACTCCCTGCGAGAAGCAATCCCAGAGCCATAGTATCCAAGTATCCAGTTCTAAATTGTATCAATCAGGATACAACTCCGAGTGTCCGTTACCGTAGGACAGGCTATCGATAGAAGGTTTCTTCCCTGCAGGGGTGCACCAACTTACCCAACACGCTCGATTAACTCCGGCCGGACACACTGTCCTGGGTCATGCCCGGCCTCGGCCAAACGATACACCGCAGCCCTACCTAGAGCTCAGCAGAGAGGTCCCCGCCGATCTACATCCTAAGCGCAAGGGGGTCTTGGGCCATCGCCCCTCGCCCTCCGGGTCGTTGCGCACATGGCTCAGATCCAAGCGCCACCTCTGTCGTGAATGGCGCCAATCACTCCATGCCGCACTGCTGAACTGGACGTCTGTCAGAGCTTTCGGCTGATGCATACGATGCAGAACGCCCATACTATGCCCACGTGATGGTTAGTGCTATTAGGCCAGAGGCCTGCTCGGATCAAATATCCAAATCGTTAGTACCTTGGGCTTGCAGTAACGAGCAGAGACTCACGAAAGATGTGACCCCGTCGCCCCGTCTCGAGGACTTGCGGCAAGGGCCAAGAATGCCCGGCCATGCCTCGTATTCTCACTCGGGCACCACACCGGCACCCGTCTTCACAACACTCGCCCCTCAGGCGCACGCGGGTACCCCTCAGGGTCGACCCGCCTATCCAAGTAACAGTGTAAGGTCCAAGTATCTGTGTGTCCATAACATCAGGGGAATCCGAGGTATCACCCTCGTTGAATTCCCACTCGATGTATCCGTCAAGGTGAACTCGGAGGAATCACCCTCGCTGGGTTCACACTTGTGGTGTTGTACGACGGCGTCGTTATCGGAAGCGGTGAAGGAGGAATCACCCTCGATGACCACGACCGAATAGCTACTCTACAGAGTTAACATCAGAAGTGCTACAAGAGGTTTCACCCTCTGCACTCATTAGTAACGCTACAGTGTTGTTACAACTAAGGGGGTGATGTGCGGTGTCGGGGCCCGGTCTTCAATCCCGTTGATCAGGTCTTCGGATAATCCAGCGGGGCGATCGGGACTAGTGGGGTCACTGATAGGTCTCTACCCAGCCTATACTAAGCAGTTTAGGTTATGCAGGTAATTATCAACAGCAGGTTACAATAAACAGGCTATGCATCAGAATAGGTAAAGCGGTAACAGCAGCAATTCTAATGCAAGCATGAGAAAATAGAATGGGCGATATCGGGATGATCAAAGGGGGGGCTTGCCTGGTTGCTCGGCGGCAAGGGCAAGGTTGTCAATGCTGTCTTCGGGCTCCGGAGCTGTGTCGGCCTCGGGGACGACGTCGGTGTCGGGGGCTACCGAGAGAGAAGAGGGGGAGGAAACAGTAAATACTGAGCAAACAATGTCATGTCAATAAGCAGAGCTAGCGTAGTTCTATTGTAGGGCTAGGTAATACCGGCGAAAGAGAAAAACATCCGGGCAAGTATTCCCGGTGTCCGGCTTTTCGGACAGACGAAAAGAGGGGAACGGTTGCACGTTCGGATAGTTAGGGACGTGTGACGGACGAACGGATCGCGTATTCGGATTCGTCTCGTCGTTCTGAGCAATTTTCATGTATAAAGTTTTTCGATCGGAGTTACGGATTATTTAATATGATTTTCTAGAGTTTTTATTAATTTCTGGAATTTTAATTATTTATTTAAATTAAACATTATCCGAAACAGTAGTTGATGACGTCAGCATGACATCATGCTGAAGTCAGCACAATCTGACACGTGGGGTCCACCTGTCATAGACTGGTTAGTTAATTAGGGTTTAACTAATTAATTAATATTTAAATAAACTAATTAACTAATTAGATTAACCTAATCAGGATTAATTAACTTAATTAATTAACTTAATTAATTAACTAATTTATTAATTTATTAATTATTAATTTTATTAAATCATTTCATTATTATTATTATTATTTTAAATGTTTGAGGGGCGGGCCCCGCGTGTCATAGGGTCAAGGGGCATCGGGCCCACGCTCAGTGGCCCAGGGGCGTTCGCGGGCCTGGGCGACGGGTGCGGGCGCGGCGTCGATCGGGCGCACGCCCAGGGGCGCGCGGGCGTGGCCGCTGGCAGCCCCGAGTGGCGCAGCAGGGCAGTGGGGCGGAGGCGGGCACGGCAGGCCGGAGCGGGCTGAGGGGAGGAGGCGGGAAGGCGTGGGCGGCAGAGGCCCGAGGCGAGCAGCGAGGAAAGCACGGGCGATGCAGGGGCGCGCGGACGCAACGGGAGTGGGCGACGCTAGCGCGCGCCGCGGGCACGGCAGTGCAACGGTGAGCGCGAGCGCACGAGGGAGAGGGCGCCGGGTGACCGCGGCGAGCAGGAGGAGGCTGGGGCGTGCGCGGATGTGGCCAGGGGCGCGCGATAGAGGAAAGGGGGATAGGAGGGGGGTTCCTCACAGGGGAGCTACATGGGGAAGGCAGTGGGCTCGGGGAGGTGGCAGTAGTGTCGCCGGCGATGGGGGGCGGCGGAGGGCGACGCCGTTCGGGGGGAGGTGCCGGCGTCGGGGTCGATCTGGTCGATCCAACGACAGAGCTCGACGGCGGGGATGAGGAGGCAGCGACGACGACGATGGGGCGTGGCGACGTGGTTCTGGCGGCGGCGGCGGGTCGACGGGCGCTGGTGCGCAGCGGCGTCGTCGGGCTCTGGAGCCCCGATCCAGATGGGATCGGGAGAGAAGGGGGGAGTGGGGGGGGGAACGTGGGGGATTAGGGTTCGGGCGGTGGCCGGGGAGGCCATATAGGCCAGGGGGCTGGGCAGGTTAGTTAGCTGGGCCGCGGCCCAGTTGGGCCGGAGGTTTTCTTTTCTTTTTGTTTTCTTTTGTTTTTGTTTTTCTGTTTTGTTTTCGATTTTCTTTTCTGCTTTGCAATTTAGTTTAGCCACCAAATGAATTTTGTTCAAAGTATGACCTAGTCCATAATTAGTAGTACAATGTACCCTACCACCAAAAACTAGTTTGGGTAAATCATCATTTCATATTTGACTTAGATTAATTAAAAGGTTATTAAATATTATTCTCAGTCACTGTTAGAGGAGGTTTGGGTTACCTAATTAATTCAATAAATGTTGTTTACAATTTTAGAACTGTCTATGGAATATTTGCCATTTAATGAACATTTTAGTTACTGATTTGAACAACTTTTATTTTCCACTTTTAGTTTGAATTTCCATTGGAGTTTGAATTTGAAAGGGATTTATTACTAATGATGATTAAGCACTGTTGATCCTGATGACATGGCATTATCAACAGGGTGATTACTGTAGCTTAATACATGGGGTGTTACAAATCTCCCCCACTAACAAGAATTCTCGTCCCGAGAATTAAGAGGTAGAAGGAAAAAGTTCGGGGTATTCCGCACGAAGGTTATCCTCGCGTTCCCAAGTGGCTTCATCTTCAGTATGATTTGACCACTGCACCTTGAGGAACTTGGTAACCTTCTGACGGGTCCGACGTTCAGCTTCATCGAGAATGCGGATCGGATGCTCCTTATAAGATAGGTCATCTTGCAATTCGAGCACCTCGTGATCCACAGCTCGGTGCGGAGATTCCTTGAAGCATTTACGAAGTTGCGACACATAGAAGACATCGTGGATATGGGAGAATTGCGGCGGCAATTCCAATTTATATGCCACCTGACCATGCCTTGCAACAATGCGGAAAGGACCAATGTAGCGTGGAGCTAGTTTGCCCTTGATTCCAAAACGGTGAGTGCCCTTCATAGGAGTGACACGCAGATAAACTTGATCACTAGGTTGATAAGTCAAACCCCATCGTTTGCGATCATAGTTGCTCTTCTGGCGGTCCTGAGCCGTCTTGAGATTTTCCCGGACAATACGAACTTGTTCTTCGGCGTGTTGAATAATATCCGGTCCCACGAGTGGTCGTTCCCCAGTTTCTGACCAATTCAGAGGGGTTCGACACTTATGCCCATATAGAACTTCAAAAGGGGCCATTTTCAAGCTGGCTTGATAGCTGTTGTTATAAGAGAACTTGGCATACGGAAGAGATTCTTCCCACTTCTTGCCGAAAGAAATAACACAAGCCCGCAGCATGTCTTCAAGCACTTGATTGACTCGCTCGACTTGGCCTTGGGATTGGGGGTGATAAGCTGAACTCCAGGTAATGTGAGTTCCCATAGCTGTTTGGAAACTTTCCCAGAATTTGGAAGTGAAAAGGCCGCCACGGTCCGAACTGATCTCCTTTGGAATACCGTGGAGTGATACAATTCTGGAGATATACAACTCTGCTAACTGGCTAGCAGTGATAGTTTCCTTGACGGGCAGAAAGTGTGCAACTTTAGAAAGTTGGTCGACGACGACAAGAATAGCATCGTGACCCTTCTGTGACCTGGGAAGTCCTGTAACGAAATCCATCTTAACCTTATCCCATTTCCATAGAGGAATAGGAAGTGGTTGCAGAATTCCAGCTGGTTTCTGATGTTCTGCTTTAACGCGATGACACACATCACATTCAGCAACATATCGAGCAATGTCCTGCTTCATTTTAGACCACCAGTACCTTTGACGGAGATCACGATACATCTTGGTGCTACCCGGATGAATAGACAGCGGGGTATCATGTGCCTCCTTCATGACCTTGTCAGTCATAAGTTCGAAGCGAGGTACGATAATGCGGTTTCTGAAATACAAGGTTCCATCTTCAGACAGCGAGAAATCCCTGTACTTTTCATGGTGAAGATTTTTCTTCATGAGATCAATTTCAGCATCTTTAGCTTGCGCATCCTTAACAGCTTTCTCAAGATCTGGTTGTATCACAAGGTTACTTAGAGAGCCCTGTGGGACAATAAGGAGATTCAGCTTGCACAGTTCTTCAAAAAGAGGAGGTTGAGCTCGCCTAACCATGAGGTTGTCGCAATAGGACTTGCGGCTTAATGCATCAGCCATCATGTTAGCCTTGCCAGGGGTATAAGAAATACCCAAATCATAGTCCGCAATGGCCTCCATCCATCTTTGCTGATGGAGGTTTAGAGATGGTTGAGTAAACAAGTACTTCAGACTTTTATGATCCGTGTAGATCTCGCAACGATTACCGAGGAGGTAATGTCGCCACAACTGCAGTGCATAGATGACAACAGCTAGTTCTAGATCATGTACCAGATAATTCTCTTCATGCGGGCGCAACTGACGAGAGCCATAAGCAATCACTTTACACTCTTGCATTAGGACACAGCCTAATCCTTCACGGGATGCGTCACAATAAATCACAAAGTCTTTGCGGGTATCTGGAGGAGATAGTACTGGGGCAGATGTCAGCTTGTCTTTGAGTGTTTGAAAACTTTCCTGACATTTTTCGGTCCATTCGAACTTAACGCCCTTGTGAAGCAGATCAGTCAAAGGCTTAGCAATCTTAGAAAATTTCTCGACAAATCGACGGCAATAGCTTGCAAGGCCAAGAAAACTTCTCACTTGCTTGACGTTCTTCGGAGGAGTCCAGTCCAGAATAGCCTGAACTCGTTCTGGGTTAACGGCAATTCCATCCTTGGAAATCACATGACCAAGATATGTTACTTCAGAAAGCCAGAATTCACATTTGGAGTATTTGGCATACAACTGGTGTTCTCGGAGCCTTTCCAGTACAAGACGGAGGTGTTCGGCATGTTCTTCCTTATTCTTCGAATATACCAGAATATCATCTAGATAAACCACGACAAACTTGTCGAGGTAATCCATGAAGATATAATTCATCAGGCGGGAGAACGTAGCTGGAGCATTTGTTAGGCCAAATGACATTACAGTGTACTCATAAGAGCCATAGCGAGTAACAAATGCAGTCTTGGGAATATCCTCTTCGCGAACACGGATCTGATGGTATCCCAATCTCAAATCAAGCTTAGAGAATACTGAGGAACCGGCAAGTTGATCATACAAATCATTGATCCGGGGAAGCGGATATTTATTCTGAATTGTGGCTTGGTTAATAGGTCGGTAATCCTGAACCAAATGGTTAGTTCCATCCTTCTTCTTAACGAAGAGTGAAGGTGCTCCCCAAGCAGAGGAACTGGGGCGGATGAAACCTTTCTTAAGTGACGTGTCGATTTCTTCCTTAAGCTCGAGAAGATGATGCAGAGGCATCTTATAAGGACGCTTTGCAATAGGAGTTGTGCCAAGCTTCAAGTCGATGACAAACTCGACAGCTCTAGCAGGGGGTATTCCTGGAAGTTCTTCTGGAAATACATCTTGAAAATCACGAACAACTGGAACATTCTCGATGCCTTCAAGAGGTGAGGCATTCAATGCATTCAGAACATATATTTGAGTTCGGCGTCCTGCACTGTACGAGCTGAGTATCTGACAGTCTGACCGGAAGGGTGTGTGAGGCGGACTGTTTCAGTGGCACAGTCAATCAAAGCTTTATGAGGCTTCAACCAGTCCATACCCAGAATAATGTCTATGTTGGAGGTCTTGAGAGCAATGAGTGAAACGGGGAACATCAATCCTCCGATCACAATGTGGTTACCATGGCTTACCATGGTAGTTTGCCAATTAGCCCCAGGTGACTGGATTACTAATGGGATGGACATCTCCTCGAAAAGTATATCATGGCTTCGTGCAAAACTTTCGGACATGAAGGAGTGCGATGCTCCAGAATCAAAGAGGACTGAAGCTGGGATTGAATTCACTAGAAGGGTGCCCATCACAATCTTGGGGTCCTGTCGAGCTTCTTCCATGTTGACTTGGTTGACATGAACAAGTTGACTAGCAGGTAGTCTGGTTTCAACGTTCCTAGAAGGATGTTTTCGACGACTCTTCTTGCAACCAGCAGAAAGACGTGATGCGTGTTGAGGCTGACTCTGACGACAGTTGATAGTACGGTGCCCTGGCTGTCCACACTGGTGGCACAGACCATCATTATGGGGAGAAACACCAACATGGGGCTGTCCGCTTGAAATGTTCAGTTGCCTGGGTGGTGGAGGCAGACGAGGTGCAGCATATGACGACCTTGGTGTTGGAGCAGGTCGATGATGAATATTGTGTGGGATCCAGAGTCGACGTTTCTGAACAGGCTGACCCGAGGATGAGCCAGCTTCATGAGTGCACTTGAGCGACTCCTGGTACTCAGTCAGAGCTGTTTCAACTTGGAAAGATTTGCTGACAAGCGTTGCGAAATCTGTGCAATCATGGACAGCAAGTGCAAGTTTTATATCAGTATGTAGTCCTCCACGGAATTTCTCCTGCTTGCGAGTGTCGGTGTCGACGTCATCCGCAGCATAGCGGGATAATTCAAGGAATTTCCTCTGATATTCATCCACAGTCATTTTACCCTGAGAGAGTTTACGGAACTCCTACTTCTTCTGGTCCATCAGACCTTGAGGAATGTAACATGCACGAAAAGCTGACTGAAATTCCTGCCAAGTGGTTACAGTTTTAGCAGGCAACATACCCTTGTGGCTTTCCCACCATTGAGCAGCTGATCCCCTCAGGTGATACGTCGCATAGGTGACGTAACTGTCAGGGATAACATTGGCCGACTTCATCTGGAAGGCAATGTCACGGAGCCAATCATCAGCATCCATTGGATCAGTCGAGCTGCGAAAAGTGGACGGATTGAGGCGCACGAATTCCGGCAGAGTTATTGGTGTAGGCTGTTGATGAGCATTCTGGTTTGGGAACTGAGCCAATATCCCGGTCATAACCTGACGGTTCAGTTCAAACTGCTGCATCATTGCGGCAATATAAGGTGGAGGAGGGGGATCATCAGCCATCCTG
Organism: Thinopyrum elongatum; assembly: GCA_011799875.1. Lineage (NCBI taxonomy): Eukaryota > Viridiplantae > Streptophyta > Magnoliopsida > Poales > Poaceae > Thinopyrum > Thinopyrum elongatum. Next base: position 161,116,960 of record CM022299.1, read on the forward strand.
CCAAATTCAACAGGGGCAGTTTAGCAAGAAAAATTGCAGGTGTATAGAATGATTCATGAAGTAACACGCACAACAGATGGAAGTGCAATAGATACTTCAGCATATTCGCACCAGACATTCAAAGCCACACATAGCCTCGGTTAGTATCCGGCATTACGACAGTTGAAAAGGGAAGGCTAGACAACTAGGTGGCTCGCAGGCACGCGATATGGAAGTATACAACGAGACATAGCAAAGGCTACATCAACGTCGGAGAAAACTGTAGGAGTGAGGAGTCTGCAAGTGACAACATAGGGTGCCCTCGATAAAAGGATCCTGCAAGCAGATCCTGACCCGAAATCTTGAAGGAAGGGGGGAAATTTCAGAACACCGGGTGGATGTGATCACGAGAACCTAATGTTGGAGTTCGTAAAATTTTTAACCCGAACAGAAGAGAGATCAGAGTCCCAGAGTATAGACGAGGAATAAAAGATACTAATACCACCCAATTGGCGACGTGGGCTCGTAAGCCACACAGCCAAGTTAGTAAAACAGTTTTGGTCCACTAGACTCAACTTCGGCCAAGGAGTTGGAAAGGGGGTTCCTACAGTCAGTCGGCTCTGATACCAACTTGTGATGCCCCCGGCTCAATCGTGCACTAATCATACACGCAAATGCACACGATCAAGCCTAAGGACTCACGGGAAGATATCACAACACAACTCTAAAACATAAATAAAGTCATACAAGCTTTATATTACAAGCCAGGGGCCTCGAGGGCTCGAATACATAAGCTTGCGTACAAGCGTCAGCGGAAGCATCAGATATCTGAGTACAGATATGAAACAGAAACAGAAAGGCCTTTAAAAAGGCGGGGCAAAATAAAACACTACGATCGGAAGGCGCAGGCCTCCTGCCTGGGACCCTCCGAACCTACTCCTGGTCGTTAGTCAGTCAACTCATAGCAGTATCCATCCTCTGGGTAGTAGTAGTCGATCGACGGGACATCTGTCTCAGGGGCGCCGTCCTCTGGTCGCGACAAACTGATATGGGGAGAAAAGGAAAACAAAGCAACCGTGAGTACTCAGAAGTACTCAGCAAGCAAGGATCTACACTACATATGCAACATTTTCAAGGGGAGGCTGTATATGTGGACTGGGCTGCAGAAATGCCAGAATAGAGAGAAGGCCTAGTCCTATCGAAGACTAGCATCTTCAGCGGTCTTGCAGCATTAGAAGAGTGTAGCCAGTACCATATAATGTAGCAGTATCATTAAGTCTCAACCTCACCCAGAGATCCTTTCTCGACTCCCTGCGAGAAAGCAATCCCAGAGCCATACAGTCATCAACCTCGTCCTGAGATCCCTTCTCGACTCCCTGCGAGAAGCAATCCCAGAGCCATAGTATCCAAGTATCCAGTTCTAAATTGTATCAATCAGGATACAACTCCGAGTGTCCGTTACCGTAGGACAGGCTATCGATAGAAGTTTTCTTCCCTGCAGGGGTGCACCAACTTACCCAACACGCTTGATTAACTCCGGCCGGACACACTTTCCTGGGTCATGCCCGGTCCCGGCCAAACGATACACCGCAGCCCTACCTAGAGCTCAGCAGAGAGGTCCCCGCCGGTCTACATCCTAAGCGCAATGGGGTCTTGGGCCATCGCCCCTCGCCCTCCGGGTCGTTGCGCACATGGCTCAGATCCAAGCGCCACCTCTGTCGTGAATGGCGCCAATAACTCCATGCTGCACTGCTGAACTGGACGTCTGTCAGAGCTTTCGGCTGATGCATACGATGCAGAACGCCCATACTATGCCCACGTGATGGTTAGTGCTATTAGGCCAGAGGCCTGCTCGGATCAAATATCCAAATCGTTAGTACCTTGGGCTTGCGGTAACGAGCAAAGACTCACGAAAGATGTGACCCCGTCGCCCCGTCTCGAGGACTTGCGGCAAGGGCTAAGAATGCCCGGCCATGCCTTGTATTCTCACTCGGGCACCACACCGGCACCCGTCTTCACAACACTCGCCCCTCAGGTGCACGCGGGTACCCCTCAGGGTCGACCCGCCTATCCAAGTAACAGTGTAAGGTCCAAGTATCCGTGTGTCCATAACATCAGGGGAATCCGAGGTATCACCCTCGTTGAATTCCCACTCGATGTATCCGTCAAGGTGAACTCGGAGGAATCACCCTCGCTGGGTTCACACTTGTGGTGTTGTACGACGGCGTCGTTATCGGAAGCGGTGAAGGAGGAATCACCCTCGATGACCACGACCGAATAGCTACTCTACAGAGATAACATCAGAAGTGCTACAAGAGGTTTCACCCTCGGCACTCGTTAGTAACGCTGCAGTGTCGTTACAACTAAGGGGGGGGTGATGCGCGGTGTCGGGGCCTGGTCTTCAATCCCGTTGATCGGGTCTTCGGATAATCCAGCGGGGCGGTCGGGACTAGTGGGGTCACTGATAGGTCTCTACCCAGCCTATACTAAGCAGTTTAGGTTATGCAGGTAATTATCAACAGCAGGTTACAATAAACAGGCTATGCATCAGAATAGGTAAAGCAGTAACAGCAGCAATTCTAATGCAAGCATGAGAAAATAGAATGGGCGATATCGGGATGATCAAAGGGGGGGCTTGCCTGGTTGCTCGGCGGCAAGGGCAAGGTTGTCAATGGTGTCTTCGGGCTCCGGAGCTGTGTCGGCCTCGGGGACGACGTCGGTGTCGGGGGCTACCGAGAGAGAAGAGGGGGAGGAAACAGTAAATACTAAGCAAACAAGTGCATGTCATGTCAATAAGCAGAGCTAGCGGTGTTCTATCGTAGGGCTAGGTAATACCGGCGAAAGAGAAAAACATCTGGGCAAGTATTCCCGGTGTCCGGCTTTTCGGACAGACGAAAAGAGGGGAACGGTTGCACGTTCGGATAGTTAGGGACGTGTGACGGACGAACGGATCGTGTATTCGGATTCGTCTCGTCATTCTGAGCAATTTTCATGTATAAAGTTTTTCGATCGGAGTTACAGATTATTTAATATGATTTTCTAAAGTTTTTATTAATTTCTGGAATTTTAATTATTTATTTAAATTAAACATTATCCGAAACAGTAGTTGATGACGTCAGCATGACATCATGCTGACATCAGCACAATCTGACACGTGGGGTCCACCTGTCATAGACTGGTTAATTAATTAGGGTTTAACTAATTAATTAATATTTAATTAAACTAATTAACTAATTAGATTAACCTAATCAGGATTAATTAACTTAATTAATTAATTAATTAATTATTAATTTTATTAAATCATTTCATTATTATTATTATTATTATTTTTAAATGTTTCAGGGGCGGGCCCCGTGTGTCATAGGGTCAAGGGGCATCGGGCCCACGCTCAGTGGCCCAGGGGCGTTCGCGGGCGTGGGCGACGGGTGCGGGCGCAGCGTCGATCGAGCGCACGCCCAGGGGCGCGCGGGCGTGGCCGCTGGCAGCCCCGAGTGGCGCAGCGGGGCAGTGGGGCGGAGGCGGGTACGGCAGGCCAGAGCGGGCTGAGGGGAGGAGGCGGGAAGGCGTGGGCGGCAGAGGCCCGAGGCGAGCAGCGAGGAAAGCACGGGCGATGCAGGGGCGCGCGGACGCAACGGGAGTGGGCGACGCTAGCGCGCGCCGCGGGCACGGCAGTGCGACGGTGAGCGCGAGCGCACGAGGGAGAGGGCGCGGGGTGACCGCGGCGAGCAGGAGGAGGCTGGGGCGTGCGCGGATGTGGCCAGGGGCGCGCGATAGAGGAAAGGGGGATAGGAGGGGGGTTTCTCACAGGGGAGCTGCAGGGGGAAGGCAGTGGGCTCGGGGAGGTGGCAGCAGTGTCGCCGGCGATGGGTGGGCGGCGGAGGGCGACGCCGTTCGGGGGGAGGTGCCGGCGTCGGGGTCGATCCAGCGACGGAGCTCGGCGGCGGGGATGAGGAGGCAGCGACAACGACGATGGGGCATGGCGACGTGGTTCTGGCAGCGGCGGCGGGTCGACGGGCGCTGGTGCGCGGCGGCGCCGTCGGGCTCTGGAGCCCCGATCCAGATGGGATCGGGAGAGAAGGGGGGAGTGGGGGGGGGACGTGGGGGATTAGGGTTTGGGCGGTGGCCAGGGAGGCCATATAGGCCAGGGGGCTGGGCAGGTTAGTTAGCTGGGCCGCGGCCCAGCTGGGCCAGAGGTTTTCTTTTCTTTTCATTTTCTTTTCTTTTTCTTTTTCTGTTTTGTTTTCGATTTTCTTTTCTGCTTTGCAATTTAGTTTAGCCACCAAATGAATTTTTTTCAAAGTGTGACCTAGTCCATAATTAGCAGTACAATGTACCCTACCACCAAAAACTAGTTTGGGTAAATCATCATTTCATATTTGACTTAGATTAATTAAAAGGTTATTAAATATTATTCTCAGTCACTATTAGAGGAGGTTTGGGTTACCTAATTAATTCAATAAATGTTGGTTACAATTTTAGAACTGTCTGTGGAATATTTGCCATTTAATGAACATTTTAGTTACTGATTTGAACAACTTTTATTTTCCACTTTTAGTTTGAATTTCCATTGGAGTTTGAATTTGAAAGGGATTTATTACTAATGATGATTAATCACTGTTGATCCTGATGACATGGCATTATCAACAGGGTGATTACTCTAGCTTAATACATGGGGTGTTACACGTATCACCGTGAAGAACTCACACCGATGTACCAAATGCAATGGCAAGGGCACACGGAGTGCCCAAGTCCTTCTCTCTCAAATCGCACCAAAGCAACTAATGCTAGGGAGGAAAATGAGAGGAAGAACAAGAAGGAGAACACCAAGAACTCCAAGATCTAGATCCAAGGGGTTCCCCTCACATAGAGGAGAAAGTGATTGGTGGAAACGTAGATCTAGATCTCCTCTCTCTATTCCCCCAAAAACTAGCAAGATTCCATGGAGGGATTGAGAGATAGCAAGCTCGAAGAAGGTCAACAATGGGGGAAGAACACGAGCTCAAGAGATAAGGTTGAATGGGGAAGAAGACCCCCTTTTATAGGAGCTCCCGAATCCAACCGTTATGTGCTCAGTCCGCGCACGAGCGGTACTACCGCTCAGGTGAGCGGTACTACCGCCCGGGCGGTAGAACACAGAGAGCAGAGCAAAACAGAGGGCGAGGCAGAGCCGCATGAGGGCACTACCGCTGGAGCCAGCGGTACTACTATTGGCCGCAGCGGTACTACCGCTTGGCCCAGCGGTACTACCACTGGGACCGTGCACAACACCTACCACGAGCACAGGGAGAAGGGACAGGGGGGAGGGCCCTTGAGCGGTACTAGCAGCGGTGGTAGGCACGGTACTACCGCTTATAAGCGGTACTACCGCTCCTACTGCCGCTGCTACTGCCGCTCAACCCGACACGAGAAACGCAGGTCTCGAGTCGAGGCGGTACTACCACGGAACCGGAGCCGTACTACCGCTTATGGCCATGGGCGATACTGCCGCTGTGAGATAGCGGTACTACCGCTGGCGCCTTCCTAATGCCACTTCCACGAAAACAAGTATACTCGAAGCAAAACTAGAACTGCCACAACTTTTGCAAATGAGCTCCGAATTGAGCAAACTCAAGCTTGTTGGATAGATGACGACGAGTACTATCCAACAACGACTGGTTATAGTAAGAAGAGGCAGGGGAGGTATGCCAAACATATAGAGGAGTGAAACCTCCAACAAAGAAGAACCGGCATAACCTCCAACATCGAAAACATCATAGAAGATGCATGTGAACTCCGTTTTCGATGAACTCGAGCTTGTCATCAAAATGACCATCAGCTCTAAGACTCACAAAGAGAAATACCAAACAAGAACCAAGAAAGATGATGCAAGGATGCAATGGTTTGAGCTCTCTACGAACGATACGATCAAGCTACCAACTTGAGAGCCCCCCTTGATAGTACGGCAATCGATCCTATAACCCGGTCTCCCAACTACCACCATGAGACCGGTAAAATAGAAAACCTATCAAGGGGCAAACCTTTTCCTTGCACATAGTCCACTTGAGCTAGATGATGACGATCTTGACTTCCTCAAGTTGAACCACCTATCTTGATTGCGTTGGCTCGATGAAGACTAGTTGATTGCTCCCACATACTCCACTATGGGTGAGCCACTCTTCGGCACATCTTCACAAGTCCATTGTCACCACAATGGACGGCAAGCTTCAAGCACTTGATCTCTTTGTCATGCTCCACTTGAACTTGCACACCACAATCTTGATGACGATCACCACTTGATGTCATCCTCTCCATGGGTTCTATGATATCTTCCTCTTGGCGCAAGCCCATGGAAACATACCTAACCCCACATAGAACTCTCACGTAGACCATGGGTTAGTACACAAAGCATAATGGACAATGCTTACCATACCATGGGATCACATGATCCCTCTTGGTACATCTTCTACGCTTTGTGTGTTGATCAACTTGAATCACTCTCTGTACTTAGTCTTGATCAACCTTGAATCTTTCCAACTCTCTTCATTTGGATGATGTCTTGAAGGTAAACATGAATGATCACACAATCTTCTTCTTCAAGACATGCTTGCAATAAGCTCAACACTCACATGACCAATCTTTGGATAATTCCTTAATAGCACCTTGGTCAACTCATAAACTCCTTGAAACCAACACATGGACTTCAAAAAACGCCTATGGACAAATCCTTCGAATATAACTCAAGGCAACCATTAGTCCATAGAGATTGTCATCAATTACCAAAACCACACATGGGGGCACCGCATGTCCTTTCAATTAGTAATTTGATTAACTGAACTTAATTTATCATGAACTTAGTCCTAATAGTATTTGCAAATTTATATTGTTAGCTCGTGATATAGCTCCACTAGTTTTGATATGTTCCTAGAGAAAAACTAAGTTGAAAGATGATAGTAGCAATGATGTGGACTAGGTCCGTGATCTGAGGATTATCCTCATTGCTGCATAGAAGAATTATGTCCTTGATGCACCGCTAGGTGACAGACCTATTGCAGGAGTAGATGCAGACATTATGAACGTTTGGCAAGCTCGATATGATGACTACTTAATAGTTTAGTGCGCCATGCTTTACGGCTTAGAACCAGGACTTCAAAAACGTTTTGAACGCCATAGAGCATAAAAGATGTTCCAAGAGCTGAAATTGGTATTTCAGACTTATGCCCGTGTCGAGAGGTATGAGACCTCTGACAAGTACTTGGCCTACAAGATGGAGAAGAATAGCTCAGCTAGTGAGCATGTGCTCAGAATGTCTGAGTACTACAATCGCTTGAATCAAGTGGGAGTTAATCTTCCAGATAAGATACTGATTGACAGAGTTCTCTAGTCACTATCACCAAGCTACTAGAACTTCGTGATGAACTATAATATGCAAGGGATGACGAAAACAATTCCCGAGCTCTTCGCGATGCTGAAATCGGCGAAGGTAGAAATCAAGAAAGAGCATCAAGTGTTGATGGTTAATAAGACCACTAGTTTCAAGAAAAAGGGCAAGGGAAAGAAAGGGAACTTCAATAAGAATGGCAAAAAAGTTACCGCTCCCATGAAGAAGCCCAAAGCTGGACCCAAGCCTGAAACTGAGTGCCTCTACTGCAAAGGAAATGGTCACTGGAAGTGGAACTACCCCAAATACTTGGCGGATAAGAAGGATGGCAAAGTGAACAAAGGTATATTTGATATACATGTTATTGATGTGTACCTTACTAGTGTTCGTAGTAGCCCCCGGGTATTTGATACCGGTTCAGTTGCTAAGATTAGTAACTCGAAATAGGAGTTGCAGAATAAACAGAGACTAGTTAAGGGCGAGGTGACGATGTGTGTTGGAAGTGATTCCAAGGTTGATACGATCACCATCGCACACTCCCTCTACCTTAGGGATTAGTGTTGAACCTAAATAAATGTTATTTGGTGTTTGCGTTGAGCATGAATATGATTAGATCATGTTTATTGCAATACGGTTATTCATTTAAGTCAGAGAATAATTGTTGTTCAGTTTACATGAATAAAACCTTCTATGGTCATACACCCAATGTGAATGGTTTATTGAATCTCGATCGTAGTGATACACATATTCATAATATTGATGCCAAAAGATGCAAAGTTGATAATAATAGTGCAACATATTTATGGCACTGCCGTTTAGGTCATATTGGTGTAAAGCGCATGAAGAAACTCCATGCAGATGGACTTTTGGAATCACTTGATTATGAATCATTTGATACTTGCGAACCATGCCTCATGGGAAAGATGACTAAAACTCTGTTTTTCGGAACAATGGAGCGAGCTAATGACTTATTGGAAATAATACATACCGATGTATGCGGTCCGATGAGTGTCGAAGCACGCGGCGGGTATCGTTATTTTCTGACCTTCACAGATGATTTGAGTAGATATGGGTATATCTACTTGATGAAACACAAGTCTGAAACATTTGAAAAGTTCAAAGAATTTCAGAGTGAAGTGGAGAATCATCGTAACAAGAAAATAAAGTTTCCACGATCTGATCGTGAAGGCGAATATTTGAGTTACGAGTTTGGCCTTCATTTAAAACAATGTGGAATTGTTTCACAACTCACGCCACCTGGAACACCACAGCGTAATGGTGTGTCCGAACGTCGTAACCGTACTTTATTAGATATGGTGCGATCTATGATGTCTCTTACCGATTTACCACTATCGTTTTGGGGTTATGCATTAGAGACAGCCGCATTCATGTTAAATAGGGCATCGTCTAAATCCGTTGAGACGACACCGTATGAACTATGGTTTGGCAGGAAACCTAAGCTGTCGTTTCTTAAAGTTTGGGGATGTGATGCTTATGTCAAAAGGCTTCAGCCAGATAAGCTCGAACCCAAATTGGAGAAGTGCGTCCTCATAGGATACCCTAAAGAAACTATTGGGTACACCTTCTACCACAGATCCGAAGGCAAAATCTTTGTTGCTAAGAATGGGTCCATTCTAGAAAAGGAGTTTCTCTCGAAAGAAGTGAGTGGGAGGAAAGTAGAACTTGATGAGGTAATTGTACCTTCTCTTGAATTGGAAAGTAGCACATCACAGAAAACCGTTCCTGTGATGCCTACACCAACTATAGAGGAAGCAAATGATGATGATCATGAAACTTCCGATCAAGTTACTACTGAACTTCGTAGGTCGACCAGAGCACGATCCGCACCAGAGTGGTACGGTAATCCTGTCCTGGAAGTCATGTTACTAGACCAAGGCGAACCTACGAACTATGAAGAAGCTATGATGAGCCCAGATTCCGACAGATGGCTTGAGGCCATGAAATCTGAGATAGGATCCATGTATGAGAACAAAGTATGGACTTTGGTGGACTTGCCCGATGATCGGCAAGCCATAGAAAATAAATGGATCTTCAAGAAGAAAACTGACACTGCTGGTAATGTTATTGTCTACAAAGCTCAACTTGTTGCTAAAGGTTTTTGACAAGTTCAAGGGGTTGACTACGATGAGACTTTCTCACCCGTAGCAATGCTTAAGTCTGTCCAAATCATGTTAGCAATTGCCGCATTTTATGATTATGAAATCTGGCAAATGGACGTCAAAACTGCATTCCTTAATGGATTTCTTAAAGAAGAGTTGTATATGATGCAACCAGAAGGTTTTGTCGATCCTAAAGGTGCTAACAAAGTGTGCAAGCTCCAGCAATCCATCTATGGACTGGTGCAAGCATCTCGGAGTTGGAATGTATGCTTTGATAAGATGATCAAAGCATATGGTTTTACACAGACTTATGGTGAAGCCTGTATTTACAAGAAAGTGAGTGGGAGCTCTGTAGCATTTCCGATATTATATGTGGATGCCATATTGTTGATTGGAAATGATATAGAATTTCTGGATAGCATAAAAGGATACTTGAATAAGAGTTTTTCAATGAAAGACCTCGGTGAAGCTACCTACGTATTGAGCATCAAGATCTATAGGGATAGATCGAGACGCTTAATAGGACTTTCACAAAGCACATACCTTTACAAAGTTTTGAAGAAGTTCAAAATAGATTAGTCAAAGAAAGGGTTATTGGCTGTGTTGCAAGGTGTGAAGTTGAGTAAGACTCAAAACCTGACCACGGCAGAAGATAGAGAGAGAATGAAAGTCATTCCCTATGCCTTAGCCATAGGTTCTATAAAGTATGCCATGCTGTGTACCAAACCTGTTGTGTACCTTGCCATGAGTTTGGCAAGGGAGTACAATAGTGATCCAGGAGTAGATCACTGGACAACGGTCAAAATTATCCTTAGTTACCTAAGATGACTAAGGAGATATTTCTCGGTTATGGAGGTAATAAAGAGTTCGTCGTAAAGGGTTACGTCGATGCAAGCTTTGAGGCCGATTCGGATGACTCTGAGTCTCAATCTTGATACATATTGAAAGTGGGAGCAATTAGCTAGAGTAGCTCCATACAGAGCTTTGTATACATAGAAATTTGCAAAATACATACGGATCTGAATGTGACAGACCCGTTGACTAAACTTCTCTCACAAGCAAAACATGATCACACCTTAGTACTCTTTGGGTGTTAATCACATAGCGATGTGAACTAGATTATTGACTCTAGTAAACTCTTTGGGTGTTGGTCACATGGCGATGTGAACTATGGGTGTTAATCACATGGTGATGTGAACTAGATTATTGACTCTAGTGCAAGTGGGAGACTGAAGGAAATATGCCCTAGAGGCAATAATAAAGTTGTTATTTTATATTTCCTTGTTCATGATAAAGGTTTATTATTCATGCTAGAATTGTATTGATCGGAAACTTAAATACATGTGTGAATACATAAACAAATACTGTGTCCCTGGTAAGCCTCTACTAGACTAGCTCGTTGATCAAAGATGGTTAAGGTTTCCTAACCATCGACATGTGTTGTCATTTGATAACGGGATCACATCATTAGGAGAATGATGTGATGGACAAGACCCATCCGTTAGCTTAGCATAATGATCGTTCAGTTTATTGCTATTGCTTTCTTCATGTCAAATACATATTACTTCGACTATGAGATTATGCAACTCCCGGATACCGGAGGAATACCTTGTGTGCTATCAAACGTCACAACATAACTGGGTGATTATAAAGATGCTCTACAGGTATCTCCGAAGGTGTTTGTTGAGTTGGCATAGATCGAGATTAGGATTTGTTACTCCGAGTATCGGAGAGGTATCTCTGGGCCCTCTCGGTAATACACATCATAAGAAGCCTTGCAAGCAAATGACTAATGAGTTAGTTACGAGATGATGTATTACGGAATGAGTAAAGAGACTTGCCGGTAACGAGATTGAACTAGGTATGGAGATACCGATGATCAAATCTCAGGCAAGTAACATACCGATGGACAAAGGGAATTACGTATGTTGTCATAATGGTTTGACCGATAAAGATCTTCGTAGAATATGTAGGAGCCAATATGGGCATCCAGGTTCCGCTATTGGTTATTGACCGGAGAGGTGTCTCGGTCATGTCTACATAGTTCTCGAACCCGTAGGGTCCGCACGCTTAACGTTCATTAACGATATAGTGTTATATGAGTTATATGATTTGGTGACCGAATGTTGTTCGGAGTCCCAGATGAGATCATGGACATGACGAGGAGTCTGAAAATGGTCGAGAGGTAAAGATTGATATATAGGACGATGGTATTCAGACACCGGAAGTGTTTCGGGATGCACCGGGTAGCCACCGGGTCACCGGAAGGGGTTCCGGACACCCCCGATAGGTGTTATGGGCTTAATGGGCCAAGGGAGGGACAGACCAGCCCACAGGGGGCTGGTGCGCCCCTCTCCCTGGCCGGCCAGCCCTAGGGAAGGAAAGAAGAGAGGGCTAGCCCCTCCTGCCTTCCCCTTCTCATGGGAAAAAGGAAAGGGGGGGGGGGCTCCCTCCCCTGCCTTTCCCCCGCACCTAAACATGGCAAGGGGGCGCCACTTGGGAGGGACCCCAAGTAGGATTTGGCCTACTTGGGGCGCCCTCCTGGCTGCTCCCTCCTCCCCCCACCTATATATATGTGGGAGGGGGGCACCTAGCATTCCAGGACATTATCTTAGCCGTGTGCGGCGCCCCCCTCCACTGTTTACACCCCCGGGCATATTTTCGTAGTGCTTAGGCGAAGCCCTGCGGAGATCACTTCACCATCACCGTCACCATGCTCTCGTGCTGCCGGAACTCATCCACTACCTCGCCATCTTGCTGGATCAAGAAGGCGGAGGACGTCATCGAGCTGAACGTGTGCTGAACGCGGAGGTGCCGTACGTTCGGTGCTCGATCGGTTGGAATGCGAAGAAGTTCAACTACATCAACCGCGTTGTCAAATGCTTCCGCTTATGGTCTATGAGGGTACGTAGACACACTCTCCCCTCTCGTTGCTATGCATCTCCCTGATAGATCTTGCGTGTGCATAGAATTTTTTTTTGTTTTCCATGCAACGTTTCCCTACACCGTTCTCCCGGGCAGGATCTCAAACGACAAGGTTCCGGAGGCACCTGCTCTCCTGCCCAACCATGCACGCGGTCATCGGGATGGTATCGCCGAAAGCAGCATAAAGAGGGGAACAATACATGACGGTTAGGATTGTGCAAGAGGAAGTGATTGAACTGAGTTAGGGTTCACTGCACTGGCCCGCGCCTCCTTATATAGGCCATTAGGTAGATGGCCCTAGGCTTAGGTCCATGAATGAGTCCGTGAACAGCCCACGGTCCAACGTCTTGGACAGTGGCATTACTGTAGCGACTCGTCAATTAATCCGAGATTAATTAACCATTCTTGAGCGGCAAAAATAAGCTTCGGCTCGGCTCATTCCCGCAACTCGTAGCATGCGCGCGCATCGTGACGAGGCATGGCGTGGCGAGGCGGGCAGTGGAGGAGGATCGTGCGTGTATAACTCCTCTTCTCAAGCTTCCAATGGCATGTGGTAGAGCAGCCCTTATAAAGGGGTCTCACTCTCACTCCACTAGAAGTATGGTACTAAACTTCCCACCACTTGGCATGCACCTAATTGAGCCTTAGAGATTAACCAGGGATTATTATCTTATATGGGCCTAAGCCCATCTATAATCCAACAGAATAGATTGAAAACTGCCCTAGTTTTGGCCACACCAGATATTCACAAGGAATTTATGTTTTATTGTGATGCATCAAGAACTAGACTTGGAAGTGTTTTGCTGCAAGAATGGACACGTCGTGGCCTATTTGTCAAGAAAATTACGTCCTCGCGAGGGGAACTATGCCACTCATGTAGCGGAGGGTGACACGAAACCTAGGACATGCCAGTTCAGCAAATAGTGGGCCATGAGCTAACTATGTGTTGCCAGTGGGGCAAATCAATGCTAAATCCTAAGAGAAAGCATGAAGAGAAGGGTGGGCCATGGCCCAGTATGGTCCACCCTACGCTTCGTCCCTGCACTCATGACCTTGAGTTGGCAGTTGTAGTTTATGCGCCGAAGACATGGTGTCATTACCTGCTAAGTAAGCGATGTGAGATATATACGGATCATAAGAGCTTGAAGTATGAGTTGAACATGAAACAACGGAGATGGTTAGAGATAATCAAGGACTACGATCTCAGTGTGCAATATCACCCTGGAAAAGCTAATGTAGTAGTTGATGCCTTGAGCAAGAAGGCTTTTTCAATGAACGCCTTAGTTTTACAAGACACTCAAGGGTAGAACGAACAACAACCGTATACATAGCTTAACTAATACAACTTGACTTATTCAACAAATAAATTGCAGGGCTGGGTGGGAGACATGTGCCCCCCGGTGGAGAACGACATAGGAATATTGAAGTCATAGTTGACAGATGAGTTGGTTGGAGTAGTCGCCAGTCGCGCATGTTTCGCGGCCCTCTGCGTCGAAGGCGCATGTCGTCCGCAGCCAAATCCGGCCACTAGTGCCGATAGGGGCGTGAAGGTGCATGGTTTGATGGGGTAGCTCCATGCAGCCGCCCGCTGGTGCCAGGTAGCCGACTGATACATCCATTCCGCATCATGCTTTTATGTTAATATTTATTGCATTATGGGATGTTATTACACATTATGGCACAATACTTATGCCTTTTCTCTCTTATTTTACAAGGTTTACATGAAGAGGGAGAATGCCGGCAGCTGAAATTCTGGGCTGGAAAAGGAGCAAATATTAGAGACCTATTCTGCACAACTCCAAAAGTCCTGAAACTTCACAGAGAGTCATTTTGGATTTAATAAAAAATATTGGGCGAAGAAAGTACCAGAGGGTGGCCACCTGCCATCCACAAGGGTGGAGGGCGCGCCCTACCCCCCTGGGCGCGCCCCCCATCCTTGTGGGCCAGCTGGCAGGCCCCCGATGCCCATCTTCTGCTATATGGTGTGTTTTGACCTGGAAAAAATAATGAGGAATCTTTCGGGATGAAGCGCCGCTGTCTCGAGGCAGAACGTGAGCAGAACCAATCTAGGGCTCTAGCGGAGCTGTTTTGCCGGGGAAACATCCCTCCGGGAGGGGGAAATCATCGCCATCATCATCACCATCGATCCTCTCATTGAGAGGGGGTGAATCTCCATCAACATCTTCACCAGCACCATCTCCTCTCAAACCCTAGTTCATCTCTTGTATCCGATATTTGTCTCAAAACCTCAGATTGGTACCTGTGGGTTGCTAGTAGTGTTGATTACTCCTTGTAGTTGATGCTAGTTGGTTTATTCGGTGGAAGATCATTTGTTCAGGTCCTTAATGATAATTAATACCCCTCTGATTATGAACATGAATATGTTTTGTGAGTAGTTACGTTTGTTCCTGAGGACATGGGAGAAGTCTTGTTATAAGTAATCATGTGAATTTGGTATTCGTTTGATATTTTGATGAGATGTATGTTGTCTTTCCTCTAGTGGTGTTATGTGAACGTCGACTACATGACACTTCACCATGATTTGGGCCTAGGGGAAGGCATTGGGAAGTAATAATTAGATGATGGGTTGCTAGAGTGACAGAAGCTTAAACCCTAGTTTATGCGTTGCTTCGTAAGGGGCTGATTTGGATCCATATGTTTCATGCTATGGTTAGGTTTACCTTAATTCTTCTTTCATAGTTGTGGATGCTTGCGAGAGGGGTTAATCATAAGTGGGAGTCTTGTCCAATGAAGGACAACACCCAAGCACCGGTCCACCCACATATCAAATTATCAAAGTAACGAACGCGAATCATATGAGCATGATGAAAACTAACTTGGCAACAATTCCCATGTGTCCTCGGGAGCGCTTTGCTTTATATAAGAGTTTGTCCAGGCTTGTCCTTTGCTACAAAAAGGATTGGGCCACCTTTCTTCACCTTGTTTACTTTTGTTACTTGTTACCCGTTACGAATTATCTTATCACACAACTATCTGTTACCGATAATTTTAGTGCTTGCAGAGAATACCTTACTGAAAACCGCTTGTCATTTCCTTCTGCTCCTCATTGGGTTCGACACTCTTACTTATCGAAAGGACTACGATAGATCCCCTATATTTGTGGGTCATGAAGACTCTTTTCTGGCGCCGTTGCTGGGGAGTGAAGCGCCTTTGGTAAGTGGAATTTGGTAAGGAAACATTTATATAGTGTGCTGAAATTTACTGTCACTTGTTACTATGGAAAATAATCCTTTGAGGGGCTTGTTCGGGGTATCTTCACCTCAACCGGAAGAGCAAAGAGTTGCTCCTCAACCTACTGCACCTACTGAAAATATTTATTATGAAATTCCTTTGGGTATGATAGAGAAACTGCTAGCTCATCCTTACACAGGAGATGGAACACTACATCCTGATATGCATCTAATCTATGTGGATGAAGTTTGTGGATTATTTAAGCTTGCAGGTTTGCCTGAGGATGAAGTCAAGAAGAAGGTCTTCCCTTTATCTTTGAAGGAGAAGGCATTGACATGGTATAGGCTATGTGATGATATTAGATCATGGAACTACAACCGATTGAAATTGGAATTTCATCAGAAGTTTTATCCTATGCATCTGGTTCATCGTGATTGGAATTATATATATAATTTTTGGCCTCATGAAGGAGAAAGTATCGCTCAAGCTTGGGGGAGGCTTAAGTCAATGTTATATTCATGCCCCAATCATGAGCTAACAAGAGAAATTATTATTTAAAACTTTTATGCTCGGTTTTCTCATAATGATCGATCCATGCTCGATACTTCTTGTACTGGTTCTTATATGAAGAAGGATATTGAATTCAAATGGGATTTATTAGAAAGAATTAAATGCAACTATGAAGATTGGGACCTCGACGAAGGTAAGGAATCAGGTATAAACCTTAAGTTTGATTGTGTTAAATCTTTTATGGATACCGATGCTTTTCGTGATTTTAGCACTAAATATGGACTTGACTCTGAGATAGTAGCTTCTTTCTGTGAGTCATTTGCTACTCATGTTGATCTCCCTTGGGAGAAGTGGTTTAAATATCATCCTCCAATTGAAGTTAAAGTAGTAGAACCTATTAAAGTTGAAGAAGAAACTATTACTTATAATGTTGATCCTATTGTTCCTACTGCTTATATTGAGAAATCACCTTTTCCTGTTAGAATAAAGGATCATGCTAAAGCTTCAACTGTGGTTCGTAAGAGTTATACTAGAACACCTACACCCCCTGAGCAAATTAAAGTTGAACCTAGTGTTGCTATGGTTAAAGATCTCTTGGTTGATAATATTGATGGGCATGTTATTTATTTCTGTGATGAAGCTGCTAGAATTGCTAAACCCGATAGTAAAGATAAACATAGACCCGTTGTTGGCATGCCTGTTGTTTCAGTTAAAATAGGAGATCATTGTTATCATGGCTTATGTGATATGGGTGCTAGTGTGAGTGCAATTCCTTATTCCTTATATAAAGAAATTATGAATGATATTGCACCTGCTGAGATAGAAGATATTGATGTTACTATTAAGCTTGCCAATAGAGATACTATTTCACCAATTGGGATTGTTAGAGATGTTGAAGTCTTGTGTGGGAAGATAAAATATCCTGCTGATTTTCTTGTTCTTGCTTCCCCACAAGATGACTTTTGTCCCATTATATTTGGTAGACCCTTCTTGAATACTGTTAATGCTAAGATAGATTGCGAGAAAGATATCGTTACTGTTGGTTTAGTGGATATGTCTCATGATTTTAATTTCTCTAAATTTCGTAGACAACCCCATGATAAAGAATTGCCTAGTAAGGATGAAATTATTGGTCTTGCTTCTATTGTCGTGCCTCCTACTGATCCTTTAGAACAATATTTGCTAGACCATGAAAATGATTTGTCTATGAATGAAAGAAGGGAAATAGATGAAATATTCTTTAATCAAGGGCCTATTTTGAAACACAATTTGTCTGTTGAAATCCTTGGGGATCCTCCTCCACCTAAGGGTGATCCTGTGTTTGAGCTTAAACAATTACCTGATACTCTGAAATATGCTTATGTTGATGAAAAGAAGATATATCCTATTATTATTAGTGCTAACCTTTCAGAGCATGAAGAAAAGAGATTATTGAAAACTCTGAAGAAGCACCATGCTGCTATTGGATATACTCTTGATGACCTTAAGGGCATTAGTCCCACTCTATGTCAGCACAAAATTAAATTGGAGAAAGATGCTAAACCAGTTGTTGATCACCAACGACGGTTAAATCCTAAGATGAAAGAAGTGGTAAGAAATGAAATACTAAAGCTTCTCGAAGCAGGTATAATTTATCCTATTGCTGATAGTCAGTGGGTAAGTCTTGTTCATTGTGTCCCTAAGAAGGGAGGTATTACTGTTGTTCCTAATGATAAGAATGAATTGATCCCACAAAGAATTGTTACAGGTTATAGAATGGTAATTGATTTTCGCAAATTAAATAAAGCTACTAGAAAAGATCATTACCCTCTACCTTTTATTGATCAAATGCTAGAAAGATTATCCAAACATACACATTTTTGCTTTCTAGATGGTTATTCTGGTTTTTCTCAAATACCTGTGTCAAAAGATGATCAGGAGAAGGCCACTTTTACTTGCCCTTTCGGTACCTTTGCTTATAGACGAATGCCTTTTGGTTTATGCAATGCACCTGCTACCTTTCAAAGATGTATGACTGCTATATTCTCTGATTTTTGTGAAAAGATTGTTGAGGTTTTCATGGATGATTTCTTCATTTACGGAACTTCTTTTGATGATTGCTTAAGCAACCTTGATCGAGTTTTGCAGAGATGTGAAGAAACTAATCTTGTCTTGAATTGGGAGAAGTGCCACTTTATGGTTAATGAAGGTATTGTCTTGGGGCATAAAATTTCTGAAAGAGGTATTGAAGTTGATAAAGGTAAAGTAGATGCTATTAAAAAGATGCCGTGTCCTAAAGATATCAAAGGTATAAGAAGCTTCCTTGGTCACGCTGGTTTTTATAGGAGGTTTATTAAAGACTTCTCTAAAATTTCTAGGCCTCTCACTAATCTTTTGCAAAAAGATGTTCCTTTTGTTTTTGATGATGATTGTGTAGAAGCATTTGAAATACTTAAGAAAGCCTTGATTTCTGCACCTATTGTTCAGCCACCTGATTGGAATTTACCCTTTGAAATTATGTGTGATGCTAGTGATTATGCTATTGGTGTTGTTCTAGGTCAAAGAGTTGATAAGAAATTGAATGTTATCCATTATGCTAGTAAAACTCTAGACAGTGCCCAGAGAAATTATGCTACAACTGAAAAAGAATTTTTAGCAGTTGTCTTTGCTTGTGATAAGTTCAGATCTTATATTGTTGATTCCAAAGTAACTGTTCACACTGATCATGCTGCTATTAAATATCTTATGGAAAAGAAAGATGCTAAACCTAGACTTATTAGATGGGTTCTCTTGCTACAAGAATTTGATTTGCATATTGTTGGTAGAAAGGGAGCTGAGAACCCCATTGCAGACAACTTGTCTAGGTTAGAAAATGTTCTTGATGACCCACTGCCTATTGATGATAGCTTTCCTGATGAACAATTAGCTATCATAAATGCTTCTCGTAATACTCCATGGTATGCTGATTATGCTAATTACATTGTTGCTAAATTTATACCACCTAGTTTCACATACCAGCAAAAGAAAAAGTTTTTCTATGATTTAAGACATTACTTTTGGGATGACCCACACCTTTATAAAGAAGGAGTAGATGGTGTTATTAGACGTTGTGTACCTGAGCATGAACAGGAACAGAACCTACGCAAGTGCCACTCCAAGTCTTACGGAGGACACCACGCTGGAGATAGAACTGCACACAAGGTATTGCAATCTGGTTTTTATTGGCCTACTCTCTTCAAGGATGCTCGTAAGTTTGTCTTGTCTTGTGATGAATGCCAAAGAATTGGCAATATTAGTAGACGTCAGGAAATGCCTATGGATTATTCACTTGTTATTGAACCATTCGATGTTTGGGGCTTTGATTATATGGGACCTTTTCCTTCCTCTAATGGGTATACACATATTTTAGTTGTTGTTGATTATGTTACTAAGTGGGTAGAAGCTATTCCAACTAGTAGTGCTGATCTTAACACTTCTATTAACATGCTTAAAGAAGTCATTTTTTCGAGGTTTGGAGTCCCTAGATATTTGATGACTGATGGTGGTTCACACTTTATTCATGGTGCTTTCCATAAAATGCTTGCTAAGTATGATGTTAACCATAGAATTGCATCTCCGTATCATCCTCAGCCTAGTGGTCAAGTAGAATTGAGCAATAGAGAGATTAAATTGATTTTGCAAAAGACTGTTAATAGATCTAGAAAGAATTGGTCTAAGAAACTTGATGATGCATTATGGGCTTATAGAACTGCTTATAAAAACCCTATGGGTATGTCTCCGTATAAAATGGTTTATGGAAAAGCATGTCACTTACTTCTTGAACTAGAACATAAGGCATATTGGGCTATTAAAGAGCTCAATTATGATTTCAAACTTGCCGGTGAGAAGAGGTTATTTGACATAAGCTCGCTTGATGAATGGAGAACCCAAGCCTATGAGAATGCCAAGTTGTTTAAAGAAAAAGTTAAAAGATGGCATGACAAAAGGATACAAAAGCGTGAGTTTAATGTAGGTGATCATGTTTTGCTATACAACTCTCGTTTAAGATTTTTTTGCAGGAAAGCTTCTCTCTAAATGGGAAGGTCCTTACATTATCGAGGAGGTCTATCGTTCCAGTGCCATAAAAATCAACAACGCCGAAGGCACAAATCCGAAGGTGGTAAACGGTCAAAGAATCAAACATTATATCTTAGGTACTCCCATAAATGTTGAGACCTATATAATTGATACCGTAACATCGGAGTACATAAGGGACACTTTCCAGAACGTTTCAGACTCCGAAAAGGAATAGGTATGTGGTACGGTAAGTAAACCGACTCCAAAACATTTCCAATGATAAATTTTCTCCGTTTTGGAATATTTAAAAAATTAGGAAAATTAAAAGTAGTCCGAAAGAGACACGAGGCAGCCACAAGGGTGGAGGGCGCGCCCCCGACCTTGTGGCCACCTCGTGTGCCCTCCGGACTCCGTTTTCTTGCACAATATTTCTTCTGGTCGGTAAAAATTCATTATATAATCTCCCGAAGGTTTGGACCACCGTACCACGGCAATATCTCTTGTTCTTGTTTCGAGCTGTTTTTCTGACAGATCCAAATCGCCATGACGTCTCCAAGCGCCCCTAAGGACAAGTTTTTCGAGAAGGTCATCAACCCTTATCTCGCAGAGGTGCTGCAACACCCTCAAACCATTTAGATGTGTGAGGGGGTGCTGCACATCCGCGATGTTGAGGGGCCTAAGAAGACCGGAAGCGTGGAGACAAGACTCGAAGCAATGGAGCAACAAGTTTTCAAGTGCCAAGGGATGGTGGAACGTGGACTCAACGCCAATCACATGATGATCGCGGAGTTCACCAACAATCACAAGCTGGATGCCAAGAACATCGGGGAGGCCATCTTCAAGCTTCATGAGAAAATCGAGCATCTCCAATCCCAGATCTATGACCTGCAAAACCAAAAATGTGAGTATGAATACAGATTTAAGAGGATGAGTTTGGCTGCAGATTTGAGGATCCCGGAGACTCATTCATCTTTTTATGATGGTGAGCCTATGCCTTGGAAGATGGATGACAAGCCTACTTCATCAACAACTCCATCATCACCACCTCCGAAGAAAGAGACATAAATACATGGGTATGGGCACTCCCCTTGGCAACTGCCAAGCTTGGGGGAGGTGCCCCGGTATCGTATCACCATCACACCTTTACTTTTATCTTTTTCTTAGTTTGATCCTTTTGGTTATATCTTGATCTAGTAGAATAAAGTTTTAGTATGATCTAGCTTTGAGTTTTGTTTTGATATTCATCTTTGTAATCGAGTCCGTGAGCTATATATAATAAAGAGTAGTTTTGAGTTGAGGGCTTTGCTATGCTGATATGATCTTGAGGGAATTGAATAAAAGAAAGAAATAAAAAGAAATAAAAAGATCATATATTAATCTTATGGAGAGTAATGACTTCACATATAAAGAGTATGATGATTAAATTTGTTGGAAGTTGACAAACATAGTTTTGGTCATCGTTGCAATTAATAGGAAGTAATAAAGAAAGAGAGGCCTCACATATAAATATACTATCTTGGACATCTTTTGTAATTGTGAGCACTCATTAAAATATGACATGCTAAAAAGTTGATGTTGGACAAGGAAGACAACGTAATGGGTTATGTTTTCTTATATCCGAATAGAAGTTATATTGTCATGGATCCTCCAACATGTTGAGCTTGCCTTTCCCTCTCATGCTAGCCAAATTCTTTGCACCAAGTAGAGATACTACTTGTGCTCCCAAACATCCCTAAACCCAGTTTTGCCATGAGAGTCCACCATACCTACCTATGGATTGAGTAAGATCCTTCAAGTAAGTTGTCATCGGTGCAAGCAATAAAAATTGCTCTCTAAATATGTATGATCTATTAGTGTGAAGAAAATAAGCTTTATACGAACTTGTGATATGGAAGAAATAAAAGTGACGGACTGCATAATAAAGGTCCTTACCACAAGCGGCAGTATAAAGTGACGTTCTTTTGCACTAAGATTTTGTGCATCCAACCATAAAAGCGCATGACAACCTCTGCTTCCCTCTGCGAAGGGCCTATCTTTTACTTTTATCTTCTACCCTTATACAAGAGTCATGGTGATCTTCACCTTTCCTTTTTACACTTTTTCCTTTGGCAAGCACTATGTGTTGGAGAGATCCGGATATATATATTCCCTCAGATGTAGGTTATCATAAAGTATTATTGTTGACATTACCCTTGAGGTAAAAGGTTGGGAGGCGAAATTATAAGCCCCTATCTTTCTCTGTGTCCGATGGAAGCTTTGAACCCATAAGTATCGCGTGAGTGTTGGCAATTGTGAAAGACTAAATGATAGTTGAGTATGTGGACTTGCTGAAAAGCTCTTGAATTGACTCTTTCCGATGTTATGATAAATTGCAATTGCTTCAATGACTGAGATCATAGTTTGTTAGTTTTCAATGAAGTTTTTGATTCATACTTTACCTTGTGAATGAATTGTTACTTTGGCATAAGAAATTATATGACAATATATGTTGTTGTTCTAAAGATTATCATGATGCCCTCATGTCCGTATTCTATTTTATCGACACCTCTATCTCTAAACATGTGGACATATTTTTCGATATCGGCTTTTCGCTTGAGGACAAGCAAGGTCTAAGCTTGGGGGAGTTGATACGTCCATTCTGCATCATGCTTTTATGTCAATATTTATTGCATTATGGGCTGTTATTACACATTATGGCACAATACTTATGCATTCTCTTATTTTACAAGGTTTACATGAAGAGGGAGAATGCCGGCAGCTGGAATTCTGGGATGGAAAAGGAGCAAATATTAGAGACCTATTCTGCACAACTCCAAAAGTCCTGAAACTTCACGGAGAGTCATTTTGGATTTAATAAAAAATATTGGGTGAAGAAAGTACCAGAGGGGGGCCACCTGCCATCCACAAGGGTGGAGGGCGCGCCCTACCCCCTGCCCCCCCCCCCCCCCCGTCCTTGTGGGCCACCTGGCAGGCCCCCGACGCCCATCTTCTGCTATATGGTGTGTTTTGACCTGGAAAAAATAATGAGGAAGCTTTCGGGATGAAGCGCCGCCGTCTCGAGGTGAAACGTGAGCAGAACCAATCTAGGGCTCCGGCAGAGCTGTTCTGCCGGGGAAACATCCCTCCGGGAGGGGGAAATCGTCGCCATCGTCATCACCATCGATCCTCTCATCGAGAGGGGGTAAATCTCCATCAACATCTTCACCAGCACCATCTCCTCTCAAACCCTAGTTTATCTCTTGTATCTGATCTTTGTCTCAAAACCTCATATTGGTACCTGTGGGTTGCTAGTAGTGTTGATTACTCCTTGTAGTTGATGCTAGTTGGTTTATTCGGTGGAAGATCATTTGTTCAGATCCTTAATGATAATTAATACCCCTCTGATTATGAACATGAATATGCTTTGTGAGTATTTATGTTTGTTCCTGAGGACATGGGAGAAGTCTTGTTATAAGTAATCATGTGAATTTGGTATTCGTTCGATATTTTGATGAGATGTATGTTGTCTTTCCTCTAGTGGTGTTATGTGAACGTCGACTACATGACACTTCACCATGATTTGGGCCTAGGGGAAGGCATTGGGAAGTAATAAGTAGATGATGGGTTGCTAGAGTGACAGAAGCTTAAACCCTAGTTTATGCGTTGCTTCGTAAGGGGCTGATTTGGATCCATATGTTTCATGCTATGGTTAGGTTTACCTTAATTCTTCTTTCGTAGTTGCGGATGCTTGCGAGAGGGGTTAATCATAAGTGGGAGTCTTGTCCAATGAAGGACAACACCCAAGCACCGGTCCACCCACATATCAAATTATCAAAGTAACGAACGTGAATCATATGAGCATGATGAAAACTAACTTGGCAACAATTCCCATGTGTCCTCGGGAGCGCTTTGCTTTATATAAGAGTTTGTCCAGGCTTGTCCTTTGCTACAAAAAGGATTGGGCCACCTTGCTGCACCTTGTTTACTTTTGTTACTTGTTACCCATTACGAATTATCTTATCACACAACTATCTGTCACCGATAATTTCAGTGCTTGCAGAGAATACCTTGCTGAAAACCGCTTGTCATTTCCTTCTGCTCCTCGTTGGGTTCGACACTCTTACTTATCGAAAGGACTACGATAGATCCCCTATACTTGTGGGTCATCACCGACATGCACCATGTACCTGCACCAGTTGGTTATCGTATAAGTGACTTCGCTGGCGGCACTTACGAACATAGCGACCATCATCAAGGAGGCAAGACCAAGAAAAATCATTGCTAACTAGCTGCGATTATGCGTGATATGTCTCCAATGTATCTATAATTTATGAAGTATTCATGCCATGTTTACAACAATTTTATATGATTTTGGTATGATTTGGTTAGAACTAACCCGGACTGACGCTGTTTTCAGCAGAACTACCGTGGTGTCGTTTTTTGTGCAGAAATAAAAGTTCTCGGAATGGGCTGAAAATTTACGGTGATTTTTTATGGACTAAAAGAGACCCCTAAAGCACAAGAGTTGGGCCAGAAGAGTCCCGAGGCAACGACAAGGGTGGAGGGCGCACCCACCCCCCTAGGGCGCGCCCCCCTGTCTTGCCACTACCTCGTGGACCCCCTTGACGAGAGACCGACGCAAAAAATTCTTATAAATACCCAAACCTCCGAAAAGAAACCTAGATCAGAAGTTCCGCCTCCGCAAGCCTCTGTAGCCACGAAAAACCAATCGGGACCCTGTTCCGGCACCCTGCAGGAAGGGGAAACCATCACCGGAGGCCATCTTCATCATCCCGGCGGTCTCCATGACGAGGAGGGAGTAGTTCACCCTTGGGGCTGAGGGTATGTACCAGTAGCTATGTGTTTGATCTCTCTCTCTCTTGTGTTCTTGATTTGGCACGATCTTGATGTACCGCGAGCTTTGTTATTATAGTTGGATCATATGGTGTTTCTTCCCTCTCTATCTCTTGTTGTGATGAATTGAGTCTTGCTCTTTGAGGTTTTGTTATGTTGGATTGAGTATTGGATTTGAGAACACTTGATGTATGTCTTGCGATGGGATATCTGTGGTGACAATGGGATATTCTATTGATTCACTTGATGTATGTTTTGGCACTCAACTCGCAGATTCCCGAGGTGACATTGGGGTAATCTATGCATAGGGGTTGATGCACATTTTCGTCCTACGATTCTCCGATAGGAACTTTGGAGTGATTCTATGTTGCATGTTGAGGGATTGTTATATGATCCGATTATGTTATCATTGTTGAGAGAACTTGCACTAGTGAAAGTATGAACCCTAGGCCTTGTTTCCGAGCATTGCAATACCGTTTTTGCTCCGTTTTACTACTTGCTACCTTGCTGTTTTTATATTTTCAGATTACAAAAACCTATATCTACCATCCATATTACACTTGTATCACCATCTCTTTGCCGAACTAGTGCACCTATACAATTTACCATTGTATTGGGTGTGTTGGGGACACAAGAGACTCTTTGTTATTTGGTTGCAGGGTTGTTTGAGAGAGACCATCTTCATCCTACGCCTCCCACGGATTGATAAACCTTAGGTCATCCACTTGAGGGAAATTTTCTACTATCCTACAAAACTCTGCGCTTGGAGGCCCAACACGAGTCTACAAGAAGAAGGTTGCGTAGTAGACATCAAGCTTTTTTCTGGCGCCGTTGCCAGGGAGGCTAGGTAAGCGACACTCACATCCCGTCAACGAAGCTCTTTTCTGGCACCTTTGCCGGGGAGGTGAGTGCTTGAAGGTATATCTTTAGATCTTGCAATCGAATCTTTTAGTTTCTTGTTGTATCACTAGTTTAGTCTATAAAAGAAAACTACAAAAAAAATGGAATTTAGGTTGCCTCATTTGCTTCATCTTTATAATGTCTTTCGTGAAAATGATGGAAAGGAAAATTGTGCTCAATTGATAGAAGAAGAATGCAATAAAATATTTGGCACTAAATCTTTGGATGATGAGCATGATTGCAATGTTGTTAGTATGAATTCTTTGAATATCCATGATGCTAATGATATGCAAAGCCATAAGCTTGGGGATGCTATGTTTGATGAAGATGATATTTTTATTCCCCCAAGTTTTGATGAGCAAATTTACTATGATGATGGCATGCCTCCTATTTATGATGATTATGTTGATGAAAGTGGGTTTGGAAGAGTGTCAACTCTAGGTACTAATGATCCCACTATTTTGGAGGGTATTGAATCTTTTCACAATATTGATAAAAGTGGATTTGGAGAGATCATGACTTTATTTAGTGATGAATCCACAATTTTGGAAGAGGTTCCAATTGATTATGAGAACAAAGTTGCTATCTATGATGATTATTGTGATGACATGTATGCTATAATGAATAATGATAACCATGAAACTTGTCATCATGATTTTAATTTTCAATTGGATTATGCCTCACATGATAGTTATTTTGTTGAGTTTGCTCCCACTACTATTCATGAGAATAAATTTGCTTATGTGGAGAGTAGTAAAATTTCTATGGTTGTGGATCATGAAAAGAATGCTTTATGTGATAGCTATATTGTTGAATTCATTCATGATGCTACTGAAAATTATTATGAGAGAGGAATATATGCTTGTAGGAATTGCAATAATATCAAGTTTCCTCTCTGTGTGTTGAAAATTTTGAAGTCATGCTTGTTTTGCCTTCCTATGCTAGTTGATTCTTATTCCCATAAATTGTTTGCTCACAAAATCCCTATGCATAGGAAGTGGGTTAGACTTAAATGTGCTAGTCATATGCTTCATGATGCTTCCATTATGTTTTAATTCTTATCTTTTATGTGAGCATCATTGAAATCATCATGCCTAGCTAAAAGGCATTAAAGAAAAGCGCTTGTTGGGAGACAACCCAATATTTATCCCTACTGTTTTTGTGTGTTGACATGATTAAGCTACTGTAGTGCTCATGTTTTATAGCTTTTGTTTGAATAAAGTGCCAAGTAAAGCCTTTGGGATAGTGTGGATGATAGTTGACTTGATTCTGTGCAAAAAACAGAAACTTTTGTGTCAAGTACAGAAATTTCTATCTTTTACTGGAACATGGAAAAATTCTGCAATTTTTACAGTTGATTGGTATACAAATTTTATACGTTGTCCTAATTTTTCAGAATTTTTGGAGTTACATAAGTATGACCTTAATTCAGATCTTTACGTACTGTTCTGTTTTTGATAGATTCTGTTTTCAATGCATAGTTTGCTTGTTTTCTAGTTTCTATGGCTTATATTGCTCAATTTAAATTGTAGAAATGATAGGGTACAGTAGGCATCATATGAGAAAATTTGAATCTTGTCTTGACAGTACCAAAGTGAATGATTTGTTTTATCATACTAACCCATCTCATGAAGTTCCGTTAAGTTTTGTGTGGATGAAGTTTTTAAGATTTAGGGAAACCGTGATATAAAAGGAATTAAGGAGACACAAAATCTCAATCTTGGGGATACCCAAGGCATCCCTAGTTAATATTTTAAGAAGTCTCAAGCATCTAAGCTTGGGGATGCCCCGGTTGGCATCCCATCTTTCTTCTTCAACAACGATCGGTCAGTTTTGGTTGAGCCTACATTTTTGCTTCTTCACATGCTATGTGCTATCCTTGGAATGTCATTTTATTTTATTTTGCTTGCTGTTTGAATAAAATACTTAAGATCGGAAATTCTTAAATGAGAGAGAGTCTTCACATAGCTACATAATTATTTGACTACTCATTGATCTTCATTTATATCTTTTTTTGGAGTAGTTTGTCATTTACTCGTGTGCTTCACTTATATCCTATGAGTAAATGGTTGAATGAATTGAATATCATAAATATGAAATTATATATGTTTCATATGCTTATTCCATGGGGAGTAACAACTTCACATATAAGAGTATAGGTGGTAAATTTATTGAAAGTTAGCAAACATAGTATTGGTCACTTGAACAATTCATGAAAGAATATTGAAGGAAGAGAGATTTCACATATAAATATACCATCTTGGACATCTTCTATGATTGTGAGCCCCATTAATTATTTTCAAACTTGAGCATATTAGTTGAAGTTGAACAAGAAAGACAACATAATGAGTTATGCTTGGGTATATTTGTATAGAAGTTATATTGTTATGGATCCTCCAACATGTGGTGCTTGCTATTTAGAATCTTTTGCTAGCCAAAATTTCTGTACTAAGCGGGAATACTGCTTGTGCATCCAAAATCCTTGAACCAAGTTTCTTCCATGAGTGTCCACCATATCTACCTATATGTGGTATTTACCTACCGTTCCAAGTAAATTTGCATGTGCCAAACTCTAAACCTTCAAATAATAATCTGATTTGTATGCCCGAACCGCTCATGTAGCGACCAGGGGCTGTCAGTATCTTCCATGCTAGGTGGGTTATTCTCACGATGAGTGTTGATTCACTTGTCATTCACGAGAGAGTGGCTGGTAATTGGGATGCCCAGTCCTATGATCAAAAGATCAAAAACAAAATTTCAAAGAATTAAACAAAACTCCTCCAGGACTGTTGTTGGTATGGACGGTACCTGTTGTTTTGGATCAGCCGTGGAGTGTGATTGTTGGTGGAGGGGGAGTAAAAACTTTACCATTCTGTTTGGGAACCGCCTATAATGTGTCTAGCATGGAAGATAGTGAGAACTCTCGGTCGTTACATTGACAATGAAAGCATGCCTCTCAAAATTATTTTCACCTCTGTTTAAAAAAAACTTCAAGCTCTGGCACCTCTGCAAATCCCTGCTTCTCTCTGCGAAGGGCCTATCTTTTACTTTTATGCAAGAGTCAGTAGTATTCCTTCTCATTCCAACCTACTCTTTAGTTGGCAAGCATCATGTGATGTGGAAAGATCTAAGCATATATGGCCATTCAAATATATTTGATCATGAATTATTATTGTTGACAATTATCTATATGATAAATAAGTTGGGAGGCGAAACACTAAGCCCCTATCTTTCTCTGTGTTCGATGGATGCTATTTGTTCTAAAAGTATGCTTTGAGTGGTAGTAATCATGGAAGACTATATGATAGTTGAGTATGTGGAATTTGCTAAATCAAAGCTCTTACATAGACCCTTCCTGAAAATAAGATGAATTGCAATTGTTTGATGACTGAGAACATAGTTTGTTAGTTTTCAAGAAAGTTTATGGTCTATACTTTAACATGTGAATAGCTTGGTACTGTAACACCCCATGTATTAAGCTACAGTAATCCCCTTTTTATTATGCCATGTCATCAGGATCAACAGTGCTTAATCATCATTTGTATCATATCTCATTTCAAATTCAAACTCAATTGGAAATTCAAACTGAAAGTGAAAATAAAAGTTGTCCAAACTCAGAAACTAAATTGTTCATTTAATAGCAAGTAAATCAGAGACAATTCTAAAATTGAAACCAACATTATTGAAATTGGATAAGTGGCTTGAACATCCTCAAACAGTGACTGAAAATAATATTTAATAACCTTTTAATTAATCTAAGTCAAATATGAAATGATGATTTACCCAAACTAGTTTTTGGTGGTAGGGTACATTGTACTGCTAATTATGGACTAGGTCAAACTTTGAACAAAATTCATTTGGTGCTCAAACATTTTGCAAACGGAAAAGAAAAGAAACAGAAAAAGAGAAAAGAAAAGAAAATAAAACAAACAAAAAAATAAAAACAAAACCCCAGCCCACTAACCCAGCTGGGCCGAAGCCCACCAAACTACTCCTACTTAGCCCCCCCCTCTCAGCTGACCTAGCCCAACCACCCTCGATTCCCCACTCCCCCCTCCCCCCCGCAGCCCACCTCCCTCCCCCGATTCACAGTGGATCGGGATCAGGAGGCCGCTCCCGCGCCGACCGGCCGACCCCGACGCCCAACCGTCGCCGGTCCTCCCCGCCGGATGCCTTCACCGCCGCCAAGCTCGGCCGCTGCCTTGCCTCCTCCTCCCCGAGCGGCGCCGCCCACCGGCCATCCCACCTCGCCGGCAACCCACCGTCGCCGGCCCCGCCGCCATCTCCATCGCCGCCGCCCAGCCTCGCCCCGACTCGGCCCCCCATGTGAGCCTCCCCCGTCGCCCCTGGTCACCCCCCCGCGCTGCTCGCGTGCGTCGCTGCGCCGGCCGCGCCCGGCGCGCGCTCTGGCTCCGCGGCACGCGCCCACGCCGGCCGCCGCCCGCGCCGCACCCCGCTCCGGCCGCGCCCGGCCCCTCCCCGGCCGCCGGCGCGCGCCTCGACCGCCGCCTGCTCCGCTCCGCCAGCGCCGCTCGCCGCCGCCGGCCGTCCTCGCCTCTGGCCGCGGCTGGCCCTCTCTGTCGTGCGCGCACGCGTTGACCCGCCGCGCCCGGACGTGTCCGGCCCCGAACGGGCACAGCCCGGACGTGTCCGGCTGTGCCACTGACCAGTGGGCCAGCCCCTGTTTAAAAAAAAATAAAAAATAATAATAAATGAATAATTAAATTAATTAATTAATTAGTTAAGTAATTAATTAAGTTAATTAACTCTCTTAGTCTAAACTAATTAGTTTAGTTAACTTAATTAGCTGTTAAAATGTTAATTAGGTTAGAGACAATGACAGTGGGACCACTGGTCAATTTGACCAGTCAACCCTATTGACTGTTGACTGAATTAATAATAAATCATAAAATGCATTAAAATTTCAATAAACCATATTAAATAATCCGTAATCCGGATTGAAAAACTTTGTACATGAAAGTTGCTCAGAATTTCGATATGAATCAGAATATGCGGTCCGTTCGTCCGCCACATGTCCCTAGCTACCCGAACATGGAACCGTTCCCCTCCGGTCCTCTGTCTGACAAATGTCCGGAACCGGGAAAACATTCCCGAATGGATTCCCCCTTCCTCGGTGATGTGCGACCATATGTTAGGACACACCCGGCGCTGCATATTGTCATGTCGTATATTGTGTTGTTCATGTTTGCTGTGTATTTATACTGTTTCCTCCCCCTCTTCTCTCTCGTTAGACCCCGACGCAGTTCCCGGTACCGACGCAGCTCAGGAGCCCGACGCCACCGTTGACGACCTTGCCCTTGCCGCCGAGCAACCAGGCAAGCCCCCCCCCCCTTTGATCATCCCGATATCGCCCATTCTATTTTCTCATGCTTGCATTAGAATTGCTGCTGCTACTGCTTTACCTATTCTGATGCATAGCCTGTTTATTGTAACCTGCTGTTGATAATTACCTGCATATCCTAAACTGCTTAGTATAGGCTGGGTAGAGACCTATCAGTGACCCCACTAGTCCCGACTGCCCCGCTGGATAATCCGAAGACCCGATCAACGGGATTGAAGACCAGGCCCTGACACCGCACATCACCCCCCCTTAGTTGTAACGACACTGCAGCGTTACTATCGAGTGCCGAGGGTGATACCTCTAATAGCACTCCTGATGTTAACTCTGTAGAGTAGCTATTTGGTCGTGGTCATCGAGGGTGATTCCTCCTTCTCCACTTCCGATACGGCCCTGTCGTGCAACACATCAAGTGTGAACTCATCGAGGGTGATTCCTCCTACGTTCACCTTGGCAGTTACATCGAGTGGGTGTCCTTCGAGGGTGATACCTCGGATTCCCTTGATGTTATGGACACACGGATACTTGGACTTTACACTGTTACTTAGAAAGGCGGGTCAGCCCTGAGGGGTACCCGCGTGTGATGTGAAGACGGGTTGCCTGTATGGTGCCCGAGTGATGAATACGAGGCGTGGCCGGGCATTCTTGGCCCTTGCCGCAAGTCCTCGAGACGGGGCGATGGGGTCACATCTTTCGTGAGTCTCTGCTCGTTTTCCGCAAGCATAAGGTTCTAACGATTTGGATATTTGATCCGAGCAGGCCTCTGGCCTAATAGCACTAACCATCACGTGGGCATAGTATGGGCGTTCTGCATCGTATGCATCAGCCGAAAGCTCTGTCAGACGTCTAGTTCAGCATGACGGCACGGACGGACCGGCGCCTTCCTGTAGTGTTGGTGCCTGGCTTCACCGTGTGCGCAACGACCCGGAGGGCGAGGGGCGATGGCCAAGACCCCCTTGCGCTTAGGATGTAGACCGGCGGGGACCTCTCTGTTGAGCTGTAGGTAGGG
The DNA here is from genome assembly GCA_011799875.1 of Thinopyrum elongatum. Classification (NCBI taxonomy): domain Eukaryota; kingdom Viridiplantae; phylum Streptophyta; class Magnoliopsida; order Poales; family Poaceae; genus Thinopyrum; species Thinopyrum elongatum. The sequence goes on from CM022299.1 coordinate 161,149,179, forward strand.
TTGCGGTGTGTCGTTTGGCCGAGGCCGGGCATGACCCGGAAAAGTGTGTCCGGCCGGAGTTAAGCGAGCGTGGTGGGTAAGTTGGTGCACCCCTGCAGGAAAGAAAACTTCTATCGATAGCCTGTCCTACGGTAACGGACACTCGAAGTTGTATCCTGATTGATACAATTTAGAATTGGATACTTGAATACTATGGCTCTGGGATTGCTTCTCGCAGGGAGTCGAGAAGGGATCTCTGGGTGAGGTTGAGACTTAATGATACTGCTACATTATATGGTACTGTTCTACTCTCTTCTATTGCTGCAAGACCTCTGAAGATGCTAGTCTTCGATAGGACTAGGCCTTCTCTCTATTCTGGCATTTCTGCAGCCCAGTCCACATATACAGCCTTCCTTTGAAAATGTTGCATATTTGTGTAGATCCTTGCTTGCTGAGTACTCACGGTTGCTTTGTTTTCCTTTTCTCCCCATATCAGTTTGTTGCGACCAGATGACGGAGCCCCTGAGACAGCTGCCCCCGCCGACGATCGCTACTACTACCCCGAGGGTGGTTACTACTACGAGTTGGCTGACGACCAGGAGTAGGATCGAAGGGTGCCAGGCAGGAGGCCTGCGCCTTTCGATCGTAGTGTTTTCTTTTGCCCTGCCCTCTAAGGGCTTATCTGTATTTTCTTTTATATCTGTACTCAGATATCTGATGCTTCCGCTGACGCTTGTACGCAAGCTTATGTATTCGAGCCCTCGAGGCCCCTGGCTTGTAATATAAAGCTTGTATGACTTTATTTATGTTTTAGAGTTGTGTTGTGATATCTTCCCGTGAGTCCTTAGGCTTGATCGTGTGCATTTGCGTGTATGATTAGTGCACGATTGAGCCGGGTGCGTCACAACTACTTGATCATGAGAAGTTTTATGAGATGAGCTACTGTTTATGATATATAATGATGCTAGAAAAGGTGATTGAAATTATTATTGATCAAACTTGTGCACTTGCTAGCATTCACACTTCATAAATTCTTTTATCATTTACCTATACGAGAACGAACAGGAATTAAGCTTGGGGATGCTGATACGTCTCCAACGTATCTATAATTTATGAAGTATTCATGCCATTTTTACAATAATTTTATATGATTTGGTTAGAACTAATCCGGACTGACGCTGTTTTCAGCAGAACTATCGTGGTGTCGTTTTTTGTGCAGAAACCTATATCTGAATAAATAAAAACAGCAAGGTAGCAGGTGACAAAACAGAGCAAAAACGGTATTGCAATACTCGGAAACAAGGCCTAGGGTTCATACTTTTACTAGTGCAAATTCTCTCAACAATGATAACATAATCGGATTATATAACAACCGCTCAACGTGCAACAAAAAATCACTTCAAAGTTCCTATCGGAGAATCGTAGGACGAAAACGTGCATCAACCCCGTTTTTGCTCCGTTTTACTACTTGATACCTTGCTATTTTTATATTTTTAGATTACAAAAACCTATATCTACCATCCATATTACACTTGTATCACCATCTCTTTGCCGAACTAGTGCACCTATACAATTTACCATTGTATTGGGTGTGTTGGGGACACAAGAGACTCTTTGTTATTTGGTTGCAGGGTTGTTTGAGAGAGACCATCTTCATCCTACGTCTCCCACGGATTGATAAATCTTAAATCATTCACTTGAGGGAAATTTGCTACTGTCCTACAAAACTCTGCGCTTGGAGACCCAACACGAGTTTACAAGAAAAAGGTTGCGTAGTAGACATCAATGTCCTCTCATAAGCACAAATTTTGCCTCTGCCTCGGACTATCATGTACAAGAAACCAAATAAATATTTTTGATACTATCTTTCGTGTGGTACTAGTAGTTTTTGTTTGCATGGTTGGATGGTTGCATGACTGAATATTGTCCTAATGGACCAACTATAGTCTGTATGCTTATATATATGCTGAACAATCAATTCAAGGGTCATGTTTGTTGTCATTGGCTTAGAAATATACACAACAATATCAAATTTGTAAGTGTTTTCAGAAATACGCTATGCGGACATAGCGCTCGTAATCTCGCCCGCTATCCGTATTCCTCTACGCCAACCTCATTCCACTGTCACCCTGCTATCAGCTACTTAAAAGCTTGGCCCTAGATTGTTCAAATCTACTTGTAATCTTTCTTCAAATCCATTTTGTAAATCCATGTTAAAATCCTAGCTTAAAAATATCCAATGTTGAGGTTGGGAAGAAAGATGACTTCTGGCCATTGACAAACGGGTCCCAAATAAAAAAGAAGTATCATAGCGCACTTTTATAACGATTCTGTGTTTAAGCTTTGTCTCGACAACCCCATATTCATACGAAGCATGCTTCATATAAATTATGAAGGCTACCGATATAACGATTTCTACTAAAATTTCTCTTAATAACCATCCATGTCATGAATCAGACAGATAGTATGGCAAAGCTGACCCCTCCCTCCAACCTCCACATCGCCCTGTTTGCCATAAAAGACTCTGAAAAAATATATTCAAGGAAACTGTCGAAGGGCGAACCAACCTGTGGTTGCATGGTTAGAGGGATTGTGGTATCCCCAACCCATCAGGGTTCAAGTCCTGGTGCTCGCATTTATTCCTGGATTTATTTCAGGATTCCGGCGATGCGCATTCAGTGGGAGGAGACGTTCCCGTCGACGACGAGGTGCCTACGGTGACTTCGTAAATTTCAAAATGATATGCCGGCTCAGTCTTTCGGAGGTGCTCATAGGGATAGAGTGTGCGTATGTACGTTCATAGGGGTGAGTGTATGCGCGTGTATATGAGCTCTTGCGTCGGTACTGCGTTAAAAGAAAAAAACCGTCGAAGGCTGATTGGCTGGAGTCGACCCACCATTCTTTCTGCCCACCTAACCCTAGCTCAAAAAACCGAGCGAAATCCCAAAGAACAAATCCAAGGAAATAGAGGGGAGGGGACGACTCCCACTTCCTTCCTTCCTTCCTTTCCCCTTTTCCCCCCGTCAAGTTTTTCGGCTCGCTCGCAGGGATGCGGCGGCTATGGCGATGGTACCAGCAGTCCCTGTCCTCCTACCCCGTGCGGACGCAGGTCGTCAGCTCCGGCATCCTCTGGGCCCTCGGCGACATCGGCGCCCAGGCCGTCACCCACAAATCCGCCAGCTCCCACCACCACCACGCCAAGAACCCCGAGGTAGCCAGTCAACCGCCCCTACCACTTCTTCCTTGTCGAGCTAGTGATCCCCGGATTCCATGGTCGTCTTGGATGCCGTCGCGCCAAGGATTTGTCAGCTAATCCGGTCGCTTGGGAGTGGGGACTTCCCTGGGGTATATATGACCTAGGCTACCAGAGGGATCGGTTTTCAGGCGTAGGGGGTGCTTAATCTGTTTCAATGAGGTCGATATGTGATTGGTCATTGGAGAAAGGAACTATAAACCAACGACCGGGTTTGTGGTTCGTTTTCTTGTGCTGTTGATTTTTTATGCGAAGAATAATATTAGAACTTCTGTAAGTAAATTGTTGTTTAATCACATACCAGTTTGATGTTTGGGTAGGGTTTATGTTGCGTTCGATGTTCTCTTGTTGACTAAAGCCTATTTTGCCCACCCTTAAAAGAACGCTATTTCGCCAAGTCTGTTCCTGAGGCTATCTTTATATGCTGCTGTTGGTGTGTTGTCATTTGGCAGTTCTTTTTGGCAATACATTGGAGCATTGTTGCTAAAATTGGGGTAGGAGATTTTATCGGTTCATAATGTTGCTTGATTGTTTGAGTACCTATGGTCGTTTGCTCCATTTGGGGTATCCACGTATTGTTTGGTGATTTTTGAGCTTTTTCGGGTTCCTCCCAGAAAAAAAGACTTAGGACTGAATGGGTTATTGAATGATAGGTTGATTCGATGTTATTTCTTTGACATTATGATAACTTACTTTGTGGAAGTTAACTTTATCTGGACATTAGAAAATAATTTCGCTGGGCATGTGAATTACATATTGACCTTTTGATACTTTTGTCCTTGGTATGGGCTGTTTCCTTCCTCTGCCGTTTGTTGGATCTAATAAAGAGAAAATGGGTGACACATTGATGTATGTACTTTCTGCAATACTCATGTCAAAACATGCTTTCAGTTTTCATTTTCTTAAAGGCACCCCTTCTGTCCGGTCTTTAGCTTTAGATGTATTTATTATTTTATATTTGAGACCAGCCAGCATGGAGAATTATTTGACCATTGTTTCTGCTAAGAATCAAAGGCTCTGTTGTTAATCAGTAAATTACCGTCTGCATAGTTTGTTTCTAATAATCCAGAAACGAGTTTTGAATTTAATATTTTTAATCTGTAAACCAATCTTTAAATCTGAAATCTAAGAAATTCAGGCCGTAATTTAATATTCTGCACTTTCATTGCTATCCACTTGACTAATGAACCTCTGTTACCTTTTCAGGATAAAGATAAAGAGTTCAAAATTGATTGGAGGAGGGTCGGCATCACAAGTTCATTTGGATTTGCTTTTGTTGGGCCTGTGGGACATTACTGGTTAGTTCTCTCATAATTTCATATCGGGTATGAGCAGATGGTGTTAGGCTCAACTTTGTTATGGTTTCTTTATTTTCTGGTTGTTCGCTGATTAGAAATTAAATGATTTGAGTTTGGACAACATTAACAATGATAAATCTGATAGAACTCCCATCTTCCCTGTCTCAGGCAGATAGTTACCATGTGGTATAGAACTGCAGATAAAGGACCCAAAGAGGGCCACAAACACATAACCATATAAATGGCAAAAACAAAATGATGAATCATGATAATTCGCAAAATAGATGGCATATTTAATAATTTCCATCATGTACTTATGTTTTTTTCTATGTGATGACTTTTGGGGCAATTCCAGTTCTGCCCCTAACTAGAACCCACTACTCAGTTTTGCCCCTAGTTTTCGGGTATGCTCAGTTTTGCCCCTCTGCCGTCAAGTCACCGTATAGAAGTGCCCTTCCGTGCCTTTACCGTCTGGTCAAAGGGCTTTGACCGTCTGGTGAACAGTATCAAAAAAATCTAAAATTTTGTGGGATCAAAGATACTCAGGTGCGCAAGGTGCGTGCAAATTTTCGTGCTGTTTGGACATTCCAGGTGCTCGTGGCAAAGGAAAATAGTAAATCTGTATGCCTGTGAACAGTAAATTCGAAAAAAATAGCAATAAAATTCGAAAAAATATGAAATTTTTTGGCATCCAAGATGCTCGGGTGCGCAAGGTGTGTGCAAATTTTTGTTGTGGTTAAACATTGTAGGAGCTTGTGGAGAAAAAAACAAAATTTGGCTCAGAAAAAAACTTTGAAAAATGCACTATTTTGTTTTTTTTTGCTAGAGCTCCTCGCATGTCATTTGATCACAAAAACTTGCAAGCACCTTGCATACCCAAGCCTATTTGATGCCAAAAAATTTCATATTTTTTTGAATTTTCTTGCTATTTTTTTCGAATTTACTGTTCACAGGCGTACAGATTTACTATTTTCCTTTGCCACGAGCTCCTGGAATGTCCAAACAGCATGCAAATTTGCATGCACCTTGCGCACCTGAGTATCTTTGATCCCACAAAATTTCAGATTTTTTTGATACTGTTCACCAGACGGTCAAAGCCCTTTGACCGGACGGTAAAGGCACGGAAGGGCATTTCTATAAGATGACTTGACGGTAGAGGGGCAAAACTGAGCATACCCAAAAACTAGGGGCAAAACTGAGTAGTGGGTTCCAGTTAGGGGCATAAATGTAAATGTCCCATGACTTTTTGATACAGATGACATTATATTAGTATAAATGGGTAATGAACTGTGAAACATTGAAGACTCTTAAATAACATATACTTTGCTCTTATCGATTTTTAGTTCATGAATTCACTGGAAGTTTGGATATTTACTTCATGGTTAATCATTACTTGTGTAATTGGAGCCGGTGAATGCCAACGTTTGTGGCAATGTGTTTGTCGTTTCAGCACAATAAAGATAAATAGAGCATTATGCACTATAGGCATCTATGTACAAATATGTTAATGGTGGCCTCTCGTACTGAATATTGCCTCATTGTTAAGCTGTGAATCAAAACTTGGTTTGCACATCAAATTTTGGAGCAAAAGTAGCTTGGGCTGCACTTTGCAGCTGTTCATATTTTTATGTTCATTTGTGTTATCACTGACCCACTTCAATATTAAATCCTTAACGGTGTCACACATTTTGTTGCACGTTCATTCTTACTGCTCCTTAGACTCGTGTACTAAAACGCTGCTCTTTCTGGAGAGTAGTTAGCAGTGGACCGAATTAAACCTGTTGTTAGTGTTCTAAATTTTCATTTGGCTACAAGGTATTGAACTGGAAACAAGATTGGTGTTTGAAATCTCTTAACTAAAAACAAAATGGGGATAATACCTTCTGACAGACCTCTACTGTCATTCCCACTTTGGTGCGCCACAACTTCAACTCATTTGTTGCACTATCGATGTGCTAACACTGGTTAAAGATGTGGGAATTAACCTTGTAGGTTTACTAGTGGCTAAGCAAAAGTCTACTGGTTTTAGGAGTTAACAACTTTTGGTTTCGTGAAGCAAGCTGCCATGTGACTTGTACTCATTTTTGTGACCTAGGTACGAATACTTGGATCGTATGGTCCGACGAAGATACCTGCCTGGTTCGTTCAAATTTGTAGCCTCAAAGGTTGCAGCGGATGGTCTCCTCTTTGGGCCGCTAGATCTGGGGCTGTTCTTCTCTTTTGTGGGCCTAGCTTCAGGAAGGAGTCTGGAGCAGGTGAAGGATGATGTGAAGAGGGATATCATTCCTGCTCTGGTTTTAGGGGGAGCCATCTGGCCGGCTGTGCAGATCGCAAACTTCCGCTTCATTCCCGTGCGATACCAACTGCTGTACGTGAACTTGTTCTGCCTGTTAGACAGCTGTTTCTTGTCTTGGATCGAGCAACAAGGAGATGCAGCTTGGAAGCAGTGGTTCACATCGTTCCAGAAGAAAATCGAAGACCAGAAGAGCAACGCTTGATCTGAATCATGATTGAAGAAGACGCTTGACCGGAAGTTAGCTTCCGTCGTTTTGACCGATATATCCAGGAAGTATATCACTTGCTGCCAGCGGCTGTTTATGTGGAAGTTCTGGTGGCCAGCAATACTGGGCGTCACTGTCATGTGGAGATGATCTTTGTTTTTTCCACTGATCAATGAGAAGGCAATGCTCTGGTTTAACTTTTTGTTTCGTAATCGAGCATTTGTTCATGCTGTTTGTTTAACCTGCAGAGCGCGTATTTTTAACGAGTATTCACTGTATTCCTGGTGTTGTCGGAACATTATCTTCATAAATCTGGAATGGTGCCGAGAACTTTCTAGTCTTGGTTCTCTTGGTGAAGTCCATTTGCAGCAACGTGCGTGCAGAATTTGTACATCTGCATGGACGTTCGTCACCCAGCTGATCTAGGCACTATTTGTGGCAAAGCGCATCAGCTCAGCCTCCCGCTTCCTTTGGTTCTAGCACTCTCAGCAGCGACCATGTATAAAAACTCTTACTCTCCTGGCCTCACCGCTCCCGACCGCACGCCTCTCCCGCCCTTGGTTGACCGACCGAGACAACGACGCGGTGCATGCCCTTCCTCGCCACGCCCCTCGTGGCCGCCACCCTGCTGCTGTTAGCCCTCGCCGGCGTCGCTTCCGCCGACAAGGGCTCCGACGGCTTCATCGTCATCAGCCGCGTCTACCGCGACACCTGCCGCGCCGACTTCGAGACCAATGTCGAAGGGGCAACGCTGGCGGTGGACTGCCGGCATTTCAACGGTGACGAGAGCAAGCTCAAGGCGGAGGCGACGACAGACAAGTAGGGGTGGTACAAGATCGAGATCGACCAAGACCACCATAGGGAGATCCGCGAGGTGGTGCTGGCCAAGAGCCCCCCGACCACGCACGAGATCGAGGAGTTCCGCGACCGCGCACCAGCAACAACGGCATCAAGCAGCAGGGCACATCGCCTTCTTCAGCAAGACGACGCTCAAGAAGTGCGGCAGGATCTTCCAGGCCTACAACCTCAAGGACGCCCCTGAGACGCCGTGTCGCCGTGAGTCGTGCCAATGCCGACCACGTGCATTCGTTCATTCACTTACGGGCCAGATAGAGGTTTTCGGGCGCCCGTCCGGGACGATCGATGATGCGGCGGTGAGCCGCCGGAGTGATGCCAACAGTGCCTGAGAAGACGACCATCGTACCGTTTTAGTAGGCCTCAGCCTTCATGTGCAGCTTCTCTTTTGTTCTGGTTAGTTATTGTCTTCATGCCCTCTAATTTTCTACGTGTTGATTTAAATGTGAGCTAATTCCCTTTTTTTCAGAAAGAAGGGATACCCTCAACCTCTACATCGAGTGATGCACACAATCTAAACGTAATTATTTTAAAATTTATCAACTGATCACAATAAAGTAAAAAAAAAAAAACTGTCACACATGGATAGCCCAAGGGCAAACTAGAAAGAAAAAATATAGGAAAATAACATCACAAATCCTACTAGTTGAAGAAATTTTAAGAGATCACTCCCATAGGCTGCAACCAAAGACCGTAGGCGCCTCCTCCTCCTCCTGTAATAGCCGATGACCTTGAAGATAACCTACAGAAAAATTAATTTTATTGTTCTGTTAAAAATAAAATTATTACGATTGGTCCAAATGGCTCAAGTGAAGTGCAAATTCCCACACGGATTCAAGACTTTAACTTGGGATTCACCCCACTAACCCGTTTTCGAGCATATTCGTACCACTCGTTAGTGGAGATAGATTAAAAGCTATATAAATTGATCGTCATAATAGCTTGACAAGTGGGTAGTGAAGGAATAGATGTTGAATTGACTCCTTGTCGCCACAAAAGCAATACTCAGTGCATCGTTGTCAATTCCTTTTATTTTCAGATTATATTTTGTCAGAATAACCTTGCGATCTAAATACCACATGAAGATTTTTATTTTCAATAGGAATTTCATTGTCCACATTTTTTTGTCGGAAAGGTTGCCCATCAATTCCTTTTCATTGTCCACATCCGTATAAAAGGATTTCGTACATGCGTGATATTCAGCTTTGGACCCAAATCTAATGTCTCATGAATTCAGTGAGCCGCCGGAGTTAGAGTATCTACAGCCAGACCCTTCAAACCCGTCTCAAACGGCCGGGCAGGCCGTCTGGTCACTGTCTGGTCATAAAATTTGGACCCAGACGGGCCTCTCAAACTGCCCTCGAACGCCCGGGTTGACCGGCACCCCCCATATCCAGCCCAAATATGGAGCGGATATGAGGCCGTCCGGGCGCATCCGGGCGCGCCCGCCACGTTGATTTGGCCCAGCCTGGCCCATGGCTGCCCCACAAATATCGCCGTCCGGAAAACCCTAGACCACAGTCAATCCGAACTCCACTTCACTCCACTCTCCGTCCACTCCACTTCTGATCCCCTCCAAACGCATCCGATGGCCGGCGACCGAAGCAGCGCTGCCTCCGGTGGGGACTCCGGCTCCGACGACGACTGGTCTAGCCTGCTGCGCGAAGCGGACCCCGACGATGTGGAGGAGGTCGCCCTCCGCATCGCATTGAGGCGTTCGGTCGTCGACCAAGGCGGATCCGGCAGCGGCGGATCCACTTCGTCAGCACCCGACGCCCGTCGACGCTGCGCCGGCGACGTCGCCGGCCCTTCCCGCCCGGCGCGCAGCTTCGCCCACTATGCTCCACTCCTCCAGGTACGCCGCCCACCACCAGCACCCTTTGCTTCGGAGGTGGTGCCCGGCCACCGCTGGATCCTCGTGCCCGCGGCGGGGCCGGCGCGCACTCGGACGCCCGAGTCGGAAGGCACGAGCATCCCGCGCGCAAGCGGCAGCGGGCGAGGGAGAGGGCAGCGGCGTCCGAGTCGATGTCCGCGCGCCGTTCGCGCGCGAGCGCGCCGGTCGATACGGAGGCAGCGCTCCTCGCTTCTGTCCTCCGCCGCTCGCTCACGACTGCGGAGACGGATGCGCGGCGCCTCCGCCGCAAGAATGCCAAGGCGCTCCGACTTGCCATCGAGTTGTCGGAGCGCGAGGCAACAAAGGAGGCGGCGGCAAAGACGAAGGCGTCCCTTCATGCCAAGGAGCAGGACCACCTGCTCCGCAGCCTGTCGGGCATGAGGTGCAGCTCCGACTCGGATATGACAGACGGCTCCACCTCCAGCTCCGATGACGACGCGCCTCCGCACGCCGACGCCTACACGGAGGAGGGGCACAGCAGCGCCGACAGCCGGAAGGGGAAGGGGCCGGCGAGGAAATGGTGATTTCCTCCGCCCTTCCTCGTTCTGTTTATATTTTATCTATGTTTGTAGTATGGATTTGCACTGTCCGTCGTTGAACTCCAATGAATCATCTTCCTTTTGTCAGGCTAATCCGATGAACTAAGCTATGATCATGTGTTTTACGTAGCATTGCATGAATTGCATGGTTTTGACTTTTGAGGTTTGGAATATGAGGGACGTGAGTGTGAAAGACGAAATATGAGACGCGTCCGGTCAATGTCCGCGGCCGCGTCCGGATGCGTCCGCGTGCGTTTGAGGGGTCGGATTTGTCGGCTGTAGATGCTCTTATGTCCACAATGCCGCAGAAGATGACCACCGTGCCGTTTAGTAGGCCTCAGCCTTAATGTGCTGCTTCTCTTTTGTTCATGTTAGTTATTGTCTTCATGCCCTCTAATTATCTACGTGTTAATTTAAATGCGAGCTAATTCCTTTGTTTTTTTCAAAAACAAGGAATACCCTCAGCGTCTGCATCAGTTTGTTGATTATTTTAAAATTTAGCAACTGATCATAATAAAGTTTTCTAAAAAAACGGGCACACATGGATAGCCCAAGGGCAAACTAAAATGGAAAATGACATCACAAATCCTACACCAACTAAATCCATAGAATGAACTCTAAGAGATCACCTCACCTCTCATCAGCTACTACCAAAGACCGTAAGCGTCCGATCCTCCTCTTTACGTAGTAACGACCACCTATGGATTCAGATGGCCTTGAAGATAACTTGCATAATTTTTTTTTCATTCTATTAAAAATAAAATCACTGAGGTTGTTCCAAAAGGCTCAAAGTAAAGCACAAATTCCCATATGGATATGAGACTTTAACTTGGGATTCACCCCACTAACCAGTTTTCGAACATATCATACCACTCGTCAGTGGAGGTAGATTAAAAGCTATATGGATTGATCACCATAATAGCTTGACAAGTGGGTAGTGAAGGAATAGATGCTGAATCGATTCCTCATCGTCACAAAAGCAACACTTAGTGCATCTTTGCCAATTCCTTTTTTTAGATTATCTTTTGTCAGAATAACCTTAGATCTAATACCACATGAAGATTTTTATTTTTAATAGGAATATGCCAAGGGGCGCTCGCCCTTTGGTCTCGTTTTTTTTTACATACCACATGAAGATTCTTATTTTCAATAGGAATTTCATTGTCCACATTTTTTTTTGTTGGAAAGGTTGCCCGTCATTGATGACATCCGCATAAATGGATTTCGTACATGAGGATGAATACAACACGCTTATTGCTGTGTTTTACATGCACTATTCTAGACCCCCGATCAGGTACTGACCCGATCCATGGATAAGATGACCCCATGCAGCCTTCCCGCACGTTCACGTCCACACAGGAGAAAGACGAGCGCAACTCATGGCGGGTCGTCGTCCTCGTGCACAGTCGTCCAGAGGATCTGCATCAGGGCCGACACCCGTCGCCGTCGCGCGCAGTCTTCCGGGGCCAGCACCCGTCGTCGTCGCGCGTGCTCAGGTGAGGCGGCTGGAAACACGCTAGCTATACCACTAGCACGCTATAACCATCAGAGGAGCTGTCTGCTACGTAACTTATATTTCGGGTCGAAAGGGTTGGCCATTTAACATCAAGTCTCTAACGGCAACCGTAAATTTTCTTCCGCATTTGTATGTGGATAGAAGGGATCAGTCCACGGAATTGTGCGCTATTTAAAACTTTAAGTAATACATGCACACACGGTTGGATACCTGCACACCAGGGCGGCATCTTCGATGGTGACGGCCAGAAGTAGACGACGTCCCACTCCTGCTTGCCGTAGTGTCTTGCCATGAGGGCCAGGGAGTAGCCGTCGCGCCGCAACAGGAGAGACATGGTATTGCGCCCAAGGTGAAGACGCTATGCCACAGGTGTGAAAGGCAGAGGTCCCGAGTGCGGATTTTTTTGAGGACGAGCTCCAGTGAGCTCTTTATTTTGAAAATATCAAAAAACATATTTAAAAAGTTTCGAAAAAATCTGAAAAAAAATTCCATGGAAACATATATGTATTCCGTAGGAACGTGTTGAATTTCGGCGAAAAATGTTGTGATTTGTAGGCTGTACAAAAAAAAAATTCCGGCCCAATAACAAAAATAAAAGGCCCGTTTAAAAATGCGTATTTGTCTTTTTTCTGTACGCCACATGTAAAAGTATAATGCCATGAAATTTTGCACATACGTAGTATACATGTGCATTTGATTTCACAAATAAATTTGGAATTTTTCGGGCTCCGAAAAAATAAAATTTAAAAAAGAGCTCACTGGAGCTCGGCCTTCGTTGGCATTTTTGGGAGGTCCCTCGCTCTCCTGGGGCCTCGTTGGAGGCCTCCTTTCCGAGGAAAGGGGATGGTCTAGTCGATGGGCAGTGGCCGTGATGGTTAGGTCAGAGCGGGGCTGTCTCACGAGCTCTTCGTTGCGGCTAGTGACGAAGACAACTCTTCGTCCACGAAGGCTCCCCTTTGTCCAAGGCCGCCATAAAGAAAATCTCTTCGTCCGCGACTGCAACGAAGAGTAACTCTTTGTTCGTGGCGGCAACGACAAGATGATATAATTGATTTTTTTCAAACAGGGATTAGTTTCGAGATTTTGTAAAAAATTCCCTTGTAAGTGTGAGCGTTGGGCCCATGGACCTGGAGTGTAGAGGATATATACGTCGAATCACTGTTATGATGGGGTCATTGTCTCAAAAAAATGTTATGATGGGGTCATAAGAAATGAAATTAGTCGTCCCCTACCTTCTCTTTGCTCTTTCCCTTCTGCCTCCAGTTTGAATTCTCTCCTCTACCTCAATTCTCCATGAAACCCACGAATCAACCTGTGGTTGGATGGTTAGAGGGACAGTGGTATCCTCAGCCCACCAGGGTTCAAGTCCTGGTGCTCGCATTATTCCTGGATTTATTTCAGGATTTCCGGCGATGCGTTTTCAGTGGGAGGAGACGTTCCCGTCGACGACGAGGCGCCTACGGTGACTTCGTAAATCTCAAGATGATATGCCGGCTCAGTCTTCGGAGGTGCTCATAGAGGTAGGGTGTGCGTGTGTGCGTTCATAGAGGTGAGTGTATGCGCATATGTATGAGCGCTTCCGTCTATACTGATGTTCAAAAAAAAATTCTTCATGAAACCCTACAATACTAAGATCCATGCAAGATTCGGTTAGGCTTTGAAGGAAACACTACAATACTTTACCAAGCGGTCAGTTTGGTAAGCTAACAACAACAAAAACACTACAATAGTTTTTACAGATTTTCAACACTAGCTCCCGTTTCTTGTCGCGGGATAAAAACCAACATAGCAACAAGTTTATCTAACGAAACCGCGGTTTAGCGACAAGTGGCAGGCCGGACATGAGCCGCACGGCCAGCCCGTTCACCTCGCGCATGTCCAGCGACGCCCCGCCGGCCGGCTCCCAGTCGAAATGGTACATCAAGCTCGCCAGCGCCATCTCAATGGTCGGCGCGGCGAATCCGACCCCGGGGCACCCCCTCCGCCCAGCACCGAATGGTAGCAGCTGGAAGTCCTGCCCCTTGTAGTCCACCGCGCCGTCGAGAAACCTCTCCGGCGCGAACTCCTCGGCGCGCTCCCATGCCGCCGGGTCCCGGCCGATGGCCCACGCGTTGATGACGACCCGCGTGCCCGCCGGGACGTGGTGGCCGAGTATCTCGGCGTCGTTTTGTGGCTCTCGGGGCACGAGGAGCGGGATCGGTGGGTGCAGGCGTAGCGTCTCCTTGACCACCGCCTTGAGGTAGCGCAGCTTGTCGATGTGGTCCTCGGTGATGACGTGCACGGAGCCACCGATGGCCGCCCTGATCTCGTCCTGGAGCTTACGCATGCTGTCCGGGTGCGTGATGAGCTCCGCCATGGCCCACTCCATTGCCGTGCTAGTGGTGTCCGTGCCCGCCGCGAACATGTCCTGCGCGTCGACGACGTACGTACAAGAAACATGTTAACCACTAACAATGAGCACGGCGGCCATGATAAACACGTACCAGGATGATGGCCTTGATTTCGGTCGTGCTGAGCCGCATGCCAGCTTCTTTGTCAGTATCGTTCACGTCCAACAACACGTCCACGAAATCCCTGTGATCGCCGCCGTCATCTCCAGTCTGCTGGCCGGCTTGACGCCGGCGGCGGTGGTCGTCGATCACCTTCTCGAGCACACCGTCGAGCGCCTTGAACGTCCGTCTGATCTTCCCCTCCATCCCCATCAGGGCGTCCAACCACCCCAGCCACGGCAGGAGCTCCCCCACAGGCGCCGTGCCGAGCAGCTCCTGGAAGTCGTTGAACACCTTCCTCAACTCGCGTCCCTTGTTGCCTTCCTCGTACAGGCCGCGCGCGCTGTCGTCCCCGAACGCGGCGCGCGAGACCACCGTGTTGGCGTAGGCGACGAGGAGCTCACACTGTCCACGACGGCGCCGCCCGCCCCCGGTCCGCGGACGCGCTCGACCAGCGCGGCGGCCTCCTCTTCCCGGACGCCGCGGAAGGCAGGGCCGGCCCTGAGGGGGGGCGGCCGCCCCGGGCCCCGAAGATGCAGGGGCCCCCACCCAGGGGTACGTACGTACACGCAGCTACGCACTTGCCTTGGGCTGGGTTTGCACACACATGCAGCGCTCGTAGTTGTAGCCTCGAACTCGTGGCTGTTAGGTTTCCTAATTCCCTTCCGAGATTGATTGAAAAATTAAGTGCCCTTCCGAGATTTAATAAAAAAATAAATGCCCTTCCGAGATGGCAAGATCTGATCGCGATTGGCGTCTTCACGAGGATCACGATCCTGTCTCCCGACCCTTGTTTTGATCGTGAGTTACCATTTCACCGGCCGGCGTACCATGCCCTCCAATCCCCGCTCCAGGTATCATCCCTCATCGCCGACGGTAAACGTACTGACTAAACAAAGTACATCACGCTCTGCCAATCAACATCGCATGATCGCTGAGCGCCCGATCAGACCATCACCAAGGCCGATCCAACTGATCTGAGATATACCATATTGCTATTCCCTATTAGATAATTATAAGTAATTTATCTCTACCTATATGACGCATAGCTTTTTCACTGTTCAACTTATGATGTACTTCCTTCGTTCCTAAATATAAGACTTTTTTAAGATTCCAATATAGACTACATACAAAGCAAAATAAATGAATCTACACTCTAAACTACGTCTATATACATCCGTATGTAGTTCATATTGAAATCCCTAAAAAGACTTATATTTAGAAACGGAGGGAGTATTTGTTTTTTCAACATTGTGTATTGTTTTTTTGTTGTTGTTGCTTACCACATGTATATAGTGCCAGTGCCTTGCAACGGATCCAAAATGACTGATACTTGTTCGGAAACTTGAAAAACATACAAACCTATTTTTTGATATATATCACTAAAAATATGTTAGGTTTCACCCAAGTATATGCCCACTATTTGTTTGGAAGCTGTGGGGAAGGGTTGGGGCTGGTTTAGGGAACATTGCATGCGTTACATGCAGAACAGATGACCGAAAACGGAGGAAGATAGACATCATAGAGATACCAATTATTATTTTTAATATGGTCATAACTAAGGGCTCCGAGTTTTATTTTCGCCCCGGGCCCCCAAAATCTCAGGACCGGCCCTGGCGGAAGGAGAGGATGCGGAGCGGGCTGAGGAGGTGGACCACGCACACGCGGCGCGCCTGGCGCCAGTACTCGCCGTAGGGCGCGAACGCTACGTCGCGCCCGTAGAGGAGCCGCTCGGCCATGGCGCTCCGGGGCCGGCTCGCGAAGGCCAGGTCGCGGGTCCTCATCACCTCCTCCGCGGCGGCCGGCGAGGACACGACCACGGCGGGCACGCGGCCGAGCCGGAGCAGCAGGACCGGGCCGTGCGCGGCGGCCAGGGACCGCAGGGCCCGGTGCGGCAACGAGCCGAGGAGATGTAGGTGGCCGAGCAGCGGAAGGCCGCGCGGCGACGGCGGAGGATGCCTCCGTCCTCCATCGCTGCCGCTGCGCAGAGGGGCGGGCTTACGGAGGATGTACAAGAGAGATACGGCGAAGGCGAGGAGGAGGAGGAGGAGTGCAAGAGGCGAGACGGCCATGTCGTCGGGGCGAGCGTGCGTTCTGGGCTTCTGGCGCCGTACTCGTAACGCTGGCGACTGCGTGAATGGACCAGCTCCTGCTCCAGTGGGGCACGATTACTACGTGCAGATGTATGCAGCGAATCCATTTCAAAATAGGAGTATTCGCTGTGTCTCCTAAAAAAAATTAATTTTTTTTCGCTCTGGGCGTATGTCGGGCAGAAAAAAAGGACAAGCTGCATCGTGTTCAATCGATCTGCTGACTGGTGGTGGACGTGAAACAAGTAAGCATGCACTGAAGGCGTCCACGAAAATATGTGGTGGCATTGCCGTGTTGAGTGAAATGGAAAAAGATCGAGAGATGAGTGGTACGTGTAAAAAATGGGCAAGAAAAAGGAGAGGCTAGTGGTAAGTCCGCTGAAAATGAATTTAGGGTCAGTTTTCCAGTCATCAGATACAGATCCAATTACGTAGATGCCTTCTTCTACCTCTCAATCATTTTCCTGTTCATCTTCGATCTGTCAACTATTGAATACCTATAGGAGATATGATATCTTCGTGTTTATGTTCTAGTTAATAGCCTCCATGAATGTTGAGAGGAGGCTTAACTCACATTTTTTGCCTATAAAAGCCATGGAAAATATTACTATCGCTGTAGAGGTTAAGGTGTTGAGGTAAAGTGGTGGCAGTAATATCCTTTTTTCTTCTCGCTTTTGCAATCAGCAGGGGAGTAGTGACACACCCAAGAATGATTGCGTCCATGGAAAACCCTTAATAAACCTAGTGAAAACCGGCGCAAGGAAACTAAGGCGTTGGCATATGTGATGCGTGGATTCCACTTGTAGCACGCGCCCACTTTTGACATATAACATGTGGCTTGAGAGATGGAGATCTAGAACCATGCTTCCACATGTGTTGTGCGGATCGTATTAGTGGTGATGACTCCGGAACCCTAGAGAACGTTTACTACTCAAACTCCGCCTTTCATTTAGTTTAGTCCTTTTGTTTTCTGTTTTTACCTTTTTGTGTATCTTTTTCGTAGCAACCGATGGAGTAGACTATTTCCGAACTCCTATTTGGGTGCATACGAAAGTGCATAGGTGACAACGCTACTTACGAGGTTCATAATGTAATCTTTTTCGCTTTATGTGGGTTTGACACTTTACTTATCGTGAAATAGCCACAATGCCCCGTCACCCAACATGCATACTCGTCGACCATGTCCCGTTCGTGCGATGGAGAGCTCATCAGCTAGTACGGGTAGAAGGCAAGGTGGTAATTGGCCTCTGCCATAGAAGACTGGACCTTCCTCGCATCGGAGCAGCCAACAGTGAGGCAGAGGAAGTTGGCACCGACGGTATCATCGGAGATGAAATGGGAACATTGAATTCGTCAACCATCGAGATGTCGTATTTGTCCAAGGCGGGGCGCTGCTGAGCGTGAACTTAGTCAACATCGCCGGCGGCTTCTCGTAGAGCTGACACATGAGTTGGTCGATGCAGTCTCCAGTCGCGCACGTTCTGTCACCCTGCTCGTCGAAAGTGCAGCCCATCCACGGCCAATTCTTAAGGGTAGAATCGTATACATAGCTTTGAAAGACATTCAAGGGTAGAACGAACACCAGGGTAGAACACACACTATCCGCATACATGCTTAACTAATATAACTTGACGTATTGAAGAAATATATGGTGGTGCCGGGTGGGGGACCTATGCCCCTCACCCAAATAATATAATATAGGTGTGTTGTGGGGGGGGGGGGGGGGGGGGGGGAAGGTGGGGGGGAGAGAGCGGGCCAAGCCCCCATAATTCATATCCATTCATGGTTGATACAGTTGCTATCCCGAAATCCCTATTTGCTGCTTATTGCGGCAAATTGCCGGCGCTTCGCACAGGGCAAACGGCTGAGTGACACGTTTGAGCAGGCCCATTTCCGTACATAGCATGGGAACTACCCCATCTGGTTTTGCGAACCTTCTGGAAGGTTCCTAAACCGGTTTCGTTTTTCTTTCTTTTAGAGATTTTTTTGGTTTTATTATTTTTCTCCTTTTTTATTTTTGTGCTTTTTTTCTTTTCTGCTTCTTTCATATTCTTTTGTTTTTGGTTTTTGTTTCTTTTTACTTAAAAAATATATGTTTTCAAAAAATATTCGGAATTTTTCAAAAATTCAAAAAATATTTGGATTTTATAAAAAATGATTGTGTTCTTAAAACAATGTCTATGATTTCAAAAAATGTTCGTGTATACAAAACTTTGTTCAAAATATAAAAAATTGTTTGTGTTTAAATAGTTTGTTCACAAATTCAAAAAATGTTCATTTTTCAAAAAGATGTTTAGCATGTTAAAAAAATGTCCTGGTTTTCAATTGTTACACACAAAAATAAAAAAATTTCGCGTTTACGAAAAATGTAAAAGAATTTTAACTAATGTTCATGCTTTTGAAAATTTATTCATAATCTAGAAAATTACTCCATTATCAAATTTTGTTCTCAAAATTCAAAAAATGATCGGGATTCTTAAGATTTGTTTGTTTTCAAAATTGTTCACAATTTCAATAAGTATTCAGGCTTTTCAAAATTTGTTCGAGCTATTCAAAAAATTGTTGAATTGTCAAACATTGCTCGCCTTTTAAAAAATTGTTCGTATTTTCCAACGTATATTTGAAAAAAATTCAAAAACTGTTCAAATTCCGCGTTGTACATAGTTCTTAACCGCTCCTCTTTGGCCACCAACTCTTGTCAGCTACACAAGTTAGATACTCTTCTTCACTAGTTAGAGGTAGGATAACCCTGGCCTCGCATCGAGCGATG
Organism: Thinopyrum elongatum; assembly: GCA_011799875.1. Classification (NCBI taxonomy): domain Eukaryota; kingdom Viridiplantae; phylum Streptophyta; class Magnoliopsida; order Poales; family Poaceae; genus Thinopyrum; species Thinopyrum elongatum. Next base: position 161,168,363 of record CM022299.1, read on the forward strand.
CAGACAACATTTTTTTATTATATTATTCAATAGAGTTTGATAAAAAAAATACATGGATTAACCCGAAGCCACCTTCCTGGCGATCAATGTCGCTACACCTTCTAGCTTGATAATGTGTCTTGACCATGCACCAACGCACACCATCTAATAAGGTTGTCTCACCAAGCCACCCCATGGTAGGCCGAGATCACCAACCGGTCTAGCAGACACTCAGCGCGGACTGCGTGTGCACGGTCCAGAATTTGCCGTCGTGCCAACTTCAGGAGAGATCCACACATTGACCTCGCCAGGCCTAACTGCATCCTGACAGAGCGTAAAGTCGGCAGTATCCTCGGTAGGGTGGCGAACGTGGCTGGAAGTACCCGCCCGCACAGTGTACCAGGTTCGGGCCTCCGATGAGGAGTAATACACTACGTCCTGCTTTGTGTTTGTATTCATGGTGGATATACCTCACGCGAAGGATTACAATGAGGGAGGGGGGGGGGGTATTGCTACTGAGAGTCTAGGTCTACAAAAGTAGATGGGGATGGCAGCCCCGTAGCCTTCACCTTATATACACGACGAGGACTAGGGTTTTACAGGAGGTAGATTTAATCTAGCCGTCATCATGTTGATTTGGGGTCCAAGATAACCTCTAGATGCTTTACCCGATCCTCCGGGCTCCCTTCGGTCGCTAGCTCCTTGGTCGTCCTGCTGGGTTCCTTAGCAAGCTTGCTGTCGGGCTCCTCGTGGTTCACCTTTGGTATACTCCACCGTCAATAGCCCCTGCGCGCGTCTAGGGTCGAGATAGCCGGTCTTGAAGATCCCAAGCGGGCTCCTTGTCTTTGTGTTGGTCTTCAGGATTTGTTCTAGGGAGCTCGGCCTTGCGCTCGCCTGCAGGACTGCTCGGCTCCTAGGACCTCATCCTTGTCAATTTGGAACGAGCGACATTGAAATTGACTCCGTGTTGCGAGATGGCGCGAACTCGCCAATCCGGAGGCTTTCTTGAGGAATCCTCCCGCTTTCCGGTGCCCTACTAGCCCGGGCTCATAATTCTCTGTCGTGGTCTGCCTTAGAGATGTCTCCAGTCCTGCGGCCTCCTCGATCCTAGTGGTCTCTGAGGCCTACGCCGGTGCATGGGGCACACCGAGGCCCGTGGATTTTGACTGGGCCAACAAGGAAGGGGCACTGGGCCGTGGTTGTGGCTCAATGATGAAGAGCATCGCACGTCTTCGCTGCTAACGTCCCATGCATTGCCATTGGCTTTGCAGCAATCTTAGGGAATCATGCCGCCATACCGCGTCTGCTGGGGTCTTTACAAATCAGGAGGGGATACACGCCAATCGCGCACCTCCCTCGTCCCAATCCTCCCGAGATCTTGCCAATTGCCGTTGCGGAAAAGCAATGACTCGTGGAGCCTAAGACTACCCACAGTGGCAGTAACATAGGTGGTAACATCACACATCTCTAGGCAAAGCAGATGATGCGACGAGTAATTAATGAGGAAAGAGAGGCATGTGGTAACATAGCTAGTTACTGTAACATCACACATACCAAGACAAGATGAGTCTACAACCTAATAAATGAAGTGTTACATGACACCACACATATGTTACTCCCCACTATAGAGGTAGTAACATAGACTAGTAACATATGCATGTTACTAGTCTAAGTTACTACCCATTGTGACTAGTCTAAGGCCAACAAGACCAACGCAACCGTCGGCCGTAGAGATGTCGCAGCGGAGGGATCGGTTCCGCCATTGCCTCGGCCTCGAGATTGGTAGGAGCGGTTCACCAGCTTTAAGACGAGGGGCTCTCAGTCTTGAAGATTCTGAAGACTTGGATGGAGAGGAACGTCTAGCCTTCGGGATGGAGGAAGCACCCGCTATATGACTATAAAGACCCGAGGGACCCCAACCATCTACATAACCGAGAGATTTCGCCCTCCGACTAAAGCTTCATATGCACCTCGTAACTGGTGTCCCCATTGATGATATATATTTGGAGGTCGCAGTGGGGCCATAACACAACCCCCCTCGCAGGGTGAACCTTGCTCTTCACTTTAGCTAGTGTTTTTTTCCTTGGGCTATTGTTTGTTTTTGCTGACTTGCTTCTTCTGTCCGGCAGTGGCGAGAAGAAGCGACGATGGAGCATGCTGGCAGCGGTGTTGGAGGCACGAGAAGCGGGACGGTTGGAGAGTGCTGGACGCCGTTGCTGAGGTGGTGGATTAGGACCGCCGCGACACGAGTTGGGAGCGAGGTAGGTGAGTGAAATGGAATGAGCATCGAGTGAGGATAAGAACAAAGAAAACGATGGTCCATTAAAGCGGACGGAAGGCAACGCGCCGCGCCGATACCCTGTTTCAGCGAATGGTTTTTGGAGCTGACATGGCGACACACCTTACTCGAAGATCTGTATATCTGCGTCCAATGGCCGTCGAAGAACACTTCAAGAATGCTTAAAACATGACGTCACACCGTTACCAAAAAGGGCTTCGCGCCTCTCTTTATAGATAAAACACCATCGTTACAACCAATCCAAACAAACGGATGTCCACAACAAGAAAAACAGGGGGAAACAAGAGGAGAGACGGAGGTTCATGCTTCGGGCACAGCAACGTCACACCGTTATACTTGGGTTTGTTTATTTGTTCAGATTTTTTTGGTATCGAGCAGCGAATCTTGGGTTCTCGATGTGGTATTCTTATAACTTTTTTGTTGTTGCATTTGTTCTTCTGATGTTCCCTCATACTTTCATTTTGAAGATCTAAAATTGGTGAAACTATAATGTTCGATATTTGATAAAAGGATTTGTGGTTTGTTTCTGGATCCAGATGAACACATATATTTTGATTTGTTGGTGGTCTGGTTTCTTTGTCCCCGTAATATTTGAATTTTTATGCACCGTGGTTGATGTTTAGATCGGTTGTGGGCAAACCATATATAAGAAGAAAGCTACGGATGGAGACCTTTTGGAGTTTTCGTCAGTCGTATTTTTGTGTAATTTCAATCTAATTGAAAGACATAAGATACAATATAGATTCTCTTTGTCCAGAAACATCAACAAGTTCGATTGCCGATTTATCATTATTTTGGTATCACTTAGGGGAGGCGAAGGTGACAAGTAAAGTTTAGTGACAACGGCAGCACGAAACCTCTGAAGTTTCAAGTTTGTGCTGTTACGCACAACTAGGCTAGCATTAAACTGATAACATCATCAAGACCATTTATAAAGTCGGCAGGATGCTTGTCGGACTCGACTAGCCTCGGCGGATTGTCTGGCGAGGTCTCCAGCACCAAGGGAGTTCGACTTGGACCCGCCGTGAAACAGTAGACGTCGCCTGCGAACGACAGGACCGTGCCGCCGATCCGGTGTTCGCACTCCACCTTGGTCCAGTGCTCATCGCCAGGTCTCGCGATGCCCATCCGCTGGTACCCGCCGAAGTTGATCACGACCGCCGAATCACTGGTCAGCTCCGCACTCAGGGGGGCCGCTCCGGGCGCTCTGGGGAGAACAAAGTCCCGCGTGTCGCTGGACAGCAGCGAGCCCAGCGGCGGGAGATCGGCGCGGGCGCCGGTTATCGGGTTCAGCACGAACACGCCGTCGGTCCTCTTGTTTACCAGGACAAGCAGGCCCACGAACGTGCAGGCGATGCGTAGTCGGCCGCCGCGGCCGTCCAGCCCCCGAATTGTCATCCGGATTTGCTCGCGGGTGGCCATGTTCAGGAAGCGGCTGTAGCGGTAGCGAGGCCGCTTGCCACGGGTGACCACGTCCTGGAGCTTGACCCAGCAGCGCGGGTGGAACCGGCGGTCCAGGGCGTCGCCGCTCGGATCCGCGGGGCATCCACGCCACGCGGTGCACACCGCGCGGAAGCGCACGTACTGGGCGACGTCTGCGCCGAGCACGCGGTCCGCGATCAGCCACGCCGGCCCGAACGACAGGCTCGCCCAGTCCCTCCTGCGGCCACATGCAAGCGGATGCATTGCAGCATCAATCGAGTCAGGCTGGCACAGCAAAAAAGACTTTCGGATAGAGAACGCAACGGAAGGCAGGAGATCTTACCAGTCAGATTCGCCGTCGGGGACAAGAACCGTCGACTCTGTCGCGGGGCACGAACCATCACCGACGTAGGCGCGCTTCGCGCGTCGGCGGCGATGCCCGCTCGACGATGGCGATGCCATATCCGGTTGGATCGCTGGACCTGGACTGGTGCGGAAATGCGGGATTGAGATGAGTATATATTGAGCGACAAAGTTTGAACGTTTTGGCAACGGATAGATGGAAGCAAATCGCTCAAATCACGGTAGCTGACCAGGATTACCGGAAGCAACTGGTTAACGAACGCTCTTTCGAAGGTTCCGAGCGGTTGGCGCGCGCGGAGCGCTCCCACGAGGGAAAACCAGCCGACGCGGTTGGTTTCCGGTTTTCCCTTTCCGTTCTGTGGTTTCGTGCGTTTTGCAGTTTAACCCTCCAATTATTAGAATTTTTGGTTTTTCCCTTTCCGCGCGATAACACAAACAAAATAACGGCCAACCACGTCGGTTCCCTGTTTCCTTTTTGTTCCCATTATATTTCTGGGAAATGAAGATTTATGGGGTAGTTACGGGCGGGGGCTACCAACACTATCAAATGTGACCTTTCAAGTAGTAAGGAAAAAACAACAACTTTTTCATACACACGAAGCAAATGCATGGTTTGACGCACGGTCATGATGACAGCAGAGGCATCGCTCAATACTGTGAATGCCAATGTGTGAATTCTCTATAGGCACAGGTGTATACTAGCAGAGGCATGGTTTGTATAACTTTAGTAAATTGGAGCACGGCGCCTCCGGCGCGAAGGAACCTCCTGCTCGCATTCGGCTCGTTTAATTTTCATAAACATCTTGAAGGGGGGCATAGGTCGAAGTGTGTGTTGGTTGTGCAGCGTGTTGGTTCATGCGACGCGTTGTCTGTCGTGGTGTCACACGGCGCCTCCGGCGCGGGAGAACCTCCTGCTCGCCTTCGGCTCGTTTAATTTTCATAAACATCTTGAAGGGGGGGGGGGGGGGGGCCATAGGTCGAAGTGTGTGTTGGTCGTGCAGCGTGTTGGTTCGTGCAGCGCGTTGTCCGTCGTGGTGTCACACGGCGCCTCCGGCGCTGGAGAACCTCCTGCTCGCCTTCGGCTCGTTTAATTTTCATAAACATCTTGAGGGGAGGGCATAGGTCGAAGTGTGTGCTGGTCGTGCAACGTGTTGGTTCGTGCGGCGCGTTGTCCGTCGTGGTGTCACACGGCGCCTTCGGCGCTAGGGAACCTCCTGCTCGCCTTCGGCTCGATTAATTCTCATAAACATCTTGAGGGGAGGGCATAGGTCGAAGTGTGTGTTGGTCGTGCAGCGTGTTGGTTCGTGCGGCGCGTTGTCTGTCGTGGTGTCACACGGCGCCTCCGGCACGGGGGAACTTCCTGCTCGCCTTCGGCTCGTTTAATTTTCATAAACATCTTGAAAGGGGGGCATAGGTCGAAGTGTGTGTTGGTCGTGCAGCGTGTTGGTTCGTGCGGCGCGTTGTCCGTCGTGGTGTCACACGGCGCCTCCAGCGCGGGGGAACCTCCTGCTCGTTTAATTTTCATAAACATCTTGAAGGGGGGGGGGGGGGGCTAGGGGGCATAGGTCGAAGTGTGTGTTGGTTGTGCAGCGTGTTGGTTCGTGCGGCGCGTTGTCTGTCGTGGTGTCACACGGCGCCTCCGGCACGGGGGAACCTCCTGCTCGCCTTCGGCTCGTTTAATTTTCATAAACATCTTGAAGGGGGGGCATAGGTCGAAGTGTGTGTTGGTCGTGCAGCGTGTTGGTTCGTGCATTTGGTTGTTTGCTAAAGTTCATGATATTCTATAAGAAGTTCACAGCTCAAGAGAAATTCTTTATACAGGTCGTGCAAAAGCCAAGCTCCTTCGCCTGGAAAGGCACGGGTTTGAAGCATGTGCAGTCACGTGTGCGTAGTAGCTAGCCACGGTTGAGGCACTAGAGGTATGTACGTGTATGCACATGTGTGGATCCTCCGGAGGCACGGGTGTGAAGCATCTGCAGTCACGTGTGCGGAGCAGCTAGCCTCGGTTGAGGCACTCGAGGTATGTGCGTGCATGCACTTGTGTGGATTCTCAGGAGGCACGGGTTTGAAGCATTTGCAGTCACATTTGCGGAGCAGCTAGTCACGGTTGAGGCACTCGAGGTATATGCGTGCATGCACATGTGTGGATTCTATGGAGGCACGGGGCCATGTAGCCTCTGTAGGCACGTGGCCATGTCGTCTCCGGAGGCACGGGCGGATGGTCTCTAGAGTCATGGGTAGGAGTTCGTTTTGGAAGTCACTGCGGTCGCACAGTTAAAAAGAGGCACTGTTGTTTATAGTGTAGTGGCACTCTCTGATGATGTTCTCTTTTCAACATGAACACGCAATTTGTAACTAAATTACATATAAATATGAGTCATTGTTAAACTGTTTTGTCACGTTTTGATTGAATTAGGCTCGCTGCCTAAATCAAAAGTTTTAGTCTTCATTCTTGCTGAAGATCTTGCTAATCTCGTCACCTATTTCATTAGCTTTGACTTGATTCATCTCGCTAAGTAAAAGAATGTACATTGCCTCTACCCTCCAGTCTTCCACTTCATCCTGTGAAATTTTGCCGACAAGAGAAGTATATTCTTAAAGTTGGTGCATAAAAGGTGTATATAAGTAAATATATATTCCAATATTTTCTATGTATTGTGTGCAGAAGATTTTCATTGAAAACTTACTGTCAAATCATCCAGGTCTTCGATGAACTTTTCACCATTGTAGAGGAATGCAAGCTTTAGAACAACAAATGGTGATAAGCCATTTTCTACCACTGGAACATCTTGCACAGTATGAAACTGCCATCTTGTATTCTTGGGATTCATTGTTTGTCCTAGTATGGCGTTGAAGACTTCTTTAATCCTAGGTACCTGGGAATTGCGTTTTGTAATTGTTTTAATATTGCAACTTGTAAAACTGAAAAAATCGTTATTTAGAAATGCTTACGATTGCCGACTTATGAACATGATATTCCTGAAACTGTCTTTTTTTTCCTCTTCAGCTTGTTCCTTTTCTTGAAGAATTCGATCTGCTTCAAATGGATCCAATTGATCTATGTCTACCTTTTCTTTCTCAAATTCCTCTGGAGTTGCTTCTCGAGGATCAATAATGTGAACTTTGTTTTTATATTTGTCCAGCATATATAGCACGTAGCGGTGATCCTTCTCGAGTGGAATGAATATCTGCGTACAAAATATTTGTTGCTTAGATGACAGTTTAATATAAAGTAATATGATAGAACGCATATTTTGTGATTTTGTTGTGGAGTAAAGGGATGTTACCATGTTTGCTGTTGAGAGCTTATTCTGTTGATGTTCTTTGTGATACATGGGAACCAGTTAATTCTTTGTTCTTAGCAATTCAGTTTTAAATTTGCTAATAGTAGTTTTGTGATTCTTTAAATCCAGTATACGCTGCAAACAATAATTACGATAAAAAACTGTCAGAAAAAACAGCTGTGTAACAATATAAAAGAGCAGGCATTGCAATATAGACAAGTTTGTGCTTTTTAAAAATTTACCGCTGCAAAGTTTGGGCATAATATTACTCTATCACTCTCTTTTGAATCTTGTCTGCTTTCCCAGATTTCTGCTATATCATCAAGCACTCTCTTTTCTATATGATGTGGTATGTTCGTCTGTGCTGGTCTTGGACCAAATACTGCCTTCAGTTGGGCTGCAGTAAGTTGCATGCTTTCGCTCTCTCTACGAATGCGCTTAAATACAATTTTGCTGCGACAGGAAAATAAATTAATTTTGGAGGTGAGAGTCAGTGAGAAACAGAATTTTATATTCTTTTTGGCCTCGGTCCAACTATTTTTAGGTGCAATAGAAAACAACTCACTTTTTGAATTCTTCCTGCCAGCTGTCGCTCATGACTATTTGGAAAAGGTCGGACGCCTCCTTTGTGTGTTGGAAGCAATGTGAATGTTTTGGGTATGGATTGGTGCTTCGTCCTTTTTTCCTTTTTGTTGCATCTGTTTCTGTCAGCGGAAGCAGATATGTAATATGTAAGCTCTCGTGATACTAAAGACATTGGTCAACCATGGGATGGGTAGGTCATTACAAAATAAGATAACCAGAAATAATTTTCTTACCTTTGCTGGTGGAAAAGAACTTTGAAGTTTCTGGTTTGAATTCTTTGATTCTTCCAGGTAGTTGCTCGCACTTTACTTGGTTTGTTTCACCAAATATGGCTATAAAAAGGAACTCTGGTTTCCACTCGGCATCTACCTTGCTATACTGCATGAAGGTCATCGGATATTCTTTTATTTTTCTTTGTTGAGATAATTGAAGAATTCAAGGAGTGCTGCTTCTAAAATAAAATTGTTGCTCTTATACTATTCACTTACATGGAAATCCTCATCGTCCTTTGTGAGATCAATGCCATTCCAGTATTTTGCAAATTGAACCATGAAGTGTCCGCATTGGGTACCCTGCTGTTTTGGCATGCAAACTCTGTTAGGTGTTTCTGCTATCCTCGACTAGTTCGGTTCACTGTTGGCTTCTAGTTCCGCTTCCCCGTAATGCTTCTTCATGAGTGCATACATCCTTTTAATCTGTGATTACGGTTTGGTTTTACTGTTGGATATTGCTATTAAGAAAGGTAATGCAAGAATTAGAAAACCAAGGTTGAATTGACGTACCAGTTCTGGGTGATCCTTATGGTGTTTTTTCCATGTATTATTTCCTGTGTGTCTGTAACTCAGTGAGTCAAGTATGTCGATGGAGCTCGTGTACTTGTTCAGCACGTACAATGTGAAGTGTTTATCTGTGTTGTGAGGTATCATAATCTGCAGTGTTTGGAGACAGAGTGAGTTAAAGTTCATTGTTGTCAGGAGAATTAAATGACATGTAACTGTGCAATCTTTAGCAAGAATGAATTATGTTTGTATATTTCTATTAACTTACCAACTTTTTGTTTAAAAGTTCTTTCCCTCTTACAAGGGGTACAAACTCTTTTAATGCTTCTTCCTCATTGAATTCTCGTAGTCCTCCTTTTCCAGGATTAACACCGAGCACAAGCTGCGACAAAAAAGTTGTCAACTTTTTAGTTGAAACATATAATCACTGAAATGATGCAAGTGTTTTCATCCAATTGGACTTCATACGTTTGCAAATTCTACGGATAGTATGGCTTTATCGGTTGTGTTGTATTGTTGCTGCTCCGTCCATTCTTCGAACAATGCGTTTACGATGGAGCCCTCCATCTGTCCATCTCCTTTTCGTAGTTGTTGCATTATGTCTTGTCCTGTAATACAATCGGGTCGCTTTGAGCTATTATATACGTTTAGGCTGCAAGCAGAAAAGGTTTATACATTAGTTAGGTCGCTTTAAAAAGGAGCAGCACTTCTCTGTTTTTTGTTTTAACAAGAGAAAGTACTTACTGTCCGCATTCTTCCTGTCCTTCTTCGCTGAATAGGTATTCATGAAGTGCCTTGGCTTTGTTCAGAAATTTGAAATCTCCTGGGACAAATGTAGGAATCTTGATTTTTCCATGGAGCCTGCTCGAAGGCTTCACCGGCCTCTTCTTGACTGAGATTTTCTTGGCTGAGCTGTTCTCAGATGATTGAGCCATTGAATGTTCTCCTGATTCTTGCTGCAAGCTTGCCAGATACGGCGTGGCATTTTTGTTGAATTCAAAGTCTTCGTGCTGAATCCGTATTGTTTTGATTTCATCGAATTCATAGCCCATGCGTGTAAGCTCATTGTATATCTTTAGTCGGTCCGGGTTAAGGCTTAAAAGAAATTCATCAACTTCTTCTTGCTTTTTCATCATTTTGTGTTTTAAGAAGTCTAAAGAGACGGTGCTGGAGGTGCCTTGCTGATTGTTTGTCGATCCTGTTTCTTCTTGAAGAAGAACATGTTGTTTCTTCTGCTCGGAAACCTGTTCTTGTGTAGTTGGTACGTCGTTGCTTCTGTCATCCTCTTTTAAAGCAGTGCCTGTTTGTTCAAGTTGCTCTGTGCTCAGGATATTGCTATTGATATTTTGCTCGTTAGTGGTGTCCGTTGCCTCTTCAGGTTGGTGTGGTATCTTGTCGTCTGGTGGTGGTTGATCTGATTCTATTGGTGGATCCTTTTCTTTGTGGTCTGTGCAAGATTCTTTGACGACGGCGTGGCTGCTGTCATGCATAAGCTCTTTGTGTTCACTGCATATATCAATAACTTCTTGCTCTTGGGTGGTTGTCGCATGCATAATATATTCCTTTGGCTCGGGATTTGGCGGAAAATCTTCTAGTACGCAACATTCTGTCTGTTGCATTTCTTTGTCTTCCCATATCGACTTCATACTTCAGCATATCTGTTAGAATAAAAAAACAATAATAAAAAAACTTATTACTAGTTGGTAGTGTGACAAAATTGTAAGGTTTTGTTTCTGAAAAGACTAACCTGTTATACACTTGATTAATGACAGTGCGGTATTGCCTCTGTGTTGACTGATTAGTTGATATATAATTTTTTTCCTCAACTCTGGTACTTGTTCTGCCTCTAAGGCCGCTGTTGTTCCATCTTTGGAGTAGTGCTTCATGTTCATGTACATATAGAATGCGCAGTCTGTTCTACATGTAGAGGAATGGTAGTAGTAAAATTGTTGCATTCGAGAAACGGAAAGAAGAGAAATGTTTTAGCAATGGTAGTAGTAATTGTTGCATTGAAAAAATGAAAGAACATAATTATTTGAGGAATGGTAGTAGTGAATCTTGCATTGAGAAAAAGAAAGAAGAGAAATGTTGGAAGTGGTTACGTGTCTTCTCCCTGAAGTGGCACCTCCAGTTTGACCTTTTTGAAATGGTCGATGCTTCTTTGTGAAAGCTGGAGCTCTGTGCTTACGTGCTTCCAGATTTTCATTAATTTGCTGGTTACACTGTTGAACAATTCTATTGTGCCTGGATATGCAGTTGAAGAGTCAAGGAGTTCAAAGCGCTGTTTTTCCATGTTAACTGTAACGGTGAAGTAATGACTGATAGTTTCGTCTTTCTTAAACTCGCGCATCGAACATGGTAGAAGGAACTGCAAAACACAAAATAAAAAGAAAACATTTGGAAATCTTCTTAGATTTAGACATGATTTGTCTGTCATGAAAGAGAACTTTGCATATCATACGTAATTGGATTTTGTTTTTGTAACAGCTGATCTGCTTACCATGTTATAATCTTGCAATTTTTCTTCTTGTTCTATGTTGAAAAATGCTCTAAGCTTGGCAGGTAGTAGTTTTTTTTTCTGATATGTGCTTGATCATTATTTTTGTAGCACATTGGATCTTTGTCGTCGGCTTCCTTTATTGAGTGATGCTTGTTTTGTCATACATACACAAAGGGAATTTGTCAGTTCAATTATAGGCAAAGTTTATCTATTTATAAACTGACATTTATCGTTTTAAACGTGATTCTTTTGCCGTGATCTTTACTTACAGTGTTGCTTAACGATAGAATCTTTCTCCCTGTGCCATTGAGTTGTTTTCTCAAGATCGTTAGCATGGGCTCGATTGCTTCGCTGCTTACTGGGTTACCGACCTTGAAGCTTTCGGCGACATGACCTAGATTGACATCGAACCTGTCCGTTGTAATGAAAAGCTCATCCCTACAAAGTATAATTGGAAAAATATTTTAGTTCACACAGAATACAGTTAAAATCGTCGTATGTAAGAATGTATTGTGTGTTAGTTACATGAACTTACCTTTCTTTCTTTGTCCATGGCTTGCATACAACGTTGTACATGTCTTCGATGGCTTTGTTGATGGCATCACTATGTTTGCCCCCTTTCTCCTTTGTGCCTGGGATGATTTTGAATTTAATGTAAATAATTTCAAGTCGCAAGATAGCAATTAAGTTTCTATTGTCTTGCTTGCTTCGATGCTAGAAGATATGCCCTGTCCAGTGTTGTTCCTTTCTTGTTCTCGTTCTGCTTCTGGCAGCATGTGATGTTCTCCTTTTTGCATTGTACATTCGAAGCTCTGTTCGTCAGTACCTTTTTGTCCAGTTTCTGCTGCATCCTCGTTTGAGTCATCTGTGCTTTTCTTAGCGTCATGTTTTTGCTTGTCAACCGTCATGTCTTGCTGGTGGTCTTTTCTGTCTTGTTTTTCAGTCTCGACCTGGTTGACAGTAACCTCTTTGCCAGGAGAATTGCCGTCGTACGACGGTGTAGGGTTTTCTTCGATAGTGTCTGGTTCTTTCTCTGAAATATCATAACCAAGTTTCTGTAGAACAATCTGTGTGTTTGCTTTATTGATTGTATCTGTGTGGTTGCCTTCTTCGTGTTTCTGCGTTGTCATTGAAAAAGCGTTAAAATAATTTAATTTGCTACTTTATTTTAATTATAGCAGCTGTGATAGGAAAATAGCGAAGCGTTTGGTGCGTGTTTTGAGCTATTTTGATTGTGAATAGGCGTTATTTTATTGAGATTAAGCTATAATTTTGTAGAAACATTTTGCGCAACTTCACCTGTTTAGCTGTCATTGCTGCTGCTGACTGTTCCACCCGTTCTTCGTTGAGTGGAGTTTTTTGGGGATCCTCTTGTTCTTTCTTTTGGTGTTCATCGTCACTGTCCTCGTTTTTGTCTTGCAGCTGTTCAATCATAGAGGTGGCTAAGTGGCAGTGCATTTGAGTTTTCATGGAGCTACTTTATATTTTTGTAGAATCAGCTTACGTAACTTTACCTCCTCAGTCGTTGCTGCTTCTGTCGTCTCTGCTACTGTTCTCGTTGCTGCTGCTGACTGTTCCGCCCGTTCTTCGTTGAGTGGAGGTTTTTGGGCATCTTCTTGTTCTTTCTTTTGGAGTTCATCGTCGCTGTCCTCGTTTTTGTCTTGTAGCTTTTCAAACATAGAGGTGGCTAAGTGGGAGTGCATTTGAGGTTCCACGGAGCTTTTTTATACTTCATAGGATCAGCTTTTGTAACTTTACCTTTTCAGTCGTTGTCGCTGCTGCCGTCTCTGCTACCTGTTGTTCGGTGAGTGAATATTTTGGGGCTTGGTCTTCTGTGACGTTGATGTCTACCGTTTGAAGAACATGTTGCCCTTCTTCAGTGGCCTCCTCTTGCTCATTGGCCTGCTCTACCTGTGATGACAGGAAAATAGTAAAATGTCAAGTGCGTATTTTTGAACTATAAGATCGTGAAGAGGTATTATGTGATTTCACCTTTTTATTTGTTGTTGTTACTGCTGATTGTTCTACCTGTTCTTTGTTGAGTGGGGGTTTTTGGGCCTTCTCTTGTTGTTCATTTTGCTGTTCATCGTCACTGTCCTCGTTTTTTTCTTGCAGCTGTTCAAACATAGAGGTGGCAAAGTGGGAGTGCATTTGAGTGAACACAGTGGTGGTAGGTGGGAGTTTATTTGAGTGTGCACGTAGCTATTTTATAATTTCATAGTTGCAGGTTATGTAACTTTACCTTTTCAATCGTTGACGCTGCTGCCGTCTCTGCTACCTGTTGTTCGGTGACTGAATTTTTCGTGGCTTGGTCTTCAGTGGCATTGCTGTCTACCGTTTGAAGAACATGTTCCCCTTGTTCATTGGCCTCCTCTGGTTGTGTTTGATGGTCTTGATTGTTGGTGCTCTCTTGAGCTTCTTGTGCCTGTTCCAACACAAAAAGTAATTAAAAAATGGGTGCATTTCTGACTGTACAGTTGCAGTTATTTTTTTATAAGACCTCTTTCTCTGCAGTGGCAAGACTGTCTATTGCTGGAAATACGACTTCTCCTTGTTTCGTGTTGTCCTCTTGTTTTTCATGTTGAATATCTATGCCAGTGCTTTCGTTTGCTTCCTTTTCCTGTTTAATAAAAATTGAAATTATAGATTGAACTTCATTTGTGTTTGAGCTACATCATACATGTGAACTTCATCGTTGCAACAATTTTTTTTGTCATAGAAACAGGCTTTGTAACCTCACCTCTTCAGCCATTGTTGTTTGAAGTTCTCTGTGTTTTTGAGTTTCCTTTGGTTGTGCTGCTTGTTGATCTTCAAGATTAACGTACTCATTTGTTTCCTGCATTTGTTCAGAGAAAAGGGTGAGTCATCCCTTATAATCCTTGTATTGCGGTGGCAGGGTGTATTAGGTAGTTCAGACATCATAAATGTTTTGAAAAGGGGTTGTTGTTGTTGAATTTTACCTCTGTGTTGATGATTGGGTTATTCATGCCTGCGTCGACTGTTTCTTTGCCAGGTATAACAGTCTCGAGTTTCTCATCGGTTGGGATGTCTTGGGCTTTCTCCTCTGTATTTGTGATGGTCATCTGCATTGTTGTGGCACTGGAAATCTCTTGTACACAAACTTCCCATTCGGTGACGCTTTCGTCTGTTTGAGGTTCATCATGGGGTTCAAGTTCAACACGGGTCGTCTCTTGCTCTTGCAGTGCTTGTGATACCTGGAGATCAAACAATACGAGTTTGCGGTGCATTTTCTTCCTACCATTATGAGTTTCCGGTGTGGGGTGTAGTGGGATGTGGAAGTTTACCTCCTCTTTGTTGTTTTCTTCTTCTTTGTCGTGTGTGATGCTAACGGTTGATTGTGGGTCAGCTTCTTGTGTTTGGTTGGCGGGACTACTGATTTGATGGTTGTCCAGCTGAGCCTGTATTTTGTTGGAGGTTTGTCAGTTAACTTATAACTCTATCCAGTTCTGAAAGGAAAAATGGATGTTCATACTGACCTGTTCACTGGTTCTGACGTCGATCGTATCTTGTGCTTGTGTTGGGGTAGTTGTTGTTGTAGCATTGTCTGTTGTGAGGTTGCTTGGTTTGTTGCATTCATTCTTGTTTTTGGGGTTGTTGACATCATCCTGCTGTTGGAGTTCATCTTGGCCTGGCGTGCTATTGGCACGTTCCTGAAAGTATTCAGACAGTTCTTTTCAGTTCAGGTATGAAAACAGGGCTTTGCTTTAGGTGCAGATGGCATCATGCATTACTATTATTTACCTGTTTCTGCCGCTTTATCTTTTTCTTGTCAATTCCCATGTCCCTTGATTTTGTTCTTCTCTTCCTTTCTTCGTCTTCTTCTTCCTTCTTTCTTTTTCTCCTTTCTCCTGGTTCTGTTCTGGCTACGACTTCTTTCGTGCGGTTGCCATCGACTAGTGTACTTGTGGCTGCTGCATCTGCTTGCTCTAGCATCTGCAGGGTCGCCTCGTCTGTTAAGTTCTTTCTGCAAATCATGTTCTGAAATTCTCTGTGTTGTTCGACAGCTTCGATCAGGGACATTGTTTGTTGCACCACTGACTTCTTGGAATTTTGATCCAATCTCTCCTCTTGTTCGGTGCATTGGTGTTCAGCCCTGGTGGTTACTCCGGGTAACTGTTTTGCTTCTTCGAGCACTTTTTGCAACAATTCCTTTATTGTTTCGAATCTTTCTTCTGATCATGTGCTGGTGCTTGTGTCGGGTTCCCTGCTTCCACTGGTGCTGACACGTGGTTCGCGCTGGCGCTTGGGTGGAGGTGGTAGCAGTTTGGTCGTGTGCTGGTGTTGCTGTTGTTTATGATGTTGTGCTGGTATCTGTTGAATTGAAGATGAAGGTGATGTTGTGCTGGTATAGAAGATCCTCTCTGCCGTTCCTTTCCATGTCTGCATTGTTTCGGTAGAATGGAGTTGATTAGAATGTAAACTGTTTTTAAAAGGAAGGGCTGATTTATGTACAATATAGTTATACCTGTATCTTGCCAAATTCATAGTCATCCGGTCGTGCTTTTCTGTCCCTTTTCATGTCTGCTCTAACTATTTTTGCTAGGTCACTCTCTTTGAGATGGTTTGCTCGTGGTAATGAGGTCTTGTCCATTGTCTTGGCAATCTTCCGCATTTCTTTGGTGTTGGTTGGCAGCAGCAGGGAGTCAAGGTACATGATTACTGGTCCCTGTGCCAAACCATTGACGTGCTTTTTGTTCTTTTTCTCTTGATCCAACGTCCTGTGCTCCTGCCTTAATTCTTTCGACGATTACCTCGCAGAAATCCATCTGTGCCATTTCTTCATACTTCATGTCCTTGACCATTATCGCTTGTTGGCTGAAGATAGCGGCGCTTGTCCTGCAGACAACGTTATGGAAAAAAAATAAGGAAAAATATTTTAACTGATTTGCTATTTGATTCTTCGTCATCTAGTTCCACCAATTTTTCTAGCTTCTCGAACAGTTCTTTTGGCTTGAAATCTGGACGTTTGAAGCCAAGGTCTGACATCAGTTCTTTCATTGAAGTTTGGCAAGTCCGTGGCCTTGGTGCTGACTTTTGCGTGCCGTTTGGGTATCCCAAGACCTTGTGGATAGCTTCCTTGATAATCTTGATTTTTTTGTCTTCGGTAGCATCACCGAAGGTTATTGTCATGCTTTCTGTGTCCAGATTGTCGTAGATGTGTGCTGCAAGTGGTCTGCAGATGGAGCCCGTTATTTGGCAGTTCTCTATGCTGCCAAATCCTGCCTTCCTAACATCTTGCCTGTGACGTTCTTTAAGTAATTTCCATGCTTTCTTGACATGAGCGAATGCTGCCCCTACCTTGATTAGGCACTTGTCTTCATTTGTTGCTTCCTCGTGTTTGTCAACTGTTGGTGCTGCCAATTCTTTTCCCCTTGTCTTTCTCCTCTTCACATCCTTCTGGCTTGATTTGGGCTGTTTCAGAAGAAAAAAGGGTTTTGTTAGAAAGGAACGTTTGATTTTGAGTGCTGAATAGTGGTATTCAAAATTAGTACATAAGTGTGTTTTTACATTGTCGTCCTCTTCTGCGTCACTATCGTGCTCTTCGGCATCATCGCCGTCTGTAGGAATGAAATCTGCATCATGTTGTTTGTCATCGTCGGCATCATCGGCATCTGAATCTTTGCTGTTGGCATCGTCTTGTTCTTCTTCTACCCTTTGTCATTTGTTTTTATTTTTGCTTTCACCTTGTTTCTTTGTGGTGGTTGGTGCTGTTGGTGGGAGTACCATTAGAGGTATTGGCTGATGCTGCAAGGTACTAGTGTCGACGATGTTTTCAACATTGTCCTTTTGCTTTTGCCTTTTTGCTCCAGGAGTAAAAACAGTGCTGGTATCTGATTTTCTCTTTTTTTCGCTTGTTGCTAGATGTTTACTCCTATTGAGCCTGGTGTAAGTTACCATTTCTGCCGCAGGTGCTTTGTTCTTTATGTTTTGTTGTGTGCCCTTTTCTGATGAATGAGGAGAGATGCTGTGTGTTTCTGCGATTTCAATATCACCGTCTTCGTGTCCTGCATAATGATCAGGTAACAAAAAAGGATATAGTTTTGTTCGAAAAAAATTGATACAGATTTAAAATATATATCTTCCACGATTATGCATAAGGAATGTGAAACTGCCAAAGGGCCTTTTTAGTTTCTTTTTCTTGGGTTAAAAAAGGTTATTAATACTGTTACTGATTGAGCTAACCAGGGGATAGAAAATATGAAATATGGTTATAAGTGCAGCTGAGGAAGTGAAGTTAGGGTGAACCATTTTCTGAGACAAAAATGCACACTCCAGGTGATATTTCATAATGGGAGCAATATCATTAAGCAGAGTGGAAGATTTACTGGGTAAGATAAACTATTTTTGAATTAAAAATAAGATAGTGTGTGAACATTTTTATGTTTTCTATAAAGAAATATATAAAAAGGGGCAGGTAGTTTTATTTGTAGAATAGTTAAGTTATTATTGTCAAGGAGAGCAGTTAAGTTATTAATGTCTCTATATAGTTTTTGGTAGATCGACAGTGGACACTTTGCTCAAACCTTTGACAGGAGCTTGCTGGATTGCATGCTCTTCCTCAGGGTCTTCGTCAGTACCTTGCTGGGTGTTAGGTTCTTCGTGAGGCTTTCTCATTGCTGCATAAAAAATGGCCAGGTGTTCGAAGCAGAGTTGAGTGTCACAGAAAAAAAAGACATGCATTGTGTGAAAAAATTTTGTATGGATAGAGAGGCACAGGTTGTTTCACTGTAGAAGCACAGGTACACCTATTCTTTGTTCACGGTTTTTCACACCAGAGGCACTTAATTTGAAAACAGTTACAGTCAGGGGACAAGGGATGTAGAAAATCTCGTGTAATTATCAGGTTTGGCCTCTCAGGATACTTGCGGGGTTTGGATCTATTGAGGTATTCTAGTTAGTGATGTGGCAGGTATAGTACGTTTAAGCACATATCGTCTGGCGAAAATTCCAGGGCGGAGAGCAATAGCATTTCTATTAAATCTCATCTGTACGCTAGTTCAATTTGTTAGACAAATTGATTTAGGGTATTGGAAAACTCGTTGGCAGCGGTGGCTAGGGTTGCTGTCCCTGGAAGTTGAAAAATCACTACGATCTACCCGGCGGAATGGAATGGGATAGAATGATAATTACCTTCAATTACTTGTGTGGTGTTCCTCGCTTCCATCGGCTTATTTTGTCGTTGCTCTTTTTTGGTTGCGATCTCCGCCGTCGGTGTTGAAGTCCTCGCCGTCAGTCGCCGCAACCGGCGGGGTTCTTGGTGTTGTCGCGGGCAGTGTTTGACGGTCTGTATGTCGAAGCGGAGGGCGGCTGGCGAACGCGGTGGCGGTTGTCCGGTGACGCGAAGTCGATTTCGAATTTGTGTTTGTGTGCAAAAGGAAGGAGGAGACCGTGCGGGAGTGACGAAGGTTTCGAGATTTACTGTGCGAGAGGGGAAGCAAGAGAGTAGAAGAAGGAGGGAGAGATGGAAACCATCGAATCGTCTCTAATCTTCAATCGTCCGTTTGAGTATCAAGATTCGTGCTGCCTGGCTGGGTTTTTTTTTGTTTGCTAGCATCTTAACAGTCAGTCGGTGGGACGCTAGCATTTTTATTTTATTAGTGGTGACACTGGTAGTGCGGAAGTGAAGCCTCTCTACAGGCATGTGGATGCAGGCACAGGAGGCACGGAAGTGCAGGTTCTACAGGCACGTTGATGCAGGCACAGGAGGCATGGAAGTGAAGCTTGTACATGGTTGGGCGTGATGCTTCTCGAGGATTGGTTTGGTATCTCCCCTCTGGGTGTACAAAAGTGTGGTAGTAGAGGTCCGAACACTCGGTTAGAGAGGCACGGTTGTGAAGTCTGTAAAGCCACGGAGGTTTGGCACCACGGGGCATGTAAGAGTCACGGCAAGTGTCATGTGAGGCACGTGGATGTAGGCACGGGAGGCACGGAATTGAAGGCACCATAGGCGCGGACTTGCGGCTTCTCGAGGCACGGGTATCAACCCTGTGGATGTACAAGAGTGTGGTGGCAGAGGCATGTGTCAGAATGCTCGGTTACAGAGGCACGGGAGGCACCAGGACCATGTAAGAGTCACAGTGCCTGTCACGTTAGGCACGTGGGTGCAGGCACGAAAGGCACAAAAGTTCAGTCACCACAGGTACGTACGTGGGGTTTCTCGAGTCACGGGTGTGGACCCTCTGGATGCACAAAAATGTGGTGGCAGAGGCATGGGTTCGAATACTCAGTTAGAGAACCACGGTTGTGAAGTCACGTGGGTGTGGCACTATGGGGCATGTAAGAGTCACAACAAGTGTCACGTGAGGCACGTGGATGTAGGAACGGGAGGCACGACATTGAAGGCAAGACGAGCACAGACTTGCAGCTTCTCGAGGCACGGGGTATCAACCGTGTGGATGCACAAGAGTGTGGTGGCAGAGGCATGTGTCAGAATGCTCGGTTACAGAGGCACGGTTGTGAAGTCTCAGGAGCCACACGGGCGTGGCACCAGGACCATGTAAGAGTCACGGCGCCTGTCATGTTAGGCACGTGGGTGCAGGCACGGAAGGCACAAAAGTGAAGCCACCACAGGCACGTACGTGGTGTTTCTCGAGTCACGGGTGTGGACCCTCTGGATGCACAAAAATGTGGTGGCAGAGGCATGGGTCCTAATACTCAGTTAGAGAACCACGGTTGTGAAGTCATGTGGGTGTGGCACTATGGGGTATGTAAGAGTCACGGAAAGTGTCACGTGAGGCACGTGGATGTAGGCACGGGAGGCACGGCATTGAAGGCAAGACGAGCATGGACTTGCGGCTTCTCGAGGCACGGGGTATCAACCGTGTGGATGCACAAGAGTGTGTTGGCAGAGGCATATGTCAGAATGCTCGGTTACAGAGGCACAGTTGTGAAGTCTCAGGAGGCACGCGGGCGTGGCACCAGGACCACGTAAGAGTCACGGCGCCTGTCACGTTAGGCACGTGGGTGCAGGCACGAAAGGCACAAAAGTGAAGCCACCACAGGCACGTACGTGGACCCTCTGGATGCACAAAAATGTGGTGGCAGAGTCATGGGTCCGAATACTCGGTTAGAGAACCACGGTTGTGAAGTCACGTGGGAGTGGCACTACGGGCACGTAAGAGTCACGACGCGTGTCACGTGAGGCACGTGGATGTAGGTACGGGAGGCACGGAAGTAAAGCCACTGCAGTGATGGACATGAGGCACTTAATTTGAAAACAGTTGCAATCAAGGGGCAAGGCACAGAGAAAATCTGGTGTAATTACCAGGTTTGAGCTCTCAGGATGCTCGCAGTGTTTGAATCTATTGAGGTATTCTAGTTAGTGATATGGCAGGTATAGTACGTTTAAGCACATATCGTGTGGCGAAAATTCCGTAGCGGGGAGCAGTAGCATTTCTATTAAATCTCGTGTGTACGGTAGTTCAATTTGTTAGACAAATTGATTTTGGCTAGTGGAAAACTCGGCTGTTGCGGTGGCTAGGGTTGCTGTCCCTAGAAATGGAGAAATCACTACGATCTACCTGGAGGAATGGAATGGGATAGATTGATATTTACCTTTGATTGCTTGTGTTGCGCTTCTCGCCTCCATTGGTCTATTCTGTCGTTGCTCTTTTTTTTGTGATCTCCGCCGCTGGTGTTGAAGTCCTCGCTTCGTCGTCGCCGGGTGGGGACTTTGCAGAAGGGTGGAGGAGACCGTGTGTGAGTGTGGAGGGTTTCGAGATTTACTGTGGGTGAGAGGAAGCAGGAGAGTAGTGGAGGTGGGAGAGATGGAAATGGTGGAACCGTCTGTAATCTTCGACGGTCCGCTGGAGCATCAAGATTCGTGCCGCCTGGCTGTGGTTTTTTTTGTTCGCTATAGCATCTTAACAGTCGTGTGAGGCACGTGGATGCATACGCCCGAGGCACGGAAGTCCAGTCTCTACAGGCACGAACATTGGGATTCTCGAGGCACTGGTATCAACCCTGTGGATGCACAAAAGTGTGGTTGCAGAGGCATGCATGCATCCGAAGACTCACTTAGAGAGGCACGGTTGTGAAGTCTTTAGAGTTACGGGCATGTGTCACCACGGGCACATAAGAGTCATGGGTCCGAAAGTGTGGTAGTAGAGGCATGGGTCCAAAAGTGTGGTAGTAGAGGCATGGGTGCGAATACCTAGTTAGAGAGGATTGGTTGTGGATCCACATGTGTGAAGTCTCTACAACCTTGGTCGTGCGGTACCACAGGCATGTGTTCGAATAGACATTTAAATAACCACTGTTTAAGGCACGGCTGTGTACGCACAAGAGGCACTGCGTTGAAGCCTATGCACGTAGGGACGTGGGGTAGAGTCACGGGAGTGATGCCTGTACATGCAGGGACGTGGGGCAGAGGCATGGGTATCAACCCTCTGGAAGTACAAAAGTGCGGCAGCTGTGGCATGCGTCCAAATACCCAGTTAGAGAGGCATAGTTGTGAAGTGTGTGGAGTCACGGTTGTGTGGCAACACAAGCACGTAGAGCATGTCACGTGAGGCACGTGAATGCATGCACACGAGGCATGGAAGTGAATCCTCTATAAGCATGGACGTGGGGTTCTCGGGGCACTGCTACTATCAACCCTCTGGATACACAAGAGTGTGGTAGCAGTGGCATGCGTGCGAATACCCAGTTAGAGAGGCACAATTGTGAATTGTCTGGAGTCACGGGCATGTGGCACCACAAGCACGTAGAGGCACGGTGCATGTCATGTGAAGCACGTGGGTGAACGCATAGAGGTACAGTTGTGAAGTCTCAGGAGACACGCTGGCGTGGCACCAGGACCACGTAAGAGTCACAGCGCCTGTCACGTTAGGCACGTGGGTTGCTACTTCTTGAGCTTGTGTTGGTTTTTCCCTTGAAGAGGAAAGGGTGATGCAGCAAAGTAGAGATAAGTATTTCCCTCAGTTTGAGAACCAAGGTATCAATCCAGTAGGAGACAACACACAAATCACCGAATACCTGCACAAACAATCAACCAACTTGCACCCAACGCGATAAAGGGGTTGTCAATCCCTTCACGGTTATTTGCAAAAGTGAGATCTGATAGAGATAGGTAAAACTAAACAAAAGATAAAGTAAATTTTTTGGGTTTTTGGTTTATAGATCTGAAAATAAAAGATTGCAAAATAGTAGATCGGAAAGTAATATGATGGAAAATAGACCCGGGGGCCATAGGTTTCACTAGAGGCTTCTCTCAAGATAGAAAATATTACAGTGGGTGAACAAATTACTGCCGAGCAATTGATAGAAAAGCGCAAAGTTATGACGATATCTAAGGCAATGATCATGAATATAGGCATCACGTCCGTGTCAAGTAGACCGAAACGATTCTGCATCTACTACTATTACTCCACACATCGACCGCTATCCAGCATGCATCTAGAGTATTAAGTTCATAAAGAACGGAGTAATGCATTAAGTAAGATGACATGATGTAGAGGAATTAACTCAAGCAATATGATGAAAACCCCATCTTTTTATCCTCGATGGCAACAATACAATACGTGCCTTGCTGCCCCTACTGTCACTGGGAAAGGACACCGCAAGATTGAACCCAAAGCTAAGCACTTCTCCCATTGCAAGAAAAACCAATCTAGTTGGCCAAACCAAACCGATAGTTCGAAGAGAATTAAAAAGATATCAAATCATGCATAAAAGAATTCCGAGAAGATTCAAATAATATTCATAGATAAGCTGATCATAAATCCACAATTCATCGAATCTCGGCAAACACACCGCAAAAAAGTGTTACATTGAATAGATCTCCAAGAACATCGAGGAGAACATGGTATTGAGAATCAAAGAGAGAGAGAAGAAGCCATCTAGCTACTAGCTATGGACCCGTAGGTCTGAGGTAAACTACTCACGCTTCATGGGAAGGGCAATGGTGTTGATGTAGAAGCCCTCCGTGATCGAATCCCCCTCCGGCAGGACGCCGAAAAAGGCCCCTAGATGGGATCTCACGAGTACAGAAGGTTGCGGCGGTGGAAAAGTATTTTTGTGGATGCCTCTGGTGGTTTGGGCATATAAGAGTATATATAGGCGAAAGAATTAGGTCAGGAAGTGCACGAGGGGCCCACAAGGGTGGGGGCGCGCCCTACCCCCCTGGGCGCGCCCTCCGTCCTTGTGGCCGCCTCGTGGCTCCTCCGACTTCATCTCCAAGTCTCCTGGTTTCCTTCTGGTCCAAGAAAGATCATCGCGAAAGTTTTATTCCGTTTGGACTCCGTTTGGTATTCCTTTTCTGCAAAACTCAAAAACAAGGAAAAACAGAAACTGGCACTGGGCTCTAGGTTAATAGGTTAGTCCCAAAAATAATATAAAATAGCATATTAATGCATATAAAACATCCAAAATAGATAATATAATAGCATGGAACAATTAAAAATTATAGATACGTTGGAGACGTATCAAGCATCCCCAAGCTTAATTCCTGCTCATCCTTGAGTAGGTAAATGATAAAAAACAGAATTTTTTATGTGGAATGCTACCTAACATATTTATCCTTGTAATTTTTTATTGTGGCATGAATGTTCAGATCCGTATGATTCAAAACAAAAGTTTAATATTGACAGAAAAACAGTAATACTTCAAGCATACTAACAAGATAATTATGTCTTCTCAAAATAACATGGCCAAAGAAAGCTTATCCCTACAAAATCATATATTCTGGCTATGCTCCATCTTCATCACACAAAGTATTTAAATCAAGCACAACCCCAATGACAAGCCAAGCAATTGTTTCATACTTTTGATGTTCTCAAACCTTTTCAATTTTCACGCAATACATGAGCGTGAGCCATGGACATAGCACTATAGGTGGAATAGAAGGTGGTTGTGGAGAAGACAAAAAGAGGGAGATAGTCTCACATCAACTAGGCGTATCAACGGGCTATGAAGATGCCCATCAATAGATATCAATGTGAGTGAGTAGGGATTGCCATGCAACGGATGCACTAGAGCTATAAGTTTATGAAAGCTCAAAAAGAAACCAAGTGGGTGTGCATCCAACTCGCTTGCTCACGAAGACCAAGGGCAATTTGAGGAAGCCCATCATTGGAATATACAAGCCAAGTTCTATAATGAAAATTCCCACTAGTATATGAAAGTGACAACATAGGAGACTCTCTATCATGAAGATCATGGTGCTACTTTGAAGCACAAGTGTGGTAAAAGGATAGTAACATTGCCCCTTCTCTCTTTTCTCTCATTTTTTTTATTTGGGCCTTTTCTCATTTTTTTGGCCTCTTTTTTCTTTCGTCTAGAGTCTCATCCCGACTTGTGGGGGAATCATAGTCTCCATCATCCTTCTCCTCACATGGGACAATGCTCTAATAATGAAGATCATCACACTTTTATTTACTTACAACTCAAGAATTACAACTCAATACTTAGAACAAAATATGACTCTATAGCAATGCCTCCGGCGGTGTACCGGGATGTGCAATGAATCAAGAGTGACATGTATGAAAGGATTATGAACGATGGCTTTGCCACAAATACGATGTCAACTACATGATCATGCAAAGCAATATGACAATGATGGAACATGTCATAATAAACGGAATGGTGGAAAGTTGCATGGCAATGTATCTCGGAATGGCTATGGAAATGTCATAATAGGTAGGTATGGTGGCTGATTTGAGGAAGGTATATGGTGGGTGTATGGTACCGGCGAAAGTTGCGCGGTACTAGAGAGGCTAGCAATGGTGGAAGGGTGAGAGTGCGTATAATCCATGGACTCAACATTAGTCATAAAGAACTCACATACTTATTGTAAAAATCTATTAGTTATCGAAACAAAGTACTACGCGCATGCTCCTAGGGGGATAGATTGGTAGGAAAAGACCATCGCTCGTCCCCGACCGCCACTCATAAGGAAGACAATCAATAAATAAATCATGCTCCGACTTCATCACATAACGGTTCACCATACGTGCATGCTATGGGAATCACAAACCTTAACACAAGTATTTCTCAAATCCACAATTACTCACTAGCATGACTCTAATATCACCATCTTTATATCTCAAAACAATCATAAGGAATCAAACTTCTCATAGTATTCAATGCACTTTATATGAAAGTTTTTATTATATCCCTCTTGGATGCCTATCATATTAGGACTAAATTTATAACCAAAGCAAATTACCATGCTGTTTAAAGACTCTCAAAATAATATAAGTGAATCATGAGAGTTCATCAATTTCTATAAAATAAAACCACCGCCGTGCTCTAAAAAGATATAAGTGAAGCACTAGAGCAAAATTGCCTAGCTCAAAAGATATAAGTGAAGCATATGGAGTATTCTAATAAATCACGATTCATGCGTGTCGCTCTCAAAAGGTGTGTACAGAAAGGATGATTGTGGCAAACTAAAAAGCAAAGACTCAAATCATACAAGACGCTCCAAGCAAAACACATATCATGTGGTGAATAAAAATATAGCCTCAAGTAAAGTTACCGATAGACGAAGAAGAAAGAGGGGATGCCTTCCGGGGCATCCCCAAGCTTAGGCTCTTGGTTGTCCTTGAATATTACCTTGGGGTGCCTTGGGCATCCCCAATCTTAGGCTCTTGCCACTCCTTATTGCATAGTCCATCAAATCCTTACCCAAAACTTGAAAACTTCACAACACAAAACTCAACAGAAAATCTCATAAGCTCCGTTAGTATAAGAAAATAAATCACCACTTTGGTACTATTGTGAACTCATTATTTATTTATATTGGTGTAATATCTACTGTATTCCAACTTTTCCATGGTTCATACCCCCCGATATTACCCATAGATTCATCAAAATAAGCAAACAACACAAAGAAAACAGAATCTGTTAGAAACAGAACAGTCTGCACAGATCCGAATTTTTCTAATACTTCTGTAACTGAAAAAATTCCTAAAAAATATGAAAACATAGGAAATTTATATATAAACCTCTTATAAAAAATTCAGGGTTTTTAAACGCTCCAGTGAATTATTAAAATTCTGAGACTGGACGCAAAAGTTTCTGTTTTTCAGCAAGATCAAATCAACTATCACCATAAGCCATCCCAAAGGTTTTACTTGGCAGAAACACTAATTAAAACATAAAACCACATCTAACCTGTGACGACCCCGGCTTAATCATGCACTAACCATACACGCAAATGCACACGATCAAGCCTAAGGACTCACTTGAAGATATCATAACACAACTCTAAAACATAAATAAAGTCATACAAGCTTAATATTACAAGCCAGGGCCTCGAGGGCTCGAATACATAGCTCGATGGCATACAAGCGTCAGCGGAAGCATCAGATATCTGAGTACAGACATATTACAGAGAGAGAGAGAGAGAGAGAGAGAGATAAGCCTTCACAGAGGCGGGGTAAAATAAAATACTATGATCGAAAGGCGTAGGCCTCCTACCCTGGACCCTCCGATCCTACTCCTGGTCGTCAAACGGCTCCTCGTAGTAGTAGTAGTACTCGCTAGGCGGGTAGTAGTACTGGTCGTCGGCTGGGGCGTCTGGCTCAGGGGCTCCGTCGTCTGGTGGCATCAAATGGAATATGGGGGAAAAAGAAAGTAAAGCAAACGTGAGTACTCATCCGAAGTACTCAGCAAGCAAGGATCTACACTACATATGCATCATTGTCAAAGGAATGGCTGTATATGTGGACTGGGGTGCAGAAATGCCAGAATAGAGGGGGAAAGCCTAGTCCTATCGAAGACTAGCATCTTCATCAATCTTCGACAGTCTTGCAGCAATAGAAGAGAACAGATGAACATAATGTAAAGTAGTAGTAGTAGTATCATCAACCTCGACCTGAGATCCTTTCTCGACTCCCTGCGAGAAAGCAATCCCAGAGCCGTACTATCCAGTTCTCATCTCATGTTCCAGTTGTACCGATCGGGATACAACTCCGAGTGTCCGTTACCGTAGGACAGGCTATCGATAGAAGTTTCTTCCCTGCAGGGGTGCACCAAGTTACCCACCACGCTCGCTTAACTCCGGTCGGACACACTTTTCTGGGTCATGCCCGGCCTCGGCTAAACAACACGCCGCAACCCGACCAAATACTTAACAGAGAGGTTAGCACGCCGGACTAACCTATGCCCCCAGGGGTCTTGGGCCATCGCCCCGGGAACTCCTGCACGTTACGTGCACC
Organism: Thinopyrum elongatum; assembly: GCA_011799875.1. NCBI lineage: Eukaryota > Viridiplantae > Streptophyta > Magnoliopsida > Poales > Poaceae > Thinopyrum > Thinopyrum elongatum. The sequence continues at coordinate 161,195,758 of CM022299.1, forward strand.
GCCGGTGAGCAGACCTAGCAACCCCTTATACAAGCGCGGTTGCGTTCCCAGTCCAACCCAGCGTGTGCCGCATCAGTCGCTGACGTCCATTAAGCTTCGGCTGAAGTATACGACGCAGAACGCCCATACTATGCCCACGTGATGGTTAGTGCTATCAGGCCAGAGGCCCCTCGGATCAAATATCCAAATCGTGGTGGATTAGGAGCGCGCGAAAATGAGCAGAGACTCATGATCGATGTGACCCCGTCGCCCCGTCTCGAGTACTTGCGGCAAGGGCTAAGAATGCCCGGCCACGCCTCGTAGTTATCTCGCGGGCACCATCCAGGTCAACCCGACTCCACATCACCTCGCATAAGCTCGCGCGGGTACCCCTCAGGGCCGACCCGTCTTTAGTATCATGGTTTAGTGTAAGTCAACTCAACAACAGTATCTGTGTGTCTGACACCAGGGGAGCCCTGAGGAATCACCCTCGATGGAACCCCACCTGATGTTAAAGTCAAGGTGAACGAAGGAGGAATCACCCTCGAGGTCCACACTTGAGGTGTTGCGCGACGATGTCGTTATCGGGGGTGGTGTAGGAGGAATCACCCTCGCTTACCACGACCGAGTAACTAACCTACAAGGTTAACATCAGAAGTGCTGACGAGGTATCACACTCGGCACTCGACGGTAACCCAGCAGTGTCGGCAACTAAGGGGAAGTGATGTGCGGTGCCAGGGTCTAGTCTTCAATCCCGATGATCGGGTCTTCTGATATCCAGCGGGGCAGTCGGGATCAAGTGGGGGTCTCTGTCGTGTCTCTACCCAGCCTATAATAAGCAGTCTAGGATAACCAGTAAGGTAGCAAGGTAGGTTACAATAAACAGGCTATGCAGTAGATATAGGAAAACAGTAGCAGTAGCAGTTCTAATGCAAGCATAAGAGAGAAGAGAATAGGCGATATAGGCATGCTCAAAATGGGGGTGCTTGCCTGTTTACTCTGAGGCAAGGGCAAGGTCGTCGGTGGTGTCGTCGGGGACGTAGTCGTACTCCTGAGCTGCGTCTGCCTCGGGAGCTACGTCAACGTCGGGGTCTACCGAGAGAGAAGAGGAGGAAGAAACAGGTAAACATAATGCAAACAAATGCAATACGATGCGTGTGATGCTATGATGCAGTGCAGGGTTGCCTAAATATGCATCTAAGTCATTTTAGTTATTTTTAGAATTATTCTGGGATTTAATAACCAGTGTGTGTGCACTATTCATCTACCGGATACGGGTCCGGAGTTACGAGTTCTTCTATGGGGTTCCGATGAAGAAACAGATGGCACGATCAGACTCGTCTCGTCGTTCTGAGCAACTTTCATGTTTTAACTTTTTCGATCCGAGCTACGGTTTAAAAGTTATGAATTTTTAAAGATTATTTGAATTTCTGGAATTAATTTTATTAACAGAAAAATGAATTATGACATCAGCATGATGTCATGCTGACATCAGCAAGTCAACAGCGGCTGTACAGGTCAAACCTGACATGTGGGTCCAGTGGGACCCACATGTCAGCCTCTGTTTCTTTAACAGTGAATTAATTTAATTACCAGGGTTAATTAGGGGGTGGACCCCACATGTCAGTGAGACATTAGGTTAAACTAATTAGTTTTCATTTAATTAAAACATTTTTAGTTTATTTAGCCATGGGGCCCACATGTCAGTGACTGGGGTTGCCCAGTCAGCACGTTGACTGGGTCAACCCAGTCAACCGGGGTCCCTCGGACCCACAGTCAGTGGCACAGGGGTGGGGCCCGCCCATGCCACATCGGCGGCGACGCCGGGGAGAGCTCCGGCGAGGCCGCCCGCGGCGGCGCGATTCCGGCGAGCGTCGGATTTCCTCCTCGGTGCACCAAATCGGTTGATCTGGGGCTCGTTCGAACGAGGTAACTCGCGCGCATCCATCTGGGCAGATGGCAGCGGCAGAGGAGGCCTAGAACGACGGCGGTGACCAGCGTGGCGGCGACCGGAGTTCGGCCATCAGCGGTTTGGGCGATGCGGGGCAAGGTAGGAGCCGTGGATGGTTGTGTTCGACTCGCGGGAGTATGGTGAGTGCAGCAGTGAGCTCAGACGCGACCTTGCGCGGCCGTAGCCACGGTGGCGACATGGCCGGCGGCGGGTAGTTCTCGGGCTCGACGGCCACTATAGCTACGGGGATGGAATCGGGCAAGGCAGAGAGGGGAACGGCGCGCACGCTCACCTAGCAGGCTCACGAGGGCCCGTTGGAGGCTTAGTAGCAGCAGAGGCGTGGATCGACGCGACGGAGCTCCGGTGGCCGCAGTTGGGGAAGACGACGATGGCGGCTAACTTGGGGGCTCCCGGCTCCAGCTTGAGGCCGGAGTAGACGTGGAGGAGCTCGGCGGAGCTCGCAGGCGTGTCGGCTGAGCTCGGGGACGATGGTGGCCGCGATAACGAGCCAGGACGGCAGCAATGGCGTTCGGTGGCCGATAAGATCGAAGGGGAGAGAGCGAGGGGAGAGGGGCAAATGGTGGGGGAAGGACCAGGGGGGACGCTCCGCCTTGCCCTTATCCCCTCGGGGTGGCCGCGGTGTCGCGGTGTCGCGGTGTCGCCGTTTGGCCGGCGCAGCGCGCGCAACCATGGCGGCGTCGACACGGCGAAGGAGCGAGAGAGGGAGGAAGGAGAAACAGGCCAGGTGGGCTGGAACGGGGCACTGTGCACTCAGGCCCAGTGCACAGTGCCTCTTTGCATTTTTATTTTCTGTTTTAATTCACAGCAGCTACTTTGCATTATTTTAAGATGGCTAAACATTTTGCAAAAGTGTGAAACTTGGTCCCACATGTGCATTGCAATTTCCAACCCTGCCACAAAAAGTCTGGACATTTTTGAAAGCCATTTGAATTTATTCAAAAATGATTTGGCAATTAAAATTGCTGGAATAGCAATTAATTAATTTCCAGGGGCAAGTTGGGATTTCCAAAAATGTTGGTTACAATTTTATAATTGCCTTGGGAATATTTGAAGCATTATGAACAATTTAATTCTGCCATTTGAAGAAATATTAATTTGACTTGCATTTGGAATTGGAATTTGAAGTTGAATTATTTCCTAATGCCATTTTATGAAGATGATCATGATGACATGGCAGGTTAAGTAGCTTATCCAGAGTGGGGTAACCTGGGGATGTTACATAACCAGAGTCTAGATGAATTATTTATTGCAAAACAGAACCAAAAAGCAAAGAACAAAAATAAAATTGGGTTGCCTCCCAACAAGAGCTTTTGTTTAACGCCCTTAGCTAGGCATAAAAACACGAATAGATCTAGGTATTGTCATCTTTGGTATGCAATCCATAAGTGGCTCTCATAATAGATTCATAAGGCAATTTAATTTTCTTTCTTGGAAAGTGTTCCATGCCCTTCCTTAACGGAAATTGAAATCTAATGTTTCCTTCTTTCATATCAATAATTGCACCAATCGTTCTAAGGAAAGGTCTACCAAGAATAATAGGACATGTAGGATTGCAATCTATATCAAGAACAATGAAATCTACAGGCACATAATTCCTATTTGCAACAATAAGAACATAATTAATCCTTCCCATAGGTTTCTTAATAGTGGAATCCGCGAGATGCAAATTTAAAGAACAATCATCAAATTCACGGAAACCTAACACATCACATAAAGTTTTTGGAATCGTGGAAACACTAGCACCCAAATCACACAAAGCATAACACTCATAATCTTTAATCTTGATCTTAATAGTAGGTTCCCACTCATCATAAAGTTTTCTAGGGATAGAAACTTCCAATTCAAGCTTTTCTTCAAAAGATTGCATCATAGCATCAACGATATGTTTAGTAAAAGCTTTGTTTTGATTATAAGCATGAGGAGAATTCAACATGGATTGCAACAAGGAAATACAATCTATTAAAGAACAATTATCATAATTAAATTCCTTGAAATCCAAAAGAGTGGGTTCATTGCTACTTAAAGTTTTGACCTCTCCAATCCCACTTTTATCAATTTTTGCATCAAGATCTAAAAACTCCGAATCATTGGGATGCCTTTTAACTAAAGTTGACTCATCTCCAGTCCCATCTTTATCAAGATTTATATTGGAAAACAAAGATTCAATAGGAGTCACATCAATCATTTTAAGATTTTCATCATTATTTAAAGATTCTGGTTTAGCGGCCATCTTATTTACTAAGGTAGCTTGTTTATCAGAAATTTGGCCTACTAAATTTTCAAGATGTGCAAACTGAGATTTCAAACCATAAAATTCCTTAGACATATCATCGAGCTCTTTATTCATGTATTCCATAAAACTTTTCTGCTCCTTAAGCACGTTTCTAAAGAAATTATTATGCTCAAATTGCAAAGACATGAAGCTCCTAACATTATTTTCAGTTTCTTCCAACCTCCTAAAGTGAGGATCAACATTCTTTGGTTGAGCCATCGAGACAAAGCAAACAATCCAACACACGAGCACACAAAAAGCAAACAAAGAAGACGAACGGAAGAGGGGCGAAGAAAAGGCAAAGAGAGGGGTGAAGAAAAAGGCAAATCTTTTCGAAAATTGTTTTAGAAGTGGGGGAGAGGAAAACGAGAGGCAAATGGCGAATAATGTAATGTGAGAGATGAGAGTTTATGATGGGTACTTGATATGGCTTGACTTGCCGTAGATCACCCTGGCAGCAGCACCAGAAATTCTTCCTGCTACTTCTTGAGCTTGCGTTGGTTTTTCCCTTGAAGAGGAAAGGGTGATGCAGCAAAGTAGAGATAAGTATTTCCCTTAGTTTGAGAACCAAGGTATCAATCTAGTAGGAGACAACGCACAAATCACTGAATACCTGCACAAACAATCAAACAACTTGCACCCAACACGATAAAGGGGTTGTCAATCCCTTCATGGTTATTTGCAAAAGTGAGATCTGATAGATATAGGTAAAACTAAACAAAAGATAAAGTAAATTTTTTGGGTTTTTGGTTTATAGATCTGAAAATAAAAGATTGCAAAATAGTAGATCGGAAAGTAATATGATGGAAAATAGACCCGGGGGCCATAGGTTTCACTAGAGGCTTCTCTCAAGATAGAAAATATTACGGTGGGTGAACAAATTACTGCCGAGCAATTGATAGAAAAGCGCAAAGTTATGACGATATCTAAGGCAATGATCATGAATATAGGCATCACGTCTGTGTCAAGTAGACCAAAACGATTCTGCATCTACTACTATTACTCAACACATCGACCGCTATCCAGCATGCATCTAGAGTATTAAGTTCATAAAGAACGGAGTAATGCATTAAGTAAGATGACATGATGTAGAGGAATTAACTCAAGCAATATGATGAAAACCTCATCTTTTTATCCTCGATGGCAACAATACAATACGTGCCTTGCTGCCCCTACAGTCACTAGGAAAGGACACCGCAAGATTGAACCCAAAGCTAAGCACTTCTCCCATTGCAAGAAAAACCAATCTAGTTGGCCAAACCAAACCGATAGTTCGAAGAGAATTACAAAGATATCAAATCATGCATAAAAGAATTCCGAGAAGATTCAAATAATATTCATAGATAAGCTGATCATAAATCCACAATTCATCGGATCTCGGCAAACACACCGCAAAAAAGTGTTACATCGAATAGATCTCCAAGAACATCGAGGAGAACATGGTATTGAGAATCAAAGAGAGAGAAGAAGCCATCTAGCTACTAGCTATGGACCCGTAGGTCTGAGGTAAACTACTCATGCTTCATCGGAAGGGCAATGGTGTTGATGTAGAAGCCCTCCATGATCGAATCCCCCTCCGGCAGGACGCCGGAAAAGGCCCCTAGATGGGATCTCATGGGTACAGAAGGTTGCGGCGGTGGAAAAGTATTTTTGTGGACGCCTCTGGTGGTTTGGGCATATAAGAGTATATATAGGCGAAAGAATTAGGTCGGGAAGTGCACGAAGGGCCCACAAGGGTGGAGGGCGCGCCCTACCCCCCTGGGCGCGCCCTCGGTCCTTGTGGCCGCCTCGTGGCTCCTCCGACTTCATCTCCAAGTCTCCTGGTTTCCTTCTGGTCCAAGAAAGATCATCGCGAAAGTTTTATTCCGTTTGGACTCCGTTTGGTATTCCTTTTCTGCAAAACTCAAAAACAAGGAAAAAACAGAAACTGGCACTGGGCTCTAGGTTAATAGGTTAGTCCCAAAAATAATATAAAATAGCATATTAATGCATATAAAACATCCAAAACAGATAATATAATAGCATGGAACAATCAAAAATTATAGATACGTTGGAGACGTATCATGGGTGCAGGCACGAAAGGCACAAAAGTGAAGCCACCAGAGGCACGGACGTGGGGTTTCTCGAAGCGAACATGTATCAACCGTCTGGATGCACAAAAGTGTGGTACCAGAGGCATGCTTCGGAATACGCAGCTAGTGAGTCACGGTTGTGAAGTCTCTAGAGTCATGCATGTCTGGCATCACGAGCACGTAAGAGTAACGGTAGGGGCGTGGGGCTTCGCGAGGCACTGGTCTCAACCCTCTGGATGCATGGTGGTGTGGTAGGAGAGGCATGCTTGCGAATACTGAGGTAGGGAGGCACCATTGTGGATGCACATGTGTGAAGTCTCTAGAGGCATGGGTGTGTGGCACCATAGGCATTGGTTCGAATACTCATTTAGAGAGTCACGCCTGTACTCAGGCCAGATGCACACAATGCTGTAGGTTGGTGGCATTCGGCAGGACATGGTTGCACAGAGGGGGAATGTCTATGGACGTGAGGCACGCATGTCTAGGGACGGACTTGGGGCTTCATGGGGCATGGTTATCAACCCTCTGGATGGACAGTTGTGAAGTGTCTAGGGGCACCGACTTGTGTTTGAATACTCGGTTAGAGAAGCAACAAGGAACTACATGAATAAAAAGAGTTTGTTGCTTCATTATCACAGTATGAGGTGCGGTTAAACCATTTTCTGAGGTTTCGATGGAGCTAGGCTCGTTCGCTTATCAACAACTTTTAGATTGCGCTGTTTTCGAAGATCTTTCTAATCTCATCACCCATATCGCTGGGTTTGATTTCATTCTGTTCGCTAAGTAACAGCCTGTACAGTTCTTCTGCTTTCCATTGTTCCGTGTCATCCTATAAAAAATTCAGCAAAAGAAGGAGAAAAAACACATCAGAATTAGTTCATGCAGTTGTATGATATCTAGCAGATTTTGTGCGAGTTTTCAGCGAAAACTTACGTCGAAATTATCTATGTCTTGGATGAAGTCGTTGCCATCAAAGAGATACGCGAACCTTAGAACACCAAACGGAGTTTCACCTTTGTTTACTTTTGGAACGTCTTGTACAAAATGAACGTCCCATTTACTCTTTTCCTTTTCGAATTTTTCATCGAGTAATACTTCGAAGACTTCTCTAAACCTGGGCACCTGGGAATTGCATTTTTTTTGTTTTAGAGAGACATGTAGTGTAATTTGTAAAACTGAAAGATGATGTTATTTACAATTCTTACCAGTTTGTCTTTATGGTTGTGGTATTTTTTATGCTCCCTTTTTTTTCTCTCTTCGTTGCTTTCCATCTCAGCAATTGCATTACTTACTCGGTCATCAAGCATACCTCGATCACGTAGATTTTTTAGGTATTGTTGCCTCTTTAATTCTTCAAGAGAGGTTTCTTCAGGTTCGATAATTTGAAATTTTCTTGTATATCTGTCAAGCACGAATAGTATGTACCGGTCTTTCTTTTCGAGTGGCATGAAGACCTGCGGTACAAAAGTTTTATTGTTAGAGGAGAGTTTAGAATAAAGTATTCTGTTTGAAATGCTTATTTTTATTTTGTTGTATGGAAAACGCTATTACCATTTTTGCTGTTGAGAGCTTCTTTGATTGACAGTGCTTAAGGAACAAGGGAACCAAGTTATCCTTCTCTTGTTTGAAATTATCTCTGAACTTCGTGAGAGATTTTGTTGTATCCTTTAAACCCAGTATGTGCTGCAGACAATAAATAAATAAGATAAAAACGAGTTAGAAAAAACAGATCGGTACCAAGAAATTAAACAGTCGTTGCAAAAAGATAAGTTTAGATGATCATTGTGGTTTTTTGAAATTTACCTCTGCAAAGCTTGGGCCTAATAATAGTCTATGTCTTTTGTGTGAAGTTTGCATGCTTTCCCATATTTCTGCTAACTCATCGAGCACCTTGTTTTCCATACCTTGACGTTTGTTCTTCTTTGCAGGCCCAAATACTTCCTTCAGGTTTGATCCAGTAAGAGATGTGTTGTCGCTCTCTGAATGTTGCCGCAAGTATACTTGTTTTCTGCTCACAGGCAGGACATTAGAAGAAATTTTTGTTGAGAAAAGTCATTAACTAACAAGCTCATAAACAGGAATTTAAGGTTCTTTTTAGTTTCCTGTCTTATTTGTGTAATTGCCGCCTAACTTTAACTCATTTCAGGTGCAAAAGAAACCAAGTCACCTTTTGAATTTGTTCTGCCATCTGTCACTCATGACTATCTGGTAGAGCTCGATCGCCTTATCAACCTGATGAAACGAATGTCGATGTCCCGGGTATTTCTTGCTGCTTCCTGATTGATGCTTGTTGTTTGTCACTCGCTCTGTCAAAACAGATAAATATTTATGGCTGTTGTTTCTAAAAGAAATATTTGAAGCTCTTGTCATGTTGAATGATAGTAAAAAGGAAATTAGTTATATTACCTTTCATGGGAGAAAAAAGGTTTATAGTCTCTGGTTTGAAATCTTTGAGTTTTCCAGGAAGTTGATGCTGCTTTATTTGGTTGGTTTTACCGAATATGAGTGTGAATACGTACTCTGGTTTCCATTCCCCGTCCACCTTGGTAGGCTACAGGCATGTCAAAATGTATGGTTTATAGTTACATTGTTCACGATTGTAAATAAACTAATTACGCTAATAAAGAAATCAAGTTATTCGACGTGTATGTAGTTTTAATTTACATGAAAATCCTCCCTGTCCTTGACCAGTTCATTCCCATTCCAGTATTTTGCAAATTGGGCCGTGAAGTGTCCGCATTGTGTTCCCTCTTGTTTTGGTGTGCAGATCCTGTTAGGCCTTTCTGCTATCCTTCCCCAGTTTGGTTCGTTATAGTCTTTTAGTCGATGATACTTGTTCATCAGTACGCACATCCTTCTCATCTGTTATTTCATTTTGGTTTTGTTGTTTGGGTGCGGCATTGAGAAAAGTAAGCGTATCGTACTATCACGAGGAAAAGAATAAATCAATGTACAAAAGTACGTACCAGTTCTGTTCGATGCAAATGGTGTTCACTCCAAGAGCTATCGGCGTAGTTCAGTGAGTCAAGAATGTCGATGGTGCCTCTGTACTTGTTCAAGACATAGAGCGTGAAGTGGCTGTCTGTGTGATGAGGTATCATGATCTACGTTGAGAGAAGATCATTGTTGATGTAAAAATTAAATTTCATTTAATTGTTGAAGCTTAAGGAGAATAAGTCATGTGTTCAGTAATAATTCTGAACTTACCATCTTCTTATGTAGGATGTTTTTACCTCTCACGAGGACTTCAAATTCTTTTAGTGCCTCGTCCTCGTTGAATTCTGATAGCTCTCCTTTTTTATAATTGAGACCGAGCACCAGTTGCAAGAAAGAGAGTGTGTGGTTTTAGTTAAATATTCTATCATAGGTAATGACGGTGGTGTTTTTGTGGGTGAGGTATGCATACATTTGCGAAATCTGCAGGGAGTACAGTTATATCGTCTGGGTTGAATTGTTTTTGTTCTGTCCATTCCTCCAATAACGTGTTTAGCATGGAGCCCTCCATTTGTGTTTGTCCTTTTCCTGCCTGTTCCTTCAAGGATTTTCCGGTAATGTAATCTTCTTGTTTTGAGCTTTTATATACCCGTTGACTGCAAGCAAGGAGGGTTTAGAACTAGGTGAGTGAATGGTTAGTTGGATTTTAGAGGATCTACAGCTCTCTGGTAATTGTTTCCATGGAAGAAGGAGAATCTACTTACTCTCCGCAATCTCTCTGTCCTTGTCGGCTCATCAGATATTTAAATAGTTCCATGGCCTTTTCTTTGTAAATGAAATCTCCTGGAACAAGTGTTGCAATGTTGACTTTCCCAAATATCTTGCTTGGTCGCTTCAATGGCCTCTTAATTGAGATTACGTTTGCTGAGCTGATCTCAGATGATTGAATCGTTGAGGGTTTTGGGGAACTTGTCTGCACTCTTGCCAGATGCCTTGCCTTTTTCTTGTCATGACCTAACTGTGCCTGCTCGTTAAGCTGCTCAGATGTTGGTGTTTCCTTTTGTGTGTTGTTGTTTTTGATGCTCTGTTCTACTGAGACTGCAGCATTGTGTTTCCTCTTTTGAAGTATCTTTTGTTCTAAATCCTTCTCTTTCCGCTTCTTTTCTTCTTGTGCATGTTTCGCCTCAGGTGATGTTGCTGATATGCGATCTTCGCCAATAGGGTTCTTGTTCTATTTGGAAAGCTGTTGTTGGTGAGTTGGTATGCTCTTTGTCCTGTTGTCCACTTCTAAAGGAGAGCCTGTTTTGTCTTCGGTCTTTTTATCTGGGGGTGGTCTGTCTGGTTCTATCGGTGGATCCTTCCCTTCCTCTTCCTTTTGAAAATCAGTGTCTAGTTCCGCATGTTGTTCCCTCTGTAAATCAGCATCTGTTTGGGCATGTTCTTCTGTGAGTGTTTCTTCAGTCACTTTGGTAGTATCCTTGCTGCTTACATGATAATCTTATTTCTCCTCATCGCTGCTTGCATCATTAATCTCAATAACTTCTAACTTTGAGCGCTTGTCCCAATGTGCTCGGGAGTTGGAGGAATCTCTTGTTCTAGTATGTCACAATCTATTCGTTGCATTTCTCTGTCTTCTATATCGACCTCACAGTTCAGCATATCTGTTAAAAAAAATTATTGGTGTGTGTCTGAAAATTAGATAAGTAAAATTTTACTTTGTTGTCTTTAGAAAGAGAAACCTGTGGTGTAGCTGATTATTTGATAGAGAATTTTCTTCCTCAACTCTAGTACTTGTTCTTCTGTTAGTAGCACTGTTTTTCCATCGTCGGTGTAGTGCTTCACGTTCATGAACATATAGAACGCACAGTCCAATCTGGAAGTAGAAGGATGATTGGTTATTGTCGCTGTCCAAAGACGTTTGGGCAGTTTAGATGAAGTTGCCCTATTGTCCTATGTTTTTTATGAATTGTATTAATAATTGTTACAGTGAGTAAGGAAAAGGAGAAAGGTTTGTAGTGCTTACGTTCCTCCCTGAAGTGGCGCCTGCATTTTGACCTTTTTGTAATGGTCAATACTACTTGGAGACAGTTGGAGCCATGTGCTTATTTGCTTCCATATCTTCTTTACTCTGCTTGTTACTGTGTTGAAGTAATCCATTGTGCCTGGATATTCAATTGTTAAAGAGTCAAGGAGTTCAAAGCGCTCTTTTTTCATGTTAATTGTAACAGTGAAGTAGTGACCGATAGTTCCTTCTTTATCAGGCCCGCCTATGCAAACTGGTAGAAAGAATTGCAAAATGCAAAATAAATAAATAAGGAAAACACTTTGGGATCCTTCTTAGATTTAGTCATGATTTGTTGATCGTAAAAAGGAATTGTGGAGCCATGATTGTATCTCTTATCTGTAACATGAGATGTGCTTACCATGTCGTAATCTTGCAGTTGTTCTCCTTCTTCCACATCAAGGAATCTTTTAAGCCTTTTAGGCATTGTTTTATCTCTGACGTGTGCTTCGTCTTTATTTTTCAACTCCAATGGATCTTCTTGATTGGCTCTGTGTATTGCTTCCTGCTTGTTTTGTCACACATGCATAAAAGAAATTTGTAAATTCAATTGTACACAAAGGTTGATTGATCGGTAGACTGATATTCATTGTTGAAACTTGAGCTTTTGCCGTGATCTTTACTTACGGTGTGGTATATTGATAGAATCTTTCTCTTTGTGCCCCTGAGTTGCATTTTCAACATTAGTAGCATGGGATCGATGGTTTCGCTGCCCACTGCATTTCCAATCTCGAAGCTTTGTGCCATGTGGCTGACCTTTACTTGTGACCTCTCTGTTTTTATTAAAATATCGTCTCTGCAACATATATATATATATATATATACATACATACATACATACATATAAAATGTTTAAGGGAGGAAATCATTGGAAGAAATAATTCTTTGGTGGTAAGATGAACTTACCCTTTGTCCTTTGTCACTGTCATGACATTGTTGTACAGTTGTTCGATGGCTTTGCTCATGTGATCACTATCTTTGATCCCTTCCTCTTTTGTGCCTTCCTCGGTGGCAAGGTTTTGCATGATTAATGGTTCACGTTATGTTTGAGTGCCCTCCTAGGTTACTGTCGTGCTTGTGGCGACAACCTCTTTTACAGCACAATCTTTCTTGTCTGATGGTGCGGCGTTTTTCTTGATGTTGTCTGACTCTCTCTGGAATATCTGCTCCATGCTTTTCCAATGCACTGTGACCCTTTGCTTCTTTGCTTGTGTCCGTGTGCGTGTCTTGTTGAGGTTCTGCGTTATCATGCAAAAGCGTGGTTAAAAAATAAATAAATATGCTCGTTATTTTCATTGTAGTTTAGTGTCTGTTCCCGAAGAAAAATACTCAAATGTTTAGTGTGTCTTTGAACTTTTTTATTGTAGCTTCACCTTTTCAGTTGTTTCCGCCGCTGCTGTCTGTTCGACCTTTCCTTCGCTAAGTGGAGGTTTTTGGACCTCCTCTGGATCTTTGTCGTGTTGTTCATCGGTGGTGTCGTCATTTTTGTCTTGTGGCTGTTGAGACATAGAGGTAAGTAAATGAGATTGCATTTGTGTCTGTGTTCACTCAAATTTCTAATTTCATAAAAGCAGCTTATCTCACTTCAACTTTTTGATCTTTTGCGCTGCTGCCATCCCTGTTATTTCTTGTCCGGACAGTGAAGGTTTTCTGGCTTGGTCTACAGCGGTGACGCTGTCTGTCGTTGGAAGAACATCTTCCGCTTGTTCCTTTCCCTTATCTTGTTGTGTTTGTTGGTCTTGAATGTTGGTGCTCTCCTCTGTTTCTTGCATCTGTCGGAACGCAAAAAGTAATTAAAACGTGTCTGCGTTTCTGTCTGTGGATGTATTTTTTTATATGCTATAGAAACAGGTTTTGTAGTTTGACCTCTACATTCATTGTCTCCGGTGCCTTGTCTGTTACTTCTTCTTTGTCTTCTGAAGTTTTTGGACATTGTCGAGCGGCAGCAGCACTTTCTATCGCTTGTTGAGACACATCTTCTGCTTCATTTGTTTCTTTCTTCTGTTCAATCAAAAAAATGTAAATAAAGTTGGGACTTCATCTGTGCATGCATAACTTTTTTCTTTTGATGTTGTAGGAGCAGGTCATGTAACTTCACCTCTTCAGTGTTTGATGCTGGTGGGATCTCTTCTCGGTTGTGTTTGTCAGCTGAAGACTGCTCTTTAGTTGGGGTACTGGGTACTATTTGAATCACAATTTACCCTTGTTTTTTGGCTTGCTCCGTTTGTACTTCTTGCTGTTCTTTGACATGAGCGTTCTCGTTTGTTTCCTGCGTCTCATGAAAGAAAAAACGTCATTCATTCCTTGTAATTCTTGTATTACTGTGGCAGGTTGTACTGGGTAGTTCATTCCTTATAAATTTTTGAAAAACGGTTCTTGTTGAATTTTACCTTTGCGCCGGTGGTTGGGATATTCGTGTGTGCGTCCACTTTTTCTTTGCTATGTATACCAGCCTTGGGTGTGTCATCAACTGGTATGTCTGAGGCTTTCTCCCCTGTATCGGTCATCTAGAATGTTGTGGCGCTGAAAAGCTCTTGTCCATCAACTTTCTATTTTGCATGGGCATCCTCTTGCTTTTGCTGTGCTTGTAATACCTGATAGATGAAACAATATGAGTTAATGGTATTGGGCAAAGTGGGTTTGGAAGTTTTACCTCTCCTTTGTTGTTTTCTTCTTGTTTATCTTGTGTGCTGTTAACGGTCGATGGTAGATCAGCCCGTGCCTTGTTTGCGGGACTGCCGATATGATGCTTGTCCAGCTGAGTGTATATTTCATTGCAGATTTTTTAGTTAACTCAAAACTGTATCTAGTTTAGAAAGAAGAGACTGATTAGAAAGAAGAGACTGATTTTTTATACTCATGTGTTTGCTGGTTCTGATCCTGTTCGTCTCTTGTACTGCTCTTGTGGACGTTGTTGAGGGAGCATTATCTGTTGTGGGGTTGCTTGTTTTATTGCTTGCATCCTCTTCCTCGGTGTTCTTGGCATCATGCTGCTGTTGGCCTTTATGCTGGGGTGGCATTTTGTTGCCGTGTCCCTGACAGTATGAAAGACAGATTTTTTAAGTTCAAGTTTGAAAGCATGGCTTTTGAGTCAGATGGATGATGTATTTGTTCTCATTTACCTGTTTCTCTTGTTGGTGCTCTGCTTCTGTAGCTACTTTTTTACCTTGGTTTTGCTGTCCTTTGGTACTTGCTGTGTTGGTTAATACGCGCTTCTTGCTCTGCTTGTTTTGCACCTTGTTCTATTCTTTTGTCTCCCTCCGGTTAATTCTCGAGGTTTGTGTTTTTGATTTTGTTATTCTTTTCTTCCCTTGGTGTTTGTTTTCTTGGTCTTCTTCTTCCTTCTTTCTTTTTCTCCTCCCCCCTGCTTCTGCTGTGGCTATGACTTCTTCCGCGTGGTTGCCATCGACTAGTGTAGTTGTGGCTCCTGCGTCTGCTCGATCTAGCACCTGCGGCGTCGTCTCGTTTGTTAAGTTCTTTCTGCAAACCATGTCCTGAAATTCTCTGTGTTGTTCGAAAGATTCCATCAGGGATTTTGCTTGTTGCACCACTGACTTCTTGTATTTTTGATCCAATCTCTCCTCTTGTTCGGTGCATTGGTGTTCAGCCTTGGTGGTTATTCCGGGTAACTGTTTTGCTTCGTCAAGCACTTTTTGCAACATTTCATTTATCCTTCCTAATATTTCATCTGATCCTGTGCTGGTGCCTGTGTCGGGTTCCCTGCTTCCACTCGTGCTGACACGTGCTTCATGCTGGCGCTTGGGTGGAGGTGGTAGCAGTTTGGTCGTGTGTTGGTGCTTCTGTTGTTGTGCTGGTATCAACTGTATTGAAGACGAAGGTGTTGCTGTGCTACTATAGAAGATCCTCTCTGCTGTTCCTTTCCATGTCTGCATTTTTTCGGTAGAATGGACTTGGTTAGATTGGAAACCGTTTTTATAAGGAAGAATGGATTTATATACAACAGAGCCATACATGTATCTTGCCAAATTCATAGTCATCCGGTCGTGCTTTTCCGTCCCTTTTCATGTCTGCTCTAGCTATTTTCACTAGGCCACTCTCTTTTAGATGGTTTGCTCGCGGTAATGAGGACTTGTCCATTGTCTCAGCAATCTTCCGCATTTCTCTGGTGTCGGTTGGCAAAAGCAGGGAGTCGAGGTACATGATTACTGGTCCCTGTGCCAAACCATCGAGGTGCTTTTTGTTCTTTTTTTCCTGAGACAACGTCCTGTGCTTCTGCCATTCTATGGCTCCTGCCTTAATCCTTTCGACGATTACCTCGCAGAAATCCATGTTTGGCATTTGTTCATAGTTCATGTCCTTGACCATTATCGCTTGTTGGCTGAAGATAGAGGCGGTTGTCCCAGAGACAACATTGTGGAAAAAAACAAGGAAACATATTTTAACTGATTTCCTGTTTGATACTGGGTCATCTAGTAGTACCAATTCTCGTAGCTTTTTAAATAGATCTTCGTGTTTGAAATCTATTTTGTCGAGGCCAAGTTCTGAGACCAGTTCCCTCATTGTATCGGTGGAAGTCCGTGGCCTTGGTGCTGACTTCTGCGTGCCGTTTGGGTATCCAAACACCTTGTGGATGCCTTCCTTTGTTATCTTGATTTCCTTCTGGTCACCAGCGTCACCGAACGTTATTGTCATGCTTTCTGTGTCCAAGTTGTCGTAGATGTGTGCTGCAAGCGGTTTGCAGATGGAGCGCGTTATTTGGCATTTCTCTATGCTTCCAAATCCGTCCGTCCTAACATCTTGTTGGTGACGTTCTTGAAGCATATTCCATGCTTTATTGACCTAAAGAAATGCTGCCCCTGCCTTGATTTTGCATTTGTCCTCATTTGTTGTTGCCTCATGTTCATCATCCGTTGGTGCTGCCAATTCTTTTCCGCTTGTCTTTCTCCTCTTTGTGCGCTTCCGGTTTGATTTTCGCTGTTGAGAAAAAGAGGGTTTTGTTAGAGAGGATCATTTGGTTTTCATGGGTGAAAAGTGGCAGCAAAAATTTGTAGAGAAAATGTGTTTTACATCATCGTTGCTGTCCTCTGCGGCATCGTCGCCCTCTGTTGGAATGAAATCATCATCATGTTTTGTGCCATCGTCGGCAGTATCACACTCTGGCTCTTTGCTGGCATCATCCTCGTCTTCTTCCACCCGTTGTCATTTGTTTTTCTTCTTGCCTTCAGTTAGTTTATTCTTGACATGTGGAGGTGCTGGCGGGAGCACCATTAGAGGACTTGGCTGCTGCTGCAAGGTAGGACCGTCGTTGATGAGTTGAGTTTTGTCCTTTCTCTTTTGTCTTTTTGCTCTAGGAGGAACAACAGTCTTGGTTTCTGATTGCCTCTCTTTTCTGCTGCTAGTTACTTGTTTTTTGCTGCCCTTCCTGCTGAAAGCTAGTGCTGGCACTTGCTCAGGTGCTTCGTTGTCTATGTTCTGCTTTGTTCTTTTTTCTGACGGGTCAGGAGAGATGCCTAGTGGTTTTGGATATTCAATATTAAGTTCAGACAGTATCATTTCAATATCTCCTCCTCCATGACCAGCACGATGATTATGTAAGAAAAGGTGGATGTAGTATCATCGAAAAAATGGGATATAGTTTTAAAACTATGTCTTGCACGACTATACATAAAGAATCTGAAACTTAATCTACATAAACTCATAAGATAGCCCTTTCCTTTCATTTCTTGACCTAAAAAGGCGATCAATCCATTCTTTTCTTGTTATATCAAGTCTTCCTCCCCCTTGGTTTGGTCAATCAGTGATAGAAATTAGGGTCAGGTGTCAGCAGTATGACTGCTGTGAAGTTCAGTGAAGTGAGGGGAAGTGTTTTTTTATAGGCAAAATACACCACAAATGATATTCTGTAAATTGGTGGAATAATTGTAAGGTTTAGAGGATAAGATAAAATGTTTTTGAATGAATAATAATACACATTGTGTGAAAAATTTCAATGAAGTGTAATTTTCCAGGATTGTGTGGACGTAAGTGGTTAACTTACTACTGTTGCTATATAGTTTTTATTATATGGATTGTGTGAGCCTTTTATAGTACCTTGCTGCACATTAGGCTCTTCCGCAGGTATCCTGTTTTCCTTGTTACCAGTCCTTGCTGCATAAAAATGGCCAGGTGTTAGCAGCAATAGAAGCAGAATTGAATTTCACAGCAAAAGAGGAGATGCATCCCGTGGACAAAAAAATGGCATTGTCGGAGAGGCACAGGTTGTTTCACGCTATAAGCACAGCTAGACCTATTCTTCGAGCACGTATTTTAATATGAGAGAGGCACATAATTTGAAACAGATACAATCAACAGATATAAAGAATCTGGTGTAAGTACCAGGTTTGATGTGTAAGGATGCTCTCATGGTTTGAATCTACAGCGGTGTTCTAGATAGTTCTGGCATGTACAGTACGTTTTAAGCAAATATCTTGCGAGCAAATTTCTGTGGCGGGTAGAGGTTGCATTCTATTGCACACGTGTCTACCATATTTCAATTTTGTTAGACAGGTTTAAACAGACTATTCGAAAACACGGTTGGTGTGGCGGCTAGGGTTCATGTCCGTGAAAAAGGGGAAAAATCGCTTCGATCGACCTGTGGTAATGGAATGTAATGGATTAATATTTTTTTACCTTCGATTGCTTGTGAGGGATTCATCGCATCCATCCGCTGGTTTTTGTCCCTGCTCTCCTTTGGTATCTCCGCCGCCGGTGTTGACAGCACAGGTCCTCGCCGTCAGTCGCCGCCGCCGGGAGAGGTTTTTGGTGCTATCGCGGGCACCGACCGACTGTCTGTATCTCGAAGTGGATGGCGGCTGGTGGGTGAGGCGAACTCGATTTCGATTTTTGGTTGGTCTGCTGGATTGGACAATGGGGGCAGAAGGAGAGAGGAGGGTGTTCAAGAGAGGGGAACTGGCGAAGTGTTCGAGATTTTCGGTGCGAAAGGAAAAGCAAGAAGGTAGTAGAGCGAGAGAGGGAAATGGTCGAACCGTCTCGAATCTTTGACCGTCCGTTTGGACATCAAGATTGGTGCAACTTTCTGTGGGCTTCGATGGGCTTGGTTTTTGCTTGCTTGCTCAACTGTCGGTCGGTGGGACGCTAGCATTTTTTTATTTTAGTGTGGTGACAGCCATGGGGGGCATGGTTTGGCGTTACCCAAAGTCACGTTCATGCTTCTTCGTGTTCCAGTTCATTTGGAGGGGCATGGACATGAACTCATAGGAAGCACGCTTACCTATTAGGCAGAGCACGTTCGTGTCTGCGCGTGTTACAGACGTTTTCTTTGACATTTCACGGTGAGACGCGTGGAAGTGAGGCTACCAGCGCTCACACTCCCATGGAGATGGTGAACCGTCTCGAATCTTCGACCGTCCGTTTGGACATCAAGATTGGTGCAACTTTCTGTGTGCTTCGATGAGTTTGTTTTTTGCTTGCTTGCTTAACTGTGAGTCGGTGGGACGCTAGCATTTTTTGATTTTAATGTGGTTGTGACACCCACGGGGGCATGGTTTGGCATTACTCAGAGTCACGTTAATGGTTCTTTGTGTTCCAAATGATTCTGCTCGCCAGTTCATTTGGGGAGGCATGGAGATGAACTCAAAAGAAGCATGTTTACCTATTAGACAGAATCACGTTCCCACGGGGGTATGCTTTTGGTATTTCCAAATGATTCTGCTCACTCGTTCTCTTGGAGAGGCATGGACATGAATCCGGCGGAGGCAAGTCTTCTTATTAGCCAGAGTCACGTTTGTGCTTGCGTGTGTTACATACGTTTTCTCTGGCGAGTCACTGTGAGGTGCGTGGAAGTGAAGCCGAGTTGGCACTATGTTACTAATGCAACAGGCACACTCCTGACTCTGTGTATGAAATGTTTTCCCTGTCAAGACGTTCCTTTGTGGTGGAGAGTCGCGGTCGTGCGTTCCAGGGAGGCATTGTTTGGTATTAGAGAGAGTCACGCTCGTGTCTGCGTGTGTTACAGACATTTTCACTAAGGAGCCACCTTGAGAGGCGTGAAAGTGAATTCGCGGATTTAGTAAGATTTTGATATAAATATCATTTCAAAACAAAAAATGGGACAACGGAAAATAGTAGGAATTTGACAGTAACTTCTCTGGAGTACAGACGGACGTAGACAGTAAGTTAACTGTGTTTGAGATGTCTTCTGTGGAATATATACGGACCATTAGGAAGAAGTTGAGTGGTTGTAGTGTGGACAAACGCACGGGGAGACGAAAGGATAGTAGTGGTGTTTCCTAGGCGTGCAGAGTTCGAGGTATTTAAGAGAGATTGTGAGAATTCGAGGCGTCGGTTACTCCGTTTGACCGTCTGACCGGTGTGCATATGTTATAAAAGGTACCTACTCATGGAACACTCCACGTTTGTACTCGTCCACAATTCTCCAGAGACAGGCACCTCTTCCTTGCTGGTAGCTCCTTGCTTGCGCCATGGCTGGTAAGAGGGGTTCTGGGTGTTCAAGTAACCAGGCAGCGAGGACCAAAGCCGCGGAAAGAAGAGAGAGGTGTCGCCACGATGCTGTAGCGGCGGCAGGGATACCCTGCCCCGTTGGCCAGGTGTTGAATGATCTCTCGCGTGGAGGCGATTGCTCTCACAAGCTCATTCGCCATGAAGACGATCTCGGCAAGATGGCAGTACCGAATTCCTTAGCCAGCGACGACGTGCTCGATGAGCTAATTAAGCAGCAGGAGTTCATCGCTCGCTTGGAAAAGTTGGTGCAGCAGAGCAATGCCTCGGTGGAGAAGTCCACTGGTCTCATATTTCGTGCTGTGTGTGAGAATGAGAAGCTTGTCAACGAGCTCGACCAGAAGGATCAGGAGGCCGCCCGCTGGAAGAACAGCAGGAGTTCATCGCTCGCTTGGAAAAGTTGGTGCAGCAGAGCAATGCCTCGGTGGAGAAGTCCACTGGTCTCATATTTCGTGCTGTGTGTGAGAATGAGAAGCTTGTCAACGAGCTCGACCAGAAGGATCAGGAGGCCGCCCGCTGGAAGAAACTGTATGAGGAGAGCCGTGCGTTGGTGGAGAAGCTCTCCGGCTGTGCGGGGGAGCTTATGGATGAGAAGGCGGAGCTCCTCGTCAAGTACAAGAGCCTGGTGGAGGATACCTTTGCTACCGTCAAGGAAGGTCATGAGGCGACGAAGAAGGAGATTGGGGATATCCGTGCCCAGCAGCTGACCAAGAAGGTTGCTGGAGTGTAGGTAGAGAGCTTGGATCGGGTCGTTTTTCTGCGTCTTTCTTCTTCTTTTGTCATCTTCTCTTCTGCGTGTTTCTTTGTTGCGTTGCCGCATGTGGCCTTTTGTACTGCCATGAATTTGAAAGGCATTTATGCGTTGCATTGTCGTCGTGTTATTTCGTTTGTTGGTACATGTAGATGAGTAGGCTCGAAGCATGGATGTCGCGTGTTAGCAGTAGAAGCACCGTTGTGCTTCCACTAGAGGCACTTTGTAGGGCCCCGGGGAGCACATTTTTGCGACACGTGCATCTTTGTGGTCCATCTTTGTGGTCCAAATGATTCCGCTTACTCGTTCACTTGGATAGGCACGGGCGTCAAGCTTATTGAGGCACGTTTTTCCATTAGGCGGAGTCACGTTAGTGTGTGGGTGTGTTTACAGACGTTTTCTCTGAGAGAGGAGCCACTGTAAGACGCATGGAAGTAGAAAAGGCACTTCATCTGAGCTGGCGTTCCTCCCTTGTTAGGCGCACAGTCGCGTGGATGTAGAAGGCATGTTTTTCAAGCAAAGAACGCACGTCACGATGCCCCGACATGAAGGTGAAAACATGGTCGATTCGAGAGACACGATTATGAAAAGCACGGACGTGAAGTCTGTATAGCCACGGTTCTGTACTAAGTAGCGTCATGACTTGTACTCATAAACGCGTGGACATTCGTGGCTCTCTGTGTTGCAATATTTCGGGTCACAGGCACGGGCGTGGAGCCCAGAAAGGCATGGTGTGGAATTACAAAGAGTCACGGTTCTACGCTAAGTAGCGTCATGACTTGTGTACTCATGACGGCGTGTACGTTTGTGGCTTTCTGTGTTGCAGTGTTTCGGGTCACAGGCACGGCCGTGAAGCCCACAAAGGCATCCTCGAGGCTCCGAAAGCTCACCTGTTGAAGGCCGTCGAGGACTGGACGAAGTTGTACGATGAGAGCAATGCCACCATTGCAGAAGGCGAAGTTCCTCGTTGAGCGCGATCGGCTGGTGGAGGAATCGGACGTTATGAAAAAGGGTATTGAGAAACTGAGCGCCCAACAACCGAAAAGGAAGTCTCTTCGGACTAAGTAGACAGCAGCGACCCTGATCGTTGTATCTGAAGCTATTAAGCAGTGGACTAAAAGTTTTTTATTTTGTCTTGTGTAACCTCGTTGTCAGTAACTTTGTTAACAAATGTGTTTTGTTTTGCTGTGTCACGTTCATTGGATGTTTATGGGTTCAGATGTGAACATTAACTGTTTACTTTGTGAGGCACGAAATGGCCGATTCGAGAGACGCTGTTTTTAAAAGCATGGGCGTGAAGTCTATACAACCACGGTTCTGTACCAAGTAGCGTCATGGCTTGTGCACTCACGATGGCGTGGACGTTCGTGGCTGTCGGTGTTTTAGTGTTAAGGGTCACACGCACGGTTGTGAATCCCTCAAAGGCATGGTGCGGTATTATATAGAGTCACACCCGCCTGTGTTCAGTTCCGAATGATTCCGTGGACTCGATCATACGGAGAGGCACGAGCGTTAAGCCCACAGAGGCATTTTTCGGTGTTACGCAGAGCCACGTTCGTGCGTTTATTGCGAAAACAAAATGGAATGGGTTCAATTGTTAATACTAACTGTTTACTTTGTAAGGGCAGTTCGAGAGACGCGGTTTCTAAAAGCATGGGACGTGAAGTCTCTACAGCCACGGTTCTGAACCAAGTATGGTAATGGCTTGTGTACTCATGAAGGCGTGTACGTTCGTGGCTTTTCTGTGTTGCAGTGTTTCGGGTCACAGGCACGGGCGTGAATCCCACAAAGTCATGGTGTGGTTTTATATAGAGTCATGTTCGCTTGTATTTGTGTTCCAAATGATTCCGTTGACTCGTTCAGAAGTAGAGGCACGGACGTGAATCCCATGGGGGCATGGTTTTCTCTTACGCAGAGTCACATTCGTACGTTTATTATGGAAACAAAGCAGAATGGGTTTAGATGTTAACACTAACTGTTTACTTTGTGAGGCACGGAATGGCCGATTCGAGAGACGCGGTGTTTAAAAGCATAAGTTCCTTGTTTTTAAAAGCCACGGTTCTGTACTGAGTTGCGTCACGCTTCTTTTTCTATGTTGCGTATATTGTTCGATAAAGGCATGGACGATCGTCGCTTGCGTATATTATTCGCAAGGTCGAGAGACACTGTTTTTAGAAGCGCGGGCGTGAAGTGTCTACAGCCACGGTTCTGTACCAAGTAGCGACATGACTTGTGCACTCACGATGGCGTGGACGTTCGTGGCTGTCTGTGTTTCAGTGTTAAGGGTCACAGGCACGGGCGTGAAGCGCTCAAAGGCATGGTGCGGTATTATAAAGAGTCACGCTCGCCTGTGCTTGTGTTCCGAATGATTCCGTCACGCTCAATCAGACAGAGGCATAGCTTTGGTCTTACGCACAGTCATGTTCGTTCTTTAATTGCGGAACCCAGTGGAATGGGTTCACATGTGAACACTCACTGTTTACTCTGTGAGGCACGGAATGGCCTATTCGAGAGATGCTGGTGTGGTATGTTCTTCGCACGGTCCTGAGTCCCAGGAAGGCACGGCGTGGTATTGTGTAGAGTCACATTAGTTTGTCTTCGTGTTCTAAATGATTCTGTTGAACCGTTCGCAAGGACATGCATAGCTGTGAAGCCCGGAGAGGCATGGTTATGCCTTACACAGAGTCACATTCGTGCGTTTAGTGCGGAAACCCAACGGTTCGACGGGCGTCTCCTCGTATTCGGGTGTGAATGCCACGTGGCGTCGCTCCGGAAACCCAATGGTTCGACAGGCGTCTCCTCCGGTGACGCCGCTCTGGCTCGTCACCCCAGGCGAAGCTCCGGCTATTTAAGCCGGACGGAGTCTCGAAACCCTAGCCACATCCCTTCCTCCCTTTGTCCGCCGCCAGGCCGTCCATTCCTCTTGCTGTTCTCTATCCTGACCCTCTTCGCCAAGGCTGGGCAGAAGGAGACTACTTCGAAGCGCCGTGTCCAGACGCGGGAGGAGATCCTGGCTGCCGAGGGTTCCTCGTCTATAAGTTCACTCTGCTTCTGCTTCATTCATTTTTTCTTTCTTTCGGCTACTTGATTTAATTGTGTAACATGAATTATTGTGGTGAGCTTCCTCCTAATTTGATGTGGGTGTGTCTTGCTGATACTGATTTACATTCAATTGGAGCTAGGGTTAGGCTGCGTCACGGTCTTCAACAGAAGTCCCCTACTGTAGAATTGGGGAGCAGTTGTGGCTCGAGAAAGAAGAAGGGAATGGTGAGCGGGGCGGCGACGGCAAGTGCTAAGAGGTCCCGTGGCGATGGGGAGGCCTTACGGGCTGGCTACGGCTCAAGCCAGCTAACTCGTCTTGGAGGCGAACAAACTGAGAGCTCCTTGCTAATTAATCTCAATAAGCTGCAAGATCATATCGATGCCTTGCTTTCAAGGACGAAGGTTGAAATGTTCGAGCAGCTGTTGCAGACCACCTACAGGTGGAAGAAGCTCTACGAGGAAATAAATGAAGATTTGCAGAAGGTGAACACCAGCATCGTAGAAATTATGGGTCAGAAGAATAATCTCCTTGATGAGCACGTCCTATTGTTGGAGAAATCTGTGGTAGCTGTGAAGCAACGGGACGAGTATACGAAGATGGTGGAGGCGATGAAGAAGCAGATTGATGAACTGCGCGGGCAGCAAACCAGCAAGAAGGTCGGTGGGAACTAAGTATACAACAGCGTCCCTGGCTATTGTGCGCATCTGGGGTTGTTAAGCAGTGGACTGGAGTTGCTTACCTTGTCTTGTGAAATTTCGTTGTCAGTTACTTTGTTAACAAAATGTATTTTGGTTTCCAGTATCATTGTAATTAGGCATTGGTAGTATGCAGTGGATTGAAGCTTCTTTTTTTTCATTTTGTAATATTGTTCGTGCGTTTATTGCGAAAACAAAATGGAATGGGTTCAGATGTTAATACTAACTGTTTACTCTGTAAGGGCAGTTCGAGAGACGCAGTTTTTAAAAGCACGGGATGTGAAGTCTCTACAACCACGGTTCTGAACCAAGTATGGTAATGGCTTGTGTACTCATGAAGGCGTGTACGTTCGTGGCTTTTCTGTGTTGCAGTGTTTTGGGTCACAGGCACGGGCGTGAATCCCACAAAATCATGGTATGGTTTTATATAGAGTCACGTTCGCTTGTATTTGTGTTCCAAATGATTCTGTTGACTCGTTCAGAAGTAGAGGCACGGACGTGAATCCCATGGGGGCATGGTTTGGTCTTACGCAGAGTCACGTTCGTACGTTTATTACGGAAACAAAGCAGAATGGGTTTAGATGTTAACACTAACTATTTACTTTCTGAGGCATGGGATGGTTGATTCGAGAGACGCAGTGTTTAAAAGCGTAAGTTCCTTGTTTTTAAAAGCCACGGTTCTGTACTGAGTTGCGTCACGCTTCTTTTTTGATGTTGCATATATTGTTCGATAAAGGCATGGACGATCATCGCTTGCGTATATTATTCGCACGGTCGAGAGACGCTGTTTTTAGAAGCACGGGCGTGAAGTGTCCATGGTTCTGTACCAAGTAGCGTCATGACTTGTGCACTCACAATGGCGTGGACGTTCGTGGCTGTCTGTGTTTCAGTGTTAAGGGTCACAGGCACGGGCGTGAAGCGCTCAAAGGCATGGTGCGGTATTATATAGAGTCACGGTCGCTTGTGTTTGTGTTGTGAATGATTCCGTCGACTCGATCAGACGGAGAGGCACGGGCGTTAAGCCCACAGAGGCATAGCTTTGTCTTACGGACAGTCACATTCATTTCTTTAATTGGGGTAACCCAGCGGAATGGGTTTAGATGTGAACACTCACTGTTTACTCTGTGAGGCACAGAATGGCCTATCCGAGAGATGCTGTTTTTAAAAGCTTATTTCCTTGTTTTTAAAAGCACGGACGTGAACTCTCTACGGACACGGTTCCGTACTGAGTTGCGTCATGCTTCTTTCTTGATGTTACGCATATTATTCGATAAAGGCGTGGATGTTCGTGGCTGTTTGTGTTTCAGTGTTAAGGGTCACAGGCATGGTGTGGTATTATATAGAGTCACGCTCGCCTGTGTTTGTGTTCCGAATGATTCCGTTGACTCGATCAGACGGAGAGGCACGGGTGTTAAGCGCACAAAGGCATAGTTTTGTCTTACGCACAGTCACGTTCGTTCTTTAATTGCGGAAACCCAGCGGAATGGGTTCAGATGTGAACACTCACTGTTTACTCTGTGAGGCATGGAATGGCCTATTCCAGAGACGCTGGTGTGGTATATTCTTCGCACAGTCATGAGTCCCAAGAAGGCACGGCGTGGTATTGTGTAGAGTCACGTTAGTTTGTCTTCGGGTTCCAAATGATTCCATTGAACCGTTCGCAAGGACAGGCACAACCGTGAAACCCGGAGAGGCATGGTTATGCTTTACACAGAGTCACATTCGTGTGTTTATTGCGGAAACCCAACGGTTCGACGGGCGTCTCCTCATATTCGGGTGTGAACGCCATGTGGCGTTGCTCCGGAAACCCAATGGTCCGATGGGCGTCTCCTCCGGTGACGCCGCTCTGGCTCGTTGCCCGAGGTGAAGCTCCGGCTATTTAAGCCGGACGGAGTCTCGAAACCCTAGCCTCCTCCCCTTCCTCCCTTTGTCCGCCGTCACGCCATCCATTCCTCTGGCTGCTCTCTATCCTGACCCTCTCCGCCATGGCTGGTCAGAAGGAGACTACACCGGAGTGCCGTGTCCAGACGCGGGAGGAGATCCCGACCACCGAGGGTTCGTCATCTGTAAGTTCAATATGCTTCTGCTTCATTTGTTTTTTCTCTCTTCTAGCTATCTGATTTTAGCTGTGAATTATTGTGGCCAGCTAACTCGTCTTGGAGGCGAACAAAATCAGAGCACCTTGCTAATTAATCTCAGTAAGCTGCAAGATCATATCGATGCCTTGCTTTCAAGGCCGAAGGTTGAAACGTTCGAGCAGCTATTGCAGACCACCTACGGGTGGAAGAAGCTCTTCGAGGACACAAGTGAAGCTTTGGAGAAGGCGAACGCCATCATTGTAGAAATTATGGGTCAGATGAAGAATCTCTTTGTCGAGCGCGACCGGTTGTTGGAGGAATCCGTGGCAGCTATGAAGCAACGTGACGAGTATATGAAGGCCGTGGAGGCGATGAAGATGCAGATTGATGAACTGCGCGGGCAGCAAACCAGCAAGAAGGTCGGTGGGGACTAGGTATGCAGCAGCGTCCCTGGTTGTTGTGTGCGTCTGCGGTTGTTAAGCAGTGGATTGGAGTTTCTTAACTTGTTTAGTGAAATTTCGTTGTCAGTTACTTTGTTACCAAATGTATTCTGGTTTCCAGTATCGTTGTAATTAGGCACTGTTAGTGGATTGAAGCTTCTCTTCTTTTTTATTCCTTTTGTAATATCGTTGTGTGGAACTTTGTTAACAAATGTAATCATATTTCCTGTGTCACATTGTTGTCCTTAGTTTTTCGCATTATATTTGTCAAAACTGTAGGTCTTAGAACAAAATAGTACAGTAAGTACAGCTAACACTAACTGTTTACTTTGTGAGGCACGCAATGGCTGTTTCGAGAGACACGGTTTTTAAAAGCACGAACCTGAAGTCTGTATAGCCACGCTTCTGTACTAAGCACGAACCTGAAGTCTGTACAGCCACGCTTCTGTACTCAAGGAGGCATGGACGTTCGTGGCTTTCATCAGAGGCATCCTATGAATTCAAGGTAGGGGCGCTTTTACAAGCATATGTTTGTGCTTCCAATCGATATGAGCACAGTCGTTGGTGTGTGTTCCAGATGTTTCCTTTGGCACGTTCACTGAGAGAGAAGGTTCTGTATTTAGTAGCGTCACGATCATTTACTCATGAAGGCGGCTTTCTGTGTTGCAATGTTTCGGGTCAGAGGCACGGTTCTGTATCCCACAAATGCATGACCTGGTATTATCAAGAGTCACGCTCGTGTGTATTTGTGTTCCAAATGATTCCGTTGACTCTTTCGCCAGGATAGGCACGGGCATGAAGGTCAAGGAGGCATGGTCTGGTCTTACCCGGAGTCACGTTTGTGCGTTTACCCATACCCCATTTATTGTGGAAACCCAATGTTTCGATGGTCGTCTCCTCGTATTCGGGTGTGAACGCCATGTGGCGTTGCTCCAGAAACCCAATGGTCCGACGGGCGTCTCCTCCGGTGACGCCGGTCTGGAGAGGTCGACGTATTTAATAGAGTTGGTGAGAATACGAGGCATCTCCTCCAGTGGGCATGTGAGCGCCACGTGCCAGCGCTGCGGAAGCCAAAAGGACTGACGGGCGTCTCATCCGGTGGCGAAGTGAACGCCGTGTGGCACCGTTCCGGCTCCTCGACCGAGGTCAAGGACCAGTTATTTAAGCCGAGCGGCGTCCGCCACCACTAGACATCATCTTGCTTCTCCCTCTTTTCGCCGGCAACCCTAGGAAATCATCCATCTTCCTCTTTTTGCTTGTGACAGCCCCCGCCATGGTTCGGCACAAGAAAACTACTCATGCCATGCTTACTCCCGAGCGCCACTTCCAGATGCAGGAGGACATCCGTTCGAGGCGCGCCGTTCGGGTTGCAGCGGGCCTGTCTTCGGACTCGCCCGAGCCGGAGGAGATTGGGGAGGTGCAGGAAGGGGAGGGGGACGCATCGGAGCTCATGCAGGGAGTTGATCCAGTGGGGGGAGACGTGGTGGAGGAATAGGTGGAGGAAGAGGAGGGGGATGACGAGGATGACGAGGCGGAGTTCTATCTCGGTGAGGCGGCCTTGATGGCGGAGCAGACCGCTATCCTAGAGTCCATCTAAGATGAGGCGTACGTGGAGTCCAACCGGCGCTTCCTCCGGGAAGAACAGGCGAAGACCGATGCGCTCTTCGACGAGCTGGATGCAGAGCAGGAGGCAGAGGCCGATGACGTCGATCTCAGAATGGAGATAGTGGACATCTCCGACGACGGGGAGTAGTGTAGTTTTGTTCGTAGATGTTTGCTTTGCATGGTTTGTATGGTTTCCTTGTTTTGTCTGCCTGTAACGGTTGAACTATGAAGTGTTTGAATGCAGAAAGTTACGTTTCCATGTCAAGCAATCGTGTTTTGTTCTTAAGTAGTACTACCCCGTCCCAAAATAAATGTCTCAACTTTGTACTAACTTTGTACCAGTCAGTACAATTCACATTGTACTGGTCGTTGTCTTGCGTAATTTGATTGCAACACTATCAAATGTCAATTTTTACAATTTATCTCGTGAGGCATGCAGGGGCATCATGTAGAGGCACGCGTCTCTAACCAAGAGAAGCATGCTTGAACTGGCTGGTTTAACTCTCAGAGACATGGGTGTGAAGTATCCATGTGGCAATTGTTTTCAGTGATACGTTCACTGAGAGGAGCACTGCTGTGTTTTTCTAGAGGCACTGTTGTGCGTCTGTGTTGCAACTGACGCTACGAGATGGACAGAAACAACGAGAAGCAACGAGAGGCGTGGACATGAAGCTGCGAGATGCACTTAAACAACGAGATGTGCAACTAGAGGCACAGGTACGACGTTACGTGAGGCACGGACATGAAGCTATGTGATGGCACAGACGTGAATCCGTGCCCATGTTCTGTCAATTGTTTTAAGTGACGCGTTTCACTTTGAAAGGTGCCGTTTTAGCAGCATAAGAAGCCACGTCTGTGCATCTGTGTTCCAAATATTTTCACTGAGATGAGTCTTGGGCGTGCCTCCCCGTGTTTGAAATATTTTGTCTGACTTGTTCACTCGTAGAGGCATGGACGTCTGTTTTAAGATTCACTTTGTAAAGGCATGGATGTTTAAGGTAATAGAGACACAGGGGAAGGCACTGGTTTTTTAGAAGATGGTGCACTACCTTGTATTGGACATGAGAACTGCTATGCGGTAGACAGAGGGGTATGTTTGAGCTCATCGCAACAAACTACTTGGCATCCCGCTATTCTTCGGAGCACCATAGTGAAAATATGTATACAACTGACGTCGGGAGCTAGGAACATCACTAAACTATGCAGAAATATACTTCACCACAACCATTCATTCTCCATTATTAGTCAGCAAATCCTTTTATTATTATCACAGATAAATAAAGTAACCCACGTCAGTATTTCACCTTTTTTGATCGAGAAATTTCACCACCGTCCTGTTGGACATAATTATATGCTCAGTTATATACCATGACATAACTAAATAACAAAACTGGAATGTACGGCCTGTTCAAAAACCAGACATACATTACTGAACTGTGATATAGGAACTATAGCGACCAGCAACGCTCTATCAGGAAAGGCCGTTGATTATCAGCCGCAGCAGCTTCATGTTTCCCAAAGTTGGCCACCGCTTTTCAATGGTGATGAGGACAATTGAACCAACCCTTAGCTGAGCTTCCCGGGCAAAATCTGAAAAACCGGTCTCCTCCATTCTGCCGTCGGTTTGTATGGAGTACATCGTGCTCATGTCTATTGCATCATACACCTCTGTTAGGCTGATTGCACCGTTTTGAGGTAGATATCCAAGGTTCAGCTTTAGAAGTCTCACAACAGCAGACGAGATTCTTTGCAGATTGTACCGATATTACTAGATAAAATCAATGTACAAGGACATAAAACATCGAAAATAGCAAACAAAACCATGGGAGTGGATCAAAACAAATATTGAATGACTAACCAGACGACCATTTATGACATTGGTGACGTTTAGACGCTGCACAAAGGGTATGGTGGGGAACTCATCGGCCTCAAACACAAAGTATATCATCTGTCCAAATTGTCTATATGAGAGGTTTATGCCTCGACCAAACACTATTTTTGCAATGTACTCCTTCTCCGAATCATTTAGATAATCAAGAGCTACAGGGAAAAAAATAACTCATTTTCAAACGAATTTGTTTAAAGAAATGAACTCGCTTTGAAAGTTGAAAAGGTATGGTTAAATTCAATCCATGTGATCAAGTTGAGATGATAATCAACAGAATTGCAATTTTTTTTTGAAAATAACTATGACTCTAAATATGACATACATTTCATGGACAGAGGTAGGAGCACCAAAGTACTATGATAAACAAAGTTGATAAAGCAGGATGGAAGTTGATGCACTTACCTAGTGATGGTTTGGGAAGGGGTATGTGACCTCCTCGAGAATCACTGAGTCTCAGATCTATCTCAATGGATAGATTCCCAGTATCCAGGTTTATGATGATTAGATCTCGATAATGAAGATCGTAGTCGCTAATTAACTTTTCCCAGCCAGGTCCATGAATTTTAGACTGGTTAGGTTCATCGGTGATGCAGATCTCATATGACAGATCCTCATTGGTGATCAGTACTGGATTCCTTTGTTTTCCTTCTTCTTGAAATGCTTCCTCTTTCCACTGATTGATTGAAGAAGTGACTTGCTGCCTGCAATAGCATGGCACATACTGCGCAAAAAAAAGAAAAAAAATCTTCAAACCGGCAAGAAGGAATCCTTGAATACCGACATGTATAATCAAGACAGATAGCAGTTTTCATATTTCTACCAATTGTTTTCAACAGGTAGCATTTGATAAAACAAGATATATCGAAAATTGAAAACATCTCGTTAAGTGTAGGCATTCCATTCCAATAATATGGGAGAAACTTTTATTTCCTGCCATCAGAAAGATACAGTAGTTGGTAGTAAGTGATGGGCATGGGGTGCCAAACATTTCTCCTTACTAGGCATGTCTTGTAGCAGCGAGGAAGAGGCACTGTTATCGGGCTGTGAAGAACGCCTGACTCCAATCCAGGGCAACCAAAGTTGGTACATATATCACAGCACATGGTTTCCCCTGGAATACGTTGCAAAACAACGTTTATATGAAATTCTCAACACAAGGAAAATTAAATTATCTTGAAAAACTATTCGGCTAAACGGGGACTTTTCATAAATAGTCATTCACATACAAATTCCTAAAAAGACATGTGTACAGCTTGACAGTTCTACAATGGTAGTAATAACAGAGGAAATATGAAATTAATAATATCAGTATTTATTTTCCAAAAAGGGTTGCTTAATTCATAACAATTCAGTATTGACTATTTTTAGAGCAGTTCACAATCTTGAATGTCACTGTCACTCAGTGAAAGGATCTCTGCTGCTTGATTATAAAAGCAGCTTTAGCAAATGTATATTTCAAGACAAGACAAGCAAAAAGCAGAAACAATAGTCTATCATCAGGCAGCTCAAAAAGTGTTTGTAACATTAAAATTATATGTAAATCCGCCAGAGCTACACCCAGCAACGTCATTCGCAACCCTATGCTACCGTCGCCGACGCCACCACCCGAGCATGTGTAGCTAGGTAGTATTTGAAACGGGTGATCAAGCAACGTTAACCTTGCCCCCAGCCTACAGGACCCCAAATGCCGTCCTCAAGCACAAACGCCAACTCCCAGTCAACACCACCCCAAACGCCGACCTCCAGCACCCTGTGGCCGGTTAGCAATACAGCGCAACGTCTGCCCACTCCCTTCGACTTCCGGCTACCGCCGTTGTTTGCAAGACCTATCGGGCTTCAATTTAAACTACCAACCTCCCTCGACGAAGTTCATTTCTCACCTGGGACTTGGACGCCGTAGGTCGCTGCGGCTCATAGCGTCCTCAAGCACAAACGCCGACTCCCAGTCAACACCACCCCTAAGAGGCACTGGTCGTGTACAGGTTCGGTCTCGTACTGCGCGGATTTGGCTTAGTTCACAACAAATTTCCAGGCAATTCTTAGCATAACAACGTAGATGTATCGCTTTCAAACATGAATAGACAAACCAACAAAGAGGGAAACGAATCGTACCAAAAAATTCACATAGAAATGAAGAGAAAATGGACTAACCCTAGATCGAGATGGAGAATCGAGAGAGAAAAGACGGTGAACTCTACAGCGGGTGAGTGGGAGGAGGGATCTGGGTTGGCACGAAACAGACAGTTATAATACGCGCCTGCTCACTGGCATGGGGCCACTGTACATAGGCAAAGATAATGAGTTTTTTTTCTTTTTCTTTTCTTTCAAGGAACGCACGTTGCGCTCAGGATGTAGAGGGACGTACAGGTTGGCAGAAAACGATGTCAGTTCCAGGAAAAGTGCACAATGACACAACTAGTGCACTGCTCTTCCTAGATGTAGCTTATTAGGGGAATAGAGGCACGGACTGACGGCCCGAACACTCACGGATCTACAATCACTTAAGGCACGACTTTGCCTCTGTATTCCAAATATTCTCAGTGACGCATTCATTGAGAGAGGCGCGGTCTTTAAGCAGTCGTGGGACGGTTGTACATGTCCATGACGCACGACCATGCTTCTGTTTTCTGAAGTATTTTCCCCTAACACGGTCTCTCGGAGGGACAGGGACGTGAAGCCACGGTACGCACGGTTCTGTAAGGATAAGAATAAGACGCATGGAAGTGCCTCTTTATTCGAAATGTTCTCAGTGACGCGTTCATTGACAGAGGCACGGTCTTTAAGCAGTTGGCGCACGGTTGTACATGTGCACGACGCACGAACGTGTTTGTGTTCTCCCAATTGTTTTCCCCTGACACGGCCACTCTGAGGGACAGGGACATGAAGCCATGGTATGCACGGTTCTCTATGGAGAAAATGCAATGAAGTGCCTCTGTTTTCGTAATATTTTCAGTTGCTTGTTCACTGAGAGAGGCCCGGTCTGTAAGCAGCAGGGGCACGGGTGTACGTGTAATTGACGCATGCCGTGCTACTGTGTTCCGAATTGTTTTTCTCTGACACGGTCTCTCGGAGGGACACAGTCTCTGCAATTAAAAGGGGCACGGAAGTGCCTGTGTATTCCAAATGTTTTCAGTGACACGTTCACACAGACGCATGATTTCACAACCTCTTGATGCACGTTTCCTGTGGGATGCACGGTCGTCCTTAGGAGAGGCACGGTTGCAGCAGATGCACGTTTGCAGTAGACACATGTTGCTTTTAAAAGACATAATTTGATGCCAAGCAACTGAGACAAACAAGAGGAAACTAGTTTGATTTTTTAGCATGTGTGAGTTGATTTCTTTTAGCTTTGGGTCTACAAACATATGATCAATATTGTAAACAGAAAGCACATAATTGATATCATAAACATTCATATTCCTGTTTTTAAATACGAGCTTACTGCCTGAAAATAAAAAAAGCTTACAGACGGTATGGTGCAAAACGAATGAGAATTGTTTGACCATATTTACACAGTGCACTCATTCAATATCGCAAGTACATCTATCCAGACCTGTTTTCAGCATTCACAGTTGAATGGATCTGGCAAATCCAGATATTCAACACCTGTGTTTTTTAAATCCATGTGCATATGCTTGCAAGTTGTTGTTAATTTAAGCTGAGCACAATTAGAAGCCCTTTTCTCCATCTGCAGTACCTCTTCTTGCCGTTTGTAAAATTCACAAGTGAAATCTGTGCGCAAGCCAAACTTAAGCCTGATGGTCAGTAACATCCTAGCATTGAGAATAAAGAATGTCACAAATTCAGTGTTTGCATCTGTGACTTCATAGTCTTCCAGCGTTAATCTCCTCAAACAAATGTCGTGATTCTTGAGAAACACCCGCTGCTTTTGGCGCCATTCATTTGTTATACCTCTTTGATCCCATCCTCCTCCCTAAACACACATGAAGAGCAAACTGAGCAGTTAGTGCCAGTATATTATGTATATTGTGCGTGGGCTTTCAACGTGTGTGAAATCATCACCTCAATAAACAAGTTCTGCAAGCATTGAAAGCATCGCATCAAGTCAACAACCTCATCTAGATTAAAGCATGTCTGTGAGATAAACAAGGTCTTGATAGAATCCAGCACCGCAGGTAGGCTACTTATGCAGAGACCCTTCATTGAGCACAGAACATGCTATTATTAGCTTGTGGATGTGAATCTTATGTGCTTTTGAATAACGCAGGTCAAAGTAACATGCAGAGGCAGTACCTGAATAACTGTAGACCCAATGACGATGTTCGTTTCATTGGATAATTCAGAAATTTTTCCCAAGGTGTCCAATTTAGGCGTAGACACAACTGTTATTTGTAGTTGTGCGTCTACAAAATCATGTAGCAGTCTTCGGAGGGAAGGGCATCCTTAATGATGAGTTTTCCTCCGTCAGAACGAATGCCAATGCTTACAAGCCTAGCTGAGTTTATTCGTAGACAACAGAATTTCTTGTTGCAAACAAGCAGCAGGCACTGTAGGGCAAGGCAACTGTAGTGGATGAACTTCTGCAAGGAGACATCCGATATATAAACCTCCACCAGCGAAAGTCTCCTGAGCAGTGGGAGGCGAAGCATTTCTACTAGATTGTCTTCTAGTTTGCACATGGTGAAGGTGACGGTGTGGAGAGACGAGTGAAATCTGGAGATGGATGTCGGTGGCGACGACATAGATGAAGGGAATCTGCGTGGTTGCCTGGGCCCTGGGTAGAAGAAATTTGGGAATATGTGATAGAACTCTAAAACCTGGAGTTTGTCCAGTTTCCGAGACAGGAACAACTCATCGACGGCACAAGGTTGGCACTGGAGGTAGCTTGTCGGGATGCAGAGGCGGCGAATCGGGCCCTCGTGATAGGAGAGGATAGATACAGGAAGACTGAAGTCATCAGCCACAGATTCTCCATGGCAGTTGCAACTAAGATGTCGGCATTGAGTTCCGACGTATGTTTTCTGGACGATTTGCTTGGTAGGGAGAACATGGATGATTTCGCAACAGATTTTTTCTAGAGAGCTGGTAGAACGAGTATCAGGGATCGCACGAAAGTCGAGATCGAGAGGTGCGGTGCGCCATATGTGGCGCCACCGAGATGCGAGCACTTGTGTGCAAATGCCCTCCTTTGTGGGTAGACGAGAGATGATGTCACCGAGGATGGCGTCCGGGAGATCGCTGATGCGGTTTGGACCAGACTCAACATGGTTCTCGGATACAGTGGGCGGGCCATAGCCGCTCCTCTTAACGAGCATAGAGGGCACGTGTACAACCGCGAACCACGTCTTCTTGTTGCTAGAGGCACGCTTCTTCATCTCCATTGCCGAGCTCGTGCCGCCTCCGTTGCAGCTCTCTGTGCGGTGGATCTGGAAAGAGGGTTAGGGTTTCACGATTCACCTTTTTTCCTGAAATATATATATATGTACCTAAACTAGAAGATTTTGATGCAGTGGTGGGTCACGGCCTCGACAGACGTGCGGCTTCTCGAGGCACGGCTATCAACCGTCTGGATACACAAAAGTTTGGTGGCAGAGGCATGGGTCCGAATACTCAGTTAGGGAGGCACGGTTGTGAAGTCTCTAGAGACACGGGGGTGTGGCGCCACGACCACGAAAGTGTCATGTGAGGCACGTGCATGCAGGCGCCGGAGGCACCTAATT
This sequence comes from Thinopyrum elongatum, assembly GCA_011799875.1. Taxonomy (NCBI): domain Eukaryota; kingdom Viridiplantae; phylum Streptophyta; class Magnoliopsida; order Poales; family Poaceae; genus Thinopyrum; species Thinopyrum elongatum. The sequence goes on from CM022299.1 coordinate 161,231,708, forward strand.
GAAGCGTCTACAGGCACGGACCTAATTGAAGCCTCTACAGACACAGGTATCAACTCTCTGGATGCACAAAAGTGTGGTGGTAGAGGCATGGCTGCGAACACTCAGGTGGAAAGACACGGTTGTCAAGTCTCTGGATCCACGGGCGTGTGTCTCCATGGGAACGTAAAAGCCACAGCTCGTGTCACGTGAGGTACAAGGATGCAGGCTCCAGAGGCACCAAAGTGAAGCCTCTACAGGCACGTACGAGTATCAACCCTCTGGATGCACAAAATTATGGTGGCAGAGGCATGGATCCGAATACTCAGTTAGGGAGGCACGGTTGTGGATTCTCTAGAACCACGAGGGTGTGGCACCACGAGCATGTAAGAGTCATGGAAAGTGTCATGTGAGGCACGTGGATTGAGACACCGGAGGCACCGAAATGAAGCCTCTTAGGCACGGACGTTGGGGTTCTCGAGACACGAGTATCAACCCTCTGGATGCACAAAAGTGTGGTGGCAGAGGCATGGGTGAGAATACTCTATTGGAGAGGCACCGTTGTGAAGTCTCTGGACCCATGGGCGTCTGGCTCCACGGGCACGTAAGAGTCACGGCTCGTGTCACGTGAGGCACGTAGATGCAGGCACCGGAGGCACTGTTGTGAAGCCACTACACGCACGGGCGTGGCGTTTCTCCACGCCTGGCTCGACATCAACCCTCTCTGGGTGCACAAAAGTGTGGTAGAAGAGGTCCGAGTACTGAGATAGAGAGCCACGGTTATGAAGCCTCTAGAGTAACGGTGCGGTCACGTGAGGCACATGTATGTGGATGCAGGCACAGAAGGCACCTAAGTGAGGCCTCTACATGCACGTGTACCAACCCTCTGGATACTCAGTTAGAAAACCACGATTGTGAAGTTTCTAGACAAAGTCTGACCTTGAGACGAAGATAAGCCAAGCTTCAGCCTGGGGTCATCGGTAACAATAGCCGTCATGTCACGAGAGGCACGGTTCTACGGGCAGACGAAGCATGGATGTGCTTCGGTATTGGAAAGGTTCCCACTGATGAGTTCATTATCAGGAGCATGGTCCTATACTAACAAGAGTTAGGGTCGTGACTAAATACTCAGAATCTTTCCACTAAAACATTCACTGTGGAAGGCACGGACATCACGTAGCACGGAGCACGAGTTTACAACCAGTAGATCCACCGGCTTACAGGTCGTGTAAATACACTCTGAGTTGTACCCACGTTCAATGTTTTTTTCTGTCCAGCTGCGTACTGCTCTACATCACAGAACCAATCTGGTAACATAATATAAAGCCATATCAAATGGTACCATATTAAAAATCCTTACAGCTTGTGTCGTCTGTTAGAAGACAAGCACAGTTACAAGACTTTCTAACCAAGGATTGTTATGGCAAGCTTACAGACGGTGCAAAAAAGTAAAAGGGTTGTTTGTTCATGTTCAGACAAAACCCACGTTCAAAAGGGCGCAACAACATGTAACCCTGCAAGCTTGAACAACTTACTCCAGCTCTGTTTTCAGCGGTCACAACTGAATGGGTCCGTCAAATCCAGGTATTCAACATGCGTGAGTGTTAAATAAAAGAACCGATGCTTGCACGCTGCTGATAATATAAGGCGAGCATATTCAGAAGCCTTTTTGTGCCACAGAAGATCCCTTTGTTGCTTTTCATAAAATTCTTTCGTGAAGTCTTGGTGGAAGCAATAGTTAAGCCTCATGGTCTCAAGCTTGCTTGCATTCAGAACAAAGAATCTCACAAATTCAATGTTTACCAAGTAGGGTTCATAGTCATCCAGTGTTACTGTCTTCAAACGAAAGTCATGTTGTTTGACAAACAGCCAGTGCTTATGACGCCACGTATTTATTTCTCCGTAACAGACTCCTCCCTAGATGTACATGAAGATTGAAAATACTTAAGCTCTAAAAATAGAGAATCTGTCAAAAGAGCAGATGAATGATTAATTCTATTACCTCTGTCCTGGTAAAGTATTTATTAGATTTTTGTAAATACGGGTGTATGTAATACTAAAACATGTCTAGCCACGGGTGTATCCATTTACAGACAAATGTAAGACAAGCTTTTTAAGACAGACAGGAGAAGTAGTATAGTATGCATGTTATGGGCTTTCAATGTGTGTGAGAATCATCACCTCGATAAACAAGTTATCAAGGCTTTGAAAGCATTGCATCAAGGCAATGACCACGTCCACTTCAAAACACATCTTGATGAGCAAAGTCTTGACCGTTTGAAGCACTGTTGATAGGCTGACTGTCGGCAAACCCTGCATGGTGCACGCACAACGATTTTAAAATTGAATAAAAGGTTGTATTACATGAAACTTGTTTACTTGGACAAACGTAGGTGAAAAGTAAGTACCTGGATAACTGTAGGGTTACGCGTGACCTTGGATTCAGAGAAAAAATCATGGAATTTGCCCACGGTCTCCAGTTTAGGTGCAGATATGACAGTTATCTGCAAGTTGCTGCTCAGAATATCGTTAAGCAACCATTGAAGTGACGGGGCATCCTCTATAACAAGTTTGCCATGTCCACAGCGAATTCCAATGCTTACAAGGTTACGTGAGTTTATTCTAATGCAATGGCTTTCCATATTCCAAGTAAGCAGAAGGCACCGGAGTGCGGGGCAACTAGAGTGGATGATGCTTTGAAGCGAGACGTCCGATATACCAACGTCCACGAGTGAAAGTCTCTTGAGCAGTGGTAGCTTAAGAGCCCGAACGTAACTGTCTGGTATTTGGCAAAGAGCAAAGGTGGCGGTGTGTAGAGAGGAGGCAAACCGAGAGAAGGACGCCAGTGCAAAAGGCGCAGATGAAGGGCATGTGAGTGGTTGTATGACAGTCTCTCACAAAATCTGGGAACATGTAATAGAACTCGAGCACCTGGAGATTGTTCAGTTTGGATGATTTGAGCCAGGCATCGACGGCGGAGGGTCTGGACTGGAGGTAGCACGCCGGTATGCAGAGGCGGTGAACTGCGCCCACATGGGCGGAGAGAATGGCTTCCGGAAGGGTCATATCATCAGTGCCAGATTTGCGACGGCACCGAGTTTCGAAGTGTCTTTCACGGGCAAGCTCCTAGGTGGGAGGCGCTATGGAGATTTTCTCGATATGAACTGTTTCTAGATGCTTAAAAAGACGAGCGGCAGGGATCTCACGGCAGTCGAGATTAAGAGGAGCGGTGCGCCATAGAGGGCGCCACGGAGATGCGAGAACTTGAGTGCGAATGCCATCCTTGGTGGGAAGACGGGAGATAATCTCACCTAGGATTCCGCTCGGAAGGTCGCTGATGCGGTCCGGACGAGTTTTTTTCTCGTGCTCCTCAGATCCAGTGGGAAGACCCTCACCGGTTCCCGCCGGTACTGCCAAACACCCAGAGGAATCCGTCGTCGGTGGCACGAGCCTTGCCCTCTTGGTACTAGAAGCATCGGACTCCATCTAGTAGTGGTGGGTGCGGTGGATCTGGAAAGACGGTTTGGAGGATGGAGGTGTTGCAACAACACGGTTTAACTACTCCATACCTCCACTTGATTCATGCACATGCCTCTCCAAGCAACGCGTGACTACAAACATACTGAACACGGACGCACGACCGCAACTCTTCTTCTTAACTTGGGATGCACGACCGTAAGTCTTCTTCCTAATATGGGACCGTGCCTCCACTTGCTCGACCGTCGTGCCTATCTCAGTACACAACTCAGCTGAAATAATGACAACTGAGAGGCACGACCGTCTCCTCTTATACTATAGGACCGTGCCTTCACTAACTTCACGGTCGTGCCTCTCTTACTGCATGAGTCAGCTAAGTTAATCGAAACACAGAGGCATGACCATGAGCCTTCTTAACATAGGACCGAACCAGCACTAGGTTCAAGTGCCTCTCTGAGCAAACATGTCGAAGGAAACATTTTGAACCGAGAGACACGCCCACAACAACAACAACAACAACAACCAGAACAACAACAACAACAGCGACAACAACCATGTTTAGCTTTGCATCTGCTTTCAGTACCATAGTTTGAATAAGAATTTGAACTGATAAGTTCTATTAGTAGTGTACTGTGAAGATTTCAACTGCACGCATAGTTTGAAATAACACACATACGATACTTAACTTGATACTAGTAGTTAAAATTTATATGGTGTAATGCCATCCCTCCATCACCGTACACGTCTCGTGTCATGCCGTTTTTTTGTAAAGACCGGTGATCACAAGTGAGAGCAAGTCCTTGCCACGCACAGTGCGCCACTGCATACTGATGAGTACAACCCAATCAACTGTCAGCCTGGCTGCATCTGCAAAAGTAGAAAACCTGGTGATCGCCATCCTTCCATCTTTGTGTATACAGTAGGTGCCAGGCAAATCAAGGGTACTGAAAATTTGAACAAGCCTGATGCTGCCCTTGAGAGGCAGATACCCAAGCTTCATCCTAAGATCATTGGTAACAATAGCCGGGATTTTCTATTCAAGAACAAATTATTCTAGCATTAAATTAGGAGGACAAACATGTTGATGGTGGATTAGAGAAAGAAAGAAAGACGTACCAAATGGTCTGTGTGAACGTTGGTGAAACATAGACAGTGCACAAAGGTAATGGCAGGGATGTGTTTAGCATTTAAGACTAGTTTAATCATGCAAGCCATGTGGATATAAGAAAGTTTTATGCCCCGGGTGTAGACTGTCTTGTCTATGTAGCTCCTTTGTGATAAACTGAGACCTTCAAGAGCTAAATAAATACAACCATGTATTAGCCACTATGTGTGAAGCAATGAATAGAGCAGTTAAAACTAAAATAAATGAATAATGGTTTTTAAAAGGGAAATTACAGTTTTAAACTACATTGTGAGCACAAAGAAAGATTTAATACATTATATCACAGAGATTAAACATATAAATGCCAACGGCATGCCACAGTAAAATTATAATAGATAATTGTTAAACTAGAACAAATATTGATAAGCGATCAGAACATACCAACGGAAGGTTTGGGAAAGGCTTTGTGACCTCCTCGAGATTCACTCAACATCAAATCAATGTGAAAGAAGAAATCTTCTGCTTGCAAATCCAGTTTAATAATATCACCGTAAAACAGATCATAGTCCTGTATCAACTTTTCCCATCCACGTCCATGAAACTTAGACCTGTGTTTGCCATATGTAAACTTAATCTTGTAAGACAATTCCTCAGTAGTGCCGAACACAAGGTCAAAATCTTCTTCTTCAAAACCATCCTCGAAAGCTTCATCTTTCCATAAAGAGATCAAAGAAAGGACCTGGTTCCGGTAGTAGCATGGGACATACTGCAAAAAAGTAAAATTAAAACAAAAGTATATAAAAGTTTTACTGATTTTCAGAAAAATGCATGAAAGTGTTTTTTTCCTTGAAATTACTTGGCTTTCAGGCACAGGCACATGCACCATCTATGATATTTAATTAAACCTATACAACACAGTTGAGCTTCTAATTACATCAAGGCCTATAAAATAAAAACAAGCATGCACAGTATATTTTGTTGCGAAGGAATATGTGCGGCTGCTGACTGCGGATTAAAGGTAACTGTAGCAACGAAAGTGACGAAGGTTTTTACTAGCCACGTGATTGGTAGTAAAACTTACCAGGCACGACTCATAACAATGAGGCAAAGGCACAATCAAGAAAGATTGGGCAACATCAGATTCAACACCGGGACAGTTGAGGTTCCTACAAACACCACACGCCATGGTAGTCTGCAAGATGTAACAATATATAAGACTCGGGTTCATTAATTATTAAAGATGCTGGTATCCAATGAGAATGACTATATAGATCTGACTATATAGATAAATTTATTTCAACACTCCGCTAATGGTACATTGAATTAAAGGACTATACATCACTGATACATGCTTGTTTCAACGAGTAAGGTAGAGCGGAGCGAATGCTGATTTGGTGATATCCCTTGATGTCGGTGTCTTTGTAAAAAAAAACACGCACATACCTCCTCAAATCTACAAGCTTGCAGGGAACTAGGTGAAAAAAAATCAACTGTAGTCCTCCAAGATTATTCCCCTATAGAACCTCTTAAAAGGGGTAAGATCTTATCACAAAAACTAAAATTAAAAGGGTAACATATAGCAAGAATCCAACTAACAAAACACAGTGTGCAATGCATAAGTAATCAGCAGAGGGAAAAAATTACTGTATTTCAGAGGAAGTGGGCAAACTGTAGATCTATCTGTGTGGACTGTAGAGTGAGGAAGACGAAGCAAGTAAGACAGAAGGAACCAGACAAGAGGGCGGAGTGGAAGAGCAAGTGACTCGGGAGAGGAGACGCACATAACGATGCATTTATGGAGTAATTATGGAGAGGGAAGTAATTTTGTGTACTCGCTCGCCAAAACTGAAACTACTGGGAAAAGTAAATGGCTCCTTGCCATCCAAGCGCAAAAAAAGGGGTGGGGGTAGGGGGGAGGGGGTGGTGGTTCTGGCGAGTAGGTGGAATCTTTGGTCGAGCCGGACCATGTCAAAGTCCCTTGCTTTCATTTCACCTCTCGCTCTCTCACTATCTCTCTTCCTCTCTCTCTCTCCCCCTCTTTCTCTCTCTCTTTCCTCACGAATTCGGTGCCACCTACAGCACCGCATCTACTCACATCCTCCGTGCCATGTCGACACCAAAGATCAGAGAAGAGAGGAGGAAGGAAGGCTTGAACTTCCTTGAGCTGGATTTTGATTTCTATGTAGGTGATTTCCTGCTACATATGGAGTGTTGAACTGGGGTTTGTTTTCCCAACAAAAGGTCTAAGCTCTGAACATTCATGTGTCCTTGTAGGAGAACCCTGATACCATCAAAGACCGTGATTTTTGTGGTAAAGAGGTCGACCGTCCTCTCTACTGCGTTCTCCATGATACCAAGCCTCTCAGGTGTGTGGCCTTTGAAGGAAGTGACATGGGAAGGAGGTTCTATGGCTGTGCAGTGAAAGTTAGTCACTTTCGAAAATCCGTGCTACTTTCTTGTTGAATCAAACTGTTTGGATATAGGACATGTAGTCTCCAAAGAAGACTGATTACTTCTTGTGTTTTCCGGTTGATTGTAGGAAACATTGTGTAGTCCTTTTAGTTTACATAAAAGTTAAAGGTCACTACTTATTATACATCACTATACACAAAAGAAGTGATCTAAACACTCTCATGTTTGTTTACAAAGGGACTTCTGTTTAATGGTCAGTATATTCTTAAAAAAAAACTCTAAATAAGTTGACTGCAGAGGTAGCTCCATATTAATTCAAGCTGGCTTAAAAGAAACTAAGTACAATTATGAAATAACTCCGTGGACAGGGTGGGCGAAGTACATAATTAGTGATGCGGGTACCTAACCATTGACGTGCCACATTACACAAGCACATCACATAGTTAGTTGAATGAGGTTATAAACCAAGTATATGTCAACTTTATTATATCCCAGAGCTTGGGCAGTAGTATATTAATAGTTTCTGTTCATTTTGTTCCTTTTTGTTCGCAGAGAGGCGTGAACTGTGGAGTCGTCGAATGGGTTGACCACCCATGGCCTATCATTATGCAGAGGTGCCTACTCAAGCTCTGGGGGATGTTCCATGAGAGCAATGATGATAGGCAAGCAAAGAATGAAGGGATAAGCAGGCTTAAAATGGAGATTGAACAAGTGAACCTTAAGCTCGAGAATCTTGTTGCAGCTGTGGAAAGAACTAATGTAACTACCATGAAGGTTGACAGGCAGAAGAAGTAGATGGGTATCGTTGATAAAGACGTCAAGCGCATTCAGAAGTCTCTCACAAGTGCCATTTAGAATCTTAAGGACGAGAGGGGTGAGATTAAGCTGGACAGGGATTTTCTGAAGGAGGAGCTGCATATGCTGAAGGAGAATAGGAAGAAGATGCAAAGCGTCATCTGTGAGCAAGGGTTTGCGAACACTAATGACCTCCTGATGATCAAGGCAATCCTCGAAGAATGATCATTAATAGTTGTATTCTTTTCAAAACATTGCAAGGAATACTCGTCTAGTATAAGTCTATGTTGGACATGCTTATTTGGATAAAGGCATCTATCTTATTTTTTGCAATCTTTCAGAGGGCGTGTGATGGTCTACGCACATGAAATATTGATCTCCTAAATATTTTATTTTCAAAGACATGCGCTGCTAGCGAGGCGCGTCCAGCAATCTTTCGGCTCAGATCATTCCACATGACATGGGGAACCATGCCTCTGCTAACTTGGCACTGAGTTGTCAAACTTGCAGAACAGGCACGGTTCTATGCGAAGCAGGAGCACCGCACTACCGCTGACACACATAGAATCTATAATCTATGGAGGCACGCTTACTCATGAGGCCCACGCACGCCTGTGCCTTCGTGACTCGAATGTTTGTAGTCAGACATAAACTCGTTCACGGCCATGCGTTTCCATGTCAGGCACGTAGGAATTTGCACAGGAGCACGGTCGTCAATCTACAACAACATGTACGTTTCTAGATCCATCGTGCCTCTCGGCGTCCCAAAATTTCACATAGGTCACGTTCAGTGGGACAGGCAACATCGTCAGTTCGCTGGGAGCACAGTTTCACATTAAGCAGGGTCACGGCCATGTGTGTGTGTGCACAGAGGCAGTGCCGTCCGGTCACTACAGACGCACTGGTTTACATGCACTAGATGCACGTTCAATGCAGAACAGGAAAGGCCCTGCACGCACTGGTTTACATGCACTAGATGCATGTTCCAAATGTTTTTCTTCCCTGCTCCACTTAACAGAGAGCAACACATTCATTCGAGGACTTCCGCACACAAATGTTGTAGCAACAAGACAAAATGACATAAAACTAGGTTGATTGATTTTAGTACATGTGAGCTGCCTCAAAGCTGCATAGCACAAAAACATCTAACTGTTTACACAGAACCCAGTCTCGGAATGGCGCGATGACATCTAACTGTATTAGCTTGAACAACTAACTACAACCCTGTTTCCAGCTGTCACAAGTGAACAGATCTGACAAATCCAAGTATTCAACATGCCCGTGTTTCAAATCGAAGTACGCATGATCGCAACATGCTGATAGTTTTAGGTGGGCGCGTTTGGAAGCTTTATTCTCCCACTGGAACAACTTCTGTTGCTGTTCGTAAAATTCTTGCATGAAGTTTGAGGGAAAGTGAAACTTAATCCTGATGGTCTCTAGCTCCGTTGCATTCAGAATAAAGAACCTCACAAATTCAATGTTCTTCCCACTTCTTTCATAATCTTCCAACGTTACTGTCTTCAAATGAATGATGTGTTCTTTGACAAACGCCTTGTGCTTGCGACGCCAAATATTTCTTGCACCATCAGCAACGTATCCTCCCTGAAAACGCATAAAGGTTAAAAAATACTTAAGGTATATAGAAGGAGAAAATGAACGATAAATTCTATGACCTTCGTCCCAAACACTTTGTCGTACATTTGCCTAGATACGGATGCATATACAATACAAAAAAACTTTGGAGTACTGCACTATGCATGGTATGACCTTTTCATTGTGCGTGAGAATCAACACCTCAACAAACAAGTTCTCCAGGTTTGGAAGGCATTGAATCAAGTGAACGACCAGGTCCACTTTATAAGACATGATCAAAAGCAAGGTCTTAACAGATTGCCGCGTTGTAGTTAGGCTGTCCGTCGCCAAACCCTTCACGGAGCATAGAAAATAAATCATAAAATTAATAAAACAAAGGTTGGATGACATGAAACTACTTTCCTCAAGAAAATGCAGCTGAAAGTATTGTGAAATGTCAGTACCATAAGACCTGTGGAGTCAAGCGAGATACTGAATCTGCCCATTGTCTCCAGTTTAGGTGCAGAGACAATGAATACCTCCATGTTATTGCTCTGGATATCGTGAATCAGCCGTTGAAGTGAGGGGGCATCCTCAATGATGAATTTTCCTTTCTCACCATGGATGCCAATGCTTACAAGGTTAGGCGAGTTTATTGTGATGCAATGCCTTTCTCTATTGTAAGCAAGCAGCAGGCACTCGAGTGCAGGGCAACTAGAGTTGATTATGCTTTCCAACGAGAAGTCTGATATATCAACCTCAACAAGCGAAAGTCTCTTGACCAGTGGTAGTTCAAGCGGCCGTACACAATGGTCTGGTATCTGGCACCACGCGAAGCTGACAGTGCGCAGAGAATAGGAAAACCAAAAGATGGACTTCGGTAGTGAGGGCGTAGATGAAGAGCATGTGTGTGGTAGTTTGATAGTTTCTTTCACGAATCGTGGGAACAGGTAGTAAAACTCAAGCACCTGGAGATTGTTCAATCTGGAGGACTCAAACCAGGCGTGGACAGTAGAGGGTCTGCACTGGAGGTAGCACGCCGGTATGCAAAGGCGGTGAACTGCGCCCTCATGGCCAAAGAGGATGGACTCTGGAAGGCACGAACCATCATCAGGAACTATTTTTCCACGATGCCAAGTTCTGATGTATCCTATGCGAACAAGCTCCGCACTGTAGGCAGAGGCCCTACTGATGATCTCGATATGAACTGTTTCTAGGGCGTTAAAAAGACGAGCAATAGGGATCTCACGGCAGTCTAGATTCAGAGGAGTGGTGCGCCAAACAGGGCGCCACCGACGTGCGAGGATTTGAGTGCGGATGCCCTCCTTAGTGGGGAGACAGGAGATGATCTCACCGAGGATGGAGTCCGGGAGGTCGCTGATGCGGTCCGGACAAAACCCCTCTTCCTGATCCTCGGAATCAGTGTGCGCACCCTTGCCGCTTCCGGACGCTACCGCCAAACCACCAGAGGAGGGCGTCACCGCTGGCGTGAGCCTCGCCCTCTTGGTGCATGGCGCACCGGAGTGGATCTCCATCTTCGTCTCCATTCCTAGGTTCACGCCGCCTGCGAGCACCGCTATATGTGGCGTGGATCTGGAAAGATGGATAAGCGTAACTGGGGACAGGAGGGAAGGGGAGAGGAGTGGAGGGATCGAAGAGGCAGTTGGAGAACAACTATATTATTAATATTGATATTATTTTCCCCGCAAAATAAAAAATATTGATATTATTTCTTTCCTGTTGAGGAAGGAAACGAGGCACGGCCTTTTAGATACGGGAAGCACTGCCCTGCATGCAATAGAGGCACACTCGTCGATCGGAGTAGCAAGAGTAGGTTGTACATACACCATGCTTCTCTGTAGTGCAAACAGTTCCGCTTTGTGAGCAGAGCCACGGATGTACACGAAGCAGGGGCACAATAATTTGTGAGCAACTTACATGCATAGGCATGGCTGCGAAGCTAGCGACGACACGCTTTTAAACAAAGCATAAGCACAGTGGTTCCACGACAAGCACGTCTCAATTTGCAGAAAGAGCACTGTCATGGTTCTACAGGACGCATTATTCTAGACTGTGCAACATGTTTCCACCAAAATGTTCACCACAGAGTCACGGACATACACAGAGGCAGTGCCGTGCAGTGACAACAAACACACAGTTTTATAGGTACAAGAGGCACGAGCGCCTCTGTATTGTAAAATATTTCAGCTAACACGTTATTTGGAGAGGCACGACCGTCACATCACACGTGACTGCGTGTTCCAGATGTTTCCAGTCGCTTATTCTATTCACACAGATAGCCACACACTCACTCAATCATATCAGCAAGGTTGGAGTCTCTAGGAAAGGTTGTAACATGAAAAGGAAATAAACTAGATAGATTTTTGAGCTTGTGAGTTGCTTCATGGCTGAAGAGCACAAAAACAAGTTTCTGACAAGCTTAGAGACGGTGCATAAAGTACAAGCTGGAAATCCAAACTGGAAAGCACGCAACAACACCTATCTCTGTCAGCCGGATAACCGTTTTCAGCATTCACAGGTCAATGGATCCGGCAAATCTATGATTGGACACTGGTTTGTCTAGATGTGTACTTTTAAATCCAAGTTCATATGCCTACAATACCCTGACAATATAAGACGAGCACGTCTAGAAGCCTTGTTGCCCCATTGAAGCACCTCTTCTTGATGTTCGTAAAATCCTTCAGTGATGTCTAGGGGGGAGCGAAACTTAAGCCTCATGGTCTCTAACTCCTTTGCGTTCAGAATAAAGAACGTTGCAAATTCAATGTTTTTCTTGCAGTGTACATATTTTTCCAGCGTTACTATCTTCAGACGAATGTCATGCTGTTCGAGAAACACCCGGTGCTTGTGGCGCCACTTATTTGTTACACCTTCCTCGCGACATACTCCTCCCTGAAAATGCATGAAGACTGAGAATACTCGAGGACTACAAGGGGAGAGAGAGGCTTCCAATATATTACACTATGCATGGTATGTGCTTTCAATGTGTCTGGAAATCATTACCTCGATAAACAGGTTCTCTAGGCTTGGAAAGCATCGCATCAAGGCAACAACCTTGTTCAGATTTAATGACATGTGGATAAGCAGGGTCTTGACATATTGAACCGCCATTGATAGGCTGACTACAGACAAAGCCTGCATCAAGCACATATCATAAAATTAGCTGAATAAAGGTTGCATGACATGAAACTTGGGCACTGGAACGAATGCAACTCAAGAGTATAGTGCAAAAAGTGAGTACCTCGATAACTGTAGAGCCAAAAGCAATCTTGGATTCAGGAAATCCTTCGTAAAAATTGCCCATACACTCAAGTTTAGGTGCAGAGAAGACAGTTATCTGCAAGTGCCGGCTCTGAATATCGTGAATCAACCGTTTAAGTGAGGGCACATCCTCAACAACGAGTTCACAATTCTCACAAAGGATATAGATGACTTCAACTTTGGCTGAGTTTATTCTGATGCAGTGGTCCAGGTTATTGCAAACAAGCAGGAGCCACTCGAGGGCAGGGCAAGCATAGTTGATTATGCTTTGCAGTGAGACGTATGATATATCAACCTCCAAAAACGAAAGCCTCTTAAGTAGTGGAAGTTTAAACGATCGTGCATACTTATCAGGTATTTGGCAAAGAGCAAATGTGACGGTGTGCATTGAGGAGGAAAACAGCAGCGTGGAAGTCGGTGGTGAGGGCGCCGACGAAGAGATTTCGTGTGGTAGTGTGATGGTTTTTCCCACGAAATGTGGGAACATGTAGTAGAACTCGAGAACCTGGAGATTCTTCAGTCTTCGGGCTCGAAGCCAGGCGTCGACTGTAGAGGGTCTGCAGTGGAGGTAGCACGCCGGAATGCAGAGGCGATGAACTGCGCCCTCATGGCCGGACAGCATGGCTTTCGGAAGGCTCAAACCATCAACGTCTGGTTGAAAACTGCACCGAGTTCCAAAATATCTTATGCGAATGACATCCTTGCTGGGGAGCATGGAGACTATGTCGATATGAACTGTTTCTAGGGGCTTAAAAAGACGAGCGACAGGGATCTCACTGCAGTCGAGATTCGGAGGAGCGGTGCGCCATAAAGGACGCCACCGACGTGCGAGGATTTGAGTGTGGATGCCCTCCTTAGTGGACAGACGGGAGATGATCTCAACGAGGACACCGTCCGGGAGGTCGCTGATGCGGTTCAGACAAGACTCCTCCTCGTGCTTCTCCGAACCATTGAGCGTCTTGAGCGAACATGTTTACTTTGTGAGGCAGGGCTCTAAAGCTAGCCTAGGCACGGTTTTAAATAAAGCACATGCACGGTGCTTCCACGACAAGCACGTCTCAATTTCTAGTAACAGCACTGTAATGAATCTACAGGACGCACAGAAAACCTAACCGTATTTACGACCCCTCGCGTCTGCTCTCCTCCTCGCTTATCTTTAACTCACTTGGATCTGCACGCAGTGAAGACCTAGCCGTCTGTCTAGATCCACGCCACATATAGCGGTGCTCATAGGCGGCGTGAACCCAGGAACGGAGACCAAGATGGAGGTCCACTCGGGTGCCCCAAGCACCAAGAGGGCGAGGCTTGCGCCACCGGCGATGCCCTCCTCTGGTGGTTTGGCGGTAGCGGCTGGAAGCGACGGCGGGCCGCACACTGATTCCGAGGATTAGGAAGAGGAGTTTGGTCTGGACCGCATCAGCGACCTCCCGGACGCCGTCCTCGGTGAGGTCATTTCGCGTCTCTCCACTAAGGAGGGCATCCGCACTCAAATCCTCGCACGTCGGTGGTGCCCTCTATGGCGCACCGTCCGAATCTGGTTTGCCGTGAGATCCCTGTCGCACGTCTTTTTAACCCCCTAGATCAGGTAGATTTCGAGTTGATCACCGCGTACTCCGCCACACCGGAGGAACTCATCCGCATAACATGCACTGGAACTTTTTTTAGAGGAGAACATGTCAGTGAAGCTGATTTGTATGATGATTCATACCTTCCAGAGGCCATCCTCTCCGGCCATGAGAGCGCAGTTCACCGCCTCTGCATACCAACGTTCTACCTCCAGTGCAGGCCCTCAACCGTCGACGCCTGGCTTGAATCCACCAGATTGAACAATCTCCAGGTGCTTGAGTTTTACTACCTGTTCCCACCATTTTTGAGACAACATGACATAGTACCATTCTCATGCCCTTCGCTTATGCCATCACCACCAGCATTCAACCCTCAGATTTCCTCCTCTCTCCAAACCATTGCCTTTGCTCTTTGCAAGTTACCAGACAATTATGTACGAGCGCTTAAACTACCACTGCTCAGGAGACTCTTGCTTGTGGATGTTGATATATCAGACATCTCATTACAAAGCATCATCCACTCTAGTTCTCCTGCACTTGAGTCTCTACTGCTTGTTTGAACAGTCAAGAACCATTGCATCAGAATAAACTCACCTAACCTTATAAGCATTGGCATTTGTGGTCACTATGGGAAAGTTGTTATAGAGGATGCCTCCTCACTTCAACGGTTGCTTTGTGATGATCATAGTGAGAACTTGCGTATAGTCATCACCTCTGCACCTAAACTGGAGGTCATGGGCAAAATATCTGATATTTTTGATGAATCCAGCATCGCAGATCACAGAATACTTATTCAGGTACTGACTTTCAACAGTACTTTCACCAGCATTTGTTCGAACAAACAAGTTCCATGTAATCCAACCTTTATTCTACTAATATTATGTTGTATTCTACATGAAGTGTTTGCCAACAGTCAGCACATCCACAACGGTTCATTCTGTCAAGACGTTGCTTATCAGCATGGATTATAATCTGAACGCGGTCTTTGCCTTGGTGCACTGCTATCGAAGCTTGGAAAACTTGTATATCGAGGTGATGGTTCTCACGCACATTGTAAACACATACCATGCATGGTGTAGTACTCCGTTCATCTAAAGAGGCCTCGCTTACATTTGTATGTAATGGACAAAGATGTATATAGTCATGAACCAGTATTAGACACATCTGTGCCTAGACAAAACTAAAAAAACTTTTATCAGAATGGAGGTTATAGAATTTTTTCTTCACTTGCTCTCTCAACAGAATCACTCTTTATAGACCTTAAGCATTTTAAATATTCATGTTTATTTAGGGAGGAGTCTCTAATGAAGAAAGTCTTATGAACGACTGTTCTCGTGAGCACCATCATGATATCCGTTTGAAGTCAGTGACGCTGGAAGGCTATGTACAATGCGAGAAAAGCATTCAATTTGCGACATTCTTTATACTCAACGCAAGACAACTGGAGACTATCAGGATTAAGTTTCTTCTTCAGGAAGACTTCATGGAATGATTTTACAAACAGCAACAAGAGGTGCTTCAGTGGGGGCAAAAAGGCTTCTAAACATGCCTACCTTAGGTTGTTGCCAAGTTGCAACCACAAGCACTTGGATCTAAGGCACGCACGCGTTGAGCACCTGGATTTAACTGATCCATTCACTTGTAAGTGCTGAAAATAGTGCTGGAGTGGGATGTTGCTGCCAATTTCCAGTTTGGGTTTTATGTAGGCATGGTGAAACAATGCCCGTACCTTTTGCTCAATCTGTAAACCTTGCCAACAACATTGTTATTGGGCTGCGCACCCATGAAGGAGCTCGCAACTGCTAAAATCAAACTAATTAGTCTGCCTTTATCACACTGCAACAACATTTTATACCCTGTGCAGTAAGCAAAAACTTTTTTACTCTCCGCCGAGTGATCCCGCTGAGGATAATGTCTGGGAGATCACCGATGCGGTCCGGGACGAGATTCTTGTTCGTCTTATTCAGGTCCAGCGGGTGGACCCTCGCCGATTCTCACCGCTTCAGCCACAAACACACAGCCCCAGAGGAAGGCGTTGATGATTCACAACAGCCTCGATCTCCTGGTACTAGAAACACCAGACTTGATATCCGTCTCCATTGCTGGGTTTCTCTCCGCTTCCTGGAAAGGCTATGTGCGGATGATCTAGATAGAGAGTTAGGTTAGGTCTTCACTGCGCACATCCAAAAAACACAAGACCTTAACCGAGGAGGAGGAGAAGATCTAAAAAAAACTGAGGAGGAGACACAGTGCAGGGACACAACTGCAGATGTCACTGCTGTCGCACGGTTTTAAAAAGCACGGGCGTGAAGTCTCAACAGCCACGGTTCTGTACCAAGTAGAGTCATGACTTGTGCACTCATGAACGCGTGGACCTTC
This sequence comes from Thinopyrum elongatum, assembly GCA_011799875.1. Classification (NCBI taxonomy): domain Eukaryota; kingdom Viridiplantae; phylum Streptophyta; class Magnoliopsida; order Poales; family Poaceae; genus Thinopyrum; species Thinopyrum elongatum. The sequence continues at coordinate 161,248,271 of CM022299.1, forward strand.
GTGGCTTTCTGTGTTTCAGTGTTAAGGGTCACAGGCACGGGCGTGCAGCCCACAAAGCCATGGTGTGGTATTATATAGAGTTTTGTGTTTGTGTTCCGAATGAGTCGGTGGACTCATTCAGAAGGAGAGGCACGGACGTGAAGCTTATGGAGGCATGGTTTAGTATTACGCAGAGTCACGTTCGTGTGTTTATTGCGGAAGCCCAATGGAATTGGGTTCACATGTCAACACTCACTGTTTACTTTGTGAGGCAATGAATGGCCGATTCGATAGACGTGGTTTTTAAAAGCACGGGCATGAAGTCTCTACAATCACCGTTCTATACCAAGTAGCGTCATGTCTTGTGTACTCATGAAGGCATGGTCGTGGCTTTCTGTCTTGCAGTGTTTCGAGTCACATGCACGGCCGCGAAGCCCACAAAGGCATTGTGTCGTATTATGTAGAGTCACGTTCGTGTGTCTTTGTGTTCCAAATGATTCCGTTGACTCGCTAGCAAGGAGTGGCAAGGGCGTGAAGCCCACGGAGGCATGGTTTGGTCTTACCCAGAGTCACGTTTGTGCGTTTATTATGGAAACCTAACGGAATTGGGTTCAGATGTCAACACTTTCTGTTTACTTTGTGAGACACGTAATGGTCGAATCGAGAGACGGAAAGAGGCACACATTTATTCGCGCACAACACAAAAACAAACAAAGCCTACAGACAGTGCAGAGAGTACAACGGTTGTTTGACAATGTTTACACAAAACACGACCTCCAAGAACTCCAACAACAAATAACTCCAAGATCTTGAACAACCAACTCAAGACCTATTTTCAGCATGCACATCTAAATGGATCCGTCAAATCCAGATATTCAACACTTCTGCTTTCTAATTCCAGAAGAGCGTGGCTGCAACTTGATGATAACCTAAGACGAGCGCATTTAGAAGCCTTTTTGGCCCACTTAAGAACCCTTTGTTGCTCTTTGTAAAATGCTTCCGTGAACTCTGCAGGAGGCGAGTGAAACTTAATGCTGATGGTCTCAAGCTCCTTTGCACTCAAAACAAAGAACGTCACAAATTCAATGTTACTCGGGGAGGTATCATAATCTTCCAGCGTTACTGTCTTCAGACAAATGTCGTGATGTTTGAGAAACTGCCGGTGCTTAAGACGCCATTTGTGTTTTTCACCATGACGAATGAATCCTCCCTAAAATATACATGAAAGTTGCAAATACTTGACATGTATAAAAAGAGATAGTCCATCAAAAGACTGAATGAAACAATTAATTCTACCAACTCCGTCCCGAAAAGCTTGTCATACACTTGTCCAGATACGGGTGCAACGATTCCAGTCAAATGTAAGACAAGCTTTTTGAGACGGAAGGAGTACTACACTATGAACGTTTGTGAAGATAATCACCTCGAGAAACAAGTTCTGCAGATTTGGAAAGAACTGCAACAAGGGAACAACCAAGTCGACTATATAAGACATGCAGCTAAATAAGGTCTTGACAGATTGCCGCAATGGTGTTAGCCTGAATGCCCCCAAACCCTTCATGAAAATTAACAGAAGATGGATCATAAAACTAATATAATAAAGGTTGGATCACATAAAACTTGTTTCCACTCAAACAAAATGCAGTTGCAAGTATTGGGAAAACTCAGTACCGCAAGGCATGTCACACCACAAGCATCTGTGAATTTATTCAGTACAATTGCGGAGACACCGATTTTCACCAAGTCCTCTCTCTGCATGTAGCATAAAACATAGATAATCAAATTAATAGAAACAAAGACCGAAACAAGTACAGCTGAAAGTATCGTGGAAAATCAGTACCTCAACACATTTACTGACTTTCACAAACACAAATTGACCCAGCGTCTCCAGTTTAGGTGCAAAGACGACGATTATCAAAAAGTCGTCGACCTGAATATCGTGGATCAACCGTTGAAGCAAAGGGGCATCCTCAATAATGAGTTCGCTATGTGCACAATGAACGCCGATGCTTACAAGGTTAGACGAGTTTATTGTGATGCGACGACCTCCTCTACTGCAAACAAGCAGCAGGGACTCAAGTGCAGGGCAACTAGAGTGGATTATGCTTTGCAGTGAGACGTCTGATATATCAACTTCCACAAGCGAGAGTCTTTTCACCAGTGGTAGCTTAAGCGTCCCTACATAATTGCCTGGTATTTGGCAAAGAGCAAAGGCGAGGGTGTGCAGTGAGGAGGAAAACCGAAACACGGACTCCGGTGCTGAGGGCGTAGATGAAGTGCATACATCCAGTAGTGTGACCTCTTGCGTCAGGAATCCTAGGAACAGGTAGTAGAACTCAAGAACCTGGAGATTGTTCAGCTTCGAGGATCAGAGCCAGGCATCAATGGTGGAGGGTCTGCACTGTAGGTAGCACGCCGGGATAGAGAGGCGGCTAACCGAGCCCTCAAGGCCGGACATGATGCATTCCGGAAGATTCACAACATCAGCGAAAGATTTTCGAGAGCACCGAGTTCCGGAATAGCATTTGCGGACGCGCTCCTCGGTGAAGGCGGACAACTTAGATATGGTCTCGATATGAACTGTCTCTCCATCATTAAAAAGACGAGCGATAGTGATCTCGCGGCAGTCGAGATTCAGAGGAGCGGTGCGCCATAAAGGACGCCACCCACGAGCGAGGATTCGAGTACGGATGCCCTCCTTCATGGGGAGACAAGAGATGATCTCACCTAGGATGACGTCCGGGGGATCGCTGATGCAGTCCAGACGAGATCCCTCTTCTTCCTCCTCGGATCGAGAGGGACCACGCTCGCCGCTTCCCTCCCCTCCGATGACCAGCACACCACCAGAAGGCGGTGTCACCGGTGGCGCCACTCTTGACCTCTTGGTGCTACGAGCAGCGCATTCCATCTCCACCTCCATTGCTGGGGTGGCGCCGCCTATGACCAGTGCTCAGTGAGGTGGATCTGGAAAAATGGATTACAGCCTGTCAATCCACGAAACGACTTAAATACCGAGGGGGAGCGGAGTGGTCCAGATTAATTACCTATCTTTTTTTTTACGAGAGGGTCCGGGTTAATTACTACTCGTAACAAGTAAATGGTAGAAGGCTGCTTGAAACATTAAATAGAGCCACGACTTTGATGGTACGAGATGCACTGTTGTACATGCAAACCAGGCACGGGCGTGCCCCTCCGTGTTTTATTTATTTACCGCACACATTACTTTGAAGAATCTGTTTGACGCCGGAAGCACGGTTCTACAATCATTTTACCTCTGTGAGCTGCAAAATTTTCCACGGGCACATCTACCATGAAGTCACTAGAAGGACCGTTTCAATGTTAAGGAGATTAAAGGCCGTGCCTCTGCCTTGCAGATGATTTTGCTGAAACGCTCACAGTCAGAAGCAAGGACCTGAAGTGATGGCGGAGGCACGGTTTGTCACGTACCATACACACGGTCCTGCCTTCGGAATTGTAGAAAAATACAAGAAGTTAACTAAGGAGGAGAAGCACTACTCTACCTGCAACACAGGCATGTTTATACATGCATTGTGTGCATGACAGGTACATACGAGAGGCATGGTTGTACATGCAACACAGGCACGGTTATACATACATCATGCTTTCCTCTATTGCAAAAATCAATCTACTTTATGTCTTTTTTATCATGGTGCCACACATCATTTTATAGTTCCCACGACTGTACAAAGGCACAGAACTTCACATTTGACACAGCAGTAGATCAGAATAAGGATAAGATAACCGTGCCTCTATTCTCGAAAATGGAGAGGTCACTCGCTCACTATGAAATGTTGTAGCATGAACACAAGAAGAGATAAAACTAGATTCATTTTAGCGCTTGGGAGCTCCTTCATGGCTGCACACAGCACAAAAACAAAACAAGCCTACGCACGGTCCAAATAGTACAACGGTTGTTTGATAATGTTTACAAAGAACCAGAGCTCAAAAGATCACAACAACAAATATCTCCACAAGCTTGAAAAACTTACCCCACACCTGATATCAGCATCCACATATGAATGGATCCGTCAAATCCAGATAGTCAACACTCCTGTTTTTTAAATCTGGACCGACACCGCTGCAACTTGATGATAATTTAAGATGAGCGCATTTAGAAGCCTTTTTGTGCCACTTCAGAACCCTTTGTTGCTCTTTGTAAAATACTTCCGTGAACTCTGCGGGAGGGGAGAGAAACTTAATGCTGATGGTCTCTAGATCCTTTGCACTCAGAACAAAGAACGTCGCAAATTCAATGTAACTCTGGGAGGAAACATAATCTTCAAGCGTTACTCTCTTCAGACAAATGTCGTGATGTTTGAGAAATTGCCGATGCTTAAGACGCCATTTGTTTTTTTCACCACGACAAATCAACCGTCCCTAAAATATACATGAAAGGTTGAAAATACTTAGCATCTATAAAAAGAGATACAGACCATCGAAAAACCAAATGAAACAATTAATTCTACCACCTCCGTAACGAGAAGTTTGACATAGACTTGTCTAGATTAAACCATGTGTAGATACGGGTGCATCCATTCCAGTCAAATTTAAGACAAGCATTTTGAAATGGAAGGAGTACTACAGTATGCATATTTCTGAAGATCATCACCTCGACAAACAAATTCTCGAGTTTTGGAAAAATTTGCAACAAGCGAACGATGAAATCCACTTTATATTCCATGTAGATAAGCAAGGTCTTGACAGATTGCCGCATTGTTGTTAGACTAATGGCCTCCAAATGCTTCATGAAAATTAATAGAAGATGAATCATAAAATTAATAGAATAAAGGTTGGATGACATAAAACTTCTTTCCTCTCAAACAAAATACAACTGGGAGGATTGTGAAAACTCAGTACCGCAAGACATGTGAGACCAGACGCATCTGTGAATTTATCCAGTTCAGGTGCAGAGACACTGGTTACCTCCAAGTCCTCATCGTGCATGAAGCAAAGAACATAGATCATCAAATTAATAGAACAAAGATCGGAACAAGTGCAGCTAAAAGTATCGTGGAAACTCAGTACCCCAAGACATGTGGAGGCAGACACGAACACAAATTCACCCAGCGTCTCCAGTTTAGGTGCAGAGACAACGATTATCACCGAGTCGTCGACCTGAATATCGAGGATCAACCGTTGAAGCGAAGGGGCATCCTCAATAATGAGTTTGCCATGTGCACAACAAATGCCAATGCTTACAAGGTTAGACGAGTTTATTGTGATGCGATGACCTCCTCTACTGCAAACAACCAGCAGAGACTCAAGTGCAGGACAACTAGAGTGGATTATGCTTTGCAGTGAGACGTCTGATATATCAACTTCCATAAGCGAAAGTCTTTTGACCAGTGGTAGCTTAAGCGTCCCTATGTAATTATCTGGTATTTGACAAAGAGCAAATACGAGGGTGTACAAAGAGGAGGAAAACCGAAACACGGACTCCGGTGCTGAGGGCGTAGATGAAGTGCATACATCCATTAGTGTGACCTCTTGCGTCAGGAAACCTGGGAACAGGTAGTAGAACTCAAGAACCTGGATATTGTTCAACTTTGAGGATCGGAGCCAGGTATCAACGGTGGAGGGTCTGCAATGTAGGTAGCACGCCGGGATAGAGAGGCGGCTAACCGAGCCCTCATGGCCGGACAGGATGGATTCCGGAATTAAGACTAACATCATCAGCGACAGAATTTCGATAGCGCCAAGTTCTGGAATAGCATTTGCGGACGCGCTCCTCGGTGAAGGCAGACATCTTAAAGGTCTCGATTTGAACTGTTTCAAAATCATTAAACAAATGAGCGACAGTGATCTCGCGGTAGTCGAGATTCAGAGGAGCGGTGTGCCATAAAGGACGCCACCGACGTGCGAGGATTCGAGTACGGATGTCCTCCTTGATGGGAAGACGAGAGATGATCTCACCGAGGACGGCGTCCGGGAGGTCGCTGATGAGGTCCGGACGAGATTCCTCTTCTTCCTCCTTGGATCGAGGGGGAGCACGCTCGCCGCTTCCCTCCCCTCCGACGACCAGCACACCACCAGAAGGCGGCGTCGCCGGTGGCACCACTCTCGCCCTCTTTGTGCTTGGAGCAGCGCATTCCATCTCCACCTCCATTGCTGGGGTGGCGCCGCCCAGGACCATTGCTCAGTGAGGTGGATTTGGCAAAATGGATTACAGCCTGTCAATCCACGAAACAACTTAAATACCGAGGGGGAGCGGAGGGGTCCAGATTAATTACCTCTCTTTTTCTTTGACTGGAGGGTCCGGGTTAATTACTACTCGTAACAAGTAAATGGTAGATGGCTGCTTGAAACATTAAATTGAGCCACGGCTTTGATGGTACAAGATGCACTATTGTACACGCAGACCAGGCACAGGCGTGCCCCTGCGTGTTTTAATTATTTACCGCACACATTCATTAGAAGAATCTGTTCGACACCGGAAGCACGGTTCTACAATCACCTTGCCTCTGTGAGCTGCAAAATTTTCACGGGCACGTTAACCATGAAGTCACTAGAAGATTCAAGGCCGTGCCTCTGCCTTGCAGATGATTCTGCTGAAACGCTCACCGACAGAAGCAAGGAAGTGAAGTGATGGCAGAGGCACGGTTTGTCATGTACCAGACACACGGTCCTGCCTTCGGCATTGTAGATACGAGACACACTGTTCTACATGCCACATAGGCACGGACGTGATTCCACGTGCTTCAGTAGCATGTAAAGACGTGATTCTCTCACAGGAAACGCCAACCTACTGCCAGCCACTATATCCATTTGTGAAACAGAAACAGAAACACAACCGTGACCCGTTGTGTTTGAAATCTTTGCATCACAGAAGCACAGCGTGAAGCCACATGAGGCACGGTTTGACATGCATCGCAAGCACGATTATCTGCTCTATATTTCAATTACTTACAGACAAGCATTCATTACAGAAGAACGACCATGAGAACAGGCGATTTTGTAATTGCTTCAATTATATTCGTAAACAAATGGCCATTAAGTCCTGCAGAGTGACGGGCGACTGTCCGTGTTACTATTGTTTTCGTTGTAATATTTTAACTCAAATGCACGAAGGCGACTTTCTGTGTTTAGTTGCGTCACGGTCCTTTACGCATGAAGGCGACTTTCTGTGTGGCAGTGTTTCGGGTCATAGGCATGGTTGTCAAGCCCACAAATGCATGACCTGGTATTATCCAGAGTCACGTTCGTGTGTCATCTTTGTGTTCCAAATGATTCTGTTGACTCTTTCACCAGGTGAGGCTCGGTCGTGAAGCCCAGGGAGGCATGCTTTCGTTTTACGCGGAGTCACGTTCGTGCGTTTATTGCGGAAACCCAATGGTTCGACGGGTGTCTCCTCGTATTCGGGTGTGAACGTCATGTGGCGTCGCTCCAGAAACCCAATGGTCTAACGGGTGTCTCCTCCGGTGACGCCGCTCTGGCTCGTCGCCCGAGGGGAAGCTCCGGCTATTTAAGCCGGACGGAGTCTCGAAGCCCTAGCCACATCCCCTTCCTCCCTTTGTCCGCCGCCAGGCCATCCATTCCTCTTGGTGTTCTCTATCCTGACCCTTTCCGCCATGGCTGAGCAGGAGAAGACTACTCCGGAGTGCCGTGTCCAGACACTGGAGGAAATCCCGGCTAGCGAGGGTTCCTCATCTGTAAGTTCACTCTGCTTCCGCTTCATTCGTTTTTTCTTTCTTTCGGCTACTTGATTTAGTTGTGAAACATGAATTATTGTGGTGAGCTTCCTCCTAATTTGATGAGGGTGCGTCTTGCCATCAATCTGAGACCTTCTCCTTTGTTGAGGTGAAGAAGCTGCTTGAGGCTGCGAAAGCTGACTTCTTGAAGGCCGTCTGTCGGGGACGAATCCGCGATCACCTATGGGACCCAGGGAAGGACCCCTTTACGTTCGGCAGGGAGAGACGGTCGCACGAAGAGCAGATCTAGCGAAGAACACGACAGCGCACGCGAGAGATTTACCCAGGTTCAGGCCGCACGGATGCGTAAAACCCTACTCCTGCTTTTTGGTGTATTATCTGGATGATTGTTCTAGCTCCAGGAGCGCTACAGTACAGAGCAGCTGCGTACAATACTGGAGTTCTCAATCTCCCAGTTCCTAACCCCTACTCCACGTTGCCTATGGGCCTCCTTTTATACGCACAAAGGGGTCACCAACAGGTGGCAAACAGTAAAGGTAGAGGTGGAAAGTTGCTACAGTAAGGCCATCATTACTAGGATGACATGTCCTACCTACCACTGACGGCAGGGGACAAGGGCATTAAATGCCCATGCCTTAGCTGTCCAGATACATGTATCTGGACGTCTTGGACGTGGGAAAAGCCTATCCCACCTGCTCCTGCACCGCTAGCTACAGAGCACCGCCGTCTACACAGTGCCCTGCCACGCACGCTTGGAAGGACCCAGAGCGCCATGCTGGCAGAGGCACTGGAGCAGCACCACAGTAGCACAGTGGTGCAGTAACGCTTGCCGCGGCAAGACCTTGCCGTACTTGATAGCTTGCCGCAACCAATAGCTTACCGCGCAAGGTAACTTGCCGGGGCAAGTACCTTGCCGCAGCTGCTATCTTGCCGCAGCCAATACCTTGCCGCAGCCAATGACTTGCCGGGGCAAGTACCTTGCCGCGGCAAGTACTCTGCTACAGCATTTACATGCTTATCACTGACGGGTCAGGACAAGCGCATTAAATGCTCTGTCTAGGTGTCCCTTAGCTTCTTGGGGATGGGAAAAGGGGCCATCCCATCAGCACCGCTTGGCACAGTGCTCTGCCACGCATGCCTGGAGAAGGGTCCAGAGTGCCATGCTGATGGCCGCACTGGAGCAGTAGCATAGTGGCATAACCTTGCCAGGCAGGAACCTTGCCGGGCTCAGCTGGTCATCCCGGCAAGAACCTTGCCGGGGCCTTGTCTCCAGTCTAGCTGTCCCCCGGCAAGCCTTGCCGGGTTCAGCTGGTCATCCCGGCAAGAACCTTGCCGGGGCCTTATCTTTAGTCTTGTCGAGTCCTGAGTTTGCCGGCCCTGATCTCGCCAGCAGTAGTAGACTTGATCTTCTGGTCGACCTGCCTGGAGTCTTGTCTTGCCAGCTCTGCTTTGCCGGTGTTGCGTGGACCCATTCCCGGCAAGTAGACCTTGCCGGGAACCGGGCTTCGAATGTACGCTTGGGTGGATTCCTCCTCTGCCATGTCCTTCCCGCCTGGAGGCTGCGACTTGCCGGTGCGTGTCCAGGGGTAGTGAACACCCCCCTGTTTACTACACCGACACCGTCAAGGACTGGACGAAGTTGCATGACGAGAGCAATGCCACCATTGCAGATCTTATGGATGAGAAGGCAAAACTCCTAGTTGAGCGTGACCGGCTGGTGCTGGAATCATACATTATGAAAAAGGAGATTCAGGAACTGCGCGCCCAGCAACCGAAAAAGAAGTCTCTTCGGGCTAAGTAGACAGCAGCGACCCTGATCATTGTATCTGAAGCTATTAAGCAGTGGACTAAAAGTTTCTTATTTTGTCTTGTGTTAACTCGTTGTCAGTAACTTTGGTAACAAATGTGTTTTGGTTTCCTGTGTCATGTTCATTCGATGTTTATGGGTTCAGATGTGAACATTAACTGTTTACTTTATGAGGGACGGAATGGCCGATTTGAGAGCTGTTGTTTTTAAAAGCACTGGCGTGAAGTCTCTGCAGCCAAGGTTCTGTACCAATTAGAGTCATGACTTGTGCACTCATGAAGGCGTGGACGTTCCTGGCTTTCTGTGTTTCGGGTCACAGGCACGGGTGTGAAGCCCACAAAGGCATAGTGTGGTATTATATAGAGTCATGTTCGCTTGTGTTTTGTGTTCCGAATGATTCCATTGACTCGTTCAGACGGAGAGGCACGGACGGGCAGCCCATGGAGGCACGGTTTAGTATTACATAGAGTCACGTTCGTGTGTTTACTGCAGAAACACAACGGAATTGGGTTCAGATGTGAACACTCACTGCTTACTTTGTGAGGCAATGAATGGCCGATTCGAGAGACACTGTCTTTAAAAACACGGGCGAGAAGTCTCTACAACCACGGTTCTGTACCAAGGAGCCACTGTCAGACTCATGGAAGTGAAGCCATGAGGGCCACGCTTTTAGTAGTACAAGAGGCACTTTATCAGCTGTCGTTGCTCCTTTGTTAGGCGCACAGTCGGGTGGCTGTAGAAGGCACATTTTTCAAGCAAAGAGCGAACGTCACGGTACCCCGACAAGAAAGTGAAAGCATGGTTGTGCGTCTGTAGTGTCACGGCTTGAATCCTCGAGAGGCATCTCGGTGTGGCCTGTTGAGTAGAAACACGGTTGTGCGGTCACCAGAGGCACTACGTAAGGCCCCGGGAAACACGTTTGGATGACCGTGGTGGTGGCTGTCTATGCTTCAGTTCTTTTCATCTCTCATGTGTCGCAGCAGAGAGGCATGGTTGTATTCTTACAACATCCACCTTGATAAAGCAACGGCTGCAGAAATTTACAAGGAAACCTGTCGCCCTTATAATTTTTTCTCTGTTGAGTAATAACAATACCTAAAGAAGCAAAATCTGTTCTTCTTAAATTTGATTTGTTTCTATAACTGCACCAAATTAACTTACAAGCCGTTTTTATAACCACGGTACAAGGAAAACACAAGAGCTTAACTGAGGAGCAGAAACAGTGCAAGGGCTCAACTGCAGCTGCCTCAGTGCGTATGGCAGGTACATACGAGAAGCACTGCTCTACCTGCAACACAGGCACAGTTATACATGCATTGTGTGCACGACAGGGACATACGAGAGGCACTGTCGTACATACAACACAGGCACGGTTACACATACATCGTGCTTCTCTCCATTGAAAAAATAAATCTACTTTATGTCTTTTTATCTTGGTGCCACAGCATTTTATAGTCCTTCGGCCTATACAAAGCCACAAAACTCCACATTTGACACAACAGTAGATAAGAGTACGGACGGCCATGCCTCTATTATCGAAAATGGAGAGGTCGCTCGTTAACTACAGACAGAGAGGCACATGTTTTCTCGCACATTTCCACAGGACTGGGGACCATGACATGTTGTAGCATCAACACAAAAAGATATAAAACTAGGAAGATTTTAGCAGTTGGGAGCTCCTTCATGGCTGCACGCAGCACAAAAACAAACAAGCCTACACACGCTGCAAAGACTACAACGCTTGTCTGATAAAGTTTACATAAAACCCGAGCTCAAAAGATTGCAACAACAAATAACTCCATAAATCTGAACAACTAACCCCAGACCTGATTTCAGCATCCACATCTGAATGGATTCGTCAAATCCAGATATTCAACACTCCTATTTCTTAAATACTGACGCACGTGGCTGCAACTTGGTGATAATCTAAGACGAGCGCGTTTAGAAGCCTTTTTGTGCCACATCAGAACCCTTTGTTGCTCTTTGTGAAATACTTCCATGAACTCTGCGGGAGGGGAGAGAAACTTAATGTTGATGGTCTCTAGATCCTTTGCACTTAGAACAAAGAACGTCACAAATTCAATGTTACCCCGGGAGGGAACATAATCTTCCAGCGTTACTGTCTTCAGGCAAATGTCGTGATGTTTGAGAAACTGCTGGTGCCTACGACGCCATTTGTTTTTTTCACTACGACAAGTCAACCGTCCCTAAATATACATGAAAGGTTGAAAATACTTAGCGTCTATAGAAAAAGATAGAGTCCATAAAAAACCCAAATGAAACAATTAATTCTACGACCTCCGCAACAAAAAGTTTGACAGACTTGTCTAGATATGGATGTATCCAACAATAAATCATGTGTAGATACGGGTGCATCCATTTCAGTCAAATTTAAGACAAGCATTTTGAAATGAAAGGAGTACTACAGTATGCACATTTCTGAAGATCATCACCTCGACAAACAAGTTCTCCAGTTTTGGAAAGAATTGCAACAATTCAACGACGATGTCCACTTTATGAAACATGTAGATAAGCAAGGTCTTGACAGATTGTCGCATTGTTGTTAGACTGACTGCCCCCAAACGCTTCATGAAAATTAATAGAAGATGGATCAAAAAACTAATAGAATAAAGGTTGGATGAAATAAAACTTGTTTCCTCTCAAACAAGATGAAGCTGGAAGTATTGTGAAAACTCAATACCGCAAGACATGTGAGACCACACGCATCCAGTTCAGGTGCAGACACAACGGTTACCTCCAAGTCCTCACTCTGCATGAAGAATAGAACATAGATCATCAAATTAATAGAACAAACATTGGAACAAGTGCATCTCTATTCCAGTATCATGGAAAGTCAGTACCTCAAGACATGTGGAGGCAGACACGAACACGAATTCACCCAGCGTCCTAGTTTAGGTGCAGAGACAGCGGTTATCACCGAATCGTCGACCTGACTATCGTGGATCAACCGTTGAAGTGAAGGGGCATCCTCAATAATGAGTTAGCCGTGTGCACAACAAATGCCAATGCTTACAAGGTTAGACGAGTTTATTGTGATGCGACGACCTCCTCTATTGCAAACAAGCAGCAGGGACTCAAGTGCAGGGCAACTAGAGTGGATTATGCTTTGCAGTGAGACGTCTGATATATCAACTTCCACAAGCGAGAGTCTTTTCACTAGTGGTAGCTTAAGCGTCCCTACGTATTTGTCTGGTATTTGGCAAAGATCAAAGGCGAGGGTGTGCAGTGAGGAGGAAAACCGAAACACGGACTCCGGTGCTGAGGGCGTAGATGAAGTGCATACATCCAGTAGTGTGACCTCTTGCGTCAGGAATCCTAGGAATAGGTAGTAGAACTCAAGAACCTGGATATTGTTCAGCTTTGAGGATCGGAGCCAGGCATCAATGGTGGAGGGTTTGCACTGTAGGTAGCACGCCGGGATAGAGAGGCGGCTAACTGAGCCCTCATGGCCTGACAGGATGGATTCTGGAAGACTGACAACATCAGCGACAGATTTTCGAGAGCGCTGAGTTCCAGAATAGCATTTGCGGACGTGCTCCTCGGTGAAGGCGGACAGCATAGAGATGGTCTCGATATAAACTGTTTCAAAATCGTTAAACAGAGGAGCGGCAGAGATCTCATGGCAGTCGAGATTCAGAGGAGCAGTGCGCCATAAAGGACGCCACCAACGTGCGAGGATTCAAGTACGAATGCCCTCCTTGATCGGGAGACGAGAGATGATCTCACCGAGGACGGCATCCGGGAGGTCGCTGATGAGGTCCGGATGAGATTCCTCTTCTTCCTCCTTGGATCGAGGGGACGCACGCTCCCTGCTTCCCTCCCCTACGATGACCAGCAGACCACCAGAAGGCGGTGTCGCCGGTGGCGCCACTCTCACCCTCTTGGTGCTAGGAGCAGCGCATTCCATCTCCACCTCCATTGTTGGGGTGGCGCCGCCCATGACCAGTGCTCAGTGAGGTGGATCTGGCAAAATGGATTATAGCCTGTCAATCCACGAAGCAACTTAAATACCGAGGGGGAGCGGAGGGGTCCAGATTAATTACCTCTTTTTTTTACGGGAGAGTCTGGGTTAATTACTACTCGTAACAAGTAAATGGTAGATGGCTGCTTGAAATATTAAATTGAGCCACGGCTTTGATGGTACGAGATGCACTGTTATACACGCAGACCAAGCACGAGCGTGCCCCTCTGTGTTTTAATTATTTATGGCACACATTCATTTGAAGAATCTGTTCAACGCCGGAAGCACGGTTCTACAATCATTTTGCCTCTGTGAGCTGCAAAATTTTCCATGGGCACGTTAACCATGAAGTCACTATAAGGACCGTTTCAAAGTTAAGGAGATTCAAGGCCGTGCCTCTGCCTTGCAGATGATTCTGCTGAAACACTCACAGTCAGAAGCAAGGACCTGAAGTGATGGCAGGGCCAAGGTCTGTCACGTACCAGACACACGGTCCTGCCTTCGGAATTGTAGAAAAATACAAGAAGTTAACTAAGGAGGAGAAGCACTACTCTACCTCCAACACAGGCACGTTTATACATGCATTGTGTGCATGACAGGTGCATACGAGAGGCATGGTTGTACATGCAACACGTGCACGGTTATACACACATCATGCTTTCCTCTATTGCAAAAATCAATCTACTTTATGTCTTTTTTATCATGGTGCCACACAGAATTTTATAGTTCCCACGACTGTACAAAGGCACAAAACTTCACATTTGACAGAAGCAAGGAAGTGAAGTGATGGCAGAGGCACGGTTTGTCACGTACCAGACACACGGTCCTGCCTTCGGCATTGTAGATACGAGATGCACTGTTCTACATGCCACACAGGCACGGCCGTGATTCCACGTGCTTCAGTAGCATGTAAAGTCGTGATTCTCTCACAGGAAACGCCGTGAACCTACTGCCAGGCACTATATCCATTTGTGAAACAGAAACAGAAACACAACCATGACTCGTTGTGTTTGAAATCTTTGCTTCACAGAAGCACGGCGTGAAGCCACATGAGGCACGGTTCAACACGCATCGCAAGCATGGTTATCTGCTCTATATTTCAATTACTTACAAACAAGCATTCATTACAGAAGAACAGCCATGAGAACAGGCGATTTTGTAATTGCTTCAATTATATTCGTAAACAAATGGTCATTAAGTCCTGCAGAGTGATGGGCGACTGTCCATGTTATAGTTGTTTTCGTTGTAAGATTTTAACTCAAATGCACGAAGGTGATTTTTCTGTGTTTAGTAGCGTCATGGTCCTTTACGCATGAAGGCGACTTTCTGTGTGGCAATGTTTTGGGTCACAGGCACGGTTGTCAAGCCCACAAATGCATGACCTGGTATTATCCAAAGTCACGTTCGTGTGTCTTTGTGTTCCAAATGATTCCGTTGACTCTTTCACCAGGAGAGGCATGGTTGTGAAGCCCAGGGAGGCATGCCTTCATTTTACGCAGAGTCACGTTCGTGCGTTTATTGCGGAAACCCAACGAGTCGACGGGCGTCTCCTCATATTCGGGTGTGAAAGCCATGTGGCGTCGCTCCGGAAACCCAATGGTCCGATGGGCGTCTCCTCCAATTATAGACAAAAGCAAGGACGTGAAGTGATGGCAGAGGTACGGTTTGTCACGTACCACACACACGGTCATGCCTTCGGCATTGTAGATACGAGACGCACTGTTCTACCTGCCACACAGGCACGGCCATGATTCCATGTGCTTCAGTAGCATGTAAAGACGTGATTCTCTCATAGGAAACTCCGTGAACCAACTGCCAGGCACTATATCCATTTGTGAAACAGAAACAGAAACACAACCATGACCCGTTGTGTTTGAAATCTTTGCATCACAGAAGCACGGCGTCAAGCCACATGAGTTACGGTTGGTCACGCATCACAAGCACGGTTATCTGCTCTATATTTCAATTACTTACAGACATGCATTCATTACAGAAGAACGGGCGTGAGAACAGGCGAGGCACAGTTACCAAGAAAGCCACGGTTATCCGCCCCCAGAAGCACGACCCAGATTCTGTGCTTCAAATGTTAACGTGCAACGACGATGGGCGGGACCATGAAACCATGAGAGTCACGGTTGAACACTTACCAATGCCATGGCCGTGGCTGCCTGCCCTTCATTTTTTTGATCTCTCTGTGTCGTAGCAGAGAAGCATACTTGTATACTTAAAACATCCATGTTCAGAAACCCACGGCTGCAGAAAATAATAAGTAAACCTGTGCCTCTGATATTTTTCTCCGTTGAGTAAAAATACATAAAGAAGCAAAATGTGTTCTTATTTAAATTTTTTTTGTTTCTATAACTGCAGAAAATTAACTTACAAGCCATTCTTATAAGCACATCACGGCAAAATAAACATTCGACACCCGCCCACCCTCCTCACCAATCACTTGATGTTTCATCGCTCCACATGCGGTCTTGTTTTTGAATCTTCAGCAATCCATTCTTCCTTCTCCACCCTTGTGCGTAGCTATTCAACCTATTTACCTGTAAAATTAATATACATAAAAACCAAAAAACAATGAGAAAGATGGCGGTCATCACTGTTTTTGCATATGTCCTGTTTAAGCTGCGTTATTACCTTTTAATTTTTTATTCGTACTGTTCTCCGGTACCAAACAGTCTCCATTCAGATCTGTCCTTTCTGGAAGTGGACTGGGCAGATTCCGTGCCTTGTCCCGGGCTTCCCTGCGCGCATTCTGTCTGCCTGGCTTGTGTGATGTTGGATTCTGTCAGGAAGTAGATGCGAGACTTTGGTAAATGTTGGCTGTTGTCAGTGGGGTGGTTGGAGTTGCTGGCGTTTGCCATCTTCCTCCTGGACTTGGAGTTCATTCTCCTGAGACGTTTGATGTCCTCGATGGTGTTGTCGGCCATTTCATTGACCTTGCCCTCTTCTCCTGCTGCAATTTCCTCTTCTCCTCTTCAATCCTCATCCTCTCCTAGACTTCTGGGTTTCCCGGGCAGTTTGTTTTCCTGTGACCCTTTTCTCCACAACGGCCGCACTTGGATGTGGCTTTGTTGCCTTTTCCTTTCCTCTCAGAACCAGCTTTGATTCGATCTCCTTTTTTCGTTCCCTTTGAGCCACTCATGGGAGGGTTTTTGAGAGTTTCGGCAAGAATGCCTGTGTCTGGTTCCTCAGCAAGTGCCGCCATGACTTTTATTTTCATATCTTGCGTACACTCACGCAGCACTCTGTATGCTTTGTCTCTTTTGCAAGCATGTGAACAGATATCCGACAACTCAGCGTAAGCGTGGCCGAATCTCATAGTTTCATCATCTTGTGCGGTCATGCTATTATCTTGACTTGTAGACAGGACTTTCAAGCTGTCTGATAGATTCTTAGTCCATCTGGGGATGATGAAGGATTTTGGAAGATGATCGACCATGCCTGTTTGGTCCATCACCTTAAGCACATGGCAGCACTGAATGCCATCCCTACTCATTTTCTTGCAGCTGCAACTGTATATTTCTTTTTGCTCATCCACATCTACCCTGAACTCAGACCTATCAAATTCCTCGCCCGGATATGGTTTCCACACTTTTGTTCCAGGCTCAATAATCCTTTTTAAAAAATACTGCCTCCCCTTTGCCAGGTCAGAGCACTTGTAGTATGTCCGGTTCCGTAGCTCCAGCTGGAATTTCCTGAAAATTTCATTCGTGTATATTTCACTTGCTTCTGTTTCAATCGGAAAACCCATCTCTCGTGATGGCATCTTCTCAACTGTTCGGTGTCTTTTCTTGTCAAGCGTGGCAAGGCAAGTTTGCTAAATCATGTGATACGCACCAACAAACCTTGTTATAGTGTCCTTGTGGTTGACATAGTTCTTCCACATCGAATTTGTGCTCTCACTGCGTGTGGTTATTGACGAGAAAGGATAGAAGCAGTCCTTGAAGTAGGCCGGCACCCAGAAATTTTGGAGTTCAAATAGCGTGTTCAGGTGTTTGTTGCCTTTTGCCTTGTGCACATAAATTGCTGCTTTCCAAGAACGCTCAAACTCGTCTTGATCTAGTGAGTTTTTGATGATTCGAAATAAATCACCAGACATCCCTGGGAGCTGCGCAAACACTGCTGCGTTATTTTCCGTCATGTTCTTCCTAATATGCCACCAGCAGAACCTATGCCTCGTTCTGGGAAGAGCTTCCTTTATTGCAGTCTTCATCGCCTGGTCTTGGTCTGTTATTATGTATTTCGGCTCTTTTCCTCCCATTGCCTCGACCAACGTGCTTAGGAGCCATTTGAATGACCCTATTTTCTCATCCTTTAAAAGGCCTACTCCGAACAGGACGGTCGACCCATGGTTGTCGACACCTATAATTGGTGCAAATGGCAAGCCATATATATTCGTAGAGAATGTCGTGTCAAAAGACACGTAATCTCCATATAGATCATAATTCATCTTGCACAAGGAGTCTGTCCAGAACAGGCTCCGCACTGTATTTTTGCAGTCTGTCTCTTCCACATGGTGGAATCCCGCCCTCTTCCTCTGCATACCGGCAAATAGTTTCATGGTGTCCTCGATATCAGTATTGCGCTCTCCAGCCCTGTCCCGTCATGCAATGTTGCTTATGTCAATCGTGTCGAACATAATTTCTTGCCTCGGTTTCTCCATCGCAGTAAAAATCTGCATAACCTTCCTTGGTTCTAACCTTGTCTTCTACAGCACTTGTATAAAGAATTTCTCCTGAGGTGTCATCTTCTTATAGCATCTCATGAACTTCAGCATCCAATCAGATGGGTGAAGTTGGTGGTTGTGCTCTAGGCGTACGTTCTTCACGTACCATTTCCTCCTATCTGTATCCCTCTTCGCTGTTATTTGGACTGGGCAGCCTGTCCAGATTAAGCAGTTGCTCCTTCTCTCCTTAACAAGTGTCTCGGTTGTTTTATTCCGCCCTTCCTTGGTGCACTGGAACACCTGCTTGTCAAGCTCCCCATCAAATGTCGATCTTCTGCTTGTTGATCGCTTCACTGCAAAGCCAACCCTTCTCGCATATCTGCAGAAAAAGAAGAAGGCCTCATCCAATGATCCGAATGCCATACCACCCTCTAGTTCGAGCACTTCGGTGACCTCCTGAATCGTTGGGAATATGCCTTCTTTGAACATGTCATCCATTTCTTTCTCTTCAATCGTCGGCGGCGTCATGATGATGCTGTCTACCGTGTCTTCGTTCGTCTGATCGCATTCACTTCTGATGACATCAGTTTCATCGCCAGCCACAGGTCCATTTACCATAGAGCTGCTGCTGCTCTATTGTTTGTCACATGCAGGAGCGTCGTTTCTGCAGGACACAGTCAAATCCATAAATGATTCTGCTTCTCCACTGTCGCCTTCTGGAATGCTGCTCCCTGTTTCTCCGGCACTTGTGCATCCAAGGGACTGTGCTGCTTCTACCATGCAATCTGTGCTGCCGCTGTATACTACTTGCTGCTGTGAACGTTGTGTTCCCTTCATGATGGATGGAGGACTATGATATTTCTTTGCCTCATCTGTTATCCCCTCTGCCAAGTCCTAAACACATGGCATGAAACAAAATTAGATGTCCAGAGCCTGTTGAAGCATATGCATTTTTTTAATTTGTAAACAAAAGGTTTATATGATTCATCAGGGCTCATCTGGTATACCAAAACTACACCCGTGCCTCTTCTCCAAGTGGTATACCAGAGGCACTGTTCAAATTATACCCAGCAGCACAGATGTGACCATGCTACACATACATCTGGACCGACCAGAGGCACAACTGTGCTTCTGTTTGCACCATACAACCAGAGAGGCACAACAGTGCTTCTGGTAGCATCCTATACAGGAAAACAATTGCACATACAGCCGGACCAGACGGACAGCCGTGCTCCTGTTTTGCACTTTACCCTATTCTTGGAAAAAACTGTTTGTGTGGTGAATTGAAAAAGCATAGTTCGGACGTCACCTTTGTTTCCCATGCCTCTCTTGTCCAGCAAATCTTGGCGACATCCTCCGTGCATTGGTGATTTCGCTGACGATTCTGAATGCCATCGGAGATCCTTTGGAAGGACCCCTCATGTTGAACGCCATAGGTGATCCTTTCAAAGGCCCTTGCCTTATGTTTTTAGTGAATCGTGGACTACCATGATGCTTGCTTCCTTGCTCGTACGCCTGCGTGTTCAATATATTATAATTTAATATACCAGGCGAAAACACAGAAAAATTTGCTCACAAAAAAATACATTTGCTTTAAATGTTGTTGCGCGTTCGTATTTGCTGTCACCTGTATTGCTTTCTGGTGCTGCTGTACGGTAAAGTTTATTCCTCCTATGTTTGATTTTGTCGTTGGGCTCTTCTTGTTTGTGCAAACCGTACTCAATCCTTCAACATTAATGCTTTTGTTGCCAATGATCCTTCTGCTTGCATCAATGGAAATTCTGTTACCCTGTACCTCTTCATTATGACCGCCTTCAAACATTGGGCCATCACAATGCCTGCTCTGTGCCTTTGCGGACATTTGTGTCTTGAAACCACAAAATAATTAGATGCACGTGCGAGTATTATGAAGAATTAGCACGTAAAACTTCCACGCACGTTCAAAACCAGGGTTTCAAGTTTTCATCATTACCTGCACAGTCTGGTTAGTGGAGTTTCTGCTGCTTAGAATGCTCCTCTTCGCAGGTGTCTGTTGCACACCATGCTCCTGGTTGGGACGTTTGCCAAGAACTTGTATCTCACTCTTGACTCCAATTATTCCAGCCCGCATGTCATGTGCCTGTTGGACGGCATCTGCATCCTTTCTCTTCTTCTCGCTTTGTAGTACTTTCTTTTTCTTCCACCTCTCGAGACTCAACTGTAGAGTAGATGCACAGGATAAACAGATATTACAGCATTCAACCAGGAGATATTAATCTTTTTTTTTGTTATTGATCTACTCTTTGGTGTTCAGTGGTGGCACTTTGACAGCATACATTGCAGAAATGAAAGACCAAATAACCCCAAACGCTAATGTTCAACTGCCTTAGTATTACCTTCCTCCCATAATCCTTGCCAATGTCGTTCAAAGACCGACCGTCCCTGTTGTCCTGATCAGATGACGCAGTCCTGAACATCTGCTGGAAAAAGAGACGTAATAAAAATAAAGGTTATACACCTGCAGCATCAGTGTTGTTACCTTTTCCAAGTTGATCTCAAACGTTCTTACTAAACTTTTACACTTACCACACAATAGAGATATATTTTTAGTTCTATAGAATTGATATATATATATATACATATTTTAATTTTTAATTACACTGCAACCTCAACCAAAGTGAGGTGCTGATGCTAGTTTGGTTGTGCAACACTTAACACAAAGATAACCATGAATCCTAACAAAAGGAACAAGCTGATATTACAAGGATGAGAGTACACAAAACAAAGAACAAACTCAAATCAGAGCTACAGTGTAAAACCAAACAGTTTTATTTTATGAATCCCGACCACAACGAATTCATCAACAACGTAGAACCAAGAAGTTTTATACTATGCATTCCAACCTCAGGGATTTGATCAACACCGTCACAGTGATTCTAAGCAATAATAGTTAGGGAACAGAATTTCTGTCTGCAGCTTCCTGAGGACCAACTTAGGCAGTAACATCCTAATATTTTTTAACAGAAGCGCAATGTTGAATTAAGAACCACACTACCTACTGCCGTAAAAGAAGGACTCGGAAACTGAAAAACCATCCAGCATGTACCATGAAAACATAGATATAATGAAGTGAGGTTTCGGCATAGACCCAAAACCAACATCGCGAAAATTGAATCTCGTGTATCAGGAATCACCACGCGAAGGTGCGTTGATAATTTTTTTGCTAACCTTTGACTGCCGAATCTTATGCGCTGATTGTTCAGAACTCACACCTTTCGAATTTGTGGGGGGATCTGCTTCCCTGCAGTTTGTGAGCGATCTCCTTGAATAATTTTGAATCTGGAAGAGAGAGAGAGAGAGTGCCTGCTTCGATTTTTTGCGTGCAGGAAAAGAATCACCTGATAGGTGGGGTAAGTTTTGCGGTGCATGAGAGATGCACATTTTTCGGCGTGACGAGATGTGGTAGGTCGACTTCACTTCACCGTCGAACTGACATGTGGGCTCTCAATTACTACTTCCTCTAAATCTCTCACTAACTTGTGGGGTCGGCTGTATATGAGTTCTAGGACTACCTCCATCTGGCGTTAGAAGATGTGGTAGGTGGACTTGATCATCGTACTGACATGTGGGCTCTCAAATAGTTCCTCTAAGTATTTGACTAACTTGTGGGGTCGTCCGCAGATGAGATCCAGATCTCTCTCCATCTAGCATCGGTGGCGACAGGCGAAGGATATTCTAGCTCTACAAAGGAAAACCTACAATCTCGTCGTTATCCCTCCACAGCCCTCGCTCTTACCTAAAAATTATCGGTTTCCTTCATCTCACTCGCTGTGGATCTCCTGCTCAGGTAATCCATTGCTTCCTTGCCATGATTATCCCACTGATTCATCGTTTGAACAAAAAAATTTCGGTGCTAGCAATTCCGCGGGTTGGGTAGACATCGCATGTGCACAACACGGTAGGTGGGGCGCGATTTAAATATCTGTTCCGGATCCAATTATTTTCCGCTGGTCCGTGCTCAAATTGTTGCGCCTTGTTAAGGGGAGAAGGGTTATGGATTTAAAATTCGGACTCAGCTGACCTCACTTTAATCCTGCCAGCTGCATGTTTGTGCCATGGTTTTGCTAAGTTGAGTTATATCTCCAGCCATGCAAAACTTAAGGACTCTCATGACCACATATTAAATTAGTTGCAAAGCTCAATGAGACTGCAGTCAAAATTCACTATGCTGATCCCTATCATGAGGTCACAGGTCAAATGATTGTATAGATCCGCAATTTAGAGGAGGGATCCAAAGGACTTACGTTCATTTTTGCAAAGCAGTTACTAACTCAGAGTTAGAATCCGTCTTAGCTAACCGAGCTGTTGATGATGGTCTCACATGGTCTGCTAACAACTGTCTTACGTAGCTGACCTGGTAACGATGATGTCTCATGACCTCTTACGTAGAGTTCGATGAGATGGACTCCACCCCACAGCTGTCGGAGACACAGTCTCAGTCTGTCAATGGCACAGAGATTGTCATGCAAGATTTCATGGTTCAAGACCAACTAGAGACAGAGAGACTAAGGATCGAGTTAAAACGTGCAGCACACAAAAAGCTTGTTGAGGAGTACAGGCGAAAGAAGCAGCTTGCTGCCTCGAAGTAGGTGTTTTTTCATGCATCTCGTGTGTGTCATTGAAATCTCTTTGGAAATCAATGCCTCTCATTCTAGCTGCATTTTTAATCATGGCTTAAATATGACGTTTATATATAAGCTTCTCCCAAAAAAGCATGTCCTTCAACAATACATTTGTTAAAGGTCATTTCTTATCTTTGTCCACAGGGTTGTTACAATGGCTGAATATGAAGAAGAGTTCAGCACAAAACCAAGCTTGCAGAAATTCATTTCTGTCTGTGAGAAGCTAATAGAACCACAAAAGCAGCTTCTTAGAGTATTGGTTTTGGATACCTTCTCGATCTGTGCTGCCACGAGCTTCCGAGGTGTTTCGTTTGCTGGCTTGTCCGCTATTTTGATTGCCCGTCCAAGTGTTTCATACTGCCTACTGGATACAGATTCTTTATCAACTCATACACCATGCACCGGATCTTAGGAATTCCACTGGGGGGGCCAGATTATCCCTAGAAAATGCTCAGAAGCTTTCAGATGCCAGGTTAAGCCTGAGACTCGGTGTGCTGGGCACGCTCCAAACATCAGAGAGTTAACTGATCTCATGACCCCGGAGCTGACAGGAGAAGTGTTTCAGCGGGTTTTCGCGATGTTTGCGACAGCGGCATTTCTATGCCCAACGACATATGATTGCGTTAGTCCCGACTACTTAGCCACTCTCGAAGGACCAGCAAGTAACATATCATCGTATGATTGGTCCAATGCTGTCACAGAGAAGTTGGTGGCATCACTCCAGACCTTCAAGGACAAAGGATTCACAGGCGCCCTGTGTGGCTGCCTCCTGATTCCAGTGGTTCGTTCATTAACTTGTATATTTCTTTATACCCAGAAGCAGCTACAAGAACATGATTCATTTTTACCTCTTCCCCCCTGGCAGATAACATATTTTGAGTACCTGGATACGAAGATTATGGACCTGAAATCTGATACTCCTGCAAGGCTTGTTATATGGGATACAGAAGCCATTAAGAATTATGCTAACATAGATAGCCTGTCAACAGAGGACGGAATTTTTGGGAAACATACGGTGAGTGAACTTTTCATCATTTTCCTTTGGTGAAGTTTTCAACTCAACATAATGATTTAGCTGCCATATATTAATTTGACTTGATTGTCATTCTTTCCTTCCGCATGGCAGCTAAAATATATTAGGCGCACGCCTTTCCACCCACCGCCTGGCTTTGAGGGGCCGTTTTTTCAAATGAGTCCCAGACTAGAGGCCTACATAGAAGAATTTGTGCCTCAAGAAAAATTTTGTTCCATAAGTGATTTGCAACTTGTGCACTTGATTTATGTTTGAAATGATGTTCTCTAAGTTTTTACGAAATAGGTACATGTCCTCACTGCGTTAGCTAATGTGTGCTACAATGATGCTTATAGCTCCACTTCCCTGCGGCGGGTTAGACATACTTCATAAAGTAGGTTACGAGTCTTCGTCCAGTTGGTTTCCTGTGACTGCTGGAAAATGTAACCTGTACTTGCTGCAGCGTATTAGCTGTGCTTCCTATAGTACGTTAGCTGTGCTTTTGTGTTAAATATTGCAGTGCTTCCCTACGGCGGTAGGTCAACCATGCTTCATACAGTACGTCGGGTGTGCTTCGTCTAGTACGTTTGTTGTGCTCCTTCAAGGAATGTGTTGACTATGATTCGTCGACTTTGTTAACCGTGCTTCCCACATCACATCATGTGTGCTTCTATGCACATTATACATGCCTTTTCAGCAATTCTTGACAAAATGTACAGTAGGTCAGAAGTTATTTTTCATTTTCGGTATTAATAATTTCTGATTTTTTTTTCAATTCCAGGCCAAGGAAAAAATTGGCAAAGTTGTTAATGAAATGTACACAGAACTTTTCTCCCTGTTTCAACCAGTTCTCGAGGAGAAATTGGAGAAGGTCCTCTCTCTTGGAAGGGATCTTAGTGCAAAAGAAATCAAGGCCTGCGACCGGGGCGTTTATTGTAACTTGCAACAGGACAACTTGAATGAAAAAGAAACTTTTTCATCGCTCCCTTCAACATATTCTTCACTTCCCAGTTCTAACAGAACAAGCAGTCAAAGTTCTTCTAGCAGTGGCTCGACCAGTGTCCTTCACGCCACATCATACTCCCTGGAAAATTTAAAGGGTTGCTGCAATACTCCTGACCCAGACTCACAGAATAGGTACGACAAGGAGCAGTCCCAAATTTATCTATCTTCTCTCCTAAACTCATCTACTCAGTTTAAGTTGTTGCAGGAGGTGAACGAGATCGACTACAACAAAGAGGACATTGATGAAGAAGCCAAGATTCATCTGGATTATGTGCATAACCATCTCCACAATTGCCTTGATGGCTTGCCGGTTCATGAGCCCTTCGTGCCAACATCTGAGATGTTGGAGAGCGGGGCAATTATACCAACAGGTGAAAATTCATCTGAGTTTTCTGTACCGACTGAAACCCGCAATTCTGGACGATCTGCAGACCACAATTCTCAGACAAACCCACTAGAGAAGCTCTTGGAGAAAACAGCAAAACCTACTGCAACTGAACCATCAACCTCGCACTCTGCGGTTGACAAACAATTACTGACCGGTCCAATGTCAACCGAGACACTTGAAGCACCTGTTTATCTGATTGTGCAAACGTCACCAACTACTGCACGGTCCAGCGGTTCTGATAGCGCTCACAACAACTTTTCAACCAACAAAAAGAGCCTCACTGTATCCCAACCTGCACAAAAGTTACACAATGTTACTGAAAAATGTTCTTCTTCGCTGCCAGAAGCTAAGCTCCATGTTGTTACAACTTTGAGAGATGATAAGAACATTGCTGAAACTGAACGCTCCAGAGCTAGTTCCTCCCTTGCTCCTACAGTAGAGGTCCCCAGTGATTCTGGCAGTGGTTCTGGCATAGTACTGGACACGGGAAAAGCACTTCCACCCACTAGTGATGCTCCATTCGTTGCTGCTGCATCTATCGATGCGAAAGACAATATCATTGCAGAAGAACATGAACAATGTACCAAGCAACCACATATTGACCACACAGACTGCGTCCCTGTTACCACAAGTGCACATCCGCCAAAATTGGAAGCACAAATGGCAGCTCACAAGAGGTCCTTACAGCAGTCAGAAGATCCAGGAAACGAGAGTACGGCGCCTCCTAAGAAAAGAGTTAGGATACTGGAGCCTCAACATAATTCAACAGAAACTGCAACCAATCAGTCTCTACATGCTGACAATCACAGATGCCTCGATTGTGGATTCATTGATGATGATAAAATATGGTCTGACCCATCTATCTATGAACAATTTGATAGGGTCATTGAAGAAAAGAAGAAGCAACTCTTTGCTAGCCATGTACCCTCCCAACAATGTCAACCTGATACTCTCTCGCACTTGGCCAAGAATTCAAGCTCATCGGCGAGATCTTCCATTTCTTACTGTCCAGAGCCACCTATGCCCAGCAGAACAGGCTCAATGTCAGGCGGTACTCACCTCTCACAGGTTTTTGATACGTCATACTCTACAGGTTTAACTCAAACTGTCTTGTCCGAAAGTTTGCCAGCAACTGCTTTGTCCCAACACTGCCACCAACCAGCTCCTAGTTTCAAAACCCACTTCTACCAACGTCCTAGTGCTCACAATAATGGCGGTTCACACAGCAGCCAACACTCACCTTATGCAATGAACAACCAAAGTCACAAACAGTACCAACAACAAACCCCTGTCTCTAATGTCCACTACTCCCAACACAATGATGTTCAGAATAATAGCGGTCCGTGGTGCCAACAACGCCAACCTCAAAACTAGAACCATCAGCAACCACGCAGAGGCGAGTCTCATTAGCAAAGTTACAGTGCCTTACAACCACAGTTCAACAGAATACAGTATTCCGGCCATCCTTTGCACCATTTAGCAACAGATATTCCTTCGAGCTCAACCGGTCATCCAACTATCAGTACATCAGCACTGCACATGCAATAACAACCACAAGGCCCAATGGTCCAAAGAAATAGCAATTATAATGTGCGCCATCTGCAACTCAGTAATGGTCAAATGAACTCCGGTGATCATGTCTTCCATCCTCATCAACATCATTCTCAGCTAGAACAGTCTGGATTCACTGACCCAGCGAATGACCATCGTGAACACTGTCAAGTTTTGGAAATAAGAGATTCTACAATCGAGGAGAGAGATGTGTACGAAACTATCGTCGACAATACACCAGGCATTGGTGAAAATAGTAGGTAATGAGTTGGTTGTTCCTCTCACAGTAAAGTTATGGTTGCACCTGAAGCAATCATATTCAAGTGTTTCGGCTCGATTCTTCTACTATTGTAATTGAATACTCATCACCTCAATGCTATATAAGAAAATCATACGATTTAAAATGCATTCTTTTTTTGGCAGCAAGAGGATATTCTATGTTGAACGATGTTGGGCTGATCATCGAACATTAGGTTTGTTGATGAAGACCTACGGATATATCAACACATTCGTGGTGGACGCTTACTCAACGTTGCTGATGAAAGAACAGTTTAACGGACTGCCAACAAATTTGCACAAGCATATAATGTACATGGACACTTCTGTAAGCTCTTGCTTCTCAAAAATAATAATAATAAACCACATTTACTACTACTACCACGCTGAGTGACACAGCTTCAATTTTCTGCAGGAAAAATTTACAGTTCTAGGAGCAAGCACTGAACTACTGAAGGAACACATTGTAGAAAAAACTGTTGGGTACAGGCTGCCCAACAAATGTAACATCGTGAGTTAACCCTACTCACTCTATCTGTCCAGTGTTCGTCGTCATTTCTACCAGTTTTTGTTGTTACACTGATATTATTTCCTGTTCATTGTTTTAGATCTTAATACCTGTGAGAAAGAAACCACATTTTATCTACCTCATCATCATGAATCTTGCAATGCGTCGCTTCGAAATTCTGTGTCCTTATATCAATTGCGATGGTATAAAGGAACATTTAGACATTGTCATCGAAAACTTCAAGAGAGCCTACCATTCTGCTTACAACACCCATCCGCACACCATAGCCTCCTTTTGTGTTAAACCTGTGCAGAGTGTATGTAACTCAGACAGAGAGTGAGTTTCTTGTAACTGTAGCTCTACCTCACCATCATTTTTTTGTTCCACTACATATCCCATATCTACTGTTCACCTTCTAATCAGTGACATAATGCTCTCAATTTTCAGGGATGATTGTGGTATTTACATCATGCATTTGATGCCGCTCATTAGTTTCAATAATAATTCATTTTTATCAATAATGTATGTTCACTCTCATTGACAAGACATCAACATACGTTCATCCGAGCCAGCTGTACATTATGTTTTACAATAAATTTTATTAGTTTGTACTGTTATGTGTTTGCAGATCTATGTGAAACCGATGAGAGAACAACTAACTTTCAAAATGATAACATCCAACTACAACACAGGCCCTGTATTTGAGGCACTGAGCATCGTCTTCGAGCAACACAATATCCAGCGCGAAAGAAGAAGAGTTGGAAGGAGATGACTACTGCTTAACTGTGCCTTAATTTAGCTCAAGCCATCCGAACATTGTTTCAGCTATTTCGACTCATGTCATCACAACAACAGTGTTTCAGCTATTTTTATGTCGGTCCAAGATATCTGTTATGGATCCCATTAAACATTTGGAACAGAGAGGAACAACGTTGTCTGTTCGTAAGCATCTGACGAAGATGGTAAATGGGTCACAGAGGCACGACAGTGCTTCCTATCCACATAGAACGTGCCTCTCTGACATAGACAACTAAGCTGAAAAAATAACAACACACACACACACGAGTGCGCCACCAGTTAACATAGGACCGTCCCCTTGATAGCTCAACACCTGTGCCTCTCCAAGCCAATGTGTCAGGGAAGCACGACTGTGACTCAAGGTAACGAAAGAAGATCCATCCTCTGACATAGACGACTAAACTGAAAAAATACCAAAACAGAGGAACGACCGTGACTTCAATTGTAAAAGGTCCATGACCAGACAAGTTTCACCGACGAGCCTCTCTGAGCGAAGCAATGAGAGCAAACATTTCGAAAGAAAGGCACGATCGTCCTGAAACACAACCGTCCTGAAAGCACAAGTGCTCCCTGGGTGATTTTGGTAATTAATGTTAATATATCTCTTGTTGGACTAATACTTTTATCTAGTATATTTCAGATAAGTTCAACAGTGGAGTGGTAGGACAAGAGGATGTGGAACCCCTTCAAGATGCTAAGGACACATATTGGCTCAAGCTCAAGACTCTACTCTTTTCATTTTAGTGATCCAAGATCACATTGAGTCCATAGGAAAGCCAATACTATTAAAAGGGGATGAGGTGTTGCTTAATGGCTTGCTTGCTTAAAGTGCTTAGTGATATGCTCCTAAAGCCCTCAACCACTTTCTCATTTCCAAATATGTCCTAAACCAAAAGTCAAACTCGGCCCCACCGATTTGATCTATCCGGCGCCACCGAGTTCATTTGACATAGCCCCTGCCAGAAACCCTAATCAGTTCGGTCTCAATGATAGGGATCTCGGTCTCAACGAGATGGGATTGCTAACTCTTTGTTTCCCTTCATAACGTTTCGGTCTAACCGAGATGAGCGATCGGTCCCACCGAGTTCGCAATGCAAACTCTCTGTTTCCTCTTCATAACATTTTGGTCTCACCGAAATGAGCGATCGGTCCCACCGAGTTTGCCTGACCAACTCTCTGTTTGCCTATTACGGAAATCGGTCTCACCGAGTTCATGTGATCGGTCTCACCGAGATTACGTTATGCCCTAACCCTAACGAAATCGGTCTCACCAAGTTGACATGTCGGTCCCACCAAAAATCCTAACATTCACATTTTGAACTAAATCGGTCTGACCGAGTTTCACTATTCGGTCCCACCGAGTTTGGTAAATTGTGTGTAACGGTTAGATTTTGTGTGGAGGCTATATATACCCCTCCACCCTTCTTCCATTCGTGGGGAAAGCCATCAGAACGTGCCTACACTTCCAGCATTCATTTTCTGAGAGAGAACCACCTACTCATGTGTTGAGACCAAGACATTCCAATCCAACCATAAGAATCTTGATCTCTAGCCTTCCCCAAGTTGCTTTCCACTCATATCATCTTTCCACAAAATCCAAATCTGTGAGAGAGAGTTGAGTGTTGGGGAGACTATCATTTGAAGCACAAGAGCAAGGAGTTCATCATCAACACACCATCTATTACCTTTTGGAGAGTGGTGTCTCCTAGATTGGTTAGGTGTCACTTGGGAGCCTCCGTCAAGATTGTGGAGTTGAACCAAGGAGTTTGTAAGGGCAAGGAGATCGCCTACTTCGTGACGATCTACCCTAGTGAGGCAAGTCCTTCGTGGGCGATGGCCATGGTGGGATAGACAAGGTTGCTTCTTCGTGGACCCTTCGTGGGTGGAGCCCTCCGTTGACTCGCGCAACCGTTACCCTTCGTGGGTTGAAGTCTCCATCAACGTGGATGTATGATAGCACCACCTATCGCAACCACGCCAAAAATCTCCGTGTCTCCAATTGCGTTTGCACACTCCAATCCCATCCCTTTACATTCTTGCAAGTTGCATGCTTTACTTTCTGCTGCTCATATACTCTTGCCATGCTTGCTTGATATGTATTGTGAATGTTTAAACTTGTGCTAAAACTCCACCTTAACTTGAAGAACTTAAAAATTGCCACCTTTATTTGTTGAGGGTCTAATCCCCCCCTCTAGACACCTCTTCTCGATCTTTTCAATTGATATCAGAGCATTGGTCTCCATTGCTTTGGTTTAATCACCATTGGAGGAAGATGGATGTGTCTACGATGGGGAGTTTTAGACGTAGAGTGCCTATGCTTGATGGGGAGTTCTTTCATTATTGGAAAAATGAGATGCTTGATATTTTCAATGAATATCATTTGAACAAGTACATTGCTAGCCCATGTGCACCCTTTGTTGACCCATTGCATCCTACCCATGATGAGTCTATTGACATGATCTGCAATCTTAGAACTATCAATCTTATCATTAGAGGACTGCCTAGAAATTTGATTGCTTGCTTGCCTGCTCTTGATTGTGCTTATACTATATGGAGATTTCTTGAGGAACGATTTCCAAACTACTCCTTGAAAAACTTAGATGAGATTGTTCGTAAGCCCATTGCTTTAAATAAGATGAGCCCTAATGATCCTAAGTTTGGTGATTGTCTATGTGAGCTTCGTGACCTTATGCGTGCCAAAGGAGATGTTGGAATCATTAGCAACATCATTTCCGAAGTCATTATAATTCATAAAGATGCACATTGTCATGGTCATAAAACTAATGAATCACTCTCTCTAGGTAATGATCAATCACAAGACGATGTTGAACATGGATACTATGATGAGGATAATGATAGTGACTATGATCTTGATGAGACTATGAGACATTTTGGTCTTATGGCTAACCTTTGCGGGTATATGGCTGGAGGAAAGGAATGGGTTCTTGATAGTGCATGTACCGATCACATGACCGGAGACAAGGATATGTTTCGTGAGCTTGCTGAAAACGACGGCCCTCGAAAGATGTCACTTTTGATGATAACTCAAAGGGTAAGGTGGTTGGCCTTGGTAAGGTGGCCATCTCACATGACAGCTCCATCCAAAATGTTATGCTCGTTGAATCTCTTGGATACAATTTACTTTCCATATCTAGACTAGCCGATTTCGGTTTCAACGTCCTATTTACTGAAGTAGATTGCCAAGTGTTTCGAAGAGATAGTCATAATATGGTCTTTACCGGTATACGTAGAGGTGATCTATACATTGTTGATTTCACTAAAAAGGCTCAACCTAGAACCTGCTTAATTGCTAAATCTTCTAAAGGTTGGTTATGGCATAGAAGGTTAGGTCATGTGGGCATGCAAAATCTTGATAAGCTTATTAAAGGTGATCATATCCTTGGTGTTAAAGATGTTATATTTGACAAGGATAGACTTTGTAGTGCTTGTCAAGCAGGAAAACAGGTTGGAGGAAGTAATCCCGTGAAAAACATCATGACCACGAGAAGACCGCTCGAGCTACTTCATATGGATCTTTTTGGTCCCAATGCCTACAAGTCTTGGTGGTAACTCATTCAGTTTAGTCATTGTCGATGATTTTTCAAGATTTACGTGGGTGTTCTTTCTTGATGATAAATCGCAGGTCCAAAAGATCTTCAAGAACTTCGCTAGGAAGGCCCAAAATCAATTTGAAGTGAAGATCAAGAAGGTTCACAGCGACAATGGAACGGAGTTCAAGAACGCAAATGTGGACACCTTTCTTGAAGAAGAAGGGATTTCACATGAGTTCTCGGCTACGTACATGCCTCAACAAAATGGAGTTGTTGAGAGGAAGAACCGGACTCTTATTGAGATGGCGAGAACGATTCTTGATGAGTACAAGACGGCAAAACACTTTTGGGCGGAAGCGGTTGAGACAGCCTGTCATGCCACAAATCGATTGTATCTTCACAAGCTTCTCGGCAAGACAGCATACGAGCTTCTCACCGGTAACAAACCCCAAGCTGGATACTTTCAAGTATTCGGCTCAAAGTGCTATATTCTTGATAAGCATCGTCGTTCGAAATTTGCTCCTAAATCTCATGAAGGTTTCCTACTCGGTTATGGCTCAAACTCTCACACTTACCATGTCTATAACAACTTCACCCGAAAGGTTGAAGAGACGGTAGATGTGAAGTTTGATGAATCTAACGGCTCGCAAGTAGATCAATTGCCAATTGATGTAGGAGACAAAGACCCTTCGGAAGCAATCCAAGACTTGTCTATTGGCAAGATTCGCCCAACGGAGGTGAAGGAGAGTACCTCGTCCGTCCAAGTGGAAGCTTCTACCTCACGACAAGGTGAACCATGAGTTAACTCAGAAGCATCCACAAGTGGGACACGCCAAGATGATGAAAACGAGGATGTACACCAAGATGAACCTCATCAACCTCCTTCTCCACCTCCACAAGAGAACAAAAACACCAACAACGAAGAAGGCCAAGAGGAAGAACAAGATGATGAAGAAGATGTTCCACCCCGACCCAAACAAAAGCTCTCACGAGTTAGAGCAAGAGTCTCAAGAGATCATCCCGTCGAACAAATCTTTGATGATATTCAAACCGGGAGAATCACTCGCTCTAAAACTCGTTTGGCTAATTTTTGTGAACACTATTCATTCATGTCTAGCATTGAACCTATGAAGGTTGAAGAAGCGCTTGATGATCCGGACTGGGTGAACGCTATGCATGAAGAGCTACACAATTTCGAGAGGAACCAATTGTGGACGTTGATTGAAAAGCCCGATGAGAAGCACAATGTCATTGGTACCAAATGGGTGTTTCGGAATAAGCAAGATGAAGATGGACAAGTTGTACGCAACAAGGCCCGTCTCGTCGCTCAAGGCTACACTCAAGTCGAAGGTATGGACTATGGTGAGACATATGCCCCCGTTGCTAGACTTGAGTCCATACGCATCTTACTTGCTTATGCCAATCATCATGATATCACATTATATCAAATGGACATTAAAAGTGCTGTTCTAAATGGTGAAATTGAGGAGGAAGTTTATGTTAAACAACCTCGCAGCTTTGTTAATCCTAAGAAACCCAACCATGTTTACAAACTTCACAAAGCTCTTTATGGTCTTAAACAAGCTCCTAGAGCGTGGTATAAATGCTTGACTAAATTCCTTATTGAAAAAGGCTTTGAGATTGGAAAAATTGATTCTACTCTTTTTACTAAAATGGTTAATGGTGAATTATTTGTGTGCCAAATTTATGTGGATGATATCATATTTGGTTTGACTAACCCTCATTTTAGTGAAAAGTTTGGAAGGCTAATGTCGGAGAAGTTTGAGATGTCTATGATGAGTGAACTCAAGTTCTTTCTTGGTTTGCAAATCAAGCAAACTAAGGAGGGTACCTTTGTTTCCCAAACAAAGTATACCAAGGACCTATTCAAGAAGTTCAACATGCAAGAAAGCAAAGGTATGAATACACCCATGCCTACTAGTGGACATCTTGACTTGACTAAGGATGGCAAACCGGTTGACCAAAAGGTTTACCGCTCTATGATTGGTTCATTGTTATATCTATGTGCCTCCCATCCCGATATTATGCTAAGTGTGTGCATGTGTGCACGATATCAAGCGGCCCCCAAAGAATGTCATCTTAAGGCTGTGAAAAGGATAGTGAGACACTTAATTCACACACCAAACTTTGGCATTTGGTATCCTAAGAGGTCTTCTTTTGATCTTGTTGGCTACTCCGATTCGGACTATGCTGGAGACAAGGTTGATAGAAAGTCTACTTCGGGTACTTGTCAATTTCTTGGTAGATCTCTTGTGTCTTGGCCCTCCAAGAAACAAAACTCGGTATCCTTATCCACCGCCGAAGCGGAATACATTGCCGCCGGTTCATGTTGTGCTCAATTACTTTGGATGACCCAAACTCTTAAAGATTATGGGATATATGTGAAACATGTTCCATTGCTTTGTGATAATGAAAGTGCTATTAAGATTGCTCACAATCCCATGCAACATTCTCGAACTAAGCATATTGAAGTTCGTCATCATTTCATTCGAGATCATGTTGCTAAAGGAGACATCGATCTTAAGCATGTTCGTACCGATAAGCAATTGGCGGATATATTCACCAAACCGCTTGATGAGAAAGTATTTTGCCGGTTGAGAGGTGAATTGAACATCATTGATGCTTCAAACTTGGAGTAGAAACTCCATTTGGATACATGCAAGGCATGAGTTTTGACTAATCCTTGATGTTTCTCTTATGAAGTTGATCATATGTCTTGGATCTATATTTGTACTCTTGCATGTCATCAAACCCTTGTAGGTACTTGGATAAGCCAAAGTCTATGAGATTGCAACTCACTCACATCTTGAGCAATCTCTACATCACCAAGTCTCTACAATATGGTGGTTGAAGACAAGGAAGCATGAATCCTTTCAATATATCCTTTGACAACTTTATATCAAATTTCATTTGGTATCAATATCATGTTTGTCATTTTGGATACACAAGTGCTCTTCCTTGCAAGACTAACCCATGTAGGAAGGTGAACTCAAACTACAAGTGGTGCTCCCAACTCTTGATGAACTACATCAACCTTGAGCATCTAACACAAGTTCAACTACATGATCAAGATCAACACCACCACCCAAGGTATGATATTCCATCTTAGAGAAGCTTTACCCCAAGACATGGGTTAAAGCAGCTCAACAAGATGAGAATACATCAAAATGCTTGAACAAAAAATGGTAACCCCATTTTGAGCTTAAACGACGAGTATGACCTATGATCAAGTGTCTTCACTAGACTCCTAAGTCAATATACTCTAACATAGGTGACTTTGTCACCGACCAATTCTAGATGAAGCTCTCTTGTGTTTTTCTGTGTTTTTGCATTTGTTTCTTGCATACATATTCCTCTTTAAAAAAAAACTTCATCTAGATTTCTTTTCTTTTCTCTGATTATTTTCTGCATTCCCTGCATCCAATTCATTGCAAATCTTTCAGTTAATTCCTTGCAAATCCTTGTGAGATCTTATTTGCCTAAGTGAGCTGAGATGACAATTGTTTTCTCTCTGTGTTGAAATCAGCCTCACCGATTTGTTCTTCTCGGCCAAACCGAAACAACTCGGTGCCACCGAAGCAAACAACTCGGAGTAACCGAATTCAATACTGAGAAAACACTTTGCCATCTGCATCCTGCATATTTGTTCTAGCTCCACTCGATGATTCTTGTCCTCTACCAGCATCTTATATTACATGTTGCTTTGTACTGTGACTCAAGGACCAAACCTAGTTGACTCATGCTCCAGAAGATCCCTTCTTGGAAATTGATGTCAAAGGGGGAGAGAGAGCACATCAAAGCTTATCACATAAGAGAGAATGCACACCTTAAGCTTCTCCAGATGCTTATTTTCCATAGAGGAGAGAAGTCACATGTCTTCAAGAGGGGAAAGACATGTTAGGATGTATTATGTTTGTTATGATTGTTTTACTCTGATTTTGTTTTTGCTCTGATTTTCTTTTCCCTATATTCTCCCATTATCTAATATATAAGATTCATGGGGAGAGAGAGCTCATTTCTAAGGGAAGAAAATCTTTGGAATTCATTGCATATCTTTACTCTTTGGGGACATGTCAATATCCAAATAGAGTACTAAGTACTCACTCAGTACATGTCATCCCAATCTTGGTACTCTTGTGGTTTCCTGTTCTTGCTCTGCTTAGTAGATATTCCTGCGTTATCTAACCTTGTTTACTCAGGTTCATCTCTTCCAAAGCCAGCTGATGACCGCAAGGTAAGTATATGCATCACACTCATGTGCATGATGATCTCTTGCTGATGTACATATTGTTTGCAAGAAGGAATCATGAACATTGAGGTACACTTCCCATATTCACACCATTTGCTCTGATGCATATAGCCAAGATACATGTAACTCATTGCCTGCTCTGTCATGCTTATGCATTCACATGATATTATATTCTATCTTCACATGATTGCATACATGTAGGGGGAGCCTATGCATGTTACATGTCTTTCCAAAGCTTTACTTGCTATTTCTTGTATCTGTATCTAAAGCTTTGATGTATGTTGTCATCAATTACCAAAAAGGGGGAGATTGAAAGCACAAGTGCTCCCTGGGTGATTTTGGTAATTAATGTCAACATATCTCTTGTTGGACTAATACTTTTATCTAGTATATTTTAGATAAGTTCAACAGTGGAGTGGCAGGACAAGAGGATGTGGAACCCCTTCAAGATGCTAAGGACACATATTGGCTCAAACTCAAGACTCTACTCTTTTCATTTTAGTGATCCAAGATCACATTGAGTCCATAGGAAAGCCAATACTATTAAAAGGGGATGAGGTGTTGCTTAATGGCTTGCTTGCTCAAAGTGCTTAGTGATATGCTCCTAAAGCCCTCAACCACTTTCTCATTTCCAAATATGTCCTAAACCGAAAGTCAAACTCGGCCCCACCGATTTGATCTATCCGGCGCCACCGAGTTCATTTGACATAGCCCCTAACAGAAACCCTAATCAGTTCGGTCTCAACGATAGGGATCTCGGTCTCACCGAGATGGGATTGCTAACTCTCTGTTTCCCTTCGTAACGTTTCGGTCTAACCGAGATGAGCGATCGGTCCCACCGAGTTCGCAATGTAAACTCTCTGTTTCCTCTTCGTAACATTTCGGTCTCACCGAAATGAGCGATCGGTCCCACCGAGTTTGCCTGACCAACTCTCTGTTTGCCTATTACAGAAATCGGTCTCACCGAGTTCATGTGATCGGTCTCACCAAGATTACGTTATGCCCTAACCCTAACGAAATCGGTCTCACCGAGTTGACATGTCTGTCCCATCGAAAATCCTAACGTTCACATTTTGAACTAAATCGGTCTGACCGAGTTTCACTATTCGGTCCCACCGAGTTTGGTAAATTGTGTGTAACGGTTAGATTTTATGTGGAGGCTATATATACCCCTCCACCCTTCCTCCATTCGTGGGGAAAGCCATCAGAACGTGCCTACACTTCCAGCATTCATTTTCTGAGAGAGAACCACCTACTCATGTGTTGAGACCAAGACATTCCAATCAAACCATAAGAATATTGATCTCTAGCCTTCCCCAAGTTGCTTTCCACTCATATCATCTTTCCACCAAATCCAAATCCGTGAGAGAGAGTTGAGTGTTGGGGAGACTATCATTTGAAGCACAAGAGCAAGGAGTTCATCATCAACACACCATCTATTACCTTTTGGAGAGTGGTGTCTCCTAGATTGGTTAGGTGTCACTTGGGAGCCTCCGTCAAGATTGTGGAGTTGAACCAAGGAGTTTGTAAGGGCAAGGAGATCGCCTACTTCGTGAAGATCTACCCTAGTGAGGCAAGTCCTTCTCGGCCGATGGCCATGGTGGGATAGACAAGGTTGCTTCGTCGTGGACCCTTCGTGGGTGGAGCCATCCGTGGACTAACGCAACCGTTACCCTTCGTGGGTTGAAGTCTCCATCAACGTGGATGTACGATAGCACCACCTATCGGAACCACGCCAAAAATCTCTGTGTCTCCAATTGCGTTTGCACACTCCAATCCCATCCCTTTACATTCTTGCAAGTTGCATGCTTTACTTTCCGCTGCTCATATACTCTTGCCATGCTTGCTTGATATGTATTGTGAATGTTTAAACTTGTGCTAAAACTCCACCTTAACTTGAAGAACTTAAAAATTGCCACCTTTATTTGTTGAGGGTCTAATCCCCCCCTCTAGACTCCTCTTCTCGATCCTTTCAATTGGTATCAGAGCATTGGTCTTCATTGCTTTGGTTTAATCACCATTGGAGGAAGATGGATGAGTCTACGATGGGGAGTTTTAGACGTAGAGTGCCTATACTTGATGGGGAGTTCTTTCATGCTTGAAAAAATGAGATGCTTGAGATTTTCAATGAATATCATTTGAACAAGTACATTGCTAGCCCGTGTGCACCCCTTGTTGACCCCTTGCATCCTACCCATGATGAGTCTATTGACATGATCCGCAATCTTAGAACTATCAATCTTATCATTAGAGGACTACCTAGAAATTTGATTGTTTGCTTGCCTGCTCTTGATTGTGCTTATACTATATGGAGATTTCTTGAGGAATGATTTCCAAACTACTCCTTGAAAAACTTAGATGAGATTCTTCATAAGTCCATTGCTTTAAATAAGATGAGCCCTAATGATCCTAAGTTTGGTGATTGTCTATGTGAGCTTCATGACCTTATGCGTGCCAAAGGAGATGTTGGAATCATTAGCAATATCATTTCCGAAGTCATTATAATTCATAAAGATGCACATTGTCATGGTCATAAAACTAATGAATCACTCTCTCTAGGTAATGATCAATCACAAGATGATGTTGAACATGGATACTATGATGAGGATGAAGATAGTGACTATGATCTTGATGAGACTATGAGACATTTTGGTCTTATGGCTAACCTTTGTAGGTATATGGCTGGAGGAAAGGAATGGGTTCTTGATAGTGGATGTACCGATCACATGACCGGAGACAAGGATATGTTTCGTGAGCTTGCTGAAAACGACGACCCTCGAAAGTATGTCACTTTTGGTGATAACTCAAAGGGTAAGGTGGTTGGCCTTGGTAAGGTGGCCATCTCACATGACAGCTCCATCCAAAATGTTATGCTCGTTGAATATCTTGGATACAATTTACTTTCCATATCTAGACTAGCCGATTTCGGTTTCAACGTCCTATTTACTGAAGTAGATTGGCAAGTGTTTCGAAGAGATAATCATAATATGGTCTTTATCGGTATACGTAGAGGTGATCTATATATTGTTGATTTCACTAAAAAGGCTCAACCTAGAACTTGCTTAATTGCTAAATCTTCTAAAGGTTGGTTATGGCATAGAACGTTAGGTCATGTGGGCATGCGAAATCTTGATAAGCTTATTAACGGTGATCATATCCTTGGTGTTAAAGATGTTATATTTGACAAGGATAGACTTTGTAGTGCTTGTCAAGCAGGAAAACAGGTTGGAGGAAGTAATCCCGTGAAAAACATCATGACCACGAAAAGACCGCTCGAGCTACTTCATATGGATCTTTTTGGTCCCAATGCCTACAGGAGTCTTGGTGGTAACTTGTTCGGTTTAGTCATTGTCGATGATTTTTCAAGATTTACGTGGGTGTTCTTTCTTGATGATAAATCGCAGGTCCAAAAGATCTTGAAGAACTTCGCTAGGAAGGCCCAAAATCAATTTGAAGTGAAGATCAAGAAGGTTCGCAGCGACAATGGAACGGAGTTCAAGAACGCAAATATGGACACCTTTCTTGACGAAGAAGGGATTTCACGTGAGTTCTCGGCTACATACACGCCTCAACAAAATGGAGTTGTTGAGAGGAAGAATCGGACTCTTATTGAGATGGCAAGAACGATGCTTGATGAGTACAAGACGCCAAAACACTTTTGGGCGGAAGCGGTTGAGACAGCCTGTCATGCCACAAATCGATTGTATCTTCACAAGCTTCTCGGCAAGACGGCATACGAGCTTCTCACCGGTAACAAACCCCAAGTTGGATACTTTCGAGTATTCGGCTCAAAGTGCTATATTCTTGATAAGCATCGTCGTTCGAAATTTGCTCCTAAATCTCATGAAGGTTTCCTACTCGGTTATGGCTCAAACTCTCACACTTACCATGTCTACAACAACTTCACCCGAAAGGTTGAAGAGACAGTAGATGTGAAGTTTGATGAATCTAACGGCTCGCAAGTAGAGCAATTGCCAATTGATGTAGGAGACAAAGACCCTTCGGAAGCAATCCAAGACTTGTCTATTGGCAACATAATAGAACAAAAATAAACTTAAATTTCCAAACTAGTCAACTCCATCCGGTTGAAGTAAAACCACTACACTTATAATTCATCAACCGATGTAATATTACCCCATACGATAACTAGCAATTAACCAATTCATCAGACGATCTATCTTCGCAGCACTTCCACCTGGAGTCCTGCTCAGAAACGTCCTTGCCATCTGAGATCAGGAAGACAGCGAGGATGCAGGATGTCCCTCATCGACAGAAAACGGCGGTATAGCTCGTAGCTCACATACCCTTCCTGCAGGAAAAGCAAATGAAAACATAAATTTACAAAAAAAACATACTGTTCTTGCAACAAAGGGAGAAACTAACAAAAATGAAATCTTCACTTACAATACCTCCATATTTTAGGTGATCAAAGGTAAGTGGCTTCCAATCCAAGTAGTGACGTGGAAGTTCTGGAAAAGAGGACTCCAGCTTTGAGTAAGATTCATCAATGATGGCTCCTGCTAAGTCTTCCATGGATTCCCTTTCTTCGTCGCCCTTGATCATGAACTTCTCTTGGATGTCGATGTGGTACTCTATTGGTATTCTCATGAAATCTTGAAAAAGAGCATCTCTAACATTCCTGACTTCCACACTAGAGAAAGTTATACCTCTATTCTCAAGGAAATCCTTCAGGGCAGGGCAATCCGTCCTGGCCTTGCAGAAGTGATAGACCAAAGCATGATTCCGCATAGCCAGTTGCAAGACGGCGACTTTTCTACACCCATAACAATCCTTTCGTGTGTACTCCATGCCAAGGCCAACAAACTTGTACTTCTCCTCGCGCAACCACTCCTCGTACAAGGCAATGGTCTCCTCCACCTTGTAAGGCTCGTTCGTGTACCACACGTCGAGCTTGGTGTTACCATCGGCAACTATCGAATGGTACTTGGTAGTGTTCAAGAAGTCGTCCATGGCAACCAGCAGCAAGGTGCCAATGAAGATTCCTGAGACTAAGTGACGAGGTTGGGAAGTGGTGAGGACGGTGGGAACTGCCTGATGTTCTGTGGCTACAATGCGACGTGGTGACCTCAAAAAACACAGCCAGTATTTAACCTTGGCGAAGGACGTTTCAGTTACCATGCACATTAACGTGTGAACTAGGAACAACGAATAGACGGTTGTGCTTCTGCAGCTCGTGGAACCATGCACTT
The DNA here is from genome assembly GCA_011799875.1 of Thinopyrum elongatum. Lineage (NCBI taxonomy): Eukaryota > Viridiplantae > Streptophyta > Magnoliopsida > Poales > Poaceae > Thinopyrum > Thinopyrum elongatum. Next base: position 161,289,611 of record CM022299.1, read on the forward strand.
CCTAAAGTCACGGCTGTGCAAAATATTTGATGCCGTGGAGAAATCGAGGAGCCTCTAACTTTTTTTTACGGTAACTGACACACTGAATAGTCACATCGAACAGCCGCCACATCGGTCATCAATTCCTCCTTTGAACAAAGACCACCGTCAGAAGAATCCAATGAGGCAAACGAAGAGCCTACCGTAGACCTTAGATCCGAAGGCCAAAACTGATCCGTGCCTCACCTAGCTAGATTCACACCGTATCTCCCTCGGTAAGCTAATAAAAATGATCCAATCAAAGCTATAAGAGCAACGGTAGTTTTTTCAACTGTTTCATGTCAGTTAAGACCACAGAAGCACGGGCGTGACGAATAATAAGGCACGCAGCAACCATCTCTAAACTTCGACCATCTCTAATCTTCGACCGTCTGTTTTGAGCATCAATATTCGTGCTGCCTGGCTGTGGTTTTTTTGTTCGCTAGCATCTTATGTTAGTCAGTGGGACGCTACCATTTTTTTAATTTTAGTGTAGTGACACTGCTAAAAAAAAGATACAGGACTCAAGCCAATACAGGCATGTGGATGCAGGCACCGGAGGCATGAAGTGAGGCCTCTACAGGCACGCACGTGGAGCCTCTCGAGGCACGGGTACTAACCCTCTGCATGCACAAGAATGTGGTAGCAGAGGCATTCATCCGCATACCTAGATAGAGAGGCACAGTTGTGAAGTCTCTAGAGCCACTGGTGCGTGGCACCACAGGTACCGATCCAAGAGAGTATCACGTAGTATATGTATATGTATGAAGCCTCTACAGGCGGGGACGTGAGGCATGGGTATCAACCTTCTAGATGCACAAAAGTGTGGTGGCGGACGCATGGGTCCGATTACTGAATTAGAGGGGCACGGAAGTGAACTCTCAAGAGCCACGCGTTTGTGTAACCGCAGGCACGTAGAGTCAAGGTGGGTTTCACATGAGGCACGTGGATGCAGGCACGAGACGCACAGACGTGTAGATTCTACATGCACGGGCGTAGGACTTCTCGAGGCCTCGCTCGGTATCAACACTCTGGGTGCACAAAATTGTGATAGGAGAGGTCCGATTACTAAGTCAGAGAGCCACAGTTATGAAGTCTACTGAGGCACGGGCGTGTAGCACCACAGGCACGACCAGTCACAATCAGCGTGTCGCCTGAGGCACGGGCGTCTGGCACCACAGGCACGTAGAGTCATAGGCAGCGTGTCGCCCGAAACACATGAATGGAGGTAACAGAGGCACCAAACTGAAGCCTCTACACTCACGGAATTCCAGCTTCTCGAGGCACAGGTACGGCCTTGGAATTGGCGTTCTCCAGCCACGGGAACAAACCCTGTGGATGCCCAAAAGTGTGGTGGCAGAGGTATCGGTGAGAATACTCAGTTGGAGAGGCACGGTTGCGAAGTCTCTAGAGGCACAGCCGTGTGACACCACAGGCACATAGAGTCATGGCGTGTATCACATGAGGTACATGGATGCAAGCAGCGAAGCCACGGGAGAAGTCAGAGAGCCACAGATTTGAAATCTCCTAAGGCACGGGCGTGTAGAACCACATGCACGATGAGTCACAGGCAGCGCGTCGCCTGAGGCACGGGCGTCTGGCACCACAGGCACGTAGAGTCACAGGCAGCGTGTCGCCTTAGACACGTGAATGCAGGTAGAGGAGGCACAGAACTGAAGCCTATACAGGCATGGAATTGCGGCTTCTCGACGCACATGTACGGCTTTGGAATTGGCGTTCTCGAGGCACGGGTACAAACCCTCTGGATGCACAAAAGAGTGGTGGCAGAGGCATCGATGAGAATACTCAGTTGGAGAGGCACGGTTGCGAAGTGTCTAGAGGCATAGCCGTGTGACACCACAGGCACATAGAGTCATGGCGTGTATCACGTGAGGTACATGGATGCAAGCAGCGAAGCCACGTGAGAAGTCAGAGAGCCACAGTTTTGAAGTCTCCTGAGGCACGGGCGTGTAGAACCACAGGCACGACGAGTCATAGGCAGCGCATCGCCTGAGGCAAAGGCGTCTGGCACCACAGGCACATAGAGTCAAAGGCAGCGTGTCGCTTGAGACACGTGAATGCAGGTAGAGGAGGCACGGAACTAAAGCCTATACATGCACGGAATTGCGGCTTCTCGACGCACATGTACGGCTTTGGAATTGGCGTTCTCGAGGCACGGGTACAAACCCTCTGGATGCACAAAAGAGTGGTGGCAGAGGCATCGGTGAGAATACTCAGTTGGAGAGGCACGGTTGCAAAGTCTCAAGAGGAACAGCCGTGTGACACCACCGGCACATAGAGTCATGGCGTGTGTCACATGAGGTACATGGACAGAGGTAGCGAAGCCACGGGAGTGAAGCCTCCATAGACACGGATGTCGGGCTTCTCGAGGCACGGTCCTGAAGCACACAAAGACAGGAAACTGAACCATCTAAAACACAGACGCACAGATGTGCTTCGTGTACACAAAGATACATGCCTCTAGCATTCCAATGCCATGCATCTCAGGATGAACAAATAAAAGGAAACATTCAAAACTAAAATGCCAAATCCATATGTCTGCCTTCATGCACAATGTTGCCTTGTACGTTAGCAGACGTGCCTCTCTTGTGCGAACGTGTAAAAGACAACAATACAAACACAAACGCACGACACTAAATATAAGCCAAACACAAAGGGCGCTTCTCCCAAACAATACATGTGCGCCACTTCGACGGGTTCTCTAAATGTACTTGAACTCGCGCAAACGTCAACAATGAACTTGTAACATAAAAAAACATAAAAAATTATATTCCCATAACATGAGACAAGCCAAACATGATACTGTGAAAATAAAACCAAAATCCCAAAACGGTACTCCATAGGATTGAACTAAAAGTACTCTTTAATTATACAAAAAAAGAAATGAAAGCCTTCGAGGCGTCCATTCTGCTCACAAACGTCCACATAAACGTCCACAGTGTCCATTCTACTCAGTTGGAGTTCTGCTCACAAACATCCACGGCGTCTGCGATCGGGAAGACAACGAGGATGCATCATGTCCTCATCGACAGAACTCGGCGGTAGAGCTCGTAGCTGACATACCCATCCTAAAACAAAAAGCGGATGAGAGTGAAGATATAGGGTAAAGGAAAAAAAGTACTATTGTTGCAATAAAACAAAAATATAAAGACAGAATATCCACAAAAATGAAATTTTCACTTACAATTGTTGCATATTTCAGGTGGTCAAGGGAAAGCGGCTTCCATTCCCAGTAGTCATGCTGACCTCGTGGAAAGATGACTTCATACTCAAGTAAGATTTGTCTATGACGGCTCCTGCCAAATCTGCCATGGAGTCCTTTAGATTGCCTCCTTTGATCATGAGCTCCTCTTGAAGGTCGATGTGATACTCTCTTGGAATTTTCAGGAAACTATTTGCGAGAACATCTCTATCGTTCCTGACGTCGACACTAGCGATAATTATATCTTTGTTTTGAAGGAAATCCTTTAGAGCAGGGCACTCCATCCTGGCCTTGCACAAGTGATAGACAAGAACATGCTTGCGCATCGCCAGTTGCATGACGACGACTTTTCTGCTCCGATCAAAATAATCCTCTTGTGTGTACTCCAGATCAAGACCAACAAACTTGTACCTGTCCTCACGCAGCCATTCCTCATAAAGAGAAAGAATCTCCTCCACCTTGTAGGGCTCGTTGGTGTACCACACCTCGAGCTTGGTGTTACCGCTGGCATCTATAAAGAGACACTCAGTAGTGTTCCTGAAGTCGTCCATGGAAACGAGGGTGAGAGTGACAATGGAGTTTGACTGTGCTTCTCCGACATCACTCGTACGTGGTGAGGATGATGGGAACTACCTGTAGTTCTGTGGCGAGAATAAGACGTGGTAACCTCCCGGAATAGACCAGTATTTAACCTTGGGGAGAGACGACTCAGTTACCATGCGCCCATTAAATTGCATCGGGAACCATGAATAGACGGTTGTGCTTCTGCAGCTTGTGGAACCATGCACTTCAAAAGTCACGGCTACCACGCTGTAATTGAGGAGCCTCTAGATTAACTCTAGCACGGTATCTGGCACATTGAATATTAACAACCAATAGCCATCCCATCGGTCACCAGCACATCTTTTGACCGACAAAAGAATGCGAGTAGGCAAACGATGACCCTATCGTGCAACCTAAATCTCTGGAATACATATACTACATGGGGAGTGAACCAAAATAGAAGCACGGTTCGGCTAGCAGCAAAGCCACACATGTGCCTCCACTTTGTTAAAGAGAAACCTTAGTGATATCGACGGACCTACATCTCTATGTCGGCGTACCACCAAAAACATTGCCAAAACAAAGGCACGGCCATGCTTCTGACATACGTATAACCGTGGGCTATCATACATATTCCCGCCTGAACCCAATGAACATTTGAAAAACAGTGGCTCTCTGGGTCAACAAGTGGCTGAAAAACATTTGCAAACGCAGAGTCACGAACCATGACTCCACTTCAGGTGCAACAGTGCCTCTCATTGGGAACGATCATGCCTCTCCTGAATTTGCCTCCCCCGATGTATCGATCATGCCTCTCCTGCTTCAATGACCGTGCATCTAATAACGTCATTACCGTTCCTCTCGTAAAGACACACCCAACCCTATCTGATGAAACATGTGATTAAAAATAATTAAATCACAGAAGCACGAGTATGCTTTTCAGCTTGTATAACCGTGCCTCACATAGGTCTGTGAGGCACGATAGGCACGTAGAAGAGTCCAGTGGGAGGCAGCACAGCTGGACAACTCCAGTGGGAGGCAGCTGGACGAGTCAAACGTCTCGTGTCCCCATAACACCTCGGAATGCACACACCATCTACAACCAGCATTCATTCCATTTCGTAGAATAAAAAATAAAAAAACAAGCACTCATTACTACTCTTGCTCTCTCGCGTCTCCTTTATATTTCAATCAGCTCCGACTCCCTCAGCCACATCACAACCCATCTGCCTTCTCTGTCGTCTGCTTCTAGGGTTCGTCTTTCTTCGCCGCACACAATCTGATTTCAAACAAGTTATTATAGAGTTTTTATTAGGTCTCTCGATTAATTTCTAAGCCGTACTTCTCTCGTAGATTGCTCGTGGGTGCTTGCCCCAAGCTTCCCCTACCCCAATCTCCGTTCGTCGACGACCGCTGTTCTTCTTTCCCAGGTAAAAAGCATATGCGTAAGCATGCTCCGATCCGTATTTACATTTTGAAAGTGATATTTAAATTATTATTGTTTTATGTTTAGGTTTTTCATTTGATAGTTATTGAAGTATCAGATCCGGTACAACGACTTCATTCTCTAAAGGAATATAAAAAGCGTTTGCAAATATAAACAAGTGATCTAAACTCTATCATACTGCTTTTCTGGAAGGAGTAGATGAGAAGATTTATGGTAAATTTGTAGTTGTTGTCTACCTTCGTACCGATATTTTTAATATGTCTAACATAGTTGAAGCTTGTTTTAAATTGCAGTTGTAGTTGTAGTAGTAGTTGTTGTTGTTGTTGTTGTCTACCTTCGTACCAATATTTGTAGTTGTTGTCTACCTTCAACATTGAAGCTTGTTTTAAATTGTTATGATATTCTTGTTTTCTTAATATAGTTATTCTGAATTATTTAGGTATGGTTTGCCCTACTTGCTGCCAACCAGGTAGCCCTTGCGAACCACACCCTGAAGTTCTCCAGCAGTTTGAGGTTATTCTTGATGAGAAATGCTGGAGTCGCACGGTTAGTAAGCATTTCTAACATATAGTTATCTTTTTTATCTTAAACAATGTTCATTTGGTAGAATTACAACTATTAGTTGCTTACAACACAGTAGAAATCGTCACTGTTACTCATACCCCTTTGCACCTACGCTAGGTTCCCCTGCTGTCACTTCTTTGCACTTGTCCTCTGTTTTCTTTTTCCATTAGTTTGCCTGCCTATGCCTTAATTATTATAGTGCATTTCAGTTCTAATTAAAATTTGTCAACCTATGCCAAAAATCTGTATCCATTAATTTATCATACCATTATGTTGTTATCTTTAATTGTTATCAAAAATTCAGATGCAAGCTAAGAAAACTTTTAACATTAATGATCCGTGAGTTCAAATTTGTACTTACAGGTTGTTATTTTTACTATTTTTTCCAGTATGTACCTTGTAATGTCAGAGCTTTTCTTGCTGAATACATTAATGAGAGGAAGGAACAAGCAAGAATATTGCGTAAAGAGCAGGTAGAGCCAGCCCTTCTTACACATGAAGGAAGGTCTTACAATGCTTTGTTTAAGCATAGGGCGAACTACACAAAGTTTTGCGGTGGTGAGTGGTGCATCTTTGCGGATGATTATGAACTACGTGCTGGAGACCGCATAGAATTTGAACTACCAGATGAGGGACTCAATCTGGAAATACAAACATATCGGGATGACAAAAGGCTTCTTCCATTACCCCACGTTGGTAGGTACTTAATATTCCAAAATTATTTTCTTTCGTTGTATTTTTATATGCATGCATCATACTGAGTAATATTAACCTCGTGTTGGATATAACTTTATCTAACTTTGAATACTTGTTCTTTTTCTAGCTCTCGACGATCTTTCTTCTAACGATTTCGACCACGTTCAGTGTTGTGTCTACTCTAAGGATATTGAGCTTACCTACGACCAGACACGATTATTTCTACAACGCCTTTTCCGAGAGACTTTCATCCGTTGCCGTCCATTTGTCCACGTGTTGACTCCCACCAACACCAAAGACTGCATCATGGTTGGTTACAACTGTCCTTGTTAAAATACCAAACATATTTTGCTTATATGTAAAATAAACAATATTGACGTAATCTTGCTTATATGTAAAATTATAAAGAATCTATTTATTAATCCTAAAACAACAAAACTTTTGTTGCTCTCTTAATATATTGTTTTATCTGTTTACTAACAAACCTGAACATGCCAAGAAATATATTAGTTTCAATATGGAATTTCTTAATGATTACGCACTCACCGTATTCAGCCATTATTTTATTTAATGTCCAAGTGGCAAATCAACGGTTTTAATTTCTATTTAATTTTGCTTTATTCTAGAAAATTCCGAGGAGCGTTGTCTCGACACTGAAGAGATGGGTGGACATGCCAACCAATGGCAGGGTGACCCTTGAAGCTCCTGATGAACCTACCCATGTCATCACTCCTTCGTCGTACTACATCTGCAAAAAAGACGGCAGGATGGTAATTGAAAAGTCTTCTTTCAGAGACTTCATATCAGCTGCATCCTTTGTTGAAAAGAACGTTGTTCTGATCACTTTCAAAGAGTGCCATGATCGTTCTGTGTCCATCATCATTCAGCGCATTCCATAGATTCCGTTGGAACCAGCACTTAAAATGGAAGAAATAGTGCATCTCCTAGGATGTTCAGTGGTCGTTTCATGATGATGCCTCCCAGGAGCAAATCACTGGTTAATATAAGTTTGATTATTAGAATGGTAGTAATGTAACTATTATGGACCAAGTGGTTGCTTGAACTATCAGAATGATCTTTTGGAACTTATGTAGCTCTTATGGACCCTCAAGTCGCTGTTTGAACTGTCAGAATGATCCTTTGGAACTAATGTAGTTCTTATGGACACTCAAGTAGCTGGTTAACCTTTGAAATATTCACAATTCCAAAAAACAAAAAACAAAAACAAATCATTTTCTGTTAAACTCTGATTCAAAAATCAAACAAATCAAGAATCAGTTTTTGCATCAAAATCTATAGCAATACCATGTTATCAAAGTTATTCAAACCATCTAGTGAAACATATCTCAATTAAACACCAAACAAGACTCCATTTTCAAGTGCAAACTATGTTTACTTCACCAACTTTTTCTAAACACACAGTTGTGCACCAAATAACATAACAACAGTGCCTCGTCGACCAAGGAATGTTGTTAACCGAAAAAAAGTTTCGACAACAAAGGCACGACCATGACTCTGCTGAGTGTTCCACTGTTACACGACTACCTTCACAGCCAAAGATGGAATACGCACACATGGATCATGCAGGCAGCACGTGACGAATAAAAACATTTCAATGAACAAGATAAGTGAAAATCTTAAAAAAACTGATCCAACAAACGCCTGTTTTCGTAAATCTACCCCTGGAACCGCCGAATGACTACCAAGTGCTCTTTGACGGTTTCCTTTTTTGCACGACAAAGTAAAGATCCCTTTCATTTTACCGAGTCCATTTGCATCTTCTTCCTCGGAAGTTTCCCGTCGGCCGCAACAATTCACCACCGCACACCTGCAGCCATGGACAACAGGAAACTAACAACACTCACCAAACACGTCACTACCCACGGTACAACCATGCTGGAGGTGGTGTACACCAATGACCCAAAGACCATGGAGCGAATCATCAAAAAGTACGAGCAATGGCTAAAGGAGGAGAAGAACAAGTTCGTCGGCCTCGACCTCGAGTACACACGTAAGAGCAGTTACATACGACAAGGGATCACCGTCGTCCAACTTGCCATGCGCGAGCATGTCCTCGTATACCACTACTGCAAGTCCGAGCGCTCCCAGGCGTTACTTGACTTCCTGCAATGCAAAGTGGTAACTTTCGCTAGCGTCGACACCAGGGGGACAATACCATGCTAGCCCGAGCATGGATTAAAATTCCAGACGAGCACCACGTCAACATCCAGAGGCAATTCTGTATCAAGGGTGGTGGAGAAAGGGACTCCATGGGTGACCTTGCAGTGGCCATCATCGACCCCTCCTACAAGAACATGAAGAAATCATTCCCAAAGGAGAAGCACCAGTTCTGGGAGTGGAAGCCGCTTTCCCCGCTACACCTTGAGTACGCAGCAAAAGACGGGTATGTTAGCTACGAGCTGTACCGTAGAATCCTAATCATCAAGCACGGGCTACGTCACCTCCACCAACAACCAATGAAGGAAAGACTCTGCCCACGTAAGAACAAAGACGACGGATCTTCCAGCGGCTGGAAGCGCCGGAAGGGAAACAGTGGTTGGTAAATTGCGAGAAAATGGATGTCTACATTAAACTAGTAGTAACTAGTATTATGATAATTTAGATTGAATGAACCTATGTTGTAAATATGATTGTTGTTGCTCAAAGATGCTGTGTGTGCTGTATTACTATTTTATGTTTGAACACAGTGGTGTGCTCATGTACAAATGCATAGTACGTTTTGCATGTCTAAATGCAATTAGTAAGTTATCTCCTAGTATTGAGCAAACATATGTTGTATCCATGATTATAGAAGGACAAATATGTCGCATGATATTGTATTATAATTTTCATACTTATCCTGTACAAGATGCATCATGCATTTACAAGAATATGTGATTGTATCGTTGTTCACTTTCTGTAAAATGCTTATTCAACATTGGCATGAACAATTCATAAATATTGCAGAAGAACATTCGGTACACAGACGCAAGGGACAAGAACTTTGTTAGTTTAACCACATTGAAAAAAAAATTAAAATCACACAACAACCATTTCACATCAAACACTGCTCTGTCCATTCAGAACATCCTTGCTATTGCACACAGGTTCCTCTCCGTACACCCGTTCTGCAGGATGCCACAAAACTACACTACTGTGTGCAACTGACCTATGTACAGCCGTGGCTCTCTAAATGTCTATTCGAACCCATGCTTGTGGTGCCACACGCCCGTGACCCTGGAGACTTCACACCTGTGCATCCACAACCGAGCCTCTCTAACCAAGTATTTGGACCGATGCCTCTGCTGCCATACTTCTGTGCCTCTAGGAACTTGACAGCAGCAAGATTGTTGACACCCGTGCCTCCAGAATCCACACAACCATGCTTGTAGTGACTTCACTTCCGTGCCTGTACTGACTTCACTTCCGTGCCTCCGTTTACTCAATCCACGTGCCTCACATGAAACCCACAGTAACTCTACGTGCTCCGCACGCGTGATCGCCCGTGCAACTTTGGTGCTGCACACACGTTCCTCTCAATACAGCCGTATGCTGCCGGATGCCACCAACCTATACCTGCGCCTCCTGCCTATAGAGGCTTCACTCACATGACTCTCATGCCCACACACCCGTGCCTCGCGTAACACACGCCGTGACTCTACAAGCTATTCACGCGTGATCATCCGTGCCTCTTTGCTGCTGCACAGACGTTCCTGTCTCTACAACCCATGTCAGAGGAAACATAGAAAAAACAAAGGCACACACGTGCCTCTAATCTATGTATAACTATGCCTCCAATTAACTAACATCCGTCCAAAAAAACATCTAAAAAAGAGATGCACAGCCATGCCTCTTCTACAAACGAAGTACAACAATGAACAGTTAGGTTCATATCGTTTCATATATCTAAATAACATTACACTGTAGCATAGATTTTTAAACAAAATCCATTATGTTCAAAGGCTATAACTAACATCACTGCGGCAGAAGATTGAAGATAAAAACAAGCCTCCCATCACGCTCTTTGAAAGTTATGAGCACCAAGATGTTTACTTCAATAGACGATGCCTGGAGAAAATCACTGAATCCTTCCTTTTTGAACACCATTCTATTACACAAGCCTATAATGTAGGAGCAAGGAGTGCTCACATATATATCATCATCATCACGAGTTTCCAAAGTAACTTCAAGAGTTAAAACTCCAGTCCTTGGAAATGACACGAACTCCTTCAAACTACTCACAACCATACCAGGAATAACCTGACAAAAACATCAAGCTATTAGAAATAGAACAAAAATTAAAAACTATAAATAGAGGAAATAGTAAAAATAAATAAATAAACATAAACAAAGAAAAATAGTGGAAAAATAAATTTGACCATTAACATTCATGGAATTAATCCTGTGAACAAAAGGACAACAGGGTATGTACTCGTCATCAAAGAGTTGACACGTCATGAAATACATCTGCTGATAATTGAGATCAACACCACGGGTGTAAAAACAACTCCCACCAAGTTGCTTCTCGGAGTCCCTCAAACCATAAAGAGCTACAAAATAAAATTACACAGGTTCAAGTGAACAGAAAAATCATGTGAAATGAAACAAGCTAAACACTTCCTTAAAAAGAAACCTTAACAATAGAAGGTAAAGGAGACAACATATCTCCACCCCGATAAAAGTCAACACCAATCAACGTTCCATAGCGCTCAAGCCTAATGGTCATTCTATCACGATGACGAATACCAAAATCAATGACCAAATCTTCCCAGAAAGGACCATGGAATTTGCTCCTCACCCGACCATGAGTAAACAGAACACCATACAAATAACCCTCACTAGAGTGAAGAGCAAGTTTAGTATGTCTGTCACCCCTCCTTATGGCTAAAGCCTTACACTCCTCGATGTAACGAGCAAGATGAGCTCTAACACTACACGGAACATACTGCAAAACGAATGATCATAATAAAAAAACAAGACCTAGAATAATTTCCATTCAAAACAACAACAACAAAACCAAAAGAAATATGTATGTGTGCCAAAAATTGATCAAATATAAAATGTTATTCTTACAACACGAGTTGAAGAACACCGATCCAGAACCACAGTGAACACATCAACAGAAGAATCAACATATGAACATGGGCCACCCGGCATACGGCAAAAAGGACAAGCTATACCTGCAAAGAACACAATGATTATCAAGAACTAATTCCACAAACCGAGTTGAAAGTTGACATCTGATAGTATTGGAAGCCCCCACCCGTAACTACCCCATAAATCTCCATATCCCAGAAATATAATGGGAACAAAAAGGGAAACAAAAAGGAAACAGGGAACCGACGAATGCAACCGGTAGGAAACAACGATCGTGCGAACGGGGAAGCGCCGTCCACGGTAAAGAAGGACCGCCGTAAGCAGGCGACAAGCGCGGCGGGCGTGACGGGGGCCGCCGTAAGCACGTGACAAGAGCGGCGGGCGCGACGGGCGGCGACGACGGCAACGAAAGAACAGTCCGCGGTGACGGTTCGACAACACCAGAGTGAAACAGATCTCAAAACAGATCAAAAGTGTATTAAAAAACACTAAAAGTACAAGGACTAAAGTGAAAAAAGGAAAAACCTAGAAAGGAAAACCGGAAACCGGAAATCACGGGAGTGCCCGTCAGCGCGACAAGTGTCGCGCACGGAGCGCCCCGGAAAAGTCTCAGGAGCACCCTGCGCGTGACACTTGTCGCGCGCGGAGCGCTTTCCGACTAATCGTTGCGGGGAGCGCTCCTCAACTAGTGATTTCGAGGATTACCGTTACCAACGCCAAACACGAACAGAGCTGCCATGGACCTCTCATGGGCTGCATAAGCCCGTAAAGTAAAATGGATGGGGTGACCTTATCGCAATTCCTACTCCGGTTACTTCGGCAACCGTGCGCAACGGAAAACCCTATGCGCCGCTCTTTGCGTCAAAATGTCGACGCAACGCACAGGGAAAGCCCCGCATCACTAGCAATGGGCCGGCCCATTATACAAAATCTAGCCAGCCGGTTTTGGGAACCTTCTAGAAGTTTCCCTGAATCTTTTTTTCTTTTTGACCGGGTTTCCTGTTTCTTCTTGGGTTTTTTTGTTTTTCTTTTTTTCCTTTTTCCGCTTTTCTATTTCTTTTTCTTCTTTCTTAATTTTGTTTTTTGATTATTTTTTTCTGTTTTCTTTTTTTGCTTTTTTGTTTATTTTATTTTCATGTTTATTTTTTTAAAGACCATCTTTCCAAAATTGTTTGAAATTTTTCAAAAAATGTTCCTCTTTTGTAAAAAGTTCAAAATTTCAAAAAATGTTCGGGTTTAAAAAAATTGTTCATAAACTCAAAAAAGTTCCCTTTTAAAAAAAATTGCATTTTATTTTTTTTTGAAAATTGTTCGTATTTTTTGAAAATTGTTCTGGAATTTTCAAAAAAAGCTCTTGCTTTAAAAAAAATGTTTGAATGTTTTCTTTTTTTTCAGGAGTTTCAAAAAATGTTCACAAGTTTCTTAAAAATCGTGTTTTCAAATTTTGTTCAGGAATTTTCAAATATTTTTGAGTTTCCCAATTTTGTTTTGGTATTTGGAGAAATGTTCCCGTTTCAAAAATATTGTTCATGTTTTTCAAAAAATGTTCCTGTTTTTCAAAAATGTTAAAGTTTTCCAAAATAATTTCAAAATTTTGGAAAGTATTTGGGCCTTACGGAACATTCTGTTTTTTAAAAAAATTGCTTTCGAAATTCCTAAACTAATTCGGATCTTCACAGTGTGTTTGGTTCTTTGTGTGTGATGCTCCAATATGATAAACTTCGGGTCCTAGCTCAGCTGGATGGAACGCGTCGTTTATAGCAGTCGATCCTGTGTTCGAATCCCCCACGGTGCAATTTTTCTGTTTGAGCTACACTGCGCGTCGCTATCTTCATGGCCCGGACCAGTCGAAGACACGCCTGTGCGATACCTCAGCAACTTGATGCAAAGAGCGTCACATAGGAGGTCCCGTGCGCAAGGCACACCCACCCCCCGCGACAACTGGGGCCGGCCCATACAATGTGAAGCGCCTAATTGTTTTTAGCTTTCTGGCTGATTTTGGCAAGCTTTTAGAAGCCTCCCATCGGTTTTCCCTTTTTTTTTTCTTTTTTTACCTTTTCGTTTTAATTTAATTTTACTTTCTTCTTTTATTTTATTTTTCATTGTAAATTTTCATATATATTTTTTGAAATTCGTGAACTTTTAAAGGACACAAATATTTATAAAATTCACAAACTTATTTTTAGTTTTGTGAACATTTTCCAATCGATGATTTTTGTTCAAATTCTTGAATAGTTTTTTTTAACAAAAATTGAACTTTTTCAAATTCATGAACATTTTTAAAATTCATGAATAATTTTTTAATATCATGAAATTTTTGCAAATTCTGGATTTTTAGATCCACAAACTTTTTTTTCAACTTCATGAATGTTTAAAATCCACTAACTTTTTCAAATTTGTGAACTTTCCAAATCATGAACTTATTTCAAATTCATGGATATTTTTAAATTGTTGAACTTTTTCACAAATTCATGATCTTTTTCTCCAAATTCACGAGCTTTTTCAAATTCTTGATTTGTTTTTCAATTTTTTCAAATTCATGATATATATGTGTACCCTCGCAAAGAACCTCTTTTGAGGAATCGAGGGAGGGAGCTCCCTACCTGAATATATTACTCGAGGATGTAACCATCGTACAAATAATTACAAAGCACAATTCTATGAGCACAGCAAACAATGAAATTTAGGTATGCACGCCATGAGGAGGCAAAAACCTTTTGCCTCGGCTTCCTTAGTCGATGTGTCCAGAGAACCAAATCGTCAATGATGAAGCGTAGGGTGGTGGTTGCCGATTTTGTTGACGGCAATAGCATTGCGAGACACTCAAATCTTCCAAAGTATGATCAACAGAACAATGGACCATATGCATATGTCCAATCTTGGTGGAAGCCAGCATCCCCAAAGCTCTTGTACGCATTGGGTGGTGATGCCCAGATGTTGCCAAACTCAATTAGCACGAGGACAGTCCACAGAGATGTGAAGGACGCCCTTAGAGCCGTGGGCATAGCGCAAGCATGAAGCATCTAGTGATATGTGTGTGAAAAAGGTTTTCCTTGAAATTCAATCTTTCGCGGAAGAGGAACTATGCAAATACCTTAATAGTAGAGGGACCCTGGAGGCCCAAATGATCGCCGCATGCATGTCAACGTCATCCTGCCGCATGATCAACCCCTAGGCTGCCTGAGTGGAGAAATGGGGGTCGTCGATAAGGAACTAAACGAGTGTCTTGTTCCTTGGAATGCCTGAAATCAAGCAAAAAGAAGAAAGAGAAACCAACCCCACAAACGCAACATTTGATAGATGGTTCTGTAGGCAAGTTTCTACACCAAGATTAAGGGTGGTTGTCACTCACAAAACCTTTTGTGGTGTGAGAGAAAAGACAGGGGAAAGCAAGTGCGAGTGGTAGTTTATAGATCCATGTATCAAGCCGGAAATACGTTTGGGTGCCATGGGCAGGAAAACACCTAGGAATCTAGTTGTTAATAGTTTTACAAAGGAAGGATGTGTTGTTGGGGGGGGGGGGGGGAAGGAATGTGGGTGTTGTAGGTGTAGTCAGTCAAGCAATGGTGGTGGTTGATCGTGTGTGAGAGACTTTGTTGGTGCAAATTTCATGAGTAAGGAGTTATCTTGCTGGTGCAAATTTTTTAGGCCCAATCCACCAAATGTTTTCGGAGAGCGATATATAAGACATTGAGCCCAAGTAAATGTATCCTCCACAACCCAAAAAAAGTACGAAGGAAAGCATCAATAGTTTTAAGCACACGTTTTGGGACTTGAAAAATGGTCTTAAAGTATGTAGCCAGAGAATCAATGACGACAGAGAGCAAAATTGAACGATAACCCTTAGTGAGCATGGTACGTCCATTTTGCATCATGATTTCCACTGTTACTTATATTGTTTTTGGTCATTATTCCACCTTATGATGCAATTATAATGCATTTTCTCTCTTAATTTGCAAGGTTTTCATGGAGAGGGAGATTACCGACAGCTGAAATTCTGGACCTGAAAAAGCTACAACAAATATACCTATCTACAGAACTCCAAATGACGTGAAACTTCATGGAGATTTTTTATTGAATATATAAAAAATACTGGAGCAAAGAAATACCAGAGGGGGCCACCAGCTGCTCACAAGGCAACAGGCCGCGACCCCCCCCCCCCAGGCGCGCCCTAATGCCTTGTGAGTCCCACAGCTGGCCCCCGGTGCCCATTTTCTACTATATGAGGGGTTTTGACCTAGAAAAAATAAGAGGAAGACTTTCGGGACGAAGCGCCGCCGTCTCGAGGCGGAACCTGGGCAGGAGCACTTTTGCTCTCCAGCGGAGTGATTCCATCGGGGATACTTCCCTCTGGAAGGGGGAAATCGAAACCATCGACATCGCCAACGATCCTATCATCGTGGGAGGATCAATCTTCATCAATATCTTCACCAGCACCATCTCGTCTCAAACCCTAGTTTATCTCTTGTATTCAATCTTTGTCCCAAAACCTCAGATTGGTGCGTGTGGGTTACTAGTAGTGTTGCCTACATCTTGTAGTCGATGCTAGTTGGTTTATTTGGTGGAAGATTAAATGTTCAGATCCTCAAGCATATTCAATACCCCTCTGAGCTTGAACATGAATATGATTTGTGAGTAGTTACTTTTGTTCTTGAGGACATGGGAGAAGTCTTGTTATAAGTAATCATGTGAAGTTGGCATTCGTTCGATATTTTGATGATATGTATGTTGTTGCTTCCTTTAGTTGTGTCATGTGAACGTCGACTACATGAAACTTCACCATACTCGGGCCTAAGGGAAGGAATTGTGGAGTAATAAGTAGATAACGGGTTGATAGAGTGAAAGAAGCTTAAACCCTAGTTTATGCTTTATTCCGTAAGGGGCTGATTTGGATCCATATGTTTCATGCTATGGTTAGATTTATCTTAATTCTTCTTTTGTAGTTGCGGATGCTTGTGAGAGGGGGTAATCATAATTGGTTTGCTTGTTGAAGTAAGAACAACACCCAAGTAGTGGTCCACCCACATATCAAATTATCAAAGTAACGAACGCGAATCAACTAAACAAGATGAACGTGACTAGACGACAATTCGCATGTGTCCTCAAGAGCGCTTTGCTTATTATAAGAGAACGTTTCGACTTGTCCTTTGTTATAAAAAGGATTGGGCCACCTTGCTGCACCTTTGTTACTATTGCTACTTGTTACTTGTTACCAACTATCTTGCTACAAAACTATCTATCACCGCTACTTTCAGTACTTGGAGAGAAACCTTGTTCAAAACCGCTTATCATTTCCTTCTGCTCCTCGTTGTGTTTGACAATCTTACTTATTGAAAGGACTACGATTGATCACCTATAATTGTGGGTCATCAAGACTCTTTTCTGGCGTCGTTGCCGGGGATTGAAACGTCTTTTTGGTAAGGAAACATTTTTATTACGTGCTGAAATTTTCTGTGACTTATTACTATGGAAAATAATCCTTTGAGGGGTTTGTTCGGGGTATCTTCACCTCGACCAGAAGCAATAAGAGTTGCCCCTCAACCTACTGAACCTACTGAAAAAATATTTATTATGAGATTTCTTCGGGTATGTTAGAGAAACTCCTAGCTAATCCTTATGCAGGAGATGGAACGGTACATCCTGATATGCACTTAATATATGTAGATGAAATTTGTGGATTGTTTAAGCTTGCAGGTTTATCCGAGGATGAAGTTAAGAAGAAGGTTTTTCCTTTATCTTTGGAGGGAAAGGCATTGACATGGTATAGGCTATTGGATGATATTGGAACGTGGGATTAGAACCGATTAAAATTGGAATTTTATCAGAAGTTTTATCCTATGCATCTGGTTCATCGGGATCGGAATTATATATATAATCTTTGGCCTCGTGAAAGATAAAGTATCGCACAAGCTTGGGGGAGGCTTAAATACATGATGTATACATGCCCTAATCATGAGCTCTCAAGAGAAATTATTATACAGAACTTTTATGCTCGGCTTTCTCATAAGGATCGATCCATGCTCGATTCTTCTTCTACTGGTTCCTTTATGAAGAAAACTATTGAATTCAAATGTGATCTGCTAGAATGAATTAAATGCAACTTTGAAGATTGGGAACTCGACAAAGGTAAAGAGTCAGGTATAAAACTTGAGTTTGATTATGTTAAATCTTTTATGGAAACTGATGCTTTTCATAAGTTTAGTACCAAATATGGACTTGACTCTGAGATAGTAGCTTCCTTTTGTGAATCATTTGCTACTCATGTTGATCTCCCTAAGGAGAAGTGGTTTAACTATCATCCACCTATCGATGAATTGTTAGAGGAACCTAGTATAGTTAAAGATGAAACAATTATTTATAATGTTGATCCAGTTATGCCTACTACTTACATTGAGAAACCATCTTTTCCTATTAGAATTAAAGGACATGCTAAAGCTACAACTATGGTTAATAAAAGTAATATTAGAAAACCTAAACCCTCTGAACAAATAGGTGGGGAACCTAATATTGCTACGGTTAAGGATCTCTTGGTTGATAATATTGATGGGCATGTTATTTACTTCTGTGATGGAGCTGCTAGAATTGCAAAACCCGCTAGAAATGAACAATATGTGTTAGATAAGAATAAACCAGTAGTTGGCATCACTACAAAAAAAACACTTCCATGATGATACGTGTTTGTCACAGTACGTCACGTTTTCTGTCATGCATGTACATCCATGACGATTTTATGACAGAATCAAGATTGTCATACCTATGCTGTCGTAGAAGTGTTCCATGACAATACTGAAATTATCATCACGGAAGTGACCACTTCCATGATGATAAATCCCGCGTCATGGAAGTGTTTTCGTCAAGGGTAACCGACACATGGCATCCACCATAACGGGTCGCCGTTAAGCTATCGGGTCCGGTTTTGGATCCGATAACCCGTTAACAACAATGACCAATGATGATTTTCCACGTGTCAAATTCTCATTGGTCGAGGGAACCACATGTTAACTCCGCTGTCGGTGTCAAAACCGGCAGACCTCGGGGTAGGGGGTCCCGAGCTGTGGATTCTCGGATCAGTGGTAACAGGTACGAGGGACACGATGTTTTACCCATGTTCGGGCCCTCTTAATGGAGGTAAAACCCTACGTCCTGCTCTTGTTTATATTGATGGAGTATCAAGTACAGAGTTGATCAACCTCGAGATCATACGTTGTGGTCTAAACCCTAGAGGTATGATGAGTAATGTCACAATGATCTATCGACTAGCCTGGCCTCGGCTTATATAATGTACCAGAGGCCTAGGATAACAATAGTCCTAGTCGAATACGTCGGTGGAGAGGAGTCCTTGTCTTGATCACCAAGTCTCGTGGAATCTTCCTCATATATGTCATCAGCTGTCCGAACTGGCCCATTAGTGAACCGCCATGGGGGTCCTCGGCCCGACCCACTGGTCGGGAGACGACGTGGTGAGTACCCCCTAGTCCAGGACACCGTCAGTAGCCCCCTGAACCGGTCTTCAAGTTGGGGACGCTCCTTGGTTCCTCCAAACTTTCTTCATCTTCGGTCGTCGGTCTTGAAAACTGGTTCAACAAATCTTCCCATCTTCGATCTTGAGGATTGCCGAGCTAAATCCGAAGAGTTTACATGTCGGGCATCCGAGGAGCCCTTTAAGTCTTCGGCCTTTATCAATGCCTTGTTATTTTTACGCCACACCTCGGGTTTTAAGTGTTTCCCATGCAGCGGTGTCCTCTTGCGTCCGAGCTCCAATGCCGGACTGCATTCAGGCTCCAACGCCGGACTGTATCCGAGCTCCAACACCGGACTGTATCCGAGTCGTCATAGATCACCTTGGTTCAAAAAGTTGAAGGAGTTCAGCCGAGCTTAATGCCGGAAATGCCTTCTATGGAGCTAGCCACTTGTATCCGAGCTTTATGCCGGACTGCATCCGAGGTGGTGCACTACCTCGGGCGTGGGCTGATTTTTTGTGGATATATTTTTCTTGATTGATGCAATTTATTTTCTGCCGAGGTATATAGCTAGTAGCCCTCAAGGTGCGTGCCGACCTAATATCCGGGATGCACCTGAAGGATAAAATCAAACCGCTGATCCCAGTAGCCCCTGAGACTCAGGTCGATTCACAAAATCGGCCTGAGGATCAACCCCTAGCTCTGCAGCATACTTAGGAATAGAAATGCGGTGTAATATATTAGAGGAAATAGTGATCGGCAAACGGGCCCTTGAGAGAGGGTCTTGAGAAGTCGCCGTAATATATTGGCATGATGCCGAATAGGTTCCAGATGGTGCCTATTGTTGTCCGAAGACGCGTTTGCCCATAGCTCGGTCAAGCCGAACACTGAACACTTTGAATTTTCTGCATTGAATAGGCAATGCAGTAGCCCCCGAGCCACTGGTCGGGTGGCAACACCAGATCAGGGGATCGATGTGCCCCTTTAATATTTGTAAATGATAAGACCGAAGCCCAGTAGCCCTCGAGCCTTAATGTGGGCACGGGTGGCCGAATTAAGGATCGATATCCAGAGTAAAATCACAATTTATGTGTAATGATTCTATGTATCCAAGTACTTGACATCAGTAATGCTCGGATCCGCATTGTACAAAACTTTGTTGACCGACCATCGGCTTCAACCTCCTCAGCCAGTAGCCGAGGAGTGTTTGTCCCACTTTATAAAGCCTTTATGAGGGTAAAGATTTATGGCAAACGAGGCAATCCGGCCATACGGTTTTATAAACAAAGGTATGCGGAGAGATATGTTATATTACTATGTAAGAAACATCTTCCAAAGAAAATAGTTCCGCTATCGGTTCCTTTCTTTGGGTTCTCATGCTGACCATGATCATGAAACCTTATCTCCGATCAATGTGGGAGGAAAATATTGAGGATTTAGTTAGGGGAGAGTTCCCGAACTCTGTGGTCCATGATGAACCAGAATTTTCGCTTCCATCATTGCCGACCAATTATATCCCTTAAGATGGCTAGCTTTTGGCTTCACCTAGTCTGAGGTACTAATCCGGATGACCCGGTAGTAACAATCATAGAGGTGCTCCCTTTACCGCCTAGCCGAACAATCGGGAACGTAGGGGTAAGCACAGGAGCCAGGCAACCCAGCTTGGCCAAAATCTTAAGTCAAATTGATGCATATTTATGGCTTTATTACGATAATTATGGAAGGCAAATTCTCCATTCAGACTGTTTATAACCTGAAAGTGGCCCATCGTCGGCTTCCACCCCTTTGTAGATGCTACATAGGGTGTTTCCGTACTAACAATACAACCCTTAGCCGACGTCTCGGTGCCTGGAGGCGGTTGTGCTAGAGAAAACGAGGCAATCAGATATGCGGGCTTTATAACTTTCACTTAGGCATAGGAGTTTGAAGTTCGGGGCCAATTACTAGCCCCTGGTTAGTGTTCGGCGTCAGCCGGGGTCAAACCAGTAACACTTCGGCCAATCTTATGAAAGACCCATTGTTTAATACGGTCATCGGATCGCCGACCAGTTTACGCTCATTGTGACAGTCAGTTTTCGACTTTCTCCACTGAGGTACTTGACCAGTTAAACCGGAAGTACAATCACAGTGGTTCTCCCTTTGCACTCCTAGCCGAACAAAGCGGAATGTAGGAGGCAAGCACAGGAGCCGGGCGACCCAACTATTGACCGAAGACACAATTCGAAACTGGTGCATATAAAGCAATATCCAAGAACATTTTGCCGAGGACTCCTCGGAGTGCCTTGGCTTTTGGTGGGTTCGGCTCTAGTCGCAGCCCCCCATTGATATTGCCGAAGCTTTAAATGTGCCAGGCATCATACTGTGAGACTTATGCTGGAAACACACAAATAGTTTAAAAGTGCCATAGGCTTGGAAAACCAAAAAAAACTTCAGTAAAAACTTTACGCCCGCACTAAATCAAGTCATTTGGTGCCAATCCGAAAATTGGTCTTACTTTTGTGCTTCTGTTGTGGATTAATATGACACATCCGATCTCAAGACTTCAAGCGGGTCAGCCTACGGCTGCAACCTCCTATCCCAAAGGCGGAGTACTGCTCTTTAGGCCAGTTTAGCGAACTAAACTCGAGCAGCATTAGAGAGAAAACAGGCTATCTGGCTATTGACCACACACTCGAGTCGAGAAAGGAGTGGTAGAAAAAGACTTTGCAACGACTTAGAAGAAGAACACTTATTATAAAACAGCTCATATAAAATTAAGAGCCCCCAGTTAACATGGGGAAGGAAGTGTTTTTAACAAACAACGCATGTGAGCATGGTCGAACCGAACACACATTAAAAATGTAATAACTTTGAGCATGAAAGCGACTTAGCTGGTTAATGTGTTCGGCATTGATGATGTGGGCCGAGCTTGCGGCGGGTCGAGGTCCCAGCCCCCAAGCCGGTCCCGAGGTGCCCGAGCGAAGAGCTCGGCTTGATGAAGTGGCGATACCGCACGATCGATGTGGCGAGCCGAAGCCCCTGGTCCAGCCGAGGTGACAAAAACCCTCATGACAGAGGTGACGAAGAGCTCGGCGGAAAAAAAAAGTGTTTAACAAGCAATGTTTGAACGAACAACTTTTGTGTTTAACACAAATATAATGTTTGGTTGAACCGAACAAGAAATAAAATAAAAAAAAATTTAAAGAAAAAACTGAGCATGGAGGCGACTTAGCTGGTTAATGTGCTCGGTATTGTTGACGAGGTCCGAGCTCGTGGCGGGACAAAGATGTAGTCCGCAGCCTAGCCAAGGTCCCAGCCCCCAAGCCCGAGGTAATCGAGCGAGGAGTTCGGCTTGATGAGGTGGTGATGCCGCACGGTCAATGTGGCGAGGTGAAGCCCCCGGTCCAGCTAACGTGATGAAGCTGGTCGGCTAGTGACGCCGAAGTCACCGGAGTAGGTTGATGAAGAGATGGCGAAGCCTCCGGTCTAGCCGAGGTGACGGGGCAGGTCGGTAGTATGACGTTTGCAGCCCCATGCCGGCCGAGGTGTCGAAGCAGGTCGGCGTGGTGGACATCGGCTTGGTCAGCCGGATTAGTATTTGGGATTTCTTCGGAATCGTCCTCCAGTACTATGGTGCGAGGGGCGAGTCCGGCCAGGGTTGACTCCTGATGTTCGGACGCCGAAGTCGCGTCCAGGATTGAAGTTGGATACGGGATAAGAGAGGCGAGTCCGGCCGGAATTGACTCCCGATCTTCGGATGCAGAGGTCACATCCAGGCTTGAAGAAGCAATAGTGCGGCGATGCCGTTGCAGGCCGGATTTTGTGACGCGGTTGATGCCCGCTTGATGAAATGACCATGCAGCGATGCCGTGTGCCCGCTTCCGTATAATTCGTAGGGCGATAATGTTGGTGATGATTTACCCTTCATGATGCCGCACTCTTGCTCGGCTTGCCAGGATAATGATCCGAAGAGGTTGAGTTCGGCTCAATGAAGCGATGACCCGTCTGGCGCAGGTCGGCAGCCGTGCAGCAACGTTGTCAGGCTGGTTTGACGCCGGCGCAACGGTGAAGTTTACCTCCGAAAAGGAACAAAATTTGTGAGCATGTGTTCAGAAACAAAACACAATACCCTAGAAAGAGATTCCTCCAAAAAGGTTGTCCAATATCCCGTTCATGAAGAAAGATGAACTCGGGTCAGATTCGTATTCATGCAGAAAACAGATCTGAAAATTGATGCGCTCATCGGAGGTTTCCTGGAGTTTGAACGGTCGGATCGAAATGAAATTTTGAGGGGCGGTAGATATAGGAATTCCTCAGCCGATCAACGGTTGGATCTTCCAAAGGATGTCCGAGCTAAATGCTGGACACCACGCTCCAAACTCGTCCGGATTCTCGTCCAGATTCGACAGGGCTCCGGTATATCGGAGATCGATGGAGATCGCTCCATCGGAACACAAAGAAATTTTACAGGGTTGTTATAGACTCAATTACGCATAATTCCACCAAAGGAATTGTCTAAGCGATGCTTGAGGAGGCGGTGGCTGTGGATACAAGTACGCTGTCCGGAAAAATGGCATGGTCACCCGAAGGCAATGTTGACGTTGAGCCCCCGAGCTCCATGGATGATTCCTCCATGATCATAATAGAGATCGGAGTTGATGTTGATGAAGGCCCTCATTTGAACATGACAATCGGAGGCAGAGGACAGTCCTCGGTCGAGCCAAGGTAACCAGTCGAGCCAGAGACGAAGATGCCGACGTCGTAGTTGACCTGCAGGCGAGTCATTAATCATTTGCCAATCACACAGCGGAACTCTCAATGAAAGCACCATTGTCGGTGTCCAAACTGGCAGACCTCAGGGTAGGGGGTCTCAAGCTGTGGATTCTCGGATCAGTGGTAACAGGGACGAGGGACACGATGTTTTATCTAGGTTCGGGCCCTCTTAATCGAGGTAATACCCTATGTCCTGCTCTTGTTTATATTGATGGAGTATCAAGTACAGAGTTGATCTACCTCGAGATCATACGTTGTGGTCTAAACCCTAGAGGTATGATGAGTAATGTCACAATGATCTATCGACTAGCCTGGCCTCGGCTTATATAATGTACCAGAGGCCTAGGATAACAAGAGTCCTAGTCGAATACGTCGGTGGAGAGGAGTCCTTGTCTTGATCACCAAGTCTCATGGAATCTTCCTCGTATATGTCATCGGCTATCCGAACTGGCCCATTAGTGAACCGCCATGGGGATCCTCGGCCCGACCCACTGGTCGGGAGACGACGTGGTGAGTACCCCCTAGTCCAGGACACCGTCATCCGCATTGGGACAGATGTCATCCAGCGAATGGACGTGACGCGCCTATGATACATCGACACGTGGCTCGGCCCAACAGTGGCCCATGCAGGTCAAAAGGCCGACCCGTTTAACTTGGTCAAAAGGTAGCGGGCCAGCCAACGGAAAGCCTGTTAACGATGTGTTCGCATATAGCCCATTTACAACCCACTAACTCACGACCCATTATGGCCTATCTGAATTAGGCCCAGTAGCATCATCTGGGCCATCCAACATGATTCCAACCCGTTGGAACTTCCGGCCCATGACGTCTTTTGGCCCATATGAGGCCCTTTGTAACTCTGGGCCCACTAACGGCCCGTGGTGAAACTGGCCCATAATGAAGAGTATATCGCTTTATACCCATTAACGGCCCATTATTCCGTTGGGCCGTTTCCAGCCCGTGTTATCTTTCGGCCTTCTAAGGGCTCATTTCTAGCATTCGATTACTTACGGTCCGTTACTGGCATGTTCCGCTTGTGGGCTAAATTCAGCCCATGGTTACGGTTGGCCCGTTTGTGGTCCGTTAATCCATTGGGCCATTTCCATAGCGTCATCAAATATGGCCCATTAACGACCTATTATGCTTGTCGATAGAATTAAGCCCGTTATACATATCGCCCTATTAACGGCCCGTTATGATCGGCCCATAAATAGATGATTCCCACTCTAACCCGTTTAAGGCCCATATTGCGGTCCGTTATTGCTCCACGAATAGTACGACCCATGTTTGGCCAATCGATCATACTGTTGCAAATATGCCCTAGAGGCAATAATAAAGTGGTTATTATTATCCATGCTATAATTGTATTGATTGGAAACTCAAATACATATGTGGATGCATAGACAACAACATGTCCCTAGTAAGCCTCTACTAGACTAGCTCGTTGATCAAAGATGGCTATGGTTTCCTAGCCATAGACAAGTGTTGTTATTTGATAATAGGATCACATCATTAGGAGAATGATGTGATGGACAAGACCCAAACTATAAGCGTAGCATATGATCTTACCAAGTTTATTGCTATTGTTTTCTGCATGTCAAGTATTTGTTCCTATAACCATGCGATCATGCAACTCACTGACATTGAAGGAGTACCTTGTGTGTATCAAACGTCGCAACGTAACTGGGTGACTATAAAGATGCTCTATAGGTATCTCCAAGGGTGTCTATTGAGTTGGCATGGATCAAGACTGGGTTTTGTCACTCCGTATGACGGAGAGGTATCTCGGGGCCCACTCGGTAATACAGCATCACAATGAGCTTGCAAGCAATGTGACTAAGGAGTTAGCCACGGGATCTTGTATTACAGAACGAGTAAAGAGACTTGCCGGTAACGAGATTGAACTAGGTATAGAGATACTGACGATCCAATCTCGGGCAAGTAACATACCGATGGACAAAGGGAACGGCATACGGGATTAGCTGAATCCTTGGCATCGAGCTTCGACCGATAATGATCTTCGTAGAATATGTAGGAACCAATATGGACATCCAGGTCCCTTATTGACCATAGAGGTGTCTCGGTCATGTCTGCATAGTTCTCGAACCCGCAGGGTCTACACACTTAACGTTTGGTGACGATCTAACTATAGTTGAGTTATTATGTTGGTGACCGAAGGTTGTTCGGAGTCACGGATGAGATCCTGGACATGACGAGGAACTCCGGAATGGTCCGGAGGTGAAGATTGATATATAGGACGAAGGGAATCAGACTCCGGAAGTGTTCCGGGAGGTACCAGGTTATCGCCGGAAGACCGAAAAGGGTTTCGGGGGCCCTGACAAGTGTTGGGAGGGCCTCATGGGCCAAGGGAAGGGGGTAAACCAGACCACAAGGGGTTGGGCGCCCCCCTCACCTCAGCCCACTTGGCCAGGAGGGTGGTGCACCCCCCTAGGGCAGCCGCCCCTTGCTTGGGAGGCAAGGCACCTAGGGGGCGCCACCCAAACCCTAGGGCGCCCCATCTGGTGGCGGCCGCCCCCCTAGGGGGAAACCCTAGGGCGCCCCTACCTCCTCCCTTCCCCCTATATATATAGGTGGAGAGGGAGGGCAACCGGACCCATCATTGCCATGACGCTGCCCTTCCTCTCCCTCGTAGTTCCTCTCCTTCTCCGTTAGGCTTGGCGAAGCCGTGCTGACATTGCTCCACCACCACCGCCACCACGCTGTCGTGCTGCCAAAGAACTCGAGCTACTACTTCACCTTCGCTTGCTGGATCGAGGAGGTGAAGGCGTCATCAAGCCATACGTGTGTTGAACGCGGAGGTGTCGTCTGTTCGGCACTTGATCGGGAGTTCGTGGACGGATCGTGATTGGATCGCGAAGACGTTCGACTACACCAACCGCGTTTCTTAACACTTCCGCTTAGCGATCTATATGGGTATGCAAATCCAATCTCTCCTCTCGTAGATGTGCATCTCCTAGATTGATCTTGGTGAGCGTAGGAAATTTTTTGTTTCCCTTGCAACGTACCCCAACAGTGGTATCAGAGCTAGGTCTATGCGTAGATGACATCACGAGTAGAACACAAAGGAGTTTCTGGGTGTTGATATTCAGATTGCTTCCTTCCTTAGTCTTTTCTTGATTCAGTGGTATTGTGGGATGAAGCGGCCCAGGCCAACTTTACATGTCCACGTACATGAGACCGGTTCCATCGACTGACATACAACTTGTTGCATAAAGATGGCTTGCGGGTGTCTGTCTCTCCCACCTTAGTTGAATCGGATTCGACAAAGGCGGTCCTTGTAGAAGGTGAAATAACAACTTGAATATCACCTTGTGGCTTTGCGTAGGTAAGAATGGTTCTTACTAGTTACCTTTTGCAGCCACGTAAAACATGCAAGAACAAAGTAGAGGACGTCTAACTTGTTTTTGCAGGGTATGTTGTGATATGATATGGCCAAAGACATGATGAGATATATTTGATGTATGAGATGATCATGTTTTGTATAGATTATCATGACTTGCATGGCGATGAATATGGCAACCGACAGGAGCCATAGGGTTGTCTTTAATTATTGTATCACTTGTGTGTCAATCATTAAGTGCTATGTAATGCTTTACTTTATCGCTAAGCGGTAGCAATAGTTGTAGAAGCATGGTTGGCATGACAACCCTGATGGAGACACGATGATGGAGATCATGGTGTCATGCCGGTGACGATGGAGATCATGCCGATGCTTTGAAGATGGAGATCAAAAGCACAAGATGATGGCCATATCATGTCACTTATGATTTGCATGTGATGTTAATCCTTTTATGCATCTTATTTTGCTTAGGACGATGGTAGCATTATATGGTGATCTCTCACTAAAATTTCAAGATCAAATTGTGTTCTCCCCAAGTGTGCATTGTTGCGAAAGTTCGTCATTTCGAAGCACCACGTGATGATCGGGTGTGACAGACTCTACGTTCGCATACAACGGGTGCAAGCCAGTTTTGCACATGCGGAACACTTGGGTTAAACTTGATGAGCCTAGCATGTACAGGCATGGCCTCGGAACACAAGAGACCGAAAGGTCGAACATGAGTCATATAGTAGATATGATCAACATGGAGATGTTCACCATTGAAACCACCTCATCTCACGTGATGATCGGACTTGGGTTGGTGAATTTGGATCATGTTACACTCGGACGACCGGAGGGATGTCGATTTGAGTGGGAGTTCTTAAGTAATATGATTAATTGAACTCATTATCTTGAACACTAGTATAAGCTATCTTTGCAAATTATGTTGTAGATCAATGGCTCGCGCAGTAGCTTCCCTGAATTTCAATGCGTTCCTAGAGAAAACTAAGCTGAAAGATGATGGAAGCAACTTTGTGGACTAGGCCCATAATCTGAGGATTATCCTCACGGCTGCCCAAAAGTCTTATGTCCTTGATGCACCGCTTGGTGCGCCACCCCCTCCAGTGACTGTGGACATTGTGAACGCCTGGCAGTCGCGTGTTGATGAATACTCAATAAATCAGTGCGCCATGTTTTATGGCTTAGAACCAGGACTTCAAAGGTGTTTTGAATGTCATGGAGCATATGAGATGTTCCAGGAGTTGAAGTTTATTTTTGAGAAAAATGTCCGGATTGAGAGGTATGAGACCTCCGATAAGTTCTATGCCTGCAAAATGGAGGAGAACAGCTCTGTCAGTGAGCACATACTCAGAATGTCTGGGTATTACAACCGTCTGGCTGAGTTGGGAGTTGAGCTCCCGCTTGAGGCGGTCACTGACAGAGTTCTTCAATCGCTACCACCTAACTACAAGAGCTTTGTGTTGAACTATAACATGCAAGGGATGAACAAGTCAGTCTCCGAGTTGTACGCGATGCTGAAAGTCGTGAAGTCGGACACCCAGAAGGAACATCAAGTATTGATGGTCAATAAAACCACTAGTTTCAAGAAGAGCAAGGGAAAGAAGGGAAACTTCAAGAAGAGTGGCAAAGAAGTTACCCCTCATATGAAGAAACCCAAGGCTGGACCCAAGCCATAAATTGAGTGCTTCTGTTGCAAGGGAACTGGCCACTTGAAGTGGAATTGCCCCAAGTATCTGGCTGACAAGAAGGGGGCCAACGTCAACAAAGGTATATATGATATACATGTTATTAATGTGTACCTTACCAGCTCTCGTTGTAGTGCCTGGGTATTTGATACCGGTTCGGTTGCTCGCATTTGCAACTCAAAACAGGAACTACGGAATAAACGAAGGCTGGCAAAGGACGAAGTGACGATGCGCATGGGAAATGGTTCCAAGGTTGATGTGATCGCCGTCGGCACGCTCGCTCTTCAATTACCATCGGGATTAGTGATGAACCTGAATAATTGTTATTTAGTGCCTGCGTTGAGCATGAACATTATATCTGGATCTTGTTTAATCCAAGACAATTACTCATTTAAATCAGAGAATAATGGATGTTCTATTTATATGGGTAATATCTTTTAT
This sequence comes from Thinopyrum elongatum, assembly GCA_011799875.1. Lineage (NCBI taxonomy): Eukaryota > Viridiplantae > Streptophyta > Magnoliopsida > Poales > Poaceae > Thinopyrum > Thinopyrum elongatum. The sequence goes on from CM022299.1 coordinate 161,318,901, forward strand.
GGTCATGCACCCATTGTGAGGGCTTTATTCTTATTGAATCTCGATAGTGATTGTACACATGTTCATAACATTGATGCCAAAAGATGTAGAGATGATAATGGTAGTACCACTTTCTTGTGGCACTGCCGCTTAGGTCATATTGGTGTAAAGTGCATGAAGAAACTCCATGCTGATGGACTTTTGGAGTCACTTGATTTTGAATCACTTGACACATGCGAACCATGCCTCGTGGGCAAGATGACTAAAACCCTGTTTTCCAGAACAATGGAACGGGCAAGTGACTTGTTGGAAATCATACATACTGATGTGTGTGGTCCGATGAGTGTTAACGCACGCGGTGGATATCATTACTTTCTCACCTTCACCAATGATTTGAGTAGATATGGGTATATTTACTTAATGAAACATAAGTCTGAAATGTTTGAAAAGTTCTAGCAATTACAGAGTTAAGTTGAGAATCATCGTAACAAGAAGATTAAATTCCTATGATCTGATCGAGGGGGAGAGTATCTAAGTTATGAGTTTGGCAATCACTTCAGACAATGTGGAATTGTTTCACAACTGACGCCACCTGGAACACCACAGCGTAATGGTGTGTCCGAACGTCGTAATCGTACCTTATTGGATATGGTGCGTTCTATGATGTCCCTTACCGATCTGCCACTCTCGTTTTGGGTTATGCACTAGAGACAGCTGCATTCACTTTAAATAGGGCACCATCTAAGTCCGTAGAGACGACACTGTATAAACTATGGTTTGGCAAGAAACCTAAGCTGTCGTTTCTTAATGTTTGGGGCTGCGATGCTTATGTCAAAAGGCTTCAGCCAGAAAAGCTCAAACCCAAAGCGGACAAATGCATCTTCATAGGATACCCAAAGGAGACGATTGGGTATACCTTCTATCTCAGATCTGAGGGCAAAGTGTTTGTCGCTAAGAACGGGTCCTTTCTCAAGAAAGAGTTTCTCTCGAAAGAATTGAGTGGGAGGAAGATAGAACTTATGAGGTTGTTGAACCTTCACTTCAACCAGAGAGTAGCACAGCGCAGAAAGATGTTTCTGTGGCATCTATGTCAGTTGAAGAGGAAGCTAATGATAGTGATCATGAAGTTTCGTATCAAGTTACTATCAAACCTCGTAGGTCGACAAGGATACGTACTGCTCCTAAGTGGTACGGTAACCCTATCTTAGAGGTCATGTTGTTGGACAACGATGAACCTACGAGCTATGGAGAAGCGACGGTGGGCCCGGATTCCGACAAATGGTTAGAGGCCATGAAATACGAGATGGGATCCATGTATGAAAACAAAGTATGGACTTTGGAAGTATTACCTGAAGTGTGAAAGGCCATTCAGAATAAATGGATCTTCAAGAAGAAGACGAACGCGGATGGTAATGTCACTGTCTATAAAGCTCGACTTGTGGCAAAGGGGTTTTCACAAGTTCAAGGAGTTGACTACGATGGGACTTTCTCACCCGTAGCGATGCTTAAATCCGTCAGAATCATGTTGGCAATAGCTGGATTTTTCGATTATGAAATCTGGCAGATGGATGTCAAAACAGCGTTCCTTAACGGTTTCCTTAAGGAAGAGTTGTATATGATGCAACCGGAAGGTTTTGTCGATCCCGAGAATGCTAACAAAGTGTGCAAGCTCTAGCGATCCATTTATGGATTGGTGCAAGCATCTTGGAGTTGGAATCTTCGCTTTGATGAGGTGATCAAAGCGTTTGGGTTTATACAAGTTTATGGAGAAGCTTGTATTTACAAGAAAGTAAGTGGGAGCTCTCTAGCGTTTCTAATATTATATGTGGATGACAAATTGCTGATTGGAAACAATATAGAACTTTTGGAAACGTGAAGGAATATTTGAACAAGAGTTTTTCAATGAAGGACCTAGGAGAAGCTGCTTTCATATTAGGCATCAAGATCTATAGAGATAGATCGAGACGCTTAATAGGACTTTCACAAAGCACATACCTTGATAAGATTTTGAAGAAGTTCAAAATGGATCAGTCCAAGAAAGGGTTCTTGCCTGTTTTGCAAGATGTGAAGTTGAGTAAGACTCAATGCCGAGGGACTACAGAGGATAGAGAAAAGATGAGTATCATCCCCTACGCTTCTGCCATAGGCTCTATCATGTATGCGATGTTGTGCACAAGACCAGATGTCAGCCTTGCCATAATTATGGCCAGAAGGTTTCAAAGTGATCTGGGAGTGGAACACTAGACAGCGGTAAAGAACATCCTTAAGTACCTGAAAAGGACTAAGGAAATGTTTCTCGTTGATGGAGGTGATCAAGAGCTCGTCATAAAGGGTTACGTCGATGCAAGCTTTGACACTGTTCCGGATGACTCTAAGTCTCAAACCGGATACGTATATATTTTAAATGGGGGAGCGGTAAGCTGGTGTAGTTCCAAGCAAAGCGTGGTAGCTGATTCTACATGCGAAGCAGAGTACATTGCTGTCTTGGAGGAAGCGAAGTAAGGTGTCTCGATGAAGCAGTTCATGACAGATCTTGGAGTTGAGCCCAGTGCACTAGACCCAATGACTCTGTTCTGTGTCAACACTAGTGCTCTGGCCAAGGAACCAAGGTTTCACAAGAGGACCAGACACATAAATTGATGCTTCAATTCCATCCGCGATGCGATCAAGGAGGATGACATAAACATTTGCAAAGTACATACAAATCTGAATGTTGCAGATCCGTTGACTAAACCTCTTCCACGGGCAAAACATGATCAACACCAGAACTCTATGGGTGTTAGATTCATTACCATGTAATGCTAGATTATTGAATCTAATGCAAGTGGGAGACTGTTGGAAATATGCCCTAGAGGCAATAATAAAGTGGTTATTAGTATATTTCCTTGTTCATGATAATCGTTTATTATCCATGCTATAATTGTATTGATTGGAAACTCAAATACATGTGTGGATGCATAGACAACAACATGTCCCTAGTAAGCCTCTATCGGACTAGCTCGTTGATCAAAGATGGCTATGGTTTCCTAGCCATAGACAAGAGTTGTTATTTGATAACGGGATCACATCATTAGGAGAATGATGTGATGGACAAGACCCAAACTATAAGCGTAGCATATGATCGTATCAAGTTTATTGCTATCGTTTTCTGCATGTCAAGTATCTGTTCCTATAACCATGCGATCATGCAACTCACTGGTACCGGAGGAATACTTTGTGTGTATCAAATGTTGTAAGGTAAATGGGTGACTATAAAGATGCTCTACAGGTATCTCTGAGGGTGTCTGTTGAGTTGGCATGGATCAAGACTGGGTTTTGTCACTCCGTATGACGGAGAGGTATCTCGGGGCCCACTCGGTAATACAGCATCACAATGACCTTGCAAGCAATGTGACTAAGGAGTTAGCCATGGGATCTTGTATTAAAGAATGAGTAAAGAGACTTGTCCGTAATGAGATTGAACTAGGTATAGAGATACCAACGATCGAATCTCAAGCAAGTAACATATCGATGGACAAAGGAAATGGCATATGGGATTAGCTGAATCCTCGGCTTCGAGGTTCAACCGATAAAGATCTTCGTAGAATATGTAGGAACCAATATGGACATCCAGGTCCTGCTATTGGTTATTGACCGTAGAAGTGTCTTGGTCATGTCTGCATAGTTCTCGAACCGGCAGGGTCTACACACTTAACATTTGGTGACGATCTAAGTGTAGTTGAGTTATTGTCTTGGTGACTGAAGGTTGTTCAGAGTCCCGGATGAGATCTCGGACATGACGAGGAACTCCGGAATGGTCCGGAGGTGAAGATTGATAGATAGGACAAAGGGAATCGGACTCCGAAAGTGTTCCGGGAGGTACCGGGTTATCGTCGGAAGACCAAAAAGGGTTTTGGGGGCCCCGGCAAGTATTGGGGGGGGGGGCTCATGGGCCAAGGGAAGGGGGCACACCAGCCCACAAGGGGCTGGGCTCCCCCCTCACCTCAGCCCACACGGCCAGGAGGGTGGTGCGCCCCCCTAGGGCAGCTGCCCTCCTGCTTGGGAGGCAAGGCACCTAGGGGGGCGCCACCCAAACCCTAGGGCACCCATCTTGTGGCGACCGCCCCCCCTAGGGGGAAACCCTAGGGCGCCCCTACCTCCTCCCTTCCCCCTATATATAAAGGTGGAGAGGGAGGGCAGCCGGACCCATCATTGCCACAGCGCTGCCCTTCTTCTCCCTTGTAGTTCCTCTCCTTCTCCGCTAGGCTTGGCGAAGCCCTGCTGAGATTGCTCCACCACCACCGCCACCACGCCGTCGTGCGGCCGAAGAACTCGAGCTACTACTTCACCATCGCTCACTAGATTGAGGAGGTGAAGGCATCATCAAGCCTTACATGTGTTGAACGCAGAGGTGCCGTCCGTTCGGCACTTGATCGGGAGTTCGTGGACGGATCGTGATTGGATCGCGAAGACGTTCGACTACATCAACCACGTTTCTTAATGCTTCCGCTTAGTGATCTGTAAGGGTATGTAGATCCAATCTCTCCTCTCGTAGATGTGCATCTCCTAGATTGATCTTGGTGAGCGTAGGAAAATTTTTGTTCCCCTTGCAACATTCCCCAACACATACGGCCCGTAGAAGGCCCATTAATTCTACAGCCCGTAGAAGGCCCATGGATCCTACGGCCCGTAGGAGGCCCATGGTCACTACAGCAGGTGGTAGGACCAGGGTTAGAACGGTCTGTATGTTGCCCATGGTTATTGTGGCCTAGTTTTAAAAAATAGGTTATTTTGGCCACTAGCAAACCGCGGAAAAAGAACTGCAGCGACTACAAGCAAACAAATGAACAAGACAATAAGGAAATAAATAAGCAAGCAACTTACGCTAGGCTATTATGGCTATTACACCTATTACATCCACTGGGCATCAAAGTTTGCCACCAGTGCAAATATAGGTAACAAAGCAACATATTACATACACTGGGCGTCTAAATTGGCCACCAGTGCAAATAAATGCGACAGCAAAACAAGTCCATAACTGAAACAACTTCAGAAGAGCTCGAGAAACGTTATCCTGGGTATCCACCATGCTGGCAATAAGCTTAGAAAGCTTATTAGCTTTCTCCTGTTTGGTGCTAAAATCCTCCAGCGCTTGCTGTTGCACCAGAAAGTATGCATCTGAATTCTCCAGGGACTTCCTCAGTCCTTTGGCTTCTTGTCGCAGCATAGCTGATCGATGTCTTTCAGCTTGTAGTTGAGACTCAAGGAATCGAACTGATTCAGACAGTGAGTTTGAAGATCTTGTGCCAGCGGTAGTGGCCAATAACTCGAACACTACATCAAGACAGGACTTTGGGGTTGTCTCACTGTCTTCAAAATAGTTTTCCTTAGCTGTTTTATCAGCTTTGTTGGAGACCAACAAGGATGTCTCAATATCCTGAACCTTATCTGCATTACTTCCTTTACCATTGCTTAATAAGGTACTCTTCCCCAATATTCTGTCAGCATTCTAAAAGAAGAAACAAGCAGACACATAATAGGTTTAGCATGTAGTATGTAAAACTCATTTCGGTGAACCAGTTCAGTAGTAAGGTGGACAAGATTAAACTACCAAGTCTTCTATTGCGAAGTAGTGCATAATAAAAGCATCAAACAAACATATATCTATGTGCTATGGTCACTGCATTGTCTTGCCAAATCAAAATAGACACGGTTCAAATCATATCAGTTCAAGACAAAGCAGCATTGAAAGAATACAAGTGTCGGAAACTACATGGCACAACAAGATTTCAGATGGGTGCCACGGGTATACGTGTACAACAACACTATTGGCTCTGTTGTGATGCTAGTAATGTGCATGATATGACAAGTCAACTATATAGACAATTGAAATTGAAATCAATAGAGCAATTTAGAAGAGCAAACCAGTTAAAGAAAGATGTTTAAACATACCTGTTGTGCCATTGGAGTTTTGATTGGATCCTTCAATTTAAAAATAAGTTTGTATGAGTAAATACAGCGATACAAGAGCAAAGCAGTATGCACCATAGCAATAGAATCTTAAATGAGAACAATTGTTCTTCAGGTTTAAACACTTTGTTCTACACGAACAGAAATTGATCTCATAGACCTTACCACATTCTTGGTTCGGGGCCAATACAGAACAAGGCGTTCCCTCTCATCGTCCCGTAAATGTGTCTCAGGAGAAAGTAATGGATTTTGATGAGTTTCCTTGCCAGTGAAGTACGTTTTCTTCAGGTAATTCCGATACTGCCACAAAGCATTCTTGAAGATAGCAGAGGTATTAGCACAGGTTACCTCATCCAGAGTTTCCAAATCAGTCCTTCTCTATACAGAAAAATGGGAACATTTGCTGTATTATAACCAGCATGGAGGTAGAATGTATGGCACAAAGCAAAGTAATTGCCATGAATAACATTACTTACACATAACTCCTGGACGAACACCTTCAACTGGCTTTTTCCTTCATCTTCAGTATAATATTTCCTTGATGGGAAGATACACACATAGGATTTAACAATATCAAATGCGATAGATGCTAAACTACGAATGGCTGGTTGTGCTTCATCCACAGGAATAGGTGTACTAACTGGTGGAGTTGGAGTTTGCCGTGGTAGTCCTGACGCTTTGGGCACCGAAGCTCTTGTTTGGGAGCTCTGTGGTGGAGATGGTGATGTGTTAACTGGAACTGGGTTACTATCTGGAGGGGTTGGGGTTAGATTGGGTAAAGCTGGTTCTCTGTCCATCGGAGTAAGGGTACAATCTACGAGAGTCTGGGTTATGTGTGGTAGGGATGGTTCTTGTGCATGTACAACCGGGGTGCTATTTTATTTGAAGACTGTGTTTTTACTCCGCTAGATACTGCCATCACCCCTTCCAATTCAAATGGCCGATAAACAAGAAAAGTAGTTGAATGTACATACCTTGTATGAGAGACAATGCAATAGATAGTGTGGAAAAAGAGGGCATGAAATAGTTCACATATATATTGTTTAACTAAAAAGGATAGCATGACATAATTTCACATATATGATGTCTATCTAAACTGGATAGCATAGCATGACATAATTCAAAGATATGATGACTAACTAAACAAGATGGCATGAGATAATTATATGATGTCTTTAGTAAACCGGTTCGCATGACATAATTCACATACATGTTATGTAAGTAATCAGGATCACATGATATAATTCACATATGTGATTTATATACTAAGCAGATGGCATTCGCATATATGATGTCTGAACTAAGAACATGGTGTTGAATATTGTGTATATGATGTCTAAACTATGCAATGCAAGACACCATATGCATGATATGAGCAGTATAACCGTGCCAAGTTAGAGCATACACATCGGTGGAGGAATAGGACTGGTCATCTATCTCTGAATCCATCTCTAAGGAGCTATCTGGACCCAGCAAGAGATGTGCTTCGACAGGTAGCACTGTGTGCTTTCAAGACCTTGTTTTTCTCCAGATTTTTCCATCACCCACTCAAATGGCAGATTCACAGGAAGAGTAGTTGAATGTACAAACATTGTCGACAAATGGAAATGTAATGAAGAAAAGGAATGGCAAGATACAATTCAAATATATGATGCCTGGCTAAACAGGATGGCATTGCATATTTCACATATATTATGGCTGGCTAAAAAAGATGAGATTGCATAATTCACATATATGATATAGAAACTAAACAGGTGGCATTACAAAACATGTCTAAACTAAGAAAATGACATATAGGATGTCGAAAGTAAGCATTACAAGGCAACATATGCATGATATGACCAACATCATCATTCCAAGTTAGAGCAAACACCTTGGGGGGTAAATAGGAGTGGTCAAATCCGTCTGAATCCGCCTCTGAACAGATATCTTCCTCTGGATTACAATCTGGAGGAGGGGGAGGGTTTGCCACTGCGCCCACCATGGAGCGATGTCTGCATGAGATTGTATTGCCGTGCAAAACTCTTCTCTTTTTCTCTACATGTTCAACATGACTGTGTACAGTATCTGACATGCATACGAAAAAAATATAGTGAGATTATGTAAGGAGAGCATGCAGAAATCTAGAGTGATGGTAACAACGAGTGGATAGATCCAAAAATAATGATAGTAGGCTGATGATAGCTTTAATTTAATAAAAAGACAGATGATGATTGCTTTACTGTTTGTTTCCCTCCCAAGATGAACAACATAGACATACCCTAGGTGAATCAGATAATAGACAGAGATACTATTCATTGCTGGCTCGATATGTGCCCCACAAGCATTTTAAAACTCAAGTTTGAACATTAATTTGGATCTGACTTGGAGTCTAAGAGGTGAACAGGATGATAAAGTAGCAGGTATTAAGCAATGCATAACATAATGAGAAACAAAAGAGTGTGACCTCTCTTGCGGACCCGTGTACACCTCAGGTTCATCTGCTGATCGATGATGGTGATGAAGTTGCGGTGGGTGCCAGCGGCAGGGAAGGAGATTTGAGGCAGCGAAAGACGGTCTGGAGTCATGATGTCTGGTATGGTGGATGCTTCTGGCAAGGGAGCAGCTCAGGTGAGGTGGACGACATCACGGCAGGAGCAGGACAAACCACACAAAGTTTTCTTCGACACCTATCTGTAACTAAAGTAATTCTGTAAGGGCTCCTTTGGCTTGCAGGATTCTAAAAACACAGGGATAGGAAAAACACAGGAATAGGATAGGAATGCAGGTGGGAAACAGAGCATTTGTAAACACAGTATTTCTGTCAACTTGGGTGTTTGGTTCACAGGAATTGGAAGAGCGTAGAAATGCAAAGAAACATGGCCAAATTAAAGTGAAACCATATGAAAATGTGTAAAGTTGGAATGTTATTCTGCCACTAATGCGCTTAGTCTTATTTTCATGCATGGGATTTTGAAAAGTAGGTCCAGGTGGATGTTTTGCTCCATTCCTTTCAACCAAATGCATGAATAATTGAATAGCAGAGTACCATAGGAAAAATTTCCTATTGCTATGTTTTTCCTTCACCTTTTCCTTTGAACCAAAATAGCCCTAATGGATCGACATGAATGTAGAGTAATAAGTGATGCAACTACTGTACAACCTCTTTGGCGTAGCCGTGTCGATCTCAGCATCATTGGGTTGGACGCTGAAGAAGTTGCGGCAGAGGTGGCAGTTGGAGGTGTGGAAGAAGATCTGATGCGTCTGTAGACGGTGTCTAGGGTATTGCTCTGTTGTGATGGATGGTTCCGTTGTTGGAGCAGCTCTGGCGAGCTGTAAGACGTCGAGGCTGAAGCAGTACAAGACAAACATCGTTAATCTCAAGTGGGATTCTAATAGCATCTCCAATAGATGATGTAAAATACATTACCAAAAAGTGGTATATGTAAAAATTACATCACCAAAAACACCTGACTCCAACAGATGAGGTAAAAACTATTGACTCTGAACTTAACTGTTGAAACTGAAATTTACTGTGGAATCTGAATGTTTCTGTCAAATCTGAACGCACTAGTAGCAAAGAAGCACTTCACATGTAGTTTAGGCCGCTCGAGCACTAGTAGTAGAGAAACAGTGATCTAAATTAGCAAGCGATCGACAGGGAACACACTAGTAGATAGCAGCCGGAGCAGCAGCGCGAACTAGAGACAGAGCAGCAACTCATGTAGCTGCAGCAGCCCGTGTACCAGCATCAGCAGCACGAGGGATAGCAAGAGCAGAGCAGCAGCACGAGCGAGAGGAAGATCAGAGCAGCAGCGCGAGCGAGCGAGAGCCGGAGCAGCAGCAACTCCGGCTGGTATAGATGCCGCTGGTGAGGGAGCCTCGCACTAGGGGAGAGCCGCCGTGGAGATGTCGCCGGTGGCACCGGCATCGAGGTAACCGCGCCATGGGGGAGCGGGATCGAACATCGGCGGCACCGGGAGGTCGAGTTAAGGAGAAGGTGCGATGCGATGAGTGTACAACCTCTTTGGTGGCGCCGAATAGGCCTCGCCCTCGTCAAAGGAGTCGGTGAGGATGCTGCGGTTCCGGTGGAGCAGGTTAAGGCGGCGCTGTGGGGATGGAGTAGCCACGATAAACGAGGCAATCGTCGGAGCAGCTCCTTGGAGGTGGAGGAAAGGGCGGCTGAACCGGCGGGACGACGAGATCGACGACGGATCCTCATCCAGGGCGGTGGATGAGGGACGTCGAGCTGTTGTGGTGGACGACGTCGTCGGGGAAGAGGCTCTGGCTAGGCAGCAGTGAGGTGGCGGACGGAGGAGGGTGGGGTTTCGCGGCTGGAGCAGAGAGGTTATGGTGAAAAGGAGGTGATGGGAGGGGGAACCATGACTTAGGGACGCGCTTGTCCAAAATGTAGGGTGTGTTACAAAAGTACCCCCACCGATTTGAACTAGCGGCCCTTTCGGATCAGGGTTAGAAGGGGGATTTCGTGTGTCGGCATTTGGCAGCAGGAGGGAGTTTTCGCGCGCGTTGTAATTTTGGGATAGGAAGGCGCGGGTTGTGAAGGCGCGAGTTTTCGGAGCACAAAGAGACAAAGCGATATCTGAATTTTTGAGGATAACAAGACGCGGGTTGAAATTTCGGGACAAGCCTAACATGTAATAATGTAAGTACCAAATCAATTCGCACTTCCCTCAACGAAAAAAAACAAAAAAAAACTATTCGCACCACACAAAGAGAGAGTCTTGTCCCATTTTACTGTACAAATGCTATTCAAAACTATGAATCCATGTTATGTCCAATTAATTTTTTTTGCTAGTTGTATAATGCATGTAACCTACTCATACGAACATTTTAGTGCATTCCAAATGTATATACTACCGCTGCAGTTCGAACTAAATTTGAATTCATTTCTCTATTTGAATAAGAATCTACAATCATGATTGTTGCCAAGTTAAACCATCATTTGTATATTATCTTAACAACACACCACATGATTACTATAGAGTTAGAAATGAACTATGTGTACTATATGAACTCGAATTCAAAATTTTGAATACACTTGATGTTGATTCCAAATAATAGTACGTTTGAAGTACTAGCTAGATCTTCATAATCTAAACCATGTTTCATATGTACACTGTGTTTATCACACAAAGTATAGTTCCCCGCCCCCTACATTATGACAAGTATTTAGCCCTGAGCTGCAAAAGCCACACATTATCACAAATTCAAATAAATGTTATATATTATATGTAGTATAACATGTTCATAACCACACCATGCGTATCACCATTATAATCATGCATGCATCAGTTTAAAACACTATGATCTCTTGTTCAAATATCCTAATCCACTTTTATAATGAATTATGATCTCTGTTCATCTTTTACACCCACACAATCCTCTTCTCTTTGTAGCTAGCGCTAACTTTCTCTCGTGCATGCACATGCCCACCTCCCTCTCACCCCTCCCTCAGCATTCTCTCCATCGCACACATTCGTTATTTCTCTTTAGGTCGTTCACCCACGGTGTGTGTAGGCCCCCCCCCCCAGTTCCTTCTTTCTGGCACACACCGATCGCTATAACTCTCTAGCCAGGTCTACCTACCACAAATACATGTTTTACCTCTTCTCTTCTCACCGTCCATGCCCCCCGCTGTCTAATACAGTCCCACATACATGCACACTCCCGTCCCTCTTTTCATCGATCTCACACTCGCACACTCCTCCCCCCTCGATATAGTAGGCCTCTCGCACCACCTCTCCTAGCCGCATCCCTCTCTCTCCATCTGTCTCTCCGGGCCTTATTTGCTTCTAACACATGCATGCATGTATACCGATCGATCTCCCTACATATAGCTAGGTCGAATATAACTCTTTTTCCCCATGCACTGATCGACTTACCTCACTAGTTATGTCTCTCCCTTTCTCCGACACACGACGATTGATCTTCCTATGTAGTTACGTCTTCTTACCACAGCCATATCGTCCCCCTCATCATCCGTGCATACCTCCCGACCCGTCTCTCACACGCACGTGCACAGAAGAGCAGATATCCCCTCTCTTATTGATATTGCAGTCGTACCCTCCGTTTGTCTAGCAGGCCTCTCCCACCATTTGTGAGAAGCAACTCCACCACCAACCCTCTGATACTCTAGCCATGTCTCTCTCCCAACCTTATTCCTCTCCTACACATGTGCATGGATGCTGATTGATCTCGTCTCTGCCTCCCCCCACACCGATAGTCGAACACTGTAGGTAGGTATCCATGCCACAGAGACAAACTGCACCTCTCCCCTTTCACATTCCAGTAGGCCAGCCACCCTATATATTTCACGTGGGCACACACAAATTCGATGACACTCTTTATCGATCGCGCACCCACATACTTCTTCCCTCTCTTCGATTCTATCGATATCTCACGCCGATGATCCCTCCACTCTCTTCTCGTAGACCGCCCCCTCTATATATGATATATCACTACTAGGGAAAACCTTATACATAGAATCTTAGCAGCAGCGTGGTACAGGAACAGGCGCAACTGCTAATTAGCAGTAGCGAGGGAAAAAATAGGCGCTACTACTACTGACTTAGCAGTAGCGCGGCTCGGTGGAACCACGCTGCTACTAAAATTGACCGATCGTTCCTGCCACCCTAGGTTTAGCAGCAGCGTGCTCTAGCTAACCGCGCTCCTGATAAAGCAATAGTAGCAGCGCGCTTTTTTTGGGTGACGCTACTGCTATCTTATTAGCAGTAGCGCGTGTGTCAGAAGCGCGTTGCTGCTATCTTATTAGCAGCAGCGCAGTTTACGACCAGCGCTACTGCTAAGCCGCAACATATACCACCTTTTCCCTCCCCCCTCCCCCTCCCCCTCCCCCATCCTCTCTTCCTCACTTTCCCCTACCTCCCACCTCCTCTCTCCCTCACTTTGCTTCTTCCTCACTACTTCTCCCCCCATTACACTCCTTCTTCTACCTTCCTTTCTCTCTCTTTATTACTCCTAGCTAACTACACCACCTCCATTAATGCATCTCCTTTCTCTTTTTCCTTCCCCCTCCACTAGTTGAAGTTGTCTCCTCCCAAACTAGCTAGCTAGGTAGATGTAGCATTTAGTGAAGTGACCTATGTACCCCCTAACTAGATCTAGCCTTGTCAAGAAGAGCTTTGTCCACTTTTGATCTCCCTACTACATCATCATCTCCACCGTGTGCTCGATCTCGAGATAGGTGATTAAAAATTTATGCTTTTGCAAGAATGGAAATATGTGTATGTGTGTGCGATATGACATAATCGGGCGATATGATGGAAATTATGTGTGTGGCATGAGTTGACACCGAATTGTGATTGTGAGTTGCCTATGTTTTGCCGAAATGTCGATTTATTCCCGTTTCGGCGAATTCCGGGCAAACTCTATATGTCCTATTTTTAGGGAAGGTCATGCCGAATTTTTGTATGACTTTGATGCATGCACACATTTTTATAATCAATTTGTTTATTATTACCGTGCAGGCATTCATGATGGTCAGTGGAACAATGGTGGACAGGTGGTTGCGGTCGGCGGTGCAGGGCATGAAAGAAAATAACCTGACAGAGGTTTTATATCCGTGTCGAAGATGCAAAGGACGAGTTTGGCTCGACCCCTATGACGATGGTCGTGTCGAAGCGCACCTGCTCATGAATGGTTTCATGGATGGCTATACTCGGTGGATAATTGAAGATGAGGATGATGATGTTGAGGACGCCGACGGGGCAGGCAATGACGACACGGGGCAAGACGAAGAGATGATCGATAATGGCGGCGGGGAAGAGGCCGGACATGGCGGCGGAGAAGGGGCCGGACATGGCGGCGGAGAGAACGTGGACTCCACGCCACAGAGTTCGTCGGTACTAAGTTCAATCGTGCGGGACCCTCATGTTCAAGCACTGCTTCGCAAGGAGACGAGTACTGAGAGAGCTGCTTCTAGAGAGGAGGCCAAGCTGCAGCAAATGGTGGTAGACTCGAACACTCCATTGTATCATGGTTGCAATCCTGAGGTGACCTGCTTGAGTTTCATGCTCCAACTCCTGAAGACGAAGGCTAAAAACAAATGGACCGACACTAGCCTCCATGAGCATCTCAAGTACCTAAAGGATGTTCTTCCCGCGGGGAATCTTTGTCCTACTAGTGTGGATGAGGCCAAGAAGATCATGTGCCCTCTTGATCTGCCGCACGTTAGATACCATGCATGCATCAACGATTGCATAATTTATCGGAAGGAGCACGCGGAAAAAACAAGCTGTCCGGTGTGCAATGCTTCTCGATACAAGAAGGCCGGGAAGAAATCTCCCCAGAAAGTTGTATGGTACTTACCGATCACTCCCCGTCTCTAGCGGTATTTCGTAGATCCCAAGGAAGCAAAGCTCATGCGCTGGCACACGGAGAGGAAGAAGCCTGACGATGGAGATGATCTGAAGCTGAGACACGTCAAGGATGGAAGCCAGTGGAGAGCGTTGAACGGCGAATATCGGTATTTCGAATGTGATGCAAGGAACATCGTGCTCGGCGTGTGTACCGATGGCATGAATCCGTTTGGCATCCAGAACACCAACCATAGCACATGGCCCGTGTTTGTATGGATGTACAACCTCCCCCCTGGTGGTGCATGAAGTCGAAGTACATTCACATGAGCATGCTGATTCAAGGGCCGAAACAACCGGGAAATAATATTAATCTGTATCTAGGGCTACTTCAAGAGGAGTTAGACACGTTATGGAAAACACCGGCCAAGACATGGGACGCCAGCAAAGGCGAGTATTTCTATATGAGAGTCGCGCTGATCACGACGGTGCACGAGTATCTCGGTTACAGATATGTCACAGGCCAGGTGTGCCTTGGATATTGCGGATGCACGCGGTGCATGGATGATACGACGTCTCAGCAGCTAACATCAAGGAAAGATGGCGGGTCTGGGAAAATCGTGTACATGGGGCATCAAAGATGGCTCGAGAAGGACGACCCATGGAGAAACCGTGGAGATCTATTCAATGGTGACGCTGAGCATCGAGGACCTCCAAGTAAGCGGAGCGGCGCCGAAATTGATGAGCTATTGAAAAACTGGGAACAGTGCCCCGCGCCGGGAAAGAGGATGAAAAAGGTGCCGGAGCCGCTGCTGAAGGTATGGAAGACGAGGTCTGTGTTCTGGGACTTGGTGTACTGGCACAAGCTCGACACACCTCATTGCCTTGATCAAATGCATATATTTAAGAATGTCCTTAAGAGCTTGCTCGCGACACTGATGAACATGCCGGATAAGACCAAGGATGGGTCGAAGGCAAGAAAAGACTTGCAAGATTTGAAAATCAGGAAAGATCTGCACATGCCGCCCCGTAAAAAGTCAGACGAGACAGAGACGGAAACAGAGGCGCGGGAGAAGAAGGGCAAAAAAGTAAAGGAAGAGGATTATTGCCCCCCTTCTTGCTTCACCTTAAGTCCAGCTGAGATCGATCAATTCTTTAAGTGCCTTACCGGAGTCAAAGTTAGTTCCGGTTACTGTGGCAAGATAAGCAGATATCTAGACACGAACAAGAAAAGGTTCAGCAGGATGAAGTCCCATGACTGTCATGTGATGATGACGTAGATACTGCCTGATGCCCTTAGAGGGATAATGGACAAGCACGTCTGTGAAACGCTTATTGGTCTCTGTAACTTTTTTGACATCATCTCTCGAAAGTCAATCAGTGTGAAGCAGCTCCGAAGGCTACAGGAAGAGATCGTTGTGATACTGAATGAGCTTGAGATGTACTTCTCGCCCGCGTTCTTTGACGTCATGGTGCATCTGTGTGTCCATATTGTGGACGACATAATAGACCTGGGGCCATCATTCCTGCACAACATGATGTCGTTTGAGAGGATGAATGGGATCATCAAAGGATTCGTTCGTAACATGTCCCGTCCGGATGGAAGCATCGTCCAGGGCTATCTGACACAAGAGTGCATCTCTTTCTGCGGGAATTTTCTATATGGCGCAGACCAGCCGCCTGGTGTTGCTGTTGGTTTGCCCATTAACAAGCACGATGGGAGGCTCGAAGGAGAAGGTCACTCCAATGGTCGCAGGGAACTGCACATGGCATACTCAGATTGACGCAATGACTTTTACAGAGCAAACTTGGTAGTGCTACAACACCTAGACGAGGTAGATCCTTTCGTGGCACTGCACAAAGAAATTATCGCAAAGAAGTATCGTGACCAGGGGGTATGCAGGACGGACGCCGAAGTTACTAGAGAGCATAACTCCACTTTCTTGCATTGGTTCAAAGAGCATATTATTGCTAATCCCCCGGAAGAGGGCTCTAAGGACGGATTGCTCATATACGCCTTAGCACATGGCCCCTCGCCCAACCTCGTCACTTATCAGGCATACGATATCAACGGATACACGTTCTACACGGAGGCCAAAGATATGGATAGTGATGATCAGAACTCAGGGGTGACGATGGAATGCATGACCGGCAGCGACAACGGCGCAACTAAGAGATTTTACGGAAGGGTCGAGGAGATCCGGGAGCTTGACTACTCTGGACCGCACAACGCGACGATGTTCCGTGTCAGATGGGCTAAGAATGTCAAAAGAGAAAACCGGTATTTCATGACCATGACTATACCCGACGCCAAGAGCGCTACCATGAACGCTATCGAAAAAACGAGCCATGGGTACACGCTAAGCATGTGACACAATGCTTCTTCATAACCGACCCGTGCAATCCCAGCTGTGTTGTCGTGAGGAGAGGCAAAAGGAACATCATTGGAATGGATGGAGTCGCCAACGAGGAAGACTACGACCAGTACGGCAACCCAATGAGGGAAGATGACGATGATGATGAAGTATACGTCAAAAGAAGAATCAATACTACATTACCTAAGAAAGATCGTACTCCATGGAAAAGGAAAAGTCACAATGAGGGGCTCAATTATTCTTCAACGAACAAGAAGGGAAAGAAGCTCACTCAAAAACGAAAATGTCAATACAGAGGAACCATTATCGGTCAAATGATGAAATATATATGTTCCTATTTTGTGTACACACTTAACCATTATGCATGGGTCAAATGATGTAATATATATGTTCCTATTTTGTATACATACTTAACCGTCAAACGATGCAATATATATCGCCTTAGTTATATACATTGTATCACCTTCCCTTTGTTCACTGCTCTCGGAAAAACGGAAAAGAAAAGAAAAGAAAAGGGAGAGAAAATAAAGGAAAAGAAAATACAAGAAACAAATAGGAAAACTGCTATAGGTACTGGTTATAGCAGTAGTGCTTTTCTGAAAAAGAGCTATAGCTAGTCAAGTTAGCAGTAGCGTTGTCCGGATAAACACGCTATAGCTACCTGTGATAGCAGTAGCGCTTTCTGGCTAAACACGCTATAGCTAAGTTAGCTATAGCGCGTTCGTCCGGAACGCGCTATAGCTACCTCGACTTAACCCCCCAAATCCCCACTCTCTGCTTCTTCCCGCCTCTGCTTTTCCCCCCAAATCCCCACTCCCTCTTCCCCCGTCATCGCCGCCGGAGCCCTGCCCTCACCGCGCCCCTGTGCTCGCCCCCGCCCCCGACCCCGGCGCTCGGCCCCGTCCAGGCTGCTCGCACCCCGACCCCTGCTCTCTGCCCCGTCCGGCGCGCTCCCCTGACCCCTGGCACTCCGACCCCCTCTCCCCTGACCCGCCACTCTGCCTCGTGCCACGGCGTCTCCCCCAACCCCATCTCTCTCTCTGTGCCCTCTGTAAGCCCTCTCCCCTCCCCTCTTCTCTGCTATTTAGTGCTAGTTAGTATGAAATAGTATGAACCCTAGGCTATTTTTTAGTGTAGGAAAAAACAGAATTGATTATATAGGTTTCTTGCATTTTTTAGTTAAAGCAATTGTTGCTATTTAAATTTTATAGTGCTAGTTAGTTAATTAGACTTAGTATGAAACCTAGGACAGATTAGTTAAAGCAACTGTTGCTATTTAAATTTTTTAGTTAAAGCAATTGTTGCTATTTTAAAAAATAGAATTTGAAGTGGACAGATTAGTTAAAGCAACTGTTGCTATTTAAATTTTTTAGTTAAAGCAATTGTTGCTATTTTTAGTTGCAAATTTGAAGTGGACATGTGATATGTGGACATGTGATTTGGACATGTCATATTTGGAATTTGGACATGTCATTTGGACATGTGATGTTTTGGACATGTCATATTTGGAAAATGATGATTATGTGCAGGGTAAATGATCCGAGTGGCCTATGTTTTGCCGGAATGTTGATTCGTTTCCGTTCCGGTGAATTTCAGGCGCTCGATATGCCCACTTTTTAGCCAAGGTCATGCCAAAATTTTCTGTGAATTTTGGCATGGCTTGTGCTAGAAAGTAGGCATATCGAGTGCTGGGAAACGGCATTCCGGCAAACATAGATATTTTTTATGTCATTTCTCATTTTTTTATAGTTTTAGAATTAAACGAGGAGACTTAATCATAGGAAACATGTTGAACAACGAAGAAACCGGGCCTTCTGACCAAGATGCAGATGAGATGGATTATGAGGGTGAAAAACAGTACCTCGACTTTTTGTCTGCTAAGCACAATCAAGGTTTGCAGGTCGGCCTTGATGATGGTACTGACACTGACATCGACACCGACGGCGCCGGCACCGATGGTGGCGCCGAGACCGGCGGGGAAGGTACCGGCGAGGAAGATACCGGCGGGGAAGGTACCGGCGCCGATGCCGCTACCGAAAAGAAGAAGCAGAGGATACGAAAACTTAACTAACTCGGCATTGGACGACTGGTGATCACAAAGATGGCACCTGGCAAGTTTGAGCCATTAGAGCTAGAAGAACCTCCAGGTGCTATGGGAACCAAGTAGGATGCATCCTACGGGAATGCGCGAGCATCAACGACGATGACTTAAGGAGTAAAGAACATTTGAGGCAGTTGCTCCTGACGAAGTTGCACAAGAGATTCAAGTTCCCCGATCGGGATGATAGCATAGAACAACCGTGGGATGATCCGAAGATGAAAAAGATTAACAATCACGCCATGGGCATGTTCAGCAATGATTTGGCCTCCTGGAAAGGGAGGTTGAAACGAGCTATTGAGGCTGAGGAACCCCTGTCCAAGATTCTGGAGGAAAATCCGACACTTACGAAAGAGGAGTTCGAAAAGTTCAAGGACACTTGCGCTACCGAGGCAGCCACGGCTAAGGCTGGGAAATTCAAGAGCCTTCAACAAAGGAACACGGGGAAGCATCGCCTCGGAAGCCGTGGCTACCTTGGCAAAAGGCCCATATGGGATAAGGAGGACGCGGAATGTGAAGCCGCGGGTCTCCCAGACCCCTTCGCGAAGTTCACCAACCCCTTGGAGCGTGACTTCATCAGGGCCCGCTACAAGTGGGACAAGGAAAAGAAGGTTTTTTACACGGACCAGATCATGAGGAGATTGATTAGAATACTGGTAATTATTCTTTTACCACCTTACATTTAGCTCCTGATCAAGTCGACTACACATTCGTAAATGGTTCACGTTCCTTCTGCAGGAGAAGCAACACCAGCTTGCAGCCAAAAGCCCTACTTTGCCGATGAGGCCCAAGTGGGACACCCCTCTCAACCGGGCCTTGAACGAACTTAAGGGACTCCCTTTGGGCCAGCGGCCGCAATATGGACGTGCGCACTTCAGGGTTACCTTGTCGAGTGTGAAATCGGGGCACGAGGATTTACCTCCTCCAGTACGGCTAGGGGGAGAGGACGACGAGACCCCGCTGCGGATTGGAAGCTGCAAGGGTTGGGTGCTGCTATGGCCGAAGAATCTTCTTCGTCTGGAGCCGGCCGAGAGCACACCAATAACCACACATCAACAAGCATTTATGGAGACCACCACCCCGCCTACGCAATTACCAGTGCCTGTAGTGCTGGGTGAGAGCGGTGGACGACATGATGAAGGGGGTCCAATAGTGGCTGATGTAATCGCCCCCGTAGAACAAAGAATGGATGATGAGATGGAGGTGGAGGACCCAATGAGTTTCCTCAATACAGGCGCCTATGACGGTGACTTAGATATGATGAGTCAGCCATATGACGAATCGGGCTATCAGCATGCTGATGAGGATATGGATGATCTGCCCGGGCAGGAACGTCCTAGCAGGGATTGCAAGAAGTCTCTCTTCATGAAATCCTCACAGGACACGCCTGAAGATGCCGCCTCAACACAGGCTCAACTAGCCGGGGGTCGTACAGTGCTTAGCCCGGCAACACTGGGGCAGGTGTTAAGGAAGGGTTTGGAAGGTCAGCCCAAGAAAAAGGAGAGGAAGAGACCGGGGAAGATAGGCTCAGCTGCCTACAAACAAGCCAGAGCACATAGCAGCCAAACGGAGGATTTTGAAGAGCGTGTACCCATCAAAGGTGCGGCCATGTTCCATGTCACGGGCGAGCCGATGCTACCGCCGAAACCGCTGGAGGCACTATCAGGGGATCTCAGGAGACTGCACGACCATGTGCTGTTGATTGAGAAAAGCCTACTAGCCTCGAAGGATCCAGCATATCCGACATACGCGCCTCGTGTGCCTGAGGGGAAGTGCTACATCGACACACGGCCCGCGGAGGTGTTCTTCCTACGGTTTGACCATATCTTCGAGATGTTTCTGACAAGGCGGCTCGATTTTACAATCGTCCGCCTTTTTGCGCTACATATGAGCTCCGTCATGAAGAGAGAAGAAGTCTCGCAAATCTGTGTGGCGGATCCATACTACATGCATGAGTCCTTCTTGAGTCTTGGCGACTTTGAGCATGAAACTGCTAGGGAGTACCTCCAAAACTTCATGGTATAGAATAAGGACCAGGAAATTGTCCTCCTACCTTATCATCCAAAGTAAGTCAGTGCCGGACAACCCTTTCGTACATTTCAATCATTCCTTCTCGCTCATATGGAGAATAATTTGAGGTGTTTTTTTCCCCGCAGCAATGGGCGCGCCGTCCTTATCGTTCTTTACCCGCGTGTCTCCCACACCGTGTATTTCAACCCTACCAGAAACTACAAGAAGAAGGACTACACCCACATAATGAATATTCGAGATGATGCTCTCCTAGGCTTCAGCATTAGGGGTGGCCACCTGCAGATTAGGAAACAAAGGAACAAGAAGTTGGGTTTCTTGCATAAAACTAACTTCTGCTGCATCCATGTCCCAAAACCAAGCAAGAACGATGGATTCTACCTCCTCCATCTCATGATGGAGTTCAGAACGGATCACCAAAAGCTTCGCATGACAAGCAGAAACGATGATCAAATCCGCAAGTGGGTAGAATCTCATGGAGAAGCGGATTATAAACTTAGAGATGACTTCTTTCGCATCCAGAGGGACATTGCGACGATCATCATGAAAGAAGTCATCGATGAGAAGGGGATGTTCCACCACGGCCCTATATCGCGAGCTGACATCCGAACTCGCATAGGCATGCAACGTCAGGACCTCACGCCGTTCAAGAAGCTAGGGTCCATCCTTGATGATATGGAAGGATGGAACTTCTAGTGATTTACGATGCCGATGATGATGATATGTGTTGGTTGAACTTGTATACTTTCTGTGGCGATGAAACTTTGTGATGTCCACGGTCCCTGCCGAACTTGCGTAACGCTACTTTGTTAGTTTGGGTACGATGACCTACGTACCTCTAGTTAATTACTTTGCGTACTATATGTTGCATCTAGTTGCTAACACTTTCTTTTTCGTGTTGCTCTAGTATATTTTGTTGCATATGAGTGTACATTCTCTTGATGAAGATGCATCTCTAACAGGTACCTAGATTCTTGATGGCGAAGAAGCAGTGCTATGTAGTGTACAAAGGGAAGGTTCCGGGAGTGTACGCCGAGTAGCCTGAGTGTCAGGCGCAAGTGGATGGGGTCTCGGGCGCCAGCCATAAAGGCTTCAAAAGCAGACAAGAAGCAGAAGCTAGTTACTTGAGGTTCACGCTAGCGCGAGAGAGGACTCATAACCGCCGCCTCATGTACTACATAGTTCCGCTCTCACTCATAGTGATAGCTCTTCTCGCGTATATCATGGTTTAGATGGATGACGATGTAGTTGCAAGTATTCGAGACTTGTATCGCTATTTTCGAGATGATGACGAGAGACCACTTTGTGTTGGATGATGATTATGATGATGACATGATTTGATGAGACTATTTGTATGTATATGCTATGATTACATTTGTATGTGTATGATATGCTAGAGATTATTGTATAAAGCCCTAAACAAAATTCAGCAGCACAAAATATGGAGCAGAAAAAAAAATTCAAAAACTAATAACAGTAGCGCGGGGTATGGCTTTAGCAGCAGCGAGTTCTTAGCAGTAGCGCTCTTTGTTCAAGGGCGCTACAGCTATTAACAGCAGCGCGTGTTGGAGACCGACGCTGCTGCTATCCCTCGATAGCAGTAGCGCGAGTCAAACCACGCTACTGATAAGAGTTAGCTGTGGCGCCGTATCAGTAGCGCGGCCACCCGCGCTACTGCTAAGCATTTAACCCGTGCTACTTCTAGGCTTTTCCCTAGTAGTGTATCCAGGCCTCTGTTTCACACACATTGCATATGTTACATTTTTTGTTTGAGATATCATCGACACATATTCCCTGTCTATCTCTCACGCCCCCCAAAAAAACACTCATGAACGCACACACCATCTCTCTCACACACACCCATGTATGTGGGGTACCTGCACGTAGAGAAGAGGTGCATGCATGACGCACATACTCACGTCTCGTTCCCGGCCACACCCACGCGGGTACACGGTGGAGCTCATTTCTGTATGAAAAGGCAGCCCACGTGATAATTTGACGCATGTAGTGGTTGTTTACTTGAAGGAGGGTCATGTACCACGCGTACACGGGACAAAGTTCGATTTGACATTTTAGTTTTAAATAAAGTTATATTCCTCAATGGCACATACATAATATAAAACGATTATTATCGACAAAAAAGGAATCCGCTCCACTATATACAATGGAGCCTCCCTGCCGGATTTTGTCTCTCTTCACACTATCTCACACAAGGCGACGGTGACCTCTCTCGTCACTGATCCGGCCGCATCCCATCCGCCGGCGGAAAGGGAGGATGTGCATCATTTCTCCGTTCGACAGTGTCAAGGCAGCATGTCCCGACCTGCGGTACCCATCGTTCTCTTTGACCAAGCGCTGGCGCGGTAGGGCCTTCGCCACTTGCTCGCTGCCACAGTATGGGTAGATCCCTCCCGCAGGTGCCCTCCTAGTTACATGCTGATGACCCTCAGGTACATCTTCCTATGGCCTTGCTCCACTGCCCATATTCCCATGTTGCTACATGTGGAAAATCCTACATGTGGATCTTCTTTAGTTCTTTGCCTAAAACGTATCTCGGCCGGTGTACTTTCCATCTTGCAATCTCGTCCTCACATCGTTTTTGATAAACCACCAAGCTGCTATCTTTCCCTTAGGACATGGAATATGCTTCTTTTTTGTCGGCGTATGCGTGATGGCCCACAAGTATACGGGACCAATCGTAGTCCTTTCGATAAGTAAGAGTGTCGAACCCAACGAGGAGCAGAAGGAAATGACAAGTGTTTTTCAGCAAGGTAATTTCTGCAAGCACTGAAATTGTCGGTAACAGGTAGTTTGATAGCAAGATAATTTGTAACAATTAACAAGTAACAATAGTAACAATAAGTGCAGCAAGGTAGCACAATCCTTTTGGTAGCAAAGGACAAGTCAGAACGGTCTCTGATAATAAGTAAAACTTTCTCGAGGGCACACGAGAATTTCATCTAGTCACTTTCATCATGTTGGTTTGATTCACATTCGCTACTTTGATAATTTGATATGTGGGTGGACTGGTGCTTGGGTGCTGTTCTTAATTGAAAAAGCCTCCCACTTATTATTAACCTCTCTCACAATCATCCGCAACTACGAAAGAAGAATTAAGAATAAATCTAACCATAGCATTAAACATATGGATCCAAATCAGCCCCTTACGGAATAGCACATAAACTAGGGTTTAAGCTTCTGTCACTCTAGCAACCCATCATCTAATAACTAGTCCACAATGCATTCCCTTATGCCCAAAGTGAAGGAAATATGCCCTAGAGGCAATAATAAAGTTGTTATTTTATATTTCCTTATTCATGATAAAGGTTTATTATTCATGCTAGAATTGTATTGATCGGAAACTTAAATACATGTTTGAATACATAAACAAATACCGTGTCCCTAGTAAGCCTCTACTAGACTAGCTCATTAATCAAAGATGGTTAAAGTTTCCTAACCATAGACATGTATTGTCATTTGATAACGGGATCACATCATTAGGAGAATGATGTGATGGACAAGACCCACCCATTAGCTTAGCATTATGATCGTTCAGTTTATTGCTATTGCTTTCTTCATGTCAAATACATATTCCTTCGACTATGAGATTTTGCAACTCCCGGATACCGGAGGAATACCTTGTGTGTTATCAAACATCACAACATAACTGGGTGATCATAAAGATGCTCTACAGGTATCTCCGAAGGTGTTTGTTGAGTTGGCATAGATCAAGATTAGGATTTGTAATTCCGAGTATCGGAGAGGTATCTCTGGGCCCTCTCGGTAATACACATCATAAGCTTGCAAGCAAATGACCAAGGAGTTAGTCACAAGGTGATGTATTACAGAACGAGTAAAGAGACTTGCCAGTAATGAGATTGAACTAGGTATGAAGATAACGACGATCGAATCTCGGGCAAGTAACATACCGATGGACAAAGGGAATTACGTATGTTGTCATAACGGTTCGACCGATAAAGATCTTCATAGAATATGTAGTAGCCAATATGGGCATACAGGTTCCACTATTGGTTATTGACCGGACAGGTGTCTCGGTCATGTCTACCTAGTTCTCGAGCCTGTAGGGTCCGCACGCTTAACGTTCATTGACGATATAGTATTATATGAGTTATGTGATTTGGTGACCGAATGTTGTTTGGAGTCCCGGATGAGATCACGGACATGACGAGGAGTCTCGAAATGGTTGAGAGGTAAAGATTGATATATAGTACGATGGTATTCGGACACCGGAAGTGTTTCGGGGGGTACCGGGTACTTATCGGGTCACCGGAAGTGGTTCCGGGCACCCCCGGCAAAAGATATGGGCCTTATGGGCCAAGAGGGGAAACGCACCAGCCACAAGGGGCTGGTGTGCCCCCCATATAGGCCGGCCTAAGGAGGAGAAGGAAAGCGGAGAAGGGAAAGGAAAGTGTGGATTAGGATTCCCACTTCCGTCCCTCTCCCCCCCTCTTTCCTTCCCCCTCGGTTATATATGGCAGGGGGCGCGGCTTGGGAGGGACTCCAAGTAGGATTCCTCCTACTTGGGCATCTCCTATGGCTGCTCCTCCCTCCCTCCCACCTATATATATGTGGGAGGGGGCGCCTAGCACACACCAGACAATTGCCTAGCCGTGTGCGGCGCCCCCCTCCACCGTTTACACCCCCGGTCATATTTTCATAGTGCTTAGGCAAAGCCCTGCGGAGATCACCTCACCATCACCGTCACCACGCCGTCGTGCTGACGGAACTCATCTACTACCTCGACATCTTGCTGGATCAAGAAGGCGAGGGACGTCACCAAGCTGAACGTGTGCATAACGCGGAGGTGCCGTGCGTTCGGTACTTGATCGGTTGAAGCGCGAAGAAGTTCGACTACATCAACCGCGTTGTGAAACGCTTCCGCTTACGGTCTACGAGGGTACGTAGACACACTCTCCCCCTCGTTGCTATGCATCTCCATGGATAGATCATTGCGTGTGCATAGAATTTTTTTTGTTTTCCATGCAACGTTTCCCAACACAAAGATGGTGAAGTGTCATGTAGTCGACGTTCACATAACACCACTAAGGGAATCACAACATACATATCATCAAAATATCGAACGAATATCAAATTCACATGATTACTTGCAACATGACTTCTCCTGTGTCCTCAAGAACAAAAGTAACTACTCACACAACATATTCATGCTCAAGATCAGAGGAGTAATAAATATCATAATTGATCTGAACATATAATCTTCCACCAAATAAACCGGCTAGCATCAACTACAATATGTAATCAACACTACTAGTCACCCACTGGTACCAATCTGAGGTTTTGATACAAAGATTGAACTCAAGAGATGAACTACGATTTGAGATGGTGTTGTCGAAGATGTAATCAAAACTACTAGATGGTGTTGTCGAAGATGTTGATGAAGATTGGCCTCCCAAAGATGAGAGGGTTGTTGGTGATGATGATGGCTTCTTTTTCCCCCTCCCGGAGGGAAGTTCCCCCGGCGGAATCGCTCCACCGGAGGGCAAAAGTGCGCCTACCCAAGTTTCCCCTCGAGACGGCGGCGCTCCATCCCGAAAGTCCTCTCCTTATTTTTTCTAGGTCAATAGACCTTATGTACCAGAAGATGGGCACCGGAGGTGGGCCAGGGCCCCCACTACCTACCAGGGTGCGCCAGGTGGGAGGTGCGCCCTGGTGCCTAGGGGGTACCTGGGTGGCCCCCTCTGGTATTTCTTCTCTCCAGTATTTTTTATCTATTCCAAAATAATTCTCCGTAAAATTTCAGCTTATTTGGAGATGTGCAGAATAGGTATCTCTGACGTAGCTTTTTCAGGTCCAGAATTCCAGCTGCCGGTATTCTCCCTCTTTGTGTAGACCTTGCATATTATGAGAGAAAAGGTATTAGAATTACTCCAAAAGGTGTTTAATGAATAAAAAAACTATAAATAACAGTAGGAAAACATGATGCAAAATGGACGTATCAACTCCCCCAAGCTTAGACCTCGCTTATCCTCAAGCGAAAGCCGATATCAAAAATCCTGACCACATGCTTAGAGAGAGAGAGAGAGGTGTCGATAAAAACAAAATACGAACATAGTAGCATCATGATCATTATTATAACATCAATAAGCTTTATCATAGAACTTCTTATGAGCAAGTAACAATTCATCACAACAATGAAGTATAAAGCATAAACTTTATTGAAAACCCACAAACTATGCTCTCAGTCAACTTTGCAATTGCAATTCATCATATTTTCAGGAAGGGTCTCGTATTGGAGCCTTATGGCAAGTCCACATACTAAACCATCATTTGCTCTTCTATGATTGCTAACACTCACAGCATATATATGGAGCAAAAAGTTTCAGCCAAACACATAGAAAGATAGGGGCTTATAGTTTCGCCTCCCAACTTATTCACCTCAAGGGTGATGTCAACAATAATAACTCATGATTACTCATATCCAACTGGATATATGTGCCTAGATCTTTCCCCACCACATGATGCTTGCAAAAGAGAAAAATAAAAATGATAGGAGAACACTTTGACTCTTGCATAAAAAGTAAATAAATAAAAGAAAAAGATAGCCCTTCGCAGAGGGAAGCAGAGGTTGTCATGCGCTTTTTGTTTTTGGATGCACAAGCTCTTAATGCAAAAGAGCGTCATGTTATATTACCCCTTATGATAGCAACCTCTATTATGCAGTCCATCGCTTTTATTACTTTGCCATCACAAGTTCGTACAACGCCTATTTTCCTTTACACTAAATGATCATACACATTTAGAAGCAATTTTTATTTCTTTATGCACCAATGACAACTTACTTGAAGGATCTTATTCAATCCATAGGTAGGTATGGTGGACTCTCTTGAGATTGGGTTTAAGGATTTTGGATGCACAAGTAGTATCTCTACTTAGTGAGGATTTTTGGCTAGCAAAGATATTGAGCAAGCATCACATGTTGGAGGATCTATGACAATATAACTTCTATGTGAATATGAACAAACATAAATCATTACATTGTCTTCCTTGTCCAACATCAACAATTTGGCATAAAATATTTAATGGGGGCTCACAATCATAAAAGATGTCCAAGATAGTATATTTGCATGTGAATATTCTCTTCCCTTATTAATTCTTTCATGAATTGCATCATTGACCAATGCTATGTTTGTCAACTCTCAACAAATTTTACCACTTATACTTTTCCTTATGTAATGTCATTACTTTCCATAAGATTAGCATATGATCTTTTTCATTATTTTCTTTATTTTGATTGAAACAAGAAAGTAAAGAAGCAAAAACTCAAACTAAACTTTATTATATAACTCTCACTCGATTACATAGATAGGTAGATCACGAAACAAGCACTAAAAAATAGAACATACTAAACTTTTATTCA
This sequence comes from Thinopyrum elongatum, assembly GCA_011799875.1. Lineage (NCBI taxonomy): Eukaryota > Viridiplantae > Streptophyta > Magnoliopsida > Poales > Poaceae > Thinopyrum > Thinopyrum elongatum. The sequence goes on from CM022299.1 coordinate 161,347,044, forward strand.
ACTAAATCACGAAATAGCTAAGGATCGAACTAGGATAGGTAAAGGTAATAAAAGTGATGGTGATACGATACCGGGGCATCTCCCCCAAGCTTGGCACAAGCCAAGGGGAGTGCCCATACCCGTGTGCTTAAGTCTCCTTATTTGATGATGGTGGTGATGACGAGGTAAGGGCTTCACACTTCAGCCTCAGTAGGTGCTCAAATCTATGATTGACGCTCTGGAGGGCGATGTTTTGCTCTTCCAACAAAATAATTTCACGAGTGAGATATGTATTCTGAACACAAACCGTTTCAAAGGCCCTAAAGGCTTCGATTTCAGTGGGGGTGAGATGGTTGTAGTATGGTTGAAGGATATCTTCCTCTTCATCAGCCTCCCATGTGAGCATGGCCTGCCCCCTTTCTTTAGCCTGATCCCCCGCAACTTCCTTGACCTCGTCCTCTTTAGTGGCTTCTTTTGGTTCTTGTCTCTTTAATTCCATCTTCAGCAGCTAAGCATCTTCTTCTACGTTGTTGGAGGAGGGAGAAGACATGATGCCTGGCTTGATAGATCTGACAGAAAAATAGCACGAAACAAGAACAGAAGATATTTCCGCGATGCGGTGGTAAAATCGTCCGGGGGTATATATAAAGAATTTTTATCTTGGGAAACAAGTATACTACAGGAAAACGGAGTCGGGAAGGTGCCCAAGGGGCCCACTACCCACCCGGGCGCGCCAGGTGGGGCAGGCGCGCCCTGGTGCCTAGTGGGCACCTGGGTTGCCTTCCTGGGTATTTCTTATTTTTTTATTTTTCTTATATTCCAAAACAAACAGAAAATATTTTTGCAGAATTTTTGGAGTCGGTTTACTTACCGTATCATGTACCGCTTCCTTTTCAGGGTTCTGGAGTGTTTTGGAAGGTCTCTTTTATGTATTCCTCCGATGTCATGGTTTGACTAATATTAGTTTGAACATTAATAGGTGTACCTGAAATATAGTGCTTAATTCTCTGTCCATTGACCACCTTCGGATTAGTGCCTTCGGCGTTATTGATCTTAATAGCTCCATAGCGATAAACTTCTTCAATGATATATGGTCCTTCCCACTTGGAGAGAAGTTTTCCTGCATTAAATCTAAAACGAGAATTGTACAATAGAACATATTCACCAACTTTGAATTACCGCTTTTGGATTCTTTTGTCATGCCATCTCTTAACTTTTTATTTGAATACTTTGGCATTTTCATAGGCTTGGGTTCTCCATTCATCTAGTGAGCTAATATCAAATAACCTCCTTTCACCAGCCAGTTTGAAGTCATAATTGAGTTCTTTAATTGCCCAATATGCTTTATGTTCTAACTCAAGAGGCAGATGACAAGCTGTTCTATATGCCCATAGTGCATCATCAAGTTTCTTAGACCAATTTTTCCTAGATCTGTTAACCGTCTTTTGTAATATCAACATTATTTCTCTATTGCTAAGTTCAACTTGACCACCAGATTGAGGGTGATAAGGGGATGCAATTCTATGGTCGACATCATATTTAGCAAGCAATTTATGGACCACCATCAGTCATTAAGTATCTAGGACTCCAAACCTTGGAAAAATAACTTCTTTAAGCATTTTAATGGAGGTGTTATGATCAGCACTGATAGTTGGAATAACTTCTACCCACTTAGTGACACAATCAACAGCAACCAAAATATGTGTGTGCCCATTAGAGGAAGGAAAAGGTCCCATATAATCAAAGCCCCACACATCAAATGGTTCAATAACAAGTGAATAATTCATAGGCATTTCCTGACGTCTACCAATATTACCAATTCTTTGACATTCATCACAAGATAAGACAAACTTACATGCATCTTTGAAAAGATTAGGCCAATAAAAACCAGATTGTAATACCTTGTGTGCAATTCTATCTCCCGCATGATGCCCTCCATAGGCTTCGGAGTGACATTTCCGTAAGATTTGTTCTTGTTCATGCTCAGGTATACAAGTCTAATAATACCATCTACTCCTTCTTTATAAAGATGTGGGTCATCCCAAAAGTAATGTCTTAAGTCATAGAAGAATTTTTTTCTTTTGTTGGTATGTGAAACTAGGTGGTGTAAATTTAGCAACAATATAATTAGCATAGTCTGCATACCAAGGAGTATTATGAGAAGCATTTATGACAGCTAGTTGTTCATCAGGGAAGCTATGATCAATAGGTAGTGGGTCATCAAGAATGTTTTCTAACCTAGACACGTTATCAGCTACGGGGTTCTTAGCTCCTTTCCTATCGGTGATGTGTAGGTCAAACTCTTGTAACAAAAGAACCCACCTAATGAGTCTAGGTTTAGCATATTTTTTTCCATGAGATATTTAATAGCAGCATGATCAGTGTGAACAATTACTTTAGAATCAACTATGTAGGATCTGAATTTATCACAAGCAAACACCACTGCTAGAAATTATTTTTCAGTAGTAGCATAATTTCTTTGGGCACTGTCTAGAGTTTTACTAGCATAATGGATAACATTTAATTTCTTATCAACTCTTTGTCCTAGAACAGATCCAACAGCATAATCACTAGCATCACACATAATTTCAAAAGGCAAGTTCCAATCAGGTGGTTGAACAATTGGTGCAGAAGTTAAGGCTTTCTTAAGTGTTTCAAAGGCTTCTACACAATCATCATAAAAAACAAATGGAACATCCTTTTGCAAAAGATTAGTAAGAGGACTAGAAATTCTAGAGAAGTATTTAATAAACCTCCTATAAAAACCAGCATGACCAAGGAAACTTCGAATACCTTTAATATCTTTAGGACATGGCATTTTCTCAATTGCATCAACTTTAGCTTTATCTACCTCAATACCTCATTCAGAAATTTTGTGCCCCAAGACAATACCTTCATTCACCATTAGTGGCACTTCTCCCAATTCAAGACAAGATTAGTTTGCCCACATCTCTGCAAAACTAGATCAAGGTTGCTTAGGCAATCATCAAAAGAAGTTCCATAAACGGAAAAGTCATCCATGAAAACCTCAACAATCTTTTCACAAAATTCAGAGAATATAGCTGTCATACATCCTTGAAAGGTAGCAGGTGCATTGCATAAACCAAAAGGCATACGTCTATAAGCATAAGTTACGAAAGGACAAGTAAAGGTGGTTTTCTCTTGATCGGGTTGTGATACAGGTATTTGAGAGAAACCAGAGTATCCATCAAGAGAGCAAAAGTGTGTGTGCTTAGATAATCTTTCTAACATTTGATCAATAAAAGGCAAAGGGTAATGATCTTTTCTAGTGGCTTTGTTTAATTTTCTATAATCAATTACCATTCTGTAGCCAGTCACAATTCTTTGTGGGATAAGTTCATTTTTATCATTAGGAACAACAGTAATACCTCCTTTCTTAGGAACACAATGAACAGGACTTCCCCATCTACTATCAGCTATAGGATAAATTATACGTGCTTCCAGAAGCTTTAGTATTGTCCTTACAACTTCCTTCATCTTAGGATTTAATCATTGTTGATGATCAACAACGGGTTTAGCATCAGGTTCTGTATTATTCTTGTGCTGACAGAGAGTGGGACTAGTGCCCTTAAGATCATCAAGAGTATATCCAGTAGCAGCTTGGTGCTTCCTCAGAGTTTTTAATAATCTTTTCTCTTCATGCTCTGTAAGGTTAGCACTAATGATAATAGGATATATCCTCTTCTCATCTAGATAAGCATATTTGAAAGTATCAGGTAATTATTTCAATTCAAACACAGGATCACCCTTAGGTGGAGGGGGACCTCGAGTTTCAATAGGCAAATTATGTTTAAGAATAGGTTGTTGTTCAAAGAACATCCTATCTATATTATTTCTTTCATGCAAGTGCATATCATTTTCATGGTCGAGCAAATATTGTTCTAGTGGATCAGTAGGAGGTACGGCAATAGAAGCAAGACCAATTATTTCATCCTTACTGGGCAATTCTTTATTACGAGGTTGCCTACGAAACTTAGAGAAATTAAACAAATGAGACACATCACCAAAATTAACACTGATGGTTTCTTTCTTGCAATCTATCTTAGAATTAATAGTGTTGAAGAAAGGTCTACCAAAGATAATGGGACAAAAATCATCTTGTGGGGAACCAAGAACTAGAAAATCAGTAGGGTATTTTATCTATCCACACAAGGAGATGAACATCTCTAACAATCCCAAGTGGTGTCATAGTATCTCTATTAGCAAGTTTAATAGTGACATCAATATCTTCTATTTCAACAGGTGTTATTTCATTAATAATTTCTTGGTAAAGAGTAAAAGGAATAGCACTGACACTAGCACCCATATCACATAAGCCATGATAACAATGATCTCCTATTTTAACTGAGACAACGGGCATGCCGACAACGGGTTTATTTTTGTCTTTAGTAACGGGTTTGGCAATTCTAGCAGCTTCATCACAGAAATAAATAACATGCCCATGAATGTCATCGACCAAGAGATCTTTAACCATAGCAATACTAGGTTCTACCTTAGTTTGTTCAGAGGGTCTAGATGCTCTAATATTACTTTTGTTAACCACTGTTGAAACCTTAGCATGTTCCTTTATCCAAATAAGGAAAGGTGGGTTTTCAATATAAGCAGTAGGAACAACTGGATCAACATTGTAAATGATAGTTTCATACTTAACTATAACTGGTTCCTCAATTTTTTATTTAATAGGCGGATGATATTTAAACCACTTCTCCTTAGGGAGATCAACATGAGTAGCAAATGATTCACAAAAAGAAGCTACTATTTCCGAGTCAAGTCCATATTTAGTGCTAAAATTATGAAAAGCATCGGTATCCATAAAGGTTTTAACACAATCAAACTAAAGTTTTATACCTGACTCCTTACCTTCGTCGAGTTCCCAATCTTCAGAGTTGCGTTTAATTCTTTCCAAAAGATCCCACCTGAATTCAATAGTCTTCTTCATAAAAGAACCAGTACAAGAAGTATCGAGCATGGATTGGTCATCACAAGAAAGCTGAGCATAAAAATTCTGTATGATAATTTCTCTTGAGAGCTCATGATTAGCGCATGAATATAACATTGATTTAAGCCTCCCCCAAGCTAGAGCGATACTTTCTCCTTCACAAGGCCAAAAATTATATATATAATTCCGATCACGATGAACTAGATGCATAGGATATTTTTTTGGTGAAATTCCAATTTCAATCGATTCCAATTCCAACCACCAATATCATCACATAGCCTATACCATGTCAATGCTTTTCCCCCCAAAGATAAAGGGAAAACCTTCTTCTTAACTTCATCTCCGTGTAAACCTGCAAGCTTAAATAATCCACAAACTTCATCCACATAGATTTGGTGCATATCAGGATGTAGTGTTCCATCTCCTGCATAAGGATTAGCTAGCAGTTTCTTTATCATACCCAAAGGAATTTCATAACCAATATTTTCAGTAGGTGCAGTAGGTTGAGGGGCAACTATTTGTGTTTCTGGTCGAGGTGAAGATACCCCGAACAAACCCCTCAAAGGATTGTTTTCCATAGTAACAAGTGACAGTAAATTTCAGCACGTAATATAAAATTTTCCTTACCAATCTCCACTTACCAAGAGCGCTTCACTCCCCAACAATGGTGCCAGAAAAGAGTCTATGACCCACAAGTATAGGGAATCAATCGTAGTCCTTTTGATAAGAAAGAGTGTCGAACCCAACGAGGATCAGAAGGAAATGACAAGTGGTTTTCAGCAAGGTTATTTCTGCGAGCACTAAAATTGTCGGTAACAGGTAGTTTGATAGCAAGATAATTGGTAACAAATAACAAGTAAAAATAGTAACAATAAGTGCAGCAAGGTAGCCCAATCCTATCTCTGATAATAAGTAAAACGTTCTCGAGGACACACTGGAATTTCATCTAGTCACTTTCATCATGTTAGTTTGATTCGCGTTCGCTACTTTGATAATTTGATATGTGGGTGGACCGGTGCTTGGGTGTTGTTCTTACCTGAACAAGCCTCCCACTTATGATTAACCTCTCTCACAAGCATCCGCAACTACGAAAGAAGAATTAAGAATAAATCTAACCATAGCATTAAACATATGGATCCAAATCAGCCCCTTACGGAATAGCGCATAAACTAGGGTTTAAGCTTCTGTCACTCTAGCAACCCATCATCCAATAAATACTCCACAATGCATTCCCTTAGGCCCAATGATAGTGAAGTTTCATGTAGTCGACGTTCACATAACACCACTAAGGGAATCACAACATACATATCATCAAAATATCGAACGAATATCAAGTTCACATGATTACTTGCAACATGACTTCTCCCGTGTCCTCAAGAACAAAAGTAACTACTCACACAACATATTCATGCTCAAGATCAGAGGAGTAATAAATATCATAATGGGTCTGAACATATAATCTTCCACCAAATAAATCGGCTAGCATCAACTACAAGATGTAATCAACACTACTAGTCACCCACAGGTACCAATCTGAGGTTTTGATACAAAGATTGAACACAAGAGATGAACTAGGGTTTGAGATGAGATGGTGCTATTGAAGATGTTGATGAAGATTGGCCTCCCAAAGATGAGACGATTGTTGGTGATGACGATGGCTACGATTTCCCCCTCCCGGAGGGAAGTTCCCCAGGCGGAATCACTCTGCCGGAGGGCAAAAGTGCTCCTGCCCAAGTTCCCCCTCAAGACGGCGGCGCTCCGTCCCGAAAGTCCTCTCCTTATTTTTTCTAGGTCAAAAGACCTTATGTACCAGAAGATGGGCACCGGAGGTGGGCCAGGGCCCCCACTACCCACCAGGGCGTGCTAGGGGGGAAGGCGCGCCCTGGAGCCTAGAGGGCACCTAGGTGGCCCCCTCCGGTATTTCTTTTCTCCAGTATTTTTTATATATTCTAAACTAATTCTCTGTAAAATTTTAGCTTATTTGGAGATGTGCAGAATAGGTATCTCTGACATAGCTTTTTCAGGTCCAGAATTCCAGCTGCCGGTATTCTCCCTCTTTGTGTAAACTTTGCATATTATGAGAGAAAAGGCATTAGAATTACTCCAAAAGGTGTTATAATGAATAAAAACGCTATAAATAACAGTAGGAAAACATGATGCAAAATGGATGTATTAGTGTCTTCAACTGTTATTGGGCAGCAATTGTTTCCTTTCTACCTCTTTTTGCAAACATGGCTATCAATTTCACCTCGTTGCTATTGCAACCTTTTGGTGAACTGCACAAATCACTTTTTTCTTAAGCGTGTTTTGTGCAGTTTTGCCAAAATGTCACACGGGCAACATTTCTACATTTCTGTGGGACTGCAGAAAGGGAGATTGGTTTTGCTATCCTTCTCATCCAACTCCGAGCCTAATCTTCTCCAACAAGTAGTTAGTCTTAAAGAGAGATTGCGGAGGTGATCGGCTTCTATTTGTGTGTATTATGTTTCATCATCTAGTTCCACTATTATTGTAATTACACTTACTGAATATCTTTGCAAACAGGAATGATCAGCTCGATTTTAGTGGAACTGCACAAAATGATCGGATTGTGATGTCCTCCATACACCTCTTTCTTGGCTATAGAGCTGCGTGAAACTAGCTGCCAACCAATGAACAATGTGGCCAGGAAATGGAGCCATGCCTACGAACAACATTAATCAATTTTTTATTTTTCTTTATTTGTACACCTTCTCACAACTTTGTCTTCAATTGTGATGTGAATATTGGCGTTGATCTGCGAATCATTGAGATGCATTAGCAGCCATGGTAGTTTCATTTGTATTTGATGGAATGTTGTAGTGAGACAACCTTGAGGCAAGAGGACACATGAATCCTAAGTTGAAACCTTTTTTGTGGGAACCAAAGTTGAAACCTTCATAGCATTACAGTACAATTTCATTATGCTGGAAAATTATGCGTACATATAAACAAATCCTGAAAGATTGATAGCAATGCCAGAAACCATTCAACTTCATTTTGCCGACATGTGGGACATCCTTCATCCGCCTCCACCTGCCATGCACCAATATTGAGTGCACAACTGCAGGGGAAATTCACCCCGGTCGTTGCGCCGCAGTAATAATGACTAGTGAGCAGTCAAATCACAGAGCCCCACCTTCGCCACAATAAGTTGCTCGGACAAAGCAACCATCATTTCAGTCTTCGTTGAATCCGCTCGTACTCCAATATTCCTAGAGTAATAAGTTGCTCAGACGAAGCAACCATCACTTCACCTTTCCCACAGTAAGTACCTCCTTTTTTATTCTAGAAACCCCCACACGCGAATATTGGACGGTAGCAGCACAACATCATGTGTACTACTAGTACAACCCAATTCAAAAATCGAAACCAACCAATGAACTACTAGATGGTGAGCATTTGCTGGTATCATGTACTCCCTCTGTCCATCTATATAGGGCATAATGCATTTTTGAGACTAACTTTGACCACATGTTCGAACAGTATAGGACATGCAAGTTGCTCAAAGCATACTGTCAATTTCGTACGTGAAAGGATCTTCCAATGATATCATTTACAAATTATATAAAATCTTATCAGTAGTCAAAGGCAATCTCGAAGAATACATTAGGCCCTATATATATGGATGAAGGGAGTAGTATTAATCGCAACGCATGCATGCATGAGGAGTACTACAAGAAACAAGAACGTTTTACATGCATTGGTTAATTATATCTTAATCATTGCACTTAACAATTTAATGCGCTTTGAAATCTAAACATGTGAATGTGACCAATAAATTTGAGACTGACAAAATGGTACTCCCTCCGTACCAGTGTGGAGTAGGATGGTTGACGGGATTAGCAGAAAGCAAAGCGCCTTTTTAGCGGGGATTTGCATCATTCTATGAAGGTGCAAAACCAAGTGTTACTACTACACCAAACAAATTCAAAACAAGAAACTGGACCCACTCACAGCATGGCACGACATGCTTGTCTCATTTGGTCCGTCGGTCAAAGCGCTTCCTCTTCTTGGCATAACAATAGAGTACAATAATTTTTTTAGAATGCTCTTGGCATGTCGCTAACATGTGGGAGCGAGTGCGAGTAAACCAACCTCAATAGACGGCAAAATCGCCAGCCTGCCACACTTTGAGAGAGACGAGGAGCGAGAAGCGATATGGGCTGGTGGATATACTATAACTAGGTGTTGCACGGAGGCCGAGGAATATGGTGAATGCATGAGGTGGCCATGTATGATGTAACTACACTGGGCTGCCGTGTTTTGGACTCTTTCGGTTAAATGTGGAGAGATTGGGTTGATTTTATATCACTGAATAATACAAAATATTATGAGTGCAGATGCTCCACCGCGAGGTTCCTTGCTCCTTCTCGATTGTCTGAAATCTATGTTCTTCTGCTCTTTTTTATGCGAGCTTTGTTCATCCTTTTGCCGACAAGCGGGACATCCAGCGTCAAGGTGCATGTGTCATGCAAGAAAATGGAGATAAGCAGTGCGTAAGTGAGTCATACACTTCGATGGCACGTACGCAATATTTTTTCTCCTCGATGGCACGTGAATCATGCACGTACTCAATGACGGAGCATGGGATGGTAACCGTGGACATGGTCGGCCCTTTTTGGAGAGAGTACTAAATAACTTTGATGTGTCCCGTCAACACACAGAATGATGAGAAGCTTGCTTACTATGCCCTCTTCCTCGTCCATGCGCGCACGATGGCTCGTAGCATGAGGAGAAGCTTTTGCTTACAATAGTGGGCTTTGTACAAGTGGTGGACGTGCAGCAGTTCATTCGGTGTCAGATTGCCAGAAGTATATATTGTAGTACCATCATCATTGTTCGACTTCCGGAAGAGGAGAAGAGCCAAGCGCAAGGTCACCTACTCACCTTAGTAGTACTATAGCCAAAGTTGTGCCACCTTTATAAAGCATGGTTAATAATATAGGCGGCTCTTGCAGCAGCACATCATTTAGAGCAAGTACTCCCTCCATTTATTTTCTTTCATTTGTAGGATTCTTAAAACACAGGAATAGGAAAAATAAAGGATTGGAGTGGCATGTCCACTTAAATCCCATAGCATTAGCACAGTGTTTGATGCCATAGGAAAAACAAAGGAAGTGAAGAAAAAAAGTTGGAGTGGATGCTAGATTGCCAATGAACACATGATTTCATAGGAAAAATTCCTATAGCATTCAATCCTATGAATCAAACGACCAATGCAGGAAAATTATCAGGGGGTCTCTCCAGCAGTGTTCCTCGGCTCGCACCTAGCATCACGGGGGCCGAACTCGGAGTCATTCATCAGGTACATGTGGCATCTCAGATCTGGACACAAGGTGACGTACACCGTCAAGGTCCATTAAGGATAATGTTGTGCTCAAAGTCGGACGTACACGGTCAAGGGGTCAAGGCGGACGCGACCTCTCACTACGTCGGCCATTGAAGCGGCGCCGGCCGAGGGCGCCGCCCACTGCACTCCCGGTTGTACCCGCCTCCTCGTCGCATTTAGGCACCTACATTTAAACCTGCGTGGAATCCGAGAAGCCCACTCTGGACACATGTCCGTTCAGGAGTGGGATGCCGGCCAAGCTCCTCCTTCCACCACTTTCTCCACTCTTTCGATGGCATCCAACGAGCAGGAAGAGCAGTTCTCCGGCATAAAAGTCGTCTGGGTGGCCCGCAAAGCCCGATAGTTACGAGCGAGACAGCTCGCTGCTCCACCTACCTCGCCTAGCCCGACGGAGCCAGTTGCTGCCCTAAGCCAGCGCGTGGTTCTGCAGCTGGCCGCTCCAATCCAGCTCGAGGAGGAGTGCCGAGTTGCTCCATGCCGGCGTGTCAAGGAGCACGGTGGCATGGGCATCGTTGCTGCCCTCGACGACGTCGCGTCATACAGCACCTCCAGTGCCTGCAACTGCGCCATCCTCCATCGACACGCTCATAGCCGCGCCATGCAAGCAGAAAAAGAAGCCGCCGCTGATGTCGATGAGGTGACGCGGCTACGTGGCTACCCGGATTTCGACGAGGTGATGGCCAGCACGTCCCCGCCCGCCACCATCATCGAGGAGAAGTAGAACACGAGAGGCCGCCGCCGATTGTATCCTACGAAGGCCACCGCCGAGGCGAAGCCGGCGTAAACAACCGGTGTCTTGCACGATTCTTCTTCAGCCGGATGCTGGAGGAGAACAAAGAGATCGGCCGGTGACCATTTAGATTAGGTATATTAATTCTACCTTTAGCTCCGAACTAGCATAGCTTATTTGATGTAAATGTAATGAAATCCGTCATGTTTATATGAAATCTGGCCGTGTTTGCATGAATTTCATTCAAAATGTATGCAGCTATGGTTGGATGGCATCCTCCTGCATCCGTGTCTGCTCTCACGCACGCGCGCATGCATAGACACACATTTGCCTCAGCGTGGAAGATACTAGTAGAATATAGATGCATGAGTAGGGAGAGCGGTTGGGATGGGACATCGGGGTTGCTGGAGGTCGTCGGTGGTCCGCGGCATCGCCACCGTGGTGTGCAACCTTGCCCTTGTGGTGACCACCATCGCTGGAGTGGGACGACAGACTCCTTCTCCGACAACACCGCAAAGTGCATCACCACTGTTGTTATTGCCAGGACGCGGCGGAAGAACGATGTCCTTCATTCCGCAGGTGATGGCCATTACCGCGCGCTCATCTAGATGGCTCGGTAGCTCATGAAGCAGCACCAACAACATGCCTTGTGCGTCTAGTACTCCATTGCAGTCGTAGTTGCTACATGTGCAACTCAAGTTGCAGTTGTAGGTGAGTACGGCGACGCTGCACGGCCATCTATCAATAGTGGCTGGTATGAGGATGACATCGCCATGTGCATCCTGTTTGTACTTAAATTCATGAAGAGTATAAACATGTTTACGTACAACCTGAGTGGATTCCTCCAGTGGTCATCACATGTGTAGTGTCATGCAAAGCTTCATTTATTAGGTTATAGACTCATTTTGTCTTGGTATGTGTGATGTTACTCATAGAATTAGTAACTAGCTAAGTTACCCAATTTACCTCTCTCCTCATTAACTAATTGCCACATAGGCAAATTTGCTGAGTTGGACCCGATGTTACTCTTGAAGTTAATCCCACTGTGGTTAGTCTTAGGTCTTGTTCGGTTCAACCTCCTCCCAAGGGGTTTGGAGAGGATTGGAGGGGAATTTGGCTTATACATGATTTAATCGCCCACAATCCCTATTAATCCCCATTAAAACCCCTTGAACCGCACAGGCCCTTAAGATTAAAAATGACCGGGATTACAGAGGACAGGGTACAAACTTCACGGATTTAAAGGTGAGGGTTTGTTTGCGACTAGCTCTACAACCTCAAGTTTTATAAATCGGACTTCACTCTCCCCTCATGCACACGTGCGGGTACACTCACGATGGAGCAATTTGCACATGAAAAGGCAGGTAACGTGACAATTCGACACATCTAGTTGTCCACTTAATGTGGGGTCCGGGACCAAATGTCAGCCATACCAAGTGCAACCTGAACGTGGTGGTGCGGTTATTGATCGAGTTTCTTTTTACTGGTACGTTAAATGAAAATATGGCTTCGCGCGTATTCAATTTAAAATGACCGCTACAGAGAGAAAAACAATTACTACTCCACTTCGGGACTTGCTTGCTAGGGTTGCTCTTCTTCTCACTCTCTCACCCTCTCCATATCTAAACAAGACGGCGGTGTCCACTCTCTCTCTCTCTCTCTCTCTCTCTTCTCACCGGCTGTCACAGATCCGACCGGATCCCTTTAGCTGGGTAGGGAGGAGGTGCAACGTTGACGCGGTCACCGGTGGCGAGGGAGGAAGCTGATGCGTGCCGTCTTCTCTAACATGGCACCGGCGTGGGAGGTCCTCCGCACCCTTGCTCCTTGCCGCCGTGTTGGCAGATCCCACCGCCTGCCTCGCCACATCCCGTCGACCAGAGGTATAACTTCTTTTAGAACCGGCCTTGTTCTAATGGCCCAGCTCCCCATGTCGTTGCATCCATTTTTTTCATCAAGTTAGGATTGCTCCCCACGTCGATGCATCCTGCATGTGGATATTCTTCTAGTATTACAAAGCTCCCCATGTAGCTAGCTCCGTCGTCTTGTTGAACACTCAAACACGACCTAAATTTTTACTATTAGAGGAAAAAAGGTACTGTAGATACTAGCTAACGAACCGATCTCTTGGTTGGAAAGGGAAATAAAGTGGGGTTGGGGCGAAGTACTTGTAAGATGCTGGCCTGACCGGTCTCTTGGTCGAAAAAGGACAGAAAGTGGGGGGGGGGGGGTTCGGTCGACAATTCAACCAAGAATGACCACATCTAGATTTCCTGTGGTCACATAGCACTACTGCAGGATGCTGCTAACATGACACTACGATCAGAGACCCTTTGACAAAACCGTGTGTGATGCATTAATCGCAAACGGTGATGTAAAAAAACCGTCAAAAAAGATGCAAAACGTTTGCGATGGCGGAGCCATCAAACACGGTTCTGATTTTTGTTGCGTGTGTGATGCAGGGCATATGGTTCAGTTTAATTAACTGTTTGCGATGAGGAAGAAGAACAGAAACGGGCAACCAGATGAAGGCGTGTGCGATATACGGCATACAGTCACTCAGATGAACTGTTTGTGATGAGGCGAAACATCAGAAATGGGCAGCCAGATGAAGGTGTGTGTGATATACGGCATACAGTTCACTCGGATGAACTATTTGTGATTAGGCAACACAAAAGAAATGGTCAGCCAGATCAAGGTGTGTGCGATATACGGCATACGTTTCATTGCGATAAACTGTTTGTGTTGAGCCAAGAGAACAGAAATGTTTCGCATAAACAAGATGTGTGTAATACGCGGCAAACATCCAATTACATAGGTGGCTAGTACACACATGACATTTCCACACACCAAAGTAAACTATTACATGCATAATTAACTAGGATAAACGATCATCTGATCATCATCTACTTCTTGTGCTAACTCGATGTTCCTTCTATGGTAAGTTTCCATTAATTGATGGCGTTTTATGAACACGCCACCGTTTCCCGTCATTTCCTCACTTGTTTCCCGCCACCCAGCGATATTGCGCATAAACCTAGGCAGCGTGCGACGCACGGAGGCAACAAGCACAGCCTGTAGCACATCCACCTTTTCCAAGCATGCCATCCCACCAAAGCGTCACCTCTGCCATCAACCTCGTCGATGAGGAAAACGAGAAGGCGCCATGGCCCATCGAGGCCGAGCCGTTCCCCGGCAACGCGATGGACGACACCGTGATGCGCGTCAGCGCCGAGAGGCTGCAGCTCGCCACACAACATGATCGATGGTGCGCCGCAAAGCAAGCTAGGCACATCCGCGCCGATAGGCTGCGGCTCGCCGCACGGCGAGACCGTTGGAGCGCCGCAGAGCGAGAGGCGCGGCGCGCCGCACAGCAAGAGCGGATCCATCGGCGCTTGCCTGCTGTCGACAGGGCGTCGCAGCTGGGTACACGTCCCGTCAGTACCCCCATTCCTCACCAAGAGTGGGCAGGGGCTCTCTGTGCCGTACTTGCACCAGAGGCCGGCCACGCCGTACTTGCACCAGACGCCCGTCGCGCCGTTCGCCTTGTCCGCGGCCCGCTCGATGCCAACGCGCTGGTTGGTAGGCTCGACTGCCTCCTTGGCCCAGGTATCCACCTGGGCGTAGTAGAGGAACATGGCCGTCGCGTCCTCGAGCTGGTGATCTCCGATGAAATAGCCAACTTGGAGCTCGAGATCGCGCTCCAGATGTACCGTGAGCGTGTCGACCGCTTGGACGAACGCTTGCACGAGTTCAGGCAGAGCCAAGAGCTACCGTATGCAAGGGCTGCTGGTCATGGTCTCATGGACGCGTTTTATTTTGTTGAGTCGTTTCGATGTGGATAGCTATGTATTAACAGCAATCATAATATTGCTCTTTTTATTGCTCTGTTTCAATGTGTGTACTCTGTTTTCCGTTCTTATATGTTCTATTTCAATGTGTGTATATACGCTTTCCATTCTGTATATGTGGATGATAACAGCTAGATACAAATTAGTATATAAAAACAGATAGAAAATGGAATTCATAATATATATATTAATTGTTCATTAGTTCATCACAGAATATATATAATATCATCACATATACGTGATGATACTTAACTACTAGGTACAATGCATAAAATTGAAAACAAACAATACTAAAACTAATAATCCCTCCTGGGGGCAGTATTCCGGCAGCCACTCGCCAGCAGCTCCCTGGTGCGTGGCGTCTTCCCAGCATGGAGGCAGTACTCCGCCTCCTCCACCTCGCAGAGCTTGACGTACCGATCTGCCTCTTGCTGGCGGACGAACATGAACGATCTTGCCATTTTGTTGGGCGCCCACCAGAGCTCCTCGTCGGTGGCACACTGGAGCTTATCGGCCCACCTCCACGCAGCAATGAGGCGCCTAGCGCATTTGACCTTCCTCACGAAATACCCATCTTCGTACACCTCCTCCGCACGACGACGCGCCTGTCCCCAAAGCTCCACCGCCTCCTTTTTCTAGGCGGCATCACGGGCTTCACAGGCCGCCTGGTACCTGGCTTCCTTCTCCGCCATCTCCTTCTTGAATGCCACTTGCCTTGCTTTCTTAGCCGGCGGCAGCGACTTCCACAAACAAAGATTGTACTGGCCCCAAAACCAATCCAAAGTTGGGGGGTCCGGCGCAACCTCGTCTGGCGGCGTGTAGGGGTCCTCCTCGTCGCTGCTCTTTGACTGAGCGTCCTCGGGGGGCGGCGACTCCTCGTCGACGCGTGGGCAGACCGGCGGCGCCATGGCAGAGATTTGAGAGAAAGAGAGAGAGAGAGAGAGAGAGAGAGAGAGAGAGGGCGAGCGAGGGGAGGATGTAGATGAGAATGCAGGCGGGACGACGTGAACAAGGTAGTATTTATTGGCGGCTGTAACATCCCCAGATGTTCACCCTGCCATCAAGCTAATTAATTGGCAATGTCATCATTTTTTTCACTAAGTCAAAATGCCACTTGTCCCAAATCCAACTTCAAGTTCATATTCTAAATTGAAGTCAAATAAATATTTCTTCAAACTACAAAACAAAAGTGTACAAAAGTGTTCATAATTTTGCAAATTTCAATAAGTAATTGTCAATTTGAAACCAAGTTCATTTGACTCACAGATAAATCCCAAGGAAATTAACAAATGGTCCAACAACAATTAAAATGGCCCCTTTCAAAATAAATAAATGCTTAAACATTTCCAAATAAAAGTAAACCTTGTGTGTATCCTCATAGTGGTGCCTTGTATCTATATGCCAAGTCCCACATCTAGCAAGAGTAATTTGCTAACTAGACTAACTAGAAAACAGTAGAAAATAAAAGCAGGCAGGAGAAAGTGGATAAAAGGGGAAAAGGCCACAGGCCACTATGCTTTCGGCCTGCAGCTACAGTACCTAGCCCAGCCCACCACCTCACCTCTCCCTCTTCCTCTGTACAGGGAGGCAGTGGCTATGCGTGTCGGCCATCCACGCCGCCCTGGCCGCTGCTGTCGCCGTGTCGTGCATCCGGCGAACCCCCGTGATGGATAAGAAGGCCCCCGACAGCTTTGACGAACCCTAGCCCATGAAATTCCCCTCTCCCACTGGCGTTTCTCCTCTGAACCTCGTGCCCGAGCCACTGTCGCCGTCCACGCGGCCACTGACCTCGTCGGCGCCCGAAAAGTTATCCAGGAGCTGCGCGGTGGACGTCTCCTTTGACTAGGCCCACTGGTTCGTGCGGGGAGCCGCCGTACGCTCGGGATCGAGCCGGTCGCCCGCCACGGCCGTCGTCTCTCGCCGTCGAGCTCGTCGCAACCGGTCGTCCCCGCGCCACCAAACCATGTCTACAAGCTGCGTGGTGAGCTCCTCGACCGTTTCCCCTCATTTGCCCTCTCGATCTGTGTCGTTTGTTGCTGCTCCCGTGCCCATACGCGGTCGCCATGGCTGGAGTCCGAGCTCCTTCTGTTGCTACTGCTCTACTGTGCCTGCGCTGCTCCTGCTGCCGTTAGCTACTGCTCTAAGCTGCCACTTGCTGTTGCTTAGCCACTGCCGCCCTGCTGTTGCTGCTTCTGGCCATGGCTGAAGCTGCTGTGTGCGTGTTGTGTGTGTGTACGTGCAGTGAGTGTGTGTGGCTCCGGCCGAGCCCGCCTCCGACTGGCCACGCCCTTACCTGCTGCTGCAGCCCCATGACCACCACCCGATGCGCCGCTGCACGGGCTCTCCAACGAGCCTAGCCCCGCCCGCTCCCATGGCCGGGAACGGCCGATCGGTGATGTACACGCTGCTCTGAAGCCGCTGCTCTGCTGCCGAAGTTACTGTAGCATCCGCACTGTAGCGATGGCTAGCTTTGCAACTATTACACTGACTAGCCCTCTTGACAGCCTCTAAACAGTCAGCTAACAAAAGTTAATATGAGTAAAATTCATTTGGGCAGATAGTACACATGACAAACTTCATTTTACCCCATTGGACGAAATCCATTTGATGTATGGATTAAATCCTATGAAAATCACAAAATGCTACTTTCTGTTAACAGAAAAACAAAAAAAAAGATTTACTGCCATAGAAATTTTAGAGCAGAAAATAAACAAAGTACAGGGATCTAATAGAGATGCAATTGATACCATCTTGTAGATCACAGGAAAGTGATCAATATTGGTATAAGGCACTAATCCATAGGATGTACAGAACAATAGCAATAGCCTCTGGAAAACAGCTAAGTGATGTTCCAAACTGATGAATTCCCGGAATTAACCAAATTTCAGTAAATCCAGAAAATCAATAAAACTTCGGAAATTCGCAGAAAATTAACCGTAGCTCGGATCGAAAAACTTTCTACATGAATGTTCATCAGGACGACGAGATGAATCTGAATGCGCAGTCCGTTCGTCTGCCACGTGCCCCTAGAACAGCGAACATGCAATCGTCTCCTCTCTTTCATCTGTCTGAAAAATGCCTAACTCCGGGAAAACTTTCCCGGATGTTTTCCCCCTTCACCTATATTGTGTAGCACCGCGTTAGAACACCCCTAGCACCGCTTGTCGTCTTGTCCTACTTAGTATTGCATATGTTTGCTGTGTATTTATCTGTTTCCTCCCCCTCTTCTTTCTCGATGGAGCCCTGTACCGACGCAGTCTCCGAGACCGACGCAGCTCCGGTGATTGGCTACCCTACTGACGACCTTGCCCTTGCCGCAGAGCAACCAGGCAAGCACCCCCCTATTGAGCATTTCGATATCGCCCAATCTCTTCTCTCTTATGCTTGCATTTGAAGTTACTGCTGCTACTGTTGTCCTATATCTACTGCATAGCCTGATTATTGTAACTTGCTTTGTTACCTTCCTGCTTATCCTAAACTGCTTAGAATAGGCTGGGTAGAGCCTTATCAGAGACCCACTTGTCCCGACTGCACCGCTGGATTATCAGAAGACCCAAACAACGGGATTGAAGATCAGGACCCGACACCGCACGTCAATTCCCCCTTAGTAGCCGACACTACTGGGTTACTATCGAGTGCCGAGGGTGATACCTCATCAGCACTTCTAATGATAACCTTGTAGGTTAGTTAATCGGTCGTGGTAAGCGAGGGTGATTCCTCCTACACCACCCCCGATAACGACGTCGTCGTGCAACGCTTCAAGTGTGGACCTCGAGGGTGATTCCTCCTTCGTTCACCTTGACGGTAACATCAGAGGGAATTCCATCGAGGGTGATTCCTCAGGGTTCCCCCTTGGTGTTAGACACACGGATACCGTTGATACTATGACTTTACACTGAAACATGAAACTAAAGACGGGTCGGCCCTGAGGGGTACCCGCGCGAGCTTAATAGCGAGAGATGTGGAATCGGGTGGACCTGGATGGTGCCCGAGGGTTGAACACAAGGCGTGGCCGGGCATTCCTCACCCTTGCCGCAAGTCCTCGAGACGGGGCGATGGGGTCACATCTTTCGTGAGTCTCTGCTCGTTACCGCACTGCCAACACACTAACGGTTTGGATATTTGATCCGAGGGGCCTCTAGCCTGATAGCACTAACCATCACGTGGGCATTGTATGGGCGTTCTGCATCGTATACTTCAGCCGGAGCTTAATGGACATCAGCGACTGAGTGGCGTGCGCCGAGTTGGACTGGTTACGCAACTGCGCTTGTATTAAGGGGTTGCTAGGTCTGCTCTCGGCCGCGTTCGCAATGTGCAGGAGTTCCCGGGGCGATGGCCCAAGACCCCTGGGGGCATAGGTTTAGTCCGGCGTGCTGACCTCTCTGTTAGGTATTCGATCGGGTTGCGGTGTATCGTTTGGACGAGGCCGGGCATGACCCAGAAAAGTGTGTCCGACCGGAGTTAATCGAGCGTGGTGGGTAAGTTGGTGCACCCTTGCAGGGAAGAACTAAACTATCGACAGCCTGTCCTACGGTAACGGACACTCAAAGTTGTATCCCGATCGGTACAACTAGAACTTGAGATGATAACTGGATAGTATGGCTCTGGGATTGCTTTCTCGCTGGGAGTCGAGAAAGGATCTCTGGCCGAGGTTGTTGATACACTACTACTACTTTACATTGTGTAATCTGCACTCTTCTAATGCTGCAAGACCGATGAAGATGCTTGAAGATGCTAGTCTTCGATAGGACTAGGTTTTCCCCCTCTATTCTGGCATTTCTGCAGCCCAGTCCACATATACAGCCCCCTTTGAAAATGTTGCATATGTAGTGTAGATCCTTGCTTGCTGAGTATTTCGGATGAGTACTCCTGCTTGCTTTATTTTCTTTTTCTCCCCATATCCATTTGACGCCACCAGATGATGGAGCCCCTGAGTTAGCTGCCCCCGTCGACGACTATGGCTACTACTACTACCCTCCAGGCGAGTACTACTACGAGGAGCCGACGGACAACCAGGAGTAGGATTCGGAGGGTCCTAGGCAGGAGGCCTATGCCTTTCGATCGTAGAATTTTATTTTGCCCCGCCTTTATAAAGGCTTATCTCTATTTCTGTAATATATCTATACCCAGATATCTGATGCTTCCACTGACACTTGTATGCCATCGAGCTATGTATTCTAGCCCTTGAGGCCCTGGCTTGTAATATAAAGCTTGTATGAATTTATTTATGTTTTAGAGTTGTGTTGTGATATCTTCAAGTGAGTCCTTAGGCTTGATCGTGTGCATTTACGTGTATGGTTAGTGCACGATTAAGCCGGGGTCGTCACAGGTTGGTATCAGAGCCGACTGCCTCTAGGAACCCCCCCTATCCAATTCCTTGGCCGAAGTTGAGTCTAGAAACCGAAAACTGTTTTACTAACATGGCTGTGTGGCTTACGGGCCCACACCGCCAATTGTGTGGTATTAGGATCTTTTATTCCTCGTCTATACTCTGGAACTCTGATCTCTCTTCTCTTTGGGTTAAATGATTTTGCTAACTCTGGCATTAGGTTCTCGTAACCACTCCATCCCGGAGAGCCCCTTCACCATAGATGATCGACTGTTTCATCAGAAGACTCTGAAGATACTCCTCGATGATTCCCGAGACCATGTGCCCACTGCTTTGCAGTTCCTGACCACCGATAAACTCCGATGGATAACTAATTGCAACTGTCGCTCATATATTCATTCCAGTTACTTTCGGGTTCTATCCGATATATTGAAATACTATCGGACATTTCGAGAATTCTCTGAACCTACTGCCTTGCAGTTCCTTTCCGCCTGAACACACCTACGAATAAATCCTCATACTTACACGAGGTCCGTTCATCCCCAGTTGTTCATATGTCTCACAAAATTCTTTGAAGTGCAATTCGATCTCCCGAAGATCCTCTGCAACCTAGTGCTCCCGAAAGTCTTGACTGTCTGCATTATGGTTAAATCCATATGTCTCGCAATATTCATTAGCATTCTTTGTCATTGTCGTTCCGAATCAATTGATTCAATATGAATGAGAATAGTCCCTATCATCCATCGATTCTTAGAAACTTTCCTACCAGCTCAGTCACCATTCCGGACATGAGCTGGTTCTCGGCCAATCCAGCATTGATTGATTATCCAACTAAGCATGTGCAAATCACTCATCCCTCTACCTAGGTGAACTAATTGCCACTCCTGGCTTTGGAAATCGTGAACTCTTTGAATTTTATACTTGGGTTGTTCAAGTGCTTCCTTAATCCGATGTGCTTGATACCTTAACCCGTTAGTTCTCACGGATCACTTGATTCCTTTTGTGGACAATTATCCGACCGATTCCTTTCTATTCTAAGAACCTTATCGGTTCCTCCCCCGTTGATATTGCCTTTGGCACTGAAGCATTCTCTACTTCTTGCCATCTGTATATCCGCCCTGCTTACATGTCACGGAAAGGCAGTACATTCCTTCTCCATATTAACTTGGGACTGACTACTGACCAGGACATGTCCCGTAACCATGGGTGGAGATCTCTACAAGACGGAACCCTAAAGTTGTCTATCTAGTTCTATTCAGCTTACTCATCTTTTGGGTCAGAGCGTCTGCTTCTGATCCTTCATTTTGGAAACCATAATTCCTCTGTATGTAAGCGTCGGATTATTCAAATGTTTCCATAAACCGATGCCCTTGCATTTCTTCTTCTTCTGGTTGAGTACCGCTACTCACGTCAAATCCTTTGTCGCGTCCCTGATCTTTTGGTGGATTAATATCCGACAGTATCCTTCATATTCAAACATCTTATGAGCTCTTCCCTTGGTATTTAGTACCTCCGGTAAATTGTATCATCTGCTTTGACTTCGATACTCTGCTTTCAAACTCGCATCCCTTGCTTTGGTTGATGGTTGTATGGATTCGTAAAATTGTCCCGATGGGTTGTATCTATGCTTCTGCCATCTGCGAGAACCTAGAAACTTCTACGAGTCATACACTTCTGGTGCTTCACCAGATAAATCTTCAGCACTACAATTTCTTCGAAAACGAGGAGTGAATGAAAAGTTACATTGAAGTAGTGGGAGTCGACCTTGAACCTTTGTGTTCATGCCCATGGACCCGATGTAGAACTTATCATGGAAACTGCTCGTAAAAATAATTATTTCCCTGGTACAAGTTCATCTTGTATCTATGAATTGATCCTTTGCAATCATGGTTCCGACCATATTTCCTCCTTGATTCCATTTCCCGGATAAGTTAAATACTTGTCTCTGCAGATCATTTCACCCATCCAACCTCTACTCCGATTTACCTTCCGGTATTACCCCTAGTACCTGTTACTGGGAAGTTTAATACCCCATCACATCATTCCTAGCCTGATCGGCTATATTTTTATCACGCCAACTTTTAACTGTGCTACCTGGTCCTTATGCCCGGAGCAACTTCCAGCAATGAGCTAAGCTTACGTCGATCTTCCTCATCTTGTCATTTCACCTCGAACAACAAGCTTGATTTTGAGCTTGTGTCGAATCCGTGGCTTCAATAACCTTTCACTTCATTCCCCCTTTGGCTAAGATGTCATCGCCGATCGATTTCATCTTCTTTAAATCTTTCTACAAATGTGTCGTGATCATCATCAACATTCTGAGCTCTTCCAGGATGTCAATTGAGTTCATGGCTAGAAATACCATCCCTGCCCCTCGATGATTTGAGATATCATCGATGACATCCTTGACTTCCTGCCAACACAGACCTGGTTGTGTTTGGTTAATCCTTACATTCCGAGATAATCTTGGAAGTGTTCCTTTGTATCTCTTGAGATCTTTCGATCCAACCCTTACTTGAAACACCATGTTATCGCTACCTCGGAGCATGACTATGGTATTCCGAATATCATTGAGAACAGTGAAAATGCAATGCTGCATGTCCTTTCATCAATTATCCAAACACCGTTGTATGGGTAAAACTCATAATTCCTTGCCCCTTTGTCTAAATGATTTTATACCTGGAGCCTTATCATGCATACCATGCTTTGCCTTCCCTTACGGAAGATATACTCCTGATACTAGGCTATAAACACACTTTCCTTTCAGTTGGCCTGATTAATAAACTAATCATAATTTCCTTTCCATTGTTTTGTTTAACCTTTCCAGCAATCTAGCTTATCTAAGCAGAAATAATTCTCTGCCTATGAAAACATCTCGGTCTACAACTCTGTCAGTGACACCCTGTTACTATTGTTGATGACATTCCGGTAACCACCGATGGACGAGAACTTTGCCTATTGGTCCGCCTCATTCAACGAGCAGGAAAATGGTTCTCTTTGTCCCTCGCCCTTGGTACCGATGTTGTTACCGACATAACTGACAGACTATTCTCTGACATACCTTGTTGTCATGACCAGTAAGATGTCACCATTCTCCCTACTTTTGATCGACAACCCCCCACAGTTCCACAGGATCGGAACCTGACTCTCCTGTACATCTTTGATTCCGAAGTATCCTTTCCTCTTGGCCTTGTGTGTTACCACGAGTCACCCTCCAAGAGACAATCTATTCCCGATGCTCTGAACCCCCTTCTCACACTCTGTTCAGGTATCGATCGTTGGTCCATTCACTTGAAACTTCTTATTGTACCTTCATAATTTGCTCTCGATATTTTCTTAAGTTTCAACTCGAGAGATACTTCTGCCGCATTTCCTGAAATGTTCACCAAATAATTAACCCTATAAGGGTCAGTTCTCCTGAAGTTACTCTTTACTTTCCCACTTAAATCTTGGGACGAGATTTCTTGTAGTGGAGGAGATTTGTAACATCCCCAGATGTTCACCGTGCCATCAAGCTAATTAATGGGCAATGTCATCATTTTTTTCACTAAGTCAAAATGCCACTTGTCCCAAATCCAACTTCAAGTTCATATTCTAAATTGAAGTCAAATAAATATTTCTTCAAACTACAAAACAAAAGTGTTCATAATTTTATAAATTTCAATAAGTAATTGTCAATTTGAAACCAACATCATTTGACTCACAGATAAATCCCAAGGAAATTAACAAATGGTCCAACAACAATTAAAATGGCCCCTTTCAAAATAAATAAATGCTTAAACATTTCCAAATAAAAGTAAACCTTGTGTGTATCCTCATAGTGGTGCCTTGTATCTATATGCCAAGTCCCACATCTAGCAAGAGTAATTTGCTAACTAGACTAACTAGAAAACAGTAGAAAATAAAAGCAGGCAGGAGAAAGTGGATAAAAGGGGAAAAGGCCACAGGCCACTATGCTTTCGGCCTGCAGCTACAGTACCTAGCCCAGCCCACCACCTCACCTCTCCCTCTTCCTCTGTACAGGGAGGCAGTGTCTATGCTTGTCGGCCATCCACGCCGCCCTGGCCGCTGCTGTCGCCGTGTCGTGCATCCGGCGAACCCCCGTGATGGATAAGAAGGCCCCCGACAGCTTTGACAAACCCTAGCCCGTGAAATTCCCCTCTCCCACTGGCGTTTCTCCTCTGAACCTCGTGCCCGAGCCACTGTCGCCATCCACGCGGCCACTGACCTCGTCGGTGCCCGAAAAGGTATCCAGGAGCTGCGCGGTGGACGTCTTCTTCGACTAGGCCCACTGGTTCGTGCGGGGAGCCGCCGTACGCTCGGGATCGAGCCGGTCTCCCGCCACGGCCGTCGTCTCTCGCCGTCGAGCTCGTGCCAACCGGTCGTCCCTGCGCCACCAAACCATGTCTACAAGCTGCGTGGTGAGCTCCTCGATCGTTTCCCCTCATTTGCCCTCTCGATCTGTGCCGTTTGCTGTTGCTCCCATGCTCGTACGCGGTCGCCATGGCCAGAGTCCGAGCTCCTTCTGTTGCTACTGCGCCTGCGCTGCTCCTGCTACCGTTAGCTACCGCTCTAAGCTGCCACTTGCTGCTGCTTAGCCACTGTCGCCCCTGCTGTTGCTGCTTCTGGCCATGGCCGAAGCTGCTGTATACGTGCTGTGTGTGTGTACGTGCAGTGAGTGTGTGTGGCTCCGGCCGAGCCCGCCTCCGACTAGCAACGCCCTTACCTGCTGCTGCAGCCCCATGACCACCACCCGATGCGCCGCTGCACGGGCTCTCCAACGAGCCTAGCCCCGCCCGCTCCCGTGGCCGGGAACGGCCGGTCGGCGACGTACATGCTGCTCTGAAGCCGAAGTTACTGTAGCATCCACACTGTAGCGATGGCTAGCTTTGCAACTATTACACTGACTAGCCCTCTTGAAAGCCTCTAAACAGGCAGCTAACAAAAGTTAATATGAGTAAAATTCATATGGGCAGATAGTACACATGACAAACTTCATTTTACCCCATTGGACCAAATCCATTTGATGCATGGATTAAATCCTATGAAAATCACAAAATGCTACTTTCTGTTAACAGAAAAACAAAAAAAACAGATTTACTGCCATAGCAATTTTAGAGCAGAAAATAAACAAAGTACAGGGATCTAACAGAGATGCAATTGATACCATCTTGTAGATCACAGGAAAGTGATCAATATTGGTACAAGGCACTAATCCATAGGATGTACAGAACAATAGCAATAGCCTCCGGAAAACAGCTAAGTGATGTTCCAAACTGATGAATTCCCAGACTTACCCAAATTTCAGTAAATCCAGAAAATCAATAAAACTTCGGAAATTCGCAGAAAATTAACCGTAGCTCGGATCGAAAAACTTTCTACATGAAAGTTGATCAGGACGACGAGACCAATTTGAATGCGCGGTCCTTTCGTCTGCCGTGTGCCCCTAGAACAGCAAACATGCAATCGTCCCCTCTCTTTCATCAGTTTGAAAAATGCCTAACTCCGCGAAAACTTTCCCGGATGTTTTCCCCCTTCACCTATATTGTGTAGCACCGCGTTAGAACACCCCTAGCACCGCTTGTCGTCTTGTCCTGCTTAGTATTGCATATGTTTGCTATGTATTTATCTGTTTCCTCCCCCTCTTCTTTTTTGATAGAGCCTGGTACCGACGCAGTCTCCGAGACCGACGCAGCTCCGGTGATTGGCTACCCTACTGACGACCTTGCCCTTGCCGCAGAGAAACCAAGCAAGCACCCCCCCCCCCTTTTGAGCATTTCAATATCGCCCAATCTCTTCTCTCTTATGCTTGCATTAGAAGTTACTGCTGCTAGTGTTGTCCTATATCTGTTGCATAGCCTGATTATTGTAACCTGCTTAGTTACCTTCCTGCTTATCCTAAACTGCTTAGAATAGGCTGGGTAGAGCCTTATCAGAGACCCACTTGTCCCGACTGCCCCGCTGGATTATCAGAAGACCCGAACAACGGGATTGAAGATCAGGACCCGACACCGCACGTCACTTCCCCCTTAGTTGCCGACACTGCTGGGTTACTATCGAGTGCCGAGGGTGATACCTCGTCAGCACTTCTGATGATAACTTTGTAGGTTAGTTAATCGGTCGTGGTAAGCGAAGGTGATTCGTCCTACACCACCCCCGATAACGACGTCGTCGTGCAACGCTTCAAGTGTGGACCTCGAGGGTGATTCCTCCTTCGTTCACATTGACGGTAACATCAGAGGGAATTCCATCGAGGGTGATTCCTCAAGGTTCCCCCTTGGTGTTAGACACACGGATACCGTTGATACTATGACTTTACACTGAAACATGAAACTAAAGACGGGTCGGCCCTGAGGGGTACCCGCGCGAGCTTAATAGCGAGAGATGTGGAATCGGGTGGACCTGGATGGTGCCCGAGGGTTGAACACGAGGCGTGGCCGGGCATTCCTCACCCTTGCCGCAAGTCCTCGAGACGGGGCGATGGGGTCACATCTTTCGTGAGTCTCTGCTCGTTACCGCACTGCCAACACACTAACGGTTTGGATATTTGATCCGAGGGGCCTCTGGCCTGATAGCACAAACCATCACGTGGGCATAGTATGGGCGTTCTGCATCGTATACTTCAGCCGAAGCTTAGTGGACGTCAGCGACTGAGCGGCGCGCGCCGAGTTGGACTGGTTACGCAACTGCGCTTGTATTAAGGGGTTGCTAGGTCTGCTCTCGGCCGCGTTCGCAATGTGCAGGAGTTCCCGGGGCGATGGCCCAAGACCCCTGGGGCATAGGTTTAGTCCAGCGTGCTGACCTCTCTGTTAGGTAGTCGGTCGGGTTGCGGCGTATCGTTTGGCCGAGGCCGGGCATGACCCAGAAAAGTGTGTCCGGCCGGAGTTAATCGAGCGTGGTAGGTAAGTTGGTGCACCCCTGCAGGGAAGAACTAAACTATCGATAGCCTGTCCTACGGTAACGGACACTCGGAGTTGTATCCCGATCGGTACAACTAGAACTTGAGATGATAACTGGATAGTATGGCTCTAGGATTGCTTTCTCGCAGGGAGTCGAGAAAGGATCCCTGGCCGAGGTTGTTGATACACTACTACTACTTTACATTGTGTAATCTGCACTCTTCTAATGCTGCAAGTCCGACGAAGATGCTAGTCTTCGATAGGACTAGGCTTTCCCCCTCTATTCTGGCATTTCTGCAGCCCAGTCCACATATACAGCCCCCTTTGAAAATGTTGCATATGTAGTGTAGATCCTTGCTTGCTGAGTACTTCGGATGAGTACTCACGTTTGCTTTATTTTCTTTTTCTCCCCATATCCATTTGACGCCACCAGATGACGGAGCCCCTGAGTTAGCTGCCCCCGTCGACGACTACAGCTACTACTACTACCCTCCAGGCGAGTACTACTACGAGGAGCCGACGGACGACCAGGAGTAGGATTCGGAGGGTCCTAGGCAGGAGGCCTACGCCTTTCGATCGTAGAGTTTTATTTTGCCCCGCCTTTATAAAGGCTTATCTCTATTTCTGTAATATATCTGTACCCAGATATCTGATTCTTCCGCTGACACTTGTATGCCATTGAGCTATGTATTCTAGCCCTCGAGGCCCTGGCTTGTAATATAAAGCTTGTATGAATTTATTTATGTTTTAGAGTTGTGTTGTGATATCTTCAAGTGAGTTCTTAGGCTTGATCGTGTGCATTTGCGTGTATGGTTAGTGCACGATTAAGCCGGGGTCGTCACAGCGGGCGGAATCTAGATCGACGGGAACAGTACACACACCAGTCGTCGGAATTTACGAGTACTGTAGTTTGAATTACACACGATTCCCACAGCAAAATCCGTGTGTGAACTTAATAGCTGACGGTTTCCAATACAGAACCATGTCTGATTAATAACCCCCGCAACTCACCTTCCAATCCTCGAGGCGCGAAATAGAGTGCCAATCGTGTCGGGGCCGGTTGTCTTGCCAGATCTTTATATTTTCTTTTTTGAACACCAGATATTTACATCGTCTGATGATTTTTTAACTCGCACACAAGTACACAAAAATAAGTTTTTTCAAACCGTTATGGTTAGCCTTTGCATGTAGATGTAGTTCAAATTTGAATTACGGTCATTAAATGGCTAGAAAATCACTTAAATATCTTTAAAAGGTGAAATGACCCCTAGAATTTTCCAAATTTTCATATGACAGTTGTATTAGTGCATGTTAAACGTAGAAAAAATTTGAAGGTCGTAAGAGGAAGCTATCTCCCGTTCATCATCAAACATGCATTGTTCCCTCTCGGAACCACGAGCCTTCTAGTGAGTTGCTCCGGTTTATGAGGGGTGTGTGTCCAAACTTTCGTCGGACAGACCAATTTTTTTACCACATCATCTTGGTCGCATGATATTACATCAAGCAAGGTTTCATGTTTTTCGGATCATTTTTTAATTTTTTGGAATTAAAATGCCATGGCACTCCTTGCATGTGTCCATGCTGTGAGACCAATATGTTTGAAAATTCCTTCTAATTTACTGCACATGGAATTAACTCACACACAAGTAAACAAATATGATTTTTCAAACCGTTATGGTTAGCCATTGCATGTAGATGTAGTTCAAATTTGAATTACGGTCATTAAATGGCTAGAAAATCACTTAAATGTCTTTAAAAGGTCAAATGACCCCTGAAATTTTCCAAATTTTCACATGACATTTGTATTAGTGCACGTTAAACATAGAAAAAAATTTAGGGCGTAAGAGGAAGCTATCTCCCATTCGACATCAAACATGAATTGTTCCCTCTCGGAACCACGAGCCTTCTAGTGAGTTGCTCCGGTTTGTGAGGGGTGTGTGTCCAAACTTTCGTCAAACAGACCAATTTTTTTACCACATCATCTTCATGGCATGACATTACATGAAGCAAGGTTTCATGTTTTTCTGATCATTTTTTATTTTTTTGGAATTAAAATGCCATGGCACTCCATGCATGTGTCCATGCCGGGAGACCAATATGTTTGAAAATTCCTTCTAATTTACTGCAGATGGAATTAACTCGCGCACAAGTACACAAATATGATTTTTCAAACCGTTATGGTTAGCTGTTGCATGAAGATGTAGTTCAAATTTGAATTACGGTCATTAAATGGCTAGAAAATTACTTAAATGTCTTTAAAAGATCAAATGACCCCAAGAATTCTCCAATTTTTTACATGACAGTTGTATTAGTGCATGTTAAACGTAGAAAAAAATTTGAAGGCCGTAACAGGAAGCTATCTGCCATTTGTCATCAAACATGCATTGTTCCCTCTCGGAACCACGAGCCTTCTAGTGAGTTGCTCCGGTTTGTGAGGGGTGTGTGTCCAAACTTTCGTCAAACAGGCCAATTTTTTTACCACATCATCTTGGTGGCATGACATTACATGAAGCAAGGTTTCATGTTTTTTTGATCATTTTTTAATTTTTTGGAATTAAAATGCCATGGCACTCCATGCATGTGTCCATGCCGTGAGACCAGTATGTTTGAAAATTCCTTCTGATTTACTGCACATGGAATTAACTCGCACACAAGTACACAAATATGATTTTTCAAACCGTTATGGTTAGCCGTTGCATCTAGATGTAGTTCAAAATTGAATTACGGTCATTAAATGGCTAGGAAATCACTTAAATGTCTTTGAAAGGTCAAATGACCCCTGAAATTTTCCAAATTTTCACATGACAGTTGTATTAGTGCACGTTAAAGGTAGAAAAAAATTGAAAGCCGTAAAAGGAAGCTATCTCCCGTTCGTCATCAAACATGCATTGTTCCCTCTCGGAACCACGAGCCTTCTAGTGAGTTGCTCTGGTTTGTGAGGGGTGTGTCCAAACTTTCATCAAACAGGCCATTTTTTTTCCACATCATCTTGGTGGCATGGCATTACATCAAGCAAGGTTTCATATTTTTCTGATCATTTTTTAATTTTTTGGAATTAAAATGCCATGGCACTCCAGGCATGTGTCCATGCCGTGAGACCAATATGTTTGAAAATTCCTTCTAATTTACTGCACATGGAATTAACTCGCACACAAGTACACAAATATGATTTTTCAAACCGTTATGGTTAGCTGTTGCATGTACATGTAGTTCAAATTTGAATTACGGTCATTAAATGGCTAGAAAATCACTTAATGTCTTAAAAGGTCAAATGACCCCTGAAATTTTCCAAAATTTGACATGACAGTTGTATTAGTACTACAAATTTTCTCGTACATTTAAAACACCATCCATTGCCACTTTACTCCAAATTCGTCTTTCACAGCTAATAAAAAATATCAACAACATCACACACAGGTTTTTGTAGGAACCGTTTGCGATGAAAATTTCTGGGTCTATTTAAGTCTTCCTCCTCAAGCTTCACCGGATCGTCTGCTCCAGTGCCGGCAACCCCCGAATCCACGAATCTCGATCCCCATTCCTGCACCCCCTTCTTGCAAAGATGACGCCGTGGAAACGCTTCGTGAAGGCCCGTACGATGGCCGCGTCCTCCCCGAGCGCCGCTGCCTGCGCCGAGAGCACCGCCGCCTACGCCGAGAGTGTTGCCGCATCCGCATTGAGCGCGGCCGCATCCACCGAGAGGGAGTCTGCAGCAGCCGACAGGGCAGCTACAGCAGCCGAGATGGCTGCAGCTACTGCTGCGATGGCGGCTGCAAACGCCGAGGGCGCTCGAGCTGCCGTCCATGCCGCCGATGTCGCCCTGGCCCGAGTCGAGGCCATCCACGCCAAGATCGAGGACACACACGGCAAGTTATTCCAGGCCACCTCGGAATCCAGCATGCAACCCATGTCCTCATAATATCGCCGAGCAGGAGCTGGAGATGCAGGAGGCGGTGGAGATTGAGGAGCGTCGGGAGGAGGAGTTGCGCGTGGCCGAGGTCAAGGTAGAGAAGAGTCTGTCCGTCGAGAAATCGGCGGTGGAGTACCAACGCGAGCTCTGGCGCAGCCACTACTACGAGTACTACAACCTTGAGGGCGGCACCAAGGACGAGGACGAGAACGAGGATGAGGACGCGGTCGACTTCAGCAGGGGGGACGCGGAGTCCACCAACGGCGGCATGTCGCCAGGATAAGTCATCGACGTCTCATCTCACACCGGCGATGCATAGGCCGGTGCGGCGGCGGATTTGTTAAAATTATGCGTACTTAGGCTTTGTTTTTAATGCTGGTCTTTTGTTAGAGCAATGTTTAGGCCAACTGGCTCTGTTTAATTACTAAAATTGCTCGATTCAGTAAGTGTGGTCTGTGTGCTGTACGCTCTTTTGTGTGCCCAAATTAGCAAGCGATGTTAAATTATGCAATGACGTACCCGAGGAAATTTCCACCAAAATTTGAATTATCAAACTCATCCCATGCGCGTAAAGCAGAAGAATCGTTTGCGATGCACACAATCGTTCAAAGTGAATGGTGTCCGGCGGCACCCCGCGCAAAGTTTCCCTCCACGTTTCGAAATTTTTGGCCTACCGCCGAAATATCTACCCCCACCCCCCTTCCCCACCCCCTTTTCTCCTTGACCACAAGTCACATTTCCCCTGTTTCCTCCTTCCTTCCTTCCTTCCTAAGCTATAGCCGCTTCCTCGCTTGCTTCCTCGCTCTCGCCGTCTCGCATCCTACCGCCGGGGTCTCCATGGTCTTCTTCAATGACCTCTCCAGCGGTTCCTCCTCCTCCGACGACTCCTTCACCACCCGGGTATGCCTCTCTGCTCTCTCTCGGGCTATGAGTTGGAATGAAGGATTTTAACCCGGTGGTCGATTTGAGTTATTTCTTCCTCTTGTAGCTCCCAAGGACCATCAGTTGCAACAAATGGATTGGGGTGGCTGAAGATCTGTCTGCTCGTTGTCACCATCAATCTCCATGCGTGAAGCTAGTTGCGTTTGAATCTATGGACAGTGGGAGGAAGTTTCTGGCATGTGCAGAGAAGGTTAGACCCTCTTTCGTTGTTACAAATCATTTGTTAGATGTGATTCAGACACTGTCATGGTCCCAACCCATTCATACCACACCTTCAACCAAACGCATCCTAAGACAATGTCACAGTTTGTACCTAGTATCTTAAAATGTTGCCATCTCATCAGCGGTGCCATTAGAAATTATTTGGCACCGCTTCAGCAGTTTGTGCAGCCAACTTTGGTCCACACATCCGAACAGCCAAGCAGTAAAATACTAAATCTTTATGGCACGAAGGAACTGGGCATCAGAGCAACTAGGTGCTCCGGAGTCCGGGTCCCTGATTTTTTCCCGCTGCATCGGCTCGCCAGTGCAGGGCACCGGTGCGAGATGTAGCAACAGTTGTCTTTACACCGGTTTTGGCATACATAGTGGACGGCCTTAGTGCTATTAGTTCTATGTTACTAAATTTGTGCATGTACACACCTGTTAGTATCAATTTGCTGTCATCCAAACACTGTCGCTATGCTGTTGCAGTTATATTTACCTTCCTCATAAAATGTTCAATTTATTATTTATAGTACATGAGTAAGAACTTGTAGCGTTGTTGTAGTTAATTATAGCTTCTGGTGTTTTAGAATTTGGTTGTTGTCTCAGTAGCAATTAATTCATTTGGTCATTGACCTTTTTGAGAAGATATGTCATAATTAACCTGTTTCTTCAGTTTTTCAAAATAAGTATTGGTGATTTTCTATGTTGCTATAAACCCATTTCCCCTACAATTGTTACTGATCTAGTTTTAAATATTATAGGATGAACGGAAGTGTTCTTACTTGGAGTGGGTTGATCAAGAGTGGCCACAGTCTTTGAAGATGTGCCTAGCAAAGCTCTGGAGCATGTATGAGGAAGAGAACAGAGGTAGGCTTAGAGAAAGTGTTGTCAACGCTAAAGAATATTTGAAGATGCAGGATAAAAAGAGGAAGGTGGAGAATGAGCTCAGATTTTTTAAATCAGACTTTGCTAAGATGGTGCTGGCGAAGGAGGAGGCACTTTCCCAGTTGGCCAGTGCAAAACAGGTTCTTACTGAACTAAAAGCAGAGGTGGATAAGACGAGCCTGGATGATCTCGATTAGGGAAATGAATATATTGTTCTAATATTGTTCTTATGAAGCTGAACTAGCTATATGTTGTACTGTGCTGTTTTCAGGTAGCTATCGTACTGTGATGTTAAAATATATTTATGTGCCTGATATGAAATTGGCAAACAGTTGTTCGATATGAAATGTGAATTTGCGTAATACTGGAATTATTAATTGTAAACTAATAAACCTGCTAAATGGGTCATGGAACTTTACAAACGGTTCTAGCAGTAAAAGCGCTTGTGATGGATAGCCCAATGCCACACAATTTTCTTCATCAAATCATGTGTGATGTGGTTGATAAAAGCAAACGGTTAACCAAGGCAGAGCGTGTGTGATAGTTACACCTATCACACATGAGCCTATACATAAAACTGTGTGGGATGTACATACGAACGGAAACGTTTTCCCTGGATTGACTGTGTGGGATGTACATACGAACGGAAACGTTTTCCATGGATTGACTGTGTGGGATGTACATAAGAACGGAAACGTATTCCTTGGATTGACTGTGTGTGATATACATACGAACGGAAATGTTTTTCTAGGATTCACCGTGTGGGATGTACATACGAACGGAAATGATTGGGTTTCAATGCCTCGCCCGATCGCACACGAGCTCATTTTGCCCCAGCCTGTGTGCCAGGAGGGCCTATCCCCGACGGTTTCTGGGTTGTGTGGGAAGGACCCCCCTATTGCCCACACTCACTTGGAGACGGTTCCAAATGCCGTCGCAGAAAGGGTTAAAAACCGTGTGTATAGCACCTCACTGTACCAGTGTAGGAAAGGTCACCGACGAGAACAAAAAAGGCACAAATCCAGACATGCTTTGCATGTTTGCCGCTCTCGGCAACACCTCTGCCTCACCACTTTTTGCCTCGGTGGATGTAAAACGTGCCTGTGCCTCCCCTCTCCCTATGCCCTTACTGCTACTATTAATCTAACATCACAGGTGAAATGAAACAATGCCACTGTTAATGTGATGTCACTGTTACGTAATGATGGTGTCAATCTATTGCCATTGATAAACTTAATCAATGCCACCACTGTTTTATGAAATGCTTCTGTCTTGCTTTATTTCTCATGAAGAGTGTTTTGGGCAGTTACACTAAAATCTGACACCGGTAACATAGTTGCATCTCCGTGGAACTGCACAAAATTAAATTGCACAATGGTTGACACGACGATGTGTTTCTCCTTTCCGTATCACCCTTTGTTAGAACGATCATTCCTGTTAACCGTGCACATAACTACTGATCAAGTGCTACTCTCAATCTGTCATCACAGAGTAATAATGCAATTGTTATGCATGTTAATGTAAGCCCCGTTAATCTAGTGCCAGTGTTGATTTGATGTGATGGCACTTCTTAGTCAATGGCACTTTTTCACACTGTCAATGTAATGCCATTGATAACATATGAGATGTTGTTGTTAATCATATGCCGCTGCAAAAAAATGACACTGCTTAAATAACCCTATTATATTTGTGCAAAAGGGTTGTCTATCTCCATATGGTGTCTATTTGTGCAAATGGAAGCACAAACCTCAATTTTAGTGGAACCTGCTGTCAGCTGACCTCACGGTGCTCCAGGTATTCCTACATTCATAACTAGGTAGAATGACCAACGCAAGATGAAATAAGCTTATTCGTACGTTGACTTGCTGATTGCAGTTGGAACGAGCCTGTCATGTGTGGAGGAGCAAACAAGCACTGCAGCCGCGCCGTCAACGCAAGATAAAAGAGACCGAGTCATTGATGGCCTAGCAGGTGAATAGGGGTCGTGCAAACAACGGTGCATTATTTTAGTGGAACTGCACAAAAAATATATTGGGGTTAGTCAGACAAATTTTCTAGAGCTACACGGAAGGAATTGCACTCATCGATTGCATAGAATTTCCTTCGTGCCATCATAAGAGATCCCAAGGTGGAAATCAACTAACAATCTATAAAATTATGCATAATCTTCCTCACCCAGGCCAGGATCCCCTTCCTCCAGATGATCATGTTTTGTCATGCCGAGCTATTGATATGTGCTACTGTTTTGCGACACCGTTTAAGTACAGCTAATGAAGATGATTTCAGTGGAACTGCACAAAATGGTCTGATGTTGAGTGATCTCTATTGCCTCCTCTATTTGCTACAATGTGTCAGCGTCAATTGCAAGATGAGCCATCAAGCTAGCTATGGAGTTGCCAACATGCTCAAAGTGCACGCAACATTGAGCAGAAAGGAGCATGCCCAGGAAATTAATGCATGCTCAGGAAATTAATGCGTGCGTAGGGAGGCCCTTTGCTCAGAGAAGCATCAATCATTTTTTCTTTATTTCTACACCTTCTCACAACTTTGTCTTGGTTATAGTCTTGTGAATCATTTAGATGCGTAAACATGCTGAACTTAAGTGCTTGTGAATGTTAGCTAGTATGCATACCGAATCTTGTAAAGATTAGTTTAGTGTGAATGTTGACTAGCGTGTCAACCTTTACAATCTATATTGTGGGCTGTTATTTGGCCCCTCATTTTGCCGCGCTACGACTAGTGTGAGTGTCTGCATGCACTACCGCATCCTCTAATTTGGTGGATGGCAAGCAAGCCCGAGAAGGAGACATAACTTTTTTTAAGTTGAAAATGTTACCGATGAGGAGCCATAAGCTAGAGGTCGTCTCTTTTTTTCTTTCAAATGGGCAATAAGCTGGAGAGCTGGAGAGTGTCTCTAATGGGCTGCCTCTTGTGTTAAGGTTGTCCAGTACAAAACACGGGCAGCGGACTAGGCCGATACAAAAGCCTATCCATCTTAAAGCCCATTTGTTTTTGTTTTTTGCGAGGAAAAGCCCATATTTCTTGAAGAGGGGCGATCCCAGAAAAACCCTCCTTCCTCCTCGCCTTCACTTAATGTAGCTCGCTGGACTCTTCTCCACTTTCTCCGTCGCCTCGGTTGCCCCCGTCTCCCCCCCCCCCCCCCCCCCCCCCCCCAATTCCCCCAGCTCCCCATCTTCCTCACTCGTACAGAAGCCCCCGCTCACCTTCTTCCTCACTCGTACAGAAAATGGCTGCTCGTCTTCTTCCTCGCCCCTACAGAAAACCCCAGCCCTCCTTCTTCCCCACCCGCACTGCCACTAGGCTCGTCTCTTGCTACTCTACTCAAACCCGTGAGCTCGGCACGACGTCCGGAAGGAAAATGGAGTTGGCTAGCCCCAGCACCAAGAAGATGAGGCTCCCGCCAGCGGCGACACCGGTTGTAGATCCTGCACCCGGCAGCGCGGGAAGAAGCGGCGAGCCCTCCCCCCCCCCCCCACCGGATCTGAGGAACCCGTAGAATCTCGGGTGAACCGCATCAGCGATCTCCCGGACACCATCCTTGGGGAGATCATCTCGCTTCTCCCCACCAAGGAATGCTGCCGCACCGAAGTCCTCTCAACTCGATGGCGCCCTCTATGGCGCGCCACGCCCCTTAATCTTGACTGTCGTCAGCTATCTATCGTTCAAGATTTTGAACTCCTCAGAACCATCATCTCCTCCCACCAGGGCTCTGTTCAACGCCTCTGCATCCCGACACGCTACCAGCCATCCATACCCTATAGGGTGGACGCCTGGCTGACATCCCCTGAATTCAAAAAACTCCAGCAGCTTGAGTTCTACCATTTCTACGAAAATTACATACCACAAACCGAACGCCATGTATTTGTGCCCATGATACATCTCCAACATATCTATAATTTATGAAGTATTCATGCCATGTTTACAACATTTTTATATGGTTTTGGTATGACTTGAATGGAACTAACCCGGACTGACGCTGTTTTCAGCAGAACTACCGTGGTGTTGTTTTTTGTGCAGAAATAAAAGTTCTCCAAATGCAACAAAACTTTTTGACAATTTTTTTTGAACAAAAGAGGCACTAGAAGCTTCATGGGAGGACCAGAAGGTGAAGGAGGTGAGCAAAACCCACCAGGGCACGCCTGGGCCCTTGCCCGTGTGCAGGTGGGTTATGCTCACCTCAAGGCCCATCTTGGCGTGAAACCAACGCCAAAAAATCCTAAAAATACAGAAACCCCCAGAAATAACCCTAGATCAGAAGTTCCACTGCAGGAAGCCTCTTTAGCCATGAAAAACCAATCTAGACCCTGTTCCGGCACCCTGCCGGAGGGGGAAATCATCACCGGTGGCCATCTTCATCATCCCGGCGGCCACCATGATGAGGAGGGAGTAGTCCACCTTCGGGGCTGAGGGTTTATACCAGTAGCTATGTTTTTAATATCTCTCTCTCTCTCTCATGTTCTTGATTTGGCACGATCTTGATGTATCATGGGCTTTGTTAATATAGTTGGATCATATGGTGTTTTCCCCTCTATTTCTTGTTGTGATGAATTGAGTTTTCCCTTTGAGATTTCCTTATTATTGGATTGAATATTTTTATGGATTTGAGAGCACTTGATATATGTCTTGCATATGAATACCCGTGGTGACAATGGGGTATTATATTGATTCACTTGATATATGTTTTGGTACTCAACTCGCGGATTTCCGAGGTGACATTGGGGTAATCTATGCATAGGGGTTGATGCACACTTCCGTCCTACTTTCTCTGGTAGAAATCTTGG
This sequence comes from Thinopyrum elongatum, assembly GCA_011799875.1. NCBI lineage: Eukaryota > Viridiplantae > Streptophyta > Magnoliopsida > Poales > Poaceae > Thinopyrum > Thinopyrum elongatum. The sequence continues at coordinate 161,384,906 of CM022299.1, forward strand.
GGCACTCTTTGTGGTTCTTTGTGTTGGATTGAGTATTATGAATCTGAAATTGTTTGATGCGTATCATATAATGAACTCATGGATACTTGTGGTGACATTGGAGTATCTAGGTGACTTTCGAGTTGGTTGTTGTGTATCATATGGTGTTATTTTAGTATGAACTCTTAGATAGATCAATCGGAAAGGATAACTTGGTGTTATTTTAGTACGAACTCTTGGATAGATCAATCGGAAAGGATAACTTTGAGGTGGTTTCGTACCCTACAAACAATTTCTTCTTATGTTCTCCGCTAGATAAGAACTTTGGAGTGATTCTTCGTTGCACGTTGAGGGATGGTTATGTGATCCAATTATATTAGCATTGTTAAGAGATTGCACTAGTGAAAGTACAGACCCTAGGCCTCATTTTCAAGCATTGCAATACCATTTGTGCTCACTTTTGTTACTTGCTATCTTGCTTTTTTTTATTGTTCCTATTACAAAAATCAATATCTACTATCATTACTACACTTGTATCACCATCTCTTCGTCGAACTAGTGCACCTATACAATTTACCATTGTATTTGGTGTGTTGAGGACACAAGAGACTTTTTATTATTGGGTTGCAGGGTTGTTTGAGAGAGACCATCTTCATCCTATGCCTCCCACAGATTGATAAACCATAGGTCATCCACTTGAGGGAAATTTGCTACTGTCCTACAAAACTCTGCGCTTGGAGGGCCGACACGAGTCTACAAGAAGAAGTTGTGTAGTAGACATCAAGTTATTTTCTGGCACCGTTGCCGGGGAGATGAGTGCTTGAAAGTATATCTTTAGATCTTGCAATTGAATCTTTTAGTTTCTTGTTTTATCACTAGTTTGGTTTATAAAAGAAAACTACAAAAAATGGAATTGAGGTGGCCTCATATTATTCGTCTTTATCATGTCTTTCTTGAAAATGATGGAAAGGAAAATTGTGCTCCATTGATAGAAGAAGAATTCAATAAAATGTTTGGCATGAAATATTTGAATAATGAGCATGGTTCCAATGTTGTTAGTATGAATTCTTTGAATATCCATGATGCTAATGATATGCAAAGCCATAAGCTTGGGGATGCTATATTTGTTGAAGATGATATTTTTAGTCCCCCAAGTTTTGATGAGAATATTTACTATGACGAAAGCATGCCTCCTATTTATGATGATTATATTGATGAAAGTGGATTTGGAGAGGTCATGACTTTATTTAATGACAAATCCACTATTTTGGAAGAGGTTTCAATTGATTATGAAAACAAAGTTCCTATCTATGATGATTATGGTGATGACATGTATGCTATAAAGAGTAATGATATCCATGAAACTTGTCATCATGATTTTAATGCTCAATATTATTATGCCAATCAAGTATCACATGATAGTTATTTTTTTGAGTTTGCTCCCACAATTATGAATGAGAATGAAATTGCTTATGTGGAGAGTAATAAAAATACTATGCTTTTGCATCACGAAAGAAATGCTTTGTGTGATAGTTATAGGAAAAAACTAATGCCCACACGTGTGGCATCTTGCACATCGCCCACACGCCTCCTTTACCACTCATTTTGCCACATGTGAACGGATGGCATCAGCAGGAATCTTTTTGATTTTCGGTTTACAAATATTTTATCTCCTAATTAAAAAATCAAATTAAAAACCATTTCACCATTAAATCCATCTCGACGAGATCTTCAAAACTAGACCCCATGTTGATATGTTTCGACGAATTTTTTTTTGCCCAAAAGTTGCCATGATGTTTACACTGTAGTTGCCATAGTGCTTAAACTAAAGTTGCCATGTGGCAATTTCAGTTTGTAGAGCATGGCAATTTTAGTACTTTGATGATGGCAACTCCAGTACTTTGACCATGAAAATTATTTTTTGTATGAACCATGACAATTTTAAGTGCATGTATCATAGCAATTTTAGTTTATGGTTCATGGCAAGTCTAGTTTCTTAATTCCCTGTTTTATAAATGTCAAAATTTACTTTTAAATGTATAAGAAAATAGCTGAAACATATCATGGCAACTTCAGTGTAAACACAGTGGCAATTCATGTGCAATAGACATGGCAACTTTTAACCCAAAAAAAATTTCGTCAAAATATATTGATATGAGATCTAGTTTCGAAGATCTCATCGCGAGGGATTTAATGGTGAAAATGGATTTTCAATCGAATTTTTCATTTAAGAGATAAAACATTTTAAAAACTGAAAATTCAAAAAGATTCCCACATGCATGCATGCGGTGACGTAGCGCAGTCTGTGTGTTATAGGGCGTGTGGGCGGGTTTCGCTTCCACCACACATGTGGGCATTAGCGTTGTCCTAGTTATATTGATGAATCCATTCATGATGCTACTGAAAATTTTTATGAGAGAGGAACTTGTGATTCATGATGCTCTCTTTATGTTTCAATTCTTTACCTTTTAGTGAGCGCCATTGAAATCATCATGCCTAGCTAGAAAGGCACTAAAGAAAAGTGCTTGTTGGAAGACAACCCAATATTTACCCCTACTGCTTTTGTGTGTTCACATGATTAATCTACTGTAGTAATCATTTTTTATAGTCTTTGTTTCAATAAAGTGCCAAGTAAAGCCTTTGGGATGATGTGGATGATAGTTGACTTGATTCTGTGCAAAAACAGAAACTTTTGCGTCCAGTACAGGAATTTTGATAATTCACTGGAGTGTCTAAAAAATATTAATTTTTTACATATGATTGATATATAAATTCCCCACATTTTCCTAATTTTTCAGAATTTTTTGAGTTACTGAAGTATGGTTAGAGTCCAGATTATTACAGACTGTTCTGTTTTTGACAGATTCTGTTTTCATTGCATAGTTTATTTGTTTTCTAGTTTCTATGGCTTATATTGCTCAATATAAATTGTGTATATGATAAGGCACAGTAGGTATTATGTGAGAACAATTATGAATCTTGTATTTGACAGTACCAAACTGAATGATTTGTCTTTCTCATACTAACCTATCTCACGAAGTTCCGTTAAGTTCTATGTGATTGAAGTTTTCAAGTTTTGGGTGAGATGTCGATGTGAGGAGAATAAGGAGTGACAAGACCCTAAGCTTGGGGATTCCCAAGGCACCCCCAAGTTAATATTCAAGGAATATCCAAGCAACTAAGCTTGGGGATGCCCCGGAAGGCATCCCCTCTTTCGTCTCCAACATTATCGGTAACCTTACTTGGGGCTACATTTTTATTCATCACATGATATGTGTTTTGCTTGGAGCATCATTTTATTTTACTAGGATTTAATTTCTGTTAATTAGAATAATGTTTGATATCTTTTATTTCAATTAAAGTTTCAAGAGTATCCTTCACCATGCTTAGTTTGCAAGTATATGAGTTGCTGTTTCAAAACAAAAAGTTGCACGCTATTGCGTGAATTCTCTAGAAAAGTTAGAATGTTATAAAATGTTGAACTTTTTTGCACAATAAGCTATGATAAATTTTCTACAGTGTGGTAAATTTTCAGAATTTTTTAAGTTTAATAAATATGGATCTTGCTTCATCCTTTACAGACTGTTCTGTTTAGACAGATTGCTGTTATGTTTGCATTGTTTGCTTGTTTAATGATTCTATTTGAGGTTAGGAGTGTTAAATATGCATAGGCATTTAGTATGAAATGTTAAATTATAATTTTAGTGATTTTTTACAGTAGAGAATGATAAGGTGTTGCATTGATTTATAATAATGTATCTCACGAGTTTTTGTTGAGTTTTGTGTGCATGAAGTTTTTAAGATTTAGGGAAACCGTGATAAAAAAAGGAATTAAGGAGACACAAAAGTTCAAGCTTGGGGATGCCCAAGGAATCCCAAGATAATATTCCAAGAAGTCTCAAGCATCTAAGCTTGGGGATGCCCCGGTAGTCATCCCACCTTTCTTCATCAACAATTATCGGTTAGTATCGGTTGAGCCTAAGTTTTTGCTTCTTCACATGAGTTGTGCTATTATTGGAATGTCTTTTTTTTTTGCCTGCTGTTTTAATAAAATACTTATATCTGAAAGTTTTTAAATTAGAGTGAGTCCTCAAATGGCTACTCGTTTACTTAACTACTCATTTGATCTTCACTTATATCTTTTTGGAGTAGTTTGTCATTTACTCTTGTGATTCACTTATATCCTAAAGTTGTTGAATGAATTCAATATCATAAAGTTGAAATTATATGTGCTTTATATGTTCATATCATGCCTAGTAGTAGCTTCACATTGGGTTTATAAAGTGAAATCTTTTGAAGCTTGACAATCACAATATTGGTCATACAAGCAATTCATGAATGATTAGTATAAGAAACAGAACTTTCACATACAAATATATTATCTTGGACATCTTCTATGATTGTGAATACCCATTAATTATTTTCAAACTTGAGCAAATTAGTTGAAGTTGGACAAGGAAGACAACGTAATGAGTTATGTTTGGGTATATTTGCATAGAAGTTATATTGTTATGGATCCTCCAACATGTGGTGTTTGCTTAGGATCTTTTGCTAGCCAAATATTCGTACTAAGTAGAGATACTATGTGATGACCCCGGCTTAATCGTGCACTAACCATACACGCAAATGCACACGATCAAGCCTAAGGACTCACTTGAAGATATCACAACACAACTCTAAAACATAAATAAATTCATACAAGCTTTATATTACAAGCCAGGGCCTCGAGGGCTCGAATACATAGCTCGATGGCATACAAGTGTCAGCGGAAGCATCAGATATCTGAGTACAGATATATTACAGAAAAGAGAGCTAAGCCTTCACAGAGGCGGGGCAAAATAAAATACTACGATCGAAAGGCGTAGGCCTCCTGCCCTGGACCCTCCGATCCTACTCCTGGTTGTCGGTCGGCTCCTCGTAGTAGTAGTACTCTCCGGGCTGGTAGTAGTAGTGGTCGTCGACGGGGGCGTCTGGCTCAGGGGCTCCGATGTTTGGTGGCATCAAAAGGGATATGGGGGAAAAAGAAAGTAAAGCAAACGTGAGTACTCATCCGAAGTACTCAGCAAGCAAGGATCTACACTACATATGCAACATTTTCAAAGGAGGCTGTATATATGTGGACTGGGCTGCAGAAATGCCAGAGTAGAGGGGAAAAGCCTAGTCCTATCGAAGACTAGCATCTTCAGCATCTTCATCAGTCTTGCAGCATTAGAAGAGAGCAGAATAACATAATGTAAAGTATAACAGTGTCATCAACCTCGGCCAGAGATTCTTCCTCGACTCCCTGCGAGAAAGCAATCCCAGAGCCGTACTATCTAGTTCTCATCTCAAGTCATGTGCTAGTTGTACCGATCGGGATACAACTCCGAGTGTCCGTTACCGTAGGACAGGCCATCGATAGATTAGTTCTTCCCTGCAGGGGTGCACCAACTTACCCACCATGCTCGATTAACTCCGGCCGGACACACTTTACTGGGTCATGCCCGGCCTCGGCTAAGCAACACGCCGCAACCCGACCGAATACTTAACAGAGAGGTCAGCACGCCGGACTAGACCTATGCGCCCAGGGGTCTTGGGCCTTCGCCCCGGGAACTCCTGCACGTTGCGTACGCGGCTGAAAGCAGACCTAGCAACCCCTAAATACAAGCGCGGTTGCGTAACCAGTCCAATTCAGCGCGCGCCGCTCAGTCGCTGACGTCCATTAAGCTCCGGCTGAAGTATACGACGCAGAACGCCCATACTATGCCCACGTGATGGTTAGTGCTATCAGGCCAGAGGCCCCTCGGATCAAATATCCAAACCGTTTAGTGGTTTAGGAGCGCGCGGAAACGAGCAGAGACTCACGATAGATGTGACCCCGTCGCCCCGTCTCGAGGACTTGCGGCCAGGGCTAAGAATGCCCGGCCACACCTCGTAGTTATCTCGCGGGCACCTCTCAGGTCAACCCGACTCCACATCACTTCGCATTCATGCTCGCGCGGGTACCCTCAGGGCCGACCCGTCTTTAGTATCATAGTATCATGGTTCAGTGTTCAGTCATAGTAACCAAGTCTCCGTGTGTCTGACACCAAGGAGGAACACTGAGGAATCACCCTCGATGGAATTCCTGCTCGATGCTATCGTCACGGTGAACGAATGAGGAATCACCCTCGAGGTCCACACTTGAGAAGTTGCACGACGACGTCGTTATCGGGGGTGGTGTAGGAGGAATCACCCTCGCTTACCACGACCGAATAACTAACCTACAAGGTTATCATCAGAAGTGCTGACGAGGTATCACCCTCGGCACCCGATAGTAACCCAGTAGTGTCGAGCAATTTAAGGGGGAAGTGACATGCGGTGCCAGGGTCTGATCTTCGATCACGTTGCTCGGGTCTTCTGAGAGTCCACGGGGCAGTCGGGACAAGTGGGTCTCTGATAAGGCTCTACCCATCCTATACTAAACAGTTTAGGATAGCAGGAAAGTATCAACAACAGGTTACAAGTAAACAGGCTATGCAGCAGATATAGGACAACAGTAGCAGCAGTAACTTCTAATGCAAGCATAAGAGAGAAGAGAGTGGGCGATATCGGAATGCTCAAAATGGGGGTGCTTGCCTGTCTGCTCTGCGGCAAGGGCAAGGTCGTCGGTGGTGTTGTCGGGGACATAGTCGTACTCCGGAGCAGCGTCTGCCTCGGGAGCTACATCAACATCGGGGTCTACCGAGAGAGAAGAGGGGGAAGAAACAGGTAAACATAATGCAAACAAATGCAACACGGTGCATGCTAGGCTACGTTGCAGTGCAGGGTTGCCTAAAGATGCATCTAAGTCACTTTAGTAATTTTTTAGGATTAAAGTGGGATTTATTTACCGGTGATTATGCACTATTCATCTACCGGATTCGGGCCCGGAGTTACGAGTTCTTCTACGTAGGAGGTTCCGACAAGGAAACAGACGGCACGATCAAACTTGTCTCGTCGTTCTGAGCAACTTTCATGTATTAACTTTTTCGATCTGAGCTACGGTTTAAAAGTTATTAATTTTCAAAGTTTAAATGATTTTCTGGAATTATTTTAATTAACAGAAAATAATAAATGACGTCAGCATGACACAGAGATGACGTTAGCAGGTCAACTGCGGCTGACCAGGTCAAACCTGACATGTGGGACCCACATGTCAGCCTCTGTTATACTAACAGTGAGTCAGTGAGACAATTAGTATAAATAATTAACTTTTAATTTTTAAAACATTTTAATTAACTAATTGCGGTGGGGCCCGCATGTCAGTGACTGGGTTGCCCAGTCAGCGCAGTTGACTGGGTCAACCAGTCACCTGGGGCCCCCAGGGCCCACGGTCAGTGGCTCCAGGGTGGGACCCACCCATGCCACGTCCGCGACGTCGCCGGAGCAACGCCGGCGACCGAATATGCGGCGGCGCCTCGCCGGAGTGGCTCGGGATTCCTCTACAGAGGGCCAAATAGCACGCGGTCACTTGCGTTCATGAGCTAACGCTCGCGCGCGTCGAGTGGTGCTAACGCTTTCGTCGGAGGTGACCTAAATCGACGGCGGCGTCCACATCGGCGGTGACGGAAGCTCGGTCGTGCTCGGGTTCGAGCATAGGAGCTCGCCCGAGCCAAGCTGGTGCTTGCGAGCGATGCACGTGACCACCAGAAGCTTGGTGGTGCCACTAACGCGGCGTGAGGTGCACTGCAGTGATGGCTATGAGCTCGCCGGCGGCGACCAGAGTGCGGGCATGGCGGTAAGGTGGCTATGGCGAAGAACGCAGCGCGAGGAGAGAAGAGGAGGGAGGGAGGAGCTCACCGCGTGGCTAAGTAAAGCCCGTGGGAGCTTAGGAGCTGCCGAGGCGTTGCCGGAGTCGAGGAAGTCGGCGGCGACCGAAGGGGGAAGAAGACCGTTGGCGGCGGCTCGAGGTCGCTCCGGCTCGTGCGCGTCGACGAGGAGGTTCAGGACGGCGATGCGCAGCTTCTGGACAGCAAACGGCGGCTCGAGGAGGACGGTGGCCGCGGCAACGGCGAGCGGCGATGATGGCGGCGTTCTGTCGAGGGGGATCTGAAGGGGAAGGGAACGGCGCAAGCGAGGGAGAGAGGGGGAGAATGGCCTAGGGTTCCGCCCTGGGGGCCGCGGGGATGCTCTTATCCGCGCCGCGGCGGCAGCGGCGCTGGGGGATGGCCAACAGCTGGCCATCGCTGGCTCAGAGGCGCGCGCGCGCTGACACGGGGAGGAGGGAGACGACCCTGGTGGCTGGGCCTGGCCTGCGGCGCTGGGCCGACTACTGTTCACGCAGGCTTTAGTGCACAGTAGGCCTTTTCCATTTTCCACTTTCTGTGTCTGCCCTTTTTTTTATTCTTTTCTGTTCTGAATTAGTTAGGGCACTTTTGCACTTTTGTAAAATATGAGACTTGGTCCAAATAATGCAATGCAATATTACCCATCACCGAAAACTTGTTTGGACAGATTTGGATTTCATTTGAATTTATTATGATTTTAAATGGATTTAATAACTCTGTTTTGGTGTTGTTTCAAGTTGGTTGAGTCACTTATCTAACTCCAACTATTTTGATGATGGTTCATAAATGTTCCTGGATTATTTGCCAATTAATAAACATTTTTCCAACAGTGTTTGATCAGCTTCATATTTCACTTATGAATTTGAGTTGATTTTCATATTGGAGTTGATTTGCTTTGGATAACCACTATGTTTAGGCACTGCAAATGATATGACTTGGCATTATTAGCAGCTGATCGCAGTGGCTATTACACAGGGGTGTTACATACTACTTGTGCATCCAAAAACCCTTAAACCCAGTTTCTTGCCATGAATGTCCACCATACCTACCTATGGATTGAATAAGATCCTTCAAGTAAGTTGCCGTCGGTGCAAAAAGGCGATAAAAATTGCATCTAAATGTGTTTGATCATTTAGTGTAAGAGAAAATTGAGCGTTGTACGAACTTGTGATAGCAAAGTAATAAAAGAGACGGACTGCATAATAAAGGTTGCTATCATAAGGGGCAATATAACGTGACGTTCTTTTGCATTAAGGGATTGTGCATACAAAACCAAAAAGCGCATGACAACCTCTGCTTCCCTCTGCGAAGGGTCTATCTTTTACCTTTTAGTATTTACTTTTATGCAAGAGTCAATAGTATACTTCCTCATTCAACCTCAATTATTCTCTAGTTGGCAAGCATCATGTGGTGGGGAAAGATCTAGGCACATATGGCCAGTCAAATATATTTGATCATGATTTATTATTGTTGACAATTATCTCTATGATAAATGAGTTGGGAGGCAAAATATTAAGCCCCTATCTTTCTCTGTGTTCGATGGATGCCATTTGTTCTAAAATATGCTTTGAGTACTAGCAATCATAGAAGACTATATGATGATTGATTATGTGGAGCTCTTCCTTAGACTTTGTTGAATAAGTTGAATTTCAATTGCTTGGTGACTAAGAACATAGGTTGTTAAGTTTCAAGAGAATTCATTGTTTGAACCGTAATATGTGAATTGATTGCTACTTTATCATGATGAGTTTTATGAGAAAGTGTTGCTGCTATGATGCTAGGAAAAGTGATTGAAATTATCATTGATCAAACTTATGCACTATGCTAGCATTCACACTTCATAAATTATTTATTTTATCATTTACCTACTCGAGGACGAGTAGGAATTAAGCTTGGGGATGCTGATACGTCTCCAACGTATCTTTAATTTATGAAGTATTCATGCCATGTTTACAAAAAAATTATATGGTTTTGGTATGATTTGAGTGGAACTAACCCGGACTGACGTTGTTTTTAGAAGAACTACCGTGGTGTTGGTTTTTGTGCAGAAATAAAAGTTCTCCAAATGCACCGAAACTTTTTGATGATTTTTTTTGGAACAGAAGAGGCACTAGAAGTTTCGTGGGAGGACCAGAAGGTGAAGGAGGTGAGCACAACCCACTAGGGCGCGCCTGGGCCCTTGCCCATGTGCAGGTGGGTTATGCTCACCTTGAGGCCCATCTTCGCGTGAAACCAACGCCAAAAAACCAATAAATACAGAAACCCCCAGAAATAACCCTAGATCAGAATTTCCGCCGCCGCAAGCCTTTATAGCCACGAAAAACCAATCTAGACCCTGTTCCGGCACCTTGCCGGAGGGGGAAATCATCACCGGTGGCCATCTTCATCATCCCGATGGCCACCATGATGAGGAGGGAGTAGTCCACCCTCGGGGCTTAGGGTTTGTACCAGTAGCTATGTGTTTAATATCTCTCTCTTGTGTTCTTGATTTGGCACGATCATGATGTATCGTGGGCTTTGTTAATATACTTGGATCATATGGTGTTTTCCCCTCTCTATCTTATTGTGATGAATTGAGTTTTCCCTTTGAGATTTCATTATTATCGAATTGAATATTTTTATTTATTAGAGAGCACTTGATATATGTCTTGCATATGAATACCCGTGGTGACAATGGGGTATTATATTGATTAACTTGATATATGTTTTGGTACTCAACTCGCGGAATCCTGAGGTGACATTGGGGTAATCTATGCATAGGGGTTGATGCACGCTTTCGTCCTACTTTCTCTGGTAGAAATCTTGGGGCACTCTTTGAGGTTCTTTGTGTTGGATTGAGTATTATGAATCTGAAATTGTTTGATGCGTATCGTATAATGAACTCATGGATACTTGTGGTGACATTGGAGTATCTAGGTGACATTAGAGTTGGTTGTTGTGTATCATATGGTGTTATTTTAGTACGAACTCTTAGATAGATCGATCGGAAAGGATAACTTGGTGTTATTTTAGTACGAACTCTTGGATAGATCGATCGGAAAGGATAACTTTGAGGTGGTTTTGTACCCTACAAACAATTTCTTCTTATGTTCTCCGCTAGATAAGAACTTTGGAGTGATTCTTTGTTGCACGTTGAGGGATGGTTATGTGATCCAATTATATTAGCATTGTTGAGAGATTTCACTAGTGAAAGTACGGACCCTAGGCCTCATTTTCAATCATTGCAATATCGTTTGTGCTCACTTTTGTTACTTGCTACCTTGTTGTTTTTTATTGTTCCTATTACAAAAATCAATATCTACTATCATTACTACACTTGTATCATCATCTCTTCGCCGAACTAGTGCGCCTATACAATTTACCATTGTATTTGGTGTGCTGGGGACACAAGAGACTTTTTATTATTTGGTTGCAGGGTTGTTTGAGAGAGACCATCATCATCCTACGCCTCCCACGGATTGATAAACCTTAGGTCATCCACTTGAGGGAAATTTGCTACTGTCCTACAAAACTCTGCGTTTGGAGGCCCAACACGAGTCTACAAGAACAAGTTGTGTAGTAGACATCAGCCCACACTACCGTTGTCCATCTCGTGGTTTTCCTCCTCTCTCCACACCGCCATCTTCGCCCGGTGCCATCTACCAGACAATCTGGTACAAATGCTTCGACTCCCACTGCTAAAAAAACTTTCACTTGTGGTGGTTGATCTGTCAGAGGCCTCACTGCACAGCATCATCCACTCCAGTTGCCCTGCCCTGGAGCGCTTGCTGCTTGTTTGGGAATAGAAATCTACACTACAAAAAAAGACACATCCGTGACATTTTGGGCCGAACGAATTTTTTTTCTGTCATGCTTATGACACTTCTATGACGATAATTGTGACAACACCCAGTATCATCATAGATGTGGTGGGCTCCTGCTTCTATGACAAAAAATCATGACAGAAAATGGGTTTTTCATCCTGGGCGGGCCGGAGACGCAGCTGCATGACATTCTTTGGGCCGTCCATGACGGAAAAAACCGTGGTAGAAGGGAGGGCGAGGAAAATATCGGGGAGTTCCTGGTTACGGTGGGTGGTCGGGGCCGAGCGACGCACGAAGGGATTGCGCGTTTCTCTCGTACACATACACGCGTGGGTGCGAGGCATTGGACTCTAACTAAACCCGAGCGAGCCGTTCGCGTACTGAACCCGAGCGATTGCACTGGCTACGCGTTACTGAACCCAAGCGATCGATCGATCCCTGGCTGTTAACTGAACCCGATCGAGCGATTCCTTCGCTACTGCTGCTAACTGAAGCCGATCGAACCTGTTGCCTCTTGATGAACAGTGAGCGTTGTTGGGGGTTCGATGAACAGTTCTCGGTGGGGGTTGGATGAACAGGACCCCGTGGTAGTAGAGGCCGTTGCCGCTGGATGAACAGGACCCCGATCTAGCCGGTTGGGGGTGGATGAACAGGACCCCGTGGAGGGCTGGTTGAACAGTAGCCGGTGGAGGGCTGGATGAACAGTATCCCGTGGAGGGCTGGTTGAACAGTAGCCGATGGAGGATGGATGAACATGAGCCCGTGGATGAACAGTAGCTGGTGGAGGCAGGAGGGAGACGCCGTGGATGAACAGTCGCATGTGGAGGCTGTAGGAGGTCGACGGTGGATGAACAGTAGCCCGTGGAGTCCCGTTTTGCGGTACGCCACACCCCTCCCGATGAACAGGACCCCCGTTTTGACCGTAGGAGGTCGAAGAGAAGTCCGTTTCCTCTGTTTTGTGGTACGCCACACCCCTCCTGATCAACAGGACCCCGTTTCGACCATAGGAGGTCGAAGAGAAGTCCGTTTCCTCAGTTTTGCGGTATGCCAGACCCCTCATGGTGAACAGGATCCCGTTTTGACCGTAGGCGGTCGAACAGAAGGCCGTTTCCTCCGTTCTGCGGTACGCCAGGCCTCGTTTCGTCAGTTCCGTCCAAGCCGGTTGGCTCCTGATGAACAGGACGCATTCCGTTGCCGCCCGATGAACACGACGCAGTTTCTCTGTTCTGACCCAGCCAGTTGGCTGCCTATGAACAGGACGCTGTCGTTGCTCTCCGCTGCCTCTCCATGTACACGAGCCCTGACCGTACGTATGCGCGAGTAGGCGTTCGAGACCCCGCCCATATGTATGTACGTACATGGCCGTATTTACTTTCTTGCACCCTGGTTGTACGTACGTGTACACGATATAGATGGGACTGCGTGACATGCTACGTCCGCGCCTCTACTACGACACGTGCCCTTCCTTACTCGGCCACGGTTCATCGCTGCAGCCTGCAGACAGACCGATCGACCAGTCTGTACATACACGTTCGCGACCAGACAGACAACCCTACGTACGGTTCGACCGGGTGGGTCCCAGCTCTCAGGGAGGTAAGGAGGCACTTCCTTGCGTGTGAATATATAGTTGGTGGGTCCCAGCTGTCAGGGGGAGAATCATATTTTTTGCCCGTAATATGGACGCACTTCCTTGCGTGCCAAGATGTAGCTGGTGGGTCCCAGCAGTCAGGGAGGAAACGTTATTTTCGCGAAATACAGTGGCCCGTCCGGTGGGTCCCTGCTGTCAGGTGGAGGAATCATTATTTTGCGCGTAATAAGGAGGCACTTCCTTGCTGCGGCCATGGACCCAGCTGTCAGCCTCTCCACGTATAGTACTCTTCCGATGGAAGTCGTTCTTTGACCACATTGACCACGCCACGCCGAGAGCACCAAGGCGGTGGACGACGGCGAGGCCTAGGAAGGGGACGACGCGGAGCCGGGGAAGACGCGGCAGTGGATGCCCACACAGAGAGGAGTACGAGGGTTGACTGGTTCGGCTGCGGTGTGAGGCTGCCGTCGCCGCAGAATAACAGGGGTTGTGGGTGAGTAGAGGGATGGCCTGGCTAGAGGTTGGAGTAGGGTGGGGCGGTCAAGTCTGCGCGGCAGCAGAGCCAGCCATGGGAGGCAGGAGCAGGCGGCACGACCGACGCTGGTTTGGGCGGCTGGAGCAAGAAGACCAGAGGTTGAAGAAGCACTACGGCCGTTGGATGGACATCGTACGGTCACTGGAGCTAGAAATATTGACTAAGTTGACAAAGCCCTCCGTCCGTGTCAGTAGGCCCACAAGTCAGCCTCCAACTATGGTGGGTCCCAGATAGCAGGGGGAGTATTCATTTTTTTGTGCATAATAAGGAGGCACTTCCTTCCATGCGAAGATAAAGCTGGTGGGTCCGAGCTGTCAGTGGGAGGAACGTTTTTTTCACGAAATACAGAGGCCCTTCTAGTGGGTCCCTGCTGTCAGGTGGAGGAATCATTATTTTGCGCGTAATAAGGAGGCACTTCCTTGCGTGCGGCCGTGGACCCAGCTGTCAGCCTCTCCACGTACAGTCCTCTTCCGATGGATGTCGTTCATTGACCACGTTGACCACGCCGCGCCGAGAGCACCAGGGCGGTGGACGACGGCGAGGCCTAGGAAGGGAACGACCCGGAGCCGGGGAAGACTCAGCAGTGGTTGCCGATGCAGTGGGGAGTACGAGGGTTTTCTGGTTTGGCTGCCGTTGCCGGAAAATAACAGAAGGTGTGAGTGAGTAGAGGAATGGCCTGGCCAGCGATGGAGTAGGGTGGGGTGGTGCGGCCTGTGCGGCAGCACAGCCGGCCATGGGAGGCGGGAGCAGGCAGTCCCACCGGCGCTGGTTTGGGCGGCTGGAGCAAGAAGATCAGATATTGAAGAAGCAGCACGGCCGTTGGATTAACACTCCATGGTCACTGCTGCTAGAATCGTTTGTGGACTAAGTTGACAAAGCCTTTCGTACACGTCAACCTAGTAGACCCACAAGTCAGCCTCCAAATCTGTCCCAACAGCATACAGCCTGAAATTTCTAGCCAGATTCAAATTAATTTAAAAACTAAACATACCTTAATTTAGATCCAATGAAATTTTACCCGCACAAAAACAATGAAATTTAAAATATCAAAATCCGAAAGAAAAAAGTATTTTGGAACTAATTGCCTGTTTGCTGTATTTTTTCATTTTACAGCCCATTTATTATTACTTATAGCCCATTTCTTATTACTTATAGCCCATTTTCTGGGCAAGCCCGAATGCATCCCTCCTCGTCTTGAAAGATTTCAGGCCCAGCAAGGCGTAGAAAAGCAAGTAGGCCTACGTTGGTTATTCTGTAAAAAACAAAATAGCTGGGCTAGCCATTTTCAGAAAGGAAAAAAAAAACGGGCTGGTCATGTGGTAAACATATGAAATAAAAGCCTGTGCTAGACGGGCCACAGCTCTCGCACAACCCAGTTGATACCCTTCTCCGTCTCGAAAAAAAATACTGCGCGCGCTGCTAGGTCCCGGGTGTCTGCCGCTCCTTGTGCAGTTATCTCGCTTATTGACTACGTTGACAGTGGCGTGTGACCCAGATGTCAGGAAACCATCAGGAAGAACCCTTTTTTTCTTGTAATAAAGGAGGCACTTGCTTGCCTACTGCCATGATCTTGGTGGGTCCCTACTGTCATCCTCACCATGTACATCATCTCCTTATTCCTCTCGGCTGTTGACCATGTTGACAACACCGGAGGGCGGCGCCGCGGTGAGCGAACCAAGGCGGAGGACGATGGTGAGGCCTCGGACGGGAACAAACAGGAGCCGGGGAAGATGCGCAGAGTTTTAGGGTGCGATGTGGCCATGATGCGTGCGCGGCAGCACAGCCAGCTGTGGGAGGCGGGAGCAGGCGGTCACGCCGGCGCTGGTTTGGCTTTGGCGGCTGGAGGAAGAAGAGACTGAAGAAACACGACAGACGTTGAATGTCAATCCAACTGTCAAGGTTGGCACAATCGTTTGTTGACTAAGCCGATACCAAGTAGTATACTTTTTTATATATAGGAAGAAAAGAAAAACTGGGCTCGTTTGCCGGATAACATTCCCGAAACTGCGACCGTTCGATCTTGCATCGCAACTAAAACTGCGAAGAAAATGCGTTTGTCTGCCGTCCTCCTCCCAGGGAACGTTCGCCACATAAGTGACTAGCACCCTTGGTTTTCAACCGAGAGGTCTTGGGTTCGAATCCCAGGAACTCTCAATTTTCTCCTCCTTCCTTCCTCGCAAAAAAAAGAAAGAAAATCAAAGACTTGAGAAGGCGTACAGAACAAGCTAGTGTACCAGTAAAGAGACGTTGCTGAGTTTTAGAAAAAAGAGAGACGTGCTCCTGTAGCTGGTTCGAATCCAAACCTAGACTATGCCTATATATGGTGCTATGCTACTCTGCAAGTAATGAAATTGACATATCCAACGTTCGCTTCTCCTCTTCTATACTTACTCTGCCTAGCATCAGAAGCTCTGGCCGCAGCAACCATGTCCGCTGGCTGCTCGTCCACCTGCTCTTCAGCAGGCAACAACTAGATATGCGCCAAGTCACCACCCGTACCATCGCCTGTGGGTCTCATCACACCCCCGCCGACACACGCACCACAGCCGGTTGCTCATCGCAATCCGCTGCCGTTGTTGTGGTGCCACTGCTGCAAATCACGTAGAGTCATCCATCACGTCTCAACCACAATCCTCAACCCTGGCCGAGGCTTCTACAAATGCCCGAATCATGGGGTAATAATATGTTTAAGTGTTGTTCTGCTACTTTTAGTTGCTGATTTTTTTAATAGTTTGGTTGATGATCTTCCAATTTGATTCATGCAGAAAAGGGAAGATTCATGTGATTTGTATTTCTGGGAAGTTGCTGATGTGGGGGAATGCAACTACGCTGATTATTTGGTTAGCCGAGGAATCCCAATACCAGCAGGTTGGGGTGTTGGACAAGTAACTGAAGGAACGGCAGAAAAGGAAGATGCAGAGCAGAAGGTTAAAGATGCAGTTCCTCTGATCATGGCCAAGCAACAGCTGCTGAATGGCCTTGACAGCAATGAGGAGATGAAAGAGCTTGTGCAGATAATGGGCAAAATCGATGTGCTCTATAGGATGATTGTCTCTTTATTTGCAGTGTGTGTAGCACTCGTGATGTACTCAGTGGCTATGACATGAGCACTTTGCTGAAACTAGTAATGAATAAAACCTATTTAGCAGGCTGGGCGTAGTGTTGTGAACATCTAATGATTTCTATTAACGGAAATCAGGGGGTATCCCCTTTTGCTCATAAATAAATAAATAGCAGAGGCCCTTTTGCTAATAAATAAATAAATTAGCAGAGGCCCTGTCGGGTCAGCTTTGTTCCCATTCGAAGACGTCAAGCAAATTGCAGTCCAACAGTAAACTATGTCATCAAATACAAGTTTCGCAGCCAAATATGAGTACAACTAAACAACAATGTCATCATGTTTTAGTCATCATACAATCACCAAAAACAAATCAACATACATATGTCATCATGTTTTAGTTGTCATAGCAAACACAATTTCACATAGTAGATAAAGAAACGTCTTCTGACAGGCAAATACGACAAAAGCAATCTAATCATCATCCACAGCAGCAGCGTCAACATCTTCGCCATGTGTATCAGTCTGAATCATAATTCCCCCCAGTGTCATCTTCTTCTTCATCCTCAATGTCCTCGAACGTTGGCGTCTTATTGATCAACTCTCGTATGTCCACAGCCCGATAGGCAATCTTTTCGCCAGCGTCATTGACGTGATGGTTCTCAAAGATATTAGGAACATCTGTGGAATCTTCTACATCAGGAGCAGTGTAAGCATCATCTTGTTGTGCAACTTCATTAAACGAATTTCTCTGCTCAAACCTTTGCAATACTCTCCAGTCATCGCTATGAGCAAATGTGTCTTCCAAGAAAAATATCTGTGGTACATGATTTGCCAAAATAAAAGGCTCGTAGGTCTGGTACGCCGCCTTAACATTGATGGATTTGAAATAATCATTAGCTCTGGGTTTTGCGATCCTGGAAAACAGGTTATACCAACGATAGCACAACAGAACCACACACCGATGAACCTCGAAACTGGAGATATACTGCAACTGAACAATGTCTGTTATGTTAGCATACATTTCAGTTGTCTCTTCGCCCTACTTATCCGTGCTCATGATCGCACTATTTTGTGTCTTTCTGCCTTCGTCGCGTGCAAGAGTGTTGTAGCGCACATCTCCAACAACGCAAGATTCATAATGTCTTACCCGAGTATCAGGACCCACTGCTAGTGCGTAAAGGGCATCATTAACTGCCTGCCCATCCTCCCGCATCTTCTTAACCTATGGTTAGAAAATAGACAAGCTGATCATCTTATGCACTCAATATATTAAAAAAACTGACAGTGCAATTCAAAAGCTTACATGGCTCTTGAACCATTTCGCAAATCCTGCCATAACCAGTTTGTCAATGTTTCTTGGATTTTGCGGCAGTAACTCCTTTTTGTAGATGCTGCACAACATAGTGATCGCGTCAAACATCTAAATATATAAGAATGTGCTGCAAGTTTAGTAGATTACGATGTATAAGCTGCAGTACTTAGCACTTACTCGATACTAGTAGGATGCCCGTGCGTTGCCATGGGCATTTAACATATTTTGCTGGAGTTATATATATGAACATAATGCATGTTAAATTTCATGTGTATAGAAAAGATAGTCACTAATAAATGAATTCCACTTAAATAGCAATGCAAGTTGATAAAAAAGTAATTTGACGATGTTTTTAAAACTTCATCCAAATCCATCAGTTTTTATATGACCTACAAAAGAAAAAATATAAAAAATATATTATAGAAATAAATAAAAATCATATATGTAAATTATATATTCCATTGTTCAGCTGCTATAAATGAGCGGTGCCTGTTTTTAACCGAGTGAGTGTCATAGTGCTTTTTAATAGAGTGAGTGGCATTCCAATTTTAATTAATTATAGTAGCACCTACTTTTCTATGTTTATTCTCCGGAATTTACTACTTCCTCTGTCCCTAAATATAAGAAATTTTAGAGATTTCAATACAGGCTACATATGAAGCAAAATGAGTGAATCTACGTAGTCTGTATTGAAATCTTTAAAAGGGCTTATATTTAGAAACTGAAGGAGTATTTAGGGTATGCAATATTCCAGGAGAAAAAATATGTTACATTTCTCTAGAGAAAACAACTGATTTCCTTTTATTATATTAAGAAACAATCAATTTTTTCTATAAATGAAAGGCAGCTAGCCTCTCCTTTCCTTCTTACTCCCTCCATTTCATAATATAGTGCACCCGCGCTTTTTGAGATTTAAGTTTGAACATAGATTTCCAAAAAGAAAAATAAAACTTACCCCTCTCACTCTCTCACCGCACAGGCGCAAGCCTCACTCACACCTCACTCTCCCAGCGTAGGTCGTCGCCACCACCTCTCCCCAACATGGCATCTCCGCCGCCTCCTCCCCTCCCCTCCATGCTCACCAACCCCTCCCATCCTCTCAATCATGATATCGCCCCTCCACTCCCCGCCACGTTATAAGTTCCGGCCGGATCCGGTGCCGAGGGCGACCACCAAGTAAATTGGTATCCCGTGCAAGTGTCTCTGTGGCTCCTTACCCCTAGCTCCCTGCTCGGTTCTGAGCTACAATCACGTGGTCCACGCCTCATTCCATGGCGCCGTCCACTGCCTTTGTCGCGACGTCGTCCCACCCCGCCCTTCTACTTCTTTCCCCCCCCCCCCGAACACCCCATCCCCCAGCCTCGTCCCCCCCCCCCAAGCTGTCATCCACTGGATGTCGCTTGCATCTCCGAGCATCGAGCACCAATACTAAGAGAGAGGTATGGATATGGATTGTATGTGTTTCTTCCTGGTGCTATTGCTATTTTACTAAAGAAACAGATGCGGTGTTTGCTTGTTCTGAAATTTTAGTTACCCTCATAGGTTCTTCAGTTATAATGAATGCACACAAACATCTTTCAATTAATGTGGCCCTTCTTGTGTGGTTACGGCACACGCAAGGAGTAGAGGCGGTATGTACGCATGAGTAAGAATCTTTTCACATGCATAATTAGTACTCCAAAGGTTATGGATATTTTCAGTGTATGTCATGTAAAATTACATCAGTACTGCCTACGTACTAAAAGGAATAGATTTGGCAAAAAGAAGTCCTGTAAGATTCTACTATTATTGATGATAATAGATGGTGGCAATTCAGATAGAACATGTAAATTTGGATGCTTGTTTGAGGAATCACAGTAGCATGCTAAATACCATCTGCATCTATCAAAATACTATATATTCACGGCTATTTAGATCAAAATTGGAAGAAATACATATGCTATTCCAATCAATATACTTTATCTTGCATGCATCGCAATAAATTTAGGGGGATACATACTGCGGTGGATCTTTCCTATAAATAATGTCATTCTAGTTTGTTAATTTATGCTAATTGAAACTATACTAATTATACATACTGTTCTTTCTGATTGTACAGCATGGAATACATTGTTCTTCCATGCCTATCAAGTGTACTTCTGTCACTTTCTGAGTGAAAGCTTGGCCTAGGCTACAACTTAAGATTATTGCATCCAAGATCCTATGACAAGTTCACTTAAACAACAACTCAAAGTAGTAGAAGCCAAGAAATAACACTTAACCGCATTGTTGATATAGCATCACAACGATATTGCAAGATCACCATGTGCCTTTATATCGTAAATCTTAGGTGAGCAAAATGGAATAGATCACCATGTGCCTTTATTTAGTCAAACAAAGGTGAGCAAAATTAAACAAATCAGCATGCATCTTTATGTCGTCAATCCTAGGTGAGAAAAATGGAAAACTTTAGGCATAACATGGAGATTATACCACCTAGCTGGGTGTGTCAGTGTGAAATCTGGATATTAGCAAACAAATAGTCGCGTTAATATGAAAACAATACAATATTATTCAGTGACACTATGAAATGCATGTATGTGAAGTACGAAATATGTTTACAGCCAATTACACTTTCATAGACAATAACTTCATACCCACTACCAACATGATAAACACTTTCGCATGATGATACTCATGCAAGCTACTTAATCATCCTGTCATGCTATTGGAGCTTTGATCTGCAGCTACACAAGATAAAAAAGTGTGTCTTAGGATAATTTCATGTTACTCTAATTGACTTCATGCATGCTAACAGATGTCTCGAGGTGTGGATGCTTAAATTCAGTAGCTTTCTTACTTGGTCCCATAAAGCATCTTTTAATGGTATGCCCGAAGTCAAGATTAGTACATTCCAAAATCAACCATTACTTGTTTAGGAGACTGAAAATGTCTAGGATATCCCATAAAAAATGTGTAGGAGAAACTGACTTTGAATTTAGAATGGAAATCGAATATTGAGGGAGGCATCTTGAGGGGACAGAATATGCCACAAAATATTTGTGAAGTGCCCTACAGAAGTCTTTAGTACAACCTATTGCTTTGGTTCTCTCCGACTATCATGCAGTCTAACTTCAGATAACTGGTTGTTTTTTAGGGTGAACATCATCACATATCTTTGCGCAAAGGATTGTGTAGCTGCAATGATGCTATTATATATACTTGAATTTCCCTATTCCGAGTGATGATGCATGAAGATGACATTGTATATGTTTATATATGTATATACTGAATCTTCATATATTTTACTTCCCTTTGAGTGCCATCTTGTAGCACAGTATTGCAGCTCCAAAGAAAAATTAACCTTGTAGGGGGATGTTTGTCGCCTCCGGCTGTCCAAGTGTCCTCCATTGCCAGCTTTCTCTAGCAAGATCTACCAGTGCCATGCGAGATCCTTTTGATATGTTGTGTTTGGCCACCACTGTTCCAAGCAAATATAAATGATTGACCACATCAAAATCATCGATCCATCAATAACTTTTTGTGAGAGTATCCTAAGCCACAACCATGTAATATACAAAGTCCTAAAACATTACGTATGACTTTTTGTATTTTTAGCATTCACGTAAGTTGTACCTATACCTGGACTCCTTCGGGAATGTATCTCAGCATTAGAGATATTAGCAAGATGGGTTCGGTGGATGTTTTTCGACTCCCTCTGTTCCAATGTCATGCTCTGTCTTCTAGTGTCATGCTCGGTCAGCGCTCTGTAGCACATTAGAGATATCATTTCAACAAATCCAGCAATAGAAAAAACAAACTCAAAATAAGTTTGATCAACCAATAAAGAAAAAAGTTCACATGTATAACTCAAAGTAATTTTTCCTTCAGGATAATGCAATTTACCTAAAAAAAGTGATGTCCTTATAATGTTAGGTATTCACTATGTTAACATTATCAGTGGCAAACAATGTGTACACCTGCTCATTTGGTGCTCATGTTAGTGATTTACTATGTTAATATTTTTCCTTGTAGATTAAGCACATATACCCTCTATGAAACATTATCAGGGAGCAGCGATAGGTTTGGCCATGACTTTGCCTGACTGAACTCGACAAGGCAAGGAGTTGGAGTGGAAGGTCCACCCTGCCCTAGAGTAAAAGCAGCGCTTGACTGAACAAAGTGCACGCATCTGCACGCATTCTACCATGGTGAAGCATTGGTACGTAATACTTGCACAATAGATTCTTAATTAACTGCAAGTGTGCCTGCCTGCCAATCCTGATCGTAAGTTCCCCCATTGCAAAATACATTGTGCATGCCTTAATTTGTGTCTGTAAGTATGGCAGGATGAATCATCAGTAAAACTCTTAACCAACCTATAGTCAACTTTGTCTTATAATTGATTGTTTTTGTCCTGAATGTCTTTGCACTCATGAGAATGGCTTCATCTGAGCATGTGGGCATGGTGAGATGAAAGGATTGTTGAAGCATCAACCGAAAGAAATTCATAATGGACCAAAGAAGAGAAGGCTTCAATCAAGAACGCATAAACCAGTCATACAGAAGGGAAGAAGAAGGTACCATGTCATTTTCAAATTTCTCTTGCACTGGTACTACCGGGCCTACCGGCCGGTGCCGCTCGCCATCACTGCAGCAATAATATCCTCGTGGAAGAGGCATGCAGTAGCACCAGTCCTCCCATCGTGGTGGAGACCACAGCCATGATGCGCTGCTCCTACGAGTGGCCCTTGGCCCGGCTCTCCGCAGCGCAGCCGCATCACGCGGCGGAGGAGGCTCCGCACTCAAGTCTGAGCACCTGCCACTATCGGCGACCTCAACAACGTCGATGCGGCTCGACACCCGGCCTGCACGCGCAAGCGGCAACCTCGGCACGCTCACCGTCCACGACGACGGCGACCCGTGACGCCCGCACCCGCACGTTGCCCCCGACGAGACGGCGACCTTGGCTGCACCGACCCACTGGAGGCACGGCTAGCGCATAGTGCGTGCGGTGGCCCCCGGCCCCGATACCTCTGCTCCTGGCTGAGACGTGCCCGGCGCATGCGGCGGCCAGCGGTCTGCGTTGTGCGGTGTCGCTCCCCGGCACACGGGCGCGAGGGAGCGAGGCGGCCAGGTCCGACTGGCAGAGCCACCTCGCATGTGGCATGGCAGCGATGGGCAGCGGCGCCATGGTGGTATCCGCCTGTGTCGGTCTTGTGTGAAAGGGATCGAAGCTGCTGGGATTTCCTATTCCTGGAACGGGAGCCACGACAAGTGAATATGTGGTGATTTGCGATGTAGGAGTATTAGTAAATTGGATTTTTTTTCTTAAAGTCAGTTATTTGTTTCCTTAAAATTTGTTATTTGTTTCCTAAAGCAAATTGCATTGATGAGATGGATCGCTTGATTTGGATAAGTTAGGAAATTTAGGATCTGTCTCTTTTTGTACAATAGGAAAGTGTTTGTTTACAAGGAAATAGTGGAGAAAAAGTAAACCGGTTGGATGGTGGGAAGGGAGACGAAAAAAAACCAGCGAAATAAAACGGACGAAAATAAACCATGGATGCTATTCACCAACTCAGACATTAGGAGTAGAGATAAGGTAGAATCCTAGGACAGTTATTCAACACATACCAAACCATTTTGTCCAAATCTTTAGATTTGTCGTCTTGTTGACTCTTCCCTGTAACTCGAACCGAACAACCGAAAACATTGAGCCCGGAATTGTCTTCTCTTTGCTAAGTTGGTCAGCTATTTCAATGTATTCTGAGCAGAATGTCAACGCTTCTGTAGCAATGTAGGCCTCTGCAATGGAACCCTCAGGTCTAGCTCTGTTCCTAACATAGCCCTTGAAAGTGCCTAGCCGCCTTTCAATAGGGTACATCCAGCCATACTGTACTGGACCTCTAAGTAGTGCCTCATCAGGTAGATGAACAGCCAAATGCACCATCACATCAAAGAAGGCTGGAGGATATATCTTCTCAAGGTCGCATAGGATAGTTGGTATCTTGTCTCTAAGACGCTCGAAAGCATCTATCCTGATATTTCTACTGCAGAGTTCCCTGAAGAATTGTCCCAACTCTGCAACTGCTCTGTATAAGTCAGGGCGGCCCAATCCTCGAAGGATAATAGGTAAAACCCTTTGAAGTAGGACGTGGCAGTCATGATTTTTCAACCCTTGTACCTTGTTTCCATCTACACTGAGTCTCCTTTCAGGTTTGGAAGCAAATCCATGTGGGAATCTCACACGTGACAGGACCTCGCAGAATTCTTTTCTTTTTACCTTGTCCAAGACATACATAGCTGGTGCCATATCCCGTGGTTTACCTTCATCTTCCACCTGTAAATCCTTTCTGATATCCAGGTGTGTCAAATCAATCCTCGATTTTAAGGTATCTTTCGTCTTGCCTTCAATATTAAGAAGTGTGCCGATAATGCTGTCACAAATATTTTTCTCGATGTGCATCACATCAAGATTATGCCGCAGATCCAAATCTTTCCAATACTTCAAGTCCGACAAAGTGGACCTGCGGGTAAACAATAATCTCTCTTCTGGCCTACCACGCTTCCTTTTCCCGCTACCATTATCAGGATGGTTTCCTGGTGTAATATGCCTGACCTTCTCTAATTCCACTTGCAACTCATCGGCGGTGAGCCTCTTTGGCGCATCACGGTTTTCATGCTTTGCATTGAACACATATCTTCGGTATTTTGTAGGACACGGCTTGTCCTTGGCAAGGAAACGACGGTGTCCAATGTAACAGATCTTGCTAAGTATTGCGTATGACAGCGGATTCCTGTCACAGCGAACACATGCATTGTAACCATGTGTCATTCGCCCTGACATAGTGCCCAAAGCCGGATAATCATGGATGCACCAAATTATAATAGCACGCAGAAAGAAATCAGCTGGTGGGCTACTATATAGGTCTCGAGTGAGAACACCCCTCCTTAGCCGTTGAAGTTCCTCCACAAGAGGCTCCATGAATAAATCAAAATTCTTTCCAGGACTTTTTGGACCTGGGATGAGCAAGGCCATCATGTATCTTGATTCTTTGGTGCAGACATTTGGAGGAATGTTGTAAGGGATAACAAGCACTGGCCGCATGCTATATGTGGCGCTCTGGTGGCCAAATGGGCTAAATCCATCTGAAGCTAAGCCAAGTCTAATGTTTCTCGAGTCAGCAGCAAACTTTTTGTGTTTCTGATTGAAGATTTTCCAGTCACTACCATGAGATGGATGGCTCATTACATTCTGATCTCTGTACTCCTGGTTCCTAGAATGCCACGGTACATCCTCTCTTGTTTAAGCATCATGAAACAACCTCTGCAATCTTGGTATAATTGGAAAATGTCTCAGAACATTATGAAGAATCCTCTTCACAGCATCACCATCTTTCCATCTGGATGATTTACATTTTGGGCATTCACTTAAGTTGGCATAATCCTTCCAAAACAGAACACAACTATTCTTACAAACATAGATCATATCATATCCAATTCCAACTGCACGAAGGAAATTCTTCATTTTACTGTAGGTGTGTGGCAGCTCAGACGCATCTGGGAAAGATTTGCGGAAAGCAGCCAATATCGCACCGAATGATTTGTTGGTCATCCGCTCAGATGTCTTCGCCTGAAGAAAGGTGACCATAGCTGAGAATACTGACAACTTATTTCCTGGGGTGACAGCCACGTTGCATTGTTCCAACATGCAGGCCCACCGTTTTTCTTCTGCAGGTGAAAGTTCACGAAATGCACAAGCATTGTTTCAATGTTGGTCAAACTCACTGGTTCCGCCACCACCACCTCCTCTTCCTCTTCCACCTGAGCATCAGGCAGATCAAGATGGTGATCTGCTGCTTCCACATAGTCAGTAACATTGACGTTCATAGCTTCACCATGATGAACCCACCTAGTATATGTGACCGACATCCCATACAAGGGTAGATGATTTTGCACAGTTGACTGGGGTCTTGTAACTGAATTCATACAACTGCTACACGGGCAGAGCACATCTGATTTTGGACCACCGTACTCAGCTCTGATAAAGTTCATGAAGTTTTCAACCCCCTCGACATATGCAGCGGAGAATCTTCGAGCAGAAGTTATCCAAGTCCTTTCCATCTGTTAGACATACAAATTAGTTCTTCTACTAGATATTACAGGAAAACATATATGCTTTTTTATGAAGTCCAGAAAAAAAATACCTAGGTCGATGTCTAAAGCTATGGCAAGATATTTGGACAAGCAGATCTAAGTAACGAAATATATGTAAAGCTAATTCAACAAACAAATTTGAGTGCTAAATTATGGCAGGCTGTTTCAGCAGTCAATGAGGCCAAGCACACAGCCATCGAAGGCCATTTCAGCAACAAAGATCGAGTATAAAACGATGTAGAGCTATTTCACCTAACAGATTGGCTACTAGACCATGGCAATCTACGTCACAATAAATATATGGCAGGATATTTTAGCAACTAATCGGGCGTGGCATGCCATCTCAGCTAAGCAGATTGAGTGCAGAACAGGGCAAGGAAGCTTCTTAAGCAGAGCATATTGACTGTAAACTACTTCAGCAAACAGTGAGATTAACAGCGTCTATCAGCTAACATTCAGCGCTACTCCGACATGCACGGGGCCTCAGTCTAGAATGCGCGTACCGTGGGAGAAGCTGGCCGCCGTGCGTCTCCACAAGAATGTCGCCAGTGGTGGCGGCACGGCTAGAGGACGGCAGTCTACGAGAGCGTACTGTGGGAATGAGAGGATCGCCGTGCGTCCCCTCGATGAACCGCGGCGCCGAAGTATCGGCGCGGCGGGGAGGGTGGCTTTGGCGGAGCGAATGGAGTGGAGGGGGCTGGGGAGGAGGGGGGTTTGGGGAATATTATTGGCTAGTTGGCCGAAGGGCATTGAATTTGGGATTTGGGGGGATTTTCGCGCGGTGGGTGGGGGAGTTTGGCGCATGGTCGGTTTCTCCAAGTGCAGTCCCACGTGTCAGTGAAGAGGCAAGCCGAAGCGTGTTTCGTTCGCGTGAGCCGTGTGCAGGACCGACCGTGTGAGGGGTGCAATGCAACCGCGATAGGCGTGCTGTGAGTGTACCACATTTTTTCCTTTTAAACTTGGTGCTTCGCGCGATCCATCGATACTACTACTAGTAATCCGGTAATCCCGACTAAAATGGCGCGGCCTGGTCTTTTCCCGCGCGATATGCTGGGAGGTTGGTTTGGTTTTTTAGGACGAGTAATGCTACACCTACGTAATCCCAGTTACGTAATTAACATAATGTGAAATGTGTGAGCTGTTGATTGGAGATTGGGGGAGGGAGGGGCCCACCACCATGAAAATCAGGGGGGAGAGAGAGAGAGGCAATTTACGTTAACCCTTTCGTAGTTTCCCGTAGATGTAGAAAGATGTGAAATGCGTGAATGTGTAGTGGACGTACTATTGGAGTGCCTAAGATAAATTGTGTATGTAGACCCTATGTGTTTATTTACTTCGCATGTTAGCTTTGTCTCGGGTCAAACCTTCTAAGTTTATACACACAAAAACGAACCATCATTCCATATATTTTCATACTCCTACAATATATCTTACTATTATTGTGAAAGTTCATATAGACCGGACAAAATTCATGCAAACACGGCAGATTTTCATTACATTTCGAACTTTTATAGGACAGAAAAATAAAAGAAACCCGACCCTAAACCTATTCTACGGTGGCGACCGACGTCCTCCATCTGCGATCTCCATGTACGGGGGCGGGGTTCAAGACCCGTGAAGTGAAGGTGTGGTCTCCGGCGAGGAAGAGTAGAACACGGGAGACGGATCGGCCAGTTGGCACAGCATGCCCTACCGCCTCCCATGCCCTACTCATCCTCGGAAGAGTCCCCGACCTCGGCGGTGCCGGTAGACATGAGGTCATTGATGATGGACATGGACGGTCCGTCGCTTCACCGGGCACATGCGCCACCGAACGTTGGACGGCGGCAAGTAGGACGCGTGGCTGACGGTGCTCCCGTCGTCGGCCGCCAGCGTGGCCACCGCTTGTGTGGTTGAGTCCGCGTCCGGCTACGCTGCTATTGCGTTGCAAGCGGCGACTTGAGCGAGGGCGGCGACCTCGAGCTTCATCCCCGAAAAAAAGCTCTCCCGCAGAGCGTTCACGCTCGCGGTCATGGCGGATCTAGTGCCAGGTAGCAGGATGATGCGCTATGGTGTGGAGTTTAGTTGGGCGTTGCCGCTTTAAGTAGCGCATTCCGGTGAGGCTAAGCGTCCGGCTGCGTCATTAAGTCACCAGAGTTGGTTCCTCGGGCACCGAGCCTCTTAATGACGGCATACGGATGGACGGCATGAATGCGGGCAGCTGGCGCCAGCTAAGAACGCACCGCGCGACAGCGCGAGGGACGAGGGTTTTTGGTGTGCCAGGGTAGTCAGCTGCGGTCGTGGCAACGTTGGAGATGCCCTTTGCTCACATGCGATCCCCACATGTCATTGAAAAAGCAAGACGACCCGGCATGGTCTCAGGTCCTGGGGATGCAGTTGGCCGCGCTACAACACTCCGCGGACGCGTTGCGGCGCGCGCGCACTTCGGCGCCCCGTGCATCCTCGACGAGCCGGGTGTTGATCTGCTGGTCGTGCCACAGCGCTAACGCCACCCTCGGCACCCTGAAGCCGACCGTGTCCAGCGACGATGAGCGTGTCGCTCACCGCGGTCGCCGTGTCCAAAGGCGGTGCGGGAGCTGCGCCATGTTGCTGGCCCCCACGACCCACATGAACGGTTGCCGGTGGCGAGGAGGTCATGGGCCAGCTCCTCCATTGGACTAGTCTACGCCACGTTGTCCCGACAGGTGTGGCCCACATGTCGGTTTCCTTGTTTTCCCGGCCAAATTCGAGAGTTAGTGCTCCGCATTGCGCATTAGGCGCAGAACATGTGGTTTTTGTGCCCTGGTTCAAATGCGGTACAGTACCAAGTTGTTACCCTAGCCCCAAGTGTGGTGGTTTTGGGTATGGTACCACCCTTTTCCTTTTCAATTAGTGAAGCGTAACACTTGATTAAGTAGCCGGATGGTGTGCTAATGTAGGTGTCCGACTGTTTGAATGAATAATTGAGGTGTGCTCGGTCCGTGCCCGCATTTAGGGGTCCAACTTACCATGTTCCGGCAGTAGTAACTATACTAGTCCCTATGTACTCCCTCTGTTTTTATTTACTCCACATTTTAGCTTTGCTCAAAGTCAAACTTTCTAAACTTTGACAAAGTTTATAGACAGAAATAATAACATATACAATAACAAAACAATACCATTAGATTCATTATTGAATATACTTTCACATCATATAGATTTGCTATTGTAAATGTTCATATTTTTTCTATAAATTTGGTCAAATTTTATGAAGTTTGACTTCAGTCAAACCTAATATGCAGAGTAAATAAACACGGAGGGAGTATCTTACTCCGTGACCAAGACGGAAGGGAAAACGAGACAACTTATTGTTTATTTGAGCCGTTCAAGTATAATCATGTGGTGTTGCTTATTTCTCATTCCTCTCCAACCCTCTTCTCCATCGATCATGCCGCCCTTCGGTCGAGTCCGTCCTTCCGCATGCCTCATTTGAACATTTCGCCGAGTATCATTCGCATGTGGGCCTAGACCATGCTTGTATTTCCAATGTTGTAATTTGTCCGACATGCATACAGACAAATGGTTCGTTTAAAGTTTCACTTTGCCTCCACTACGTGTTGCTTCCCATCTTAGTTTTGACATCCCATTCGGTTCATGCCCCGACACATCTTGACGAGATCGATTGATGTTGAGAGATCAAGTGCGTGTCGTGCAAGGAGATAAAGGTTTGGTGTGTTTCTATGATAGAAATGACCCGGGGGGGTCTGTGGGGATCGGAGGGAGTATATTGTACGTTCAAAAGCGAAACAAACGTACTGTACCCACCCTAGTCCTCTTTCAATCGATCTCCGGACCCCGAGATGAAACCGAGAGAGAATGAGTGGGTGCATGTGTGATACCTAAGGCGGATTCAAAATTTTGAACCGGTGATCATAGCATCAGCAAATCATATATAAAGGGTATTCAATGTTTGTTTCGCTTTTGAACGTACAATATACTCCCTCCGATCCTTTCTAGTTTACATATAAGTTTTATGTGTAGCCAAAGTATCTCTACTTTGATCAAACTTACAGAAAAAAGTGTCAACATTCAACAACGCCCAATCAATATTGTTAGATTCGTACGTACTCCTAGATTTGTATTCAAACAGAGATGGTTTCCAATTTGTTTTCAAACACATGAATGTGCTTGTTCTCGCGCATGCTCTTCCTACTAGGATTTCGCCACGTATAGCCAGTCCAATAGTAAATTTTTTGAAGCTCCCTGTCCAATAGTACTAGTGGAGTACTGACAACATCTACAGTAGAGTATGCAGTACTCATAGTACTGGTAGTATACTCCCTCTGTTTTTATTTACTCCGCATAAAACGGAGGGAGTACTAGTAACACTCGGCCGACCTCTCTCTCTTCTAGTAGTAGTATAAATGACGCGGGCGGGGGAGGGGGAGGGACATCGGTTTGCTCTCAACTGCGGTCCCACAAGCGAGCGAAAACACAAGATGAAGTGCGTTCCATTCGGTGAGCGACATGGAGGGTCCAGCGTGCCGGGGTGCAACGCGAACGCAACAAGAGCGATGTACAGTCAAAACCGATTGACCGGTCGTCATTGGAACCACTATTCACACCATAACCTTCGCTGCTCGGCCTACGCCAGCCACTGCCCCAAAACCACACCTCCTTTCCAGCCCATTCCCCCACCTTTTGATCCCCTAGCCCACATCAAGCGTCCCCTAGTTCACCGAAAAGCCATGGTGTGCTGCAAGATCACGTACTACAAGATGTTGACGCCGGAGCGCCGCGCAGAAATCACGGCGGCGGTCGGTGCCACAGACCTCCGTTCCCAAGCTCACTTTGCGGCGGGCCAATCCCCGAGTTCTCTGGAGCCAAGCTCCGAGGAGGAGGAAGCCGATCCAATGTTCATGGCGGAGGTCGCGGCGCAGAAGACCCTCGATGCATATGAGACGATGGACGTCGACTTCGTGCCGGCGTCCGGGTCCCCCATGGTGCAGGCGGACCAGCGGTTCAACCTGGCGATACTAAAGGTGGACCGGGAGGCGGAGGCTCAACTCGACGCGGAGCGCGCGGATGCCACTGCCATCGAGGCCCTCCTGCAGGCGGAACCGGATGTCGTGGATGTGATCCGAGCGGCGGAGGCTCAACTTTGACGCGGAGCGCGCGGATGCCACTGCCATCGAGGCCCTCCTGCAGGTGGAACCAGACGTCCTGGACTTGAACTGGGCGGCGGAGGCTCAACTCCACGCGGAGCGCGCGGATGCCGCTACCATCGAGGCCCTCTTGCAGGCGGAACCAGACGTCCTGGACTTGAACCGGGCGGTGCTCATGTCCGTGCAAAGCGCCCGCACGCTCCGCGTGAACGAGTAGCTGGAGGCCGAGGACAACCACGGTGCAAAGACACACGTCGGCAGCTACGGCTGGTTCGCGCCGGCAGGCAAAGACGATGAGGCTGTCTCATTCCGTGAGCAGTGATAGTTTTTCTTTATGTTGTTGTTTTTAGGGATCTTTTTCTGTGTAAAAACATATATTTATGCAAGTCGCCTGACTTTCATCATTTGGGTCAGTCAACCATTTAATGCGGTTGGATGAATATCCTACGTCTCCTAACCCTTCTTCCTCACCTCTTCTTCTTCCCCAACAGACCACCGCACGGGCCGTACGTATCTTCCCCAACATGCGGTTGGATAAACATACTGTATGAACGAAAATTACGTGCCAGCGGTAGGATGGTTGAGTTTGGTTTGATCACATGTGGTAGCACGTGTCAGTGAGGGTGCGTTCCCTTGGTTGGGTTTGCGGTATGCAGGAGCGATTGTGTGAGGTTGCGATGCGACCGCGACAGCCGTGCGCAAGTGTACCTCCTTTTCATTTTGAAAACTTTAGGCAAGCTTGGCAAAAATGTGTGGCGAAGTATGGCAATGCAAGGCCTAGACCCAAACAGGATACAAGTACGTATGTAGGAGTACTACTTGTGTTAAAAAACAAAGGCGGGGTTTTCTTTCGCGGGATTGATCGATACAAATCCTCGTTTGACGTGTCAATTAATGCGTATTTTTTTCTCCAACGCCCAAAGAGCTAACCATCTCACTCCTCATCGATTGATTAATTTAGCGCCATGCAAACCAACCTTCTCACTTCCACATGCATGCAAGGGTATATTAATGTCCTTGGTTGCTAGTACGAGGCAAACCCCATCAATTTTGCCTCGATTAGTGTTAGTGGCCTTCTGCAAATTGTAATTTTGCCTAGCAAGATGCCCATGCGTTGCACGGAACATCAAGATGCATTTGTATGAGTAGTTTATCTTGTGGGAGAAAAGGATGAACGAGGGAAGGCCTTATTTGCAAATGTGGAGAGGGGTGTGGGTATCTTTTTGCAAAATTGCCATAGTTTCCTTCCTATCCGTCAGATATAAATCGGACGGCCTATATTGCAGGATGGCAGGCACACCATCATCACCAACTCTATTTTTTATAAGAGTAGAGATATACTGGCCTTGTGTACAAAAAAAATGGAGGTAGTAACTATTTGACTTCCTTCCCCATTGCGGTGACGTCGACGATCTCTCGAACGTTGTGGTTTGGCGAAGTGCATTCAACGGAGAACACCATTGAGGGAGACCACGGTAAGTCATTCGCAAGTGCCTCCTGCAAGCCAAGACAACCGCCTTATTTGCATCCAGGAAGTCCGTTGAATCAAAGGACGCGTAAATGTACTAGTACTACACAATAGCGTCGTCCGTCCAGCTTAGTGCGGTAAGGTGGTTTCTCGAAGAAGACGATGGAGAAGCGGAGTCAGCGAAGAGTGAAATGATGGTTGCTTCGTCCGTGCTTTGTGATTTGACGCCCCACTGCCTTGTGATTTGTGATAGAAGGGATAGGGGAGTAGACTCTGTGCTCTATACTGTACATGCGTCCAAGCACGGGAGAAAGAGGAGAGAGGTTGCATTTTTCTATTCCTTCAATCAATCAATTAGGGAGCTTTGGTTCCATCTTTTTGGCTTTGGCAGCACCGTCCACAATGGTTCCCATCGAGGCCAAAAGCTATTTTCACATTTGGCTACACATTGTGGATGCCCTTAACCGTACCACTTGGTTTTGCTCCTGTGTGCTATCTATACAAATCTCGATTATATTGATCTAAAAATTTATAGTATCAAGATTAGTAAAAAAGGAGGTGATTTTGCCGCGCGGATGGCGGGGGAGGTTTCTTATTTTTAGAGGATGTTGGCCTAGCGATTTGCTAACATGCGGTCCCATGTGTCAGTGCTTTACCAAGCTGATCCGCGTCCCACATGAGGCAGAACAACGGCAGAAGCAACACGTGGTTAACTTGAAGAAGATGAGGGAGAAGCGGATTCAGCAACGAGTGAAATGATGGTTGCTTCGTCCCTTCAACTTCTTTTTTTAGCATTATTACTTTGTCCCTCCTACTTAACTGCGGGAAAGGTGCAGCTTTGTGATTTGACGCCTCCTTGCTCATTACTACGCCGACGCCATGACTGGGGTGCTTCACCCCTGCTGCTCTGCACTGTTATTTTGGTATGGCACGTGGACCCGATTGCTTGATGTCCCACATGTCGGCGAAAGGGACTAGAACATTTATGAAAGCGAGCGCTCCACTCTTACGACGGAGGAGTACACGACACGGCGGCCCAGTGAACTATTACTTGTACTGTAGTACTACTATAGTTTTGTTGTTTCGCACGATCCATCGATACAAACCTGATTAAACAGGCAAGGGCGGGATTTTTCCCGTGCGGTAGACGATACTAGCCATACATTTCAAAGGCAATTTTAATGTATGCAAACTGAATAATTAAGTAACAATATGAGATCTAGTAAAACTAAAAACACATATGATTTATTGTGTTAGAGTGTAGTAGTAGTGTTGTATTGCATAGTTGTTAGATGTAACATGCAAGAACGTGTAGAGATGTACTTTTGGAGGGCCTACAAAGAGAAATTAGGCATAAAGTGGATTCAAATATTTGTATTCGTCTTCATAGCATTTGTAACTCATATCTACAGTTTGTACAGTAGACGTGAATGCTTGTTCGCTCTTACGAAACTAGTACAACAATAATGGGGTGGCGTGCGCAAATTTAGGCACTGGCACGTTGGCCTACTCGGCTCCACAGAGAGAGCGAGAGAAGAGATAAATACACGGGCGGTCAATGTATTTCAAGCGAAAAGCGTAATACGGTCACCGGACTTCAGAATACACTCATTACGGTCACTATATACGTTTTGCGGTGATTATACGGTCACTTGCTCACCGTTCAGCATTGGATTGCACTCTGTTGACCGGCCAAATAGTCTGCGTGGCACTATGTTGACTAGTTAAATTGACCATGTTCCTTGTGGGTCCCACCTGTCAGTTCGCATAGGAAAAAGGTCAGATAAACACAAATTTACGCAGGCGCGACAAGACTCCAACCCGTGCGCAGGAACCACCTGGTTGTGTATGTGTCTATCAGGGACTGATGTGTGCGCATGCACGTGTAGGTTGAGCACTTGAGCGTGAGAGTGTGTGTTGGTCATGTGGTGTGTGCATGCATGCGTGCGTGCTTGCGTGGCTGTGTGTGTACGTGTGAGTGTTGCGTGCGTGTGTGGCTGTGTGTGTTCGTGTGAGTGTTGCGTGCATGCAGTTCATGTGCATGCGTGCGTGTGTGTATAATCACCACACCAGCTCCTGTGTGTTAAAACAGACGGCTCAGCATACCAATACAAGGCCACCTTGTCCGTTGTGCCCGCGGTCATGATTTCGAACCACCATCCAATATTTTTTTATTGTTTGTTTTCATTCTTATACACACCAATAGGTGGGCCCAATGGTAGTGAGATAATGTGATGCAACACTAGAGGTGCCACGTGGAGCGTTTAACTGGTCAACTAGTTGTGTCTTGAGCAAATACAGAGCTGTACGGTGAGCCCGTGACTGTATAATAACCACAAAACGTAAATGGTGACCGTAATGAGTGGATTCTGAAGTCCAATGTACGTATCATGCTTTCGCTTCAAATACAATGATCGTCACTGTATATATCGCGAGAGAAAGATGAAACATGCGTGAATGTGCTGGGGGCGTACTTTTAGAGGACCTGGAGATAGTTTGTGTGCGTACGTGAAAGGGGCGTAGAGGGGGTGTATGCGATGGAGAGAGAGATGCTCTTCGTTTCTCTTTATTATGACTAACTATATAGTATAATAATATAAAAATTCACAGTGCGGAATAATTATCATTGGGGGCACCATGCAATGCAAATTAACGCTCATACTCCTCCATATAACTTTGTAATGTTGTATATATGTAGAAATTCTAAAACAATTTTTTGGCCACACTTTGTGTGGTTTTATTCAAAAGGAATGTTGTATGCGAAATAAACGTGAAGAGAGGGCTTTTTAGATCAATGGGGTACGTGATGTAACATGTGTGAATGTGTAGTTGATGTATTTGGCAGGGCCTAGAGAGGTATGTGTATGTATTACGTATTCGAGAGAGGCATGGATAGAGGGGCCGGCGGGGGGGGGGGACGTGGGAGAGATAGCACTAGAAATGAAAGGTCAGAGAGAGAGAGACGAATAGGATGTCACGGCGAGAGATGCCCTTGAGTGTGTATATGCAAGGGGGGAGGGGATAGAGGCACGAGGAGAAAAAAAAATTGTGTGGTGTCTGTGTTGGTATGTGTGGGTGTGAGAAGATAACGAGACCTGGGGGCAGAGGATGTGTCACCGCATGAGGTCCGGTGGGCCGAGGTGAGGCCCTTGGTTCGGTTCCGTCCTGTGCCACATTGGTCGGCCCGTGATGCATTTAGGGAGACCCATGGAGGACTAGTCGTACAAGACAAAGATAGCAGAGTCGTGAAGGACTCTGTGTCCACTGACAAAGCCGGCTAGGATTTGTAACCCTAGGTCCTCGGACTAAGGTAACCCCTTATCTTTGATATTACTATTCATCCAACCTAACTTTAAGGGGCATCTTACAGAATGCTCTGCTAGAATCATACTTGTCAATTAGGAAGAGAGGTGGAGACAATGCGTGAGAGACAGGCCTAAAGATAATGTGCGTGCGGGAGACACGTAGGCAGGTCTATGTATATAGAAAGGGTCGATGGGGATTGTGCGTGTGTATACTTGTGAGAGGAAGAGTGCTTGTGATAATGGTTAGTGAAAAAAGTCATAAATGGTTACGAGAGGGAGGGAGGGTTATATCGAGAGCATGTATGCGAGAAAGACACCTCGGGAGAGAGTGTGTGAGCATGTGTGAGAGACCACCGATGGATATACACCGTGTGCGCGTATGTGTGAGAGAGAAAGTCAGTGTGTGTGAGGAGGGGCCTATGGAGAGTGAAACTACACGTAAAAGACTGATGTACACATTGATTAAAAATATAAATTGTATCCAAATATTTGGATGGGATCATGATATTTGCAATTTGCGTAAGGAACGGTCATTGATCCATTAGACATCTATATTCTATGGAATTTGAGCATGTCTATGTTATTATTCGACATAATTGATCCACAGAGTTAGTATTTTGAACTCCAGACAATGCATCGCTTTAGCAATCGAATATAAACATGAGTATAGTTCATGTTGTGTGTGTAAAGCACATTATACATACAAAAGTTACACAATGAACATTATAAATAGCTAGCTATGAACTAGCATACATTTGAATTCAATTTAAGGTGGTTTAAAAAATTCGAATTCAACATGAAGTCCATTCAATTATTTGAATTCGATATCATGGCATTTGTAAATCATACCTAAATTATGGGGGCACCAATCTTTGCTCTGCTTTTCTACATAATAGCATATATAGTCGTGTACAAAATAGATTCAAATTTACCTCCTCCATTCCAAAATAATCGTAGTCATAGGATTTTCAAGTGTCAAAATTTCAAAAAGAAGCACATAATTTAATGAGGTTTTCAAACATACAAGGTCAAATTTAATGTTGTCTATTTAGGTCAATCCTCAAAGTTCAAGAGTACTCCCTCCATTTTTATTTAGTCCACGTATTAGCTTTGGTAAAAGTCAAGCTTTATAAACTTTGACCAAGTTTATAAAAATATATATTAACATAAGCAATAACAAATCAATAAAATTAGATTTATTATTGAATGTACTTTCACATCATATAGATTTGTTATGATAAATGTTTATATT
The DNA here is from genome assembly GCA_011799875.1 of Thinopyrum elongatum. Classification (NCBI taxonomy): domain Eukaryota; kingdom Viridiplantae; phylum Streptophyta; class Magnoliopsida; order Poales; family Poaceae; genus Thinopyrum; species Thinopyrum elongatum. Next base: position 161,422,258 of record CM022299.1, read on the forward strand.
ATTTTTTATAAACTTTGTCAAACTTTATGAAATTTGACTTCAGTCAACTCTAATATGCAGAGTAAATAAAAACGGAGGGAGTAATCTAAACGTGAATGCTTCTGTTTCAAAATTTCGAACGAAGCGCCAAAAGAGCCTCTACTCGCCCAAAACCGCGTGAGACCAATGTTTGGTAGAAGGAAATTACTTTTCTAACTCCGACCCATGAAACCTACCGGCCCGACGTCCAAAGGTCTAAGCCGGGGTAGGGTTGTAGTTTCATCTAGACGCCACGCAACCGCCTCCAAAAAACATTCATACACCATGGCCGCCTAAGCACACATGCGCTCGGCCAAAATCTCTCCCGCCCACTGTTTGGGACACCTGGGATTACCGTCCTACCCCCAACCCGTAGTAGGTCCAAAATTTAAGAGGGGGGCAAAGTTTGTACTTTCCCCAAATTTCAAACAAGCGCGTACCATCTGTTCAAAAAAAAAACAAAAACAAGCGCGTCCCAGACCGAAACATGGTTCCCACTTAGCTCCCCCCGCCCCCCTGTCTGGTTCCCCATTCGTACTCCATGGGCGCCAAAACTACCTCTCCACCAGCCGCAAAACCACGGCGTCCTCCGTCCTCCGTCCGCCACCCCATCACACCCATCAACCGCCGCCCTCCTCCATCACGCCGGAGCTGATACCCCGACGTCGTCGTCCATCGCAACTGCAACCGCAATGCCCTCCACAGCTAGTAGTTGAAGCCGAGGCCGAGCTGCCTCCAGGACGCCGACATGCGCCGTACCTGAGCCAGTTCAATCACACCGTCCTGCACCTCACCGCTGCCGCTCCAACATCGCCACCGTCCACCGCACCAGAGCTGTTCCGCTACACCGTCCTTCGCCGCCTCCGATCTGCTTCCCCTCCGCCGACAGACGCCACTGCAACACAGTCAACAATCTGGCCTTGGGTTCATCCAAGGCTCCACCCTCCTCCAAAACATCGGTTCCCCCAGTAAAAAGAAGAACATCGCCGCGATATCCGGAGGACACAGCACTGGCAACCGGAAATGGTACTCCTCTTCCCTTATTCGTGCAAATCTTACGTGTCTGCCTGCACGGTATTCATCCCACAGAAGACACTAGTTGACCGCTTCTTCCTACACCTTCTTCCTGATACTAGATGTTCCTAGTAACTTGCGATGCACAAGGTTTCTCCTCATATACTATTTCACCTTAGCTAGAGGTCCGTCGCCCCTGGATTTCAATTCATGGTCAGTTGATTGCCAATTAAAGGAAGCATTCCCTGGCATAACAGGCGCTAGTCCGCCTCTTACGCCTGGGAAGCAACGCCTCGGTGTTTATCTTAGGGGTGTGTGGGGCCTAGGAGCTGCTGGCGCCCAATCTGGAGGTCGGCCAGGCTTAAAGGGATGGCCGGGGGGCGCTGCTAAGCATGGCGGTGGTGTGAGGTCGAGCGGAGGGCGGGGCGGCGGAGGCAGGGGTCTGGGCCGGTGGTCACTGAAGGTTCGAGAAAGATCATCAATGGTGACTGGCGATAGGTAAGCGAAGGCCATCTGCCCGTTCCTTGTAGATCGGACGGTTCATAAAAAATTGACTGACCTATTTATTTTCAGTCGACTGTTATTTTGATAGGACCACATGTGGTGGTGTGCTGGAGGAGTACCTGCATTTCCCAGCCATCCCTGTGCTCATATATTACAAAATCATACGGAGTAGAATCTAATTTTGTTTGCCATGCAATGTTATAGAGCTATCATATGTCTCCTATCATTTATTTTTCAGCCACCTGCTATCTGCTACTTTTACAGTGCACTAGTTCTGCATACACTTCACCCATACTCTCACTATTTTTTTTATGCATGGGTATTTCAGCCTCTGCCAACCGGTTGATAGAAGCACGAAATAGAAGAGAGAAGCAGCTCCAGCTTTCTTCAGGCTTAGGCAAGACACATTTCGTTGCTATAAAGGGTGCAGTGTCAGCAGATGGAGACGGTAAACGTAGCCCTGGAGTTGATGATCTCGCTCGCCATGAACCACCATCCTAGGTGCTTGCTTTAACTTCGCGGTGTCATATGTGGTTGCATGTTGCATATAGTGTCTAGCTTGTATTGCTTCCAATTTGGTTAAATTGCATCTGCTTAGCTTACACATTATACCTTTGAATATGACATGCCTTCCTGTTTTTGGTACATACTAGTACATCTGTCTATTAACCATGTACTTACATCAAACTAATGTTCTTGTGTATCCCTCATCAATCACTTATGATGAGACAGTCACGCCAGTGGGTTACTGTGAGAAAATATGCTCTTTTAAAGAATGCAGTGTCACCCTCCCCACATGATTCTCAAGATACAGCAAGGCTAGATGAAGATAATGAACGTAGCTCTATAGTTGATGACCGCATTTCCCTTACACCAGCATCGCAGGTGCTTGCTCTAACTTGGCAGCGTGATATGTGGTTGCATGTTGCATATGGTGTCTAGATTGTAATTCTTCCAATCTGGTTAAATTGCATGTGCTATTCTACTTAGTTTATACATTATACCTGTTAATGTGACATGCCTTCCTGTTTTTAGTACATAGTACATATGTCTATTAAGCATGTCCTTACATAAAACTATTGTTTATTTTGTATCCCGCATCAATTAATATGATGAGACACCTTTAGTATATGCAGTGTGATATTAGTTGCATCTTTCATATGATTTATAGCATGCACTGCTTCTAATTTGTTGAAACGCCATTTATGATGGGACGCTTTTAACTTGGTAGAGTCATATTGGTTGCATCTTTCATGTGGTGTCTAGCTTGCATTGCTTCTTATTTGTTGAAATGGCTTCTGCTTAGTTTACACAAATAGTTGTGAATATGCCATGTCGTCCTGTTTTTCGTACATATTCCATCCTGGTATCATGTGTTTGCCTTACATCAAAGTAGTGATTGTCAGTATCATGCACGAATGAGTTCTGAAGAGTGAATTTTATTGCCTTTTCTTGTCGGTTTTACTTGACAATTCAAAATCAATAAAGCGGAAGGAAATTAGCAAGGCAGTGGATAAAGGTGCTCCTTCCAAACGGAAGGCCTCTACAGATTCTACTCCGCCACCCCCCAAGAAGATTTGCAAGACAACACATGCATAGACACTCAACGTAGTTGTGTTGATGATGAGCACGTCTCCCGTAGTGCACCATCATAGGTGCTCCCTCTAACTTGGCACTGTTATATGTGGTTGCATGTTATGTATGATGTCTAGCTTGTATTGCTTCTAATTTTGTTGAATTCCATCTGCTTACTTTACACATTATGCTTGTGAATAAGACACGTGTTCCTGTTTCTAGAACATACAAAATCTGTCTATCACACCATGTTCTTACATCAAAGTACTACTGTTGTGTAACCTGCAACAATCACTTATCATAAGACACGTTTGACTTGGGAGTGTGATATAGGTTACATCTCGCATTCTTTTGTAGCTTGTACTACTTCTAATTTGTTGAAATGGCACTTATGACGAGACAGTTTTAACTTGGTAGAGTGATATTCGTTGCATCTTTCATATGGTGTCTAGCTTTCATTGCTTCTAATTTGTTGAAATGCCTTCTGCTTACTTTACACATCATAGCTGTGAATATGCAATGATGTCCTTTTTTCTTACACATTCAATCGTCCTATCATGTGGTCGCCTTACATTAAAGTAGTGCTCGTCAGCATCCTGCATCAATGAGTTCTGAAAAGCGAATTTTTATTCATTTTTCTTGTGGGTTTGACTTGACAACGCAATAGAATTAAGAAATAGGAAGGAAAAAAATAAGGTAGGGACTGATGGCGGTCTTCCGGCGAAACCGGCTTCCCAGGTGCTTTCTCTAGCTTGGCAGTGTGATATTGTCTTGCATGTTGCATACGGTGTCTCACTTGTATTGCTTGTAATTTGATTAAATTACTTCTGCTTAGTTTACACAAATAGTTGTGAATATGCCATGCCGTCCTATTTTTCGTACATATTCCATCCTCGTATCATGTGTTTGCCTTACATCAAGGTAGTGATTGTCAGTATCATGCATGAATGAGTTCTGAACAGTGAATTTTATTGCTTTTTCTTGTCGGTTTTACTTGACAATGCAAAATCAATAAAGCAGAAGGAAATTAGCAAGGCAGTGGATAAAGGTGCTTCTTCCAAACGGAGGGCCTCTACACATTCTACTCGGCCATCCCCCCAACAAGATTTGGAAGACAACACATGCATAGACACTCAAAGTAGTTGTGTTGATGATGAGCATGTCCCCCCTTGTCCACCATCACAGGTGCTCCCTCTAACATGGCACTGTTATATGTGGTTGCATGTTAGTTATGATGTCTAGCTTGTATTGCTTCTAATTTTGTTGAATTCCATCTGCTTACTTTACACATTATACTTGTGAATAAGACACGTGTTCCTGTTTCTAGAACATACAATATCTGTCTATCACACCATGTTCTTACATCAAAGTACTACTATTGTGTAACCTGCAACAATCACTTTTCACAAGACACGTTTAACTTGGGAGTCTCATATAGTTTACATCTCGCATTATTTTCTTGCTTGTACTACTAATTTGTTGAAATGGCACTAATGATGAGACAATTTTAACTTGGTAGAGTGATATTCGTTGCATCTTACATATGGTGTCTAGCTTTCATTGCTTCTAATTTGTTGAAATGCCTTCTGCTTAGTTTACACATCATAAGCTGTGAATATGCTATGGCACTAATGACGAGAGACCTTTAACTTGGTAGTGTGATGTTGTTTGCATCTTGCATATGATTTATTTCTTGTACTGCTTCACATTTGTTTAAACGCCAGTTATGACGAGACACTGTTAACTTGGCAGAGCGATATATGTAGCATCTTTCATATGGTGTCTACCTTCCATTGCATTGCTTCTAATTTATTGAAATGCCTTCTGCTTAGTTTACACATCATAGTTCTGATTATCTCATGCCGTCCTGTTTTTCGTACATATTACATCCTCCTATCATGTGGTTGTCTAACATCAAAGTTCAGTTCGTCTGTATCACGCATCAATTTGTTCTGAAGAACTAAATTTTTATTCCTTTTTCTTGTCGGCTTGACTTAACATGGCACAGAGAAAGAGGCAGGAACACAGAATGACAGGGGATGGTGTTGGTACTAAGGACACACGAAAACGGAAGCGGAAGAATTATGCAGATTCTGCTGGTACTGATGGTGCAATAGAAGGTCAAAGTCCAGCGGAAAATTGTACAAACGCGGTATCCCGTGCTACACGAGCTGCAAAACAAGCCAAAAAGAAACTAATAGCTGCCACCAAACAAGCAGCGACAGCCCTAGTTGTTGCAACACCTTCCACGGTACCACCAGCTGCACGAGTTACTCGTTTGTCAACTCAACTAGCAGCACGTTCCCAAGCTCCCTTGCCACCTGACACTACTTCCGAAGCACTCTAGACATAAGACGAGTTGGCAAGATCAGATGAACCTTGTGAGCTTCAACAGCAAGAAGGTAGTTGCTGGAGTCAAGTTACAGTTGCATGCTTCTTTATATGTAGTCTCACAGTTTGATGTACACTAACACTTCCTATGTTCGTTGTTGGACTAGCACCTAGGCGCAAGAGGAAACAAACATCAGGGATAATGCTCGATAGGTTAACTAAATCTAGAGGAGGAAGAATGAAGATCCGTTTTGAGGCAGGTTTAAAAAGGCCACGTGATGCTACAGAGTCAGCCAAGTTAGTATTAGAGGCAGCGGTTGCCGTTACGTGTCATGCACGTATCCTCCCAACATGGATTCAGTACAGGAATGACAAAGACGAAACCCAGTTCAACACCTTCCTCGACCATTTATCTGTAAGTATGGTTATGTATGGAAACTAGTAATATCGTCTTGCTCTGTCCCATACTTTCTAGGTTGCTGATAATGAGACTCCCATAATTTTCAACAGATGAGGTTCAAGTTGGATAGTCAAGATGATGCAACCAGACAAGCTTGCACCCATGTTTTCAAGTCTGCTATGTGACAGTATCGGTATAACTTGAGGAAAACTCACATTGAAGGCAAGGCTAACAGTGAACTTGCTCAAACATCTCCAGTGGAAAATATATCGGATGAACACTGGAGAGGCCTCATTAAACACTGGTCTGATCCAAAGTATCAAGTACGTTATATGTATGTGATCAGATCACATGTTGAACTCCTATTTACGCATGTGCCTCACAAATCCATCTTCTTGTAGGTGAACTGTTCAAAGAACAAGGCCAACCGTACGAAAGTGAAATTCCAACAGACGACGGGATCTCGTAGCTATATTGCACACTGCGAGGCTCTTGTAATTAGCTGTTGTTTCACTCTTTTCGCTGTGCCATATTATCAGATCTATATTGACTTGTTCCAAATGCAGAGGAAAGCCCGCAAGGACCAAAAAGTACCTGAACCAAATACTGTGGAAATCTTCAAGGACTATCACACCAGCAAGACGAAGGGCATGACTACACCAGTCAAAGCCGCTGTTGTAAGTCCTTAATCCTCATGCCTTTTAACTACTACTTACTCTGACTCGTGAATTGAACTGCATGGTTTGCAGCCAATGTCTATTACTCTTTTCAATTTTATACACAATTGTCTTAGCGTATCACTGCACCTTACAAGGTTTAAAAGAGAGGAGTGATGTTCCTTTGATCTTGATCTGTAATCTAGTTCTGTGCTGGAGTTGCCCACACAACGTTACAATTGCCTGTTTGTCTGTTCTTAGTTGTTTTGTGATATGATTGATGTCATACTATGCTTACCGTATTATAAACTTTGTCTCTTTATCCTTAGCTGTCAATACAATGTGAAGAAATAGACAATACATTAGCCATGGTAAATGGTCATATGTTTGGAACCTGGTTTTATTATGTACTTTGCAGTAAAATACAACTAATATTTCACACGGGTTCACCAGAATAAGTTCTGTATATAGACCAAAGCTATTTTGTTTGGTTTAGCTGCCTCCTTAATATCTTCTGTTATGGTACTACTAATGTAAAAACTCAACTTTTCAGCAAGCTATGGAAAAAATGGTGGAACCGCCACCTTCTGAAGGTGACGAGGCAACTATAACCGCAATGTCACCTCTTGCTGCAGTGGGTCAGTACCTGTCCACTAACAGTGCCAAAAGCACGTTCCTGTGTAATATTGGCTTGGTTGTTAAGGTAATCTCATCCAAACTGCCTCATGATCAAGATATGCAAGCTCAAAACAATGTTATATCTGCGCTCCAGACACAAGTCCATTCCCTAACAGAGACCCTTTGTGAAACAAGGAGAGCCATTGTTCGATGTCATCAAGATATGCATGGTTTTGAAACCAGACTATCAGACATTTGCTATGTTGTTCAGGAGCCTAGGAGAAATGAAGGAAAAGGTTATGGTGCTCCATCGGACAGTACAACATGAAAACATAACAGTCGGGTCAAATGAACTGAGCTTCTGAACTTCTGTTGGTGCATTTATCTACCAGACTGTTAACTTTTATGCCAACCTTCCTTTTGTTTTATGGTTGTAATTTGTTTTGTTGCGATACAAAATTTGTTCTTAACGTGCAGCCACCGGCTGAAGAAAACAGTAAGCCATTTTTGTATAATGTAGGGTGTTCCCTATATTTGCACTGGTGGCGAACTTTGATGCCCAGTGGATGTAATCTGTGCAATCGCCTTAATAGCCTAGCGTTAGTTTCGGGCTTATTTATTTCCTAGTCTTCTTTTTCCCTGGTTTGCTAGTGGCCACAACAACCATGGGCCATATACGGACCGTGGTAACCTTGACCCTGCTACAGGCCATAGAATCAATGGGCCCCCTACAGGCCGTCGGATAAATGGGCCTCCAACAGGCCGTAGAATCGGTGGGCCTCGGTCCGTTGGATAAATGGGTCCACATGGGCCGTAAACGGGCGTAATTGGTATCAGGCCAGCACGGTAACGGGCCGTTAACAGGCCGGAAGACAGCAAAGGCTTAATTCTGTCACAGGCATAACGGGTCGTTAATGGGCCAGAATATAGGACGGGCTGCAAACAGCGCAACGGGTTAACAGGCCACAAACGGGCTGATTCTAACCACGGGCTGAATTTGGCCCATTAGGGGAACAGGCCAGTAACGGGCCAGAAGTAATCAAGGGCCGGAAAGGAGCCCAAGAACGTATGGGCCGTCAGTAGGCCAAAAGCTAACACGGGCTGGAAACGGCCCATGTGAATCATGGGCCGTTAATGGGTACAAAGAAATTTACTGTTCATTATGGGCCAGAGTCACCGTGGGCCACTAAAGGGCCTAAAGATATGAAAGGCCTCATATGGGCCGAAAGACGTCATGGGCCATACATGGGCCGAAAGTGAAACGGGATGGTGTTATATTCGACGGCCCACATGACGCTGTTGGGCCGATTTCGGGAAGGCCCTAACGGGTCGTGAGTTACCAGGCCATAAAATGGGCTATATGCGAACAGACCATTAACAGGCTTTTCATGGGCCGGCCCACTAACTTTTGACCAAGTCAAATGGGCCGGCCTTTGTAAGCTAAATGGGCCAGTGTTGGGCCGTCGCACGTGTCGACATATCATAGGCGCCTATCTGACCCAATGACGAGCTGACACGTGTTTCCTTCGATCAATGAGAATTTTACACGTGGAAAATCCCCATTGGTCCGGGCTGTTAACGGGTTATCGGATCCAAAACCGGACCCGATAGCTTAACGGCGACCTGTTACGGTGGATGCCACGTGTTGGTTACCCTTGACGAAAGCACTTCCATGACGCGTCATTTATCGTCATGGAAGTGAACACTTCCGTGATGATAATTTTGGTATTGTCATGGAACACTTCTATGACAGCACAGGTATGACTATCTTGATTCTGTCATAAAATCGTCATGGATGTACATACATGACAGAAAACGTGACCTACTGTGACAAACACGTATCATCACGGAAGTGTATTTTTTTTTGTAGTGCTATATCGGTTATCTCCAAATAAAGTCGCCTCACCTTAAAAGAATTGGAATTGGTTTTGAAGGACAACAACCCATCATCGAAGATGCCCCTTCACTTCAAAGGTTGCTCCTTGATTATTGTTATATACCTTCGCAAATAACTATCGTCTCTGCGCCTAAACTGGAGACCTTGGGTGTAATTTGCGATCCATTTAAATTTCACAAGATGGTGTTTGGCTCCACACTTATTCAGGTGTTGTATATTATCATCTACACTTTTGTAATCATAAGCTGCATTTTTCATTTGTGCACATAAGTTTTATATCATCTTGGAGTACACTTTGGATACTAATATTATGTTATATGCTCAATGAGAGTTCGTCCATCGATAGGCTATCAATGGTGCTGGATTCTATCAAGATCTTATATATCAAAATGTTTAGTATTGATCTGAACACAATTATTGGCTTGATGTGATGCTTTCCATGTCTGGAGAACTTGTTGATAAAGGTGATTATTTCATGCACATCGAAAGCCCATATATATTGTACTAGAATTACCGTTCAGCTGTCGCTCTTTCGACATACTCTTTTTTTAGACCTTAACTATTTTCAATCTTCATGTCTACGTAGGCACTAACACATGGAGAAAAACATATAACCAATCAGTGGCGTAATAAGCACCGGGATTTTCTTAGTTCTCATGACATTCGTTTGAGGACAATAACGATGGAAGGATGTGCATCCAACCAGGCAAACAGAAGCTTGGTCACATTCTTCCTGTTGAATGCGAGGTTACTATTGTCAATGAGGCATAAATTTTTCAACAAGAAATTTCTCACGGATGGATATGTTGAACAGCAAAAAAAGAAGTTTTGGGTGAAAAAATGGGCTTCTGAACGCGCTCAGCTTCTATTTACAACAACTTGTGGTCATATTCCAGTAAACTTTTTGGCACATGATGTTGATTTTATGGATCCACTGGTACAGCGAGGTGCTATACAAACGGTTTTTAACCCCTTTCCGCGGTGGCATTTTGAACCGTCGCCAAGTGAGTGTGTGCGATAGGGGGTCCTTCCCACACGACCCAAAAATCGTCGGGGATAGGCCCTCCGGTCACACACGCTCGGCAAAATGAGGTCGTGTGCGACGGGCGAGCGATGAACTACGGTGATACGTACAGTTGTGTTAAAAAAATACAATTATACAGGCCCAATCATTTCCAATCGTAAGTACATCCCACACAGTCAGTCCCAGACAAACGTTTCCGTACGTATGTACATTCCACATAGTCAATCCAAGGAATACGTTTCCGTTCGTATGTACATCCCACACAGTCAATCCAAGAAGTACGTTTCCGTTCATATGTACATCCCACACAGTCAATCCAGGGAAAATGTTTCCGTTGTACGTACATCACACACAATTTTCCCCATTAAATCGTTTGTGATAGCGTTGTCATTGCAGACGATATTAACAAATTTACCGTTTGCATGATTGAATGCATCACACACGGTGCGTAGAAGAAACTGTGTGGCATCGGCTGTCCATCACACACACTTTTTATGTGGTAAATGTTTGCGCATGGTGGCATAACGCAAACAGTTTTTAAGAGAAAGTCGTGTGCGATTGTTCATTGATCCAACATGTTTTATTCCTAGAAACTGTGTGCGTTGTCTGAGGTCATCGCCCACGGTGTTTTCTCAATAACCGTTTGCAATATAAACCCGATTAGCGGGCTAATTAGCCTATTATTAATAATCCATTTATTAATCTAATTGACATTTCATATTAAGCACACAATATATTTCATTTTCGTATTAATAAGGAAGCAGGATTTCATAATTGAAATACATCAGAGTACAACATCATATAGCTTCAGCACTCAGCTACCGCATTACACAACTGTACCAGCACCAAGTTTCACATGCAACATCAATTCTACCGTATAGACAGATGAATCTCATTTGGAAAACTGCTAAAGCGGAAGGCGAATAATGTGCCTTCATTAATGTTGAAGGTCTTTGCAACTTTAGTCCAGTGCCAGTGGATGATTGGCCATCCATCCTTCGTCCTCTTCAGGAAGACTTCAATATTGAACCGTGGGTGTTGTATGAATACCTTCCTCACCTCCTGACCATACATTTGGTTTGAGAGGTAATCATCAGTGAACTGCTTTGGAAAGGCCTGAAAACAAGGATATGCATAAATATCTTCTCTAGATTTGAAATGGCGCAAAGGAATTAAAAAGACAAGGTATAGTAGTTAGTACCATTCTGTAGTGAACTGATGTCTTCTTCATTGTGCAGACAAAGATCTTGTTGTTTTTTGTCGCTAATTTCTTTATCCTAACAATCTTTCTGAGTTTCTTGACTTGACTGATATTCATGGACAACTCATTTCCACATATGCAAAAAGGGTCGAACAGTGGGTCAAAACCTCTGACAGCAGGACCTACATGTGCAAGACCAAATTATTAAAAACCTAATATTTAAAAACACAAAGTGGAAAGGTGTTTTATTAACTGCAACAAGCCTAATATTTAAAAACAAGCAAACATGGTCGTTCAAACTTGTATTGTGCAGGTCTAAGTACACTAGTTATTGGCCCTGTTTGGATCCATGGGTTAGAGTTAGTTTGAGCTAGTTTGGGCTCAAATAGCCCTAAAGTATCCAAACATGAGGGCTAGTTTGAGCTAGTTGCGTCTAACCCACCCAAAACAACTACCCCACCCAAGAGGTGCTAATTGGGGCTAGTTCTCCTAGTGCATTTATTGTCAATCTAACACTGTCATCCAAAAACCTCTTTGGCTAGAGTTAGTTCAAGGTTGAGTATCATTGTTATTTAGGAAACGAAGGATAGCGTAGGATTTATTCTACCTTGACTTGTACTCCAAGATGACCATGTACTCCTATATATATGCCCACGAGGCTCAAGCAATACAATCAACTATTCCACCAATCTCTGTCTCTCCCTTTTAACTGTCATGAGTTAGAAACTAACTCTAACCTCTAGCTAAGTTAGAGTATCCAAATAGTGTTGTTGTTAAATCAAATGGAAAGGCGTGTTAAATACTCCCTCCGGTCCTTTTTACTCTGCATATAAGAATTGTCTGAAGTCAAACTTCATAAATTTTGACCTTATTTATATGAAAAAATATCAACATCTACCATGCTAAAGTTATATAGTATGAAAATTTAAGTCACAACACATGTACTGATATTGATTTCATATTGTGAATGTTGGTATTTTTTTCTATAAAGTTGGTCAAACTTTACCAGGCTTGACTTTAGACAAATCTTATATGCGAACTAAAAAGATTCGGAGGGAGTACAACATGCTTAACAGTAACCAAATATAGTCATTCATAGAGCTATTGTTAACATTGGTATTGATGAAATTGAACTACACAGTTCATACTAGCACATATAGAACATCACACTGTTAATAGCTGAAATAAACAAGGCATAGTACGAACAACCAAAGATGGCAATCGAAACAAGACATATGCTAACTACAAAGAACCGAACAACCAAAAATCGTAGAAATAAACAAGGCGTAATGCAAACAACCAAATATAGCAATAAATATTGGACATGTTCTCACTACAAAAGGGGTTCGAGAAAACAAATCATGGGTTTCCTCACTTGTCACAGATTGGCTCCTCCTCGTGGTCGCCGTCGATGAGGTCTGACTTGCCAGCTGAGGATCCCAAGCCAGCGTCGCAGAACGTGTCCTTTAGAAGTGACAAAAGGGGCTCCATGGCGATGAAGGATGGCAAATTGTTCATAACGAGGCGCAGAAGATCAGCAGCAGGGCCATCGATTAGATCGACGGCTGTCGAACCCGAATGGTTGGGTGTGGGCAACTTAACCTATGACATAGCCCGCGTCAAGCCGTCGCAGTTCACGACCTCGATGTCGTAGCCGGTGACCGCGACATGCCAGAATACTTTAGCCCGCTGATTGAAAGGCTTCGTCCAGGTCTAGTCATCATCGTCAGCTTCCTCGGCGGCCACCTCGCCGACGTCGGGCGTAGAGGCCGGGGTAAAGCTATTTTGGGCCATTCGCTCCTTGAGCTCCCCAGGAAGCGTAGCCGGGCTTAGGCTGCGACGCTCTAGAGTGGGGGAGGGGGTGGGGATGGGGATCTGTGGGAAAGGGGGTGTTTCACAGGCGCCATCTAAGAAACTTAGGGCGGCGAGGGTATGTATATCGGTGGGTAAAGTGCACGGGCAGACCGGCAGAGGTTGACGATGGAGGCGGCGTGGCGGCGGCGGCGGCGGCGGCAGCGACGGTGACCTAGCTAGGTTTCGAGCGAGGGAGGGGTGGTGTGTATGTGTGTGAGCGGGGGATTTGGGGTGTGTGTGGAGGGGGTCCAAGGTGGTGTTTGAGGAAATGCCGCGGGTACTGAAAATTTTACTAGGCGGGAGTAAAATGGCAGGGCTACCGAAAATTTGGATCAAGGGATTGAAGCAGAGCGGGGCGGGAGTAACAAACATCACACACGGTTAAAACAGAATCATCGTGTGCTATCAAACAGAAAACCACTCCAGTCGAGCAGATATTTTTGAGATTGCGAGGGATGCAGGCGGGAGTAATATGCCGGGGCTACTGAAAATTTGGATCTACTGATTGAAGCAAAGCGGGAGTAACAGGCATCGCACACGATCCACACATACTAAACATGTGCTATCAAATAGAAAAACCATCTAGGCGGGTAGATATTTTCGAGATTGCGAGGGAGTAGATATTTTCGAGAGGGGGAGGGAAGCCTCGTGGAGCCCAATCTACTGTGATCATGTGGGTGACAGGGGCAGGGGCGCGGCACACGGGTAGTCTTAGGGAACCGTGTCTGTTTTGTGCCCTATCGCAGATGGTTGTTGCGTTCGACTCATCTGCTGTTTATAAATTTGGCGAAAAAAATGCGGGAAAGGGCCAAAACACGAACACAGTCGCATGTGGACCATATATATGTATGAAAAGGGTGGTTTGGTGTTCAAGTACCCAATGCACAACTTTGATGTGGCACCTGTCGCACAAAGCGCACGTTATTATTGCTAGCCCCCCACCACACACACACTTTGTGTTGGCGGGAGGGGAATCCTACCTATGAACGCATGCCCCCAAATAGCTAGGTCTAACATCTCACCCTACGGTAACACAAAACCGAAAGGAGTACCTCATGGTCAACCCCCCTTGCTTCCGATCAATTGTGGACCGTGTGCGGGCCCACATATGTATTCTTCTGGCGTTAGATGGGTGAGACCACATATGAACCACACCTGCGGGTGGCCCGATATGTGTGTGTGTGTGAAAACGATGTGGTGTGATATTTAAATAACCAAATCACAAATTCGATGTGGCACATGTGCATCGCAAATTAACCGGACATCCCCAACCCCACGGAGGTTCATCTAGTGCGAAGTAGTACCGTGCCCCCCCCCCCCCCACACACACACACACTTTGAGTCGGTGGGAGGAGGCATCTCACTAAGGCGTATTGTAACATTGACCAAGAAGAATCACCACCTTGGTCGTATAACCTCTCTTGTTGTTGGGTCAAAGTCACGCATGGACGTCCTCACGCGGCCCCACAAATAGGCTAGCTTGTCGCCGATAACCACGCGAGGGAGTGCCTGAAGACAACCACTGCGTGCATGTGGCCCAAACATATATGTATGAAGTGTCATGTGGTGTTTGAATATACCCAATGCACAACTTTGATGTGCCACCGTGCTTTTGGAACCGGAAAGTCCCCACACGGAGCGAGGGTTCACGACGCGTATACTATATATATAGGGATTCATGTGTATGCAAGCCCTCAAACTTATAGGTCTCGAATCTCACCATGATCGACGTACGACTATATGGTAGCGCGAACCAAGAGAAGAAGAATCCATCCTGGTAACCTCTCTCGCGTTTTTGGTCGAAGTGATGGACGTCCATGCGGGCCCACGAATATATAGGTCGTCGATGATAACCAAGCGAGGGAGAGTGTCCAAAGACAACCACTGCATGCGTGTGCCCCAAACATATGTATGGACATGCGTGATGCATGCATATATGTTTGATTACCAAAAGCACAACATTTTTTATGTGGCCCATGCATGCATCAAAAAATGCACAGTCCCACACAAATCTGGTTCATGCCGCGTCGCGTGCTCGCCCCCCCCCCCCCCCCCACTTCGACCCGGTGTGAGGGATTCGTGCGTACACATGCGCTCAAAGTATAATATGGTATCTCTCACATCATGACATGCATGTACCGTACCATATAAGACGAACCAAAATTTAATCCTCTCCTAATTATAAGTCAAATTAACCTCTATCGATGTCGGTCAAAGTGATTGACCAAGCGGGCACACACAGATGGACGAAGCATCTCGCCGATACCCCCGTGAGTGAGTGCTAGAGGACAACCGTCATCGCTTGCTTGTGGGCCAAACACATGTATGGAGATGTGTGGTTGTGATGTTTGAATACCTAATATATATACAAAACTTCGATGTGGCACCTTCCTCAAAAACCTCTAAGTCCCCCACATGAACCGAGGTTCATGACACGCAGTATATATATGCTGGCCCCCTCCCCTCTTCGACGCGTAATATATACTCCTACGTACCGTAACACAACCCGAAAATAATCCTCCTTGTTCGTCAAATTACCTTTCTCGTTGTGTCATATATTATATGGACGACGACATCGCGGGCCCATGGAGGGAAGCATCGCAGGCGAATGAGTGACAACCATCATCTGCACATGGCCCAATGTGTTGGTGATGTTTTTAATACCCAATATGCACAACTTCTTTGTGGCACCTGCCTCGGAAACCAAAAAGTCCCCACATGGAGCAAGATCGTTCATGACGTGTGTGTAGTTGCCTCGGCCCCCTCCTCGCCACTTCGACGCATACTATATACTCCTACTGCAACACAACCCAAATAGAAACCTCCTTGTTGGGTCAAAGTGATGGAGGACAACCTCGCGGGCCCACGGATGGAAGCATCGCACGCGAGTGACTGTCCTATATGACGCGTAGTATATGTTGCCCTCGGCCACCCTCTTCAACGCGTACTATATATATACTCCTATCGTACGTAACAAAAACCAATAAATGACAATCCTTGTTGGTCAAATTAACCTCTCTCATCGCTTGTCATAGTGCTGGACGGCGACCTCGCGGGCCCAGAGAGTGTCACACGCGAGTGAGTGTCCCAGGGCCACCGCGTGCATGTGACCCAAATATGCATGTCAAACTTTTTCTGCAGCGAACATGCGACCAAAGGAGTTTAGTGTTAAAAATTGAAAAAAAAAATAGATAACATTTGTCCATTTTTATACATTGATTGTTTTCCAGGGATTTAATGTGCAAAAATCAAATTTGATCTACATGAGACCCGTGATAGTGCACGAAAATGGATTGCAAAATCATATGTGTACGTGTCCCTGGGTCCATGTTTAGTCCCCATGCAAGAAATTTCTAACATCGAAAATCTTGATTTTAAAATCCAGTAAATCCAAAACTAAGTTGAAATTCATGAAACTTATCGTGGTGTCATATGGACACCAATAGACTATGATATTATATTATTTTTTTTCAAATTTGAGACAAATTTTGATATAATCTTCTTACAGACAGGAAATTATCAATAATTATCAACCAATATCGCAAATGGACTCTTTATTTGAACCGTGTGCTTAGACCAACAATGTACGTGCCGTGCTTCGGTTAAGCAATAAAGCGGCAGAATTAATCATCAAAAAGGAAAAATCAATATAATACGTGCCGCCACACGTCCCGTGTGCCGTACGAGCATGCGTGAGTTGACGAGACGCATGCTAGCAGTCCGCCGCACAGGCAGACCGGGAGGCCGAGGCATGCGCGTGTTCGCTACGCACTCACCATGGGGTGTGCTAGTAGCTGTGTGAAATGACGGTAGGCATGCCAGCAGTCCGCTGCGCAGGCTCACTGGGAGGTGAGCCAGCCCTTTGACCGCCGCCCACCTCGCTCCCACTGCTCCATATTAATGGCGCGCCCGATCCACTGGTCATAATAGGCGGCCGCACAACCCCCCCCCCCCCCCCCCCCCCCCCCCCACCCCCCCCCCCCCCCCCCCCCCCCCCCCCCCCCCCCCCCCCCCCCCCCCCCCCCCCCCCCCCCCGTCCACAGTTGTCACCGCCGCATGGAGTGTATTAGGATTTTGCCGAAGCACTAGCTTTGTCACATTCTTCCTATTGAATGCGAGAGTACTATTGTCCATGAGGATTAAGTTTTTTAACAAAAACTTTCTCACGGATGGACATGTTGAACATCATAAAAAGAAGTTCAAGGTGGACAAAAGGGCTTCTGAACGTGCTCGGCTTCTATTTACAACAACTTGTCTTCATCTACCAGTAGATTTTTTGGCCCAAGCTCTTGATTTTATGGATCAGACCGATCCATTTGATTGTGACTGCCGAAAACTTTGGTTGAGTTAGTTGTTATTGTCCTGTTCAATCTGGATTTTGTGTAAACCTGATGAACAATTAATTGTCGTGCTTTTGTACCTTCTGTAAGCTGGAGTTAGATATTGCTGCCATTTTCAACTCAGCTTTGACCAATATTTTCTTTCATACAAACCGGAGCTTCTATCAAGAAGCCTCATGGTTCCGAGAGGGAACTTGGTCACATGATCTATGTGCGAAACGACATACGTTGTATCTTCCCGGCTTGATTTATTTTACAGAGGCAACATGCAACTGTGCTAAACATATGAAATTATCCAGGGTTCGTTTCACCTTTTTATACATTGATTTTCCTAGGCATTTTTAATAAATAGCCACCACATTATTATCGCAAACGGTCATATTAGTCCAACCATGGGCGTTCAACTAACCATTTACTACCGCGGGCAGCTGTTTGATTAGACGGGACGACTATGAGCAGTCCGCCGCGCACGCTCACCATACCGAGAAGCGAGCCGCGAGCGCTGCAATTTATTGCTGGTTTTGGACTTTTGTTTCGGCCGCCTAGGGAAGGTACGTAGAACAGTCCTCCGTTCTCATCTACAAGCACCGCCATCGAGGATCGCCACCTGCTGCGAGATGGAGGACGAGCCGGCCAACAAGCGGGGGCGGGTCGAGCCAGAACCGCAAGAGCCTTCGGCGAACGTGGACTTCATCAGCAGCCTCCCCGACGAGATGTTGGTAACCATCATATCCCACCTCCCCATCAAATCTGGCGTGCAGACCACTGTCCTCTCGCGGCGGAGGCACCCCCTCTGGCACTCCACCCCCCTAGACCTCATCGTCGACCATGAGTTCAGTAGCGGGGAGCAGCAATGCCTGGACGCATTGTCCCACGTCCTCGCCACGCACCCTGGGCCGGTCAAACGCCTTGCTATCGGCAGGTTCAGACCCCACTGCAAGGCCGAACCCAGGTTTCACTACTGGTTCCTATCCCCAGCCCTAAATCGGCTAGAGGAGCTCAGCTTTATAGCTGGGCGTCCGCGCTCCGCCTCGCGCCCACGCTGCGCCGCGCTACATTCAGGCAGTGCATTTTCCCTCGGATTGATGCCGCGTGCGCTCTTCATCTCCCTAAACTTAAGCACCTCGAGCTCATTGTTGTCCGCATCTCGAAGGAGGATTTGGAGCGCCTGCTCGTCGGCTGTACAGCGCTCGAGTACCTTCGTCTTCATGCGATGGATGGGTTCAGTAGCCTCCACATCACCTCGACGAATGTGCGTGCGATTTATGTGCATTGCTGGCGCCGCCCAAGGCTGTCAGTTGAGGTGTTTCACGATATGGTCATTGAGAATGCGCCTTTCCTCGAGAGATTGTATGTACTTGATAAGTTAGGTCCAGCAAGAATCAGGGTCATTCAGGCACCGAAATTGACAGTGTTGGGCTATTCGTGTGCTGAATTCAACGAACTTGTTACTGGATCATTATCCGTTCAGGTACAACAGTCTTCTTCTTCTCCTCCTTCTATATTATTGGACAACACATTTTATCTAATTTTTTTTATCTATATGTTTGCATGTCATCCAGAAAATGATTCCCACAAGCTTGACCCAGCCTCTGCGCACAGTGAAGATCTTGGCACTACAATTTGTCGGCCCCGATCTGGATGAAGTTGTTAGATTCCTTAGATGGTTTCCTTGCACGGAGAAGCTATACATCGAGGTGATACTCCTTTCCTGTTAATTGTTAACCACAACGAAGCTCAATTTTTTGTTACTTGTACCCATGATTACAATGACAAATGTAGAATGATTCCTAAAGGAAATTTGGAGGATTTCAATACATATATTTTTTGAGATGCTAGTGTTGTACGTGTTTTATTCCTTCGCCAGACATGCTTTCGTGATAAAAGTTTATCATGAAAGATTGAAGGTGGTATTTCACTCTTTTCGTGTATTTTAGAAATCCTGCAAATCAAAGAGGCCGAAGTGTTCAAATCTGCAGCTAGGCACTAATATGTTGTCTTCGTTTGCAGATACTAGCAGGCCCGAAACTAGAAAATGTTGGGGAATATAACAATCCCATTGAATGCCTTGATCTTCATCTCACAGAAATTACTTTTAATGAGTACCGAGGCACCACACCAGAAATTAAATTCACCAGGTTCTTTGTTGAGAAAGCAAGGTTGCTGAAGGTAATGAGGTTTGCCCTATATTTACTGCGTAGAAGTGAATGGATTGCTAAAGAGCGCAGGCGTCTCCAGCTGAATGGAAAAGGCTCTGCAGAAGCTGAATTTCAATTTGTAACTTCATATGACAGATTATTCAGAAGTCACTGTATCGAGCCGCTATATGACTTCTCGGTGGCTGATCCTTTCATAGAAATAATGAATGAAAAAGATTCTGAAGAAGATGAATTTTATGTGTCTGAATAGTTTGAACCTTGTAATCTTTGAATTTGGGCCTTGTAATGCTGGAATTTGAACCTTGCAATATTTATGGTATTTGTTATATAACGTAATTGGATGTTTAATTTGGTTTTGCAATCATGTCCTATTATAAGTATATATATGTTGTTCTTCTGTACACAGAGCATAGATGTTGTGCAGACAGAGCATATCACATCGCACACGGACCACACTAGGGAACCCGTCGGTGATGAATTCATCAATCGCAGACGGTTGTATACCAGCAAGCATTTGCCCACAACACACATGGCTTATTTCATCACAAACAGCTCGGATGGATCAACTGTATGCCACGTATCGCACAAGCAACTCTAATCTGATTCGTGCTTGATGTCTCCGCCATCGCTTGCACAGTTCGTCTTATTTGCCATGTATCACTGTGCCGGCCTCTGCTCGCATCCCTCGGCGCACTCTGCTCGCCGTTAGGCGCCGCGACGCGCTCTGCTCGCGTCCGTCGGCGCGCTCTGTTCGCGTACCTCCACGCACTCAGCTTGTGGACAGCTTTTCCTTGCGTGTTCAACTTCTATATGCATATATATGGTTGCTAGCCATTGAGGCGACCGTGGAGCACTCTGCTAGCTTCCCTACGCGCGCGCTCTAGCAGCGGTTGGGGCCTGCGCACGATCACGTTGGGGGCCCCATATGCATGCGGTTGCTCCGCGCGCGTCGCCATGATGCAGTTACGTGCGGCACGCTGGAGTTACGCGCTGCAAATTAGAACTGCCATCCGGGCGTGCGGATATTCCAGGCCGTCCGGCTTCCCCATTAATTCACGCGGCCATTATAACCTTAGTCTCTTCAACCTTTTGATCTCGCCCCACAACACAACAAGCACACCCACGATGACACATACAGAGAGGATATGTAGCGGCGCTCCAACGGAGTTCGGCAAGCATAAAGTGGAGACCCACGCGAGGGAGACGGATCTCTCGATGGTGTACACCATCGACCCGGCCGTGGTGGAGGACTACATCAACACCATGGAGCAGTTGCTTGCTCGAGACAAGTACAAGGTGGTCGGCATCGACCTCCAGTACACCGGCGGTCATCCCGGCAAAGATCAGAAGGTTGCTGTCGCCTAGTTGTGTGTGCGCCATCATGTCCTCATCTTCCACTACCGCATGACCACAGAGCCTTGCGACCATTTTGCTAGGTTTGTCAACAGCACCGACCACAAGTTCGCTACGATGGAAACCTCCAACAATGTAAAGGTGCTCATGGTTACGGGCTAGGCCTGCAAGAACCTTGTCGAAATCCATGACCACTACAGGGTCTGGGGCAGCACAAAGAAGGACTCCCTAGTTGAACTCGCCTCGTCCATCATCGACCCCTACTATAAAAAGATGAAGCAGGATGCCAACAGAACAAGTCCCGTATCCTGGCACGGGGCCTGGATGCGGCAACTGGATGAACCTCACCTCAGGTTCGCAGCCAAGAGCGTGTTCACATGCTACGAGATGCACAGGCGGATCGTTGACATGAGGAAGTGCCTCGTTCCAAAAATCTACAAGGTCGGATCGAGCCACAAGCAGAGCAGTAGCGGCAAGCATCACAAGAAGTAGACAATGATCAGATGATCGTTTATCCTAGTTAATTATGCATGTAATATATAGTTTACTTTGGTGTGTGGAAATGTCATGTGTGTAGTAGCCACCTATGTAATTATGCATGTAATAGTTTACTTTGGTGTGTGCAAATGTCATGTGTGTAGTAGCCACCTATGTAATTCGATGTTTAATTTGGTTATGCAACCATGTCCTTATAAGTGTGTGTGTATATATGGTGTTGTTCTATATGCAATCCCATCGCACAACACACACGTCTTATTAGCAGCAATCGTCTGTGTTATTATCGGTCTTCGCACACATTTCTGATTACAGACCTGTTTGCCACGTATCACACACATCTGATAAATTGAACCATTTCTGTTCTCTTGGCTCAATGCAAACATTTCATCCGAGTGGACTGTTTGCCCTCTATCGCACACACCTTGATCTGGTTGACCGTTTCTTTTGTTCCGCCTAATCACAAACAGTTCATCCGAGTGAACTGTATGCCGTATATTGCACACACCTTCATCTGGCTGCCCGTTTATATTATTCCGCCTCATCACTAACAGTTCATCCGAGTTAACTGTATGCCTTAAATTGCACACACCTTCATCTGGCTGCCCATTTCTGTTGTTCTGCCTCATCGCAAATAGTTCATTGAACTGAACCGTATGCCCCGTGTCGTGGCCGGATTTCGGGGACACGACATATCCCAGAAAATTAACCCCTCGTGTCATCACCAGCCCAGGATTACCGTTACTGGTGGACACGTCCTTGTTACAGATTACCAAGCTATTACAAGAATTGGATACAAGACCATAAAGGTCTAATGATACAACAGTGATTCCGGTGGTGGATGACGGAATTGTCTCGCGGTTCTTCAACGTCGATGGGGCTCCATTCCCACAGGAACGGCTGACCTGGATAATTCCTATCCCGCATGGCTGCCATCCTAGGCTCCGCACGGATATCGCTGTGGTACTCCTTGTAGAAATCCTGACCTGGCCAAGTAAATAGCCAGGGACAAGCCTGTGAGTACGTTTGAATGTACTCGCAAACATCATGAACAAAAGATATACCGAATGCAACAATTAAATTATAAGATCATGATGAACCAAACTTTATGCGTATGCTCATGCTGGACTATATAAAATGCATGCTGACAGGGATTAATTCATGGCATGTGAAAATATATAAAATTGTTAGTGATAAACAAGGAAAGTCAGAGGAAAACAAAATAAAAGAAATGCCGGTCGGATGTCAAGTGACACCACGGTAGGTCTTGAAGAGAAATGCCAAACGGGTGTCTAAAAGAGAAATCGGACGAGACAGGACCATCCGAGAACTCAGGCGACGCCACGAGAGGTCTTGAAAAGAAATGCCCGTCAGGTGTCAAGTGACGCCACGGTCGGACTTGAAGAGAAATGCCAATCGGGTGTCCACAAGAGTAGTGGCGAGATAAACCGCCTGTTAACTCGAGGGACGCCACGAGAGGTCTTGAAAAATCGAGTGCCCGGGGTAGTCTAGCCAGCCCCTGAGACACTCAGGAAAATTAAAATAAGAGAAACAGGTTAGTTCACAATAATATGCATAACCATAAAAAAAATTCACAGCAATAGTATTCAAATAACCATGACGGCGTTAGTGATGATAACAATATCCTGCAAAATAGTTCAGGCCCAATTAATTATTTTCCTCCGAAGACCGACCCTAAGACTGACACTTGACCAACCCAGACTGTAGCCCTTAACCGTGGACACGGCTATTCGAATAGGTTTAAAACTCTGCAGAGGGTGTACTCTTTACCCACAAGTATAGGATTTCTTTAGTCAGTACCGTGACACCGACTAATTCCCATTACGGTCTTTGGGTTGTAAACACACCTGGCCAGCACACACCAGATTAACTTTCCGGATGCCCGGAATCACCCAAAGCATCGTTCAAGAAAAACTCTGAGACGGAGAGACCAACGTCCTGCATGGGATCACTATTAATACGCGCGGATTACAAGGGGTGCCCCCCTCTCAGTCACAACTGGAAACACCCATGCCCCCTGACCCGATGATAGGATTTAGTCCCGGATCCCTGGGAAACCCTCATCGTGGCCCTCTGTACGGTGTGTGCACGGAAAGGGGTTAGCAACTTACTGGACCGCACCCTACCTGTGGCAGGGACAAGTGGTAGCACGAATCAAGTATGGGGGTTACCGAAACAAGACTCGATCTACGGTCGACTTAGGAGGCTTATGTTTCCTGCAACGGTCAGCATAACAAAGTATTCTTTCAACAGCAATACCAACAGGGCCACAACCCTTGCATGCTCCAACATGCATGACAAACAAGGCGTGATCATGCTCCAACGTGATCACCCTTCTACCGGTAACAGTATTTCTCTTATGCCTGCTCCTGCAAGTTAGTCATGACCAGCACACGATGCACGGTACGATGAAACATGCCAACTCTATTTGCATTTAAATTTTTATTTGAATTCAACAGAAGCATGGTTCAATTATTCCTGCAATCAAACAACTATGCAATCACCATATCAACTGTTCAAGATGCTTGCCTTGAGCATGCAGATATATTGGGTGCACTCCAAAAGTTTTGAAA
Source organism: Thinopyrum elongatum (assembly GCA_011799875.1). NCBI lineage: Eukaryota > Viridiplantae > Streptophyta > Magnoliopsida > Poales > Poaceae > Thinopyrum > Thinopyrum elongatum. The sequence goes on from CM022299.1 coordinate 161,446,291, forward strand.
ATTTATCTTCCCTCCATTTCCTATTTCCAAAAATATTTAAATTACCACATATAGCAAAAGCAGTGCCAAAAAAATTGTTTCAAATATTTTTGAAATAAATACTAAAATAAACTAGATTATAAATAAAGAATTCAGAAAAAGAATCAAATTATTTGGAGTCCAAATGAATTAGTTATGGAATTACCAAGATGGAATAAATGACCTAATGGATTTTTTAACAAACCCAACAGAAACTAAGCTTATCAAAAATGTTCACCCTGGCTAGTTTAATAGATCATGATTTTAGAAATCCACAGAAATTTGAATCAGCAAGTTTGGACCTGTAAAACTGGATGTGTAATTATTTTAGTTTTGCTGGAAAAGAAAAAGAGGGAAGGTAGAGGTGTGCCCTGGGCGAAACTTAGCCGACTGGCTCTACTGGGCTGCGCCCAGAGTTGCAGCCACGCGGGGGCGAGCTGATGGCTCACCGACAGGTGGGGCCCACCTGTCGGGTTCGTCTTCAGTCAAGCGCGCGTGTGGAAAGGAGCGGGGGCGCGACTCCGGCGGCAGTTGCCGGTGATTGGTGGCATCCCTCCGTGTGTTGAGCACACCCTCGGACTCAGGAGATCACGGCGAACCTCCCGGTGTGCGGCACGGTAGCTAGGGAGCCCTACCTCACCGGCGGCGAGGTCTCCCCGAAAGGCTCCGGCGGAGGCGAATTGGGGCTTTCGCCTACGGTGGTCCTCGAGCCAAATTGGTGACGGGGATGGATCGGTGAGTGCTCAAGGAGGCTCGTGGTGGTGATATTTTGGAGAGGGAGGGCTGGACGGCGTCGGAACCATCCGAACGGTGGCGGCGGCCGCGGTTGACGGAGGTGAGGAAGACGGCCACTTCCGACCGTTCTGCTGCTTGGGGTGGCTTCCAGGGGAGTGTGGAGGGTTGACAGGGAGTGGGGCGAGCTCGGGCGTGCTTATATAGCAAGGGGAAGGCGATGTCGTGGATTCCAGAGAAAGCCATGGCAGCGGCGGCCATTAATGGCAAACCGCGGATGGTGGCGAGGTGGTTGAGGGCAGTGGGGGTCGATGGGGAGGTCGGTGAGGGGCAGTGGTCATCATTTAAGGCGGGGGGGTGCGTTGTCGGGGGCGGACGGCTCGGGCGGTGCCGTGCCCGAGCGAAATACGGCGGCGGCGGCTCGGGTCGGTGGCTGGCTGGCGCTAGGCGATGGGGGAGGGTGTCGGCAGGTTGCTATGGGGTCTTGGTGATCCAGGAGAGGGCTAGGTCGAGCGGAGGAAGCAGTGGGGACACGGCAGTGGCTCGAGCGCCGTCGGGTGCAGCGCGGACGCTCTGGCCACGCTCTGGGCACGCTCAGTGCATGCATGCTACGTGCTCGACAGAACGCGAGGGGGATCTACAGTGATCCAATCATGCTGGGTTTTGGCAGGTGGATGCTCCTGGAGATCCCAGAGATGATGGACAAGATGGTTTGGCCATATGATCAAGTCTCTAATGTAGTTTTGATAGGTAGCCAAGTTCTGTCATGCACATGAGCTGTTTGATAAAATGCTAGGGCAATCTAGGGGACTTTGCTGGGTGTGGAATTTACCAGGATGGTGTCTCCTTAGTGGGTATAGATTATGGTGGAGCTGTTTTGGCAAAAAGAGATACTTGCTAATGCAAGTTTTAACAGAATTCATTGCTGGACAGAAACTAAAGGAGGATATTTGGTGGACTTCCAAAACGCAAACTGAGCTGATCTTTTGGACTTAAGGGTTTGGTTGGAAGGACAGTAAGTGGGAAAAATTTCAGAATTAAAGGAGCAAGGAAAATAGTGGTTGTAGTAATAACCTAGGGAATGGACAGAACTGAAAAGAGGTTGTTTCACTCAAAATTTACAAAAGACCAAGTTGGGTTTTGCATAAAAGTGATTTGTAGGCATCACATGACCTCTCATAATTTTTGTGGGATTTTAAAAGAATTATTTAAAATAGTTGTAGTGCAACAGAAGCCTTTAAAGAATTGAAATTGCTATTAAAATAATTGTTTTGAGAAATATTTTATTATAAAAATAATTCTTACTGTTATTAAACGATAATTGAAATATTTTAAGAGAACTCCCAAAGCCACAATATTATTTTCAAAAATTTCTATAAGGGGGAAGAATTTTGAAAAACAGAAACATAAAATGGTTTTGAAATTAATAAAAGACTTGGTATAATCCAAAATCTTATTTCTGGCCAAATTTTATTTAATAAAATCATGATTAAATTTTTGGGGTGTTACAAACTGTACCCCCCTTAAGAAAATCTTGTCCTCGAGATTTGTTAAGGGCGGAAGAATTAAATGCGTAGCAAAACAAACAAGAATATGCAGAATGCAAACATAGCAATGCTCTTATGATATACGCCCTAAAATATCATACAACGGTTGCGTTATGTAAACTAGCATTAGACACAGCAACAACCATACTCGTGACCATCTACGGTTCTGGATGAGATGTTCCAACTCAGACCCTGGCTGTGTACTCTCCAAACACTCGACGAGAGTAGCCAGAAGAGGGGGACGGGCCATTCTGCTGCTCGTCCCCTGGGATTCTTGGATTACTTCCCAGGACTACTGACAGAATAACTGATGGTTCTGCACTCCCCCTTACTAGTGGGTGTTGAGCAATGGCTCTCCTTGTAATGGAGAGTTCCTTGGCAACTTGGGTGAGCAGTGACTCTTGTGCGGCCACAAAATGCACCAAGTTTTCCAGGGCAGAGTTTTGCTCGTGCTCGGAGTTGGCAAAATGCATCCCTCTATCATAGCTGGATCTGGATGGATAGTAGAAAAATGAGCGATTGTGAGTTATTGAATCTTGGTGGCGAAGTTGGGCAATGGCTTCTCTAGCAGCATATTGGATGGCTTGATATTCACCAGCCATTACTCTTCCCGTGAATCGGTGAGAGTGTTCTTGTGCCCAAGCCCTTCCATTAATAGATACTGTGGCCCAAAACTAGGTGAGGCCATTGCGATCCCTTGCTTGGTACACCACATATCGTGGTGATTCTTCCAAACCATGGGCACGTCGGGTGACGTTAGAGAGTATGCAGACAAAGCCATCAAGTTCCGGCGCGGTGGTCTCATGGTAGATGAGGGAACGAGGCATCTTGGTGGTTTGGATTAAAGTGAGAACGAAGGTTGTGTTGTGCCGTGCTGGGTTGGGGTGAGGCTTCCTTTATAAGCCAGTAGAGTCTTCCATCGCACGCTTGCGGATGGGACAACACAGGTGTCGGCCACAGGCACACGGCCTATGGACTAGGTTGATAGGTTGGGCACCGACTGTCAAAAGATGACGGCTGGCCACTGTGCGGTTATTGGATAGGATGGCTTGACTGTGGATGGAGAAAAGATGTGGACGATGTGAAAACCTAGGGATAGTGACCAGGCTAAGATAGGATTAGCCAATGGTCAGCCTGGCTCTGATACCAAGGCTGTCGGGGCTAGATTTCGGGGACACGACATATCCCAGAAAATTAACCCCTCGTGTCATCACCAGCCCAGGATTACCGTTACTGGTGGACACGTCCTTGTTACAGATTACCAAGCTATTACAAGAATTGGATACAAGACCATAAAGGTCTAATGATACAACAGTGATTCCGGTGGTGGATGAAGGAATTGTCTCGCGGTTCTTCAACGTCGATGGGGCTCCATTCCCACAGGAACGGCTGACCTGGATAATTCCTATCCCGCATGGCTGCCATCCTAGGCTCCGCACGGACATCGCTGTGGTACTCCTTGTAGAAATCCTGACCTGGCCAAGTAAATAGCCAGGGACGAGCCTGTGAGTACGTTTGAATGTACTCGCAAACATCATGAACAAAAGATATACCGAATGCAACAATTAAATTATAAGATCATGATGAACCAAACTTTATGCGTATGCTCATGCTGGACTATATAAAATGCATGTTGACAGGGATTAATTCATGGCATGTGAAAATATATAAAATTGTTAGTGATAAACAAGGAAAGTCAGAGGAAAACAAAATAAAAGAAATGCCGGTCGGATGTCAAGTGACACCACTGTAGGTCTTGAAGAGAAATGCCAAACGGGTGTCTAAAAGAGAAATCGGACGAGACAGGACCATCCGAGAACTCAGGCGACGCCATGAGAGGTCTTGAAAAGAAATGCCAGTCGGGTGTCAAGTGACGCCACGGTCAGACTTGAAGAGAAATGCCAATCGGGTGTCCACAAGATTAGTGGCGAGATAAACCGCCTGTTAACTCGAGGGACGCCACGAGAGGTCTTGGAAAATTGAGTGCCCGGGGTAGTCTAGCCAGCCCCTGAGACACTCTGGAAAATTAAAATAAGAGAAACAGGTTAGTTCACAATAATATGTATAACCATAAAAAAAATTCACAGCAATAGTATTCAAATAACCATGACGGCGTTAGTGATGATAACAATATCCTGCAAAATAGTTCAGGCCCAATTAATTATTTTCCTCCGAAGACCGACCCTAAGACTGACACTTGACCAACCCAGACTGTAGCCCTTAACCGTGGACACGGCTATTCGAATAGGTTCAAAACTCTGCAGAGGGTGTACTCTTTACCCACAAGTATAGGATTTCTTTAGTCAGTACCGTGACACCGACTAATTCCCATTACGGTCTTTGGGTTGTAAACACACCTGACCAGCACACACCAGATTAACTTTCCGGATGCCCGGAATCACCCAAAGCATCGTTCAAGAAAAACTCTGAGACGAAGAGACCAACGTCCTGCATGGGATCACTATTAATACGCACGGATTACAAGGGGTGCCCCCCTCTCAGTCACAACTGGAAACACCCATGCCCCCTGACCCGATGACAGGATTTAGTCCCGGATCCCTGGGAAACCCTCATCATGGCCCTCTGTACGGTGTGTGCACGGAAAGGGGTTAGCAACTTACTGGACCGCACCCTACTTGTGGCAGGGACAAGTGGTAGCACGAATCAAGTATGGGGGTTACCGGAACAAGACTCGATCTACGGTCGACTTAGGAGGCTTATATTTCCTGCAACGGTCAGCATAACAAAGTATTCTTTCAATAGCAATACCAACAGGGCCACAACCCTTGCATGCTCCAACATGCATGACAAACAAGGCGTGATCATGCTCCAACGTGATCACCCTTCTGCCGGTAACAGTATTTCTCTTATGCCTGCTCCTGCAAGTTAGTCATGACCAGCACATGATGCACGGTACGATGAAACATGCCAACTCTATATGCATGCAAATTTTTATTTGAATTCAACAGAAGCATGGTTCAATTATTCCAGCAATCAAACAACTATGCAATCACCGTATCAAGTGTTCAAGATGCTTGCCTTGAGCATGCAGATATATTGGGTGCACTCCAAAAGTTTTGAAAATTTATCTTCCCTCCATTTCCTATTTCCAAAAATATTTAAATTACCACATATAGCAAAAGCAGTGCCAAAAAAATTGTTTCAAATATTTTTGAAATAAATACTAAAATAAACTAGATTATAAATAAAGAATTCAGAAAAAGAATCAAATTATTTGGAGTCCAAATGAATTACTTATGGAATTACCAAGATGGAATAAATGACCTAATGGACTTTTTAACAAACCCAACAGAAACTAAGCTTATCAAAAATGTTCACCTTGGCTAGTTTAATAGATCATGATTTTAGAAATCCACAGAAATTTGAATCAGCAAGTTTGGACCTATAAAAGTGGATGTGTAATTATTTTAGTTTTGCTGGAAAAGAAAAAAGAGGGAAGGTAGAGGTGTGCCCTGGGCGAAACTTAGCCGACTGGCTCTACTGGGCTGAGCCCAGAGTTGCAGCCACGCGGGGGCGAGCTGATGGCTCACCGACAGGTGGGGCCCACCTATCAGGTTTGTCTTCAGTAAAGCGCGCGCGTGGAAAGGAGCGGGGGTGCGACTCCGGCGGTAGTTGCCGGCGGTTGGTGGCATCCCTCCGCGTGTTGAGCACACCCTCGGACTTAGGAGATCACGGCGAACCTCCCGGTGTGCGGCACGGTAGCCAGGGAGCCCTACCTCGCCGGCGGCGAGGTCTCCCCGAAAGGCTCCGGCGGAGGCGAATTGGAGCTTTCGCCTACGGTGGTCCCCGAGCCAAATTGGTGACGGGGATGGATCGGTGAGTGCTCAAGGAGGCTCGTGGTGGTGATATTTTGGAGAAGGAGGGCCGGACGGCGTCGGAACCATCCGAACGGTGGCGGCGGCCATGGTTGACGGAGGTGAGGAAGACGGCCACTTCCGACCATTCTGCTGCTTGGGGTGGCTTCCAGGGGAGTGTGGAGGGTTGACAGGGAGTGGGGCGAGCTCGGGCGCGCTTATATAGCAAGGGGAAGGCGATGTCGTGGCTTCCAGAGAAAGCCATGGCGGCGGCGGCCATTAATGGCAAACCGCGGACGGTGGCGAGGTGGTTGAGGGCAGTGGGGTCGGTGGGGAGGTCGGTGAGGGGCGGTGGTCATCATTTAAGGCAGGGGGTGCGTTGGCGGGGGCGGACGGCTCGGGCGGTGCCATGCCCGAGCGAAATACGGCGGCGGCGGCTCGGGTCGGTGGCTGGCCGGTGCTAGGCGACGGGGGAGGGTGTCGGCAGGTTGCTATGGGGTCTTGGTGATCCAGGAGAGGGCTAGGTCGAGCGGAGGAAGCAGTGGGGACACGGCAGTGGCTCGGGCACCGTCGGGTGCAGCGCGGACGCTCTGGCCGCGCTCTGGGCACGCTCAGTGCATGCATGCTACGTGCTCGATAGAATGCGAGGGGGATCTACAGTGATCCAATCATGCTGGGTTTTGGCAGGTGGATGCTCCTGGAGATCCCAGAGATGATGGAGAAGATGGTTTGGCCATATGATCAAGTCTCTAATGTAGTTTTGATAGGTAGCCAAATTCTGTCATGCACATGAGCTGTTTGATAAAATGCTAGGGCAATCTAGGGGACTTTTCTGGGTGTGGAATTTACCAGGATGGTGTCTCCTTAGTGGGTATAGATTATGGTGGAGTTGTTTTGGCAAAAAGAGATACTTGCTAATGCAAGTTTTAACAGAATTCATTGCTGGACAGAAACTAAAGGAGGATATTTGGTGGACTTCCAAAACGCAAACTGAGCTGATCTTTTGGACTTAAGGGTTTGGTTGGATGGACAGTAAGTGGGAAAAATTTCAGAATTAAAGGAGCAAGGAAAATAGTGGTTGTAGTAATAACCTAGGGAATGGACAGAACTGAAAAGAGGTTGTTTCACTCAAAATTCACAAAAGACCAAGTTGGGTTTTGCATAAAAGTGATTTGTAGGCATCACATGACCTCTCATAATTTTTGTGGGATTTTAAAAGAATTATTTAAAATAGTTGTAGTGCAACAGAAGCCTTTAAAGAATTGAAATCGCTATTAAAAGAATTGTTTTGAGCAATATTTTATTATAAAAATAATTCTTACTGTTATTAAACTATAATTTAAATGTTTTAAGAGAACTCCCAAAGCCACAATATTATTTTCAAAAATTTCTATATGGGGGAAGAATTTTGAAAAATAGAAACATAAAATGGTTTTGAAATTAATAAAAGACTTGGTATAATCCAAAATCTTATTTCTGGCCAAATTTTATTTAATAAAATCATGATTAAATTTTTGGGGTGTTACACCCCGCATCGCACACGCAACTAAAATCTAAACCGTTTTTGATGTATCCGCCATCGCAAACGTTTCGCATCTTTTTGACGGTTTTTTACATCACCGTTTACGATTAATGCATCGCACACAGTTTCGTCGAAGGGTCTCTGATGGTAGTATCGCGTTAGCAGCATCCTGCAGTAGTGATCAGACCGATCATTTGTTTGTGACTGCCAAAAAAAGTGGTTGGGTTAGATATTATTGCCATGCTCAGTCTAGGTTTTGTCTAAACCTGATGAACAATTAATCCTTGGGCTTTTGTACCGTTTGTAAGCTTGAGTTAGATATTGTTGCCCTTTGCAACTCGGATGTGACTGTCAAATTTCTTGGGATTTTTACATCTGTGCCCCTGGTTCCTTAGCCATACTCATTCATCCCCACACTCTTAACGTTTGCTCACTTTTCCCCACTCTCTTGTCCGAAACCCTCAGAAATAGTCACAAACGGTGGATGCCGTCGGGCCAGTGCTTTGACCGTTAACTCTGATGAGTGGGGCCGCGCTGGACTATGTCGGCCGTTCGACCTGACAATTGGCACCGCATCGGACGGTGGCGCTGTTCGCCCGTTGGGCCGTGGTTAGACTGTTGGGCCGTTTCATGAAAGGCCTGCGCGTGCCGCCACGACACAAGTGTTGGGAAACGTTGCATGGGAAACAAAAATTTTCCTACACTCACCAAGATCCAATCTAGGAGATGACCATCTACGAGAGGAGAGATTGCATCTACATACCCTTGTAGATCGCTAAGCGGAAGCGTTAAGAAACGCGGTTGATGTAGTCGAACGTCTTCGCGATCCAATCACGATCCGTCCCGCGAACTCCGATCTAGTGCCGAACGGACGGCACCTCCGCGTTCAACACATGTACGGCTTGATGACGCCTTCACCTCCTCGATCCAGCGAGCGATGGTGAAGTAGTAGCTCGAGTCCTCCGACAGCACGACGGCGTGGTGGCGGTGGTGGTGGAGAAATCTCAGTAGAGCTTCGCTAAGCACTACGGAGAAGAAGATGGCTACGAGGGAGAGGAAGGGCAGCGTCGTGGCACGAATAGATTTGTATGGGTGCGGTTGCCCTCTCTCCCCTCCTCTATATATAGGTGGAAGAGTGGAGGGAGGAGGCGCGCCTAGATCCAATCTAGGGGGCGGCAGCCTACAAGGGGAAACCCTAGATGGGTTTTGGCCCCCCACCCCTTAGGAGACTTGGCCCGCAAGGCAAAGGGGTGGGAAACCATAGGGAGGTGCCCCACCTCCTCTGGTAACATGGGAAGGGGTCTTGGGGGGCGCACAGCCCCTTAGTGGGCTGGTGTGCCCCCTCCCCTTGGCCCATGAGGCCCCCCAACACTTGCCGGGGCCCCCCGAAACCCATTTCGTTCATGCTGGTCATCACCCGGTACCCCCGGAACACTTCCGGACTCCAATATCGTTCATCCAATATATCGATCTTCACCTCCAGACCATTCCGGGGTTCCTCGTCACGTCCAGGATCTCATCCGGGACTCCGAACAACCTTCGGTAACCACCATAATGACTCAACTATACTTATATCGTCACCAAACGTTAAGTGTGTAGACCCTGCGGGTTTGAGAACTATGCAGACATGACCGAGACACCTCTATGGTCAATAACCAATAGCGGGACCTGGATGCCCAAAATGATTCCTACATATTCTACAATGATCTTATCGGTTGAACCTCGATGTCAAGGATTTAGCTAATCCCGTATGTAGTTCCCTTTATCTATCGGTATGTTACTTGCCCGAGATTCGATCGTCGGTATCTCCATACCTAGTTCAATCTCGTTATCGGCAAGTCTCTTTACTCGTTCCGTAATACAAGATCCCGTGGCTAAACCATTAGTCACATTGCTTGCAAGCTTCTTGTGATGTTGTATTACCGAGTGGGCCCTGAGATACCTCTCCGTCATACGGAGTGACAAATCCCAGTCTTGATCCATGCCAACTCAACAGACACCCTCGGAGATACCTGTAGAGCACCTTTATAGTCACCCAGTTACGTTGCAACGTTTGGTACACACAAGGTACTCCTCTGGTGTCAGTGAGTTGCATGATCTCATGGTCATAGGAACATATACTTGACATGCAGAAAATGATAGAAATAAACTTGACACGATCATATGCTACGTTTATAGTTTGGGTCTTGTCCATCACATCATTCTCCTAATGATGTGATCCTGTTATCAAATGACAACTCATGTCCATGGCTAGGAAACCATAGCCATCTTTGATCAACGAGCTAGTCCGGTAGAGGCTTACTAGGGACATGTTGTTGTCTATGTATCCACACATGTATCTGAGTTTCTGATCAATACAATTCTAGCATGGATAATAAACGATTATCATGAACAAGGAAATATGATAATAACCAATTTATTATTGCCTCTAGGGCATATTTCCAACAGTCTCCCACTTGCACTAGAGTCAATAATCTAGTTCACATCGCCTTGTGATTAACACTCATAGTTCACATCGCCATGTGACTAACACCCATAGAGTTTACTAGAGTCAATAATCTAGTTCACATCACCATGTGATTAACACTCAATGAGTTCTGGGGTTTGATCATGTTATGCTTGTGAGAGAGGTTTTAGTCAACGGGTCTGCAACATTCAGATCCGTATGTACTTCGCAAATCTCTATGTCATATTGTAGATGCTGCTACCACGCTCCACTTGGAGCTATTCCAAATGGTTGCTCCACTATACGTATCCGGTTTGCTACTCAGAGTCATCCGAATAGGTGTTAAAGCTTGCATCGACGTAACCCTTTACGACGAACTCTTTATCACCTCCATAGCCGAGAAACATTTCCTTATTCCTCAGAGGACAATTTTGACCGCTGTCCAGTGATCCACTCCTGGGTCACTTTTGTACCCCCTTGTCAGACACGTGGCAAGGCACGCCGTAGGTGCGGTACACAGCATGGCATACCGTATAGAGCCTATGGCTAAGGCATAGGGGACGACCTTCGTCCTTTCTCTTCTTCTGCCGTGGTCGAGCTTTGAGTCTCACTCAACTTGACACCTTACCACTCAGGCAAGAACTCCTTCTTTGACTGATCCATTTTAAACTCCTTAAAAATCATGTCAAGGTATGTGCTCTGTGAAAGTCTTATCAGGCGTCTTAATCTATTTCTATAGATATTGATGCCCAATATGTAAGCAGTTTTACCTAGGTCTTCCTTGAAAAACACCTTTCAAACAACCCTTTATGCTTTCCAAAAATTCTACATCATTTCCGATTAACAATATGTCATCCACATATACTTATCAGAAATGTTGTTGTGCTCCCACTCACTTTCTTGTAAATACAAGTTTCTTGTAAACTCTGTATAAACCCACAAGCTTCGATCACCTCATCAAAGCATATATTCCAACTCCGAGATGCTTGCTCCAGTCCATAGAAGGATCGCTGGAGCATGCATACCCTTTAGCATCCTTAGGATCAACAAAACCTTCTGGTTGTATCACATACAACCTTTCCTCACGAAAACCGTTACGGAAACTCTGTTTTGACATCCATCTGCCAGATTTCGTAATCAAAAAATGCAGCAACTGCTAACATAATTCTGATGGACTCAAGCATCGCTACGGGTGAGAAAGTCTCATCATAGTCAACTCCTTGAACTTGTGAAAACCCCTTTACCACAAGTCGAGCTTTACAGACGGTGACATTACCGTCTGCGTCCGTCTTCTTCTTGAAGATCCATTTATTCTGATTGGCCTTTTGCCCTTCAGGTAATACTTCAAAAGTCCACACTTTGTTTTCATACATGCATCCCATTTCGGATTTCATGGCCTCTAACCATTTGTCGGAATCCGGGCCCACCATCGCTTCTCCATAGCTCGTAGGTTCATCGTTGTCCAACAACATGACCTGTAAGACAGGGTTACCGTACCACTCAGGAGTATGTATCCTTGTCGACCTACGAGGTTCGATAGTAACTTGATCTGAAACCTCATGATCACTATCATCAGCTTCCTCTTCAACTGTCGTAGGTGCCACAGAAACATCTTTCTGTGTTGTGCTACTTTCTGGTTGAAGTAAAGGTTCAACAACCTCATCAAGTTCTATCTTCCTCCCACTCAATTCTTTCGAGAGAAACTCTTTCTCGAGAAAGGACCCATTCTTAGCGACAAACACTTTGCCCTCGGATCTGAGATAGAAGGTATACCCAACCGTCTCTTTTAGGTATCCTATGAAGACGCATTTGTCCGCTTTGGGTTCGAGCTTTTCCAGCTGAAGCCTTTTGACATAAGCATCGCAGCCCCAAACCTTAAGAAACGACAACTTAGGTTTCTTGCCAAACCACAGTTCATACGGTGTCATCTCCACAGACTTAGATGGTGCCCTATTTAAAGTGAATGTAGTTGTCTCTAATGCATAACCCCAAAACGATAGTGGCAGATCGGCAAGAGACATCATAGAACGCACCATATCCAATAAGGTACGATTACGACGTTCGGACACACCATTACGCTGTGGTGTTCCAGGTGGCGTCAACTGTGAAACAATTCCACATTGTCTTGAGTGATTGCCAAACTCATAACTCAGATATTCTCCCCTTCGATCATATCGTAGGAATTTGATCTTCTTGTTACGATGATTCTCAACTTCACTCTAAAATTGCTTGAACTTTTCAGATGTTTCAGACTTATGCTTCATCAAGTAAATATACCCATATCTACTCAAATCATCGGTGAAGGTGAGAAAGTAACGATATCCACCGCGCGCGTCAACACTCATCGGGCCGCACACATCAGTATGTATGAGCTCTAACAAGTCAATTGCCCGTTCCATTGTTCCGGAAAACGGGGTTTTAGTCATCTTGCCCATGAGGCATGGTTCGCATGTGTCAAGTGATTCAAAATCTAGTGACTCCAAAAGTCCATCAGCATGGAGTTTCTTCATGCGCTTTACACCAACATGACCTAAGCGGCAGCGCCCCAAGAAAGTGGTATTATCATTATCAACTCTACATCTTTTGGCCTCAATGTTATGAACATGTTTATCACTACGATCGAGATTCAATAAACCATTCACCTTGGGTGCATGACCATAGAAGGTATTATTCATGTAAACAGAATAACCATTATTCTTTGACTTAAATGAATAACCGTATTGCAATAAACACGATCCAATCATGTTCATACTCAACGCAGACACCAAATAACATTTATCTAGGTTCAACACTAATCTCGAAGGTAGAGGGAGCGTGCGATGGTGATCACATCAACCTTGGAAACACTTCCAACACACATCGTCACCTCGCCCTTAGCTAGTCTCCGTTTATTCCATAGCTTTTGTTTTGAGTTACCAATATTAGCAACTGAACCGGTATCTAATACCCAGGTGCTACTAGGAGTACTAGTAAGGTACACATCAATAACACGTATATCAAATATACTATTGTTGAAGTTGCCAGCCTTCTTATCTATTGGGGTAGTTCCACTACCAGTGACCGTTCCCCTTACAATAGAAGCACTTAGTCTCGGGTTTAGGTTCAACCTTGGGTTTCTTCACTGGAGCGGCAACTGGCTTGCCATTCATGAAGTTTCCCTTCTAGCCCTTGCCCTTCTTGAAACCAGTGGTCTTGTTAACCATCAACACTTGATGCTCCTTATTGATTTCTACCTTCGCGGCCTTAAGCACCGCGAACATCTCCGGGATCATCTCCATCCCTTGCATGTTATAGTTCATCACGAGGCTCTAGCAGCTTGGTGATAGCGACTAGAGAACCCTGTCAATCACTATCTTATCTGGAAGATTAACTCCCACTTGATTCAAGTGATTGTAGCACCCAGACATTCTGAGCACATGCTCACTGGCTGAGCTATTCTCCTCCATCTTGTAGGCAAAGAACTTGTCAGAGGTCTCATACCTCTCAACACGGGCATGAGCCTAAAATACCAATTTCAGCTCTTAGAACATCTCATATGTTCCATGGTGTTCAAAACGCCTTAGGAGCCCCTATTCTAAGCCGTAAAGCATGGCGCACTAAACTATCAAGTAGTAATCAGAACGTGTCTGCCAGATGTTCACAACATCCACAGACGATGCTAAAGGGATTGGCACACCGAGCGGTGCATCAAGGACATAAGCCTTCTGTAAAGCAGTGAGGACAATCCTCAGACTACGGATCTAGTCCGCATAATCGCTTACAATATCTTTCAACTTAGTCTTTCTCTAGGAACATATTAAAACTGGGAGCCATAGCGCGAGCTATTGATCTATAACATAAATTTGCAAAGGTAACTTAGACTATGATAAATGAGTTCAATTAATCATATTACCTAAGAACTCCCACTCAAATCAACATCCCTCCGGTTTTCCGAGTCTAACATGATCCAAATTCACCAACCCAAGTCCGATCATCACATGAGATGAGGTGGTTTCAATGGTGAACATCTCCATGTTGATCATATCTACTATATGACTCATGTTCGACCTTTCAGTCTCTTGTGTTCCGAGGCCATGTCTGTACATGCTAGGCTCGTCAAGTTTAACCCAAGTGTTCCGCATGTGCAAAACTGGCTTGCACCCGTTGTATGTGAACGTAGAGTCTATCACACCCGATCATCACCTGGTGCTTCGAAACGACGAACTTTCACAACGGTGCACACTTGGGGAGAACACAATTTTATCTTTAAATTTTAGTGAGGGATCACCTTATAATGCTACCGTCGTCCTAAGCAAAATAAAATGCATAAAAGGATTAACATCACATGCAAATCATAAGTGACATGATATGGCCATCAACTCATGCTTTTGATCTCCATCTCCAAAGCATAGGCATGATCTCCATCGTCACCGCCATGACACCATGATATCCATCATCATGATCTCCATCATCGTGTCGCCATCGGGGTTGTCACGCCAACCATGCTTCTACTACTATTGCTACCGCTTAGCGATAAAGTAAAGCATTACATAGCGCTTAATGATTGACACGCAGGTCATACAATAATTAAAGACAACCCCATGGCTCCTGCCGGTTGCCGTATGTATCGACATGCAAGTCGATATAAACTATTACAAACATGATCATCTCATACATCAAATATATATCATCATGTCTTTGGCCATATCATATCACAACATACCCTGCAAAAACAAGTTAGACGTCCTCTAGTTGTTGTTGCATGTTTTACGTGGCTGCTATGGGTATCTAGCAAGAACGATTCATACCTACGCAAAGCCACAACGGTGATATGCAAGTTCCTATTTAACCTTCTGCAAGGACTGCCTTTGTCGAATCATATTCAACTAAGGTGGGAGAGACAGACACCCGCCAGCCATCTTTATGCAACAAAGTCTCATGTCTGTCGATGGAACCGGTCTCATGTACGTGCACATGTAAAGTTGGTCCAGGCTGCTTCATCCCACAATACCACCGAATCAAGAAAAGACCAAGGAAGGAAGCAATCTGAATATCAACGCCCACAAACTCCTTTGTGTTCTACTCATGATGTCATCTACGCATAGACCTAGCTCTGATACCACTGTTGGGAAACGCTGCATGGGAAACAAAAAATTTCCTACGCTCACCAAGATCCAATCTAGGAGATGACCATCTACGAGAGGAGAGATTGCATCTACATACCCTTGTAAATCGCTAAGCGGAAGCGTTAAGAAACGTGGTTGATGTAGTCGAACGTCTTCGCGATCCAATCACGATCCGTCCCGCGAACTCCGATCTAGTGCCGAACTGACGGCACCTCCGCGTTCAACACACGTACGGCTTGATGACGCCTTCACCTCCTCGATCCAGCGAGTGATGGTGAAGTAGTAGCTCGAGTCCTCCGACAGCACGATGGCGTGGTGGCGGTGGTGGTGGAGAAATCTCAGCAGAGCTTCGCTAAGCACTACGGAGAAGAAGATGGCTATGAGGGGGAGGAAGGGCAGCGCTGTGGCACGAATAGATCTGTATGGGTGCGGCTGCCCTCTCTCCCCTCCTCTATATATAGGGGGAAGGGTGGAGGGAGAAGGCGCCCCTAGATCCAATCTAGGGGCGGTGGCCTACAAGGGGAAACCCTAGATGGGTTTTGGCCCCCCCACCCCTTAGGAGACTTGGCCCCCAAGGCAAAGGGGTGGGAAACCATAGGGAGGCACCCCACCTCCTCTGGTAACGTGGGAAGGGGGCTTGGGGGGCGCACAGCCCCTAAGTGGGCTGGTGTGCCCCCTCCCCTTGGCCCATGAGGCCCCCCAACACTTGTCGGGGCCCCCCGAAACCCATTTCGGTCATGCTGGTCATCACCCGGTACCCCCGGAACACTTCCGGACTTCAATACCCTTCGTCCAATATATCGATCTTCACCTCCGGACCATTCCGGGGTTCCTCGTCATGTCCAGGATCTCATCCGGGACTCCGAACAACCTTCGGTAACCACCATAATGACTCAACTATACTTATATCGTCACCAAACATTAAGTGTGTAGACCCTGCGGGTTCGAGAACTATGCAGACATGACCGAGACAACTCTACGGTCAATAACCAATAGCGGGACCTGGATGCCCATAATGGTTCCTACATATTCTATGAAGATCTTATCGGTCGAACCTCGATGTCAAGGATTCAGCTAATCCCGTATGTAGTTCCCTTTGTCTATCGGTATGTTACTTGCCCGAGATTCGATCGTTGGTATCTCCATACCTAGTTCAATCTTGTTACCGGCAAGTCTCTTTACTCGTTCCGTAATACAAGATCCCGTGGCTAAACCATTAGTCACATTGCTTTCAAGCTTCTTGTGATGTTGTATTACCGAGTGGGCCCTGAGATACCTCTCCGTCATACGGAGTGACAAATCCCAGTCTTTATCCATGCCAACTCAACAGACACCCTCGGAGATACCTGTAGAGCACCTTTATAGTCACCCAGTTACATTGCGACGTTTGGTACACACAAGGTACTCCTCCGGTGTCAGTGAGTTGCATGATCTCATGGTCATAAGAATATATACTTGACATGCAGAAAACGATAGCAATAAACTTGACATGATCATATGCTACGTTTATAGTTTGGGTCTTTTCCATCACATCATTCTCCTAATGATGTGATCCCGTTATCAAATGACAACTCATGTCCATGGCTAGGAAACCATAGCCATCTTTGATCAACGAGCTAGTCCGGTAGAGGCTTACTAGGGACATGTTGTTGTCTATGTATCCACACATGTATCTGAGTTTCCGATCAATACAATTCTAGCATGGATAATAAACGATTATCATGAACAAGGAAATATGATAATAACCAATTTATTATTGCCTATAGGGCATATTTCCAACAAGAAGCCTGGTATGCATGCACGACATGTCCAGCTAGCCTGCTATGCATGCATGTAGCTAGCCTGCATGCATGCGCCGATGCCCGCCGCCATGATGCGCTCACCGAGCCTCTTTCCTGCACGCGAACCGCCACGGATGCAGGGACGGTCACTGCTGCTGGTTCGTCTCTTCTCGCACGCATGTCTCCTCGATGTAGAGCATCATTTCAGACTTTTCGATCCACTCGCATCTATTCAGCGTGGCAATTAAAATATTTTGGATATTAAAGTGGCATATCGATCGACGCGGCTCGTTTGAACGTAGCAAATCCAGAGCGTGGCCGGTGCCACTCCCCTTCCCTTATTTAAACCACCCACCCCTCCACCTATTCTCCACACATCCATTTGCACCACCCCCTTCTCTTCTTCACCCAAACCCAGAGCACTCTCAAAGCGAGGTGAGGATGCAGTACAACGGCCCCACCTTCGAGCTCCCACCGACCGTGCCGGAGAGGCGGTATCCCGCCGGCGTCATCATGGAGACGATGCTCCGCATGTGGGTGTTCTCACGCTGGAGGGGTGCAAAGGAGTTTGCCCAATGGTTCCTCGGTGCGGGCTCGCCGGTGATGTTCTGACTGGAGGAAGTGCGTCCAAACTCCAGCACTCCACTGATAGGGCTCATCGTCAACTTCACCAACAGATTTGATGCGTACTACCTCCTCAGCAAGGTGTTTTGGTGTGGGTGCGAGTTCATCGTATTCACCACCTACAACATCTTCACGGACTTCAACAGCATCTTCCCCACCCACAACGGTATGCACAGCCTCCCCTACTACCTCGGCGAGGATGGCATGGATGAGGAGCAGTGAAGAGGAGGCGCAGTGAAGATGGTGGTGAAGGCCCAGTCTCGTGAAGCTTGTCTTGCCCTAGGGTGTTAGGGCTTTTTATATATTTATATCTTCATTATGTCATTGGTTGTACCGTGAACTTTTTATCTCTGTCGTGTTATATCATGTTGGGAACCCTATCCCCTAAGAACTATGTTATGCTTGCTACTTTTATTTGATATGTCGTTGGTTATCTGTGTTTTGCTTGCTACTTTTATATGTCGTTGGTTGTACCCTTATTTGACGTGAGATATCGCTAGATGGATATGGTGCCATAGCCGAGCCCTAGACGGCTACATGTAAACTCTCTTCCAACATACCCCTTTTCTGTAACCTCTCCTTCTGCTAAATCAATCAATGAAAGGGTATCCCTCAATGAAAACCAACAAGTTTTGGGGTTAGCCTTGTAAAAATAGTTGGAGGGTAGCCCATTCTTCTTGTTATATTCATGTTGTGTAATATTTGTATTTTGGCCCTTATATTTTAGGGTCAATTTTGGCACGCGCGGCTAATGGACTAGTTGAAGTGTCAAAAAGGAAACTAAAGCTAGAAAAATGAGCCATGTTGATGTTCAAAAGAAGAAGGAGAAAAGCTAAATTTTTTGAATTGTTGGTGGCCCTATTCCCTATATTGTATGAACAAAAACAAGCTAATTTTTGAATAGTTTGTGGCCATTTGGCATGATGAAAATAATTTTGGCCCTTATATTATAGGTTTTATTGGTTCCAAGTTTTGGCACGGGTGGCTAATGGACTAGTTGAGGTGTCAAAAAGGAAATTAAAGCTAGAAAAATGAGCCATGTTGATGTTGAAAAGAAGAAGAAAAAGAAGCTAATTTTTTTTAATTGTTGGTGCCCATATAAATTGTAGGATACCTATATTGTATGAACAAAAAGAAGCTAATTTTTGAATAGTTTGTGGCCATTTGGCAGGATGAAAATAATTTTTGAAGGGTAGCCTATTGTTTTACTTGTTGGTGGCCATATTGCATGAAACAAAACGGTAATTGTTGAGTTGTTGGTGGCAATATCAATTGTTATGTAATTTCAAACGATGTAACCTATTTTTGTAATGTAACCAACATGCACTCAATCTCTGTAGGTGCAATCAAAACAATCAAGCAAAAAACAGGGGAAAACAGAGCCAGTGCATGCACTATTTTCTAGGCCTCTTTAATCTTTGTGGGCCTTCGACAGTCAACGCAATGCGATGGCCCAACCAGAGCTTGGTTTCATTTTGGGCCCAATAACTATATTTTTTCTCTTGCCCTCGTTGTTGTCTGACGAAACTAAAAGTGTCAAAAACTAACACCTAAAGAGATTCAGAGATGGAGATAGAGACATAGTTTAAGCAACACAGAGAGCACATGATCCACAAATTAAGCAACACAGAGAGCACATGATCCACAAACCCTTAAGCAAATCGTAGAGCACATGACACGACACAAATAACATCTCTAACGAGTGATGACCAGCAAGTAAGCAAATCCTAGAGCAACTATACAAAAATAAAATCCTAAAGCTATCAGATTCGCCTGCTTGTTCAACTAAATCATCTGCCTCAAGTTCTTCTTCATCTTCTTTAATTCCCCCTTCAGATCCGCATCCCAACTGTCGGAGCAGCACTTTCAGAGACCAAATTCTGAGTGGCTGATGGCAGATTGACCTCCTGGGTTGCGGCCCCATTGAATTGAAGCAAGCCCTCCCCTTGAAGCCTCCGAACGTAGTCATCCATCCATTCAAAATGTGTGCATTTCTTCATGATCTGAAACTAAATCATGAACCCTAAATCTCAGATCCAACGAAAAATAATTAGAAGCAAAAAGAAAAATAAAGGGTCAGAGAAAAATCATGAGATCTAACCTGCCCCTCTGGCTTGCTCTCGCATTTCACGAACTCGCGCCCAAACTTGCCATTCTTTTCCTCCCTCGAAGTCAACCTTTTCAGTGGCGCGGTGTGTGGACAGTCAAGACATCGCTCCATGGGCACTGGACCATACTAGGGCCATGAGGGGTGGGAGGCTGAAGTGGAGCTCGACATATCTAGTCACCGGAGAAGAAGAAGCAGACGAGTGGCTCCTCTGGTCGCCGCAGAAGAAGAAGAAGACAGGGGAGGCAATGGTGGGCGAGCACAACCAATGTCTCGCGGATCGCCCAAGGATCCAATGATGCGGAGCCGTCCTTGTGATCCAACGGTGCGGAGCCTGCACGCAGCCTGGCATCAGAATTCCTTCTGGAAGACCATATCTGAGGGTTGTCGCTTGGCGCTAGGGTATGATCGGACGGCTGATGTTCGCAGCTAGGGTTAGGCGAAACCCCGCGGGGTTTAGAGGGGTTTTGAGTTGGTCAACGGGGTTATCTAGTGTTTGACCAATATACAACTGAGCATAACTAATTTTAAAAAATCCAAAAAAATATGAAACCTTCACGAATCATCGTTTTATAAGACACACTAACGAGGAAAATACTAAACTTGGTCTACGGTCATTTTCAAAAAAAAACCTAGCTGGCACGATCGTGGTTAAATGAGCACCATTAATTTAAAAAAATTTAAAAAATATAAAACCTACGCTCAATGTTGTCTTATGTGACATGTTACCAACAAAAAATCATAAACTTGTTCTATGGGCATTTTCATGAAAAACCTTCACACATATGAGCTATCACATACAACGTTGCAGAGAGTTCAAGGAAAGGAGGTAGGTTTTTTGAAAAAAAAATCACCAAAGCTTCATTTCAAAGTGAATAAGAAGGATCTCAACTTAGTTTTCCTTTTTCATATTTTAAACGTGTTTTTAATGGTTTTCTATTAAATCACATTATTTTCAAAAAAATATAAATATTGAGATTAATTCAATAAATAGTGAGACTTTGAATCTGCACTATATAGATTGAATAGGTGTTAATAAAAAATATTTGGCTCATTTAGAGTAGGTCCAAAAAATACTTGATTACAAAAGGGGCAGTTTACCCTAGCTTCGAAGCACATTTGGAGCATATTTCCCATGACTATAAGTTTTACCACACAAAATAGATCGGATTGATCACCTAAGGTTTATAATAGTTCAGCAAACATTGCAACATCACACCACAAATCGGAGTTCAAGTGTTGGTTCAAATTCAAATTTTGCCTAAAATTCAAATTCTGCCTCAAATTCAAATTTTGCCTCAAATTTCACATTAAAGTACGAATAGCATTATTAAACCTTACAAGTTTCCACAGTTGTTCAAATTGACGATAGAAACCTTAGTACAAATCCTTAAAGTTCAAAGTTTACAACTTGCATTCAACGCTCGAAGTTCACATCTTTGCCTTACTCCTTGTGTTCCAAGATGGCTTAATAGCCTTGCTCCTGGTTTCCCTAGGTGGGATATCCACCTTTTTCTTCTTCCTTTTGATCTTCACTTTGGGTGGTGGCTGTCGAGGTGCTGACGGAGAACTTGCACTGGCCAGTTGACGGGTTCAAAACTTTCATAAGTCATGGCTTCATATTCTAATTCTTTCTCTCTTGGCATTTTCTCTCCTTTTCCTCTAATTTTCCTAGAGCTAGGTCAAATAGAAAAAAAGATTATAAGCCCTCGATAAAAAGAGAAGAAATGCACAAAAAAGGGAAGGTTGTTGGACACATACCAAGCTGCTGGCAGTGCTAATTCAGTTGCTTCATTCTCCTTTGAATTAGCTGCAATCTGCTTTGCTGCTTCATTCTCCTCTGTATTAGCTTCAATCTGCTCTAATGCTGCATTCTCCTCTGCATTTGTTGCTGCCCATTGTTCCTCTTCTCTAAATGAAGCATCCACTGGATTGGTACATAGCCTAGCAATGTGCCCTAGGGTTCCATATTTTTTGCACTTACGCTGTCTTTTTACACGACCCTCTTCACCTCTTCTGATCCTGTTCTTCCTTGGTCTTCCTGGTGGTCTAGTCAGTACAGGAGAATGTAGTTTGAACCCTGGATCTACTATGTTCCATTGGTCTTTTCCCAAGAGTGCATGCACATTGGAAGCATAAGCAACCCTGAATTTGGCAACAGAAAAATATTCAGAGATGTATTGATCAACTTCACCATCTTCACCACCTATAACAGTCATCAGATGTAGGGCATGTATGCATGGCTTCCCACGGAGCTGCCATTGCCTACAACTGCATTCCCTAGTTGCTAGGTTAACTGGATATCTCCATTCCCTATTTTTACTGTCAGTATATGTTACCTCAGCCTCGTGTGTCGCCGCTCCAATGAATTTCATGTTCAGTCCTCTTGCCTTGGCATGCAATGACTTAATAAGAGATGGGAGCATAAGATGGCCAACATATTCTGTTTCTGCAATTCTTTTGCGAAGAGCCATCTTTATCATGATCATCTGCCGAATCTTATCAAATATTTGCCATATCAAAAGCCCTTTCAATGACTTGATCTTTGCATTGAAACACTCTGCCATGTTACTGGTCACATAGTCTACTTTGCAGATTTCATTCAATTTGCTTCTTGACCACAACTTTCCATGATGTGCATCTAGGTACTC
Organism: Thinopyrum elongatum; assembly: GCA_011799875.1. Taxonomy (NCBI): domain Eukaryota; kingdom Viridiplantae; phylum Streptophyta; class Magnoliopsida; order Poales; family Poaceae; genus Thinopyrum; species Thinopyrum elongatum. The sequence goes on from CM022299.1 coordinate 161,468,639, forward strand.
CTTCACCATAGGATTGTGGGTATACAACACTCTCAAATGATGCTCATGCTTCCTCCCACTGCATGTGTATGATGCTGGCCATAAGTTCTCATCATAAACTTTACCTTTGAACTTGTTTCTGAAATTCTGCGCTAGGTTTCGCATACATTCCCTACGCTCCACTCCAGGGAATACAATTTCCACTGCACTCTCCAAACCCTTGCAAGCATATGTGTGTATATCTAAACCTGGGGGTGTACCTATAAGGTTGCGCAACTGCTGCAAAAACCAGACCCAACTTTCCTCAGACTCTGCCTCCACCACACCAAATGCAACTGGGAATAGCCAGTTGTGTCCATCAACTGCAGAAGCTGCCACTAGTTGTCCTCTCCACCCTCCATTCAAAGTAGTTGCATCAACAGCCAAACAGGGCCTGCAACCATCAAGAAACCCCTGCCAACAAGCCTTGAAACAAACAAAAGCCCTCCTGAAGCACTCCTTCTGAAATGACTTTCCTTTTCTTTTGTATGTAACTGTATGCTTGTCAATCTCTACAACACTCCCTGGACTAGCAGCTTCCACTTCAGATTTAAATGTGTAGAGCAACTGAAAGCTCTCATTCCAAGGACCATTAATCATGTCAAGAGCCATTTCCTTAGCATAGAAAATCCTCATGTAAGGTATATCAATCTTGTACTTCTCAAATAGCTTCCCATGGAGTGTTGTTGGACCAAGTGTTGGTGTTTCTCTCAACCAATCCAAAATTGCATCTGCCACCCACCTAGTTTTGCTAGCTTTGTTTTAGCCTTCCCTCCTCCCCCTCCAGGTGGACAAGTGTGCTGGTGTGGGTTCTTTTTTATCTGAAACAAAATGGGACCCAAACAAAATATTGTTACAAAACATTACATAATGATCTGAAAATAAAATGAATCAGTATAAACTGAAATACACAAACCTGAATGAACTTGCTCCTCAACATATGTGATGCATGCAACCTCCATCTACACCAATCATATGGGCAATGAACAGTGAACCTTGTTGGCTCACTCCTATCAATCACATATGTATTTTCAGTGAGAATGCAATATGTAGTCACTGCATTACGACAGTCCACCATCGACTGGAATATGGTGCCGACAGCTAGATGAGGATCTTCCCTGTTCCACTCAATTGTTGGCATGTCCTCACCATCATATTCATCTAAAACTAGGCTGTCGATGTTCTCCTGCCTCTCTTCATCGTCAGTGTCATCAAATCTAGCACGGCTGATAGGTTCCTCCTGATATTCATCTTCCATTGCTTGTTTACTGACAGTATCTACAAGATCAGGGAACATATTCTCATCCTCATCATCATTTCGAGGCACCTCTTCGTCTGGCTCTGCATCTTGCTCTACATCAGCTGCAGCAACGACAGGAGAAGCGGCACAAGAAGCGGCAACAGACATATTGTGACTTTCAGAACCACTAGCTTTGCTTGGTTTTGACCTATAAGGAGTGCCAGGGCGCTCGCTACTAGCAGAGACAGAAGATTTCTGAACAACCTTCCCCTTGTCATGTTCATTGTGTGGCTAAAGCACCTCGATAAGGATTTTACCGAAGCGGCTTTCAGCATTCAAAGTAAAGAGCAATCCAAGATGCTCATCGCAAGTTCGTGGGAGAAATTTTTGCTCCGTACTGCTGAAATATTTCAGTTCAACAGCATCGGCAGGGCTCCACCCATATGAATAATTTTGGAGCGCCGCGAGCAAATCTTTGAATGACATACTTGTTTCCACCACCGTTGGATAAAAAAAATCCAGTAATCATATGCGGTTTTTTACCGCGCAGCACACTAAGTTTCATCCTAACCACCAGCCAGAAAGCAAGCGCAGGATCAATCCTATTCGATTCAAATAAGGAAAAGTTACAGTTAGGCCGGGAACAATTCAGCAAAATTTGATCGATTCATGCGACTAGCTATCAAATAGGGCCGAATTTATGAATCAGCAAACCAGTTAGAGGGGAAACGACGCTTACCCAGGTGTAATCCATGAATTATCTGCCGCCGATTCGACCCAATCCTCTCCACGGTCGATGGGCTTGAGAACCTGCTCCCCGACATCGCCGCTTAATCCTGAGGGGGATGTGGGGGTAGATCTGGCAGAGGGCACGACGGCGGCGGAGGCGAAATGGGGTTAGTGGTTAGAGGGCATGATGGCGGCGGAGGGGGCAGAGCGGCGTGGTGCTGTAGTGGCTCGAGGTTCAGACAAGGGGATCCCTCAGACAAGCGCATCTGACATGTCTCAATGCGACCCCACTCGTCAGGTCCAATGGGCGGCAGAGTCCAGCGTGGCCCCACTCGTCAGAGTTAACGGTCAATTGTTTGACCAGACGGCATCCTTCGTTGTGACCATTTATGAGGGTTTCGGACAAGGGAGTGGGGAAAAGTGAGCAAAAGTTAAGAGCGTGGGGATGAATGAGTAGAGCTAAGGAACTAGGGGCACAGAAATAAAAATCCCTATTTTCTTTGGAACAAGGCAAATGGCTTGCCATTTCCTTAATTAAAGAGAGAAATATTGTAACAAATCCCAACCAAGGCAAATAGCATCACTCTCGCCGTCTGCTTGAGCTCATTGTGCATTACAGAACCCAAGTTCTTAGCGCCCGCCAGCACCCACAAACTTATTTTGAGCTAGCACACCAAATAGGTTGTAATTCTTTATAAGAAAGGCTGCATGGGCGTGATAGATTTGGATTCTGACATTTGGGACCCACGAGGAAAAAGCATATCCAAGGTGGTGTTGACTTAGTCAACAAACGATTCTGCCTACCAGCCGTTGGATTGACATCCAACATATGTCGTGTTTCTTCTATCTCTTGTCTTCTTCCTCCAGCCGCCCAAACCAAACCTTCCCATCGGTCCCGCCTACTCCCGCCTCACATGGCTGGTTGCGCCTCCGCCGCCCTACTATACGCTCAAACGTTGGCCAGTCCATCCCCTCTATTCCCCCACATGTCCTGTTATTCTCCGGGGACGTCAGCCCCAACCCGCAACCGAACCAGTCAACCCTCGTACTCCCCTGCGCCTGCGACTACACTGCTGCATCTTCCACGACTCCTGTTTGCTCCCGTCCAAGGCCTCGCCATCGTCCTCCGCCTTCATTCACTAGTCGTGCGCGGTGCGCCGCCATCTGGCATAGTCAACATGGTCAATAACCGAGAGGAATCAGTAGATGACTATTTGTGGAGAGGATGACAATAGGGACCCACCAAAGTCATGGCAGTACGCAAGCAAGTGCCTCGTTATTACAAGCCAAAAAAATGCTTCCTCCCAATGGTTTGACATCTGGGTCCCACGCCATTGTCAATGTATAGTCAATAAACGAGATAATTTCACGACGAGCGGCTGACACCAGTGACCCAACAGGTCGCGCAGTTGTTATTTAGTTTTAGAGACGGAGCAGGGTATCAACGGGGCTGTGGCCCGTCTAGTCAGGGTTTTATTTTATGTTTACCACATGATGAGCCCAGTTGTTTTTATTTTGTTTTTGAAAATGGCGAGCCTAGTTATATTTTTTTTACAGAATAACCAACCGAGGCCTACTTGCTTTTCTCAGCCTTGCTGGGTGCAAATCTTTCAAGATGACGATGGACATATTCGCTTGCCCAGAAAATGGGCTATAGGTAGTAAGAAATGGCCTGTAAATTTTAAAAACACAACAAACAGGCAATTAATTTCAAATTTCTTTTTTTTAGGATTTCAAGATTTTAAATTTCATTAATTTTTTTGCAGGGGAAATTAAGTTGGATTTTAAATTTATATAAATTTAGTTTTCAAATTAGTTTGAATGTGACTCAAAATGTGGGAATTAAAAACAGTTCGGACCGCAGCAAAATATGCAATATTTCGTTGTGTTTTTTAACCATGGCCAGAATATGGGTTGTAATGCTACAAAAAGAATATTGGCTCCAAAAAAAATCCTTACGAATTAGAAATTGGGATGTAAAGTATTATAAAGTGGAGAGGCTGACTGTAGGGGCCCACGTGGTCCATGGCCGCACGCAAGCAAGTGCCTCCTTATTACGCGAACAAAAATGATTGCACCTCCTGACAGCTGGGACCCACCAGCTACATCTTCGCACGCAAGGAAGTGCCTCCTTATTACACGGCAAAAAAAGATTCCTCCACCTGACAGCTGAGACCCACCAGCTATATCTTCGCACACAAGGAAGTGCCTCCTTGTTCTGCGCAAAAAAAATGATTCCTCCCGCTGCTAGGTGGTACCCACCAGATTTGGTGGCCGACTTGTGGGTCTACTAAGTTGACGCGTATGCAGGGTTTTGTCGACCTAGTCAACAAACAATTCTAGCAGCAATGACCATTGGATGTTAATCCAACGGCCATGCTGCTTCTTCAACCTCTGATATTCGTGCTCTAGCCGCTCAAACTAGCGCTGGCGGGACCGCCTGCTCCTGCCTCCCATGGCCGGCTGTGCTCCACCGCTGGCCATGCCATCCCTCTACTCACCCACACCTCCTGTTATTCTTCGGCGACGGCAGCCTCACACCGCAGCTGAACCAGTCAACCCTCGTACTCCCCTCCGCGTGGGCATCCGCTATCGCGTGTTCCCCGGCTCCGCATCGTTCCCTTTGTAGCCTCACTGTCGTCCGCTGCCTTGGTGCTTGATACGTCTCCAACATATCTATAATTTTGATTGTTCCATGCTGTTATATTATTAATCTTGGATGTTTTATATTCATTTTATAGTAACTTTATATCATTTTTTGGGACTAACCTATTGACATAGTGCCTAGTGGCAGTTGCTGTTTTTGCTTGTTTTTTACTTTGCATAATATCAGTACCAAATGAAGTCCAAATGCCACGAAACTTTTTGAAGATTTTTTTCTGCCCAAAAGACAACTTGGGAGCCAAGGAAGTGCTGGAGGGGAGGCTCGTGGGGCCCACAAGGCACCAGGGCACGCCAGAGGCCCCTCGCACGCCCTGGTGGTAGTAGGGCCCACGGGCCCCCTCTCCACTGCCTCTCAGCTCTATAAATACCCAAATATTCCAAAAACCCTAGGAGACTCGAGAGATCAGAGTTTCCACCGTCGCAAGTTCCAGAACCACGAGATCCAATCTAGAGCCCTTTTCCGGCACCTTGCCGGAGGGGGAAACGATCACGGAGGAGTTCATCATCCTCATTGGTGCTCCTCCGATGATGCGTGAGTAGTTTACCACAGACCTACGGGTCCGTAGGCAGTAGCTAGATGGTTTCTTCTCTCTTTTTGATTCTCAATACAATGTTCTCCTCGATGTTCTTGGAGATCTATTTGATGTAATGACTTTTTACGGTGTGTTTGTTGGGATCCGATGAATTGTGAGTTTATGATCAGATCTATCTATGAATATTATTTGAGTCTTTGTTGAACTCTTATATGCATGATTGTCATAGCCTCAATTTTATTCTCTGAAACTTTGGTTTGGTTTGGCTAACTAGATTGATTTTTCTTGCTATGGGAAGAGGTGCTTTGTGATGGGTTCGATCTTGCGGTGCTCAATCTCAGTGACAGAAAGAAACATGGCACGCATGTATCATTGCCATTAAGGATAAAAATATGGGGTCTATTCCTACATGAATAGATCTTGTCTACATCATGTCATCGTTCTTATTGCATTACTCCGTTTCTTCATGAACTTAATACACTAGATGCATGCTGGATAGCGGCCGATGTGTGGAGTAATAGTAGTAGATGCAGAATCGTTTCGGTCTACTAATCTTGGACGTGATGCCTATATACATGATCATTGACTTGGATAACATCATAATTATTTGCTCTTCTATCAATTGCCCAACAGTAATTTGTTTACCCACCGTATGCTATTTTCTCGAGAGAAACCTCTAGTGAAATCTACGGCCCCCGGGTCTATTTTCTATCATATTGCTTCATATCTATTTATCCAAAAACCCAAAAATACCTTGTTGCACTTTTTCTTTATTTATTTTATTTTGTGTTTTCATCAGATCTATTTATCCAATCTTATACTATTTAATCTATCTCAATATCGAGGAGGGATTGACAACCCCTCTTATGCATTGGGTTGCAAGCTTTTGTTATTTGTGTGAAGGTACAGCTCACATAGTTTGGTGGATCCTCCTACTGGATTGATACATTGGTTTCATAACTGAGTGAAATACTTACTGTTGCTGTGTTGCATCATCCTCTCCTCTTCGGGGAAAATACCAACACAGATACAAGCAATCAGTGCTCTCGGTGCGGCGTGGTCAATGAATGACAGCCATCGGAAGACGACTGTACACGGTGACACTGAGAGCTGGACCCACTAGCTACATCTTCGGACACAAGGAAGTGCCTCCTTATTACGCGCAAAAAAATGATTCCTCCCCCTGACAGCTGGGACCCACCAGCTATATCTTCGCACGCAAAGAAGTGCCTCCTTATCCTCCCGGACAGGTGGGACCAACCCGGTCGAAGCGTATGTAGCGTTGTCTGTCTGGTCGCAAACGTGTATGTACATACTGGTCAATCGGTGTCTATGCAAGGATGAATCATGGCCGAGCAAGCAGCCGCACGTGTCGTAATACAGCCTAGCCCCTACGTAGCAGTCCACGCAGTCCCGTCTAAATGGATTACACGTATGTACAACCATGCTGCAAAAAATACGTGCACATACATACATACGGGCGGGGTCTCGAACGCGTACTCACGCATACGTATGGCCAGGGCTCATGTACATGGATAGGCAACGGACGACAGCAACGGCCTCCTATTCATCGGCAGCCAACCGGCTAGGTTGGAACGGAGGAAACATCGTCGCCTTCACCGGGAGCCAAGCGACTAGGTCGGAACGCGTCCTGTTCATCGGGAGCGAAGCCACTGGGTCGGAACGCGTGCTGTTCATCGGGAGCCAACCGGCTTGGACAGAATAACCGAAACGGGGTCTGGCGTACCGTAAAACGGAGAAAACAACCTTTTATTCGACCGCGTACGGTCGAAACGGGGTCCTGTTGATCGGGAGGGGTCCGGCGTACCGCAAAACAGAGGAAACGGACTTCTGTTCGAGCGCCTACGGTCGAAATGGGGTCCTATTGATTGGGGGGTCTGGCGTACCGCAAAACAGAGGAAATGGACTTCTGTTCGAGCGCCTACGATCGAAACGGGGTCCTGTTCATCGTGAGGGGTGTGGTGTACTGCAAAACGGGACTCCACGGCCTACTGTTCATCCACCGTCTATGGCCTCGCCCCAGCCTCCACAAACTACTGTTCATCCACCGTCGACTTCCTCCAGCCTCCACCTACTATTGTTCATCCACGGGATACTGTTCATCCAGCCTCCACGGGGTCCTGTTCATCCACCCCCAACCGGCTGGGGTGTTGCGGCCTCCTCGGGGGTCCTGTTCATCCAGCTGCAATGGCCTACTACCACGGGGTCCTGTTCATCCAACCCCCACCGGGAACTGTTCATCCACAGCCAACCAACCGGCTCGACTCATTCTACGTACAGCGCGCACGGTAGCAACGGTCACTATTCATCGAGGGGCAACCCAACACCGGCTAGCTAGCTACGTCTCACACGGGGGTTCGATCGGTTTCAGCAAAGCACTGCTAGCTAGAGATCGATCGCTCGGGTTCAGTTAGCAGCAGCAGCGAAGGAATCGCTCGGGTTCAGTCAGCAGCGAAGGAATCGCTAGGGTTCAGTTAACAGCCAAGCTAGGGATCGATCACTCGGGTTCAGTAACGTAGCTAGTGCAATCCCTCGGGTTCAGTAAGCGAATGCCTCGCTCGGGTTCAGTTACGTACCCAATGCCTCCCGCACACACACGTACGAGAGAGAAACGCCCAAACCACAGTGCATCTCGCTTGGCCCCGACCACCCACCGTAAGTGGGAACTCCTCAATATTTTCCTCGCCCTCACTTCTACCACGATTGTTTCCATCATGGACGGCCCAAAGAATGTCATGTAGGTGCGTCTCCGGCCCGCCCAGGACGAAAAGCCCAATTTCTGTCATGATTTTTTGTCATAGAAGTAGGAGCCCACCACATCTATGATGATACGTGTTTTTTTCACAATTATCGTCAAAGAAGTGTCATAAGCATGATGTAATTTTTTTTCGTTCGGGCCATAATGTCACGGATCTGTCTTTTTTTTGTAGTGCATGCCTGCTGTTTCTGTTAAAATTGGAGATCATTGCTATCATGGTTTATTTGATATGGGTGCTAGTGTGAGTGCTATTACATTTACTTTATATTAAGAGATTATGAATGATATTGTACCTGCTGAAATTGAAGACATTGATGTTACTATTAAACTTGCAAATAGAGATACAATTTCACCACTTGGGATTGTTCGAGATGTTGAAGTCTTGTTTGGTAAGATCAAATACCCTACTGATTTCTTAGTACTTGGTTCACAACAAGATAATTTGTGTCCCATTATATTTGGTAGGCCTTTCTTAAATACGGTTAATGCTGAAATTGATTGCGTCAAAGAAAAGGTTAGAGATAAGTTTGGTGATGTATCTCATGAGTTTAATTTCTCCATGTTTAATAGATAACCACATGAAAAGGAATTATCTAGTAAAGATAAAATTAATGGTCTTGCTTCTATTGCTGTACCTCCTACTGATCCGCTAGAACAATATTTGCTAGACCATGAGAACGACATGCATATGAATGAAAGAAATGAAATAGATGAGATATTATTTAAACAAGCACCTATTCTTAAACACAATTTGCTTGTTGACACTCTAGGAGATCCTCTCCCACCTAAGTGTGATCCCGTGTTTGAATTAAAGAAACTGCCTGATACATTAAAATATGCTTATCTTGATGAAAAGAAGATATATCCTGTTATTATCAGTGCTAACCTTTCAGAGCATGAAGAAAACATATTACATAAAACTCCGAGGAAGCACCGTGCTGCCATTGGATATACTCTTGATGATCTTAAGGGCATGGTAGGCACTTTTTTGTGATGACAAGAACTAACAAGATCAGCTGCAAAAACAAAATTTTCAGCGATGCTTCTAGCAGGTATGAAGAAAGTTTGGTTGTTGTTAACGAGGAGAGGGATCGTGGGTTTGATCCTAGAAATGAGAACCTTGGAAATTTCTTTAATGGGACAATTTTGGAGGGAGATAGGCATGTAAGCATCTAGAGATGTCGTCAAGCTATTCTTTGGAAGAAGAACACTGTGAGGTCGGTTTAGACGTTCGGTGCAAGGCATGTTAGAAGTATTGAATAGCGTGCTTCCTCAGGTGCCAATACTTGTGGAATAAAAAATTGGCCAAAGCCATAAGTGTCGAGGATAGCGTTTGGTATTATCTCGAGGAAAGCCTTGATGACCCGCAAGTATAGGGGAACAATCGTAGTCCTTTCAATAAGTAAGAGTGTTGAACCCAATGAGGAGCAGAAGGAAATGATAAGCGGTTATCAGCAAGGTATTTTCTACAAGCACTGAAATTGTCGGTAACAGGTAGTTTGATAGCAAGATAATTTGTAACGAGCAAGTAATGGTAACGGTAACAAAAGTACAGCAAGGTAGCCCAATCCTTTTGTGGCAAAGGACAGGCCGGTATGGTTTCTTATAATAAGTAAAACGTTCTTGAGGGCACATGGGAATTTCATCTAGTCACTTTCATCATGTTGGTTTGATTTGCGTTCGCTACTTTCATAATATGATATGTGGGTGGACCGGTGCTTGGGTGTTGTTCTTGCTTGAACAAGCCTCCCACTTATGGTAAACCCCCCTCGCAAGCATTTGCAACTACGAAAGAATAATTAAGATAAAATCTAACCATAGCATTAAACATATGGATCCAAATCAGCCCCTTACGAAATAGCGCATAAACTAGGGTTCAAGCTTCTGTCACTCTAGCAACCCATCATCTAATAACTACTCCACAATGCGTTCCCTTAGGCCCAAAGATGGTGAAGTGTCATATAGTCGGGTTCACATAACACCACTAAGGGAATCACAACATACATACCATCAAAATATCGGACGAATATCAAGTTCACATGATTACTTGCAACATGACTTCTCCTGTGTCCTCAAGAACAAAAGTAACTACTCACACAACATATTCATGCTCAAGATCAGAGGAGTAATAAATATCATAATGGATCTGAACATTTAATCTTCCACCAAATAAACTGGCTAGCATTAACTACAAGATGTAATCAACACTACTAGTCACCCACAGGTACCAATCTGAGGTTCTGGTACAAAGATTGAACACAAGAGATGAACTAGGGTTTTGAGATGAGATGGTGTTGTTGAAGATGTTGATGAAGACTGGCCTCCCAAAGATAAGAGGGTTCTTGGTGATGATGATGGCTTCGATTTCCCCCTCCGGGAGGGAAGTTCCCCCGGTGGAATCGCTCTGCCGGAGGGCAAAATTGCTCCTGCCCAAGTTCCGCCTCGAGACGGCAGCGCTCCGTCCCGAAAGGCCTCTCCTTTTTTTCTAGGTCAAAAGACCTTATGTACCAGAAGATGGGCACCAGAGGTGGGCCCGGGCCCCCACTACCCACCAGGGCGCGCCTGAAGGGGATGGCGCGCCCTGGTGCCTTGTGGGCGCCTGGGTGCCCCCCTCTGGTGGTTCTTTTCTCCGGTATTTTTTATTCATTCCAAAATAATTCTCTGTAAAATTTCAGCTTTTTCAGGTCTAGAGTTCCAGCTGCCGGCATTCTCCCTCTTTGTGAAAACCTTGCATATTATGAGAGAAAAGGCATTAGAATTACTCCACAAAGTGTTATAATGCATAAAACACTATAAATAATAATAGAAAAACATGATGCAAAATGGACGTATCAAGCCTCTTTGATTTCATCATGTGAGAGGGGTGCAGAAATGTCTCTAAGTTGTGGGGGAGGTGAGGGTAAATCTGGTCTAGTTATAAATCCCATGTGCTCGGTGGCAGGTCACTAATTATGCTGGTATAGCAGTCGAAGAGGAGGGAGGCTTTTTGAGTGTGAGTATGGAAATATTCATTGACGCGGGGGGGGGGGGGGGGTAGCAACCAAACGTGTCTATGCCTGGGAAGACTGGACTATCATGTACAAGAAATCAAATCTTGATGTTCTTTTTTCTAGAAAGTATTGACATTGGGGTACCATACTTTTATAAAAAAAACTAATAAAGTTTTACAAGACACTCAAGTGTAGAACAAACACCAGCTGTATACATAGCTTAACTAATATAGGTTGACGTATTGAACGAATATATTACGGTGCCGGGTGGGGGAGCTATGCCCCCTAATAAGGTGGGGGAGTGGGCCAATCACACGACATGTATCCATATCAACGTCATATATGTTTGTTTGACAAACCATCAATGATTGTGCTAGTTGTGCTTCTATGATGAGCTTTGCTCACTAGTCATTGCTTGCGTCGCCTCTTTCCGTTTGACTGTGTAGGAATTCCCCTCCAATAGGTAAATGCGTGTGCACTGGGTGTGATAACAAGTTGATCGTTCACTCCGTGTCTCGGCACGATGGATGCTCATGTCATGTCGTGCAAGAATATCTATGCACCATTGTTAGCCCCCTCTCAATATATGAGCTTTCTAGCAGTGAAAGTCAGCTTATTATGTAGGTTGATGAAGGGGTCATTAGATTTAGTGGCCTTAGGCCATCTCCAAAGCTCACCCGCAAAGTGGGCAGCTCATTTGTCCACAAACCGCGCGGGGGGCGGGGGGGGGGGGGGTCTATAGACACTCATGCGGGAGCCGGCCATCCAAAGTTATCCGCATAGATCCACCCCAAATAATATATTTTTTAAGCTCGCACGCTCAAAATAGCCGCATATCTAAAAAATGTTCAAATGCAACAGCAATTCTAATTGAAATTATAGTAGTTCAAACTTGAATTTAACTAGCACGTATGTCCTAGTTGTCTCCTTTAAACGCCCACAGATGTTCAACTAGATAGTAGCCCATGTTGTACTCATGCTCGTTGATAGTATAGTGGCAAGGAGGAGCTTTTCATTCAGTCAGCCTACCAAAGAATGGTAATCACTGCAGCACATCCTATATACCTAAGAGACTCACCCCCACTAGTTTATACCTAAGAGGAACCCCGAGGTCGCATCGGTGGAGAGAAAGATGGAGTATGGAGGGGCGTGTACCGGATCTGTACGGTGCGGTGGTTGTGTGCTCGAAGACGAGGAGGAAGCAGCCGATGTGCGACGCAATCAGAGTGGTCACGGCGACGCAGTTGACGGCAAGCTCTGGGCGACGCAGTGGACGGCAAGCTCGGGGAAGGCGCGTGCGATGCGAGAGGACGAGGGGATTGCGGGAGAGTAATTAGCGGGGTTGGGGCTGACGGGATTTTCTTTTTTTCTTTGGGAGTACGAACCAATCTGTGAAGCTGTTTGTACACCGTGAGATCCAACGAAAATCTACGGTAGTTAATCACTCTGGAGATTTGCTTCCCATCAGACTTCTGATTGGAAGTGTTTCTTTATCTAAACATGCAATCTGATTGGAAGTGTTTCTTTATCTAAACATGCAAGCTATCCACATCAGTAGGGGGGCCCACCATAGGTTGACAAGAAACTGTGTGATTAAATGTTTATTTACATGTATCCATTCCCTGGTCACCGAAGAGACCATCGTTTCCTCTTCAACCTCATGCGTTCTGTTACCAGTGGGAGCCAACGGGACCAAAACGAAGCCGAATAGAACGGACCGAACAGAAGCTGAACTAACGTATAGAATGACCTATCTCCACATCCCACATCCCATGGAACCTTCTTAAATTCTTTCCCTGTCTACATTACTGCCTGGCGGCTGGGCTACCATATCTGCGCGAGGGCGCTCATCCGGCAGGACCGCCGGTACAGCTCGCCTCCGCAGCTCTCAAAGGATTCTCTCTCGCAATTGCCCTAGCCGGCGTGGTGCCTGCTTCGTCGAGGCAGCGTCTGTGGTCCTCATCTTCCTTCTCTGTGCCCATTCCCCGAAGGTAGCTCCGTCGTCCCACCGGGCAGGTTTGCTCTAGTCCAGAATCCGACCAGCGGCTGGGTCCAGAGTTGGGTTTGTTTCCGTCCTTGGAGGACAATCTGGTAGTCACGCTGGTGTCAGTCATGGAGTAGACGTGACACCGGGCAGGGATTATTTCCGGCCTGAAAGGGATGATCTATTGACAACGTTGGTTAGGGCCTCCGTTCACATAGATGACTTGGAGTAGCGCTGGGTCCAGCTCCTCCGATGGGTGGCGCTCCGGCTGATTCAGAGACGAGCTTCTACAAACTTCAGAGTACGACAACGACAACAGAGAAATTCATGGTTCTGTACTCTGTTCTCAGATCTGTATTATGTTCTTCAGGATTTGTACTGGGATATAAAGATTAAGTATTTCATCTGTCATCTTTGATATCTAATTTGTTGTCCCCCACTAATTATTTTCCTGCTCCATGGTGAAGCCACGTTATCACATTACCATTTCTCTTGTTGTCATGCCATCACAGATACCTATTTTTATCTTCGTAGGTTCACCTGTCCCCGTCAGTTTATATTCTCCTAATCGGTAATACAGATCATGATTTGATCCTTTCATTCCATGTTAATCTACTGGCAACCTACCTGCTCAACACCACCTCCGAGGTAATTATCTCTCAAATTTCTGGACCATCTCTCACTTATTTTTTGTGCGTGATTGCCGACAGGTTAGTATTGATCGTTCATGATCCTAATTTTATGTGTATGCTTTCTATAAGCTTGGCATCAAGGAGATCTTTGTAGGCAATTGTGTTTGGGCAAAACAATCATGTTACTAAAACCCTTGAGAATACGATGGTACCAACCAACGGAGGTAACACTGTTCATCCAGTTCCCAGGATTGTAATAGTTTTTCACTATTCTAACCATGATGTATAGCAGAGATCTCTAAAAAAATACCTTACAATACTGCACAAATTAGTTATATTTTATTTGTATACAATTTTTATTTTTTATTTGCTACAAATTCCCGCCGCAACACGCGGGGTATCACCTAGTTGATTTCATTGTGAGACCCAGGCATGTAAAAGAAAGAGTATCAAATCCAAAGAACATGCGATGCAACTACTTCAAGAATGATGGTGGGATTCTTAACATGATCGTGATATTGCCCTTGTAGAGCTTTTTGGAAGTTCTTCCATCTCCAATGCATGAAGTCAAGAGATCCGAGCAAACCTGGCCACCCTCTTGCTTCAGACATTACCAAGATCCTCATGGTGTATGTGACAGTTGGTTCTCTCAGGTACTGATGTCCAAACACTGATACCACGGTAGTGCATGGTACCGTAGAGGCTAGCAATTCAAGATTAACGGAAGTGCAAAGGCTTTGAACTCGCATTAGTCATAAAGAACTCGAACACTACACAAGAGCATCGTAGTGTCATATTGCATAAGACTCAAAAGCTAAGTACCTCAAGGGGATATTTTGGTGGAGATAAACCCCGTTGCGCATCCCGGGTCAACCAAAGATGTTGGGTTCATCAGCAAAAAGCCTCTACAATTATTCAATCACTACTCAAGTCACCACTAGAGTCCCCAGCTTAAGTTATTAGGTGCAAGAAAGGCAATAGTTAAAATGTTTTTTGGATAAAAAGAACATGGCAATTAATTTCAGAGGGTCACGAGATTTCATCATGCTAGGTGAAACTAAAGCAAAGCAATCATGTCAAAACAGCGGGATACACGATTGCACAAAATCCCTATGATAATGAACATTTCATAAGACACTATGCATGCAAACATAACCTCCCCAAGCTTAGAACTTTGCAATACCAAACTCAAGAAAATTACGAAAGAAAAGAGAAAATGCAGTTTTTAAAGGAGACTGCGAGAAGTGGTTGCCTCCCCAAGCTTAAGTTAAAGCAAGGGTTAGACACTTTTACCGTGGAGGTTCAAATAACCTCTCCTTTATTGGACATGGACCTTGCTTCTACGATTTCCTTGTTGTGGTCCGGTGGCTGCCATCCGATAGAACCTGCCGAAAAAGAAACTAAAAGGAAACAAAATATTTTTGGGATTTTGGGATTTTTTAGTTTTTTTGTAGCACAAGGGATTAGCAACACAAGTGATAAAAACATTTGCCTCATAAAGATCGATTCATCAACCTAAGCACCATGTTTATGTCGATAAACTAAGTCTACGAGTATCGATCCTCCTAGGTCATAAGTGAAGTGCGTGAGAGACAAAATATGAAAACGAGTGGGTTGCACCTAAGTGCCTAATTAAAAAAGAGTTGTCACTTAAGGTGAGGAACTTACTACTAAACAACTTTTATTTGAGCAAGGTTCAAATTGGAAAACATTACCGGGCACTTGAAGTTAAAACTTATCGAATGGAATCAACCAAGTGGCTCATGCGGATCTTCATATGGTTGGCACCATACCGTACACATCACCACATAAGGTTCAAGTCCCTACGAAAATAACACACAAAATAAAAGCATCGATTCGCTATACGAACTGAGTTCGTATACCCAACCGGAAAAGAAAATAAATGAAAGCATAGGTTGTTAAAGATTTATTAGTCAAGGAGCTTTGAATGTAATTAAATAAAAGAACAAGGCAAATAATCAGTTAGAAGATACCCCATTGACCTCAGACATCGAAAATAAATAAAATGGGGGTATCATTGCCCTCATACGAGCGCACGTACGACCAGGTGCAGTCGTTCGGCACATTATCTTTCGCTCTGGAAGTCATTGCCCAGCGTCATCCTCTCATACGGACACGTATAGGAGTGCAAGCGCTCGCATGGAAACCCGTCTTTTGCTCTGTAGGGTTGCTCTTCGTGGCCACCAGGTCATACGACCGTGAATTCGAGCACGAGCGCTCGTACGGTAGGCCATCTTTTGTTTTGGTCCTCTTCTGCTCGCAACCACGAGCTCATACGAGCATGGATACGATCGCGAGCGGTCGTATGGTACGCCGTCTTTTTCCCTGGAGCAGCTAAACTTCGTGAAATTTTTTGTGCTTCCTCCTCAAGTTAGTCACATAGCATTTTTGCAGAAAAAGTAAGAGGAGGTGTGCAACAAAATATTGGGCTACCGATATGCTGAATTTTTACCGACAAAGATTATTCCAAGACCAAATCTAATAGAAACTATGCAAAACAAAATAAAAGTGCCAATGCAAATATGAATGCAACAAGACTCAAAGACACAAATATGAGAAAGACCCCTACTTATGTCCGAGTTGCCTCCCAAGCAGCGCTTTCTTTATAGCCATGCAGCTGGGCTTCGGTGCTCCATTCGTTCATCCACCGGGATCCCAAGGGATATCAACCCCCGAGCATGAGACCAGACTCCGAACGGGGTATGGAGCACCTCATGGCAGAGTGCAGTCGCAGTCGTACATGCTTACGTTGCATCTGCATCATGTAGGTAAAGAGATTCTCGCTCTTAAGCGAGAACCGATGCACCGAGCTAGATAGGCATGTCTTCTTATAGTTCTGCAATGAGAGGGTTAGAGACTTATACATAAACCTTAAGAGATTACCTTGGCTACCTTCATAGGGGAATACTTCATAAAATTCTTTGTTTGGAGTGGGTTGGTCATCACTCCCTAATGGTTTCCCCTGCATAAGAAGATCGCCCAATGAAGCATAGTTGGACATTAGATAGGTAAATCAAGAGTATTTTCCTCCTCTAGTTCATCGCCATCGCTAACACTAGACATCTCAACCAGAGGGTGACAATCCTGCAAGTCAAGTTCACTAGCTTCAAGTTCCTCCAAACTAGAGTCATCATCATACTCTTGTTCCTGCACATTAGTACCTTTTTTATTGGAAAGATATTCTCGACAAAAATAATTGATGGAATCCACCACATAATATATCAAATCAAGAATTTCATCTTTACTGTGAGCTTGAAGAGCTTCGATTTCAGTAATAAATTTCCATGCACTCGTGCTTAACTCATACCGCATGATTTCCTTGGTGGCATTCTTACTACTGTCGTAGTGTGCTACCACCTCATCATAGGTTCTTGTGCACTGGAAGTCAAGATGCTTCGGAGACCGGCAACATCTGCAAGAAACTTCATACATAGAACATAGCATATACGCACATGTATTTAGAAATTCTAGCAGTTCTAATGTATTCATAGAGTTTATACTCTTCCTGAGAGTTGCATCATCGAAGAACTCACTGAGTGTGTGCAAAAGTTTACTCTTGGGAGTGGGAGGTGAGCTTTCATCCACTTCTTCTTCCATGAGGTTTTCTTCTTCCAGGTACACTTGTTCATCCATGATAATTTTTTCTTCATGATCCCCTTTTACTGGTTGCAAGTTATTTTGATATTTATATGATAAATGTTCTTTTACCATTTCTTGCAACCATGTATCTAGGGGTGCTATTGGCTCTTTTTGTGCATCATTTCCTTTATTCTTCCACAAATCCTGCAAAAGGCTCATTTCTTTCGAGGTGGCTAACCCTTCTGGAATAGTCATGACCAAAGCATTATCGTGGAAATTATCTTTGCAAGAAAGGTAAATACGATGCAATTTTCTATAAGCACTACCAAGCACCATATCATTTATCCATGCGTCTTCCCTGTAATGTAAAACTTCGTCAACACCAAAATAAAGTACTAACTGAAAGCACAAGTGCTCCCTGGGTGATTTTGGTAATTAATGTCAACATATCTCTTGTTGGACTAACACCTTTACCTAGTGTATTTCAGATCAGTTCAACAATGGCATGGCAAGGACAAGAGGATGTGGAACCCCTTTAGAATGCTAAGGACAAAGATTGGCAAAAGCTCAAGACTCTTCATTTCTATTTTAGTGATCCAAGATCACATTGAGTCCATAGGAAAGCCAATACTATTAAAAGGGGATTATGTGTTGCTTAATGGTCTACTTGCTCAAAGTGCTTAGTGATATTGCTCCAAAACCCTCAGCCACTTTCTCATTTCCACATTTGTCCAAAACCTAAAGTCAAACTCAGCCCCACCGATTTGATCTATCCGGCGCCACCGAGTTCAGTTGACATAGCCACTGCCAGAAACCCTAGACAATTCGGTCACACCGATACGGATCTCGGTCTCACCGAGATGGCCCTGCAAACTCCCTGTTTCCCTTTGTAACATTTTGGTCTCACCGAAATGAGCAATCGGTCCCATCGAGTTTGCTTGACCAATTCTCTGTTTGCTCATTGCTGAAATCGGTCCACCAAGTTCAAGCAATTGGTCACATCGAGATGAGGTTTTGCCCTAGCCCTTGCACATCGGTCCCACCGAGTTGTTCCAGTTGGTCCCACCAAGATTCCTAATGTTCACATCTTGAACTAAATCGGTCTCACCGAGTTCCTCTATTCGGTCTGACCGAGTTGGGTCAAATGTGTGTAACGGTTGGATTTTGTGTGGAGGCTATATATACCCCTCCACCCCCATCTCCATTCAAGAGAGAGCAATCAGAACGTGCCTACACTTCCACTACTCATTTTCTGAGAGAGAACCACCTACTCATGTGTTGAGACCAAGACATTCCAATCCTACCACAAGAATCTTGATCTCTAGCCTTCCCCAAGTTGCTTTCCACTCAAATCATCTTTCCACCATAGCCAAATCTATGAGAGAGAGTTGAGTGTTGGGGAGACTATCATTTGAAGCACAAGAGCATGGAGTTCATCATCTACACACCGTCAATTACCTTTTGGAGAGTGGTGTCTCCTAGTTTGGTTAGGTGTCGCTTGGGAGCCTCCGACAAGATTGTGGAGTTGAACCAAGAAGTTTGTAAGGGCAAGAAGATCGCCTACTTCGTGAAGATCTACCCGAGTGAGGCAAGTCCTTCATGGGCGATGGCCATGGTGGGATAGACAAGGTTGCTTCTTCATGGACCCTTCGTGGGTGGAGCCCTCTGTGGACTCGCGCAACCGTTATCCTTCGTGGGTTGAAGTCTCCATCAACATGGACGTACGATAGCACCACCTATCGGAACCACGCCAAAAATCTCCGTGTCTACATTGCGTTTGCACACTCCGATCCCATCCCTTTACTTTCTTGCAATTAGCATGCTTTACTCTTTCCGCTGCTTATACTCTTGCCATGCTTGCTTGAAATGTATTGTGAATGCTTAATCTTGTGCTAAAACTCCACCTCAACTTGAAGAACTTAAAAATTGCCACTTTTGCTTGTTGAGGGTCTAATCACCCCCCTCTAGACACCTCTTCTTGATCCTTTCAATTGGTATCAGAGTCTTGGTCTCCATTGCTTTGGTTTAATCACCATTGGAGGAAGATGGATGAGTCTACGATTGGGAGTATTAGACATAGAGTGCCTATGCTTGACGGAGAGTTCTATAGTGCTTGGAAAAATGAGATGCTTGAGATTTTCAATGAATATAATTTGAACAAGTATATTAATAGCCCTTGTGCGCCTCCTATTGATCCCTTGCATCCTACCCCCGATGAGTATCTAGACATGACCCGCAATCTTAGAACTATTAATGTTATCATAAGAGGATTGCCTAGAAATTTGCTTGTATGCTTGCCTACATTTGAATGTGCTTATACTATATGGAGATATCTTGAGGAACGCTTTCCAAACTATTCCTTGAAAAATCTAGATGAGATTCTTCAAAAGTCCATTGCTTTTCATAAAATGCATCCTAGTGATCCTAAATTTGATGATTGTCTATTTGAGCTTCGTGACCTTATGCGTGCCAAAGGAGATGTTGGAGTCATTAGTAGCATCATCTCTCAAGTCATTAGAATTCATAAAGATGCACATTGCCATGATCATAAATCTAATGAATCACTCTTTCTAGGTAATGATCAATCACATGATGATGTTGAACATGGATATTATGATGAGGATGGTGATAGTGACTTTGATCTTGATGAGTCAATGAGACACTTTGGTCATATGGCTAACCTTCGCGCTTAAATGGCCGGAGGAAAGGAATGGGTTCTTGATAGTGGATGTACCAATCACATGACCGGAGACAAGGACATGTTTCGAGAGCTCGCTGAAAATGACGGTCCCCGAAGGTCTGTCACTTTTGGTGATAACTCAAAGGGTAAGGTGGTTGGCCTTGGTAAGGTGGCCATCTCACATGACAGCTCTATCCAAAATGTTATGCTCATTGAATCTCTTGGTTACAATTTACTTTCCGTATCTAGACTAGCCGATTTTGGCTTCAATGTTCTATTCACTGAAGTAGATTGCCAAGTGTTTCGAAGAGATAATCATAAAATGGTCTTTACCGGTATACGTAGAGGTGATCTATACATTGTTGATTTCACTAAAAGAGCTCAACCTAGAACTTTCTTGATTGCTAAATCTTCTAAAGGTTGGTTGTGGCATAGAAGGTTAGGTCATGTGGGCATGTGAAATCTTGATAAGCTTATTAAAGGTGATCATATCCTTGGTGTTAAAGATGTCATATTTGACAAGGATAGACTTTGCAGTGCTTGTCAAGCAGGAAAACAGGTTGGAGGAAGTCATCCCGTAAAGAACATCATGACCACAAGGAGACCGCTTGAGCTACTCCATATGGATCTTTTTGGTCCCAACGCCTACAAGAGTCTCGGTGATAACTCGTTCGGTTTGGTCATTGTTGACGACTTTTCAAGATTTACGTGGGTGTTCTTTCTTGATGATAAATTGCAGGTCCAAAATATCTTCAAGAACTTCGCTAGGAAGGCCCAAAATCAATTTGAAGTGAAGATCAAGAAGGTTCGAAGCGACAACGGAACGGAGTTCAAGAACGCCAATGTGGATACCTTTCTTGACGAAGAAGGGATTTCACATGAGTTCTCGGCTACGTACACACCTCAACAAAATAGTTGTTGAGAGGAAGAACCGGACACTTATTGAGATGGCAAGAACGATGCTTGACGAATACAAGACGCCAAGACACTTTTGGGCGGAAGCGGTTGAGACAGCTTGTCATGCTACAAATCGATTATATCTTCACAAGCTTCTCGGCAAGACGGCATACGAGCTTCTCACCGGTAACAAACCCCAAGTTGGATACTTTCGAGTATTTGGCTCAAAGTGTTACATTCTTGATAAGCATCGTCATTCAAAATTTGCCACTAAATCTCATGAAGGTTTCCTACTCGGTTACGGTTCAAACTCTCACACTTACCATGTCTACAACAATTTCACCCGAAAGGTTGAAGAGACGGTAGATGTGAAGTTTGATGAATCTAACGGCTCGCAAGTAGAGCAATTTCCAATTGATGTAGGAGACAAAGATCCTTCAGAAGCAATTCAAGACTTGTCTATTAGCAAGATTCGCCCAACGAAGGTGAAGGAGAGTACTTCGTCCATTCAAGTGAAAGCCTCAACTTCATGACAAGGTGAACCACAAGTTGACTTGGAGGCATCCACAAGTGGAACACGCCAAGATGAAGGAAATGAGGAAGTGCAACAAGATGATCCACCTCAACCTCCTTCTCCACCTCGGCAAGAGAACGACAACGCCAACAACAATCAAGAAGGACAAGAAGAAGAGGAAGACAATGAAGAGGATGTTCAACCCCGACCCAAACAAAAGCTCTCACGAGTTAGAGCAAGAGTCTCAAGAGATCATCCCGTCGAACAAATCTTCGATGATATTCAAACCGGGAGAATCACTCGCTCTAAAACTCATTTGGCTAACTTTTGTGAACACTATTCATTCATTTCTAGTATTGAACCTATGAAGGTTGAAGAAGCTCTTGATGATCCGGATTGGGTGAACGCTATGCATGAAGAGCTACACAACTTCGAGAGGAATCAAGTATGGACGTTGGTTGAAAAGCCCGATGAGAAGCACAATGTCATTGGAGCCAAATGGGTGTTTCGGAATAAGCAAGATGAGGACGGACAAGTTGTACGCAACAAGGCCCGTCTCGTCGCTCAAGGCTACACTCAAGTCGAAGGTATGGACTATGGTGAGACTTATGCCCCTGTTGCTAGACTTGAGTCCATACGCATCTTACTTGCTTATGCCAATCACAATGATATCACTTTATATCAAATGGACATTAAGAGTGCTTTTCTAAACGGTGAAATTGAGGAGGAAGTCTATGTTAAATAACCTCCCGCTTTGTTAATCCTAAGAAACCCGATCATGTTTACAAACTTCACAAAGCTCTTTATGTTCTTAAACAAGCTCCTAGAGCATGGTATAAATGCTTGACCAAATTTCTTATTGAAAAAGGCTTTGAAATTGGGAAGAATGATTCTACACTTTTTACTAAAAGGATAATGGTGAATTATTTGTGTGCCAAATTTATGTGGATGATATCATATTTGGTTCGACTAACCCTGATTTTAGTGAAAAGTTTGGAAGGCTAATGTCGGAGAAGTTTGAGATGTCTATGATGAGTGAACTCATTCTTTCTTGGCTTGCAAATCAAGCAAACTAAGGAAGATACCTTTGTTTCTCAAACAAAGTATACCAAGGACTTATTCAAGAAGTTCAACATGCAAGAAAGCAAAGGTATGAAAACACCCATGCCTACTAGTGGGCATCTTGACTTGACTAAGGATGGCAAACCAGTTGACCAAAAGGTTTACCGCTCTATGATTGGTTCATTGTTATATCTATGTGCCTCCCGTCCCGATATTATGCTAAGTGTGTGCATGTGTGCACGATATCAAGCGGCCCCTAAAGAATGTCATCTTAAGGCTGTGAAAAGGATAGTGAGATACGTAATTCATACACCAAATTCTGGCATTTGGTATCCTAAGAGGTCTTCTTTTGATCTTGTTGGCTACTCCGATTCAGACTATGCCGGTGACAGGTTTGATAGAAAGTCCACTTCGGGTACTTGTCAATTTCTTGGTAGATCTCTTGTGTCTTGGTCCTCCAAGAAACAAAACTCGGTATCCTTATCCACCGCCAAAGCGGAATACATTGCCGCCGGATCATGTTGTGCTCAATTACTTTGGATGACCCAAACCCTTAAGGACTATGGGATACATGTGAAACATGTTCCATTGCTTTGTGATAATGAGAGTGCTATTAAGATTGCTCATAATCCCGTGCAACATTCTCGAACTAAGCATATTGAAGTTCGTCATCATTTCATTCGAGATCATGTTGCTAAAGGTGACATCAATCTTAAGCATGTTCGTACCGATAAGCAATTGGCGGATATATTCACCAAACCGCTTGATGAGAAAGTATTTTGCCGTTTGAGAGGTGAATTGAACATCATTGATGCCTCAAACTTGGAGTACAAACTCCATTTGGACACATGCAAGGCATGAGCCTTTTACTTACTAATCCTTGATATTTCTCTTATGTTCATATGTCTTGGATCTATACTTGTACCCTTGCATGTTAGCTAACCCTTGTAGGTACTTGGATGAGCACAAATCTATGAGATTGCAAGCCAATCACATTTTGAGCATTCTCTACATCACCAAGTTCCTACTATATGGATGTTGAGTACAAGGAAGCATGAGCTCACTCAACATATCCTTTGACAACTTCTACGTATCAAATTTCATTTGGTATTAAGTCTCATGATTGTCATTTTGGATACACAAGTGCTTTTCCTTGCAAAACTAACCCATGTAGGAAGATGAACTCAAACCACAAGTGGTGCTCCCAACTCTTGATGAACTACATCAACCTTGAGCATCCAACACAATTTCGACTACATGATCAAAATCAACACCACCCAAGGTATGTCATTCCATCTTAGAGAAGCTTTGCTCCAAGTCATGGGACAAAGCAACTCAACAAGATGAGAATACATCAAAATGCTTAAACGAAAAATGGTAACCCCATTCTGAGCTTAAACGATGAGCATGAACTATGATCAAGTGATCTCACTTGACTCCTAAGTCAATATACTCTAACATAGGTGACTTTGTCGCCGACCCCTTCTAGATGAAGTTCTCTGGTGTTTCTTTGTTCACTTACTTTGTGTTCTTGCATATATTTTGTAACACCCCCAGTGGTTAGCCACAGTAATCCCATTTTGATAATGCCAAGTCAGCATGATTATCAGTGCCTAAACATCATTTGCATCATATTGCATTTCAACTCCTAACTCAAAATCCAAATTTAAATGAAAGTGAAAAATAAAAGTTGTCCAACATAGAAACTAAATTGTTCATTAAATAGCAGATAAATCAGAGGCTATGTTAAAATTGTAACCAACATTAATTAAATTAATTAAGTGACTCGAACAACTTAAAACAGTGGCTGAAAATAACATTTAGTAACCTTTTAATTTATTTAGATCAAATATGAAATGATGTTTTGCCCAAACTAGTTTTTGGTGTTAGGGTATAGTGCACTGGTATTTAAGGACTAGCTCACACTTTTTACAAAATCCATTTGGGGCCTAAACAATTAACAGAACAGAAAAGAAAAAGAAACAGGAAAGAAGAAATGGAAAAATGCCCCTGTGCACTTAAGCCCACAGCCGCACAGGAGCTGGCCCAGCCCAACTAGCCCCCTCCCCCTACCCCTGACGCCGCGGGCGCGCTGTCGAGCACCCTGCGTGTGCGCGCGCCCCCGAGCCCGGCCCCCCTCCCTCGGCACTCGACAGCGCGTCGCGCGCTCGCCGTGGATAAGGGCGAGCCCCGCAGCCCTCTGGTGCCTCCCTCGCCCCACTCCTTCCCCTCCCTCGCTCGCTTACTGCCATGGCCGACGCGGCCATCGCCATTGCTCCATCGCCCGCGTAGCCACCGCCTCTGCCTCGCCACCGCGACGTGCCCACGAGCTCTTTCGTGCTCCTCTACGCCTCCTGCGCCGACGAACCGAAGCCGAACGCCTCTGCATCGCCGGCCTGCGTCGTCTTCTTCCTCGGGTCCCCGCCACCGTTCGCCGTCGATTCCGGCTACTCCAGGCCTTCCCCGAGCCCACTTAGACCGGCTACGCCCCGCTGTGAGCTCCTGCTCCTTCCCCCTCTCCCCTCACGGCCCTTCGTGGCTTGTAGCGCTAGGTTTCGCCATGCCCGAACCCACCGCCGCCTGTGCACGTCGCCAACGTGTCCCCGACGACCTTTGGGCCCCGTGCCCGTGGCCATCGCACTCACCGCACCGCGTAGGCCACGCCTAGCCTTTTGGCTCGCCCGCACGCGCGCTGCAACGCCGTTCATCGTCCCGCCCGAACGCCGCCGTCCGCCATTGCCGTCGCAGCGCTCGTCTCCGACTGCCCCGCCTCGTGCTAGCACCCTAGATCGACGCGGCGTCGTCTCCCCGTTCGACTGCCGCCAACCGCGTCGCAAATAATGCCCTGTGGGCGATTCCCGAACTCGTCGGCGTTGCGCCGCCGCGGGCGAGCTCGCCGGCGTGCTCCGGTGGCCGGCGCCGACGTGGCACGTGGCCCCCACCGCCTGTGCCACTGACCGCTGGGCCCGGTTGGCCCCAGTTGACCCGGTCAGCCCGCTGACTGGGCTGGCTGTGTCACTGACACACGGGCCCCACCGCCTGTTAATTAATTATTTTGATTAAGTAAATTAGTTTAACCTAATTACACACTGACATGTGGGCCCAGTAGCCTAATTAGTTAATTAGTTAAAATAAACTCTGTTTAGACTAATCAGAGACTGACATGTGGGCCCCACTGGTCAGGTTTGACCTGGCCGACCCCCTGTTGACTGCTGACGTCAGCACTGCGTCATGATGACGTCACCCCCGCACTGTTTTGGATAATTCGAATTTAATTAATTAAATAAATTCCAGAAAATCAATAAAACTTTAGAAAATCATATCTTTTAATCCGTAACTCCGATGAAAATAATTTATATATGAAAAATGATCAGAAAAATGAGACGGATCCGAATACGCTACCCACATACCTGTTGGATGCCTCTAACTATCTGAACATGCAACTTTTTTCCTGTTTCAGATAAATGAATAGTGTATGACCTTAATAAAATAATTCCAAACAAATTCCTAAAATAACTAAATGACTTGGACATGTCTTCAGGAAACCCTGCACTACACGTTAGCATGGCCTCCTTCGTGTTGCTTATGTTTGCTCTATATTTATACTGTTTCCTCCCCCTCTTCTCTCTCGTTAGACCCCAACGTCGACCCCGAGACCGACGCAGCTCCGGAGACCGAAGACACCATTGACGACCTTGCCCTTGCCGTCGAGCAACCAGGCAAGCCCCCCCCCTTGAGCATACCGATATCGCCCATTCTATTTTCTCATGCTTGCATTAGAATTGCTACTGCTGCTGCTTTACCTATTCTGATGCATAGCCTGTTCATTGTAACCTGCTGTTGATAATTACCTCCATATCCTAAACTGTTTAGTCTAGGCTGGGTAGAGACCTATCAGTGACCCCACTTATCCCGACTGCCGCGCTGGATCGTCAGAAGACCCGATCAACGGGATTGAAGACCAGGACCCGACACCGCACATCACCCCCCCCCTTAGTTGTAACGACACTGCATCGTTACTATCGAGTGCCGAGGGTGAAACCTCATGTAGCACTTCTGATGTTAACTCTGTAGAGTAGCTATTCGGTCGTGGTCATCGAGGGTGATTCCTCCTTCGCCACTTCCGGTAACGACGCTGTCGTGCAACACATCAAGTGTGAACCCATCGAGGGTGAATCCTCCGAGTTCACCTTGACAGACACATCGAGTAGGAATCCAACGAGGGTGATACCTCGGATTCCCCTGATGTTATGGACACACGAATACTTGGACTTTACACTGTTCCTTGGATAGGCGGGTCGGCCCTGAGGGGTACCCGCGTGCGCCTGAGAGGCTAGTGTTGTGAAGACGGGTGCCTGTGTGGTGCCCGAGTGGTGAATACGAGGCGCGGCCGGGCATTCTTAACCCTTGCAGCAAGTCCTCGAGACGGGGCGACGGGGTCACATCTTTCGTGAGTCTCTGCTCGTTACCGCAAGCCCCTAGTCCTAACGATTTGGATATTTGATCCGAACAGGCCTCTGGTCTGATAGCACTAACCATCATGTGGGCATAGTATGGGCGTTCTGCATCGTAGCATCAGCCGACAGTTCTGTCAGACGTCCAGTTCAGCATTGTGGCACGGTCGGATCGTACCGACCCTCCGAGGCGGTGCTGGTATCCACCCTGCACACAACGACCCGGAGTGCACAAGGCGATGGCCCAAGACCCCTGAGTGCTTAGGATGTACACCGGCGGGGACCTCTCTGCTGAGCTTTAGGTAGGGCTGCGGTGTATTGTTTGAACGAGGCCGGGCATGACCCAGGAAAGTGTGTCCGGCCGGAGTTAATCGAGCGTGTTGGGTAAGTTGGTGCACCCCTGCAGGGAAGAAAACTTCTATCGATAGCCTGTCCTACGGTAAAGGACACTCGGAGTTGTATCCTGATTGATACAATTTAGAACTGGATACTTGGATACTATGGCTCTGGGATTGCTTCTCGCAGGGAGTCGAGAAGGGATCTCCGGACGAGGTTGATGACTGTATGGCTCTGGGATTGCTTTCTCGCAGGGAGTCGAGAAAGGATCTCTGGGTGAGGATGAGACTTAATGATACTGTTAGATTATATTGTACTGTTCTACTCTCTTCTATTTCTGCAAGACCGTTGAAGATGCTAGTCTTCGATAGGACTAGGCCTTCTCTCTATTCTGGCATTTCTGCAGCCCAGTCCACATATACAGCCTCCCTTTGAAAATGTTGCATATGTAGTGTAGATCCTTGCTTGCTGAGTACTTCTGAGTACTCACGGTTGCTTTGTTTTCCTTTTCTCCCCATATCAGTTTGTCGCGACCAGAGGACGGAGCCCCTGAGACAGATGCCCCGTCGTTCGACTACTACTACTACCCAGAGGATGGATTCTTCTACGAGTTGACTGACGACCAGGAGTAGGATCGGAGAGTCCCAGGCAGGAGGCCTACGCCTTTCGATCGTAGTGTTTTATTTTGCCCCGCCTTTCTAAAGGCCTTTCTGTTTCTATTTCATATCTGTACTCAGATATCTGATGCTTCCGCTGACGCTTGTTCGCAAGCTTATGTATTCGAGCCCTCGAGGCCCCTGGCTTGTAATATAAAGCTTGTATGACTTTATTTATGTTTTAGAGTTGTGTTGTGATATCTTCCCATGAGTCCTTAGGCTTGATCGTGTGCATTTGCGTGTATGATTAGTGCACGATCAGGCCGGGGGCGTCACAAGTTGGTATCAGAGCCGACTGACTGTAGGAACCCCCCTTTCCAACTCCTTGGCCGAAGTTGAGTCTAGTAACCGAAAACTGTTTTACTAACTTGGCTGTGTGGCTTACGGGCCCACGTCGCCAATTGGGTGGTATTAGGATCTTTTACTCCTCGACCTTTATTCTGGGACTCTGACCTCTCTCCTATTCGGGTTAAAATTTTACTAACTCCAACATTAGGTTCTCGTGATCACATCCACCCGGAGTTCTGAAATTTCCCCCCTTGCTCCAAGATTGTGGACCAGGTTCTGCTTACAGGATCCTTTTATCGAGGGCACCCTGTGTTTCACTTGCAGATTCCTCGCTCCGTCAGTTTTCTCCGACGTTGATGTAGCCTTTGCTATGTCTCGTTGTGTACTTCCTTACCGCGTGCCTGCGCGCCGCCTAGCATGTCTAGCTTCTAAATTTGCGCCGTTGTGCTGTCCGCATGTACCCGACTCTGTGCATGGATTGGTATGTCTTTCAACGACTACTATTTTACATCTAATGCCCTTCCTGTTCATCTCTTGTGTTACGTCCTAAATAACTCCTTACACATGCAGTATTTCTTGCTAAACTGTCCCTGTTGATTTGGCAGGATGGCTGATGATCCTCCACCTCCACCCTATATTGCCGCCATGATGCAGCAGTTTGAACTCAACCGTCAGCAGTTTGAGCTCAACCGTCAGTTTATGACCGGAGTATTGGCTCAATTCCCAACTCAGAATGCTCAGCAACAGAATGCTCCAATAACTCTGCCAGAATTTGTGCGCCTCAATCCATCCGTTTTCCGCAACTCCACCAATCCTATGGATGCTGATGATTGGCTTCGTGACATCCTGTTTGAGATGGAGTCAGCTAATGTTGCCCCTGACAGTTACATCACCTTTGCGACATTCCACCTGAAGGGCCCAGCTGCTCAATGGTGGGAAAGCCACAAGGCTATGTTGCCTGCAGAGACTGTAACCACTTGGCAGGAATTTCAGTCAGCTTTTCATGCACGTTACATTCCTCAAGGTCTGATGGACCAGAAGAAGCAGGAGTTCCGTAAACTCTCACAGGGCACAATGACTGTGGATGAATATCAGAGGAAATTCCTTGAATTATCCCGCTATGCTGCGGATGACGTCGACACTGACACTCGCAAGCAGGAGAAATTCCGTGAAGGACTACGTACTGATATAAAACTTGCACTTGCTGTCCATGATTGCACAGAATTCGCAACGCTTGTCAGCAAATCTTTCCAAGTTGAAACAGCTCTGACTGAGTACCAGGAGTCGCTCAAGCGCACTCGTGACGTTGGTTCGTCTTCGGGTCGGCCTGTTCAGAAGCGTCGAGTGTGGATCCCTCACAATGTTCATCACCGACCTGCTCCAACACCAAGACCGTCTTATGTTGCACCTCGTCTGCCTTCACCGCCGAGACAGCTTACGGTTCATGATAGACCGCCTAATGCTATGGATTCTCATCAAGTTGCGCCACGTCCTCCTAATGGTCGTAAGAAGGGTTGTCGAAACCGCCGATTCAGAAACCGTAATACCATACCGTCTGCTGTTGTACTTGGCTATGCCAATCACGTTAATGCTGAAAAGGCTCAGAAGGAACCGACTATCATGCTGGGAACACTCCCTGTGAATTCAGTACCAGCCTCTGTTCTCTTCGATTCAGGAGCATCGCATGCTTTTGTGTCCCAACAATTTGCTCAGTCACATGAGTTATACTTGGAAGAATTACCCACTCCTCTAATGGTTCAGTCCCCGAGATCCAAGTGGCAAACCACAATGCTAAGCCCTCACAACCACATCGAGATTGGAGGTCTATTTTTTCCGGTTTCTCTCATTGTACTTGGACCTTCCGACATAGACATTATTCTCGGTATGGACTGGTTGACAGCCCATAATGCTTTGATTGACTGTGCTACTAAGACAGTCCAGCTCACACACCCTTCTGGCCAGATAGTCAAATACTCAGCCCGAATAGCTCAAGATGCTGAGAGCCAGATATATGTTCTGAATGCATTGAATGCTTCACCTCTTGAAGGCATCAAGAACGTTCCAGTTGTTCGTGATTTTCAAGATGTATTTCCAGAAGAACTTCCAGGAATACCCCCTGCTAGAGCTGTTGAGTTCGTCATCAACTTGAAACCTGGCACTACCCCTATTGCGAAGTGTCCTTATAAGATGCCTCCGCATCATCTTCTTGAACTTAAGGAGGAAATCGACACGTCACTTAAGAAAGGTTTCATCCGCCCCAGTTCCTCTGCTTGGGGAGCACCTTCACTCTTCGTTAAGAAGAAGGATGGAACTAACCGATTGGTTCAGGATTATCGGCCCATTAACCAAGCTACAATCCAGAATAAATATCCGCTTCCCTGGATCAATGATTTGTATGATCAACTTGCCGGTTCCTCAGTATTCTCTAAGCTTGATTTGAGATTGGGTTACCATCAGATCCGTGTTCGTAAAGAGGATATTCCCAAGACTGCATTTGTTACTCGTTATGGCTCCTACGAGTACACGGTCATGTCCTTCGGCTTAACCAATGCTCCAGCCACATTCTTCCGTCTGATGAATTACATCTTCATGGATTACCTCGACAAATTTGTCGTGGTATATCTGGATGATATTCTGGTCTATTCAAAGAATAAGGAAGAACATGCCGAACACCTCCGTCTTGTACTGGAAAGGCTCCGAGAACACCAGCTGTATGCCAAATACTCCAAATGTGAATTCTGGCTTTCTAAAGTGACATATCTCGGCCATGTGATTTCGAAAGATGGCATTGCCATTAACCCAGAACGAGTTCAGGCTATTCTTGACTGGACTCCTCCGAAGAACGTCAAGCAAGTGAGAAGTTTTCTCGGCCTTGCAAGTTATTGTCGTCATTTTGTCGAGAATTTTTCCAAGATTGCTAAGCCCCTGACTGATCTGCTTCACAAGGGCGTTAAATTTGAATGGACAGAAAAATGTCAGGAAAGTTTCCAGACACTCAAAGACAAGCTGACATCTGCCCCAGTACTATCTCCTCCAGATACCCGCAAAGACTTTGTGATTTATTGTGACGCATCCCGTGAAGGATTAGGCTGTGTCCTAATGCAAGAGCGTAAAGTGGTTGCTTATGGCTCTCGTCAGTTGCGCCCACATGAAGAGAATTATCCGGTACATGATCTAGAACTAGCTGCTGTCATGTATGCACTGCAGTTGTGGTGACATTACCTTCTCGGTAATCATTGCGAGATCTACACGGATCATAAAAGTCTGAAGTACTTGTTCACTCAACCATCCCTAAACCTTCGTCAGCAAAGATGGATGGAGGCCATTGCGGACTATGATTTGGGTATTTCTTATACCCCTGGCAAGGCTAACGTGATGGCTGATGCCTTAAGCCGCAAGTCCTATTGCGACAACCTCATGGTTAGGCAAGCTCAACCTCGTCTTTTTGAAGAACTGTGCAAGCTAAATCTGCGTATTGTTCCACAGGGCTCTCTGAATAACCTTGTGATACAACCAGATCTTGAGAAAGCTGTTAAGGATGCGCAAGCTAAAGATGCTGAAATTGATCTGATGAAGAAAGACCTTCACCTTGTAAAGTACAGGGATTTCTCGCTGTCTGAAGATGGAACCTTGTATTTCAGAAACCGCATTGTGGTACCTCGCTTCGAACTCATGACTGACAAAGTCATGAAGGAGGCACATGATACATCGCTGTCTATTCATCCGGGTAGCACCAAGATGTATCGTGATCTCCGTCAAAGGTACTGGTGGTCTAAAATGAAGCAGGATATTGCTCGTTATGTTGCTGAATGTGATGTGTGTCGTCGCGTTAAAGCAGAACATCAGAAACCAGCTGGAATTCTGCAACCACTTCCTATTCCTCTATGGAAATGGGATAAGGTTCAGATGGATTTCGTTACAGGACTTCCCAGGTCACAGAAGGGTCATGATGCTATACTTGTCGTCGTCGACCAACTCTCTAAAGTTGCACACTTTCTGCCTGTCAAGGAGACGATCACTGCTAGTCAGTTAGCAGAGTTGTATATCTCCAGAATTGTATCACTCCACGGTATTCCGAAGGAGATCAGTTTGGACCGTGGCGGCCTTTTCACTTCCAAATTCTGGGAAAGTTTCCAAACAGCTATGGGAACTCATATTACCTGGAGTTCAGCTTATCATCCCCAATCCCAAGGCCAAGTCGAACGAGTCAATCAGGTTCTTGAAGACATGCTTCGGGCTTGTGTTATTTCATTCGGCAAGAAGTGGGAAGAATCTCTCCCGTATGCCGAGTTTTCCTATAACAACAGCTATCAAGCCAGCTTGAAAATGGCTCCCTTCGAAGTACTCTATGGACGTAAGTGTTGAACCCCTCTGAATTGGTCAGAAACTGGGGAACGACCGCTCGTGGGTTCGGATATTATTCAACACGCCGAAGAACAAGTTCGTATTGTCCGGGAAAATCTCAAGGCGGCTCAGGACCGCCAGAAGAGCAACTACGATCGCAAACGATGGGGTTTGACTTATCAACCTGGTGATCAAGCTTATCTTCGTGTCACTCCTATGAAAGGCACTCACTGTTTTGGAATCAAGGGCAAGCTAGCTCCACGCTACATTGGTCCTTTCCGCATTATTGCTAGGCGTGGACAGGTGGCATATAAATTGGAGTTGCCGCTGCAATTCTCTCATATCCACGACGTCTTCCATGTGTCGCAACTTCGTCAATGCTTCAAGGAATCTCCGCACCGAGCAGTGGATCACAAGGTGCTCGAATTGCAAGATGATCTATCTTATAAGGAGCATCCGATCCGCATTCTCGATGAAGCTGAACGTCGAACCCGTCAGAAGGTTACCAAGTTCCTCAAAGTGCAGTGGTCAAATCATACTGAAGATGAAGCCACTTGGGAACGCGAGGATAATATTCGTGCGGAATACCCCGAACTTTTTCCTTCTACCTCTTAATTCTCGGGACGAGAATTCTTGTTAGTAGAGGAGATTTGTAACACCCCCAGTGGTTAGCCACAGTAATCCCATTTTGATAATGCCAAGTCAGCATGATTATCAGTGCCTAAACATCATTTGCATCATATTGCATTTCAACTCCTAACTCAAAATCCAAATTTAAATGAAAGTGAAAAATAAAAGTTGTCCAACATAGAAACTAAATTATTCATTAAATAGCAGATAAATCAGAGGCTATGTTAAAATTGTAACCAACATTAATTAAATTAATTAAGTGACTCGAACAACTTAAAACAGTGGCTGAAAATAACATTTAGTAACCTTTTAATTTATTTAGATCAAATATGAAATGATGTTTTGCCCAAACTAGTTTTTGGTGTTAGGGTATAGTGCACTGGTATTTAAGGACTAGCTCACACTTTTTACAAAATCCATTTGGGGCCTAAACAATTAACAGAACAGAAAAGAAAAAGAAACAGGAAAGAAGAAATGGAAAAATGCCCCTGTGCACTTAAGCCCACAGCCGCACAGGAGCTGGCCCAGCCCAACTAGCCCCCTCCCCCTACCCCTGACGCTGCGGGCGCGCTGTCGAGCACCCAGCGTGCGCGCGTGCCCCCGAGCCCGGCCCCCCTCCCTCGGCACTCGACAGCGCGTCGCGCGCTCGCCGTGGATAAGGGCGAGCCCCGCAGCCCTCTGGTGCCTCCCTCGCCCCACTCCTTCCCCTCCCTCGCTCGCTTACCGCCATGGCCGACGCGGCCATCGCCATTGCTCCATCGCCCGCATAGCCACCGCCTCTGCCTCGCCACCGCGACGTGCCCACGAGCTCCGCCATGCTCCTCTACGCCTCCTGCGCCGACGAACCGAAGCCGAACGCCTCTGCATCGCCGGCCTGCGTCGTCTTCTTCCTCGGGTCCCCGCCACCATTCGCCGTCGATTCCGGATACTCCAGGCCTTCCTCGAGCCCACTTAGACCGGCTACGCCCCGCTGTGAGCTCCTGCTCCTTCCCCCTCTCCCCTCACGGCCCTCCGTGGCTTGTAGCGCTAGGTTTCGCCATGCCCGAACCCACCGCCGCCTGTGCACGTCGCCGACGTGTCCCCGGCGACCTTTGGGCCCCGTGCCCGTGGCCATCGCACTCACCGCACCGCGTAGGCCACGCCTAGCCTTTTGGCTCGCCCGCACGCGCGCTGCAACGCCGTTCGCCGTCCCGCCCGAACGCCGCCATCCGCCATTGCCGTCGCAGCGCTCGTCTCCGACTGCCCCGCCTCGTGCTAGTACCCTAGATCGACGCGGCGTCGTCTCCCCGTTCGACTGCCGCCAACCGCGTCGCAAATAATGCCCTGTGGGCGATTCCCGAACTCGCCGGAGATGCGCCGCCGCGGGCGAGCTCGCCGGCGTGCTCCGGTGGCCGGCGCCGACGTGGCACGTGGCCCCCACCGCCTGTGCCACTGACCGCTGGGCCCGGTTGGCCCCAGTTGACCCGGTCAGCCCGCTGACTGGGCTGGCTGTGTCACTGACACACGGGCCCCACCGCCTGTTAATTAATTATTTTGATTAAGTAAATTAGTTTAACCTAATTACGCACTGACATGTGGGCCCAGTAGCCTAATTAGTTAATTAGTTAAAATAAACTCTGTTTAGACTAATCAGAGGCTGACATGTGGGCCCCACTGGTCAGGTTTGACCTGGCCGACCCACTGTTGACTGCTGACGTCAGCACTGCGTCATGATGACGTCACCCCCGCACTGTTTTGGATAATTCGAATTTAATTAATTAAATAAATTCCAGAAAATCAATAAAACTTTAGAAAATCATATCTTTTAATCCGTAACTCCGATGAAAATAATTTATATATGAAAAATGATCACAAAAATGAGACGGATCCGAATACGCTACCCACATACCTGTTGGATGCCTCTAACTATCTGAACATGCAACTTTTTGCCTGTTTCAGATAAATGAATAGTGTATGACCTTAATAAAATAATTCCAAACAAATTCCTAAAATAACTAAATGACTTGGACATGTCTTCAGGCAACCCTGCACTGCACGTTAGCATGGCCTGCTCCGTGTTGCTTATGTTTGCTCTATATTTATATTGTTTCCTCCCCCTCTTCTCTCTCGTTAGACCCCGGCGTCGACCCCAGACCGACGCCAGCTCGGAGACCTAACAAAAGAAAAAAAAAAAAAAAAAAAAAAACAAATAACAAAAAAACAAAAAAAAAAAAAGAAAAACAAGAAAACGAAAAAAGAAAAATAAAAAATACACCATTGACGACCTTGCCCTTGCCGTCGAGCACCAGGCAACCCCCCCCCCCCCCTTGAGCATACCGATATCGCCCATTTTATTTTCTCATGCTTGCATTAGAATTGCTGCTGCTGCTGCTGCTTTACCTATTCTGATGCATAGCCTGTTCATTGTAACCTGCTGTTGATAATTACCTGCATATCCTAAACTGTTTAGTCTAGGCTGGGTAGAGACCTATCAGTGACCCCTCTTATCCCGACTGCCGCGCTGGATCGTCAGAAGACCCGATCAACGGGATTGAAGACCAGGACCCGACACCGCACATCACCCCCCCCCCTTAGTTGTAACGACACTGCAGCGTTACTATCGAGTGCCGAGGGTGAAACCTCATGTAGCACTTCTGATGTTAACTCTGTAGAGTAGCTATTCGGTCGTGGTCATCGAGGGTGATTCCTCCTTCGCCACTTCCGGTAACGACGTTGTCGTGCAACACATCAAGTGTGAACCCATCGAGGGTGAATCCTCCGAGTTCACCTTGACAGACACATCGAGTAGGAATCCAACGAGGGTGATACCTCGGATTCCCCTGATGTTATGGACACACGGATACTTGGACTTTACACTGTTCCTTGGATAGGCAGGTCGGCCCTGAGGGGTACCCGCGTGCGCCTGAGAGGCGAGTGTTGTGAAGATGGGTGCCTGTGTGGTGCCCGAGTGGTGAATACGAGGCGCGGCCGGGCATTCTTAACCCTTGCAGCAAGTCCTCGAGACGGGGCGACGGGGTCACATCTTTCGTGAGTCTCTGCTCGTTACCGCAAGCCCCTAGTCCTAACAATTTGGATATTTGATCCGAGCAGGCCTCTGGTCTGGTAGCACTAACCATCACGTGGGCATAGTATGGGCGTTCTGCATCGTAGCATCAGCCGACAGTTCTGTCAGACGTCCAGTTCAGCATTGTGGCACGGTCGGATCGTACCGACCCTCCGAGGCGGTGCTGGTATCCACCCTGCACACAATGACCCGGAGTGCACAGGGCGATGGCCCAAGACCCCTGAGTGCTTAGGATGTAGACCGGCGGGGACCTCTCTGCTGAGCTTTAGGTAGGGCTGTGGTGTATCATTTGACCGAGGCCGGGCATGACCCAGGAAAGTGTGTCCGGCCGGAGTTAATCGAGCGTGTTGGGTAAGTTGGTGCACCCCTGCAGGGAAGAAAACTTCTATTGATAGCCTGTCCTACGGTAAAGGACACTCGGAGTTGTATCCTGATTGATACAATTTAGAACTGGATACTTGGATACTATGGCTCTGGGATTGCTTCTCGCAGGGAGTCGAGAAGGGATCTCCGGACGAGGTTGATGACTGTATGGCTCTGGGATTGCTTTCTCGCAGGGAGTCGAGAAAGGATCTCTGGGTGAGGATGAGACTTAATGATACTGTTAGATTATATTGTACTGTTCTACTCTCTTCTATTTCTGCAAGACCGTTGAAGATGCTAGTCTTCGATAGGACTAGGCCTTCTCTCTATTCTGGCATTTCTGCAGCCCAGTCCACATATACAGCCTCCCTTTGAAAATGTTGCATATGTAGTGTAGATCCTTGCTTGCTGAGTACTTCTGAGTACTCACGGTTGCTTTGTTTTCCTTTTCTCCCCATATCAGTTTGTCGCGACCAGAGGACGGAGCCCCTGAGACAGATGCCCCGTCGTTCGACTACTACTACTACCCAGAGGATGGATTCTTCTACGAGTTGACTGACGACCAGGAGTAGGATCGGAGGGTCCCAGGCAGGAGGCCTACGCCTTTCGATCGTAGTGTTTTATTTTGCCCCGCCTTTCTAAAGGCCTTTCTGTTTCTATTTCATATATGTACTCAGATATCTGATGCTTCCGCTGATGCTTGTTCGTAAGCTTATGTATTCGAGCCCTCGAGGCCCCTGGCTTGTAATATAAAGCTTGTATGACTTTATTTATGTTTTAGAGTTGTGTTGTGATATCTTCCCGTGAGTCCTTAGGCTTGATCGTGTGCATTTGCGTGTATGATTAGTGCACGATCGGGCCGGGGGCGTCACATATTTCTTGCTATCATGTTCCCCTTATAAAAAAACTTCATCTAGATCTCTTTTCTGTTTTTTCTTTCTGTATCAAATTCCTTGCAAATCTTTCAGTTAATTCATTGCAAATCCTTGTGAGATTTAATTTGCCTAGTGAGCTGAGTTGACAAAAAAATTCCTCTGCCTTGAACTCGGACACACCGATCCAAGCCTATCGGCTAGACCGAACTACAAGAATATCTTATAGATAGTTCATCGGTACAACCGACGAGGACTAACCCGGTCTGACCAAGATGCATCATCCATGACACTGCCAAACTCGGTGTCACCGATGGAAACAGGTCGGCGTTGTTGATTTCACTGCTGAGAAAACTTTTTTTCATTGCATATTTCATTTCTTCTCCAGCTCCACTCGATGATTCTTATCCTCTACCAGCATCTTAATCTACATGATGCTTTATAGTGTGTCTCGAGGACCAAACCTATTTGACTCATGCTCCAGAAGTTCCCCTTCTTGGAAATTGATGTCAAAGGGGGAGAGAGAGCACATCAAAGCTTATCACATGGGTGAGAGAGCACATCATATCTAAGCTCTTCCAGATGCTTGTTTACAAAAGAGGAGAGAAGTTACATGTCTTTAAGAGGGGAAAGACATGTCAATATATGGTTGATATATGGTTGATTGCACCATTTCCTGCTCTGATTTTTCTTGCTCTGATTTTCTCTTACCCTATCTTCTCCCATTATCCAATATCAGATTCAGGGGGAGAAAGAGTCCACATCTAGGGAAGAAAATCTTTGGAATTCATTGCACATCTTTAATCTTTGGGGACATGTCTATATCCAAATGAAGTACAAGTACTCACCCATTACATGTCATCCCAGTCTTGGTACTCTTGTGGTTTCCTGAAATTGCTTTGTTTAGAGTGTTCTTGTGTTATCTAACCCTGTTTTCTCAGGTTCGCCTATTCCAAAGTCAGCTCAAGACTACAAGGTAAGTATATACATCACACTCATGTGCATGATGATCTCCTGCTGATGTACATATTGTTTGCAAGAAGGATTCATGAACATGAAGGTACACTTCTCTTTATCTACATCATTTGCTCTGATGCATATGGCCAAGATACATGTAACTCATTATTTGCTCTGACATGCTTATGCATTCACGTGTTATTATATTCCATTCTTACATGATTGCATACATGTAGGGGGAGCCTATGCATGTTACATGTCTTTCCAAAGCTTTACTTGTTACTCTTCATATCTTTTATCTAAAGCTTTGATGTATGTTGTCATCAATTACCAAAAAGGGGGAGATTTAAAGAACAAGTGCTCCCTGGGTGATTTTGGTAATTAATGTCAACATGTCTCTTGTTGGACTAACACCTTTACCTAGTGTATTTCAGATCAGTTCAACAATGGCATGGCAAGGACAAGAGGATGTGGAACCCCTTCAGAATGCTAAGGACAAAGATTGGCAAAAGCTCAAGACTCTTCATTTCTATTTTAGTGATCCAAGATCACATTGAGTCCATAGGAAAGCCAATACTATTAAAAGGGGATGAGGTGTTGCTTAATGGTCTACTTGATCAAAGTGCTTAGTGATATTGCTCCAAAACCCTCAGCCACTTTCTCATTTCCACATTTGTCCAAAACCTAAAGTCAAACTTGGCCCCACCGATTTGATCTATCGGGCGCCACCGAGTTCAGTTGACATAGCCACTGCCAGAAACCCTAGACAATTCGGTCACACCAATACGGATCTCGGTCTCACCTAGATGGCCCTGCAAACTCTCCGTTTCCCTTTGTAACATTTTGTTCTCACCAAAATGAGCAATCGGTCCCACTGAGTTTGCTTGACCAACTCTCTATTTGCTCATTGCTGAAATCGGTCCCACCGAGTTCAAGCAATCGGTCACACCGATGAGGTTTTGCCCTAGCCCTTGCACATCGGTCCCACCGAGTTGTTCCAGCCGGTCCCACCGAGATTCCTAACGTTCACATCTTGAACTAAATCGGTCTCACCGAGTTCCTCTATTCGGTCTGACCGAGTTGGGTCAAATGTGTGTAACGGTTGGATTTTGTGTGGAGGCTATATATACCCCTCCACCCCCATCTCCATTCAAGAGAGAACCATCAGAACGTGCCTACACTTCCACTACTCATTTTCTGAGAGAGAACCACCTACTCATGTGTTGAGACCAAGACATTCCAATCCTACCACAGGAATCTTGATCTCTAGCCTTCCCCAAGTTGCTTTCCACTCAAATCATCTTTCCACCATAGCCAAATCTGTGAGAGAGAGTTGAGTGTTGGGGAGACTATCATTTGAAATACAAGAGCAAGGAGTTCATCATCTACACGCCGTCTATTACCTTTTGTAGAGTGGTGTCTCCTAGATTGGTTACGTGTCGCTTGGGAGCCTCCGACAAGATTGTGGAGTTGAACCAAGAAGTTTGTAAGGGCAAGAAGATCGCCTACTTCGTGAAGATCTACCCGAGTGAGGCAAGTCCTTCGTGGGCGATGGCCATGGTGGGATAGACAAGGTTGCTTCTTCGTGGACCCTTCGTGGGTGGAGCCCTCCATGGACTCGCGCAACCTTTACCCTTCGTGGGTTGAAGTCTCCATCAACGTGGACGTACGATAGCACCACCTATCGGAACCACGCCAAAAATCTCCGTGTCTACATGGCGTTTGCACACTCCAATCCCATCCCTTTACTTTCTTGCAATTAGCATGCTTTACTCTTTCCGCTGCTTATACTCTTGCCATGCTTGCTTGAAATGGATTGTGAATGCTTAATCTTATGCTAAAACTCCACCTCAACTTGAAGAACTTAAAAATTGCCACTTTTGCTTGTTGAGGGTCAAATCACCCCCCTCTAGACACCTCTTCTCGATCCTTTCACTAACTGAAGAACTTCAATACTAGCATTGCATTTATCTCTCCTATTATATATTGCTAGTATAGGATCAACATTGTACTTACATTGATAAACGTAGTGCCCTTTCATTTACAATCTTTGCACGTTACAAATTGCTCATCGCATGTAATTGGTGCCCATTCGTCTTGTAGTGTTATCCACTATGTTATCTTCTCATCATTCATAGCCAAAGGTGAAATTTTGTCGCTCTTCTCCTCCATTGCAGATTTCAGATTTTTCCTGAGTAGACTTCTTAGAAGACATGATAAACAGAATTGTGCAACAAATAACAGTAAACTAAATGTGAACGGAAAGTAATAGACAAGCGCTATGCTCCCCGGCAACGGTGCCGGAAAAATCTTGGTGTCCTGCAAGTGCACAGGGCTATGTAGCAATTTTGTGATAAGTAAGGTTTGTCGATCCCACAGGGAGCGAATAGGATGGCACCACAATCGCCACAGTTGTGTTGTCACTAACACAACCACGCTCACACCCAAATGGAAGTTTGGAAATAGCTCACTTAAGTAGGTTGCTAGGAACAGTAAAAGGGAGAATTAAACTAAAGTACTAGAGAGAACGAAAAAGTAAATAGTAAATTAAACAAAGGAACTAAGAGAGGTATGTGTATGAGTTTGCTGGCATCTAGGTACGGTCACGTTCGGTACGGGCACGGAATGGAGTTAAGCTTTACGACTATGCCACTTAGTGGCTAAGTCAGTACCTGCATCATAGGATACGATAATCTACGGATGGTGGGTGGTCCCTCACATAATGTCATCTTTCAAGACGTGTTGTATTGAGATAACTCATTCATCCTACTTCTTGTCTCATACCTGAAGCTGCTAACGCAAAGATATTAAGGTCCTCGTGGTTTTAGGACCGGACAAAGACATTAGGCTCTATGGACAACCATAATTCCTAGAGCAATTGTGTTCCCCTCAAGATATTTGCATCTGTCACGTCACAGGTCCCTCGGTTTCCAGAATCCTCTATCTACTTCATGTGTGGCCTAAGAGTAGAATGTCTCCAACTAGATCAATGGATTGAATGTCTCCAATCACTAAATTACCGCATAGGTAAATAAGCAACACACATAAATAGACTAAACATATCAAACAACACTTACTAATCGACCGACCCATATCCAACAATTAATCAAATAACATCACATAAAGAGGGGTTCAAGAGTTAATACAAACCATCACGGAGACCATGAAGGGGGAGGAAGAAGGGGTGATGATGGTAATGGTGATGGAGGCAGCACGGCGGCAGATGATGGTGGTGATGGCGCGGCGGCAGCTCCCTTTCGGTCTCCCTCTTGGTTGCCCCAATGGTGTTCTTGATGTAGATGGCGGTTGGACATGGAGATGAATGATGTATAGTGTGTGGAGGCGGCTAGGGTTGAAGGTGAATATATAAGAGCTCTCCCATAGCCTCCTCCCTTGATGTGGCTTCTCTCCTTTGATCCAAGGGCTCTAGATGAGCCCAATCCTCTCCCAAATCACCCCTTGAAGGCCAAGGAAGTCGTGGCAACAAACGGGGACGAAATCCACGAAGAATCCCGTCACTAGAGGCAACTTTCGGTGCTGTCTAGAGTCCAAACGGCCACCCAAACGACCGCACGTGGTTGTATGAAACGCCATCTTTCCTCTTGTTTTCTTCTACTGCATTTCTTCGGTAAAACAATCGTCATTTCTTCATACGAACTCGGAATTTGACGTTCTTTGGCTCATTGGATTCGTACGAACGACACCAATCCATTTCTGGTTTTAGATCTTAATTTGGGGCAGTTTGGAAAAATGACTTTTTCCACCTTCGAAATGGCAGTCTGGGCCATGGATGTCCACCGTTTGAACTCCTTTCATCGTGCTAAGTGCTTGGGAAGTCCATATCACCTACAAGACACACAAAGACAAAGAAAACTAATAAAAACCAACTAAGAATAAAGATTATGCAATGCTGGCGGTGAAAAGGACAAAAACTGGAAATCATGCAGATGGACATATAACTGGCTCAATGGAACATAATATGACTTGATATACAATGATAATGTGCAACAAATGAGCTCTAAAGATGCGTAAAATATGGAGCCATCAGATATCCCCGGTGCCTATATAAATCAAGGGGTTAGTCCGTAGAGACACAAGTACAATCACCTCCATTAGGGTTTAGTACACAACATACGATCTTGAGGTCGATCAACCTATACTCAATACTTCATCATCAATATAGTCAAGCAGGACGTAGGGTTTTACCTCTTTAAGAGGGCCCGAACCTGGGTAAAACACACTCCATCATCTCCCTCATCCGTCAAACTAAATATTCTATAAGTTCCAAAATATAAAGGGTATTAGTTCTTTGAAAAATCAAATTTCTTTAACTTTGACCAAGTTCAAAGCAAAAAATATCGACATCCACAATATTAAACAAAAAAGTATGGAAATTCATTTCATGATGATACTGATATATTTCTCTAATAAATTTGATCAAACTTAAATAGTTTGACTTTTCAAAAAATTATATACCTTATATT
Organism: Thinopyrum elongatum; assembly: GCA_011799875.1. Taxonomy (NCBI): domain Eukaryota; kingdom Viridiplantae; phylum Streptophyta; class Magnoliopsida; order Poales; family Poaceae; genus Thinopyrum; species Thinopyrum elongatum. The sequence continues at coordinate 161,511,409 of CM022299.1, forward strand.
TTACAAGAGAGTGCGTTTTTTATAACAAATCCAACAACACCAACGGCGCAGTAAAGAGCGTCCAACCCTTCTATATCATGTATGCTGAGCTTCGAAGAAGTTGGACGACTCTATTTTGACGTGGTCTGCACACTCTGCTATGTGTGATCAAAATGGGTGTGGCTAGGTCTCAGTCGACTGAGATTTAACCAAGTCTAAGTCAAGTGATATAACATGCAAGAGAGAGAAAAAAAATTTGCACGAGTCTCAATGTAAGATCTCACAAATATAGCATCGACTGAGACTTCGTTAAACCTTAGTCGACTGAGACTTAGCAAGACTGAATCAAAATATATGTTTATCAGTTTTTGACAGTCTACAGTCTTAATGGACAGACGCGGCAATCGCGTGCCTAAATAATCCAGTAAGGCTTTGTACAATGCAAGGTGCTTAGAAGAGGTGCTTGAAGAAATAAATCAGACTTTCCTTAAGCATCGATGCTTATTTGTACAGGATAGACGCTTAATCAAGTGTCTTTTCTGTAGAAATAGGCACGGGTGCTTCAGAAAAATCCGGTTTATTTTTCTAAATACCTTCCTAAGCACCTAGCATTGTACAAGGCCTAATACATTTAAAGCAGTATATAGTACGTACATCACCACGGAACAACGACCAGTATGGAAGGTAGCACTAACATCTTCAAGCAAGCCGCGCGCGCCGCACAAGGAGACCACGGCTTGGCAACCACATGCGGCCCCGTCTTGAGTCGCACAGATATCCCAAACAGCTCGCTCATGTCCAGCTTCGACACTGCCCCGCCGGCCGGCGGCGGCAGATCCCAGTCGAAATGGTACAGCAGGCTCGCCAGCGCCAGCTCCATCGACGGCACGGCGAACCCGACCCCGGGGCACCCCCTCCTCCCGGCGCCGAACGGCACGGCCCTGAAGTCGTCATGCCCAGCCCCATAGTCCGCCGGGTCGTCCACGAACCGCTCCGGCACGAACTCCTCGGCGCGCTCCCACGTCTCCGGGTCCCGGCCGATGGCCCAGGCGTTGATCACCACGCGCGTCCGTGCCGTTATGCGGTAGCCCAGCAGCTCCGTGTCCTCCATCGTCTCCCGGGGCAAGAGGAGCGGCAGGGGCGCGTGCAGCCGGAGGGTCTCCCTGATCACGGCCCTCAGGTAGCGCAGCGTGCCGAGGTGGTCTTCCGTGACGTGGCTGCCGCCATTGACGGACGCGCGGATCTCATCCTGGAGCTTCTGCATAACGCGCGGGTGGTTGATGAGCTCCGCCATGGTCCACTCCATTGTCGTGTAGGTTGTGTCGGTGGCAGCGGCAAACATATCCTGTGCAATCATGTCCATCAGGGTCAGGTTGTATTTCGGCAGATTTATATGTTATACACTCATATGTACTGTACGTATTTGCTAGCCATTCCTCGATCCAATGAAAATCAATTTAGTTACACATAAACGAGCTCAAAGTCGCGCAAACTATTTGTATAACATTTTACGACCTATATGTGCAACTACTCTTGCCATGTCAACAGGGCCAAAAACTATGTGCCACAAGAAGGGGAGAAGGTACTTCTTCCCATGTTCAAGCTCCACAAATGGAAATCCCAAAAGAGCAACAAGGAAAAGATTGATCTCGTCTTAGAAAATCAAGCTCTCTTTTTTAAATTTAAAAAATTGATAGAAGTTTATATCTTCAACAGGGCATAATTTTTGCAGGAAGCATATTTGAAAAACAAAAATCCCTTCTAACATTGAAATTGTCATGTGGGTCTTACAAGAGAGGTAACTTTACCAAATGTGATCTTGCAAAACATAATTGACAGGGTACAAAAAATATTGTTTTTGTGGTCAAGAGAAACAATTCATCATTTATTTTTGCCATGTCCGTTCACTACCCTGATTTGGCTCACAATTTACCTTACTTACAATTTATCCCCACCAACATGTATACCAAATATGTTTGGGATCTGGTTGGATGATATTCACCAAAACCAAAGGACCAAATCCGTTCAGGGGTGCGCGTCATTCCATTGCAATTTGGAATTGTCGTAATGAGTGTGTTTTAACGGATCTATTCCTAAATTTTTTACAGGTTATCTTCAGAGCTACGACATCAATCAATACGTCTGGACGCGTGGGCGCTTATGGCCTTTGGTTGTAGCCGTCTGAAATCGGTTGCATGTGTTTGGTTAACCAATTTGGTTGGCGAGCCAGTAATAGATTATGTGGATGAACTATGTAATATTGCTATCAACCGGGTGTGGCCTTGTTTTGTTTTACTTCTTTCCGTACTCGGTGAATTGGACTTGTTTCACATTTAATAAAATGCAGAGGCCGGGGTATTCCCTTTTCCGAAAAAAACATCTTCAAGAGAAGTTGAGGAAAGATTATAGGACATGAAAAAAGCCTTGAAATATAATCCTTACGCAAAAAATGCGAGAAAACTCGAGAAGAAGAAGAAGAGAACATACAGATCAGATCCAAGAATTTGAGGCAGTTGTGATTGAGAAAGGGAACAAGATGAAGCTCATGCCTAAGAATCTGTGCCGCAAAAAAGGATGAAGACAAAAATTATGAAGAAGTGGAGGTGGAAAGAGAAGAAGCAACAAAGGATCCAAGTGCTTCAAGTTTAAGCTTAGATGAATTAAGTGCTTCTCTTCATGGAGCTCGGTCGAGGTCTCACGCACTCCAACATAAGCCATCTAAGAATCAAATAACTAGCTGCAAGTGGAAAATCCAGTGTCATGCGAGGAGCAAACTCATGTGGTCTCAAGCTCTTATTAGTCCTTTGGTTGGTAGTTTTTTTTTAGCCGAAACCGTAGAACAATCGTTCTACAGTATTTTCTATATTAATAAATAAAATAAATTACAAATTACATAGGCTACAAGTAGCCGGTCTAATAAAGGATCAACCAACACCAGTTTTGGGAAACATGATAAAATTAGAGATTCTGTACAATCCAACTGCTAATCAAATCAGCTTTCTTCTACTTTGCTTGGAGTTTAGTAATTTCGAGACCTTCTTTGAGATAAAACTTCCATGTTCCAAAGTGCATCGGGGCTTTTCTGAAAATTTTGTCATTCCTTGTCATCCAGATGCTCCAGCATCCCATAATCACCACCTCCATAGCAATATCCTCTGGCATTTCGCTGAGAGTGAACAGGACCTCATCATAGGTCGAAGTACCTCTGTGTTTATTAGGAACAATCCGATTCCAGCAATTCCAGGCAAACTGACAGTCCCAGAAGAGATGAATGCTTGTTTCTTCTATAGCCTCAGCACGAAGTGCACAGTTGTAATCATCTAAGTGCATGTTCCTGCGCTTAATCATATTCCTTGTGCCTAATCTGTCATGGAGAAGTAGCCAGAAGAATATTTTGTGCCTTAGCCTGCATGCAGTTTTCCAGACCATCTGAAAGATATTATGTGCTTGGCTGGGACCAGCAATTGCTTTATACATGTTCATGGAGGAGAATTTTTGTGTGGTGCCACCCATGATCCAAGAATCTCTGTCTGTAGAGATTACTCTATTTGTGAGGATATCTTGAAGTTCATTGAACTGGTTGTATGCCTGGAGTGACAGAGGTCTATGCAAGATGTGACTGAAGTCCTCCTGCTGTTGGGCCTTTTGCAGAGTGATGTCTTTATTGATAGCAAAAGAGTGAAGTTCAGGGAAAAGAGTGCTCAGAGGGCTGTTCATCCATTTATCTGTCCAGAACATGATTGTATCTCCTCTACCAGCTTTGCACCTTGTGTGCTCTTTGAATGTGGGCAACAGTTTCAGAACAGCTTTCCACCAGAAATATCCAATCAACCTATCACCTGGTACACTTTCCTGATAATATGTCTCCCAAATAATATTAACCCATGGTATGTCTTCTCTATTGAGGAATTTGTGCAGAAATTTCATGAGAAGGGCTTGGTTATGAACATGAAGATCCAAAACCCCCAGGCCACCATGGGATTTAGGTAGGCAAACTTTGTTCCAAGAGATCAGGACCACACCTCTTTCCTGAGATCCAAATTTCCTCCAAAAGCAGTTCATCAGGTAAGAGTTTATTTGTTTAAGCACAGTCTTGGGGATCATGAGAGTACACATGAAAAACGTTGGCATGCTTGTAAAGACTGACTTGAGTAGAGTAAGCTTATCTCCAGTGGATAACATTGTGGAGCAGCTAAGTAATCTGTTTTCAATTCTCTTCAACATTGGCATATAGTCTTCAACACTTGGTTTGGCAGAACCCAGTGGAAGTCCCAAGTAAGTGTGTGGCCAATTACCAACTTTACACCCAAGCAGATTAGATATATCCATCATTTTCTCATGAGGAGTATTTATAGAAATAATGGTGGATTTTGAGTAATTGATCTTCAGACCAGAGAATTCAGCATAATGCAAGAGCAGATTTTTGATATGTTGAACTTGTTTGTGGTCAGCATGTGCCACTAGCACAGTATCATCTGCATATTGAATAATGGGGTAATCAGGAGATGAGTTGTGTTGCAGAGGTGGTTCCACCATGGCATTTCTCATGGCTTCATTGAGCATGCTTTGCAGAATATCAGCTGCAATCACAAAAATTAAAGGAGATAGGGGATCTCCTTGTCTAACTCCTTTCATGCACAAAAATTGCTTGCCAGGTACTCCATTTAGGAGGATTGAAGAGAAACCTGTGCCATAAATCATCTTAATCCATTGTATCCATCTCTCTCCAAATCCTTTAGCCTTTAGTGTCTGAATTATTGTGTCATGGCTGAGCATGTCAAAAGCCTTCTCAAAATCTAGTTTCAGCATAATGAGTTCTTGCTTACTCTGATAGCACTGGTGGATATACTCATAAGCCCATGCAAGGCAATCTTGGATGCATCTTTCGTTCAGAAAGCCATATTGATTCCTATGAACCATCTTAAGAATATATCCTTGCAATCTGTTTGCCAGCAACTTTGTTATGATCTTAAGTGTGCAGTTCAATAGGGAAATGGGTCTAAAATCAGATGGGTTATCTGATGTATCATTCTTGGGGATGAGAGTGATGAAGGAGTAGTTAATGCTTTGAAGATTAACTTTGCCTGAGTGGAAGTCCTCAATTAACTTATAGAAATCTGTAGCAATAATGTCCCAACAGTGCTTCAAAAAGGCAGCATTGAAGCCATCTGGCCCTGGAGATTTGTCTGCAGGCATATTCTGAATTACTTTGTCAATCTCCTCTTTTGTGAATGGGATTTCTAGTTCAGAGAGGTCCTCCATGGGGTTCAGTAGCTGGTGAATCTGCAGAGGATTACTTGTTGTAGCCTTAGTGCCCATTCTGCCTTTAAAGGCCTTGAGTAAGATGGCTGCTTTGGCCTGGTGATCATGGTGCTCAAAACCATCTTCATCCTTTAACACGGCAATACAATTATTTCTCAATTTGATGGTTGCCTTTGCTTGGAAATATTTTGTGTTAGCTTCTCCCACCTTGATCTTTCTGATTGTGGCTCTTTGTTTCCAATACAGTCTTTGGTGTTCCAGTGTAACTTGCAAGTGGTTCTTGACTGTATCTCTCTCCATTGCTTCTTTTGTGGATAAACTTCTATATTCCTCAAAGTAATCATAGCATAGAATTAGAAAGTTGGAGTTATCAATGATCTTCTTCAAATCTGAGAGGTCTCTGGCCCAAATCTTCAAACCTTTCCTTGATCTTTTAAATTTGGTGGCAATCACTTTAGCACTGTCTTGTTCATCCACTGATTGGGACCATATACCTTGCACTACATCTCTGAACTGATGGTGTTCTAACCAATAGTTCTCAAATCTGAAAACCTTGGATTTAGGGATGCTGGTACCAATAGAAATCTTGATTGGGATATGATCAGAGGTTGTTTTAGCTAGAGGGTAAGCAAGAGTGACAGGATATTTTAGTGTCCAGGCTTCTGAGGTAAAACACCAATCAAGCTTCTGAAGGAGTGGGGCATCTTGCATATTGCTCTAGGTAAATTTCTTGCCCTTAAGAGGGATTTCAATCAAAGCCTGCCTATTGGTTGGTAGTTGCCTTCTTTCTTCATTTTTTGCGCCATTGATGCCAAAGTGGGGGAGAAATGTATATAATAGATTAGCTTGGGAGGGTTTTGAGAGTTACAAGATTTGCGAAAATTGCATTTGGAGCTCGGCCTCCATGGAGGCCTTCAAATTCAAAATTCAAAATTCATATTTTTATGATTCAAAAATTCTGAAAAAAAATACAGATATGAATAAAGGCGTAACACACAGGTGTGTAAATTTTCAGGGCAAAATACATTGAAATGAGGGTTATGCCAAAAAAACAAATATGAGGTTTTTTAACACATGATGCTATTCATCCTCCCAGGCAATGAATTTGTCTTTGTTGTACAGATCGCATTTCAAAAAATTTCATCCTAAAAATTTACACACATACACATAACATCCTTGTTTGCTTGCGCAATTTTTTCAGATTTTTTTAAACCAGAAAGTTTGAATTTGGATTTTTTTTTCAAAATTTTCGAGCTCCAGTGAGCACGGTCACCAAAACGACATTCTCAAAGATTTGATCTTATTTGTGATCATTTGCAATGTCTTGTAAACTCTTCTTTCCTTGTGTGTGTGTGTCCGACATAACTCATGCCACGAGTGCCTACTGCTACTCTAAATGGAATTATCCCTAGAACTAACTTTGCGCCATCTAGAAATATTTAATGAAGTAAATAGAAAATAATAAAGATGTATAATTGGTCCATCTATGTCGTATATAAAAGAAAATGGAGTACATACTCATTTTCCATATATTATTATTATATTCAATACGTCTTTCGATTTTACTTTTGGCACCAATGCTATTATTTCGTCATGCCCAAAGTATAGTTGGTCCTCTTCCGCCACCGTCAATTACACCAAAGCGTTTCCGAGGGCGAATCCACTTTGAATTTGATAAATGTAATTCTTGTGAGGTATGCCGCGTATGTCCGATAGATCTACCCGTTGTAGATTGGAGATTTGAAAATGATATTAAAAGAAAACAATTGCTCAATTATAGTATTGATTCGGGGTTTCTATATTTTCTGACAATTGTGTTGAGCACTGTCCAACAAGCTGTTTATCAATGAGTGAAGAATATGAACTTTCTATCTATGATCGTCATGAATTAAATTACAATCAAATTGTTCTACGTCGGTTGCCAATCTCCATAGTGGGAGATTACACAATTCAAACAATTAGGGATTCAAACTTGACATTTCGGGTAAAATGTTTCGACCCTGAACAGCTGTTTGTACCACAGAGAGAGTAGAGGCTGGAGACCGAAACAACAGGTAACGATCTGCCGTGTGCCGACTGCTAAGTGCTAAGCACTATTGGCGTACTAGAAGCGAAAATGATGCTAGAAGAAGCTGTAGGGGAGTGGAGTGGATAAGCACTATTGGCGTCTCTTATATATGGGGCTGTTTGGTTGCTACCCTGAGCGAGATTTGCCTGGCCAGGAGCAAGCCGGGCATGCACATGCGTCTTGTTTGGTTGGTGCCTGAGTGCTATTTGGACCAGCCTGACCTGAGCTGTCCGGCAAGTAATTAGCCGGAGTCAGGCCACCGAATTCGCAGGCCTGAGTCAGGCAGAAGCAATCAGGTGCGTCCATGCATGTACTCTAGGCTGCTTGATATTATTTTAATATTTCTCAGGCACAGGGAAAGCTCAGGGACTGAACCAAACAACATCTATCTAGGCTGCCTGAGCAGGCGAAAGTCACGGGTGCCGCTGCGGCCTGTCAGGCGCCCATTTTTTTCAGGCAGAGTGCTAAGGGCACCATCCAAACAGCCCCTATGTCCTATCTAGCTAATAGCCTATTAGTACGAATGTACAATAGTGATTTTTTGCCCTAGTTTTTTATTATATGGACTTTGATTGATCTAGGCTATGGAGGGGTATTATTCGAAGAAAACTCGGTCACCAGATCCGGTTAATGATACAGACACATCAAGGTCACCCATTAGATGTAAGCAAAGTGCATCACATGTCGGTGCAACTAGTCTCCCGAAACCTACTATTCGCACAGAAATTAACTTAGATGAGTTGCCTTTGTTAGATCTGCCAGGATCTTTATAGCTAAGTTTGAGCCACTAATACAATTAGGAGATGGTTTACCTTGATTACATGATCCACACATCTCCTTCCTTTAGTTTTTCACCACCAAGAACTCGATCTGGTGGCTGTGAAGAACCCTTCCCGGTACTCCAGCACAGGCTTGATCAGTAGCCTTAGTTTCTTGAGAGAGAGAGAGAGAGCAGAGTGAGTAAGTGTGTGTGTGTGTTCTTAGAGCAGCAGCAGCAGTAGCAAAAACAGCAGCAGCTACTTCTCCTCCTCTCTCTTTTCTTTATATGTTTGTGCTGTGCACCAGGGGGGGCCACACCATGAGTTGGCTGATGAGCTGCCCCTGATCAGGGCAGCTCATCAGAGTAGGTGAACACTGTAGCACCGCCCTACTGTTCACCACTGTAGCCTTTCAGATATTTTTCACTTTAGCTTAATCTTTAATCTTTAGGACATAATGGCCATAGTTTAGTCTTTATGATCATAATATCCAACATTCTCCCCCTTGATCGTAAGGCTAAACTTATAAGCCCACTTCTTAATAAAATGGCATATGAGATAAAAAGATTACAACGGCCAGTTAGTACCGCAGAACCCGGTTACTACAATATGCCACCTCATCTCAAAATGAAACTTCTTTAACTTAAGAGCTCCATAATCTTAATTCTTACTTGAAAAAAAAACTTATGAGCTCATTCCTTTGTTGGAACTTATACAGAGCCAATAAGATACAAAGGTCAATTAAGTACCATTGATCTAATTGACCACAGTACATCATTCCATCGAAGAAACAAACCCCCTTAGATTTGTGGGGAGATGGTGTTGCAATGGTCCCAAGAGTGCAGTTTCTCTTCAAATATTCTTGTGCATATCCTTATGCGCGCGCTTTTGAAAAGAAGAGGAATATGTTTTGTTTCCAGAATCATAATTTGTCCCTGAATAATAGGCTGCCATTTAATCTTTATGCCGGCAACATTATAAGGCAAGCCTCTTTAAATATGATACTTAACTTTAATACCTTTAGCATAACACTTAAGCATCAAAACATTAACCTTATGCAATGCTCAACACTTATGCCTTAGATTTAATACTCATTTGTTGAGCCATAAAACTTAATTCATCAAGGCCTTGAATATGTTTGATTCTGGAATTAATCTTTCACAATGACATAGGTCTGACAGATACCTTTTGACATGTTACTCGAATAATCTGCACTCTTACATAATAAGTTCCGGGATAAATAATCTTAAGAAAACTCCTTATTCTTAAATTTATATGGATCAGGGACATAAATCCATATCTTAATTACTCAGGGAATTAAGAGCATGCCACGACTTTAGTTTGCATCCTTGATGATGCCTTAAGAAAATTGGGTAAAGCCACTCCACAATATGGCTCCCCCGCAAGGGTGAAACTTTTGTGGACAAAACTTTCGTAAATTCACACCTTGCCAAATTACCTTAATTGGTCCACAACTTGGTGGTCACCTTATGTTTTAAAACATAAGCATGCAATCCCTTAGTGTGATACACACATCATTACTTTAGTGCTTATGCCAACAAGGCAAAGCTTTTCTTAATAATTTTCCAGGGGTCCAGTCCTGGACTTATGTCTGCCAGTTATCCCGGTCTCAAAACTTAAAGGGCACATAATAAATTTAGCATTAGTGATAACATAAGAAAACTTATCGCCCTTTAGGGAGAGAGCATAAATCTTTAGGATGAACTTTAATACTCCCTTTTATGGACCAATCTTAGTGAATCTTTAAAATGAAAGAGCATCACTAAGATTAATTTAGTACCCCAAGGGAAAACCTCGAGTTCTATGCAATATCCCTATTGCTTATGGTCAATAAACATAATATTGACCAATCATAAATTCCTCATTAAGATTATTTCTTATTGAGCTTTGTACCACTGTCAGATACTGATTGTCTTAAAACTAACCAATTAACATAATTAATTCCTTTATAATGCAAAAGGAGAGACTTTATGAGATTCCATCTCTAAAATGGTGATCACATTTCACCTTTTCATAATTTATTCCCTCAAACTCCCATTCACATTAATCTTTTTCCAACAAGTCTTTTAACAAGACGTGTTGTTTAAACTTAGGAGAAACTTTGCCAAGAATTACCTTGGCTATCTGGGAGTCAGGAACAGCTCCTCTTTTGATGTCATTAGTGGAGCTCATAATTACCATAAAGCCCTTATAGTTCAACTACTCTCCCTTTAGTTTTTCGATATCATACTCTATTTCAGAGTATCATAATTTTCATTATCCTCCTTTGGTGCTTTAGGAGAATCATTATGGAGAGCATAATTGAATCTTTTATCTTGCTTAGGAGAAAAAATTATGTGAAATTTATCACATAATATGGCATAAACATTAGAGGGAATATATATGCCATTAATATTAAAAGGGCAATCAAATTGTTCTTAATCACCATAACCATCATGCACTGAGGTAATAATAATAACAATACTCCTAAGGGATGGAAACTTAAGAAATTTGAATAAAAGTGTTACTTAACAAAAGCTCAACTTTCATTCATAATTCTACAACTTAGCTTTACTTAATGAAGATAGAAAATAAAATTACTTAGGAGTGGAAATTTAAACATACCTGGAAGTTCAATTACTCCCCCTCGAAATGTGGACGGAGCTATTACTTAACATTTCGACGAACTTCCATAATAAATATTCCACTTTTGGAGGAGAAGTCAATAAAAACTCATAACATAAAACACATTATAGGGATGGAGGATAAAGAACTTTATATTTTGTGCTAATGGAAAATTTCCATAGCCTTTAACATTAACCTCCAGTCCAACTTAAAATTTCTCCTCAAAATAATCTTTGTCCATGATGTCATACTTATAGTATCCAATTTTCTTATGGATATAAATTCATTTGAGCTTAATTCCAGTCCACTTTATAGGCTTTATTGTAAACAACGTAATAAAGTGAACTCAAAAGCTCCGTAAACTTATCATGACTCAAGCCTTAAATCTTGAGTATTTTATGATCAATATGATCTCATAAAATTTTAAGAATCTTTTTTCACTGCTCATTAATGCCAGGAATAACTTTATTATAACTGAACTAGGGAATTACTCCCCAGATTCTTACTGGCATACTCCCCAGGTCTTTACTGGGTTTTGCTCCCACTGATATATAGACAAGAAATTTATTGGATTCTTGTCAACGCCTTAGTGGTCAAAATTCCTTTAAGGGGAGCTCATTAAATTTTCATTATGCACCTCATGAAACAATGATATATATATTCATAAACTTAAGTCATTGCTTATGAAACATTAATCAGCCAAAAAAAAATTATGGCTGAATTGTAAAGATTAGCATAGGGATAAATGTATGCATCACAATTTTAATAGTGATCATGGGAAACATATTCCTTATGAAAATATTAATCTTTAGGGAATGGCACATGTATCCAATCAACTTTGGTCAGAATGAATTCACGTGCCACAACTTTACGCAAAATAACATTAAATCTCCAACTAAAATTTCCGTTTAATTCCACCTTAATTGGAGATGACTTAGTGATCATGATTGATCACAGAAGCTTATAGCTTCAGGAATTAATTGATCTGGGAATTAATAAATGATTTATGGCTACAATTAAAACTTATGAATTTATATATATATAGCCATGAATCACAACATTAATCAGAGGCCTTAATAGCGGAAGCAAACTAGTTAATTGTAAGTATAAACCCTACAACAACTTAATAATCAATTAATTGATTTATGTCCTTTAGTTTGATTCCCCAAAAGTAACTTAATATTTGTGGCATATTTTAAAAAAATTGTCCAAACCTTATGCATGAGAATTCTTTTCCCATATCATAACTTTCTTCTGTTGATATGATGCACATCAGCTTTGGCCAAGTGTATCATAAACAAAATTTTGTGATCAAGTATTCATTAATCTTTTGGCCAGTAATAAATACCAGTCACACTTTATGCCTTCTTTAAACTTCTTTTACTGATCCGACTCACATCAGCTTTGGCCAGAAGTGAGCAAGAGCAATAAAATGTTTTGTAGTCAGATATTCGTCAACCAGCTTGGTGCAGATGACAAACATCAACCACACTTAGTTAAAATCATGTCTCGTATACTACTTTCATTGAACTAGTCCACATCAACTTTGGTCAGAAATGGACAGGAACAATAAAATTTGTAGTCATGTACCTACCAATCAGCTTTGGCCAGAATGGTAAATACAGACCACACTTCATTAGTCAGAGACATTTAACAAACAACGTCATTAAATATGCATGGCTTAAGAACAGAACTTCTATTGGCAATTGATTATGACAATCATGGTTTCGTTAGAACATACCTATGAAAAGTCAACATTAGGCTTTTCTTATGCCCAAAATATATTATAGCTCAAATCAAAAGCCACTTAATTTCTTAAGCAAATCAATCATAATTAAATTTTTGGGGAACATTATTAACATAAAGGCCTCATTCAAAATCGCCATTATGATATTTGAGCAACAACCTTTAGTTATTTTAGGGCTATAATCATAATTGACATAATTGCTCGTAAAGAGCATAAAGACCCCAACTTTTTAGTTGCTCAAACATTATTTAATTGAGGCCACATTAAGATTGAAACTTAAAGCTCTCTAATAGAAACTGATTAGAGAAGCACATATGAACTTTGTAAATATCATTATTCTGTAATCAAGACTAATAAAATGCCTTGAAAATATTATCATAACATAACGGCCTTCAGAAACATTAAAGACAATATAGTATCATGAAAATTATTTCGTGGTGGAAACATTATGCCATAATGATCATAATAATGTTCAACATTAAAATAAAATGCCATGAAGAAGAAATTAACTAAGCATAATTAATTTATAATATAGATAATTTAAACATGGCATGACATGACGTATTAAAAACATAATAGGAATTAAAAATACCTAAAGAATTAAATTGCCAAAATAATCATAATAATCCATCAAATTTAGCCCTAAAAAGAGTTCATTTTTAACACATAAAATTTAAACGTCAGAAGGAAAAATATTCAGCATTTTTCCTGAATTTTCTCTGCCCATAACAGAATATTTTCTTTAGCCATAAAAAAACATAAGTTTTTTTTGGGGCTAATCATTTGCTGCTGGGCTGGCCAGGAAAATACCAGCCAGCTCAGCCGGCTCCCCTTGATCCCCTGGCCAGCCGCTTGGGCCGGGGCGGCCTGCCGGCCCAACTGGAACGACCAGCTGCCCCAGGCACAACAGCCCGCAGCGGCAGCTCCTCCCCTCGAACCCTAGCCTTTTCCCTCCTCCTCCTCTGCTTCTCCACCCGCAGCGGCGAACACGCGCGAGAGAGAGAGCGAGCGGCGACAAGGCCAGCCAGAGCAAAGGAAAAGGACGGCGCCGGTGAGCCCTTCTCGCCGGGGTCTCTTGCGGCTTCGGCTCGCGCGAGGCTCCGTCGAGCGAGGCTTGCCGGCGTCTCATGTGACGCAGCCGCGCCCGCGCGAGGCGTCCCCGCGGCGGCTACGGCGTGCGGCGCCATTAGATCCGGCGCAACAGCGCTTCTTCCTCGACGGTAGGCGCACGAGGAGAGCCGCAGCAGCCGCCCGGCGCAGTGGATGTCAAGGCCGCATGAGCACAAGCCCAGGCATGCCCACAAACATCAGGTGACGGTCATGGCGACACCGCACGACGACGGCGAGCACCGCAACCCTAAGGTGAGCATCCACTGCACTTGATTCATTAGCATTAGCATTAAGGTTCTTTCAATTGGGGAAATTTAATGATTAGGGTTAGGGTTCGTCTGATTTTGGGGATTTTCTTAACTTAGGGTTTCGGAATTTGGGGATTGCATTAGGGTTTGCCTTAGAACACTCAATCCCCACTTTAGTTGAACCTTAACCGAAACCAAAGTGTCAATTCCAAAGGGAATTGCATGATATCAAATAGCTAGGGTTTCAAATTGGGGAAAACATCAATGTTCATACTTAACAAAATTCATTTCCCCTTTGATTTAAAACATGAATTGAAACCACAAGCCACATCACAGAGAGGAAATTGGGGAATTTCAATTTTAGGGTTCCAGAGAATTGGGGATTTTGCTTTAGACCTACATCAGATGCTTCGATCCCCTTTAGGTAACATCAAAATGGAACCCTTGAACTTCATACAATCTGTTAGGGCTATCACTTAAAATTTTTAGGGCCAAATAAAATTCAATCTTTGATTAAACATAAAGAACAGCTTGAACCTTGATTTAAATCAACAGATCAAGTCTGTCCTTTTCCTCATAGGGTTTAAATAAATTCAATCCATGCTCAAACATAAGAAATAACTTGAACTTAATCATGAACTTAATGAATCAAGCATAAACTGAAAGAACTGCTTGATCTTCAACTTAATCATAATGAACCAAACATGAATTAAGCTAGATGGGCTCAAACTTGATACTACATGGCTCTGGTGCCATTGTTAGATCTGCCAGGATCTTTATAGCTAAGTTTGAGCCACTAATACAATTAGGAGATGGTTTACCTTGATTACATGATCCACCCATCTCCTTCCTTTAGTTTTTCACCACCAAGAACTCGATCTGGTGGCTGTGAAGAGCCCTTCCCGGTACTCCAGCACAGGCTTGATCAGTAGCCTTAGTTTCTTGAGAGAGAGAGAGAGAGAGAGAGAGAGAGAGCAGAGTGAGTAAGTGTGTGTGTGTTCTTAGAGCAGCAGCAGCAGTAGCAAAAACAGCAGCAGCTACTTCTCCTCCTCTCTCTTTTCTTTATATGTTTGTGCTGTGCACCAGGGGGGCCCACACCATGAGTTGGCTGATGAGCTGCCCCTGATTAGGGCAGCTCATCAGAGTAGGTGAACACTGTAGCACCGCCCTACTGTTCACCACTGTAGCCTTTCAGATATTTTTCACTTTAGCTTAATCTTTAATCTTTAGGACATAATGGCCATAGTTTAGTCTTTATGATCATAATATCCAACAGCCTTCTGATCAGGCTGATCGAAAAAGGATTGCAGAGCACACAAGCAATCCAAAGAAGCAAGATGAGATTAGGCTCCAATATTTAACGAGGGGACCTTACAGGCCATCGCTTAATTTTGATTACCCGTAGGGGGATATTGGAGATACTCAACGGAGATTTAATCTAGATTGGTTTGATGAATATGGTCGTTTGCTTGAGTATAGTGACAGGGTGCATAAGGCCTTTTGTTTGTGCTGCTACCTTTTCAAATATTACAATGAGGGACAAGCTGGAAGTGATGCATTTGTAATTAGTGATAACGGCTGGAACAAAAAAAGCAGACTAGAAGATACTCATCTGAGTAAAAGTAATATTAATAGCTTTCATAATCTAGCAATAAAAAGATGCAATGCCTTGATGAATCAAGATCAATCAATCCAGGTTGCTATCGATAAGCAAACTGTTCTTACAAGAAAGCAAAATTGAATACATCTTAGTGCTTCGTTTGATTCGGTTTAAAATGGAGAGATGCTTTTCAGCTATGAATGTTGTCAAGAAAAAGTTGCGGTATAAAATGGGTGATCGGTTCATGGGTGACTCTCTAATTTACTATATTGAGAAAGATATATTTTCTACTATTAGTAATGATGCAGTGTTTAATCTTTTTAAGGTGATGAAAGATCGAAAGGGTCACTCTAAAAGTGAGTGACTTTACAAACTTCAATTGCTTGATGGTACTTATTTTGAACTTGTAAAACTAACTTATCATTTTTTTCAATGTTTCAGGAAGATGAGAAGCTAAACCTGGAGCTACAAAGTTATTTGATACTACTCTATTATTTATAATATGTAGATAAGTGTTTTCACAATTTATCAAACCGGTATGTTTTGCACTCTTCAATTTTTTAATGCAACACAATATGTGATACTATATTTGTTTTCTGTTATATTGTTTATGGGTGTTATACTTTTGTTGCAATTAGACTTTAATGTTCATAAGTTAGTATCAAGTTCTCATAAAGAGTGAATGAGTGAACCCAATGGCCAAATTTTCTGGCTCCGCCCCTGGTCGTACGGCACACCATTCGGCGCAGATAACCGCCCCTGGGTGGACGACAAGCATGCCGCCTTCACCTCGTCACCCAACGTCCGCGGACAGGGGAAAGGAAGATGATCAGGGTCAGCGTTACTTGTACTCCGAACAGTTTGCACATCACTATACCTGTATTTGGATGAGAGCTAATTAATCGGCAAAGCCAGTTTTGCCTACGTCCAGGGTCCAGCTGATCGTCGCAAACTTGTAAAAAGTAGCATTTGCTAACTGACATAGGCCTGAAAATTTCGTTGTCCTTAATCGATTTCGAAGCAAGGCCGACGGGAACGAAGTGAGGGGTGAACCGCGAACGCGACGAGCGTTGACCCGGCGAGGCCGTGCCAGGACCCCTCCGGAGATGGAGACGACACTGCGAGCGGCAGCAAGCTGCGGCGTCCGAGGCGGAGGTGCGGAAGCAGGTTGACTGATGCTGATGCCGTTGCCGCTTACCGGAAAAATCGAATGCTCGAAGCCTTTTGAGGGGTAGTCGTGACGTCGGCAAGCATGACAGTGGGGAGGGGGGGTTGAGGAGAGGGTGGGTGGCGAGGTGGCGCGAGGCAATGCCTGCCGACCGCCGGGGGTGGAGGCAAGTGAATTGGGCAGGGCAAGTCGGTGGCGTGCGGAAGGAGGAAGAGAACCGGGAAGAAGAAGAACAGTGGCGGCGTGATCTTGACCGCTGGATACTGATCGGACGCTTTAGAAAAGTTACTACCGCTATTTTCAAAATACACGCACGAACAACGTACCAGCATAATTGCCTTGATGCTGACCACGTCGAACCGAACTCCGCCGGCCTCCTCCCCCGTCTCGCTCACGTCCAACAGCACGTCCACGAAGTCTCGCCGATCGTCCTCGCCGTCGCGCACCAGCAGCCCGCCGGCTAGACGGCGCTGGCGGTGGGCCGCGATGACCTGCTCGAGCAACCCGTCGAGCGCCTCGAACGTGCGCGTCGCCCTGGCATTCAGCCCCGTGAGCGTGTCCACCCATGCTAGCCAAGGCACGAACTCCCCCACCGTGGGCGTCCCCAGCAGCTCCTCGAAGTCGTCCAGCACTTCCTCAGCTTCTCACCCCCGTCGTCGCCGTCGATCCCGTACTCCCCGTCGCCGATTGCGGCCCGCTTGATGACGGCGTTGGAATAGGAGGTGAGCATGTCGCTGAGGTGCACCACGCCCGGCGGGTGAAGCGAGCGGCGGCGGACGCCGTCGAGCAGGGCGGCGACCTCCTGCTCCCGGACGCGGCGGAAGGACAGGATGCGACGGTGGTTGAGGAGGTGGACCACGCAGACGCGGCGCGCCTGGCGCCAGTACTCGCCGTAGGGCGCCAGCACCATGTCGCGGCCGTAGAGGAGCCGCTCGGCCATGCGTATCTGGGCGCGGCTCGCGAAGGCCAGGTCGCGAGTCTTCATGGCCTCCTGCGCCGCGGCCGCCGAGGAGGCCACGACGGTGGGCACGCGGCCGAGGTGCAGGAGCATGACCGGGCCGTGCGCCTCGGCCAGCGACCGGAGCTTCCGGTGCGGCAGGGAGCCAAGAAGGGGCAGGTGGCCGAGGACGGGAAACCCCGGCGGCGACGGAGGCAGCCGCTGGCCGGCATCGGCGCAGGACGGAGAGAGCTTCTTCTTGGCAGAGAAGAGGAACAGGGAGAAGATTGGCACCAGCAGGGCGAGGAGGAGGAGGAATGGCGATGAGCGCAAGAGAGCGGAGAGTGACGAGACGTCCATGCCTCAGCCTGTGTAGTGTACCTGCACCCTCTCCGACTCCGTTTATGTAGTTGATGCGAGTCCTATATTTTCACGGGAAAAGCTTACCTTCAGCCGGCCGATCACGTGCGAGCGTCCGCCGTCTTCGTGTCCGTCAGATTGACTCTTGATTAGACGGTCGAGATCAACCTCTCCGTGTCCATGTTTCTGCAACTCATGCTTTGTTTCAGAAAATAAAGTTTGCAACTGCCTGGCTAGATCCCGTGGCGGACGGAGACTCGTGTGGCTGGGAGGACGCTGCCGGCGAGGATTCCAGCCGGATCTCGCCGGATCCGGCGAGGATGGCGAGCGGGCAAGAGGCGGGGACATCTGGGAGCGGCAAGGGCTCCGCTCGGCGAGGTCCGACGGCTGAGGACCCGCGATGACAGCGATGCACGACTCTCCCACGGCAAGATGCGGACAGACGGAAAAAACAGAAGGAAGGGATGGCAGCGAGGCGACCTGGTCGGAGGTCCGATGCTCGCCGGCGGCAGCGTGAAGGCGAGGACAGGTAGCGTCGATCCTCCCTCACCACCATCTGGCGGAGCTCATGGCCGCTCTTGCCGCTACCGGGTGATGAAACTCCCCACTGACGACGGCAAGGACGCCGTCCACTTCTGCAACATCAGTTCTGTTGCAAAAAAAAAAGTGCAACAAGATCTTTGTTGCAAGAAAAAATCCGCAACAAGACCGCTGTTGCAAAAAAAATTGCAACAAGACCTTTGTTGCAAAAAAATCCACGACGGACACGATTGTGAGCTGCAGATGCTTTTCTAAAACATTGATCTTGTTACAAAAAATAATGCAACAAGTATGTTGTTGCAATTTTTTTTACCACATGACCTCTGTTATAAAAGTTTTTGCAACACGATCTTTGTTTCAAAAAATTGTGCAACATTACCTCTGTTGCAATGGGAAGGACGACGCTCGGTCACTCAATGGTGTGAGATTTGATGGGTGGGTTGGCGGCGGCGCCGCGAGGGGCGCAGCTCCGTCGGGGCTGGGGGCAAGAGTGTATTGTTTCTGCAACAGAGCGTTTGTTGCGGGAAATAACGAGTAGGAGTGCGGGGCGCGGACACTAGATCAAACGGCTATGAGCTCCCAACGACGGTCGAGGCGACGGATAATATCTAAACATCGGCCGGCCGACGCGTAGTAGCGCCCTATTTTTATTTTCTGTAAAATCCTCCAAGATCGACTTCATAATCTCACTTGTACCGCACGCTAAACGCAGCCACGTAAGATGTTGGCTCGGCAACGGCAGCTATATATATATAGATATGGTGGCACGTGCTGGTGCTGCTGCTGACAGTGACTGAAAGTATGAAACGCCATATCATCCCACAATAATTTAAATAAAATAGTAAGTATAGTCCTATATCTACTTATTTGATTGGCGTATATATATCTTAATTTCCGACAGCAGATTTCAACAAAAGCTATCAAGACAAACGACAAAGTTGAAACTAGAAAGCGAGCATGATCTTTTCAGCGAAATGGCAAATTGTCAAATGAACACCAGTGTTTCAGGCCCATGTGACTGTATTGGCAACGTTCTTGACCTATACTGCTCGCCCCAGCAAGATCGGCGCTCCTCAGACCGGTGCGAGAGGGTAGATGGCCCTCTCCCACGACAGTTGGGCGCACGAGAGATTTGCGGCGAGGTCCGGTCGTTCCTTCTTGAGACGTGAGCTCGCTCTTCCTCGACAATCGCGGGGGCGGATGGCTGGACTCCGGCTACTCATGCACTCATGCTCATCAGCGCAGTCGCGACAGTGATAGTACATCTTTGGAGTGCCGTTTGCCTTGCGTTTTCTGTTGCCAGGTTTTCTTTGATTTTTTTTTTTTTGAAAAGGGGGCTCCCCGGCCTCTGCATCAGAACGATGCATACGGCCCTCTTATTAAACAAATAAATAGGTTCCAACAAGGTCTTAAAGTCTCCAACTAAAAATAAAAAAGAGCTCACACAGAGCCAAAAAGGCTAGAAGACAGACTAGCCAAATAAAGGACGCCACAACCGGCTGGCAAAAAGAGAGATAGGTAAACTAATTGCCTATCCTATTACATGACCGCCATCCAAACCGGTTGTAGATATCCCGAGCTACCATTTCCCAGCGGATAGATCCAGTAACCAAACGCTCCCTGGCCTCCGTCGGAGTGAGTAGCGACCACGAACGGATCAACGCCGTGGCTCGGAAAATAACCTGCAAAAAATGAATGTGTGTTGTCCTGTTAAAAACCAAATCATTTCTGCAATTCCAGAGAGCCCACAACAAGGCGCAGACTCCAAGTCGAATATGTCTCGCTAAAGCGGGCTCTATCCCGTTAAGCCATGTTCCAAATAACATGTTGACAGAATTCGGTGGAGTGATATTAAAAGCAATATGGACCGTCTGCCATAAAACTTTGGCTAGCGGGCAATCAAGAAAAAGGTGTTTGATCGTCTCATCCCGATCACAGAAATTACACCTAGTAGGTCCTGTCCAATTACGCTTTGTCAAGTTGTCCTTGGTTAAAATAACTTGTTTATGGACAAACCACATAAACACTTTGATTTTCAAAGGAACTTTGACAGCCCAAACATGTTTGGAACTAGGAATCAAGCTTGAATTGATAACATCAACATACATTGATTTAACTGAAAATACTCCAGACCTAGTAAGCTTCCAGCGTAATTCGTCGGGTTGTTGAGAAAGCTGAACCTCCATCAGTCTACTTACTAGATGGAGCCATTCTTCCCAACGATTACCCACTAGCGCCCTTCTGAACTGAATATTAAGGGGGATAGATTGAAATACCGTTGCAACGAACACCTCACGTCGTTGAACAATACGATACAAAGACGGGTATTGAATGGCTAGGGGTGTCTCTCCGAGCCAAGTATCCTCCCAGAATCGCGTACTAGCACCGTTACCAATAATAAACTTTGTCCTATTAAACAGGGATAATTTGACTTTCATAAGCCCTTTCCAAAAAGGTGAGTCAGTCGGCCTTACTGTCACCTGAGACAAAGTTTTGGTTTGAAGATACTTGCTACGGAGAATTTGCGCCCAAGTGGCATCAGTCTCACTTGATAACTTCCACAGCCACTTACTGAGAAGACATCTGTTCTTAACTTCAAGATTCTCGATACCAAGACCCCCTTGGTCTTTCGGTCTACATATGATATCCCATTTGGCCAGGTTTTCTTTGATATGCATGGTAAACCGATTTTTTCGTCATGTCCGTGTGTCTTTGCCTATAAAGTGATGTGAAAACCTATTTCATGAGAGTTCGAGACCACACAACATGTATGTGTTTCAAATGATGTGAAAGCCTATTTCAAGAGAGTTTGAGACCACACAGCATGTATATGTTTCAATCATTTGTCCATTCTAAATCGCATCACTGTAGCAAAGGATTGCACATGTATTGATATGAATGGTATAGGCACACGCAGAAAGCAACTGTGTTTAGCTTACTTGCTGGTTGGAACAGACGCAAGCAGCCAAACGCACCTCACATTACACTAGACATGACCACGACCTTCAGAAGT
The DNA here is from genome assembly GCA_011799875.1 of Thinopyrum elongatum. Taxonomy (NCBI): domain Eukaryota; kingdom Viridiplantae; phylum Streptophyta; class Magnoliopsida; order Poales; family Poaceae; genus Thinopyrum; species Thinopyrum elongatum. The sequence continues at coordinate 161,532,824 of CM022299.1, forward strand.
TCAGGAGTACCGCACGCAAAATGCAGCTAAATAAAGATAAGATGTTACTGCTCGACAACTATTACATATGGATGTTTCATTAGATGGTCATTTTGGCATCTGGCACTTGCACCATCCTGATCGACCATGACGGTACAAGCTAGTCGGTCCAAACAAAGACCTTTTTTTCTTACGATTACGAAGATACATCTCCAAACTTTGATTCGCCCGCTCAGTTTGGTCATTGGATTACGGATGATAGGCTTGTGTTCAGTGTGCATCAGTTTTAACAAATCCGGCGAAAAGATGCTAGTGAATCTGGTAAAAAAAAGAATTCCTTATTTAACACTGTTTTAAATTTCGTTTCTCTATTTAACACTGGAAAAATGTTTATTCCCAATCTAACACCAACTTTAAATTTTGTTCCCAATACACTTTCGTCCATTTTTTGATCTAACGGTGTTAAATGAAACGTGAAAGGACAAGTTTACCCTTGGTTCTGGCTGCAAAAACTCCTCGGTGGTGGGGACGGTTGGAATAACCACGACGTACATAGTTCGTGTCCCGTTTGTACACGTTCAATCACCAAGTTGTAGTTGTACGTACGTGGTTCGTGTCCTAGCTGCTGCTATATATACATATACTTTGTAAGACCGTGGATTGAAGCAATAAAGTAAAATCACCACACACGGTATGTATGTGTGGCAATCAGCCAAAGTCTTCTATGCATGCGTGCGTTTGAGTACCCAGCCAAAGGTTGTTGTGTACGTACATGTTTATTTTTTATTTTTCGCGGGTTGTACGTACGTCGGTACGTGTTTAGGCTTGGAGATCACTAGATCAGCGAGCTGAGGCCATCTTTGCACTGCGGTGCATTGGGCTTCGTAAGGTGCGTCTCAACATAAAGTATCTCGTCGGGTTGAGCCGATTTGGGACAGGAACCAAGACAGCCAACGTTGCTTGGCTTAGTCGTCGTTCGTCAACCTCGCCGGAAAGTACTCTACGCTGGGTCTGGGCCAACAACACGACCAAGGCGCAGCGGACGGGAGCGGAAGAGTGTTGCGCGAGCTCGTCATGAAGTGTTGGTTTTAGAATGCCAGATCGATTCACCCAAGCAGCGGACGTACGTGCAATGCTAGCTCAAAAACACATGCAGCTTGATTAATTTTTCCCTAGAAGCTCATCTCTAGTCGCGTATGTACGGACGTACTTGAGCCTTAAGTCTTTGCTTGTGCTAGCTTGGCGAATAGAACCAACATGTCAGAGAGATTTGTTGGTCATGTCGCTCCTGCATTTTTATTATACTTCTCAATCTTTTTTCTATCGTACAAAACGGTCTTGACGGTGCTTATATACATGCCTATGCAAGACGAGAGACTTGATTAGAACTAGGAAACCTAAGTCTAATATAAAGAAAATGATTGAATAGATGTTCAAGGGCAGATTTGTCATTTCACGTGCCATTTAACACTGTTTGGACAAAAAATGGATGGAAGTGTTATATTGGGAATAAAATTTAAAGGTTATGTTAGATAGGGAAGAAATATTTTTTCAGTGTCAAATAGGGAATAAATTTTTTGAACAGTGTTAAATAAGAAATTCTCTCTTAAAAAAATGATGCTAACGAAGAGGCTTCACCACATCTGCGGAATTGAAAGAGCCTGGAGCAGAAGAAGAGCTTGTAGTCCTTCTCAAAAAAAAGAAGAGCTTGGAGCTTAGAGCAGCTGGGCGCCTCAAACTCACCTCATACGTCTGGAGGTCCCTCCGATCACAGACCGGTCACGATTTTTCGACCCAGACGGGCTCCTAAACAGGCCTCAAACGTCCGGACTGACTGGCACCCCTCATATCCAGCTCAAATATAGAGGCACCCGGACACGCCCGTCACGTCAGACTGACGGCGGGGTCCCACACGGAAACGTCCGGAAACCCGGCGGTCCGAAGCTCATCTCCTTCGTCGGACCGGTGTCGTCGCGTGGCGCCGCTCCGGCCGGCCGCGTAGGCCTAGCCCGGCTATTTAAGTCGACCGGCGGCACCGAAATCCTACCATCCACATTTTCCTCCGTCTGTTCGACGTCGCCGTCACTTTCCACTCCTCCTGTCCGACTAGTAGCCATGCCCCCACACCGCCGGGTGAGGAGCGAGCCATTTCTAACGCCGGAGCGCCGGCTCGAGCTCCTTGAGCAGATCCGGACAAGGCACGAAGCCCGAATAGCCGCGGGGCTACCTCCGGATACAGTGGATCCGGAGCAGGAGGAGGAGGAAGAGGGCAAGGACGAGGACGAGGACGAGGATGTGGGGGACGCTGGCGACGCATATCTGCAGGCGGAGCAACAGGCCATCCTCGATTCCCTCCGCTCGGAGTCGGCTACAGAGGAGGCCAGACGCCGTCGCCGGCAGGAGATGAAGGCAGTGAAGAAGGCGGAGATGCTCGCTATATGGATGAGGTCGAGCAGGAGGAGGATGAGCCGGAGCCATCCTACCCGCCCGTCCAGCTGGTGCCCGGCACCGTTGTTGTGGACATCTCCGACGATGAAGATTGGCTAGGATAGTATGTATGATTTTTTTTGCATGCTTTGTATGGATCTAAAGGTGAAAATATGAGAGACTCGAATGCAGAGCGGCTAATTTAAATCGTGCCCGGTCACTGTCCGCGAACACGCCGGGTTGCATCCGCATGTGTTTAAGGGGCCGGGTTTGCAAAGTCCGGCCGTAGATGCTCTTACCAAGCCGCAGACGCGTGCTCACGTTTCACAAGATGACAAGTCTCGTATTGACACAACATTCTCCACATCAAGCTTGCTATAGGGCTAGTAAAAGGATCGCTTGAGGCACTCACAATAAGTTGCATGAATTGCAGAGTGCCCACCGACAATACTAGCATATAAATCATACTAGTAGGGTGCCCGTGCGTTGCCATGGCCATATCAAAGATTTTACTGGTATTATATATAAACATAATGGGTATTCAAATTTGCATGTATATAAAAGATAACAAAGAGAAAATAGTTGAAATCCAATTCATTGGCAATGTTAGTATTTGGCAAACTTGTTTTTTTAGCGGGCATGATTGATTTAATGACGGTAATATCTTTAGGGGTGCAGACATAGGCTGTCGTTATATATAACAATGATCCAAATCATTTGAATATAGAAAATAATTGGACAAAAGGAAAGAACGATAATCACAATAAAAGTAAATGTCATGTGGGGTAACATTTATATTTGCCTTTTTTTAGTTTGTTATGGGCTATCGTCGCTTGGACGTTTTTTTTGTTCTATAAAACTTGCTGAATTTTCGTCCCTCCCAACGACATCGCCTCGGGACCCTCGTCAATGGATTCCTTTTAAACATCGACATAATCCATCTCTATCTCTGTCACATTCTGCAAAAATAAACATATATAAAATACACCTCTTATATTATCATGTGTAACGTACATACAAAGAAGAACAATTATTTGTAAGCATCTCATCTGATGGTTGAGTAAAACTTGATCATATCGACAGTGCCTATGTCAGTCGACATTTTCAAAGCATCATCCAAAATCATCAGTTGTGAATCCATCAGTTTAAACACTTATTGACAAAAGTAAAACTTATAGATATATAAACATATAAATGATATTTTATATATTAAATATGTAAACAAAAGTATGACAAACGTCTTTTTCCTGAAAATTCAATCCGGTGTCTAAAATAATAGCAGAAAAATTCAAAAAGAAATCCAATTTTTTTGTTGTGCAATATGCTCAAATGCGTGATGTTCGTGCAAAATTTTAGCTTGTTTGAACAATGAAGGAGGCCGTGGCAAAAAAGACAAAATCCAAAATGAACATGTTGTTTTCAAAAGTTTCTCATACATTCGAAATTTGTCTTTTTTGTCATGAGCTCCTCGAATGTCCAAATAAGCTGAAATTTTACACGAACAACACGCACTTGAGCATCTTGCAATATAAAATGTTTTAGATCTTTTGAAATTTTATGCTATTATTATTGATTTTACTGTTCACACCCCGGTGCAGACTTACACGGCCTCCTTGAATGTTCTCCTCCTTCTCCTTCTCCCCACCTACACAGACTTATCCACACCGTACAGCCACTCCTCACTTTCTCCGCTCCCGGCCACTCCCCTCACAGCTACTCCCATCCATGGCCCCTCCCCTCCCCTCCCCTCGACGGCATCGTCCGGCCCCTCCTCCCCGCCACGGCCCCTACTCTTTGCTTCTGCCCTCCTTCCTCCTCTCCCAGCCACATCCCCTACTCTTTGCTTCTGCCCTCCCCCTTCCTCCGCCTCCAACAAGTTCCATCTCTTCATCGTTGTCGGCCTGCTCTAATGGAGGCCACCGCAGCAGAAGCCGCAGCGCCCGCGACGCAAGGCATAGAAGCGCAGGCTGTCTCGGCCGCCAACGCCGTCTTGCCGCCGCTCGGAAGCGCCGATGCCCATGACGACAACGAGGACGAAGAGGTCTCCGTCGGCCCCGAGATCTCCTGCCGCCACTCCCAGGAGGCGGTCGTCCGCGAGGTCCGCACGCAGGTCAACGCCATCCACCACTACTTCTCGTGGCACCACGCCGACCGCGCCACAAGCGTCCTCGCGGAGTTCGCAAAAAACGGTAATCCCCCAACCCCAAGCGGACCGTACTGATCCATGCCCTTCCGCACTCGTTGAGGTGTTGTTTGTGTATTTGGTGAAACGATGGACAATTCAGAGGTTCATTTTCAATTTAGCAGTGGCCATGTGTGGTAATGTTACTTCCTCGAATGTTTGTGAACTGAACTTTCACTTTACTGAAAACTGAAATTTCACTATGACTGGGATGTACAGAGCCGTTAGGGACCCCTGGAGTTATGCAACTGTTAGAACCAAAGCGGTGAGTCTGGATGAGGATTGCTATTTTCACATCCTATTGGTGCTTGAGACTGCTTTTATTTGCTTCGAAGTTTCCCCTTAATCACACTTGTTCAATTGTTGTTCTTGGCCGTATATTTTCTTGTTTTTTTTTTGCAACTCAGTGTGAAAGAGTTGGGTAACCATCTCAAAATTAGGTGGGCAAAGCTCAACATGCAATCACATTGAGTATTAGTTTCGTGGCTTAAATTAGTTTCATGGCGTGAAAGAGTTTTGTTAATTTCCTAGTACCACATGATCAGGTGTGGATGTGTCTTCAGTTCAGATTCTACTTTGTAGCTAGGTAATCCAACCAAATACCAGTTAGATCTTTTGTACTATCTGATAGTATGTGATCATTTTGTCACAAAGTTTGGAGATAGTATCAAAAGAAAAAAGAAAGGAAAATGCTTGAAGAACATAGCATATTTTTCGATTGAATTGGTGGTGTAAGACTAAAGATTTATGGTGGCGGGAAAGATAGTTTTTTATGTATCTGATCTTGTTGGACTGTTTGGAGATTTCACATCGTGTCACTGAAGTGAAATGAGATTTCTCAAGTCGAACAACGTTTTCCTCTCCATGTTGTGGTCAAGCTACAGCTGGTGCTTCTTATGGTGATCTGTAAAAAACATTGTTTGTGAAGGATGGGTCTACCTGGAGGACGAACAAGTTCAGACTTCTCACCATTCTCGATGCCACATCCGTGTGATTCACATCTCTAGGAACGCCATCTCTTCCATTGCGTGCCTGTATGTTACTACTTGCCTGAGCACCTGCTTTTCACTTTCTTATCAATTCTAGAAATTCTTTGTACAAAGAGTTGGTTAGTGGAATTCACCTGGAACTTATGATTGAATTCTTTCAGATGCCTGGGCAGAATTCTTAGACACCGGAGTCTCCTCCTGGGCTTGACTTTCGCCAAATGGCAAACTGCTTGACACCTGAACAAAGGGATAAAAGTAAGAGGGATGGGGATGATGATGTCATGGATTTAATCTCTTGCCATGTTTGTTACAATAATGCTTCTCAACAGTTTTGGTGTCCCATAATTTGAATTTTCATCTATTGCATTGCTTGCTACAGGTTTCGGAAAATGGTAGCGGCGAGAGTTCTTCATGCAGTAAGAAACCAGTAATAACTGAACTTAGTTTTGTATCATTGCAAAGGGCAAAGTTTTGGACGCAACTTAATGTTTAAGCTCTCTAATTTATCATTCTTCCATATGAAATTGTCTCGTAGTCTAGTTTTATTTTTTCTTCAAATGCTTATTTCTTCATGTCTCGGATTAGGTGGATAACAACCTTGATGTTGACAAACTATAAGCTAACATTTGGTTTTTAGTCAGGAAAAGTACTGAGGTAGGCATGCCACCCTCCCATAAAATATAAGAAATCAATTTTAATCTCCTTTTGATTTAAATTGATATTGACATGTCATAAAGGAAATGAAGCATCTGAAATGTTTTGACACTTTTGTTCATATGTTATCGACTATACCATGAATGCGGATTATAATTCACGAAATTGAAATCCTCTCTGGCAGCTTAATTTCACTATGTCCGGAATGCCATCTGATGATGTAAGTGCTCAAGTGAGGCTTGAAGGAGAAGTTTGTCGTGAAAAGGTAGAAGACACTCAAGATCAGAATGAAGGCAGTGGCATGCCCTCGCCACAAGAGGAGGTACTGTCTTTTCCCGGCGCCTTTTATGTTGATCAGTACGCATAGACGTGATATTTACATATAGTTCTTATTGCCAAATATATAGTTCATGACTTTACGGTTCTTATTGACGTGATATTTAGAGTTCTAGTTGACATATCCTGGATGGAGTTATACGATAAGACGTGATATTTACATATAGTTCTTATTGCCAAATATATAGTTCATGACTTTACGGTTCTTATTGACGTGATATTTAGAGTTCTAGTTGACATATCTTGGATGGAGTTATACGATATGAGGAATTATAGGGTGCGTCGCAAAACGAATGTTTAATATGTCCAAAACATCACAAAGTATTTAAACCTACATATATATAATCCAATACATTATATAATTATTCATGTTGCCAAAAGGATAATTCTCAATTCTATCCCTAACAAAGCTATAGTAGCCATTTATTTGCGACACTTGAATATGCATCAGTCCATAGTCGGTCGTTTAAAACCCTCAAGGCCGCTGTAATTATAATCCGCATCAGTCCATAGGAATATATTTTTGGCATCTCGGCATGCATCAGTCCATCTTCAGTTGCTTAAAACCCTCAAGGCCGCTCTAATGTCTTGCGGGATGTTTCCAGCTGCTTCATTGTCTTTCACCGTCAGCATCTGGACCGTCAGTTGCCTCCTGAGCTGTATTGGATCCTAGGAAAGGTGCAAAAACTCAAATCATTTAATAAACTGGTTGGTTAATAATTGGCACACATCAACTCATCGTATATGTACTTACGCTAGTGCTCATCCAGCTCATGCTACGCAAACGACCAATCTGGTGGGCCATCTCCTGTAGGACAAAGAAGCCAGAGTCTTTGCTGTGACACAAAAAATAAATATTAAACATTATAACGGTCTACATCTTATGTATGCGATCAATTTAGTAGATTACCGGCGAGCAGCAGAGCCCGTGGCAACGTTGAAAGAATGCAATCTTATGCATGAATAAGATGGGCAGAGCATTATGCTATCTGTATTAAAAACAACACTGCAAGATAACTGGATACAATCTCTCCTGCTCTATCATATTCAAATTGAAGAAAAGGGTTCCATTGACCTTAACATCTTTTGTTGCATTCACACAACTTAAGACGTTTCCATGTATTTGATGCGCACAAATTCCTTTCTTGGAACAGTACCCTTCTGCAGCTATAAACATAATAAAGTTCAATTGCTAACAACCAAAGATAAAGATATGTACAAAAACACGGAAGAGCAGCAAATTACAGATTGGTCGTCAAGTGGCTCAGGCTGTAGGGTGTAGGCATAGACGTACAAAGATCACGAAAATAAGTAAGCATACAGTGTGCATTTACATGGAAAGCCATGCATCTGGACATATTGTTTGGTATACATGAATTTTCACAGCTTTGCTCAAGTCATCCGAATCCGATCACCGCCGTTGGACCTCGCAACTCATATATACCGTTTCCTTGCATCAAACCTGCAACTAATTAGTTAGAAACACATCATGTCTGTTTAGATATGTATTGAAAAGCCAGGATTATAAAATTCAAATAAGGGGGAAATAAGAGACTATACAGAGACCTCCACCTATGATAAATAATATAAAGATATAGCTATGATATTGTGTGGGGTATATCATTGCTGTTTTGCCCATCTGTACAATTAATCCAGTGGGGTATATCATTGTTGCTTTACCCATCTGTACCATCAATTATCGAAGAACCAATGGCCACACTTCATTGTTGATTAACAGTGACTAATTTAACTTTCAGATGCAAATAACCAATTGGTGTAACTGGAGTTCTAATACCAAAGATAGTCTCCGGTCATGATCAAGCAACCAGAGTTATTCTGCATAAGGGAAATAAATAACATAGTAAACAAAAATAAATAACATTGATTGTGCCTGCTTTGGGGCCGCAACATAAATATTTATCTAATGTAGAACACTCCAGTGGAGTCTAGTTTTACAACAACGGAGTGACCCAGGCAGTGTGCAAAATTTGTGCAGGAAAACAAAGCCGAGTTTAGATGTAGTAGATGACTGATTACAAAACAACAAAAGAATAATATACATAAGCAATCCAACAAAAGGAAAAATAATGTCACATATAGCAAAAATTGGCAACTTGCAAAGTCACAAATCCGAAGCAATATTATTAATATTTAACTTGTTGTATAAACATAATAAAGTTCAATTGCTAACATCGAAAGATAAGAGATCTGTACAAGAACACTGAAGAGCACCAAATTATCTATAGCATAAGAGTAAATCCTCTGTCATATTTAAGAGCGGACTTCAGCCTGTAAGGACTTCCTTATAGACGATGTTCTTCATCGAGGTCTGTAAGGACAAGGTAGGTCTTTTTCGCTTCTTTGATTTAATGCTTTGCTTCTTGCCATTCTCCTTCTCCTTCTCAATGAGGATCTTTATGTTTCTCTTTGTGGTTGCTCAAGACAATGCGACATAGAGTTGACCATGAGAGAACACCGGATTAGGTAGGTACACGCCAACAATCGGAATTGTCTGTCCTTGAGCCTTGTTAATCGTCATAGCAAAGCTAAGCCTTACAGGAAATTGCTTCCTCTTGAACTTGAATGGAAACATGTCGTTGTCAGACGGGCATAGGGGTATTCGAGGAAGGAAGACCCTCCTACCTGCGTGTTGTCCAATCACGATTTCTGCGTCGATGGCGTTCCTCTCAAAACCTCGCACTACAAGCCTCGTCCCGTTACACAGTCCATTAGCCGGATCAATGTTCCTCAAAAGTATGACAGGGCAGTTGAGCTTCAGTTTGAGTGCATGCGGAGGTAGACCATTGGGAGTCAATCCATTCAGGAACTCGGGAGCGTAGTAGCCTAATGTCTACTACACAACTTTATTCTTGTAGACACGTGTTGGGCCTCCAAGCGCAGAGTTTTGTAGGACAGTAGTAGTTTTTCCTCAAGTGGATGACCTAAGGTTTATCAATCCGTGGGAGGCGTAGGATGAAGATAGTCTCTCTCCAACAACCCTGCAACCAAATAATAAAAAAGTCTCTTGTGTCCCCAACACACCAAATACAATGGTAATTTGTATAGGTGCACTAGTTCGGCGAAGAGATGGTGATACAAGTGTAATATGGATAGTAGATATTGGTTTTTGTAGTAGGAACAATAAAAAACAGTAAGGTAGCAATTGATAAAACGGAGCACAAACGGTATTGCAATGCTTGAAAATGAGACCTATGGTCCGTACTTTCACTAGTGCAACCTCTCAACAATGCTAATATAATTGGATCATATAACCATCCCTCAAAGTGCGATGAAGAATCACTTCAAAGTTTCTATCTAGCGGAGAACATAAGAATAAATTGTTTGTAGGGTACGAAACCACCTCAAAGCTATTCTTTCCGATCGATCTATCCAAGAGTTCGTACTAAAATAACATCAAAGTAAATTCAGATTCGTAATGCTCAATCCAACACAAAGAACCTCAAAGAGTGCCCCAAGATTTATATCGGAGAAACAAAGACAAGAATGTGCATCAACCCCTATGCATAGATTACCCCAATGTCACCTCAGGAATCCGCGAGTTGAGTGTCAAAACATATATCAAGTGAATCAATATAATACCCCATTGTCACCACGGGTATTCGTATGCAAGACATATATCAAGTGCTCTCAAATCCATAAAAGTATTCAATCCGATAAAACAAAATCTCAAAGGGAAAACTCAATTCATCACAACAAAATAGAGAAGGAGAAAAACCATATGATCCAACTACATTAACAAAGCTCCCGATACATCAAAATCGTGCCATCAAGAACACGAGAGAGAGAGAGAGATTAAACACATAGCTACTGGTACAAATCCTCAGCCCCGAGGGTGGACTACTCTCTCCTCATCATGGTGGCTGCCTGGATGATGTAGATGGCCACCGGTGATGATCTTCCCCTCCGGCAGGGTGCCGGAACGGGGTCTAAATTGGATCTCGTGGATATAGAGGCCTTGCGGCGGCGGAACTTCTGATCTAGGTTTACCCCTGATGGTTTCTCTATTTATAGGAATTTTTGGCGTTGGTTTCACGCTAAGATGGGCCTCGAGGTGAGCACAACCCACCGGGGCACGGGCAAGGGCCTAGGCGCGCCCCGGTGTCTTGTGCCCTACTCCTTCATCTTCTGGTCCTTCCACGAAGCTTCGAGGGTCTCTTTTGTTCCAAAAAAAATCGTCAAAAAGTTTCAGCTCATTTGGAGAACTTTCATTTCTGCACAAAAAATAACACCACGGTAGTTCTGTTGAAAACAGCGTCAGTCCGGGTTAGTTCCATGCAAATCATACCAAAACCATATAAAATTGTTGTAAACTTGGCATGAATACTTCATAAATTATAGATACGTTGTAGACGTATCAGCATCCCCAAGCTTAATTCCTACTCATCCTTGAGTAGGTAAATGATAAAAGAAATAATTTATGAAGTGTGAATGCTAGCAAAGTGCATAAGTTTGATCAATGATAATTTCAATCACTTTTCCTAGCATCATAACAGCAACTCTTTCTCATAAAACTTATTATGATAAAGTAGCAATTGAAAACGGAATTTTTGTTGTGGAAAGCTATCTATCATATTCATCATATACTCTTTCTTTTGTAGCATGAACATTTGAACTTGAATGATTCAAAGAAATAGTCTATAATTTGACATGAAGACATCAATACTCAAGTATATCAACAAGCAACCATGTCTTTCAAAATATCAACACTAAAGAAAGTTATCCCTAGCCCATCATGCTCAATCATTGATCCATTCGCAAAACACACTCGCATATTAGCTACATCCAATGCTCAAGTACGATCATAGTGCCCCTTAGTTGGTGTTTTATAAGAGAAGATGGAGACTCAAATAAAAAATAAAAATTTCATAAAGTAAATAGATATGCCCTTCGCAGAGGGAAGTAGGGATTTGTAGAGGTGTCAGAGCTCAAAGCTTAAATTGAGAGATAAAAGATTTTGGGAGGCATACTTTTCCCGTCAACGAAACGACTGAGTAATTCCCAACACTTTCCATGCTAAATATATCATAGGCGGTTCCCAAACAGAAAATAAAATTTATTCCTTTTTCCATCATTCTTTCACAATCCATGGCTAGCCGTATCCACGGGTGCCCTCCATACCAACACTTTTCAAGGAATTTATTATTTGACAACATAAAGTAAATTCATTTTTCATTTCGGGACTGGGCATCCCTAATACCTTTGCCGTACTCTCGTGCAATGACAAGTGAATAAACACTCATCTTGAGAATAACACATCTAGCATGGAAAATATTGATCACCCCCTGCCACTTCATGATCGATACGAGCACACAAAAAGGAAATTATTTTGAAATTTTAGAGATGGCACATACAAATTTGCTTAGAACGGCACGGGAATACCACATATAGGTAGGTATGGTGTTCATGATCGATACGAGCACACAAAAAGGAAATTATTTTGAAATTTTAGAGATGGCACATACAAATTTGCTTAGAACGGCACGGGAATACCGCATATAGGTAGGTATGGTGGACTCATGTGGCAAAACTGGGTTTAGTGATTTTGTATGCACAAGTAGTATTCTCATTTAGTACAAATGGAGGCTAGCAAAAAGATTGAGAAGCAACCAACCAAGAAGCGAAAATTCTCATAAACGAGCATTAAGCATAACTAACACCGAATAATGCACCACAAGTAAAATGTAATTTCATTGCATAACTATTGACTTTCGTGCTTGCATAGGAATCACAAACCTTAACACCAATATTCTTACTAAAGCATAATTACTCACCAACATGACTCACATATTATTATCTCCATATCGCAAAACTATTGCAAGGAATCAAACTTATCATATCCAATGATCTTCATGGAAGTTTTTATTATATCCCTCTTGAATATCCATTACTTTGGGACTAAATTTATATATTACCATTGCTACTAATAAGCTCTCAAATAAATTTAAGTGAAGCACGAGAGCATAAGTATTTCTTCAAAATTTTCAACTCTCAAAATAATCTAAGTGAAGCATGAGAGTAAATAACAAACTACTCCAAAAAGATGTAAGTGAAGATCAAATGAGTAGTTAAGTAAATGGGTAGCTATGTGAGGTCTCTCTCTTATTTAAAAGTTTCAGATCCAAGTATTTCATTAAAACAACAAGCAAAACAAAACAAAATGAAATTTCAAAAATAGCACAACTCATGTGAAGAAGCAAAAATGTAGGCTCAACCGATACTAACCGATAATTGTTGAAGAAGAAAGGTGGGATGCCTACCGGGGCATCCCCAAGCTTAGATGCTTGAGACTTCTTGGATTATTAACTTGGGATGCCTTGGGCATCCCCAAGTTTGAGCTCTTGTGTCTTCTTCATTCTTCTCATAATACGGTTTCCTTAATTCTTAAAAACTTCATCCACACAAAACTCAACAAGAGCTCGTGAGGTAAGTTAGTATAAATCAATGCAAAAACCTTATCATTCTCTACTGTAGCAAATCACTAAAATTATTATTCAACATTGCATACTAAATTCTTCTGCATATTTAATACTTCCATCCTCAAATAGAATCATTAAACAAGCAAATATATGCACACAATGCAAACATAACAGCAATCTGCCTAAACAGTACAGTCTGTAAAGAGTGCAATATTATTCATACTTCCCTAACTCCAAAACTTCTGAAAATTTACCACACTGTAGAAAATTTATTATTTATTACTGTGCAAAAAAATTCAACATTTTATCTCATTTTTAATTTTCTGGATAATTATTGCAACAGCGATAAAATTTCTGTCTTGAAACAGCAACTCATATACTTGCAAAATAAGCATGGCAAAGGCTATACCTGACACTTTTATTGAAATAAAAGATGCAAAACATTATTCTAAATAATATCAAGCAAATCCTAATAAAATAAAATGACTCTTCAAGCAAAACTCATATCATGTGACGAATAAAAATATAGCTCCAAGTGAGGTTACCGATAATGTCGGAGACGAAAGAGGGGATGCCTTCCGGGGCATCCCCAAGCTTAGTTGCTTGGATATTCCTTGAATATTACCTTGGGGTGCCTTGGGCATCTCCAAGCTTAGGGTCTTGTCACTCCTTATTCTCCTCATATCGATATCTCACCCAAAACTTGAAAACTTCAATCACACAAAACTTAACGGAACTTCGTGAGATGGATTAGTATGGTAAAGACAAATCATTCACTTTGGTACTGTCAAAGACAAGATTCATAATTGTTCTCACACAATGCCTACTGTACTCTACAATTTCCACAATTTATATTGAGCAATATAAGCCATAGAAACTAGATAACAAGCAAACTATGCATTGAAAACAGAATCTGTCAAAAACAGAACAGTACGTAAAGATCTGAATTAAGGTCATACTTATGTAACTCTAGAAATTCTGAAAAATTAGGAAAACGTATAAAATTTGTATACCAATCAACTGTAAAAAATTCAGAATATTTTCAAGTCCCAGTAAAAGACATGAATTTATGCACTTGACGCAAAAGTTTCTGTTTTTGCACAGAATCAAGTCAACTATCATCCACACTATCCCAAAGGCTTTACTTGGCACTTTATTGAAATAAAAGCTATAAAACATGATTACTACAGTAGCCTAACCATGTGAACACACAAAATCAGTAGGTAAAAGTGTTGGGTTGTCTCCCAACAAGCGCTTTTCTTTAATGCCTTTTTAGCTAGGCATGATGATTTCAATGATGCTCACATAAAAGTAAAGAATTGAAACATAAAGAGAGTATCATGAATCACATGACAATCACATTTAAGCCTAACCCACTTCCTATGCATAGGGATTTTGTGAGAAAATAAATTATGGGAGCAAGAATCAACTAGCATAGGAAGGTAAAACAAGCATAACTTCAATATTTTCAACACATAGTGGAAACTTGATATTATTGCAATATGTAAAAGCATATGTTCCCCTCTCATAATAATTTTCAGTAGCATCATGAATGAATTCAACAATATAACTATCACATAAAGCATTCCTTTCATGATCCACAAGCATAGAAATTTTATCACTCTCCACATAAGAAAATTTATTCTCATCAATAATTGTGGGAGCAAACTCAACAAAATAACTATCATGAGATTGAAAATTAAAATCATGATGACAAGTTTCATGGTTATCATTATTCTTAATAGCATACATGTCATCACCATAATCATCATATATATGAACTTTGTTGTCATAATCAATTGCAACCTCCTCAAAAATAGTGGATTCATCATTAAATAAAGTCATGACCTCTCCAAATCCAATTTCATCAATATAATCATCATAAATAGGAGGCATGCAATCATCATAGTAAATTTTCTCATCAAAACTTGGGGGAGTAAAAATATCATCTTCATCAAATATAGCATCCCCAAGCTTGTAGCTTTGCATATCATTAGCATCACGGATATTCAAAGAGTTCATACCAACAACATTGAAATCATGCTCATCATTCAAAGATTTTTTGTCAAGCATTTTATAGAATTCTTCTTCTATCAATTGAGCACAATTTTCCTTTCCATCATTTTCATGAAAGACATTATAAAGATGAACAATATGATGCAACCTCAATTCCATTTTTTTTGTAGTTTTCTTTTTATAAACCAAACTAGTGATAAAACAAGAAACTAAAAGATTCAATTGCAAGATCTAAAGATATACCTTCAAGCACTCACCTCCCCGGCAACGGTGCCAGAAAAGAGCTTGATGTCTACTACGCAACTTTATTCTTGTAGACACGTGTTGGGCCTCCAAGCGCAGAGTTTTGTAGGACAGTAGCAATTTTCGCTCAAGTGGATGACCTAAGGTTTATCAATCCGTGGGAGGCGTAGGATGAAGATAGTCTCTCTCCAACAACCCTGCAACCAAATAATAAAAAGTTTCTTGTGTCCCCAACACACCAAATACAATGGTAATTTGTATAGGTGCACTAGTTCGGCGAAGAGATGGTGATACAAGTGTAATATGGATAGTAGATATTGGTTTTTGTAGTAGGAACAATAAAAAACAGCAAGGTAGCAATTGATAAAAATGAGCACAAACGGTATTGCAATGCTTGAAAATGAGGCCTAGGGTCCGTACTTTCACTAGTGCAACCTCTCAACAATGCTAATATAATTGGATCATATAACCATCGCTCAAAGTGCGATGAAGAATCACTCCAAAGTTCCTATCTAGCGGAGAACATAAGAATAAATTGTTTGTAGGGTACGAAACCACCTCAAAGCTATTCTTTCCGATCGATCTATCCAAGAGTTCGTACTAAAATAACACCAAAGCAAATTCAGATTCGTAATGCTCAATCCAACACAAAGAACCTCAAAGAGTACCCCAAGATTTCTATCGGAGAAACAAAGACAAGAACGTGCATCAACCCCTATGCATAGATTACCCCAATGTCACCTCGGGAATCTGCGAGTTGAGTGCCAAAACATATATCAAGTGAATCAATATAATACCCCATTGTCACCACGGGTATTCGTATGCAAGACATATATCAAGTGCTCTCAAATCCATAAAAGTATTCAATCCGATAAAACAAAATCTCAAAGGGAAAACTCAATTCATCACAACAAGATAGAGAGGGAGAAAAACCATATGATTCAACTACATTAACAAAGCTCCCGATACATCAAAATCGTGCCATCAAGAGAGAGAGAGAGAGAGAGATTAAACACATAGCTACTGGTACAAACCCTCAGCCCCGAGGGTGGACTACTCCCTCCTCATCATGGTGGCCGCCGGGATGATGAAGATGGCCACCGGTGATGATCTTCCCCTCCGGCAGGGTGCCGGAACGGGGTCTAGATTGGATCTCGTGGATACAGAGGCCTTGCGGCGGCGGAACTTCTGATCTAGGTTTACCCCTGATGGTTTCTCTATTTATAGGAATTTTTGGTATTGGTTTCACGCTAAGATGGGCCTCGAGGTGAGCACAACCCACCGGGGCACGGCCAAGGGCCCAGGCGCGCCCCGGTGTCTTGTGCCCTACTCCTTCACCTTCTGGTCCTTCCACAAAGCTTCGGGGGTCTCTTTTGTTCCAAAAAAAATGTCAAAAAGTTTCAGCTCATTTGGAGAACTTTCATTTCTGCACAAAAAACAACACCATGGTAGTTCTGCTGAAAACAGCGTCAGTCCGGGTTAGTTCCTTGCAAATCATACCAAAACCATATAAAATTGTTGTAAACTTGGCATGAATACTTCATAAATTATAGATATGTTGGAGACGTATCATAGCCATATGGGTCGTCCTCTGCACTGTCAAAGCTATGGTAGATTACTTCTTCTCCATGAAAACGCTCTACCATGCGTATGTTTATCTTGTCGACGCTGTCGTTCGTGGTGGAGAGTATTGCGCGAGAAGTCATGTAATTCGGATCAGACATGTTGTCATCTAGACTCGGAAACACATGGTCAATCAGCTTCTCCAGGTCGTCAACCTCGCCTGTAAACGGCACACAAATATTTTCAGGGAGTCGTATGTTTCCTTGATCGTCAACTTCCTCGGTGCCATTGCCTACCCTTAGCAAGTAATCCGCAAACCAGGTGTCATTATGAGCCCTCATGTTGGTGACGAGCCTTAGCTGGCGCATACCCTTCTAGAGATGTGAACTTCGGAGAGTTGCATCAATTATTTGATCTCGGGACCCCCTCCTGACGACCGGAAGCACCTGCCTGAAGTCACCGCCAAAAACAACAGTCTTTCCTCCAAATGGTCGGTCCTGTCTTCCCATGATGTCGCGCATGCTATTGTCCAGTGCCTCGACCGCCTGTCACTTAGTCATGGTGGCCTCGTCCCATAGTATCAATGAGGCCATCCTCAGTAGCTTGGCGGTCCCACTCTGCTTGGTGAAGCTGCATGAGGCACCATCGTCGCAACTCAATGGGATCTTGAACCTCGAGTGGGCAGTCCTGCCTCCAGGCATGATAGAAGCGGCGACGCCTGACGTGGCGGTAGCGATAGCAATGTTGCCCTCGCTTCGAACCTTGGCGAGTAGCGCCCTGTACAGGAAGGTCTTCCCTGTACCTCCCGGGCCATCAACAAAGAACACACCCCCATCACCGCGTTCAACTGCAGCTAGTATCTCGTCGTATGCAACCCTCTGCTCCAAGTTTAGCGATGATGCCAATTTATTGTCGTTCACGTCAAACTCGACATTGGATTCCTCGATCACCTCTCTGGCCTCGCCCCCGGTTGGGTCGAACGCATCGTCAATGCTTGGAAGATGGAAATCAGCTATGTCTTTACCCATGGACTGCAACATACCCCTAATGTCAAGCAACACCATCTGCTCTACCTCTTTCGGGCATGTGTGTGATCGACGGTAGTCATCAGACATAGGCTCGAGGTGCCTATCCCATAAATCGCGCACGTCGCCCGGCTCGCAATGCACCAAGATTGTTGCGAATAGCCTTCTGAGTGAACATGGCATCGCCCACTGCTCTGCCTCAGTAAGACAGTCGTCGAGCGTGTTGTCTGCCTCGATGAGTCCCAACCTTTCAGCAGCCTCTCTAAAGCTCCCACATAGCCTACCGTCCACAGTGAGCAGGTCCTCAAAGGAAGTCTTGCCCATAACATGGTTTAGCATCACACACAGATAGTATCGCTCCCCCTCGGCAGGATTGGCAGACACGATTCGACCTATCTGATAACGCTCCACCCGCGGCCTCCAATACTTCTTACCCTTCTGCCATGTGAAGCTTCCAGGAAAATCCTTGTACAATATATTCCTAGCCCACGGGTGGTCCTGGTTAGCCTTGAAACACTCCGTTAACATGGATTTTGAAGCATTCTCAGAGGTGAGGACAGTGGTCAAGTCGGCCTGCGCATTGAATGCCACCCTGTGCATATTCGGGAGATGAAGAGTCAACTGCAGGACAGGCGGGAAGTTGGCGCACAGGGGGAAGCCAAATATCCTCCACTTCGCCTCCGGAGGGGTAACCCACCTCGCGTCGACGTATATACAATGACTATAGACCACGTCAACTATAATTGATGACGTTGCAAAACTTCACAACTGTACCTGATATTGCGTGGGAATGTTGATGAACATTCGTGATATCACCGAGAGTGGGTCGGGGAACACTTTGCACATCATCTCGTACTTTGTTCGTATTCTCCGTCTTGTTCTTCTGATAAGATGCCCGCCTCCGCGCGTTTATAAGTTCCCTTTTCTCGTCCTTCCCATGTTGCATCCTACCTAATTCTTTGTCAGTAAAGAATCCAGATATATGAGATTAAGTCGAAGAATGAAAAGTATTATGTATAAAGCGAGAAGTATGTGTAGCGAAAGGCTGATTTTCATCTTGGATCCTGACCGTACCCTCTTCCTTTTTCTTCCGATAAGCAGCTCGCCTCTGGGCGTTTCGGTGCTCTCTTTTTTCGTCGGTGAAGCTGTTTTTGCGGTCATTCATCACAACTCCTGTTTGTCTGGTGCTCGTGTGTTGGTATAGACACTAAACCTTCACGAGCTAGAGCATTACGCCCGACCTGGTTTCCCACATCGACATGGAAAGATTCTAGAGCTACTGCAACGACATAATAGCCATAAGCTGACTAAATATATGAAGATGAACCCCCGTAAGGACTAATTACTTCACATCAAAGACGGACGGTTAATACCATTTGAACTGTCCCGTACATTGCTAGCATAGAAGAGTGTGAGATTACTGGGAGCCGGCAAGGAAGCACCATTATGCATGAATGAGTTTGCTTTGTTCTCTGCATCATGTAAAAATAACAAAATAAAAAAAAACCACAAAGCATCATTATGTACAAAGGAGACTGGACCACACCTGCCACTCTTCATGATCTGTCCAATGATAGGATGTAATACACATAGTATAAGAATACCTGACATCGCATTGTAAGGTCGATCTGCATTTGTGATATCCCCGAGAGCGAGTGTGAGTTCACTAGGAGCCGTCAAGGAAGCATCACTTGACCCATCTGATGTGTTGTTGCCCCCCTCGTAGTCTGTAAGGTATGATAGAGAATATACAAAACCAATGATTTTATACAAAAAGTATGTTGACGATATTTGCACAGAATTAAACCTGGACCCATTGAGTAACTATCGTCAAGTTTGTCAGCTAAGGGTATATTCTGTGTGTTGTATTCATCAACATTTGCCCCAAAGAAATGGCCTGCAACACATCATGTATACACACTGTGAGCAGGGCATGATGTTAGCCATGTTGACGATATTTGCACAGAATTAAACCTGCACACATGGAGTAACTATCGTCAAGATTGTCAGCCAAGGGTATATTCTCTGTGTTGTATTCATCAGCAGTTGGCCCATCCACATGGCCTGCAACACATCATGTATCCAAAATGTGAGAAGGGCATGATGTTAGCCATGGTACAGCTAAATCTGATGGCGGAACATGTACCTGTAGGCAAACCTGCCGCCTTTGTATATTGAGTTGGCTTACTTTTTGAATTCCCCATACGTACCTATGAGTTGCCAGATACATCAGACGAAAAGCATCCCTTGATATATGTACTACTTCACTGATACAATTATGGTACTATGAATATTTTGTAGACTTCATGAGGTTGAGCATGGAGTAACGAAATGCTTTTAAAGGAAATGAAGGTAACCGTTCATTTCCAAATTCCTAAGTTGTCTGTAATTGTAGGACATCATGTCTATCCACAACTGCTAAGGAGTAATCTAGTGTGGAAGTTATCCTATTTAGATAGGACCAATAGCTGTAATTTCATTCGATGTAGTTTGATAATTATTGATATGCTCTGTTCTTTCTGTTAGGTGCTGAAAGCTAAAGATAGAAATACGAACAGAGATTAAAACCCTTGCCAAAGAGGAGCGAAAACGACAGCAGCTTGCACTTGTTGATGTCATAAAAAATGCAGATGTTGTACTGTCAACTTGGACAGGTGCATCTACCAAAAAGCTAGCTGGCATTACATTTGATTTGGTAATTGTTGACGAGGCTGCTCAGGCACTCGAGGTGGCATGTTGGATAGCCTTACTGAAGGTAAGTTGTAACTTACAGTTACATTGAAAGTTGAGATAGCAACATACATGCCTTTGAAAAGATAATAAATTGTTTGAGGCAGGTTTCTTAAGTGTGACCAGTAGACAGATCATAGGGAATATAGTATTGGGATTCTTCTCTGGTGATTTTCAAATGGTGGTAGCTGGCTATGCCATCACCAATGCAGTTGTTTCTGTGTTTGACATGATTGCCGCTTCTTTTGGCATTCATGGGCCAATGTGCGTGCTTGCTGGAGACCATCTCCAAAGTGTTGAGGCTGAGAAAAAGGGTATGGGAAAGACACTCTTTGAACGCCTTACAGAAGGTCATGTAGAGGAAATCACATCCATGCTCACTATCCAGTACAGGATGCACGAGCTAGTCATGAACTGGTCATGAAAACAACTTTACAATAAACCTGGAGAGTTGTGGTGGCCTCCAACAGATGTACGTACCATGAATATAAGGCGTTAATGTGTAGCACATCTCCAACAGTGAACGTACCTAGGAAGAATTGATGTGGCGTTCAAAGGGCAACGAAGGCGTTAATGTGTAGCACATCTCCAACGGTGAACGTACCTAGGAAGAATTGATGTGGCGTTCAAAGGGCAACGAAGGATGTGGCGTTCGAGGGATCCGCAACGAAGGCGAGGGCGGACCTCGGCAGCGGTGTATCGATGGCGACCCGGAGGCCCGCAGCGATGGCGGCGGCGCCTCGACCTTGGCAATTGGATCCGCGGCTAGCGCCTGGTTTCCATCGATGCAGAGAATAGATCGGCGGCGTATCAGCAAACCGTGATGGCGGTGGCGGCGGCGTGGTTACTGTCGTCATAGCCAATAGATCGAGCCTGCCCGATGGCGCCGGCGGCCTAGTAGATCGAGGCTGCCCGTGAGAGGGGTCGTAGCTCCCAGGCCGTTTTTTTTTCTCGTGTGAGGGGTCGTCGCTCCCAGGCTGTTTTTTTTTCCTTCGATTTTTTCTCGCTAGGTGTGTTACGGGGGAGGTGGGAGGAGGGACAAAAAAACCACAAAGAGGTGGGAGGTTGAGACAAAAAAAAATGGACGAAGCGGAGACTATCAACTGCTCCAATAAGAGTAGAGATGGCAATTTTGTGCACGGTAGTGTTTCGTGCCACCTAGACTTGACCGTAACACTTGGCGCAAATCTGAAAGCACCAATAGACGGTGGATACATGCACAACATATCTCGTGCATGATAGAAAATCATTTCTGTTTCTTCAAGCAATCCCAAAGTCGCGTCTACAGTACAGAGGCAGGTGCAGCTCAAGGAGACCATGGCTTAGCAACCAGATGCGGCAAATTAGCCAGATGCGGCAAATTTGACAATTTTGACCTCGGGACGAAATCAATTCACAGAATGAACTGCCCGTGAAACTATTTCACTTCCCTGACCTTTTTGTGTAGCGTCTGCCACGCCGGCGTCACACCCTACGGTGCAGCGCCTACCTCTGGGGCGTTGCACTCCAGTCCACCGTGGCAGACCTGGGCCCCGCACCCAGCAGTGCAACGCCTACTATCTAGGCGCCACACATAGTGTGCAGCTCCTAGGCCTTAGGCGCTGCACTGTGACTTAGATGTCAGCCGCCCGCTCCCCCTCCCCCCACCCCACCCATTCGTTCCAGGAGGAGTTACAGAACAGGCGCGCCGGCGGCTTCCTCCTCTCCCCCTCTCAATCCCCTCTCCTGCATTTCTTCACCAATCCATTCTAGAAGGTACTCTCCTCCGATCCCCTTCTTTCTATCCATAGAAAATATGGTATTTTGAAGATTTGGGGAATCCTTGTTTGATTTGATTAGATTTGAATCTTGCATGTATTAGAATTTTGCATGTATTACAACCCTTGTTTGTTTGATTTGTAGAACCCTAGTTTATTTTATTTTATTGAAAAGATATGGTTGGATACATAGATTGACATGTTATTTCTATGGAAAAGTTATTTGTATGAAGTAGGCCTAGTTTAGTTTATTTGTACTGAAATTATACTCGTATTGAGAAGAATGCTTTGGATACATATGCTTTGAATTTTGCATCTAGTAGGCCTACTTTAGTTTTTTTGAATTGAAAAGATAATCGTATTGACAAGAATGCTTTGTTGAAATTGTTAGGATGGTTTGGCTTCTCGATGATCACTGGGACAAACAACACCGGTCGTACGCTATGTCGGTGGAGCAGCGGGTAATAATGAAAGTGGCCGGTGTTATGAATTTCGTATTTATTTCAAACACAAATGCCCCATATGTAATGTTATGATTTGTTTGTTTGTAGGAGCTTGCACCTCTGAAGCTTTGGTCTCACGGGGCCACCCTTGGATGGATGCGCTATGATGAGCGGTACACACCGTATGTAAGGGAGACAGGACTTCTCCCTTTCATTCAGTTGGTCAGCCGGTCGACGTCACCCAACAATGCTGCAACACTCACCGCGCTTATTGATCATTGGAGGCCGGAGACACACACTTTCCATCTTCGGACCGGGGAGATGACCGTGACGCTCCAGGATATTGCTATGATCACCGGTCTTCCTATCGATGGGAACCCTTTATGTATGAACACCGATTCTGATGGGTGGCGCGCGCAGATGCATGCCCTTATCGGTATGGTTCCTCCGGAGCCTGTGGAACCAGAAGCAGAAGACAAGAAGAAGGAAAGAGTCGCAGCCGGTGCTCCTTTCACGTGGATTACATCGCACTTTAGTACTTGCCCTGAGGATGCTAATGAGGACACGGTCAAGACATATGCTCGTGCCTACATGTGGTACGTGATATCCAGGACTATGTTTGCTGATGGCACAGGCAAGAATGCTCCATGGATGTGGCTGAAGGCGTTGACCGTCTTCGATAGCAAATGGAGTTGGGGTTCGGCGACACTGGCTTACTTGTATCGACAGGTATGAAGTTGTTTCCTTTTCACTTCATTGATACATTATCAATGCGCTCTTGCTGTTAATTCAACCATGTTCTCTTTTATGTGTAGTTGGACGAAGCCTGTTGTAGGCAATCTGGTGGTATTGGTGGTTGTCTGCTCGCACTTTCCATATGGAGCTGGGAGCGTTTGCCGGTTGGACGATCGAAGACCGTGAAGTACGAGGATTGGGATGACAAAGACGACCCACTACGGCTCCCCACTTGGGCTCACAAGTGGGATGTGTTAAATGAGACGACGGATGATCCCTCGGTCATGTACAAGTTGTACAAGAGCGAGCTGGACGTGATCACGTTTGAGCAGGTGAATCGACATTGCATAAGTGATTATCATGCTTGTATCGTAACTCAATATCTATTTTGCATTCTATCCCATTTTGCAGGTGGAATGGGAGCGGTATGGACAAGGAGAGAGTTTTGGTAACCCTATAGAGTTCAGGCTAAATCCGATGTGCACTAGGGATAGGGATCTCTGGCATATGCGGTGCCCACTGATATGCAACTGGGCGGTTGAGCTTCACCTGCCACATCGGGTGTTCCGCCAGTTTGGTTTGTTCCAGCCACACCCACCGGAGTGGGAGGACACGAACAAGTTGCTACACGCGTAAGATATAATTAATCTTGAGCACTTAGCAGCTTCTCGGCGGTTTCGATGATGCTAATATTCTGTTTGTAACTTGTAGGTTGGATAGGAAAAAGCAGCGGAAGATCAAGGATTGGGCGAAGCATCACAGGAAGTATGTTGTGCAGTTCGCGCTTTGTGTGGAGCAAGCTAGGGCTGGAAAACGAGCCCAGCTTCGTGAGCACTGCCCGGTCGCGTTCAACAACTATCTCACATGGTTTCTTGCAAGTACCCGTGTGGAGGTATGCAAGCCGGCGTATGCTGAGGAGATTTTGGAAGAACCCACCTTGTTTGATGAGGTAGCCCAGCACCAGTACAACGCATTAGTCAGGAAAGGCAACTCAGTGATCCCTTCAGCTCCAATGATGAACTTTGTGGTATTTGCCCTTTTTGCTTTTCCATTCGCACTATTCACATCTTCGCTTGCCTAACACTTTGATACCGTTTCTGTTCATAGCGTGCCCAGATCAAGAAAGCAGCTGATGAGACCGAGACTATTCTGGAAACAACCCCGGCTGGCAAAAGCGACGGGGAAGGTGCACTTCGAGCATTCATTAAGGTTCACATCTCTTTCAAACTAGCACTTAACATGTGTTGCTACGTTCCATGTCTCATTCACTTGTACATGTTGCAGCGCCAGGGCCAAAAGTTAAGGCGGCTATCAAACCTTTTCGGTTGCCGTGACCCCGAGTATGTATCACCAGAACGGTCTAGGTCGGCGACACCATCAGATCCCACTTCGGGCCAGGGCCATGGTGATCCTTTGGAGGATGAGGATGTGGGTGTGGTCACCCAAAAGGTATGGCATGAGCATATATCCAATTGTTGATGCATTGCTAACTATATCCTCACACACGGTCTTTCCATATCTTTTGTTGATGCATAGGTTGCTGATGATATGACCTTGGGGATGTACCAGGTTCGGTCTGCATACGAGTTAAAGCCTAGGAAGGGATTCAAGAAGTACACACCTGAAGACTTCACCCAAAGAGGCAAAAGGACGGTCGGCACCTCGCGGATGGCGGCTTTGGATGACTATTTGGATGACGTGGAGGAACCGGAGCCGGAGCCGGAGCGGGTTCCTCTTCCTAGGAAGGTGAAGAAGATAAGCATCAAGAGGGGGGGAGGAGCCAGCAAGCGCGGAAGGCACTAGTCATCATCCTCTATTTATAATGTTGAACTTAGAGTGGTGGTAGCTCTTAGTAATGTGGAACTTGTTATGTCGTTTAACTTGGAGTGGTGGTAGCTCTATGTTAAACTTGAAGTTGTGGTAGCTCTATGTTAAACTTGAAGTTGTGGTAGCTCTTAGTAATGTGGAACTTGTTATGTCGTTGAACTTGGAATTGTGTTAGTAATGTTGAACTTCTTGTGATGGTCATTCTAGAAAATGCTATCTTTGTTGAACACTTTTTGATCCTTACTGTTTATTATACGAAATGTTGAACTGTGCCTGAAAATGACCCAGTCTGAATGACAAAAAAACACTAAGTGTTTGTGTGGCGCCTAGCTGGGAGGCGCCACACTCTACCGTGTAGCGCCCAGAGCTTGGGCATTGCACTGTACAGTGTGGCGCCTCCCATCTAGGCGTCACACAAACACTTAGCGAATTTTTTGGCCCAAACTGGAGGCAAGCCTTCTGTTGCTCTCTGGATACCTACAGACTTGTGTGGCGCCTAGATTGGAGGCGCCACACTGTACAGTGCAGCGCCTAGATCGTGGGTGTTGCACTATACAGTGTGGCGCCTCCACGCTAGGCGCCACACAGGTCTGTAACTTGCCCTACGTTCTGTTGCTCTCTGGATAGCTACAGACCTGTGTGGCGCCTAGATTCGAGGCGCCACACTGTACAGTGCAGCGTCTAGAGAGCGGGCGTTGCACTATACAGTGTGGCGCCTCCATGCTAGGCGCCACACCGGTCTGTAACTTGCCCTACGTTCTGTTGCTCTCTGGTTAGCTACAGACCTGTGTGGCGCCTAGCTTCGAGGCGCCACACTGTACAGTGCAGCGCCTAGCTAGTGGGCGTTGCACTATACTGTGTGGCGCCTCCCAGCTAGCGCCACACAGGTCTGTAACTTGCCCTCAGTTCTGTTGCTCTCTGGATAGCTACAGACTTGTGTGGCGCCTAGCTTGGAGGCGCCGCATTGTACATTGCAGCGTCTAGCCCATGGGCGTTGCACTATACAGTGTGGCGCCTCCACGCTAGGCGCCACACAGGTCTGTAACTTGCCCTGCCTTCTGTTGCTCTCTGGATAGCTACAGACTTGTGTAGCGCCTTGATTGGAGGCGCCACACTATACAGTGCAACGCCCATGAGCTAGGCGTTGCACTTGGACTTAGTGAATTTTTTAGCATATGCAGACATAGTAAGGTGATGTGAAGTAGGATTGATACATAGCAAGCAAACAACTGTGAAGACAACATATGCACAAAGTACTTCACGACACATAGTAGTTCATAACACATAGTACTTCACGACACATAGTAGTTCTTACAACCAAATCAAGGAGAAGACATAGTAGTTCACGACACATAGTAGTTCTTACAACCAAATCGAGGAGGAGACATAGTAGTTCACGACACATAGTAGTTCACAACCAAATCGAGGAGGAGACATAGTAGTTCATGACACATAGTAGTTCACAACCAAATCGAAGAGGATGACATAGCTCTATTGCGTAGAGCATGGCCCCTTTCCCTTCTTCTTCTTCCTCTCTTCTTCCTCTTCCTCCTCCCTTTTCCTTATGAGGTGAGCCTCCTTAACTACCCTCTCCATGAATATCTGATTCTCCCTCTCTTTTTTTTCAGCTGCAATTGCCCAAAGCTTCATGGTTCTTTCTTCAAAATCCTTTTGACGCTTCTTCTGTGCCTCCTCACATTTCCTCACCAACGCTTGCTCCCTAGCACGCATCGCATTTGACGCTCTCTCTCTTTCCTTCCTCTTCTCCTCAAGCTCCTCTTCCTTCTTCTTCTTTAGCTTGGCTGCATCCTCCTCTCTAAGCTTCTTCGCAGCCTTCTCCCACCATCCTGCCATCTCATCTTCGCCATCCTCCTTCATTGTTGGTTTGTTGGGTTGGGAAGCCGCCATACCTACAATGAGTGAAACATAATGGTTAGTAAAGACAATAAGAACAAATAGAAGCACATGTAAAACAAGAACATATGAAAAATAAGAACATATGAAAAACAAGAACATATGAAACATTATAGTTAGTGAGGAACATACGGAAATGGTCCATCGAGGTATCCAAACATTCCTCTATAACGAACTTGCCCTTGTCCATCACCACGGCCAAGTCCACCACCAAGGCCTAGACCACCACCACGAGCTCTACCACCACCACGGCCTCTTGTAAGTCCTAGTTGCCGACCTCTTTGTTGCCTAGATCCTCTTCTTTGGCTAACACTTGGTTGGCTTGGCACTTGTTGGCTACCACTTGGTTGCCTTGGCACTTGTTGGCTACCACTAGGTTGGCTACCACTTGGTTGCCTTGGCACTTGTTGGCTACCACTAGGTTGGCTACCACTTGGTTGCCTTGGCACTTGTTGGGTACCACGTGGTTGCCTTCGCACTTGTTGGCTACCTCTTGGTTGGCTTGGCACTTGTTGGCTACCACTTGGTTGACTCCCTTGTGTAGCTCCTTGTTGGCTTGTGCTTGCATCATTTTTCTTGGACCTTTTCCTTGGTTTCGTACATTTTCTTTTGTTGTGGCCATGACCTTTGCACTCCCCACAACGGGAGCTCTCACGAGGCTCTTGGAATTGGTCGTTGCCCGCTTCGCGGCGGCCACCATGGCCCCATCCGTCCATGTCGCTTCTAAGACGCTTTGTCTTACGTCTACCCCGTTTAACAACCTTCAACTCCGGATCCGGCCATAGTTGAACTCCATGATACTCCGGCCATTGTGATTGGTCAAAGTACGGGTGAAAGCGGGGAGCCCATGTTTTCTTGACCATCATGATTGAGAACTCCGACTCCCTCACGGTGCGTGGGTGATTGATGTCCACATTCCTAACGCGACCGGCGGTATACAAGTGTGAGCATGGGAGATGAAGCAACAATGGCCTCCCGCAAGTGCAATCACATTGTGTTAACGACACCTTGAAAGCCCGACCTCCATGTTGCCGGCCATCGTTTGTTGTTCCTCCTGGCTCTTTCACTTCGTACTTCCACTCTTCGTTGTCATATAATATAGCTTCTTCTGAGTCCGCCTTCCGTGATTGAAATACCAACCATTCATCAACCTTGGGTGGGAACTTGTACTTGTACTTGCGCGGGTTCTCACCCGCTATCTGTGCATCCGTTTCCATCAAGTACTTTACAAAGTACGCATTCATCTTGTCAAATGTGTATTGAACTATTGCCGTCACGGGTAATCCACGTGCACCTTTGAGCACCCTATTGAAGCATTCGGCCATATTGCTTGTCATTTGACCGTATCTTCGGCCATCTTCATCAAAAGCACATGCCCACTTGTTCCGGTATTGAATGTGCCTATTGAGAAAGTCTTGACCCCCGGGATCAAGTTTTTTGTGTGCTAGCAATTTGTTCAACAAAGTGGAGAACCGCTTGTCAGAGAAAGCGAGACAACAATCTTGAAGATCATCGGCCAACTCCTTAAGGCCACATGCCCTATAGAAGTTCGAACAAAAGTGCCTCATGCACCATCGATGGTGCAACGGAGCATGCCCGGGAATGTCAATCTCCATCGCGTTAAGAATTCCTTGATGCCGATCCGATATGACACAAATTTCCCTCTGAGCGGGTAACACCTTCGTCCTCAAAAGACGCAAAAACCACTCCCAGTTGTCATTGTTCTCCACCTCAACCAAAGCAAATGCCAATGGCAACACCCGGTTATTGGCATCACTTGCTATCGCAACCAACAAGGTGCCCTTGTATTGTCCGGTCAAGAACGTGCCATCAATGGCGATGACCGACCTACAATGTTCGAAAGCCCTCACGCATTGCTCGAACGCCCAAAATGCACGGCCAAATACTCGGACTTTCCTTCCATCATGAACTGTTGTTTTTTCCCCATGAGGCTCGACCACATGAACCATGCCCGGGTTTGTCACGGCCATGGCTAACAACAACCTAGGGATTCGGTTGTATGCTTCCTCCCAAGTACCATACAACATCTTAAATGCGGCTTGCTTCGCCTTCCATGCCTTGCCGTATTTCACCTTGTAATGAAAGATGGCTTTCACAAGGTCAATGACATGTTGGACGCTCATTGTTGGAAGTGTGGATATTGAGTTGGAGAGCCTGTAAGCGATGAACTCGGACGTGAGTTGTTTGTGGTCTTGGGACACAATCTTGCCATCCACCCTTTTGCCTTGGCACATGTGAGTTGGCACACAACTCACTACATGCCAAGTTGGACCTCCTTTCCATGGTCTTGCACGCACAATCCACGGACATATTTCATCTTCACATGCACATGCAACCGTGTAGCGCACATTGACGTCAGAGTTCACCACCATGTGTGGACGATAATGCGTAACCGAGTAGTTGTCGAGCCACATCTTCAATTCCAACAAGGTTTCGAACTTAGAACCTTTAGCAATCCGTTTCTTGTCGTCTCCCAAATCACGGTGAGAGCTTGGCCTAACCCCAAGAGATACACATTGGCCACCATCTACCACGGCTTCATCCGCGAGACTAACATCCTTGAACAATGTAGTCCGATGATCCCGACCGAATACCTTCTCGAAAGCTTCGGCCTCCTTCAGCGTGAACCCCTCCGCATCAACTTGTTCATCGGGACCATCGTCATCCGAGTCTGATGCATATGCACGGGAAAAAGGGATGGAATGGTCCATTGTCTCTTGCAAATGATATTTGTCGAGATCACCCACATTGTTGTCATGGAGATCAACTTCATTGTCATCGTCCGCATACTCATCATTGTCCTCTTGCAAAGCTTCATCTTGGTTGTTTGTAAACGGGCTCAATGTTGGCCTCACTTCTTGGGTCAAAAGAGGTTCAACAATTTCATCTCGCTTCAAGGGTGGGGGGCTACTAGCAACCAAAGGGGACGGGTTCCGGTTCAAGTCCAAATGCAAACTTGAATCAACCTTCTTCATTGCAAATAACTCAAGAGCCTTGTCTAGTGATTCGGCCACCGTCTCCTTGTATGCAACCCAACGTTGCTCCGAGTTGACACGCATTGTCTTCCAACGGATGTGCATTCCAAAACCAACATTATGCCTTCCCTCCAACTCAACGATATCACTAGGGTCCATCCAATTCAAATCTTTCCTCACTTGTTGCAAGAGCTCCGCATAGCTAGGACTACTATCAAACACCATGTCAAGCTCATCCGGGTCCGGTTCTATATTGCCTTTCAAAAAGGCGTCTTTGTCCCCATGATGAACAAACACACATGTTCTTCCCATCCCTATAAGCATTCAAACAACACAAGGTCACATTGCTTCCATGAGTACTAATCCAAGGATTAACACGGAATACAAACCCTAATATATATATATCAAACAACAACCCTAACCCTAACCATAACCATAACCCTAGCCCTAAACCTAACCCTAGCACCAACATAAGAACATCCATAAGAATAACCCTAGCATACTAACAAAGCCTAATCATAGGAAATTGGCAAACAAACATCTCACATCTCCATGCAAATCTCTAGATCCAAACAAAATTAGGGTTTCCCCAAACTAGCAACAAATGAGCAATTTCATAACAGTACTTGGATCTAAACAAGGGGATCGGAGAAGATTACCTTGAGGGAGGGTTTGACTTCAAAATCCACGGACAAATTCTTCAAATTTGCAAGATTTGGGAGAGGATTTGAGAGGGGGAGAGAGTGGGAGAGGGGGCAAAGCTCGGGGAGAGAGTGGGAGAGTGTGTGGTGTGGGGGGAGTGGGGGCCAGGATAAGTCACAGTGCAGCGCCTACGCGCTAGGCGCTGCACTTCAAATGTGTGGCGCCTAGATCTTAGGCGCTGCACTTTACATGTGTGGCGCCTAGCTCGGAGGCGCTGCACTGCTGGGTGCGGGCCCAGGGGCTGCCACGGTGGACAGGAGTGCAACGCCCCCGATCTAGGCGCTGCACCGTAGGGTGTGGTGCCGGCGTGGCGGGCGCTACAAAAAGGGTCAGGGGAGTGAAATAGTTTCACGGGCAGTTCATTCTGTGAATTGATTTCGTCCAGAGGTCAAAATTGTCAAATTTGCCACCAGATGCAGCGTGGCCTTGAGGCGGACGGACAGCCCATACAGCTCGCTCATGTTCAGCTTCGACGCCCCGGCCGCCGCCGGCGGCAGCTCCCGGTCGAAATGGTACAGCAGGCTGGCGAGCGCCAGGTCGATCGACGGCACGGCGAACCCGACACCGGGGCAGCCCCTCCTTCCGGCGCCGAACGGCACGAACCTGAAGTCCTGCCCCAGAACGTACTCGGCCGGGCCATCCGCGAACCTCGCCGGGACAAACTCCTCGGCGCGCTCCCACGTCGTCGGGTCGCGGCCGATGGCCCACGCGTTGATGACCACGCGGGTCCGCGCCGGGACGCGGTAGCCCAGCAGCTCCGTGTCCTCGAGCGTCTCCCGGGGCAGGAGGAGCGGCAGAGGCGCGTGCAGCCGGAGCGTCTCCCTGATCACGGCCCTGAGGTAGCTCATCTTCTCGAGATGGTCCTCGGTGACGTGGCCGGCGCCATTGACGGCCGTGCGGATCTCTTCCTGGAGCTTGTGCATCTCGGATGGGTTGTTGATGAGCTCCGCCACGGCCCATGTCAGGGTCGTGTAGGTCGTGTCGGTCGCCGCGCCGAACATGTCATGTTTTATCAACCGTGTCGAAAGGCATAGGGTTACATTTCATTTCATTGGTTTGATGATGAAGCTAAATAGTTGTAGTGCCAACGTTACGTGCCAGGATAATGGCCTTGATGCAGTGGCGGAGCCAGAACTTTTCTGGAGCCTGGGCAAGTTTGAGCCTTAGGGTGAAACGAAAAATCGGGTGTTTGGAAGTACAACATATAAATTGGCACCAAATTTTCGAACCACAAATTCTATTTTGTATGTTGGATTCAGGAGGATACCCACAATTTTTTTCCTCTTTCCTAGAAC
Organism: Thinopyrum elongatum; assembly: GCA_011799875.1. Classification (NCBI taxonomy): domain Eukaryota; kingdom Viridiplantae; phylum Streptophyta; class Magnoliopsida; order Poales; family Poaceae; genus Thinopyrum; species Thinopyrum elongatum. The sequence goes on from CM022299.1 coordinate 161,565,074, forward strand.
ATGCTCAATTCGTATTTCACGGCGGAGCCAGATCTCTTCTGTTTCGGTTACACTCTATTCACATTTGGAGTGCCTGGTTTATTAACCCCAAACCTCCTCATCTCTGAATTATATGATTTAAATTTTGAAATAACATCAACTATTTAGAACAAATCTTTAAAGAAAAGACTATGATCATGAAGGATCGTCACCAATGACCAATTACCCACACCCTGACCATAAAATTTAAGCCCTAACAAGTCTCTCAATCTTAAAATTAGTTAGCAATCTCATATAATTATGAAGGAAGGGATAAGCAGACTATGATGCAAGCCGTTCCGCAGAATGTCGGACGGATCCGCTATGGCTCCACCCCAGGCACACGCCCTCTAGCCTCCACTCGCGGTTGATCCGTCTCCATATCTCATATCGACCGATGATGCCGCTGCCTCGAACGGTAATAGCCGAATAGGCTGGGCCGTGGAGAGGTGGAGTGATCGATGGATCATGTCTCATTTCGATTAAACGAGTTGTGCTACACCTACGGGTAATTATGAGATGATGGGAGTTAGGGAGCGATTTGACAGCGTTTAATTGGACATTAATGGGGTGGGCCCACCCTGAAATTCAGAGAAGGGGTTTGGTTAGTGTGGAAGCAAGTTTCGTGCATTCTAAAATAAGTGCCGTGCTTTTCGTTCAAATTTTAACTAAAACCACGACATTTCTTTTGGATCAGAGGAAGTAAAAAAAGCTTACTTTTTTAGAGAGAGTAAAAAGCTTTTTTTTCGTTCGTTCTAAAATAAGTGTCGTGCTTTTAGTTCAAATTTGAGATAAATCCATTACACTTATTTTGTAATGGAGGGAGTAAAAAGCTTATTTTTTTAGAGAGAGTAAAAAGCTTATGTAGTTTTTTTAGATTAGAAAAAAAAACTTATGTAGTTTTTTTTAAAGGAAAATCTTATGTAGGTTATTTTTAGGGGAAAGCTTATGTAGGTAGGTCTAGCATTTTTCCGAGTGAACACAGCAACAAATGAGCCGAACAACATGTCTTAGGTAGCCCATTACAGAAGGAAACGCACAGGTAAACCATGATTAGCCTATTAATCTATTAAATATTAGTCCAGCTATGCATGTCTTTAGTAGGCCTTCTCGTTTTATGAACTGAGCAAACGGAAGCCCATTCGGCCACTGCTGCCCTGGTAAACCACGGTGCGATGACAATTTTTCCCGTTGTGACATAGCCATCGCTAGCTTGCGTGTAGCTAGCGAGCCCGGGCAAATGCCCAGGCTAGCCGGGCGTTGGCTCCGCCACTGCCTTGATGCCGACCGTGTCGAACCGGACTCCTCCGGAGTCTTCTCCGTCCTCGCTGACGTCCAGCAGCACGTCCACGAAGTCCCGGTGATCGTCCTCCCCGTCGCCCTCTGCTGAGACGCCGCTGGCGGTGGTCCGAGATGACCCGCTCGAGAAGCCTGTCCATCACCTTGCGCGCCCGTGCCACCTTGGCGCCCAGCCCCATGAGCGTATCCACCCACGCCAGCCACGGGACGAACTCCCCCACCGTGGCCGTCCCGAGCAGCTCCTCGAACTCGGCGAACACCTCCGTCAGGTCGTCGTCGATCCCGTACCCGCCATCGTCGCCGAACGCGGCCCGCGAGATGACGGCGCTGGTGTAGGATATGAGCTCGTCGGTCAGGTTCACGACGCCATCCTCGGGCCGCGAGCAGCTGGCAGCGCGCCGGACACGGTCGACCAGGGCGCCGGCCTCCTGCTCCCGGACGCGGCGGAAGGAGGCCACGCGGCGGGCGCTGAGGAGGTGGAGCACGCACACGCGGCGCGCCTGCCGCCAGTACTGGCCGTAGGGGGCGAAGGCCATGTCGCGGCCGTACAGGAGGCGCTCCGCCATGCGCACCGCGGGGCGGCTCGCGAAGGCCAGATCGTGGGTCTTCATGACCTCCAGCGCCGCGTCCGCCGAGGAGGCCACGACGGTGGGCACGCTGCCGAGGCGCAGGAGCATGACGGGGCCGTGCGCCTCGGCCAGAGACCGGAGCTTCCGGTGCGGCAGGGAACCGAGAAGAGGGAGGTGGCCGAGGATGGGAAGGCCCCACGGCGACGGAGGCAGACGCGCGCCGCCATTGCCGCGGGATGGACGAGGCTTCTTGGCGAAGAAGAGGAGGGAAGAGACGAAGATCGGCACAAGCAGGGTGAGGAGCAGAGGTGAATGCAACAATGCAAAAGGCGACGAGGCGTCCATGTCTATGTCGCAATGCGACGCAGGTACAGTGCACTCTGCTCATGTTTATATACTGTTAGTTGATGTGCGTATCTTTGTTTCTTTCTTTCCCACGTCTTGAACTTACGTGATGTGCATGTGTTCTAGTAATTGGATGTGCAACCACAAATCACCAGGGTTCATTCTTCGGTGGCTGTCCATTTGTGCTTGTCCACTCTAACCTTATCACTTCGAACGATCCATCCCTTTCATAATCTCTATCCAAAATACAGAAAAGGGATCACAAAGAAAAACTCTCCAAAGGCCAAGAATGGAAAGAAAACGATGAGTTTGCATAAATGTAAGAAATCATCATCTCTACCCGCAACGTAGATTGTAGGGAAAGGAAATAGGTGACGTGACAACCTAGGGGGATACCATGGATCAATTTCAGGTGGACTGGAAGTGACAACATACCGTGGCTCTGTTTTCATTATATTTGTCACGGCCATCACAGTTCACGGAAGTGCCTATGGTGTTTTGGACCCATAGATTGATGGCATCACATACTGCATGTCATGAACCCATAGCTTTCGATTCCGATTTCACTTTAGCTACATTTCAGTCAGCTGACTTTTCATTTTCTGGTCAATTGATTTTCTGTTCGTTGGATGTGCCTCGAGATCTATGATGTTTTCATGTTTTTTGTTTAATTCTATTGTTGGGTTGGGCTGTGTGAAATCGATTGACCCCTATTTTGGGTCAGTCGAATTGCTTCTTGGGCTTGTTTTGTTCTTTTGGGTTGCATTTTTCTTTTTTCTTTGTTCTTTTCTTTATTGGTTATTGTTAACACCAGATTTTGGCTTGGTAAAAAATATAATTAAGAAAACCTTAAATGAAAAAGTGCTCAAAGTGAGAAAGTTCCATATCGTCAAAAGGAGAAACTTTCATATTTGGGCCATAGCCATCCGATCTCATCTCTAAGGCCGAAGTTGTGTTCGAAGTACTGAGATTTTGTATCCAGAATACTGTTCGGCTGATTACGCCCCCAAGCCGGTCTCATATGGAAAATTGATCTACACGAGTTGTCTTCGTCTCGTCAAAACGATCGATTTTGGTATAAAAATCGTCTCAATCCAAGTTCGTATGCAAAAGTTAGGGCTATCGAAATACAACCATGTCAGAAGGCGAAATATGGCGCGCCCCACCATACACATGTCTGATGGGTTGCGCGAGCAATCAGATGTTTTGCGCGACCATTTTGACACAGAAGATGGCTTTGAATCAAAAAACGTTCAACATGAAAATTGTTCGTCTCGTCAAAACGAGTAAATATATTTTTGGGCGCATTTTCATCCGAGGTTGTTTACTGCCACAAAAAAGACCCGCAACGTGCAGCCAATTTTAAACCGAACAGTTTTGGAAAGTTCGGACAAAACCAATCCGAATTTGACTAGGGTTTTGGACGTGAATCCAAGCCTTTTCCTTGCATGGGAAGTCCAGCCGCCTCTTATATACCTAAGGGGTGACGGCCGATTGAACAACACACAATCGAACAAATCTATGTACCACTTTTACCTTTACCTTTATCTCTCTCCCTTGTTCTTCTTCTTCCTCGTTCTTCGTTCGTTCTTCTTGTTGCAGGGCGGCGAACCTCGAGGCCCTAGGGGCGGTCAGGCCGACCTAGGGCAGCCCATAGCCACCGCGCGTCTTGACGGGGTCCCTCCCGGGCGCGTGGGGTTTCGGGTCTCCAAAAGCGCCTGCCGGATTGTCTTGCGTACCGCGCTTCCGGTGGGTCTCCTTCGATGTGAGCTGCGGTGCATCACCCCCGGCGTCGAGGGTACACGGTGACGTGTTCGTGTGCGAACACACTTTTTGGCGACTCCGCTGGGGACGAAGCTTCGAACGGTCTCCGACCCGTTCTTGCTACGAAGAAGATCGTCATCAAGAAGTTGTGATCTACAAAGGTAATATGAATACTCAATTCCCCTTTATAGATGCAAATAATTCATATGTTGTTGCTGGATCGCTTAATGAGCATAATGTATCGGCTAGCCCTAATTTCATCAATCATGTATCTAATTACGTGCAAGAGCCGATGCAAAATAATCTTCATGCTTCAAATTCTTATGATTTCAGCAACATACAACATATGTATCCTAACTCTCATTCATCGGCAACCCCACAAATCCATATGCCAATGAACAACATGATGGGTTTAGGTAATCAATTTGAAACACCTCATGTTAAAATTTCCAATAGCATACAAGAAAGTGTTTCACCCTTTTATTCATCGGCAACTAATTTGCATTATGTGAATCCAACCTTGCCGATGGATGGGAGAATTGGCCATGCTACTACTAGCTATTCGGCCAGTTACTCCCCACCATCATATGCTACACCTCATGTTAATAATCTTCCAGCACCATATGCAACTGTAGGTGTTCATAATTCGGCCACGCACCTTCATGGTAATAGCCGTATAAGTGAAAATTTTGCAGGAACACATGTGCCGCCATCTAATACTGTAGCATATAATGCATGCTCTATGCAATTCGAGAACTTCGGCAACACTCATGAATTGTTGCCGAAAGAATCTAAAAGTACTATGGAGCAATCCCTTCCAGAAGCGGTTGTGGTTGCGTTAAAAAAGAGCTTGGCACAAAACAAGAGGATTAGTGCTCTTTGCCTTGAACAATATGAATAGGGGTTGTTTCCTGATTATACTGCAATAAAGGCTAGAGTTTTGCAAGAAGATGAAACTTCATCAATTGATAGAATTGGCGAGAGAGCATATGGTTATACAACAGTGCATACACCTCCACCTAGTTCAACATCATATTATACACCCCCTACACAGTTGCAAAATTTCGGCAACACTAACGGTTCATTACCGAAAGATCCTAAAAGCATTGGGGGGCAAACTGATCTAGAGCGGGCTGAAATTGAGAGGGGAGTTAAAACTTTGCGCGATAGGGTGCAAGTACTTCTCCAAGAGAGAATTGATAGGGAATTAGCTCAAAGAAAAGAAGCCTTGCCAATTGATATAACCGGTGAAAAGAATGATGATTCGGAAACTAAAAGTGCTTCGGTTGAAAAAGTCGAATCAAGTAGTATATATTTCGAATCCATCAAATCCAAAGAGGCAAGCATCACTGAGAAAGGGCATGGCAAGCATAGGAAAACAGTGGTGCTTGATTTTTCTGAAGTTAATGGAACCTACTTCCTGCCCTATGAGTTCCGTGACGTAGAAGTTGACAAGCCTCGAGGACAAGAGCAAGTAGCTGAACAAAGTTCGGCTGACAAGGATCTTCAAAGTAATGGTGCACGAAATCAAGAAAAGATGATGATAAGGCGTTGGCAGCCATCCAAAGATGGAGCAAGATATTGTTCAAGTCACACCACCATCATGCTCTCCTAACATATTTGAAGAGGTATGCCTAGCAAGTAATTTTCCTATTTCCAGATTTGGTCGCAACTTCATAGTTGATGCATCTATTAGAAAAATCCTCATAAGTAATTTTGAAGGACCAATGAAGAAGGGTAATTTACTTGTTAGCAATAAAATTGTTATTGAGCATATCGGTCAACCCATTGCGCCATTTATAAAGACCAATAGTGACTTATTGTTGCAGCCAAGGCTTTCCCTATTGCGTTATCTAAAGTTCATATCTAATTGGGTAGCTTTGCCTATTTATTACTTGGCTTGCATTTGGTCTCAATTGAGACATGTATGCTTTAACTATTTTTGTTTCAGAAATTTAAAGCCAAGATTAAATTCTTTTGATAAAACCGATGCTATTATGATATCTTATTGAAAGACATCAGATATAGAGTGCAAAACACATTGCATAGCCGAATGGGGAGATTCCAAGTCTGAACCATTCGTTTGCTTACCTTCAAAGCCGTTCTCACAGCAAAACCGGCTAAACAATAAGAAGTATACCTTCAATTCAAGCATGTGTGATCAAATATTTGATTTTTTGCTGAAAAATAACTACATTAGAATTCTTGATCACCATGTCAAGCCATCAATCCAGGGACGAATGTATTGTAAGTTGCATGATTCGTCCAAGCATAATTTTGAGGATTGCAACATGTTTCGTCAAATAGTTAAATCGACCATTGATAAAGGGCGATTGAAATTTGTTGAAACACCAAGAGATGACCAGTCTATTCCAATTGGTCCTGATGGATTTTTTTTTGCATCGATTGCTTCAAGCCGATCCATTTAAACATGAGAAGGTAAAAACTACAGGTGACGGGATCAAGCTTTCAAGTAAAGAAGTTATTGAAGAGCATAATGAACATAAACTTGAGGGCAAGAATTCCATCGAAGGTACAATGAAGAGGCCAAGGACTGGGGGGCACCAAGCAAATCCAATGATCTATGAAAGCAAACCAAAATAAAGCAAAGGCCGAGGTAAGCACAAAGGTAAAAGGCCGAAAGTCACTTTCGCGCAACTATTGAAAAAATATCAGAAGATAAGTGAGGCGAACAGTGCTTATCGGCCAAGTAATTTAAGAGCATCAAGACCACCCCCTAGGCGCAAACCCGATGATCGGTATTGGCAAAATGAGAATTCTAATGCAGTATATTCATATCCATATTTTGTGCCGCCAATGCCAATGCCATGGATACCTTCCTATGATCATGTAAATCCATATCCATCATGGGACAGGTATGATACAAGGGCGCATTCTTCATCTTATTTTAGACCATCTCACAAATATTATGCAGCTCCAAAAAGATCAACATTTAAACAATCACATGTCAAAGACCGTTTCAATCATAAGGAATCGGTCCGGAGCTCAAGTAACAAGAAAGAGGTGGTCAAGCAAGTTTATCGAGTTAAAAAAGATGGTCGCAAGAGTGCCAATTCAGATTTGATCTTAAAAGATAAAGAGCCAATTAAAGAGCTCACATTGGCTACAAAAGGCAAAGAAGTGAAGCAATCAATTGTTAAGAGTCAAAGTGCCAAATCTGAAGAAAAGAAGTTGAGGGTGCAGAAGGCCAAAAAAGAATTACCATTGGTCAAAACATTGTGACGCCCCCGGCTTAATCGTGCACTAATCATACACGCAAATGCATACGAGCAAGCCTAAGGATTCACGGGAAGATATCACAACACAACTCTAAAACAAAAATAAAGTCATACAAGCTTTATATTACAAGCCAGGGGCCTCGAGGGCTCGAATACATAAGCTCGCATACAAGCGTCAACGGAAGCATCAGATATCTGAGTACAGATATAAAAGAAAACACAGATAGGCCCTTAGAAGGCGGGGCAAAAGAAAACACTATGATCGAAAGGCGCAGGCCTCCTGCCTGGGACCCTCCGAACCTACTCCTGCTCATCGGCAAGCTCGTAGTAGTATCCACCCTCAGGGTAGTAGTAGCGATCGTCGGTGGGGGTAGCTGTCTCAGGGGCTCCGTCATCTGGTAGCATCAAAAGGATATGGGGGAAAAAAGAAAGCAAAGCAACCGTGAGTACTCATCCGAAGTACTCAGCAAGCAAGGATCTACACTACATATGCAACATTATCAAAGGGAGGCTGTATATGTGGACTGGGCTGCAGAAATGCCAGAATAGAGAGAAGGCCTAGTCCTATCGAAGACTAGCATCTTCAGTGGTCTTGCAGCATTAGAAGAGTGTAGATTAGTACAGCATAAAGTAGTAGTATCATTTAGTCTCAACCTCACCCAGAGATCCTTTCTCGACTCCCTGCGAGAAAGCAATCCCAGAGCCATACAGTCATCAACCTCGTCCTGAGATTCCTTCTCGACTCCCTGCGAGAAGCAATCCCAGAGCCATAGTATCCAATTCTAGTTGTATCGATCGGGATACAACTCCGAGTGTCCGTTACCGAGGATCCAGCTATGCATAGATTAGTTCTTCCCTGCAAGGGTGCACCAACTTACCCACCACGCTTGCTTAACTCCAGCCGGACACGCTTTCTGGGTCATGCCCGGCCTCGGCCAAACGACACACCGCAACCCTACCTAGAGCTCAGCAGAGAGGTCCCCGTCGGTCTACATCCTGAGCGCTCAGGGGTCTTGGGCCATCGCCCTGTGCACTCTGAGTCGTTGCGTGCAGGGGGAAGCCAGGCACCAGGGGGCGCCGGTCCGTCCCGGCCGCAATGCTGAACTGGACGTTTGACAGAGCTTTCGGCTGATGCCACGATGCAGAGTACCCATATTTATTCCCGCGTGATGGTTAGTGCTATCGGGCCAGAGGCCCACTCGAATCAAATATCCAAATCATTAGTACCTTGGGGGGTGCGGTAACGAGCAGAGACTCACGATCGATGTGACCCCGTCGTCCCGTCTCGAGGACTTGCGGCAAGGGCCAAGAATGCCCGGCCACGCCTCGTATTCTCACTCGGGCACCATCCAGGTCAACCCGTCTCCACAACATTCGCCACTTAGGCTCACGCGGGTACCCCTCAGGGTCGACCCGCCTTTCCAAATAACAGTGTAAAGTCCAAGTATCCGTGTGTCCATAACATCAAGGGAATCCGAGGTATCACCCTCATTGGATTCCTACTCGATGTAACCGTCAAGGTGAACTTGGAGGAATCACCCTCGACGGGTTCACACTTGAGGTGTTGCACGACAGCGTCGTTATCGGAAGTGGTGAAGAAGGAATCACCCTCGATGGCCACGACCGAATAGCTACTCTACAGAGTTAACATCAGAAGTGCTACACGAGGTATCACCCTCGGCACTCGATAGTAACGCCGCAGTGTCGTTACAACTAAATGGGTGATGTGCGGTGCCGGGGCCTAGTTGTCGAGTCTTCTGATAATCCAGCGGGGCAATCGGGACAAGTGGGGTCACTGATAGGTCTCTACCCAGCCTATACTAGACAGTTTAGGATAAGCAGGTAAGGTTTCAATAGCAGGTTACAATAAACAGGCTATGCATCGGAATAGGTAAAGTAGTAGCAGCAGCATTTCTAATGCAAGCACAAGAGAGAAAGAATAGGCGATATCGGTATGCTCAAAGAGGTGGTGCTTGCCTGGTTGCTCGTCGGCAAGGGCAAGGTCGTCAACGGTGTCGTCAATCTCCGGAGCTGCGTCGGCCTCGGGGACGACGTCGGTGTCGGGGTCTACCGAGAGAGAAGAGGGAGAAGAAACACTATATATAAAGCAAACAAGAGCATGACATGACAATACGCAGAGCTAGGGGTGTTCTGACGTATGGTTGCACGTCACTGAGGAAGGGGGGATCCATCCGGGAATGTTTTCCTGGTTCCGGACATTTGTCAGACAGATGACCGGAGGAGAACGGTTCCATGTTCGGATAGTTAGGGACGTCTGACGGACGAACGGACCGCATATTCGGATTCGTCTCGAAATTCTGAGCAACTTTCATGTACAAAGTATTTTCATCGGAGTTACGGATTATTTTATATTAAATCCTGAAGTTTTATTAATTATTTTGAATTATTTAATTAATTAAATCAGAATTATCCGAAACAATGTATGCTCACGTCAGCATGGCATCAGCAGTCTGCTAAGATTAATTAGGGTTTAATTAGACTAATCATAGATTAATTAGACTAACCAATTAATTAGTTTTAATTAAACAGAACTAATTAAGTTAATTAATTATTTAATTACTTATTTATTTATTTACTTTATTCTTTTAATTCTCTTTTTTTTTACGTTCTGTGGGGGGGGGGGGGCCCTTTGTCAGTGGGCCAGCGGACATGTCCACGGCGCGCCCATTCGGGCGCCGGACATGTCCGGGTGACCAAAGGCGCGCGCGCGTGGGCACGCAGCGGCGCCGACGGCGAGCGCGGACGCAGGCGGCGCGGGCGAGCGCGGGTGTGCGGCTGGGCGAGCAGGGGCGGCGCGGCAGAAGCAGCAGCAGCCGGACGCGGGCGGTCGGAGCAGCGAACGGCGGGTGCACGGGCGCGTGCGAGCAGGCGCGGGCGTGCGAAGCGCGGCGAGTGGGAGCGGGGTGAGGCGGAGCCGAGGCAGCTGCGGCAAAGCAGCGCCCCTGCAGCAGCAGGGCAGCTGCGACGGGGGAAGGCGGGCACGGCCCGGGCGGACATGCGCGAGGGCGCGTCCTCGGGCGTTCAGAGGCACGGGCGTCGCGGGCACGGCGACTGCGGGGAGAGGAAGGCCGGTGGCCTCACCGTTCGTTGGAGAGGAGAGGGGGCGGCGTGGCTCAAGGAAGCCGGCGGGGAGGCGGTCGAGGAGGCAACGGGGTGGCGCCGGCGAGGTCCACGGGCGGCGACGGCGACGGGATCGGCCGATCCAGATCCAGGGAGAGAGGAGACGACGACAGAGAGTGGGGGGAGGGGTTAGGGTTTCGGTGGCTGCTGGGGAGGCCATATAGGCCAGTAGGTGGGCCAGCCTGGCTGGGCCGTGGCCCAGTTGGGCCTGGGGGGGTTTTGTTTTAACTTTTGTTTATTTTTCTTTTACTTATTTCCTGTTTTATTCGTTTACTATTTTATTTCCTATTTATTTTAGTTTTGTAAAATATCTAAGTAGCACCTAAATTAGTGCTGCTAAATATGCTGCTACCATAATAACTTGGCACTTTAATATTGTAGGGTAACGCAGCAGAAAACAAAAAATTTCCGCCCTACGCACCAGCCCAGGACCACTATGGAGACTGCATACAAGGTTAGATCATTTTCGTTACCGACTCGTAGCGCAGCGGAAGTAGAGTCGATGACGATCGTCGATGCAGATCCCCGCAGCTAGGATTTACAACCTCCCAACCGCGAGGATGTACTCCCCCATCTGCTACCCGGACAGCCCTCCGGGAGGCGGTCGAACAGTACCCCGGACGGTGTCGCGGACAGCCCTTCGGAAGGACTCACAGAACTCGGACCGTCACTTGGACAGCCCTTCGGGAGGCACTCACGAACAGCCCCATGGGCACTAAGATCGAAACTACGACCTCTCTACAGAGTTGCACACATACGGTGTCATCTATCCGGCAGGGCTTCGCCGTCCAGAACTAGTTCCCACCGGAACCCAGACAACCTTTCGGCACTACAAAACTATTTCGTGGGAGGGAGAGAGAATGCCAGATCATGCATGGCTTGTGTGTGAGAGTTGGAGTGAGGATGGAGAGCTCCTCTCCACCTCATTTTATAGTGGTGGAAGGGGTGGAGGGGGGCTGAAAATTTCAGCCCACATGAGGGGGCCCCTCCCCAAAAACATGCACCCACCAAAGGTGGGGAGATGTCCCATGGGGGGTCCCCCCAACATCCATGGCGCCACCACCATGGGGCTGCCACCTCCTCCCAACATGTTCCACCATTTGTGGGGGCTGCCCCCCACCATGGGGGGCCCCCCAACACCTTGTCCACCAACAAGGGGGCTGCCCCCAAAGGGGGCCCCCCAAAATCAGCCCAAAAACAGCCCCCACGAAACGTGGGATCTTGTCCCCTCTCGCTGGGACAAGATGTTTTCCCGCGTGTAATTTCCAAAAAAATTCCCGAAGGTCCCTGAACATTTCCGGCACCCTCTAAAATTATCCGGACACGCTCCGAAACATTTCCAGTATGGTGGTTTAATTTAAAACCATCTTCGTTTACCCGGTAAACAATTCCGGCAGCTCCGAAAACTTTTTTCGGTTTTTTCTCCAGAAAAATTCCAGAAGTTACCAGACCAATCTGTCAACCTCCAAAACATTCCCGGTGCTTGCCGAAACCTTTTTTGACCTAATAATATATTCCGAAACATCTTTTCGGTTTTACCAAAACTCTTTCGGTGTTCTCTCTCCGGAACTCTTCCGTTTTCTCCGAAACATTTTCGATGACTTTCTCTCAGACTCCCTGTCTAGTATTCAGCAGATAGATGACCCTTAAGCGTGTGACCCTATAGGTTCGGTGAAGTATAGACATGACATGGAACCCCTTCCGATCAATGATCAACATCGGAGCCGTGGACACCCATATTGACCCCTATACCCACACGAATGAATATTCGAGTGAACCTCCAGTTGCCGTGTGCTATTCCTGTTGCTTCACGATATATTACAAATACCCGAGGTGAGACATGTGGGCATTCCCGTGGATCAACAACTTGTCCACTATGCTAGTTACCTCGTTACCGGTATCGTTCTCTTTTCTCGTTACCGTGTTCCGGCATCCCTGTGATCAAATCACAAAGTGTCTGGCCAGACGATGATGGATACCGTAACACCGAGAGGGCCCAGAGATATCTCTCCATCGTCGGAGGAGCAAATCCCAATCTCGAGCTATCAAGTTACTTGACATACTTTTCCATGAACCCGTAAGCCGCCGTAATAGCCACCCATTTACGGATGACGTTTAACAAACCCCAAAGTTCATGAAGCAAGCATGAAGAAACTCGATACTCTCATGGTCTAAGGAATCATGCAAATGTTAACCATCTCTGTGTTATTAACCATTAATTTGTGACGAATGAATCGCATAGCATAACATCAATCGGGTCGATTCAACACAAATGTTCTTATAACATTGTGCCCTCAAAGTTGCTGGCATAGACATGCCCATGATCAGGAAAACAGAACCATCATGCAACACTTGAGCCAGTCATAGAGGCTTGACTAGGAATACATTTTATCGTTTATTATTCCACACGTGCATATGAGTCTTCCTCCGAGCCTTGTTTTATTTGTAGACTCGAGAACCACAGCAGTTATAGCATGGAACATAAACCTAATTATGATCAGGGAGATAATCAATAACATTTATTATTGCCTCTAGGGCATATCTCCTACAGACTCCCACTTGCACTAGAGTCAATAATCTAGTTAATGCTAATGCACTTTACACCTGTGGCACACCGGTGTAAATATGCTTCGCTTGTGGTATAGCCTGAATGTCCAACGGATCTGACAACTTCAGCTCCGTGTGTATCTTTGCATATCCTCGCGTTTTCACGCTTTCACAAAATTCATATTTTGTGTGGACTTGGCTTGGTATGTATGCGAATCACAGGTCGAACCTGGATTCCTCGGACTGAGTTATGGAGCTACTACTTGCAGTAGTGTCCCATTGACAAAAGTCATCTTGGAACCATACTAAGTTCATGAATGAACTATATGATTCAACATCTTCTTTGTCGCTTCTAAAGCGTCAACATACTTCGCCTCTGTTATAGAATTCGCCACAGTAATTTGTTTTGGAACAATTTCTAACTACCGTGCCACCATATTGTGTATTGCACAAAACCCTTAACTTAAATCAAAAATCGCTTGGAGCATGGATGAAGACTGTATCGATGTAACCTTTTACAACGAACTCTTCATGATCTCCGCTTGCGAGAAAACATGTCATCAGTGCTACTATAGTACTGAATGACCCTTTTTCACTGTTGTCCCATGATCAGTACTTTTGATCACTTTGGTATCTATACTCGCAACAACTTTGGAGTATTGGACATATCTGGTTGTTTTTACATACCATGGAATACATAATTAATCCAAACACGAAGGTGTGTGGAATCTCCATCATGTATTTTGTTCATCAGTGTTTTGGGACACCGAGTCTTGCAAAAACTCTTTCCATGTGACTTCGGCAAGAATCACTCCTTGATGTTTTTAATGCTAAAAGGTTTTAGCATTTTGTCAATATGTATCTTAGCTCAGCCCCATTAGGTAAATCTATCTTCATAGATCATCATGCCTAATATAAAGGCTATTTAGCCCAAGCACTTCATCGAAAAACTATTTTCAAATGAAGTCCTAATTCGTGTCAAGAAATTTATTTCCAATTAACAATGTGTCAAGCACACAATGTTTTTAGAAATTTTATTATGCTCCCACTTACTTTCTTGAATCACAAGCATCTTCGTTACCCATTGATGAAGTCAAAACCCTTTTGACCATTTCATCAAAACACGAAGATTCCAACTCCATTTTGCTCTCTTCTGTCCATTGCTGGAACTCTGAAGTTTGCACACTCACTAGCATCCTCTGGAATGACAAAATACCTTGGACTGTAACACATGCAAGTCCTTGGTTTCATTTCCATCAGATGGAAATCCTATTGTCATCCATGTTTCATATCTCACGATTTGAAATATGTATTAATTGCTAGTTCAACCCAAACCGACTTTAAGCATCGCTACGGTGAAACAACCTCATCGTAGTCAACTCCTTGAACTTGTTATTTCAACAAGTCGAGCTTTATGGATAATTTTTTTATCCGTATTGGTTTTAAGTTCCATAAATATTCGTTAGACTCTAAGTCTTCCGAAAGGTGTATCAAGATTTTAATCTTGAAACATTTATATGGAAACTATCTCGGATTGTATTGGCATTTAGCCAATTCCGGAGTCAGGGCCCATCAACGCTTCCTTGTGTATCGTAGGTATACTATTGTCTAACAACAATATCTCGTTTGCGCACTTGATAGGTTTGCACGAGCTTTGCCTACGTGGTTCAGCTGCAAGTTCGACCGAAGTCCATACATTTTATTGTAGAGACTTCCGTATCAGTCGCAGTAGGAAACTCCGGAATCACTTCCAAGGTTCCTTTCCTTTGACCTGATGACGGAGATACTGGTTATCTCGTCGAGTTGCATTATTCTCCCACTCACCTTTTTGAAAGAACCATTTTCTTCAAAAAGCATACCGTTCTTTGTGGCAAACCTATTTGCCTCGGTATAGTGAGGGAGGAATACCCAATTGCTTGGGATAACCTACAAAGTAGCACTTGTCTGATTTGGAATAGGTTTGTAACCTTTTACACAAGCCCCATATTCCAAATGTTTAAGAAAAGATATAACATGGTTGGGTGTACCATACCATGGTGTCATTTCAACAGACCTGATGGAGCTCTTTTCAGTGTAAAAGCCGCAGTCTCTAAAGCATCACTTTCAAAAGGGATAATGGCAAATTTATTTATGTCATCTTTGATCTTACCATGTCATAAATGGTTCGATTACATCTTCACGGACTTTCCACTTACAGTGGTGTTCCGGGAGGTGTAAGTTATGAAACTCTTTTCACAACTCATCAGACATTCGCTAAACTTGTAACTCAAATATTCCTTTCTGCAATCGAATTGTAGAAACAGAATTTTCTTGTTACAATGACTTCTACTTCATTTTTGAAAATCTTTCGAATGATTTCAAAAAGATCCAGACTTACGTCTCATCAAGTAAATATTCATATATCTACTTGAGTCATTTATGAAGATAGATAAATCCACTGTTTGCAACAACATTTATTGAACTACACACATCAAAATGTATGATCATCAATAAGTTTGTTGCTCGTTCCTTATGGCCTGTGAACGGTATTTCAGTCACTTCACTTTTTGGAGGAAAGTTGCAAGTGTTAGATGATTCAAAATCAAACGACTTCAAAATCCATCATAATGGAATTTTCCATGCGGGTTTCTCCAATGTGACCAAATGCAGTGCCACACTTGTGTGGTATTCTTTTAGTCTTGCGACATTTAGCGTCAGTGTTATGGATGTATCATATTACTATCAATATTCATAACATACATCCCATCTGGATGGAAGCATGACTCTTCATGTTATTCATAACACTGAACAACAATTGTTCTTTTATGAACAACCCTTTTGCAACAACATTGTGCAAGGGGCTAGAGTGTAAAACTCTAAAATGAATTATGAAAGTAAATCCAGAGGTAATATATTAATATCATTATTCATAACATACATCTCATTCTCAATGAAAGTATGGCCCTTATGTTATTCATAACATCGAACATCAAAAGTTCTCTTATGAACAACCTTCTTGCAACATACCTTATGCAATGGGCTAGAGTTTGTGAAACTCTAAATGAATTATGAAAATAAATACAGACGGTAATACACCGATGGAAGGTATAGTAACATTTACTATGTTCCCTGTGTATACCAAAACCTCATCCCTGGCTAGTCTTTCAGGCCATAGTAGTTCTTACATCGAGTTGCAACAGAAAGCAATCGAGCGGGTATCTTTGTGATTAACTCACAATACCCAAGAATCAGAGATTAACAATTTAATCATAATTCCCAAGAACTATATCTTTGACCAGCCTTCTATACATCAAAAACTTGTATGACATTCATACATGAGCTGGATATTCCAGTCTTCTTTCTTTCTGCCTTTATACTTCTAACAGTTTAACTTTCAATATTTCTCCTACTCTCAGAAGAAGCACCCAACTTAAGAGTGGCGTTAGCCCCAGACTTCCTAGGCGTGAAAGTTTCACTAACACCCTTCGGACACTTCCTTTTTCTTTAAGTTGTTGTTTTATTCACCTTTCATCATATGACAGGCGTTCTTCTGGATCCCTCTCTTATCAGTCTAATGCATAGTAAACTCCTTTACTAATAGTTTGCAAACAAACACTGCTTTGGATATCTCATATCTTTCAACCTTTGTCTGTCTCTGAAAATGATTTTTAGATTCCATGAATATCACATAACTATCCAAACTTTCGAAGTTCAGGTCTCATGGAAGCAAACATATTGCACTTGACTGAAACGGAATTCCAGCTTTTGGATCGAAGGACGAGAGTCACATGATCCATAGCATAAGCGAGAGAATACCAAAGTATGCGATAGGACAAAGTCCTTCTCGGCACTCTTGAGGACAATCCTCTCATTACGTTACCAACCGTAAAGTTTTAACCAGATATTTAATAGCTATTCAATTTTAACAGGGAAGGTGAAAATGCGAGCCATTATTCTACAACTATTATGCAAACCACACTTAGACAGAGTTCATAATTAATTGCACTGAGAATTAAAAGAATTTAATTCTACAGTGCACTCCCACTCAAATCAATATCTCTCAAAATTGATTGTGAGTGATTCAAGATCCATATTACAATTCAACGCCAAGGATGCATCCATCTCAAGTGACGAGAATTGCAATCGGTAGGCCAACTTGCCAATCACATCTCTATGTGACTCTTGTTCATCTTTCGATGCGTGTGTTCCGAGCTCATGACTTTCATGCCTGAACGTCAAGACAACCAAGTGATCACGCTGCGAGGTCTCAACTCACCCGCCTCACACTTCCCTAATCGTTCGTACCCATGCATCCATGTGATACCCCGAAAAGTTAGGTGCCGTGACGGTGCTACACTTGGGAGAACACTAACTACTTGATATTTTTGTGAGAGATCACCCTAATAAAAGCGACTACCGCGCAATCAAGAAGGGTGCATCATAAGGGATAAACATCTCAGGCAATTCATAATTAGCATGATATGGTATAGCCCTTTCTGACGGAGAAGTCTTGTATTTCTTCGTCTTCGGCATTTGCGTCGGTGTTCACCTTCGCGAAGATTGCCACCGCCTTGTCGATGCACCAGATAATATTGCTATCTCCATAGCTAATAAAATAATGCATTACAACAAGGTTGACACGCAGGTCATTTAAAGTGCAATCATATGGCTCCAGCCATCATGCCAAATCATGACACGCAGGTCATGTTAATCAATTTACATCATATAGACATCTCATACATAATCAAATTAAATATGAGCACTGCTATACCACATCATATGCACATGCAAACCCTCCTGCAAAACCAAGTTAGACGCCTCTAATCGGTTCATGCAAAAACTTGTTTTACGTGGCTTCTAAGGTTTCGAAACAAACCGAAGCTACCAACTTCCATCATCAAGCATGATTATTCAAGTCGCTAGATTAACTTCACGGGGTGTATGAAAACCGAGATAATAAAATCTCGAGCCCCATACTGAACTTCGTCATACGCATGACCCCCGTGCAGATCATATCTGCATTGCCCTTTCGTCTGCGAAACATCCATCTTTCTTTCACTAAAGTGGAACCCAAAGAACTGTTAGCACTTCGTTGATCTGTCAATCAGCATACTCAAGAGCAGCATGAAAGGATCGCGGATTGCCAGAACTTTGTCAGATTCCACAATGCTGTCAAGATCAAAACTACGCAAATTCGAGGGAAGCAACAAGAACATCGGGTAACAGATTTCATCTGCTACCCGCACAAATAATTTTCAGTAATAGAACTCATCTACTACCTAATTATTTTGTGCAACACCCATACATCTCCATGTATTCTAGATCGCAACCTGCATCTACGCATAGCACGGCTCATGATGCCACTGTAGGGTAACGCAGCAGAAAACAAAAAATTTCCGCCCTACGCACCAGCCCAGGACCACTATGGAGACTGCATACAAGGTTAGATCATTTTCGTTACCGACTCGTAGCGCAGCGGAAGTAGAGTCGATGACGATCGTCGGTGCAGATCCCCGCAGCTAGGATTTACAACCTCCCAACCGTGAGGATGTACTCCCCCATCTGCTACCCGGACAGCCCTCCGGGAGGCGGTCGAACAGTACCCCGGACGGTGTCGCGGACAGCCCTTCGGGAGGACTCACAGAACTCGGACCGTCACTTGGACAGCCCTTCGGGAGGCACTCACGAACAGCCCCATGGGCACTAAGATCGAAACTACGACCTCTCTACAGAGTTGCACACATACGGTGTCATCTATCCGGCAGGGCTTCGCCGTCCAGAACTAGTTCCCACCGGAACCCAGACAGCCTTTCGGTACTACGAAACTATTTCGTGGGAGGGAGAGAGAATGCCAGATCATGCATGGCTTGTGTGTGAGAGTTGGAGTGGGGATGGAGAGATCCTCTCCACCTCATTTTATAGTGGTGGAAGGGGTGGAGGGGGGCTAAAAATTTCAGCCCACATAAGGGGGCCCCTCCCCAAAAACATGCACCCACCAAAGGTGGGGAGATGTCCCATGGGGGGTCCCCCCAACATCCATGGCGCCACCACCATGGGGCTGCCACCTCCTCCCAACATGTTCCACCATTTGTGGGGGCTGCCCCCCACCATGGGGGGCCCCCCAACACCTTGTCCACCAACAAGGGGGCTGCCCCCAAAGGGGGCCCCCCCAAAATCAGCCCAAAAACAGCCCCCACGAAACGTGGGATCTTGTCCCCTCTCGCTGGGACAAGATGTTTTCCCGCGTGTAATTTCCAGAAAAATTCCCGAAGGTCCCTGAACATTTCCGGCACCCTCTAAAATTATCCGGACACGCTCCGAAACATTTCCAGTATGGTGGTTTAATTTAAA
The DNA here is from genome assembly GCA_011799875.1 of Thinopyrum elongatum. NCBI lineage: Eukaryota > Viridiplantae > Streptophyta > Magnoliopsida > Poales > Poaceae > Thinopyrum > Thinopyrum elongatum. Next base: position 161,584,326 of record CM022299.1, read on the forward strand.
ACCATCTTCGTTTACCCGGTAAACAATTCCGGCAGCTCCGAAAACTTTTTTCGGTTTTTTCTCCAGAAAAATTCCAGAAGTTACCAGACCAATCTGTCAACCTCCAAAACATTCCCGGTGCTTGCCGAAACCTTTTTTGACCTAATAATATATTCCGAAACATCTTTTCGGTTTTACCAAAACTCTTTCGGTGTTCTCTCTCCGGAACTCTTCCGTTTTCTCCGAAACATTTTCGATGACTTTCTCTCAGACTCCCTGTCTAGTATTCAGCAGATAGATGACCCTTAAGCGTGTGACCCTATAGGTTCGGTGAAGTATAGACATGACATGGAACCCCTTCCGATCAATGATCAACATCGGAGCCGTGGACACCCATATTGACCCCTATACCCACACGAATGAATATTCGAGTGAACCTCCAGTTGCCGTGTGCTATTCCTGTTGCTTCACGATATATTACAAATACCCGAGGTGAGACATGTGGGCATTCCCGTGGATCAACAACTTGTCCACTATGCTAGTTACCTCGTTACCGGTATCGTTCTCTTTTCTCGTTACCGTGTTCCGGCATCCCTGTGATCAAATCACAAAGTGTCTGGCCAGACGATGATGGCTACCGTAACACCGAGAGGGCCCAGAGATATCTCTCCATCGTCGGAGGAGCAAATCCCAATCTCGAGCTATCAAGTTACTTGACATACTTTTCCATGAACCCGTAAGCCGCCGTAATAGCCACCCATTTACGGATGACGTTTAACAAACCCCAAAGTTCATGAAGCAAGCATGAAGAAACTCGATACTCTCATGGTCTAAGGAATCATGCAAACGTTAACCATCTCTGTGTTATTAACCATTAATTTGTGACGAATGAATCTCATAGCATAACATCAATCGGGTCGATTCAACACAAATGTTCTTATAACATTGTGCCCTCAAAGTTGCTGGCATAGACATGCCCATGATCAGGAAAACAGAACCATCATGCAACACTTGAGCCAGTCATAGAGGCTTGACTAGGAATACATTTTATCGTTTATTATTCCACACGTGCATATGAGTCTTCCTCCGAGCCTTGTTTTATTTGCAGACTCGAGAACCACAGCAGTTATAGCATGGAACATAAACCTAATTATGATCAGGGAGATAATCAATAACATTTATTATTGCCTCTACAGAGTTAACATCAGAAGTGCTACACGAGGTATCACCCTCGGCACTCGATAGTAACGCTGCAGTGTCGTTACAACTAAGGGGGTGATGTGCGGTGCCGGGGCCTAGTTGTCGAGTCTTCTGATAATCCAGCGGGGCAATCGGGACAAGTGGGGTCACTGATAGGTCTCTACCCAGCCTATACTAGACAAATTAGGATAAGCAGGTAAGGTTTCAATAGCAGGTTACAATAAACAGGCTATGCATCAGAATAGGTAAAGCAGTAGCAGCAGCATTTCTAATGCAAGCACAAGAGAGAAAGAATAGGCGATATCGGTATGCTCAAAAAGGGGGTGCTTGCCTGGTTGCTCGTCGGCAAGGGCAAGGTCGTCAACGGTGTCGTCAATCTCCGGAGTTGCGTCGGCCTCGGGGACGACGTCGGTGTCGGGGTCTACCGAGAGAGAAGAGGGGGAAGAAACAGTAAATATAAAGCAAACAAGAGCATGACATGACAATACGCAGAGCTAGGGGTGTTCTGACGTATGGTTGCACGTCACCGAGGAAGGGGGAATCCATCCGGAAATGTTTTTCCGGTTCCGGACATTTGTCATACAGATGACCGGAGGGGAACGGTTCCATGTTCGGATAGTTAGGGACGTGTGACGGACGAACGGACCGCATATTCGGATTCGTCTCAAAATTCTGAGCAACTTTCATGTACAAAGTATTTTCATCAGAGTTACAGATTATTTTATATTAAATCCTGAAGTTTTATTAATCATTTTGAATTATTTAATTAATTAAATCAGAATTATCCGAAACAGTGTATGCTCATGGCATCAGCAGTCTGCTAAGATTAATTAGGGTTTAATTAGACTAATCATAGATTAATTATACTAACCAATTAATTAGTTTTAATTAAACAGAACTAATTAAGTTAATTAATTATTTAATTACTTATTTATTTATTTACTTTATTCTTTTAATTCTCTTTTTTTAAACGTTCTGTGGTGGGGGGTGGGGCCCCTCTGTCAGTGGGCCAGCGGACGTGTGCGCGGCGCGCCCATTCGGGCACCGGACATGTCCGGGCGACCAAAGGCGCGTGCGCGTGGGCACGCAGCGGCGGCGACGATGAGCGCGGACGCAGTTAGAGCGGGCGAGCGCGGGTGTGCGGCTGGGCGAGCAGGGGCGGCGCGGCAGAAGCAGCAGCAGCCGGACGCGGGCGGCCGGAGCAGCGAACGACGGGCGTACGAGCGCGTGCGAGCAGGCGCGGGTGTGCGCGGCACGGCGCGCGGGTCCAGTGGCCTGGGGCACGGCGAAGCGTGGCGAGGGGGAGCGGGGTGAGGCGGAGCCGAGGCAGCTGCGGTGAAGCAGTGCCCCTGCAGCAGCAGGGCAGCAGCGGCGGCAGCTGCGGCGGGGGAAGGCGGGCACGGCCCGGGCGGACATGCGCGAGGGCGTGTCCTCGGGCGTTCAGAGGCACGGGCGTTGCGAGCGGGCGGCGCGGGCGCGGCGACTGCGGGGAGAGGAAAGCCGGTGGCCTCACCGTTCGTTGGAGAGGAGATGGGGCGGCGTGGCTCGAGGAAGCCGGCGGGGAGGCGGTCGAGGAGGCGACGGGGTGGCGCCGGCGAGGTCCATGGGCGGCGACGGCGACGGGATCGGCCGATCCAGATCCAGGGAGAGAGGGGAGGACGAGAGAGAGTGGGTGGGAGGGGTTAGGGTTTCGGTGGCTGCTCGGGAGGCCCTATAGGCCAGTAGGTGGGCTGGGCCGTGGCCCAGTTGGGCCTGGGGGGTTTTGTTTTTCTTTTTCTTTTGTTTTAACTTTTGTTTATTTTTCTTTTACTTATTTCCTGTTTTATTCGTTTACTATTTTATTTCCTATTTATTTTAGTTTTGTAAAATATCTAAGTAACATCTAAATTAGTGCTGCTAAATATGCTGCTGCCATAAATAACTTGGCACTTTAATAAAAATAGTTTGCATTTATTCTTATTTAAAATGCATTTAAATAATTGTTTAAGCCACTGTTTTAATTACTTTAGGGCATCTAAACATGTTGTAAAAATGTCGGTTCACCACCAATATTAAGAAGTGAATATTTGTCACATGACCAACATTTTAGTTTTCAGATTTGTGAACTTTTGGATTTCACTTAGTATTTCAATTTGAATTTGACCGGAATTTGAAATGAGATAGAGGTAAAGATGATCATGCACTGCTTAGCAAAATAATTAGCTTAACCCCAGGGGTTACTGTAGCTCATCAGTACAGGGGTGTTACAAACATAATCACAGCCGAAATGCCCACTCGGCTTATCGTATTGGCAAAAGAAGGAATTACAAAATCTTAGTGCACAAGAGCTGAAAAAGACGAACATGACATGGGTTCCCAAGAGGAGCAGTCAAAATAAAAATGATGTGCAACCTTCTATTTTTACAAAAGTGAAGAAAGAGAAGGATGGAAGCAACAAACAATTAAGCCGAAGATGTGCATCACAACATCAAAATCTTCGGTTAGCACATCATCCATTTTCTTCAACCATGCCATTGATGCCTTTGCCATGGAATTCATTCCTAGGTATGATCAATTACCCTCCATGGATTTATTTTGATCCATGGATGCAACATAATTTTCCATATCATGAGAGGGTATTACCAAATCACTATACATTTGGTTAGTTACATTTTTGTTGCTAATACAAAGGGGCCGAAATATTTTATTACTATTTCATTTGTTTATTTCGGTTATTCATGCTTTGGTGGGTGAATTCTACATGGACCTCATGGTAATGGCCGATATTTATCTATCGCCCTAAGAATATATCTAAGAATGGCCGGTGTGGTATTCTAACATTGTCCTTAGTTTGAGTAGAGTTTGAGATAAGTGCTTGCATAGAAATTTGTCAAATTGATGCCATTGAAGATATTATGCATAGACCAATTCACCAAAACTGCAAAGTGGACTTACGTTTTGATTGGGTGTGCTTTGGCTTATTAGTTTTCAGAATTTACGTAAAACCAAATCATGGTTGATTTTATTATTGAGCATCATATTGACATCATGCATAATACTGATTTTAGCTTTATCTCTCTAGTACCATTGTGATTATATATTGATGGTTAAATTTGTAGCAATGGCCAAGGTGTTGGTGTTGTTTATATATCTCCTTATGGTGCTATTCTGTGAAGCCTCATGCCGCTTAAAATATTTATGCACAAATGATCAAAGCCGAATATGCATTGTTATTCGGATTGGAGCTTTTCCTTGCTATAGGTGATGTACATACTGAGGCTTTCCGTGATTCGTTATTAGTATAGTGCAACAAATATCCAAGGGTTATCAATGTTTTCACGAATCACTTTTAGTTTATCTTGAGGTATGTCTAGACGTAAAATTTACCTTGGGTTGTTTTAATATTCGTCATATATCTAGACATGACAATTGAAGAGCAAATGAGTTGGCACAACAAGCATCCGGCTACTATGTTGATCATAGTGTGTATTGCATATATCTATCAATAGCCCATGCTTATTCTCGCCAACGTAGGTAAGGCCGAATTGGAGCTCATCACTTCGGCCACTAATGAAACTTTTATGCAGGAGAAGCAAGGATTGGAAGAAGTTCATTCGTGATTATCTGCAAAATCCTAGAAAAAGGGTAAATAATATGGTTCAGATGATGGCTTTGAGATACATATCTGTGGAACTTTATCACCGGATTGTTATAGAAGTCGAGAAGTTTTCACCCAAGTTTGCATCAAGAGGTTCAAACAAGCAATGGCCATTATATACTTATCGCCCTAAGAACATGCAAATGGCCGATGGAGTGTTGACATCGTCCTTAGAACAAATACATTGCAAATTATTTTTCAGCACGCAAGTTTTGCCCAAAAACAGGGGGGCATGTGTTGACACCAGATTTTGGCTTGGTAAAAAATATAATTAATAAAGCATCAAATGGAAAAGTGCTCAAAGTAAGAAAGTTCCGTATCGTCAAAAGGAGAAACTTTCATATTTGGGACATAGCCATCCGATCTCATCTCTAAGGCCGAAGTTCTGTTCGAAGTACTGAGATTTTGTATCCAGAATACTGTTCGGCTAATTACGCCCCCAAGACGGTCTCATATGGAAAATTGATCTACACGAGTTGTCTTCGTCTCGTCGAAACGATCGATTTTGAGATAAAAATCGTCTCAATCTGAATTCGTATGCAAAAGTTAGAGTTATCGGAATACAGCCCTGTCACGAGGCGAAATATGGCGTGCCCCACCAGACACATGTCTGATGGGTTGCGCGAGCAATCGGATATTTTGCGCGACCATTTTGGCCCAGAAGATGGCTTCGAATCGAAAAACGTTCAACATGAAAATTGTTCGACTCGCCGAAACGAGTAAATATGCTTTTGGGCGCATTTTCATCCGAGGTCGTTTACTACCACAAAAAAGACCCGCAAGGTGCAGCCAGTTTTAAACTGAACAGTTTTGGAAAGTTCGGACAAAACCAATCTGAATTTGACTAGGGTTTTGGACGTGAATCCAAGCCTTTTCCTTGCACGGGAAGTCCAGCCGCCTCTTATATACCTAAGGGGTGACGGCTGATTGAACAACACACAATTGAACAAATCTATGTACCACTTTTACCTTTACCTTTATCTCTCTCTCTTGTTCTTCTTCTTCCTCATTCTTCGTTCGTTCTTCTTGTTGCAGGGCGGCGAACCTCGAGGCCCTAGGGGCGGTCAGGCCGACCTAGGGCAGCCCATAGCCACCTAGCGTCTTGACGGGGTCCCTCCCGGGCGCGTGGGGTTTCGGGTCTCCAAAAGCGCCCGCCGGATTGTCTTGCGTACCGCGCTTTCGGTGGGTCTCCTTCGACGTGAGCTGCGGTGCATCACCCCCGGCGTCGAGGGTATCCGGTGACGTGTTCGTGTGCGAAAGGAAATCATCATCTCTACCCGCAACGTAGATTGTAGGGAAAGGAAATAGGTGACGTGACAACCTAGGGGGATACCATGGATCAATTTCAGGTGGACTGGAGGTGACAACATACCGTGGCTCTGTTTTCATCATATTTGTCACGGCCATCACGGAAGTGCCTATGGTGTTTTGGACCCATTGATTGATGGCATCACATACTGCATGTCATGGACCCATAGCTTTCGATTCCGATTTCACTTTAGCTACATTTCAGTCAACTGACTTTTCATTTTGTGGTCAATCAATTTTCTGTTTGTTGGATGTGACTCGAGATCTATGCTGTTATCATGTTTTTTGTTTATTCTGTTGTTGGGTTGGGCTGTGTGAAATCGATTGACCCCTATTTTGGGTCAGTCGAATTGCTTCTTGGGCTTGTTTTCTTCTTCTGGGTTGCATTTTCCTTTTTTCCTTTTCTTTATTGGTTATTTTTTGTTTTGTGGGTTTTACATGCAAATACTATATAATATGTGTCAAAATTTTATGATTATTTTTGCATATTACGATAAAGTGCAATTTCGGCGTAAAGTTTTGTGCAAGTTTTTTTTATTTCTGTCTTCTTAAAGGAAATACCAACACCACTAATTCATTCCTTCTCAGAAAAAAAATCATTATTTTGATATTGTTTGTCTTTACTTCATTTTCATTCTACTTTAAGGTTAATACCAATGCCACTATTCATTTGTTCTTCGATTTTGTTTTTGCAAAAGTTCCACTTTTATATGCTTATTCTTGCATATTTTTAAAAAGCGCAATTTTTATGTATATTTCGCGCAAATTTTGTCAGTTTTTGTTTTAGATTCTTTTTCCCATTTTCTTTGTTCTTAAATGGTAATACCAATGCCAACTATTCATTCTTTCTTTTGTGGGTATTTTTGCTTTATCTTTTTATTCCAGTTTTCTGTTTCTATGCGTTTTTCCTTTTCCTTTTTTCTTTCCTTTTATTGGTTATTTTTTGTTTTTGTGGGTTTTAGCTTTAGTTTTTTGTTTTTCTTTGTTGAGTTTTTTCTTTTTTCTTTATGCGTTTTTTTGGATGTTGAGTGTGTGTAAATATATGCACACAAGTACTACATGTATACATTATATTAGAGTATGGAAATTTCACTACTTATGTTTCCTCTTACATATTATAACAGTGCAATTTTTGTACTAACTCTGAACGAATTTCAGTTTTAAGTTTTTACTTCACTTTCTCCTTTTTAAGGGTAATACCATGACACTAATTCATTCCTTCTTTGAAACTTATTTTTTATGTAAATTCTACTAGTATATGTTTGTTCTTGCATAGCTATAAAAAGTGCAATTATGTGTAAATTATGTGCAATTTTATCATGATTTATTTTTTCATTCCTTTCTTCCCAAAGGGTGGTACCAATGACACTACTTCATTCTTTTTTAGGAAGTGTTATATTTTTATGTGTTTAAATAAGAATACACGCAGGTACTATACAACATGTGTGTAAATTATAGTAGAGTGCGAAATTGCAATATTATATGTTCGTTGTTCACATATTACTAAAAGTGCAATTTCAGTGCAAACTTGTGTGTAATTTTTTTCTCTTTTTCTTTTTTTCTTAAAGGGGTTCATTATTCCCAGGAAAACTTTATTATTTTGATTTAGTTTTAGTTTTTTATTTTCTTTCTTCTTAAAGGGTTTCATTCTTCCATAGAAAACTTTATTATTTTGATTTTGATTTTATTTTTTGTTTTATTTGATTTTCTTTCTTTAGAGGCAACGACGATATCATTCCACTATTATATGATTTTGTTTTTGTTTTTAGGGTCCGAGCCAGGATGTAAAAAACTAGGCGCCTATCAAATAATTGCCCTCATAACATGGATAAACACTCAGTCATTTTAATGGAAATGTGTGTGTGGTTCATACCATTGTCTAAAAATTGCATTATTATATGCTTAATTTTGCATATTATGAAACAGTTCAATTTCTATGCCAGTCGTGTGCAATTTCCTATCATTGTTTGTTTTATGTGTTTATACATTTTCTTTCTTCTTTTATGTAATACCAGTGTCCTTAATTCATTATTTCTTAGAAAAAAATCTGTTTTTTTTTCAGTTTTGTATTAGCTATGGTTTTAGTTTTTGTTTAGCGATTGTGGTCAACTTGGTGTAATCTCAGCTGGAAGTATGTATTACTCCCTCCGTTCCTAAATATAAGTCTTTTTAGACATTTCAAATGAAATACAGCATATGGATGTATATAGACATATTTTAGAGTGTAGATTCACTCATTTTGCTTTGTATATAGTCACTTGTTAGAATATCTAAAAAGACTTACATTTGGGAACGGAGGGAGTAGTATGTATGTATAACATCTCATACCATACACCAATCAGTGCTGGATCTAATCATGTCTCGTCATAGCACAACTTGCTTATGATACAATACTCAGGGATTAAAGTATTCCACGACGCAGCGTTACTGTTAGTTGGTGAAAGGAGCAGCATGCACCGGGCGATACATACACAACATATCTTGTGCATGATAGAAAATCATTTCTGTTTCTTCAAGCAATCCCAAAGTCGCGTCTACAGTACAGAGGCAGGTGCAGCTCAAGGAGACCACGGCTTAGCAACCAGATGCAGCGTGGCCTTGAGGCGGACGGACAGCCCATACAGCTCGCTCATGTCCAGCTTCGACGCCCCGGCCGCCGCCGGCGGCAGCTCCCAGTCGAAATGGTACAGCAGGCTGGCGAGCGCCAGGTCGATCGACGGCACGGCGAACCCGACACCGGGGCAGCCCCTCCTTCCGGCGCCGAACGGCACGAACCTGAAGTCCTGCCCCAGCACGTACTCGGCCGGGCCATCCGCGAACCTCGCCGGGACGAACTCCTCGGCGCGCTCCCACGTCGCCGGGTCGCGGCCGATGGCCCACGCGTTCACCACCACGCGGATCCGCGCCGGGACGCGGTAGCCCAGCAGCTCCGTATCCTCGAGCGTCTCCCGGGGTAGGAGGAGCGGCAGAGGCGCGTGCAGCCGTAGTGTCTCCCTGATCACGGCCCTCAGGTAGCTCATCTCCTCGAGGTGGTCCTCGGTGACGTGGCCGGCGCCATTGACGGCCGCGCGGATCTCGTCCTGGAGCTTGTGCATCTCGGATGGGTTGTTGATGAGCTCCGCCACGGCCCATGTCAGAGTCGTGTAGGTCGTGTCGGTGGCCGCGGCGAACATGTCCTGTTTTATCAACCGTATAGAAAAGGCATAGGGTTACATTTCATTTCATTGATCTGATGATGAAGATAAATAGTTGTTGGTAGTGCCAACGTTACGTGCCAGGATAATGGCCTTGATGCCGACCGTGTCGAACCGGACCCCTCCGGTGTCTTCTCCGTCTTCGCTGACGTCCAGCAGCACGTCCACGAAGTCCCGGTGATCGTCTTCGCCGTCGCCAACAAGCCGTCGTCCTCCGCTGAGACGCCGCTGGCGGTGGTCCGAGATGACCCGCTCGAGCAGCCTGTCCATCACCTTGCGCGCCCGTGCCACCTTGGCGTCCAGCCCCATGAGCGTATCCACCCACGCGAGCCACGGGACGAACTCCCCCACCGTGGCCGTCCCCAGCAGCTCCTCGAACTCAGCGAACACCTCCGTCAGGTCGTCGTCGATCCCGTACCCGCCATCGTCCCCGAACGCGGCCCGCGAGATCACGGCGCTGGTGTAGGATATGAGCTCGTCGGTCAGGTTCACGACGTTATCCTCGGGCCGCGAGCAGCAGGCAGCGCGCCGGACTTGGTCGACCAGGGCGCCGGCCTCCTGCTCCCGGACGCGGCGGAAGGAGGCCACGCGGCGGGCGCTGAGGAGGTGGAGCACGCACACGCGGCGCGCCTGCCGCCAGTACTGGCCGTAGGGGGCGAAGGCCATGTCGCGGCCGTACAGGAGGCGCTCCGCCATGCGCACCGCGGGGCGGCTCGCGAAGGCCAGATCGTGGGTCTTCATGACCTCCAGCGCCGCGTCCGCCGAGGAGGCCACGACGGTGGGCACGCCGCCGAGGCGCAGGAGCATGACGGGGCCGTGCGCCTCGGCCAGAGACCGGAGCTTCCTGTGCGGCAGGGAACCGAGAAGAGGGAGGTGGCCGAGGACGGGAAGGCCCCGCGGCGACGGAGGCAGACGGGCGCCGCCATTGCGGCGGGATGGACGAGGCTTCTTGGCGAAGAGGAGGAGGAAAGAGACGAAGATCGGCAGAAGCAGGGTGAGGAAGAGCAGTGGTGAGTGCAACAATGCAAAAGGCGACGAAGCGTCCATGTCTATATCGCAATGCGACGCAAGTACAGTGCGCTCTGCTCATGTTTATATACTGTTAAGTTGATGTGCGTATCTCTCTTTCTTTCTTGTGTCACGTCTTGCATCTTTTCAACTTACGTGATGTGGATGTGTTCTAATTTGGATGTGCAATCACAATAGGATTCACTCTTCGGTGGCCGTCCATTTGTGCTTGTCCACTGAGTTCACTCTAACCTTATCGCTTCAGACGATCCATCCCTTTCATAATCTCTATCTAAAATACGGAAAATGAATCACAAAGAAAAAAAATCTCTAAAGGCCAAGAATGGAGAGAAAACGGTGAGTTTGCATAAATGTAAGAAATCATCTCTACCCGCAGTAGATCGTAGGGAAAAGAAACCGTGGCTCTGTTAGTGACAACATATTGTTAAAAATACTGTGGCTCTGTTTCCATCATATGTACTGCCGCAGCCATCAGAAATGCCTATGGTATTTTAGAGTCATAGATCAATGGCATCACATAGCTTCGATTTCGATTTCAACACGCCATGCGGATGAGGCACGCCACCACACACACATCTATGGGGGGAAGAGATTTGGATGGTTGCCATCGAACAACAAGGACACAACTTCTTCCTCAACTCCGATCGTCATCCGGGCAAAATGCACACTAAAATGTTGGTGAACCATGACAACATTCAGACGAAGCCACATCCAACCCCAAGGGCCAGCCTCCCTACAAACAGACTACTCGCTATCCGACAACCTGTTCACCCTAGACGGTAGAAATCCATCTGTGTGCAGGAGCCTTGCCATCCTCTTTTTTTCGAAAAGGGGGTCAGGCCCCGGCCTCTGCATCAGAACGATGCATACGGCCATATTATTGATAAGCAAAAGGTTCAACAAAAGTCTTCAGGTCTCAAAAGTAAAGAGGCTCACAAAGAGCAAAAGCAACATGACAGAATAGCCACAACCGGCAGGCAAAAAGATAAGATAGAAAACTAAACACCTATCATATTACATGACCGCCATCCAAACCGGTTGAAGATATCCCGAGCTACCGTCTCCCATCAGATAGATCCAGTAACCAAACGCTCCCTGGCCTCCGTCGGAGTGAGTAACGACCACATACGGATGAGTGTAGTGGCCCGGAAGATAACCTGCAAGAAATGAATATTTGTTGTTCTGTTAAAAACCAAATCGTTTCTGCAGTTCCAGACTGCTCATAATAAAGCACATACTCCTACACGGATATGTCTCGCTGTTTCGGAATCTAACCCATCTAACCACGTCCCAAATAACGTGTTGATGGTATTCGGAGGAGTAATATTAAAAGCTAAGTGGACTGTCCGCCACAAATTTTTTGCCAAGGGGCAGTCAAGAAAGAGGTGTTTGATGGATTCGTCCCTATCACATAAACTACATCTTGTAGATCCTGTCCAATTGCGTTTTGCCAAAATGTCCTTAGTTAGAATAACTTATTTATGGATAAACCACATAAACACTTTGATTTTTAAAGGCACTTTGACTTTCCAAACATGTTTCGAATGAGGAATAGAGCTAGAGTTGATGACATCCAAATACATGGATTTAACAGAAAACTCTCCATTCTTTGTTAGCTTCCAGCGCAACTGATCGGGCTGTTGAGAAAGGTGGACATCCATCAATCTTCTCACAAGATGGATCCAAGCTTCCCAACGATTTCCCACAAGCGTCCTCCTGAATTGAATATTCAGAGGATTGGACTGTAATACTGTTGCAACATAAGCTTCTCTTCGCTGCATAATATTATAGAGAGAAGGATATTGGAGTGCAAGGGGCGTCTCCCCTAGCCATGTGTCCTCCCAGAACCTCGTGGTAATACCATTTCCAACTACAAATTTCGTCCTGTTGAAAAAGACTGATTTCACTCTCATCAGTCCTTTCCAAAAAGGCGAGTCAGTCGGCCTCACCATCGCCTGGGATAGTGTTTTGGAATGAAGGTACTTGTTCCGCGAAATATGGGCCCACGTGGCATCCGTCTCCACAGATAGCTTATACAGCCACTTGCTGAGTAGACATCTGTTCTTCACCTCTAAGTTTTCAATGCCGAGACCCCCTTGGTCTTTCGGTCTACAAATGATATCCCATTTAGTGAGTCTGTATTTTCGTTTTAAGTCATCACTCTGCCAGAAGAAGCGCGATCGATAAAAATCTACCCTTTTCCGGACTCCAACTGGTACCTCAAAAAAGGACAAGAGAAACATAGGCATACTCGTGAGTACCGAATTAATGAGAATTAGTCGGCCTCCGTATGACATCAGCTTGCCCTTCCAGCAGCTTAGTTTTTTTTCAAATCGATCCTCAATGCACTTCCATTCTTTGTTAGAAAGCTTGCGATGGTGGATTGGTATACCCAAATACGTGAAGGGTAAAGACCCCAATTCGCACCCGAACAATTGTTTGTAAGCTTCTTGTTCATCTTTAGCTCTTCCAAAGCAGAACAATTCACTTTTATGAAAGTTAATCTTTAACCCCGATAATTGTTCGAACAGACATAACACAAGCTTCATGTTCCTTGCTTTTGCCAAATCATGCTCCATGAAGATGATAGTATCATCAGCGTACTGTAGGATCGACACTCCGCCATCCACTAAATGCGGAACGAGGCCACCTACCTGGCCGTCATCCTTGGCCCTTACTATTAGGATTGTCAACATGTCGACCACTATGTTGAAAAGAATCGGTGACATCGGGTCACCTTGCCTCAGGCCCTTGTGTGTCTGGAAGTAATGACCTATGTCATCATTCACTTTGATTCCAACACTCCCTTTTTGCGTGAAAGAGTCTACCTGGTTTCTCCAGGCCTGATCGAATCCTTTCATACGCAAGGCCTGCTGAAGGAATGGCCATTTTACCTTATCGTACGTTTTTTCAAAATCCACTTTGAAAACCACCCCATCGAGTTTTTTCGTGTGGATTTCATGGAGCATTTCATGCAAGACCACAACCCCTTCTAAGATGTTTCTGTCCGGCATGAAAGCAGTTTGGGAAGGCTGCACCACAGTATGCGCAATCTGCGTAAGCCTATTAGTCCCAACCTTGGTGAAAATTTTAAAGCTGACATTAAGAAGACAGATTGGCCTGAACTGTTCAATCCGCACGGCCTCCGTTTTCTTAGGAAGCAAAGTAATTGTTCCGTAATTCAAGTGAAACAGCTGCAACTGTCCACAGAATAAATCATGGAACATCGGGAGCAAGTCACCCTTAATAATGTGCCAGCACTTCTTATAAAACTCCGCCGGAAAACCATCCGGCCCTGCAGCTTTATTATTCTTCATTTGTGATATTGCCTCAAACACCTCTTTCTCCGAAAATGGGGCGGTCAAAATGTCGTTCTCATCCGCAGCAAGCTGAGGCACATCCTCAACCCTTGACTCATCCAAGGATACGAAGTTATCCTCTGGAGGCCCAAACAGCTGCTTATAGTAGTTGGTGATGTATAATTTTAAATTTTCCTGTCCTAAAATCGTCCCCTCATCTTGCTCGAGCTGAAAAATTCTCTTCTTTCGATGTTTGCCAATCGCAATCATGTGAAAGAATTGAGTGTTATCATCCCCTTGGACGATTTTGCGAACTTTAGCTCGCAGTGCCCACTTCAATTCCTCCTCTCGAAGAAGTTCTTTCAGTCGCATCTCCGCCTCCACTTTAGATTCCAACTCCCTGGTATCTAGAATGGAGGACTCGGCCTTTAAATATACGGATTGAATAAGTAAAAGAAGCCTTTCCTTTTCAACCTTATATATCCCACTTAAATGTTTGGCCCATCCACGTAAGAATCGCCTTAGGTGCCTTATCTTGTTTTGCCATCTCTCAACATTGGACCTCCCTCCCGAATCCTTAGCCCATTCTCTGGCTATCAAATCCAGGAATCCTTCTCTTTCAAACCACGCTAGTTCGAAAGAAAAAGTGTTCTTGTTTCCCAGATGCGTTGCCTCTCCAGAGTCAACAAGCAATGGTGTATGGTCGGAGATCGCGCGGGATAACGCATGGACCGTTACCAGGGAAAACTTCTGTTCCCATTCGACGCTAGCGAGGACACGATCCAATTTCTCAAACGTCGGGGTTGGTAATGAATTGGCCCAAGTGAATTTTCTACCGGACAGCTCTATCTCTCTAAGATCCAAGCTTTCGATGATAGTATTAAACATAAACGACCATCTGCCGTCAAAGTTATCATTGTTTTTTTCATCCCGTCTTCGAATAATGTTAAAATCGCCCCCAACCAGAATTGGGAGCTGCTCGCTACCACAAATACGGACTAGATCCGCCAAAAAATCTGGTTTGAGTTCAGGCTGCGCGGCATCATACACCACCACCAAGGCCCAATTAAACCCATCGGCCTTCGATCTGACCCGAAACTTAACCGCAAAATCACCCATAACCACATTCCGGACTTCCAATGTATCGCACTTGACCCCAAGTAAAATCCCACCGGATCTCCCTCTTGGAGGCAGGCAGTGCCAATCGAAATCAACACCTCCCGATAAAGTACTAAGAAACTGGGGAGTAAAGTTGTCCCTTCTAGACTCAGAAAGGGCGATAAAATCCAACTTGTGTTCTATAGAAGCATCAGCTAGAAACCTTCTCTTAGCCAAGTCCTTAAGACCTCTGCTATTCCAAAAGATTCCTTTCATATTTCATCATGAAATTTTTTAGTGGTTCGGATCCTAGCACTTCTACGCACAGCCGAAGCCGGATAAATCTTTCGTTTCCATTTGCGTTTAGGCTTGTTTTGATCCTCAACTCGGTCCTCACAACCGAGTTCAGTGGACCTAACCACCTGAGAATCTGTAAGAATAGAATCCCTCGGGGAGATAGAACAGTCATCTTCCTCGGTGTCAGGAAGTGAGGGTGCAAGATCCGCACAAAAGCTATCAAGTACCCGACCTCCCAACGCATCTATTTCCGAATCATTCATGGGTTTAACAGCCGCTAAGTTCTGAATCATTTCTAAGGCACGCTCCGCTTCGAGATCCAGGATATCATTAACGGATTTAGAAATTTCACTACCATTACTACCTAGTGAAACACCCAACTGATTTGCATTATGAATAATCTCATCGCTAGAAAAAATGCAGAATGGAATTGGAGGTGTTGACTGACATACCCGTAGTGACCTCAATATCACGAAGCTTGGCCGCCCGCATGGCGCACCTTAGCTGCGTGTCATCAACATCCGGCTGATCCTGGAGGCGACAGCTCATCCGTCGACCTTCGGACACAGGATCCGGAATCCCTCCAAAAGCGATGATCTCGTCCCGCGTGGCTCCGTTCGGGGTAAGGCCACCTGCCCTACCCCCAACAGGGCTAGACTGAGCTGAAACAACCGGGGTGCTGCCACGTGCCGACGCCTGAACCGGTGAAGCTCCTCCAGCTGCCACCATCACAGGGCCCAGCGCGCCCAGCCAAGCCGTCCCAGATCCAGGTGTCGTGGCAGGGCCCTCCCCCTCCAGGGGCGCCGTGGGGGAGGTAGGGGCGGAGGCCACCTGCCCACGCCTCCCTCCCGGCCCGGCAGCAACCCCGACGCACGGCACGACCTCAGCCGCACAGGGTGTCGCCGGGCTCCGCGTCTTCTGCGAAGCACCACACTGAAGGCGAGTGGCGGGAGAACCAGGGGCCGCCTGCCCATCATCCTCCCCACCCTCGACTTGACCGAGCACAGTCGCGGTAGCCGCAGAAATAGAAGCGCACTCCGCAAAGGTCACCACTGGACCAGAAACATCCGAGCAACCACCAACAGATGTGCCATGAGCCTCAAAATCAAGCGAGGGAAGCGAGTGTTCAAACAGATCATCACACTCCACCCGATCACTCCACAGTCTAGGAGGAGCCGAAGCGGGCTCAAACGAGCCAAATCTCAACGAGTTCATAGGCGCCGAAGTAGGTGTGGGGGTCCCCTTCCCGGGCGCCACTGAAGTGTGGTTTGAACCCGGGGCGGTGGTCATATCTCGTCCACGATCATCCTCGCTCAGCTCCTTGTTGCCCGAGCCGTCATCCTTATCGAGCATATCAACATCATTCCCAGCCAAAGCCTCAGTGAATAAATCAGTGTCCTCGAATTCAATCTCGAGATTGTAGATCATGCCGGCATGCATCCACTTGACCACATCCGGTACGAACTCGATGTCCAGAACACTCACTAGCAACCTCGCCACCCCGTTTTCTCGGGTAAAGGCCATGTCCACCCGCTCGGTCTTCCCAACAAGATTCCCCAAGCTAGCCGCGACCCGAACATCATTCAGAGGCTTGGACGGTGCCCCCGAGAACCGTAACCAAACCTGAGTAAGGGACTTTCCCTTTGGCTCGACCTTCTTCCACTCATGAAACTCAAGGATACACTCAGTGCCAGGGACTCTGCACAACCCAAAACTCAGAAGCCTCTGCAAGTCCTCTGTAGTTGGAAACTCAACCTTATACACGTTGGCCTCGAGTCTAGTAAGCTCCCACTGAAAGTTACCTGGAGCCAGCTCATTCAGTCTCTGTAGGATCTGTGCCTCAGACAAGACCCCTTTTGTCACTTTGACCACCCCCGTGGTCGCGCTCTGTGGCGCCTCTGGGATCTCCCTCGCACTAGGGGACCCAAAGAACATCAACTCAGCGCAGCACACTCCATATATGGTAACTCCCAGCATCGGTTCACGCAACAACGGGCATTCCCCCGTCTCATGCACCGGTTTGAGGCAAGTGTCACAAAGCTCAGTAGCGCACTCTGCAATAAAGTGCCCCTGCTCACCACAGCGATAACACAGCATCTTCTCCTTCTTCCGGGCCCACTTGGTAGCTCTATCACCATCTGGTTTCTCGGCCCCTCTGACAGTACCTGCCGCACTGGGCTCCGCCTCTGGCATCGCCGCAGTTGCCAGCGCCGTCACCGCGGCCATGACCTGACCGGACAACGCTGGCGTTTGCACAGTCGCCACCACGTCCGCAGAGCTCGTCGGCTCCGTGACATCGGTAACAGTAGCGGTAGGCGGTGGAGGCTGACGATGGCGGTTCCTGCCTCCGCGACCACCACGATGACCACGGTAGCCACCTCGCTGCCGGTAGTCCGGGCCAGAAGCCCCCTCGACGAAGCCTCCCGGAGGGCTGTAAAACGGGCGTTCCGTCGTCCCGTCACTCTGCCACGCGTAACCGCGTCCGCCGCCCGCCGCCGACGAACCGCGATGTTGGCCTTCACCATACGCGTCATACCCGTCGTCACCCCATTGGCCACGGGGGGGACCACGGCCACCATACGTTGCCTCCCAGCCTCGGTTCGCCGGGAAGCAGTGCTGGCCCGAGCTGCCGCCACCCCTATGCGCCGGCGGCGCCGCCCTGGCCGCGGGTGGCTGCCCCGCGTTCTGCAGCGGGGGAGCGGGTACATGCTGAGCCTGCCCCGCCCGGCTCTGCCATCCTCTAGCTTAGTCTTTTTTGGGCCACTTGACTAAGAACCTTGCTAGCCGATGGAGATGCTCCATTCAAGACAACATCATAGCGGTGCTTCTATAGCGTCCACGCCACAAGGGCCACGGCGTCCAAGTATGATGCGGACATGCACATATCAAACGCATCAACAGATGACTATGTGGCAGTATGGGAGGACAAGCTGAGAGAGCTAAACAAAATACACCTTAGTCGTGGAAAGGATGACAAGTTACGTGTGCTTTGTGGTTCGAGGATTGCTAAGACAGCAGATTATGTACCTAGCTATGCTGTATATGCGAGGCGACTAGAACATAAGCAAAGCGACCGGCAAGTAAATAATATTAGAAGAAAGATCCGCTCTAGAGACCGACCGACAAAACCACCTAAGAAGACAAATCAAATATGGAGGAAGAAGCCAGCCCGTGCAAGCATCGAGGAACCAAAGCCAGAAGAAATAATGCCCAGGTTTCGAACGCCTCCATGCTGGATTTTTATTGGATCCATTCCAATACGTATAGATTTAGGTACTTAAAAGTTAAGTCTAGCTAGAACCAACGTGAATATTTGATGGAGTCCAGATCTTGTGCGTTCAGTTTTGGTTTCGTGAGAGAATCTAGGAGATCAACGTGGCCGAATCATTTAGAATAAAATCCTTGATTAGTTTAGATAGGAAAGGAGAGTCCGTGTCAATTTGGATTATTTAGGTGTTTCATGTAATGTGTGCGTAGCCTATATAATAGGCTGGCTACGGCCAATGTAAGGGAGTTTGGAGTTTATTCTTGAGTTATGAACAACACAATAAAACGTTCAGGTTTTGGGCGACCATATCCTGTGTATCGTCTCTGATTTTTCCATCATGGAAATTTGCTAGCAACGGAGGGTTGATCATCACATCGACGCCTACGTGCTGATCCAAGGGGATCATTATTTTTGTTCATGTATTTTTGTACGCGGGTGAAAATTATTTTTGGAGGTTGCGAGGAGGAACAGGGGGACGGACTGTTAATCAAGCATCGTCGTGAAAGATCGGGCCAAATCAGCGGCGCGTCCGAGGTCGTGCCCTTATCAAAGTATCTCTCGAAAGCCTTTGACCCGGATCAATCAAAGTAGGCCAGTCACTAGGTCGGAATCATGGTTGGGCATCCATTGAGGCCTTCCCTAGTGGTCGAGAATGTCCGCCCACACCTGTCTTGCAAGCACGCATCCAAGGAGCAGGTGATGGATTGTCTCTGATGCCTGCTCACAAAAAGGGCATCCCACCGGATGCGTTAGGCCTCACCTTTCTAATCTATCTATCGTCTAGCATCGGTTTCTCATCACAAGTTGTGTGAACATCTTGCACATGGGCAGTGCTTGGGAATGCCAACAATGTCGACGTTCTCCACCCGACCAGCAAAGGGCACCCGGTAGGTGGAGAGAGCGGAGAAGTGGGTGTCGCTCTCCCATGCCCAAATTAGAGCGTCCTCAATGCCCTGAAGAAGTTTCACCTCGGTCAAGCTGATCCACCAGCCAAATGAATTCATTGAGCGCCTATCATCTCTACTCCTAATGTCTGAGTTGGTAGTCTCGCCTCATCCACCACATCCCACCACTTCTATGTTTCGCCCGCGACTGTATTTTCACGCTCACCTTTCACAGCGGCCAAGTTGGGCCGGCCCATTAACTCAGGCACACCCTGGACCCCGGATCCTCACGCCGCCGTCCTCTCCTTCGCTCCGACCCCCATCTCTCGCTCGCTCTCCCACAGTTCCTTTATCTCTAGACAACTAGGGTTGTGCGTCGCCGCCGTCTTCTTGGTCGACGCCGTCTTCCTGGTCGATGATGACCTACCGCGTCTTCGTTGGCCGCACCCATCCCCGCCTCCCAATCTCTCCAAAGGAGCTCGGCCCTGCCGCCCTCACCTTCCACTGGAGCTCAGCCACAATGACCGGCCACCGCAGGACACTGGCCTATCCCGCGCCGCCGCCAGCCGTCTGGACGCTGCGCTGGAGCCTTTCGCGGTCGCTGGGAGCCGGGGCACGTTTCTCCACAACACTGTGATCCAGGGCTTTGCCGACCCGGGCCTCCCGGGGGGCGCTCTGGCCGCCTACCACGGCATGCTGGACGCTGAGAGGGTGTTCGACGGAATGACGGTCAGGGACATCATCACGTACAACTCCATGGTGGATGGGTACGTGTGGCTCTCGGGGCGATGGCCCTGTACTGCTTTTGGGTGATGCACGAGTTGCAGCATGCCAAAGTTGGGATTATTCGCCGCCCTTGACGCTTGCTTCCTGGAATAGGCATTGATGCAAGGGCATTGGCTGGAACGAGACGTCAATGTCGGCACCTCTCTTCTTGACATGTACTACAAGTGTGGTGCGGTTGCTTCTAACAAAGGTGGCGAAGATGATTGAGGAGGTGGAGGGGACGCTCGGCATGCCGTCGGAGCATCTCCGATGCACTCCTTGAGCTGGATGATGACCTGCACAGGGACATCCATTCCAAGCTCAATATGCTCATCAGTTACATCGACAACCTCCCACCAGTGTGAAGGATCCCATTCCCTATTTCATCCAATCCAATCTTTATGGTAGTTCTAACATTTGTGTTCTAGGATTTTTTGATGAAACAGCATGGTACCCGAAGTGATGTGTGATTTTGATGAGTTGCTGGGGGTTCTCGTTCGTCAAGCTTTGGTAACAGGCATAGTGCGATGTACTAAACAATTTATAGCAGGGATAGTCACTCTGGATTATTCCGATTTGTCCATCGTCGAACTTATCCTCTCAAACTACATCAGTAGAAGTTTATCTCTGTTTTCCCTTTACCGCAGAACTTTATTTTTCTAGATACTTTTCTCTCTCTGCCTTAACTTAGGATCCTTATGATGCATACAAAGAGAGTCTATCAGTGAGATAATATTTAGCCACAAAACAACTTCCTCCTGCATGGAGATAGAAGCCAGGAAACTCAGGGTTCTGACCAATCGTATGATGCATTCAAGACATGGCCTTGCAAAAAGAACCAAAGGTGCGCTTTCTATCTAAAACTGAAATATATTTTTCCTTGGGTGAAATCTGTATAGTATTTTTGGTTACTCAACCATAGATGTTATGTTTGGTCTGTTTCAGATCCTGTCAGTTAGTTCAAGCAGCATGATTGTTTCTTACTCATGGTCTGTAAATTGTGGGACTATTGTTTATTTCTGTGACGTAGTAGAATGCAATTGGAATGTGAATCTAGACCAGGGAGTTACTGCCTTGATTTCCTGGGATTAAGAATTCAGACTACCCTTTTTTTCTTATCTGCAGGTGAAGAAGTTCGAGAAGAACAAGAAGGCCGACATGTCAGAGTTTAAGACGCAGTTGGACTCCATTGGGTTTAAGATAGTCGAGATCACTGTGGATGGCAATTAAATGTAAGACTATTGATCAATTCTTCTCCCCCTCCTGAAATCCTTCTTGCGAGCTTCTATGCTGCATCCCTGTACAACCAATTGTTTTATTGATTTGTGCTCTTGTTCATTTTTTAACTACGATTATGGTGTGGTGATCTAGAGCTATTTGGAAGAGCTCAGGAGCAAAGATGCTAGAGAGAGATCTGATGCAGCAAGAGACTCCTTCGTGTCTGACTTGCTTTAGATGCTAAGAAGAATGCAAACAAAGGGTCTGACAAAAAACAAATCCCATGAGATATCAAGGGACGACAAGAATGTTGGATTCTCGGAGATCTATGGAATCTCAAGGTAGTTATGGGTATGACGGTATTGTATATGCTTTGCTCTTGTACACAACTGAATTTAGTTACTCGCTTTATTACTTTCTAGGATTTGAGCTCGGACAGTACAGATGAGGAAACATCAGACCAATCGTATCCGTAAGTAATGCTTGTTCCCTCCATGTTCTGAACTTCTGATAGATGCAACATACTTCACTTCAAAGGACTCATTCCAAGAGATATGTTTACACAATTATTTATTTCTTAACTAAGTACAATGTACATGCTTTTTTGTTTAGTGAAATGCTTGAAGTGCTTTTTCTCATGCATATTTGTAGTTACTCTCGCTGGCGTCATGAGATCTTCCACCAATTATGCAATAGTTCAGACCTCCTACTACAACACCTGTAGCTACTGGCTGATGTGAAAGAACCACCTCAATCAAATCTTTTCTCTGCTGCATCAAACTGACGCATATAACAGTCAGCTATCATGCAGAACCACCTCTAGCCATCAAGGTAATTAAGGAGGCCCAGATCCATTGCTTATTTGTCCTTATTTTTGCGAATATGTACTTACTATTGCAGTGAATAAAAAAATTAAAAATGGATAAAAGGGGCTTGAGATTCTTTTTTGTGGCTTTGTGAATAACACAACTGCATGCTGATAAAAATGAATTAGATTTTTTCTTATCACGGATTTCTTTTATCTAATACAATACTATTTTAGAAAGCACCACAACTTCTACCTTGCACGTAAAAACAAGGCTTTTGGTGAAACTGTAAACAACTAAACTCTCATAACTTTTTCGCCTGCTTCTTTTTTGAGTTTTCAGTTATCCTTTATTTCCTTGCTTATGTCATCTCTTTGATATTTGTCTCTTTCTAAAATGAGAAACAAGGGCTTTATGTCCTTTTCCTTTGCCATTAATGGATTTCACACAACAATAATAGGAAATAGTTTCAGTGTTATCAACTCTTTGTTGTTGCTTTTCAGAGAGTATTTTCCTCAGATGGTATTGTCTGACCCATGTTTTCTTTGTCATTGACAAATTGGTAAGCATTTTACATTTGAATGTCTGTTTTTTGTAGATCATGGTTACAATTTGCGGTTAAACTACAATTAGTTATTTTTTATTCAACTAAAAGTAAGACTATTTTTACTATGACATGAATGCGTATAGTTCAACTAAATTTGGCGCAGTACTTGAAATAGCTGATGTTCAAGTTGTCAGGTAGTATTGATTTTCCAGATGTATACGTCAAAGATTTTAAAATATTACTATATTCCATACCAAGTATATTGTTATGTATAGAAAGAATCATGAAACTAACTAGATGAGTTCCTGTGTCACTAATTTCTGAGCAGATTTCATTGTTCAGGTTCTGATTTTATTTGTTGAGCTATTTTAATTTCTTTTCATGCGAGCAATGAAAACACTTTATGACTGGTACTATGTAGAAACTTTAATCAGTTGGTTGTGGTGATTTGGATTTCTTCACTAAATTCTGATAGACTTCCATTTTGGGGGATGTCTGTCTTGATTCCATATGCTATTTTTTGTTACCGAACGGAAAATACAATGTCTTACTCTTGATATAAATAGACATGAGACTTATTGAGAATTTTATCTGCAACATGTGTTCTCATACTTTTCACATGAAATCTTGAAGGAAAGTAGAACCAAGGCTATGCGGATGGCAGTTGTGGCTCAGAGAAGAGAATAAGCGGGGGTGCGAGGGAGTGATGTGTTGGGGAACGTAGTAATAATTCAAAAAAATTCCTACGTGTCACCAAGATCAATCTAGGAGATGCTAGCAACGAGAGAGAGGGAGTGCATCTTCATACCCTTGAAGATCGCTAAGCGGAAGCGTTACAAGGACGCGGTTGATGGAGTCGTACTCGCGGCGATTCAAATCGCGGAAGATCCGATCCAAGCGCCGAACGGACGGCGCCTCCGCGTTCAACACATGTACAGCCCGGGGACGTCTCCTCCTTCTTGATCCAGCAAGGGAAGAGGAGAAGTTGAGGGAGAGCTCCGGCAGCACGACGGCGTGGTGGTGGAGGAGCTCGTGGTTCTCCGACAGGGCTTTGCCAAGCACTACGGAGGAGGAGGAGGTGTTGGAGAGGAGGGAGGGCTGCGCCAGGGATGGGGTGCGGCTGCCCTCCCACCCCCCCCCCTCTATTTATAGGGTGAAGGGGAGAGGGGGCCGGCCCCCTTAGATGCATCTAGAGGGGGGGCGGCGGCCAGGAGGGGGTAACTTGCCCCCCAAGCAAGGTGGGAGGCGCCCCCTCCCCTAGGGTTTCCAACCCTAGGCGCCTTGGGCCCTTTGGGGGGGGGGGCACCAGCCCACTAAGGGGCTGGTCCCCACCCATATTCAGCCCACTAGGCCCTCCGGGGCAGGTGGCCCCACTCGGTGGACCCCCGGACACCTTTCGGTGGTCCCGGTACAATACCGATAACCCCCGAAACCATTTCGGTGACTGAAACTAGACTTCCCATATATAAATCTTCACCTCCGGACCATTCCGGAACTCCTAGTGACGTCCGGGATCTCATCCGGGACTCCGAACAACCTTCGGTAACCACATACAATTTCCCATAACAACTCTAGCGTCACCGAACCTTAAGTGTGTAGACCCTACGGGTTCGGGAACCATGCAGACATGACCGAGACATCTCTCCGGTCAATAACCAACAGCGGGATCTGGATACCCATGTTGGATCCCACATGTTCCACGATGATCTCATCGGATGAACCACGATGTCGGGGATTCAATCAATCCCGTATACGATTCCCTTTGTCCATCGGTATGTTACTTGCCCGAGATTCGATCGTCGGTATCCCCATACCTTGTTCAATCTCGTTACCGGCAAGTCTCTTTACTCGTTCCGTAACGCATGATCCCGTGGCTAACTCCTTAGTCACATTGAGCTCATTATGATGATGCATTACCGAGTGGGCCCAGATATACCTCTCCGTCATACGGAGTGACAAATCCCAGTCTCGATTCGTGCCAACCCAACAGACACTTTCGGAGATACCTGTAGTGCACCTTTATGGTCACCCAGTTACGTTGTGACATTTGATACAACCAAAGCATTCCTACGGTATCCGGGAGTTGCACAATCTCATGGTCTAAGGAAATGATACTTGACATTAGAAAAGCTCTAGCAAACGAACTACACGATCTTGTGCTATGCTTAGGATTGGGTCTTGTCCATCACATCATTCTCCTAATGATGTGATCACGTTATCAACGACATCCAATGGCCATGGTCAGGAAACCACAACCATCTATTGATCAACGAGCTAGTCAACTAGAGGCTCACTAGGGACATGTTGTGATCTATGCATTCACACATGTATTACGGTTTCCGGTTAATACAATTATAGCATGAACAATAGACGATTACCATGAACAAGGAAATATAATAATAACCATTTTATTGCCTCTAGGGCATATTTCCAACAGTCTCCCACTTGCACTAGAGTCAATAATCTAGTTCACATTACCATGTGATTAACACCCAAAGAGTTCTGGGGTTTTATCATTTTTGCTTGTGAGAGAGGTTATAGTCAACGGGTCTGCAACATTCAGATCCGCTTGTACTTCGCAAATCTTTATGTCGAACTCTTTATCACCTCCATAACCAAGAAACATTTCCTTATTCCTCTAAGGATAATTTTGACCGCTGTTCAGTGAGCCACTCCTGGATCACTCTTGTACCCCCTTGCCAGACACGTGGCAAGGCACACATCAGGTGCGGTACACAGCATGGCATACCGTATAGAGCCCATGGTTGAGGCATAGGGGACGACCTTCGTCATTTTTCTTTCTTCTGCCGTGGTCGAGCTTTGAGTCTTACTCCACTTCACACCTTACAACTCAGGCAAGAACTCCTTCTTTGACTGATCCATTTTGAACTCCTTCAAAATCATGTCAAGGTATGTGCTCTGTGAAAGTCTTATCAAGCGTCTTGATCTATCTCTATAGATCTTGTCGCCCAATATGTAAGCAGTTTTACTCAGGTCTTCCTTTGAAAAACTCCTTTCAAACAACCCTTTATGCTTTCCAGAAATTCTACATCATTTCCGATCAAAAATATGTCATCCACATATACTTATCAGAAATGTTATAGTGCTCCCACTCACTTTCTTGTAAATAAAGTTTCTTGGAAACTTTGTATAAACCCAAAAGCTTTGATCACCTCATCAAAGCGTATATTCCAATTCCGAGATGCTTGCTCCAGTCCATAGAAGGATCGCTGGAGCTTGCATATCTTTTAGCATCCTTAGGATCGACAAAACCTTCTGGTTGTATCACATACAACCATTCCTCACGAAAACCGTCAAGGAAACTTTGTTTTGACATCCATCTGCCAGATTTCGTAATCTGAAAATGCAGCAACTGCTAGCATAATCCCAACAGACTTTAGCATCGCTACGAGTGAGAAAGTCTCATCATAGTCAACTCCTTGAACTTGTCGGAAACCCTTTGCGACAAGTCGAGCTATATAAATGGTGACATTACCATCAGCGTCTGTCTTCTTATTAAAGATCCATTTATTCTCAATGGCTTGCCGATCATCGGGCAAGTCCACCAAAGTCCATACTTTGTTCTCATACATGGATCCTATCTCGGATTTCATGGCTCCTAGCCATTTGTTGGAATCCGGGCCCACTATCGCTTCTCCATAGCTCGTAGGTTCATCGTTGTCCAACAACATGACCTCTAAGACATGGTTACCGTACCACTTAGGAGTAGTACGTATCCTTGTCGACCTACGAGGTTCGATAGTAACTTGATCCGAACCTTCATGATCACTATCATTAGCTTCCTCTTCAACTGACGTAGGTGTCACAGAAACATTTTTCTGCGCTTCACTACTCACTGGTTGAAGTAAAGGTTCAACAACCTCATCAAGTTCTATCTTCCTCCCACTCAATTCTTTCGAGAGAAACTCTTTCTCGGGAAAGGACCCGTTCTTAGTGACAAACACTTTTCCCTCAGATCTGAGATAGAAGGCATACCCAATCGTCTCCTTTGGGTATTCTATGAAGACGCATTTGTCCGCTTTGGTTTTGAGCTTATTAGGCTGAAGCCTTTTCACATAAGCGTCGCAGCCCCAAACCTTAAGAAACGACAACTTAGGTTTCTTGCCAAACCATAATTCATACGATGTCGTCTCAACGGATTTAGATGGTGCCCTATTTAAAGTGAATGTAGTTGTCTCTAATGCATAACCCCAAAACGATAGTGATATATCGGCAAGAGACATCATAGAACGCACCATATCCAATAAGGTACGATTACGACGTTCAGACACACCATTACACTATGGTGTTCCAGGCGGCGTCAGTTGTGAAACAATTCCACATTGTCTTAAGTGATTGCCAAACTCATAACTCAGATACTCCCCCATTTCGATCATATCGTAGGAATTTGATCTTCTTGTTACGATGATTCTCAACTTCACTCTGAAATTGCTTGAACTTTTCAGACGTTTCAGACTTATGCTTCATCAAGTAAATATACCCATATCTACTCAAATCATTGGTGAAGGTGAGAAAGTAATGATATCCACCGCGCGCGTCAACACTCATCGGGCCGCACACATCAGTATGTATGATTTCCAACAAGTTAATTGCCCGTTCCATTATTCCGGAAAACGGGGTTTTAGTCATCTTGCCCACGAGGCATGGTTCACATGTGTCAAGTGATTCAAAATCAAGTGACTCCAAAAGTCCATCAGCATGGAGTTTCTTCATGCGCTTTACACCAACATGACCTAAGCGGCAGCGCCACAAGAAAGTGGTATTATCATTATCAACTCTACATCTTTTGGCCTCAATGTTATGAACATGTGTATCACTACGATCGAGATTCAATAAACCATTCATCTTGGGTGCATGACCATAGAAGGTATTATTCATGTAAATAGAATAACCATTATTCTCTGATTTAAATGAACAATGGTATTGCAGTAAACATGATCTAATCATGTTCATGCTCAACGCAGACACCAAATAACATTTATCTAGGTTCAACACTAATCCCGAAGGTAGAGGGAGCGTGCGATGGTGATCACATCAACCTTGGAAACACTTCCAATACACATCGTCACCTCACCCTTAGCTAGTCTCCGTTTATTCCGTAGCTTTTGTTTCGAGTTACCAATATTAGCAACTGAACCAGTATCTAATACCCATGTGCTACTAGGAGTACTAGTAAGGTACACATCAATAACACGTATATCAAATATACTATTGTTGAAGTTGCCAGCCTTCTTATCTATTGGGGTAGTTCCACTACCAGTGACCGTTTCCCTTACAATAGAAGCACTTTGTCTCGGATTTAGGTTCAACCTTGGGTTTCTTCACTAGAGTGGCAACTGGCTTGCCATTCATGAAGTTTCCCTTCTTGCCCTTGCCCTTTTTGAAACCAGTGGTCTTGTTAACCATCAACACTTGATGCTCCTACTTGATTTCTACCTCCGCGGCCTACCGCGAACTGCTCCGGGATCATCTCCATCCCTTGCATGTTATAGTTCATCACGAAGTTCTAGTAGCTTGGTGATAGTGTCTGGAGAACTCTGTCAATCAGTATCTTATCTGGAAGATTAACTCCCACTCGATTCAAGCGATTATAGCACCCAGACATTCTGAGCACATGCTCACTGACTGAGCTATTCTCCTCCATCTTCTAGGCAAAGAACTTGTCAGAGGTCTCATACCTCTCAACACGGGCATGAGGCTAAAATACCAATTTTAACTCTTGGAACATCTCATATGTTCCATGGCGTTCGAAACACATTTGGAGCCCTGATTCTAAGCTGTAAAGCATGGCGCACTAAACTATCAAGTAGTCATCAGAACGTGTCTGCCAGATGTTCACAACATCCACGGACGACGCAGTGAGGGGTTGGCACACCGAGCGGTGCATCAAGGATATAAGCCTTCTGTGCAGCAGTGAGGACAATCCTCATACTACGGCCCTAGTCAGCATAATTGCTTACAAAACCTTTCAACTTAGTATTTCTCTAGGAACGTATTAACACAGGGAGCTACAGCGCGAGCTATTGATCTACAACATAATTTGCAAAGACAATTTAGACTGTTCATGATAATTAAGTTCATCTAATCAAATTATTTAATGAACTCCCACTCAGATAGACATCCCTCTAGTCATCTAAGTGATACATGATCCGAATCGACTAGGCCGTGTCCGATCATCACGTGAGACGGACTAGTCATCAACGGTGAACATCTCCATGTTGATCGCATCTACCATACGACTCATGTTCGACCTTTCGGTCTCTCGTGTTCCGAGGCCATGTCTGTACATGCTAGGCTCGTCAAGTCAACCTAAGTGTTTTGCATGTGTAAATCTGGCTTACACCCGTTGTATGCGAACGTTAGAATCTATCACACCCGATCATCACGTGGTGCTTCGAAACAACGAACCTTCGCAACGGTGCACAGTTAGGGGGAACACATTTCTTGAAATTTTTAGTGAGGGATCATCTTATTTATGCTACCGTCGTTCTAAGTAAATAAGATGTAAACATGATAAACATCACATGCAAATCATAAAGTGACATGATATGGCCAATATCATCTTGCGCTTTTGATCTCCATCTTCGAGGCGCGGCATGATCACCATCGTCACCGGCATGACACCATGATCTCCATCATCGTGTCTTCATGAAGTTGTCTCGCCAACTATTACTTCTACTACTATGGCTAACGGTTAGCAATAAAGTAAAGTAATTACATGGTATTTTCATTGACACGCAGGTCATACAATAAATTAAGACAACTCCTATGGCTCCTGCCGGTTGTCATACTCATCGACATGCAAGTCGTGATTCCTATTACAAGAACATGATCAATCTCATACATCACATATATAATTCGTCACATCCTTGTGGCCATATCACATCACATAGCATACCCTGCAAAAAAAAGTTAGACGTCCTCTAATTGTTGTTGCATGTTTTACGTGGCTGCTATGGGTTTCTAGCAAGAACGTTTCTTACCTACGCAAAAGCCACAACGGTGATATGCCAATTGCTATTTACCCTTCATAAGGACCCTCTTCATCGAATCCGATCCGACTAAAGTGGGAGAGACAGACACCCGCTAGCCACCTTATGCATCAAGTGCATATCAGTCGGTGGAACCTGTCTCACGTAAGCGTACGTGTAAGGTCGGTCCGGGCCGCTTCATCCCACAATGCCGCCAAATCAAGATAGGACTAGTAACGGTAAGCAAATTGAACAAATCATCGCCCACAACTACTTGTGTTCTACTCGTGCATAGAATCTACGCATAGACCTAGCTCATGATGCCACTGTTGGGGAACATAGTAATAATTCAAAAAAATTCCTACGTGTCACCAAGATCAATCTAGGAGATGCTAGCAACGAGAGAGAGGGAGTGCATCTTCATACCCTTGAAGATCGCTAAGCGGAAGCGTTACAAGGACGCGGTTGATGGAGTCGTACTCGCGGCGATTCAAATCGCGGAAGATCCGATCCAACCGCCGAACGGACGGCGCCTCCGCATTCAACACACGTACAGCCCGGAGACGTCTCCTCCTTCTTGATCCAGCAAGGGAAGAGGAGAAGTTGAGGGAGAGCTCCGGCAGCACGACGGCGTGGTGGTGGAGGAGCTCGTGGTTCTCCGACAGGGCTTTGCCAAGCACTACGGAGGAGGAGGAGGTGTTGGAGAGGAGGGAGGGCTGCGCCAGGGAAGGGGTGCGGCTGCCCTCCCACCCCCTCTATTTATAGGGTGAAGGGGAGAGGGGGCCGGCCCCCTTAGATGCATCTAGAGGGGGGGCGGCGGCCAGGAGGGGGTAACTTGCCCCCCAAGCAAGGTGGGAGGTGCCCCCTCCCCTAGGGTTTCCAACCCTAGGTGCCTTGGGCCCTTGGGGGGCGCACCAGCCCACTAAGGGGCTGGTCCCCACCCATATTCAGCCCACTAGGCCCTCCGGGGCAGGTGGCCCCACCCGGTGGACCCCCGGACACCTTTCGGTGGTCCCGGTACAATACCGATAACACCCGAAACCATTCCGGTGACTGAAACTAGACTTCCCATATATAAATCTTCACCTCCGGACCATTTCGGAACTCCTCGTGACGTCCAGGATCTTATCCGGGACTCCAAACAACCTTCGGTAACCACATACAATTTCCCATAACAACTCTAGCGTCACCGAACCTTAAGTGTGTAGACCCTACGGGTTCGGGAACCATGCAGACATGACCGAGACATCTCTCCGGTCAATAACCAACAGCGGGATCTGGATACCCATGTTGGATCCCACATGTTCCACGATGATCTCATCGGATGAACCACGATGTCGGGGATTCAATCAATCCCGTATACAATTCCCTTTGTCCATCGGTATGTTACTTGCCCGAGATTCGATCGTCGGTATCCCCATACCTCGTTCAATCTCGTTACCGGCAAGTCTCTTTACTCGTTCCGTCACGCATGATCCCGTGGCTAACTCCTTAGTCACATTGAGCTCATTATGATGATGCATTACCGAGTGGGCCCAGATATACCTCTCCGTCATACGGAGTGACAAATCCCAGTCTCGATTCGTGCCAACCCAACAGACACTTTCGGAGATACCTGTAGTGCACCTTTATGGTCACCCAGTTACGTTATGACGTTTGATACACCCAAAGCATTCCTACGGTATCCAGGAGTTGCACAATCTCATGGTCTAAGGAAATGATACTTGACATTAGAAAAGCTCTAGCAAACGAACTACACGATCTTGTGCTATGCTTAGGATTGGGTCTTGTCCATCACATCATTCTCCTAATGATGTGATCCCGTTATCAACGACATCCAATGTCCATGGTCAGGAAACCACAACCATCTATTGATCAACGAGCTAGTCCACTAGAGGCTCACTAGGGACATGTTGTGATCTATGTATTCACACATGTATTACGGTTTCTGGTTAATACAATTATAGCATGAACAATAGACGATTATCATGAACAAGGAAATATAATAATAACCATTTTATTATTGCCTCTAGGGCATATTTCCAACATGATGTGCACTGCGGAATGGAAGGAATGGGAGGGAAGCTGCGTCCATGAACTATGCCCATAGCTTGATGTCAAACTGCATTGCAGCTCTTGTTAGATCCTAGAGAATTAGTATGATTTTGGGTGCTGAAAGAAGCTGGCACTATCATGGACATGTTTGTCTCGGGGCCCCCTCAGGAATTTAGAATTACCTCATTAATGAGTTTTAGTTAATTAATATTCCAGGTTTCATTGTGCCTCAGTTTCCTCTTGGGACATTGGCCCTGAGGTGCGAACTCTGTCACCCATGTCGATGTAAGGAGCCCGTGACTGCTTCCTCTGATGCAATTATGAAAGGAGCGGGTAACAGTGGATACTTGTCACTATATGAATGGAAACCATATATTGTTTAGGTGGATACACGTTCCTGAATTGGAACAATTGATTGTGGATACATATTTCATTCCTTGGCAACATACGTCGTTAAGCTAGGAACAACAAAAAAAACTAGAAATTCATGCTTCAAACTTGTGCACATTTCGTCTTGATTAAAACATGTATTACATGTGTACAAGGCATGCAAAAAAATATGCACATGTATACGAAAATCCTTTTGATTATTTGTACCACACGTGTATGATATTTTTGGGCAGAACTTTAGTAGATGGATTAAAAAACCAAAACAAAATTATTTCCAACGGTTTGTTCTGTATTCGGCTTCAGTACGGATCAATGATTCAGACCAATATAAGGGAATCAAAGAAAAAAAATGCATAGAGCAATGTTTCTGAACAATAATAAAACGCAACATGGTTTTTAAAAAATGAATCAATCTGAGAAAGTACAATAAAGTCCTTGGAAGACGTTCCAACTGCACCCAAACTGAATATGTAGCCTCTACATGCACAACATGAGTGAACTATGTAGTGCTAACAAGAGAGGTTACTTTCACTTTTATATTTATATATGCAAACTATGTATGGGTTTCTGCAGTTTTCAATTAACTATCTATCAGAAGTGATTTTTTCAGATGTTCAATTGATACTCTAAAGCTTGGATGGACAGAAGTGACTAAAGTGCAGAAATGTGGGACATGATGGAGAGCCAGGGAGAGCCGCGTTTTGGTGACCAGGTGCATCTTTTGTTCATAATAATATAGCTCAATACTCCACATTTGAGAAGGAAGATATATGAGTAAGTATTGGTCATTCATTGTCTCTCAATCAAAATAATTAACTAATATAGTGTGACTCACCAAAGAAACTTATAACTTCAAAGGTTACGCCAAAGTAAGAGCCTAATTGGTTTGATGTCAAAGTTGGCATGCCAAATTTTAGCAACTGCCAAATGTTAGCTAGAGATTGGTTGCATACCAAATTCCGCTGTCAATCTCACAAAAGATTGACAAATGTTGGCAACTTTTCATTTTGCCAAATATTGGCAATGGCAAATGTTGGTAGCAAATCAATCAACCTCTAGCTTCCAGTAATGGGCAGAATAACCATGTTCCTATCTAGTCAATGGATCAGTTAATGGGGTATGTCTACAACCAACAATAAATGTTGAGAGTAAAAAAATGTATTAGGAAAGAACCGCATAAATGAATCCCAAGCACTCTAATAAATATCATAAGGTCTATTGTAATATGTGATAATTTGAGGTTGGGAGCTTAATTTGTAAGGTCTGTTGCAAGATATCTATCCAATAGATCTACCAATAAGTATCATATATCATGTAGTCCCTTTAATTTTATATTGTTGCCAACAGTCTTCATTTCAGTCCATGAACATCCAACTTTTTTGTTCAAAAAGAAGAAAACTTTGGTTTGTACCAAACTAATGAGACAAAACAAGATACCAATTATAGACACCTATGACAGGTTAATCCACAAAAAATGATTAGCTCCAGTTTCTAATAATGCACATTTCTTTGAAATAAAATAAAATTACTCATCAGAAAAAAAAATCCACTTATTATCATTAGGATATTATCATTGGTTTTCTCTAAAAGATTAGCTCTTTTCCGAGTTATCTCTCACACGCCGCGGTGAAGTAAACGAGAAGGTGGTGCGTGTTGTGGGCGGAAAGGCAATCGATAGGAAGGACAGTTGTGCCGGCAGCAACAACAAACGAGTAGGGTGGGTGGGATGGGCAGGTCAAATCTAAGAGTCAGTGGTGTTAGTCCTCCGGTGGCCGCCGCACTCGGAGAAGGTGGCGGCGCTACGGTGAGTAGCAGGCCGCGTCGCTGTGGTGGTCTCCCTCGGCGCAATGGTGTGCACTCCTTGGCATCAGGAATCGACCTAGGATGGCCTTGTCATGGAGATCGATGGCGCAACCGCGCGACTTTGCTTGGCACGACTCGGCTGGGGTTGAAGATCAAGCCCAACGATGATGGCATTTTCCCACCTCGCCATGCCACACAACTATTCCCGAGGTCATCCAACCCACATACAAACAGGTCAGCTACATGGCTGGAACTAACCGAGAGTTGTGAGCCCTTCTGCACCTCCCGTCTGGATCCGGCTGCCCAGGATGCCAGACCCATGGGTGCGCTGGCACGGTGCCGAGACGGGGACGCAATAGGTTGTCGGGGAGAGAAGGCGGGCCACGCCGTGGCGAGTAGAGGAGGGACGAGCGACACCATGGAGGGGAGGGGAGGCAGTGTGTAGAGGAGGGGTGTGATTCGCCATGGTGTGGAGGGGAGGGGTAAGGGACGCCGTGGAGGGGAGGTAGTGGGGAGAGGAGGGGTGTGATTCGCCATGGCATGAAGGGAAGGTGCCGAGGAGAGAGATGGTGGCGGCGACGCGTGGTGTGGAGATGACATGTGTCGACACCCAGTGGCTGGCTGGCTGTGCGGGGAGAGTGGGAGGCGGTTGTGAAGCGAGTCAGTGAGAGGAGTGGCTGCTTTTTTTTATTCTCCAAGAAAAGAAGAAAGGGGCATATGCTATGCGGTGACATAAATGTGTCATAGCCTAACAAGCCATCTTTAGAGAAAATACCATCTAAATGATCTATGGGTACCTACAATTTATAAAAATCGGTATTCGACTCACATTGTACCATGCAAATGAAGCTAAAGACAACAATTTTCACATTGTATGGAAATATCTTAAACGCATCAAGCAGATCCAAGTTTGTGACTGATATTTAGTTAGATCATTGCTCTGTATGTACACAACTTTCTATTATATCTTTTATCAACTTACAACACAAATGAAGTTGATTTCAATTACTTTTCGATTGTTACATGCTAACATTTCTATATATGTTCCCGTAAAACAAAACATTTCTATAGATGCAAAATTTGACATGAATTATGTTTATATATGCAACCGCAAAAAACATATTCATGGCCCGTGGCAACGCACGGGCATTCTACTAGTACATATTAGGTGTCACATCCGCCCACCACCTTCTGTCCAATCCCTCACACAGGATGCGCCTTTGTTTGGCCTTCTTCTTAACGCAAGCGAAGAGGTTAGGCACGATATCTTCTAGCCTCCCCTTACTCAACCACCTGTCCAGAAGAGCGCCGAGGCGTCGTTCCCCAACCTGCACCTAGTAGCGGCCTTGTAGACCATGGCAGTTTGCATGATTTCCTCAAAACCAAGGTGCACCACGTCAATGAATGTCATTCTCGCGTTGTTTTCTTTCGTTGGTTGTCTTTGTCCCTTAAAACCCCCATCCCACTTACAGAAACCTTTCGAAACATGGAAAGTCGTCAACACTTGTGACTGGAAATTGCACATACTTGTGGGCTTAAAATTGCACAAACTGAAGCTTTCCAAAATCTGACACTGGTTGAAACCTGCTAATGCAACCTCCGATCTGTTTTCCCCCTCCTAACTTCTGAAACTAAACCGCTCCAGTTTGGAATACGGTGTAGCGGCTACGACAACTTTTGGTTTGTGGCTTCTAATTCTGATCGATGCGGACAAACTGTAGATTTGGCAGTTTATTTTCGTTAGTTCTCAGCATGACCACGACTTTCAGTAGTTCACGAGTACCACAGGCAACATAGACCAGATGTTGCTGCTAGTAGGAAATGAATATGAGTTGGTCGTTTTGCATTTGGGCACATGCATGGCGCTGACGGGAAAGGCGAATCCAATAGTTCAAGTGGCACACAGTGTAGTCGAGTATGTTCTCGCTGGAGATCTCAACAACAGAAATCAAGACAAACTGTAGCACTCATTGAAAGTGAGCACGATCCATCCAGAAATTTGATAAGTGAACACCATTAGGGACCTACACAGCACATAAGAGTGGGATCTGCAAAGTCCAATCTTGTGTCACATCATTGCAGCAAACAACGGCATGAATATACAGATATGAAAATCGTAGTGGCTGATCTATATATAGATATAGATTTGGAATATTGGGCCATGGACGGGAATGGAAAAGAAAAGGATGGGTAAAAGAAGAACAATATATAGATATAGATTTGTATCTACCATCAAAATGGTTGGAAGAGGAAAGCACGAATATTGGGCCGTTCTTCTGTCCATTTACAATCTTCATAAATATATATTTGATCTTTCTGAGATATGTACGCACCACGACAACCAAAACCTTGCAAAAACTAAAAAGAATGCCAACTCTATACCATCTAACACTCATACAAAGAATCAGAAGTTATGAATGAAATTTCTCCCATCTCGTTGGAAGGTAAATATTAGACAACAATATGTAGCAACCGATACAAGATAGCAGCTTTCAAACTAAATATATATATCAAACTCGGGAAGAGCGAGCGTCACCAAGCCAATCCAAACTGAGGAGGATCCGTATCTTCTAGCATTCACAGCCTGACGAGCGTTGTTGCCTTCCAGCACCGCCCATGTCGATTGTATCAGGGAGATATCTACAAGAATTTAGCAAAATGTCAATATAGCTAAATGCCCAGAATTATCTTTTTGTGTATATGTATAATGCACCCACGTACTGCAAGAAGTAAACTTACATATCTTCTTCAGGTTCATTCTTGATAGCATTCCTTGCTATACACTCGAAAGCTGCTTCCACATTGAAGCCTTCTTTAGCAGACGTCTCAAAGTAAGGGATGTTTCCCTTGGAAGCACACCAAGCTTTAGCCTTTTTCTCGGAAACCTGAAAGACGAATAATCTAAAAAATATCAATATATATCAAGTCAAAGCAAGAAAAATAGGCACTTGGTCATGAAGAGTACTCACAGTCCTGCTGTTACCACCATCAACATCAATCTTGTTTCCAAGTAAAACAAAAGGGAAATTCTCTGGATCTGATGGGCTAGCCTGCAATAGGAATGACGGGCCAAACTTTCAATATAACATACATATTGCAGCACGTCTGATTGACCAGCAACTAAGTAAGCTACTTACTTGAATTAGGAATTCCTCACGCCAGTTGTTGAGTTTTTCAAATGACTTGGTAACATTGACATCATATACAAGAACACAACAGTCAGCTCCCCGGTAAAACGCCACACCAAGACTCTGAAAACGTTCCTGTCCTGCCGTGTCCCATATCTAAGTTCCAGGAAAAACTAAAATGCGGTAAGATTAAATGAGAGTGGAACTATTATTTCACAAGGAACAAAATAGACATATGTACATTCTAGTGTTCTTATAAAATTAATCAGGCTATAGATATACGTAATGATTAACTAGCTAGAGCAGTGAAGATTTGGGGTTACTTCGCTTTTTTTTGTCCCAATAACGCACATAATCCACACTTCTTTGCAATAGCAGAAGAAAGACACACAGTAGCAAGCACAACAAAAATGAAGGCTTCACAGCAAATACATGCAAAAGCAGAACAAACAAAAAAAAACTATTAAGCTGCTAGGCCATATGCAGTAGCAAAATAACCTCAACCATATTAAGCGTTCGGTGAATGCACACAGAGTTACTTCACTGAATTGTGCAATATACATAATTTAAGTAATAAAAACATTGGACCGATATTAACGAAAACATAACAGAATGTTGTTCATATTTGTTCCCATCTTTTTTAAAGAGAGTACAATTATTTTCACTTGCAGTCAAGATTATTTATCTATACTCCAGTTCATTTCATCTTAGAAAAGTATCTAATGTTATCAACTAGTAGTACTCAGAGCCATCAGAAAATTTGTAAATCAAGTAAAGTAGCTAAAATCAAATCAAGCAGCATACCAAAATTTTTTTTAACAGGCATACCAAGTACAAAGTTTGCTATTGTATAACTAAAAAGACAGCGGTCTCCAAAAAAGAATCCATTTGTTTATGTTTATTCAAATAAACTATCCGGCAGGGATAAAAAGACAAAAGTGTGAACCTCAGGTATAGGTATAAATGAATTGTTTAGCTATATGGTCATATCCTTGATTTAACTATGATGAATGAGAGATGGACCATAGAGAATGGAGCTGAACAGGCTGTTTCATTGCCTGTCCAGTTAAATAGAAAAGATGGCAGGGTCTCTGAATGTTCAATACTCTAGTCCAGATTTAAGAAAGTTGAGTGCCAGCAGATAACAGCTCAACAAAGTAGTTCATTCCCAGTCATAAAAATCTGGAAATTTCTTAGACTTAACCAAAACAAGCAAGTCGGTACATGGTCCATAAAGTTCGAGTAATAGTACCTATGTGTTCATCAATTTATGACAATCAGAGTACTGGAGGATTGGGGCGCATCAGTTATACTATATGTAACAGAGTAACAGAAAGAGACCCCAGATTATGATAAAAAAAAAGGATAGGACTGATGGCTACAATACAAGTAATATTGCATAGCTTTTTAATAGTAACTTACATCAGTGAAGCCATAACTTTGCAGAAGTCATGTTTCCTCTGGACTTAGACAGATTTATTTTTCTTTGTTCATGCATATAGTGTTCGGCCACTGGAAGTGCAAGACAGCTTTCTCTCTGTCTTAATGCACTGACATGCAATTCCCCTGCATCGTTACTTATTAGGGAAACGTTTACAAACGGTGCACCGGCCGAAGCTTCGGCCGGTCCCATGCGCGCCGCTCGATCGCGTAGCGATCCACTGCTCAAGCATCTCCCGATCCACGTTTGCATGTTGGTTTTCTCTTTCCTGGCCCATCACGTGGCCTTGGCCCACCACGTTTTCTCGGTCAGCTCTATTTTCACCAACCGCTCAAGCTCCAACGTGGGGTGGGAAAAAGAGGTACAACCGCAGTCCGACGAAGCTGCATCCATTTTGTCGGTTGTCATGTGACCGTTGCGACCATGGCCATGCCCACACCATCATAGAGCTGCGAGCTCGAGAGCCGGTGGGGGTGCTACATGCTGCAACCGCGGCGATTGCATGCTGGAACCAACGTCGCGGCGTGCTGGAAGCAGTGACATTTTTTGCCGTATGGACTCATGGTGGAGCTACGACCCGCGACGACGGGGACAACAATTTTTGCTGCAACTGTCGTCGGATTTTGCTACAACCGACGAGGGAATTTGCTACATCAATTCATGGTAGAGATGCGACCCGGGACGGCAACGACGACGATTTTTGCTGCAACTGTCGTTGTCTTTTGCTACGACCAGCGTGTTTATTTGCTACATCCATTTTAATGGTGATGATTGGTGGCCGGCGTCCGTGCAGACGACTGGGACAACGGTTTTTGTTGCAACTGTAGTCGGATTTTGCTACAACCGACGAGGAAATTTGCTACATCAATTCACGGCAGAGATGCACCCGGGACAGCGACGACGATGATTTCGGTTGCAAATGTTGTTGTCTTTTGCTACGACCAGCGAGTTTTTTTGCTACATCTATCTTAATGGTGATGATTGGTGGCCGTTGTTCATGCAACCCTGTGCAGCAAACGTCGATGGTGGAAAAAAGCTTCAACCAGCATGGGAAAAAGTTTCAACCGAAGCGAGAAAAAGCTTCAACAGGGTGCGAGTGGTGCCGCTGAGAGCTGCGGCCGGCGGCACGGTGGTCCTGCGGCGTGCTACGCCCGGCACCACGGCTTGCTACGCCCGGCACCACGGCTTGCTGGAACCATCCGTGGCGGGAGCTGGAACCGGAAGACGATGGATACCGCAATCGGCGACGGCCGGAGTTGAAGGCCAGCGACCAGCCAGCGAGGCTGCAACCTCTGAGGAGTAAGGGGCAAATAGAGACGGCGCAGCAACAATCATGTGGATGCTTTTTTTTTTTGAGCGGTGCTGTGACGGGGTTGGCAGTCGCCTCGGACGCCGGCGGCCGTTATTTCCCCTCGCGTGAGATGTGCTGTTTGGTTGACTTTTTTCCTCCTGTACGCGTGAGAGTTTGACGAAGAACGAATACCGCTTCAATCCAACCGCAGTTAATGGGCGGATCGTTTAGCTGCGTGGCGACCGGCCCAAATTTGGGCCGGCGCGCCGGCGCCTAGCACCCGCCTTCTTATTATTATTTTCCCTCTGGAATAGCTCTCAGTCTTCTAATCCTTGAGAAATTGTAATATAGAGGTAGTGCAAACCAAGTGGACTACTGAACTAGAGCTGAACTGATGTGATTTCTTATGACATAATGTGCCTTTCGAATTGGGTAAGGAAAATCTACCCCCAAACAAATCCAACCATCTGTAATCGCATTAACCTATCCAATAAGCACCTACCAGCAGGATGTTTACAGAAGTACATAACTCTATAATAAATCAAAAATGTCGCTTATGTTGACCTGAGTAACTCAGGAATCAACCTGTCATAAACAAACTGCAGAGTACAAGGGTCCTAGTTTAGTACCACTAAACTTGATCATCATTAAACCTACTCACTCTGTTCCTAAACATAAGATGTTTTAGCATTTTTTTGATTCGCATGTATCTAGACCCATTTTAATGTGTATGTTCACCTATTTATGTCCGTATGTGGTGTATATTGAAATTATCTAAAACATCTTATATTTAGGAACGGAGGGGGTATTCAAGAATTCAGAACACTAACCAGACAATAAGAACTTTGCAAATTGATTTGACGCAAGTGTCACATCTCAAAAAGCATAAAATTCGTTAGTGTTCAAGATCTAAAACACTCAGAGCTAACTCCCAACAGTAAATAAAAGCTAGCACCAGGCACGTCAATCCAATGGCAGTTGAGCTAGGGAAAAAGCAATGAATAGAATGAATGAAGAACCTGTAGAGTGAAGAGGCGGTCGTCGATCTTGACCTCCTTGGTGAGGAAATCGGCGCCGATGGTGGCCTTGTACTGGTTGCTGAACTTGTTGTTCACGTACCTGCACACGACCCACTCAAATCGTTCAAACCCCCGCACAGAAATAACCCGAATTAGGCGAATCGAACAGGGCGAGATTGGTGGTTCGGCCTTACTGGTTCATCAGCGACGTCTTCCCGACCCTGATGGTGATCAGAGAACAAAAGCGCGCAGGTTGATCAGAGGACAGTGGAAAAAGAAACCACGGAAAATAAATCCAAAACAAAGTGTGGGGGGAAAGGCTTGAGTGATTGCCGCGCACGGACCCGCTGTCGCCGAGGATGATGACCTTGAGGAGCATTCGCCTGCGCGACGCCATGGCCGCGGATCTGGGGCGGGGGGCGCGGGGGCTGAGGAGGAAGGAGATCGGAAGATTTTGCGCTGTGTGTTGGTCTGGTTTGCCTGGCTTTGCTTTGGGATTGGTGTGCGCGTGCCGTTGTCACGGAAAAGGAGAAAGAGCGAAGGCGTTTTTGTTGGGTTGGAAGGGTTTCGCCGTTCCGCCTCCACCTGTATCTGTATGTTTTGTATGTTTGGATGGACGCGTTGCCGGGCGGGCGAATTATTATTCCGTCAATTTTTAGAGTAGCGACAGACAGACAGCAGTATTGTTTCATTATTTATCGTCGATGATTAATAAAAAATAATATTGATTGGGACAGGCAGATTTAGTCCAGCTGATGGCTCTGTACTACCTACAGGTATGATAATTTAATTATTGTTATTATTGTACACGGTTCATCCGCGTCTGAGTGACACATATGTGCATGTGCACACGGTGTCTCGAGTGCCCTACTGCCGACTTTTTTCTATAAAGAATGGAGCAATGTACTGCCCGATTACTAACTGTAATCTCTTTCATACTGCACCTACTACATATTTTACAAAGAAAGATAAGCCAGAATGAATGCAGGCAGTGGTCCTTTGGTTTAAGGCTAAGATGGACACACCTAATGTTTGTTAGCTCAATAAGAACATTGGCATGTAATGAAATGCCGTTGAAACTCAACGGTCTTGCACAAACCGATCGGCACCTTTTGTCAACAGATTCTGAATGCTACTTGGTTTTATCTTGGAAAAGTTTATCATATTCATATCATATACGCTAGCTAACTGGAACGCAACCGCAGCTGCATGATTGCGGCAAACGTTGCGATGCTTCGGCCGCACCAAAAAACAAATGAGAGGGGAAGCATACAGCCTGGTCCAACGAATCCATGCCTGGCTCTTGCCCTGAATCCAACAGCATCTCGTCAGCCAGTTAGCTTTCTTCCAAGCATGACACTAAGTTCACACGGCCAGCAGCCAATGTAATGATCATGCATCTCAGTGGAAATGCAATGCAAGTAGAATTGCGTCGAGTTGGTCAAGAGAAAGAAAACTACTATATATCTCAACAACAAAAAATCATTTTTGTTCGTTGCAACCAAGTCAGCTGGCAGCTTATGTGGATTCAGCTATGCTGTGGATTTACAAATGATGTCCTTAGGTCAACTCTCTCCAAGGAAAGGGAAAGTGGTCATCTCATGGAAGCCTGGCTCTCGACGTCGCCGTCGTCTCGCTTCGTAGTCCCCAACTCCACCTCCTGTGTCTGCTGATGGCCGTCGCTGCTCGGGACGGACGGGTTCTGGTGCTCGTGCTCCTGCTCGCCGCTGGACGGCGTTAGCTGGCTGCTCTGGAAGCTGCTGGTGCCGAGCGCCATCTTCCTGAACTTCTTCAGATCCTCGTTGTACTGGCTGGTGTCATACTCGGAGCTGGCGTGCGATCCCATGAACCGGCTGTGGCCAGGCCGGACGCCTTCGTGCAGATCATCCAGCGACACGTCGCCTTCCAGGGCCCGAACAACCTGTTTGTCACAGAGGATCGAGGTTAGCTTAACTCTATCTAGATACAATAGCGATGAGGTCGAAGTAAAGGGTGATGAATTTGTGTCGACGAGATGAGGATACAAGGGAAGAAAATGTACCTGGCTCATGCGTGGACGTCGCCGTGCAGAATGGCGTACGCATGCGGCTGCGCA
Organism: Thinopyrum elongatum; assembly: GCA_011799875.1. NCBI lineage: Eukaryota > Viridiplantae > Streptophyta > Magnoliopsida > Poales > Poaceae > Thinopyrum > Thinopyrum elongatum. The sequence continues at coordinate 161,627,069 of CM022299.1, forward strand.
GGCGATCATCCTTGCCATCTCGTTATCATTGAAATCGATTCCTAAGTGGGGATCCACTAAAGCATCGTGATTACCATCCTCAAGTGCTTGTGTCATCAAAGGCCTTGCCTGCAGGGAGAAAGGAAGAGGATCCAACTCAAATACATGTACAAGAAAGGTACTCCGTATCGAAAAGTTGAAGATGGTAAACTCTCTGACAAGAATAAATACAAAGGTCAAGGCAGCCCATTTTGTCGACGAATAGCAAGTAAAATATGAAGGAATAGATCCTATGGTTGTTACATAAGAAGCCCAAGACAGCCCTCAAGGATGATTGAAATTTAGTGACAAGATTAACTACAGTGAATCTTATCTAAGAATATATCCCTTGCAGTATTTTTTAAGTAAAAACACCAAAAATTTACCAAGAAATACTCCTCTTCCAAAAAGACACATAAATGTAAAATAAGTACTAGAATACAACAATAACTAATTTGACCAGCACGGTGGACAACAAATTTAACTTACCCAGTCAACCAAGCTGTCATCCATATGCGCTTGCTTTGAACTTACAGGGCGGCGTCCAGTTATTAACTCGAGAAGCATTACTCCAAAAGAAAAGACATCTGATTTCTCAGTGAGCTTGCCAGAAGAAGCATACTCTGGTGCAAGGTACCTAAGGGGAAAACAAGACTATCAGGGCAGTAATTTTCATACAGCAGATTGCACATTAGCAGCTAGAACATGTCAATTTCTTACTATATATATCATCATGATTGATCTCATTTTCAAGCATTTGAGATACTGTTTCACTGTCCCAGAAAGCAAAAGGATAGTTTCACTGGAAGATCGAACTTACCCAAATGTGCCCATTACTCTGGTGGAAACATGGGTGTTATTATCAGAGGTTAACTTTGCAAGTCCAAAATCTGCCACCTGTTAAAAAAAGGTTTACTTAGTGAATTACACATCTAACAGTTTGTATTAGTAGGCTGATATTAACTCTGTTTATGATGATTGGTTACACACCAATTTACCACAACTCTCAACCTTAGTTTCTAAATTTACTCATATCAACCAGTGACATTCAGGATTTTACACTACACTAGCAACTAAACTTAGTTGGGACCAGGGGAAGAAAGACACTCAGAATAATCAGTAGAAATGAAACAAAAAGGAAAATGGGTATCATGCCTTAGCTTCACATCTGTAATCCAGAAGAATATTTGATGCCTTTATGTCACGATGAATGATCTTTGGATGGCCTGCGAAGTACAGAAATAAAATCATGACAGAACAGCCACATATCTTTTTCAACGTGAAAAAGCAAAAGAAAAGCAGAACAAGTAGGTATGTGTGTGTGAGCTCACAGTCTTCATGAAGATACGCCAATCCCTTCGCAGAACCCAAAGCAATACGTAGTCTTGAAGGCCAGTCCATAGTTGGTCCACGCCTTCCTGAAAAAGAGGTGAAAAATAACCTGAATGCTCAAGAGAACGCAAACCAAATGAAGATAGAAGATTTTTTGCATGACAGGAGCTTCAGAGCAATGTTTTCTGAATCTTCAAGACAAAGGTAACCAATAAACCTGGAAAGCATTGTCCCTTTCGGGTGGTAGCAAAAACGAAGTTGTATCTTCCCAGTTTGACAAAATCGGCGGAAGTTATTAAAGACTAAAGAAAAGGTGGCGATAAAGCTGATATGTTCTGGAATGGGTTTGGTTGTGCTTATTATTACCATTAACGAAACTCTCTTGCAGTCATGGCATTTCATTTTCTGAACAATGCAACTGGTCAGATTGTCAATTTACTCGAACAAGGTCTATTTTTTCATAGCCAAAATAATAATTTAAATCATTTATTATCACAGGTTTAACTTTGTAAATCACCCGGATATTTACTAACCGACAACTCATACGTCAACTGATAATGATAAACTTGCAATAGCTAGGATATTTATGGGTACAAAATATGGAACAAAAGAAAAGATGACATAGTTCACTTTCTCGGACAAGATTAAACAGCATTCTGAAAGAGAAGAAACAGTCATGATTGAAACATAGTGAGAAACCATACCATGTAAATGGAATTCTAATGTGTTATTGGGAACAAACTCATAGACAAGCAACCTCTTGTCTTCAGAAATGCAATAACCAACCAATGTCACGAGATGTTTATGATGTACTCGGCTGATAATCTCAACCTCTGCCTGAAACTCACGCTCTCCCTGCCCACTTCCATCTCTCAGTTGCTTAACGGCAACTTCTGTGCCATCTGGCAGCACTCCTTTGTGAACAAATCCAAACCCACCTTGCCCAAGAAGATTAGCATCGGAGAATTCATTGGTCGCCACCGCCAACTCTTCATAAGTAAAAGTGCATTTCGAGAAGCTGAGGGCGTTGCCAAACGGTGATTGCAGGGGTCGGTTCTCACCGCCGCCTGAGAAATGTGAACCCGAACCACTGCTGTTTACATTGACCGGAGGCGGCGGCGGTTTAGAGGAAGGATGTGAATTCATCTTCACAACATGGTCAGGGGGTGGTGGAGGGGCATTATGCTGCCACCCATATTGATCCCCTGCAGAAGAACAAGAATCATACTTAAAGATGAGAGCGACTCGTGTTGAACAATAACAACACAAATGGACTCCCCTGTTGCAAAATCTAATAAACAAAAAATGATTGCACGAAGTTTAAGAAAGAAGTAAACTCATTTTCATTGCTGACAATAGGTTACCAACTCACTTCGAATAGGAGGGCATACTTCCCCCCACAGATTTGCCTTGTATAAATCAGATTCCATGCAGAACAATGAAAAAAAATGCAGACCTGGTGTTTATTTTATTATATTTTCCAAAATTTCCATTTGGATTATATCGAACACAGATGAAGATTCCTGTGATCACTACTACCCCATTGGCCATTGCTAAAATTAGGTATATTTAATAAGCATAGGTTAAGCCATACTAATATATTTCTGACGGAAATTTTGATATTTTTATGTCCATGACGCCATAATAGCATGATTAAAAGAGAACCCATGTTGAAGGCACCAAAAACTGGAGCGTAAGTCATACTTGTACGTCACAAGCCAACACACATTTGCCAAGAACAGCGGGATAATTGCAAGCGACAGCGATGTGACTTGCTAGTGAGACAAAGAGCGCACATGAGATCTGTACTGTACTGTACTCTAGTACGTATCTGCTTCGAGACAAAGTCATGGAGGGTGCACAGCTGCCATCTCACCTTTGAACGGCGGCGGGGGCGGCGGCGGCGGCGGATGTCCGTAGTAGTGCAGGTGGTGGGGCGGCGGCGGCGGAGGAGGGTGGTGCGGGTGGTGCCGCCTCTTCTTCTTGAGCATGCAGAAGCAGAGGAGGCTGGCGAGCAGCAGCGCGATCAGCCCGCCCACCGCGATCCCCGCCACCGTGGCCGTGTTGAGCGCCGAGCTCGGCGGCGGCGGCGAGGCCTGGGCGGACGGCGTCGGACGATCAGTCGGCGGAGACGGCGTGGTAGACGGGGGAGACGGCGCGCCGGGCGTCCCGGGCGCCGAGGGAGGCGGGAGGGAGGGCGTCGCGGGAGTGGCGCCCGGCGACGGGGGCGGCGCGGCGGGGGTCGACGGCGGTGGCAGGGGGGAGGAGGGCGGCGGCGAGGAGGGGGCCGGCGGCGACGGGGGCGTCGAGTTGGTAGCGGGTGGCGCCGAGGCCGGGGGCGGTGCCGTGCGATTTCCCGGCGGCGAGGCCGGGCCCGGCGCGGCGGGCGGCGACGACATGAGAAGCCCGCCGCCTTGGCCGCTGGCTCGCCCGCTTTGCTTCCTTGCTACGTACTACTGCTGCTGCAGCAGCACCAGTCCTAGTGCGGCAGCGGCTTGGGCGAGAAACGGAAGGAGCGGAGCGAAAGATAAGCGAAAAAGGAAGGAAGGAGACGCTTTTTGCTCCCGATGGTGGTGGTGGGGAATTCCGAACGGGGGTGGTAGGATTGCGACTCGTGGAAGCAGCACTAGTTGGCGGGGAGTGGAGTCTCTAATGGTGGGTGCGCGGAGGTGGAGCCCGGCGCGTCGACGGCGGGAGGAAGGAGAGGGGTGGGAGTGGAATAAAAGCGCGAGGAAAGGAGCGACAGCGCGGCCGTGGCCGGTAAACGTGCGACTACCTTCACGTCACGCGGCACGGCCCGCCCGCGCTTTCCGGTTCGCCGAATGAGCTCACGAGAATCGCATTCGCCATGTCATGTCGAGCCCGCTCGTCGCTGACCGGTGGGGCCAGGGCTCAGCTGATCCCGCATGTCAGTCAGCTAAGGAGTCCAGGTGGAACCCGCCTCGTCAGGTTTCCCTTGCCGCTCAAGATACTAATCGCGATTACGCGGCGGGATTACACGCGACGGTTACGCTGATGGCGAAGCCTGCCGTGTGGGCCTACCTTGTCAGCGGCCGGTTGGAGCGGGTTTTCTCCTTCCGAGCGACAGGTGTGCCTCGTGGCATGAGGGAGAAGTCTCATGTTAGTAGCATGACTCGTTGGGCCGTGCAGCTCCGTGGTTTCCTCCTCCCTCCTTTTCCTCCTACTAGGAGAGCTGCAATGTCAAGTAGTAGTGTCCTGGTAAATGGCAGCTTTCCCGCGAGAAAAAATGGCAGTTTTCCTAAAGCAGTGGACGAATCGATTCGTATAAATGCTTGCAATCAGATCAGGTTGATCGGATTGGATATGTATCCACGACAAAGCGTACCGTGCTTACCGCTTCTGTGAATTGAGGCTAAATTTTGTGTTTTGACCCTTTTGGTCATTTTTAGCCGGATCTGATCCCGGTTGCAAATTTTTTCGTGATCTGACCTTTTTTTCTACCGCCAGGGACCACGGTGGTAGGCTTGAACATGCTACCGCCATGGGCTCCGGCGGTAGCCCACTCGTCCACGTCAGCCTCGCCAAACGGCTGCCGTTTCGTGCCGTCGGCCCTACCGCCAGGGCGCCCGGCGGTAGGCAGTGCAACCCTACCGCCTAAGTCCCTGGCGGTAGGTGTCGAACAGTTATAAGGCCGCGGAGGCCAGCTCGTGGGGCCCACCCATGAACCCAACCCCCATCTTCTTCTCCCCTGCCGCCGCCCGCAAGAACAAAGAGGGGAAGCCCTCTCTCATCCCCTCCACTCCCCCCATTGAATCTTCTTCGTTGGTCCACCTTTTTGCAGATCGAGATGGCTCCGAAACGAGTAAAGTAAGCTCTCTCAATCCCTCCAATTCGTTTTAGTTAAGAAGCTTTCGATTCGACGCATTATTTGGCACAAGATGAACCCTATTTCATCTAGTAGATTTTGATTTTTGTTTTTTTTAGGTTTGTTTAGTTAGGAGTAATATGATGTTTGATGTAGTTGAATATGATAGAGCCTATCTTATATAGTTGATGAACCCTAGTTCATGTTAATTTTTTTTTAATTATGTATTGATGTTTGATGTGGTTAAATATGTTTGAATATGATTGATGCGGTGATGTTGTGATGTGGTTGAATATGATTGATGCGGTGATGTGGTTGAAGTTGAATATGATAGAGCCTATTTTATATAGTTGATGAACCCTAGTTCATGCTAAAAAAAATTGAATTATGTATTGATGTTTGATGTGGTTAAATATGTTTGAATATGATTGATGCGGTGATGTGGTTGAATATGTTTGATTGAATGATTGCCCTCATAGGTTTTTTTCGATGTGATGAAACCTTTGTGATGCATCTCACCTATATGAACCTTTGTGATGAATCTATATGTTTCCTAGTTCATGTTAAAAAAAAACTTGATATGCTTATTAAAGGAATGAACAATCTTATGCTTATGAGAAATGAATGAATAATCTTATGCAAAATGAATGAATGAATGAATTATGCTTATGAGAAAATGAACGAATAATGTTAAAACAATCATATGTAAAATGAATGAATGTATGAATCATGCTTATGAGAATCATGTTTACAAATGAATGACTAAAAATTGTAGAAATGTGTGTTCAATTATGCTTATGCTTATGTTTATGCAAAAAAAAATAGGAGGCCACCTCTTGCGGACGACATCGGCACTAAGTATACCATGCTTGACCCTGCGTTCGACAAGGGTCATCGTGCCCGTTTCATTGAGAATGGAGTGGTAATTACCATTCTTAAACCAAATCTTTCGAATTGATGAAAAAAAGTTGCTAATTATTTGGTTCTTCATTTTGACAGATGCTCCCGTCACTGCGGATGAGGGGTCACAAGACGACCGTTAAGATGGAGTACGACGAGCGGTACACACCATTCTACAGGAGAGGCCGACTGTTGGGTTTCGTCATGTAGTTCAAGCGTACGCCGCCGACGCTCGTCCACTCAGCTCTCACGGCTTTGATCGATCGATGGCGGCCAGAGACGCACAGTTTCCATCTCCCATGTGGGGAGATGACGGTGACCCTCCAGGATTGGGGGATGATTACGGCCGTACCGCTCGAGGGTCGTGCTCTCACAGGACGAGTGGAGAGGAAGAACTGGCGTGATAGGGTTATCGCCCTCATCGGCGACTGCCCCCCCTTCCTCGCGCTAAGAATAACCGGACTTCCGGCATACCGCTGCCCTGGCTCTTGAAGTACCGGAGCAAGTGCCCGGAAGGTGCCGAACCCCGGGTGGTGGAGCAGTACGCCAGGGCCTACCTGTGGTATCTTCTCACAGAGGTCGTGTTTCCAGACTGCTCTGGGGACACTGCCCTATGGATGTATCTTGACTTCCTAAAGGACTGGGATGCGGGGTACAGCTGGGGGGCCGCCGGCCTCGCCTATCTGTACCGTTCGGTAAGTGAATATAACATTGCTTCAAATATCATGGACGTGTGCTGCTTTAGATTATGTCATCTTATCATCTATACTTGTTTTGTAGCTTGACGACGCAACCCAGAGGGCGGAAGATACGTCCGTTATGTGTGGATGTGTATGGGGCCTCTCCATTTGGATGTGGGAGCGAATCCCGGTGGGGCGTCCGAAGAAGCTGCGCTCGCGTGAATGGACTGACTATGGCCAAGATGACGAAGATGATCGGTACCCGACCGTCGCATACGCTTGGGACGTGGTGTGTGTCTACACGGGCACATCTGATGCTTTGTACAAGGTCTTCAGCAACGAGCTTGATGCTCTGATGGTTTTCCAGGTATAAGAACTAGATTTTGAATAGTTTCGACGACACTTTCACTTGAGCTTACCATTGCTTGGTACTAGGTTCATTGGCGGCCGTATGATGAACGAGAGTGGGGGTTCGAGCTGAACGTGATGTGCAGGCAGGACCGGCTTCTCTGGCGGTGCATCGTGCCCATGATTTGTGTCTATGCCGTCGAGTACCACTTGCCACATCACGTTGCCGCGCAATTTGGTAAGGTGCAACGTACACCAACAGGCGGTCTCATCGATACCGGTGGCTACGACCTACACTTGTGAGTACCACCACGCGGTCTCATCGATACCAGCCTTTATTTTGATGTTTTACATTCTTTCTAATGGTGTTTTACATTCTTTCTTATGCCTTGCAGGATGAGCAGGCAGAAGAATCAGTCGATCACAGATTGTGGAGAGCAACATGCCAGATACGTGAAGGAATGGAACGAGTGGAAAACTCGCAAAGATGTGGACGAGAAAGTGGTGGAGTGGAGTGAGTACGAGGATCACATGTTGTGGTACGACGATGGCATCAAGCATCGTCTGCGCCTAAGGCCCCAGTGGACGACAACAGATGCCAAAGAACTATACGATGACGACTCCGAAAATGAAGCCTACAATGACAGCATCAGAGAGCTAAAAGGCGGATTTAGTGAGTATGGACCCCTCATGAACAGAGTGGTAAGTTGTTTTTATCTGTGTTCAACCAACAGTTGGATGAAATCTACTTTAGTGAGTGTGACTCATTTATTGTTTTGCAGTCTTCGGAGCTGAACAAAAGCATTTTTGAAGCCTCGGATGCGCTAAGTTCTATCCCCGGGACTCGAGATAGTGAGAACAAGTTGACGGGAACGATGAAGGTAACATCGAGCCTACTACAATTACATTCTTTCTTAAGTTCATTTTCGTTTTTAACCATAAACTTGATCCATATTATGTTCTTGTTTCATTCTTATTGCAGAAGTTCGTCACAAATACCGCAAGCTTGTGGGCCTGCTTGGGTGCGCTACCTCCTCTGCTGATGCTTTTGCTCCTGCAGCCCCGGTGCATAGCCTCGCTTCATCGAGCCAGGCCGCCTCGTCGTCTAGGGTGGTTCAAGAGGACGAGAAGGAGTACAAGGACGAAGAAGGTGAAGATGAAGAAGAGGACGAGGAGCGAGCAGAAGAAGAACATGGGGAAGAAGAGGAACAGAGCGATGAGGAGGAGGAGTACGACGACGATGACGGACCTCCACCTACTCAGACAACCCAGCTTGAGAAGAGGAATGCGCCGAAGATGGATTGGGCAAGTCCATCCCCGTTTCAGAAACCACGTCCTCCTCACCGCAAGAAGAAGGCGGCTGAGAACCGTTCAAAGAACAACGAGGATCGTACCTCGAAGAGGGGAAGGAGCAAGTGAAACTTTTTATATTGTCGAGGACCATTGAACTAGTTAAACTTCTTATGTTGGCTTCGTGAAACTATTTGGTATTTGTTGAACCATTAGTTATGTGAATCTATTTGATACATGTGCGGATGTGTTTCTGATTTGAACTATGATATTTATTTCTTAGTTGAACTATGATCAAACTATTTGGTATTTGTTTCTTAGTTGAAATATGATCGAACTTATTGTTTTTAAGTCTATAACATTGCTACATGTGTGGATGTGATCCATACTTATTGTTTTTAAGTCTATAACATTGTTGTGGCAAAAAAAATTGAAGACAAAATCATAGTTGTGTGCAAAAAATACACTATGATCAGGCCCTACCGTCGGGGCTCATGGCGGTAGGGTTGCACAGCCTACCGCCGGTAGGGAGCCTCACCCCACGGCCCTGGGTACTGTGACCAGAAGTGGCAGATGCTCTGCGGTAGGGTTGCACACCCTACCGCCGGGGCCCGTGGCGGTAGGGTTGCACATCCTACCGCCGAGGCCTCCGGCGGTAGGTCGTCTGTCAGGTCAGCATCTAACCGTTGGCGAGACGACGACTGCCGTTACCTTACCGCCAAAGGCGTTGGCGGTAGGCTAGATAATCCTACCGTCGAGGACCCTGACGGTAGGAAAATGATCAAATGTCAAAAAAAAAATTAAACTAGGGTCAGATCCTGCTAAAAGTGACCAAAAGGGTCACGAAATTTAGCCTGAATTGATGATCGATGATTCCACTGCAGTCTTCTTAAGTAAGAAAATTAGTTGCATCACCTTCCTTTCAGGTAGTACTCACGGAAAAAAAAACACGTGACATGCGTGTAGCATGAATGCAGAAACACGAGGTGCCGGCGCGGACTTCAAGTCAACCAACCGTCAGCACAATTTTCTTTTTTTTTTGTTTGAGCAACGACCGCCAGCACAGCTAGCGGACGCGTACAAGCCATCTTCTCGAGACGGTGCAGCTCGAAAGGGGGCAGGCTAGCTACACATGCCGCGACCTTCAACGGCGGTGGTACATGTGTTCTTTTGGGTTCGTCTGAAATAATTTGCTTCCTAGGGTTGTAAATATTTGTAACAAGGGTGAAGATAATGCTCGGATCGACGGCCTCACATCGACCCTATTTAAAAAAGCGCGACATGTCAACTTTTATCGATGTAGTGTGGCAACATCCATAAACCCCATACACACCTCGCATTTACTACGTTTCATTGCAATCACTAGCCATCGACACCTCCTAATCTGTAGTTATATCGACTACGACAACAATCTGTTCCGTACATTTTTCATTTGCGGTAAAGAGCAAGTATATCTTTTCTTTTTGCGAGGAAAGCGCAAGTACATCTTTAGCAGACGTATAAACAATTTTTGAATAACTCGGATCTCAAAAGTAAACCTTTGGGTCTTTGAGGCTATGATTTTTTTTCCAAATTTTTTGACACGTCTATGCTACAGATTGCTAAAGATGATCTTTCAAGAATTTTAGATTTTAGTTTTAAAAAATTAAACATTGGAGTGCGGCTTCACTCAACACTTGCCCAACGAATGCCCATGTCTAATTTAGATGGAGTAGCGCTTAGCGAGCTCTTCCAACTTTGATAGGCGGAGAGGGTGACATCGCGGGCTGTAGATGGAGCTCCTTCCAATTCTGGAGCTCTCGGAGGTGGCCCCCCTAAGATCCAGACAACGTGGACCGATGTGGACTAAAACGTTTATTAAATAGTACATGGGTCAGCTCTTCAACTTGAGATCTTCTGGTCCTGATGACATATTGAATTCATCCAAAGTCGAGAATGATGGACACTATATTTCAATACATTGACATCATTTTTGGCCTTTGGGTGTGTCGGGGAACGTGCAATTTCAAAAAAAATCCTACGTTCACGCAAGATCTATCTAGGAGATGCATAGCAACGAGAGGGGAGAGTATATCCACGTACCCTCGTAGACCAAAAGCGGAAGCGTTAGCTTAACGCGGTTGATGTAGTCGAACGTCTTCGCGATCCAACCGATCAAGCACCGAACGTACGGCACCTCCGAGTTCAGCACACGTTCAGCTCGATGACGTCCCTCGAGCTCTTGATCCAGTTGAGGACAAGGGAGAGTTCCGTCAGCATGACGGCGTGGCGACGATGATGATGAAGTTACCGGCGCAGGGCTTCGCCTAAGCACTACGACGATATGACCGAGGTGTGTAACTGTGGAGGGGGGCACCGCACACGGCTAAGACAAATCTTGGTGTGCCTTTGGGGTGTCCCCTCCCCCGTATATAAAGGAGGGAGGGAGAGAGGCCGGCCCTCCTAGGGGCGCGCCAAGTTTAGTAGGAATCCCTTTCCCTTTTCGGAGTAAGAGAGAAGGAAAGAGGGAAAGAGAGAGGGAGTAGGAAAGGGCAAGGGGGGCGCCCCCCCCTTCCCCTAGTCCAATTCGGACCCATGGGGGGGGGCACCTTCCCTTTGGCCTGCCTCCTCTTTTCCCGTATGGCCCAATAAGGCCCATTACTTCTCCCGGTGAATTCCCGTAACTCCCCGGTACTCCGAAAAATACCCGAATCACTCGGAACCTTTCCAATTCCGAATATAGCCTTCCAATATATGAATCTTTACCTCTCAACCATTTCGAGACTCCTCGTCATGTCCGTGATCTCATCCGGGACTCCGAACAAACTTCGGTCATCAAATCATATAACTCATAATACAAATCGTCATCGAACGTTAAGCGTGCGGACCCTACGGGTTCGAGAACTATGTAGACATGACCGAGACACATCTCCGGTCAATAACCAATAGCGGAATCTGGATGCTCATATTGGCTCCTACATATTCTACGAAGATCTTTATCGGTCAAACCGCATAACAACATACGTTATGTTGGGGATCGTAGCAGAATTTTAAAATTTTCTACGCATCACCAAGATCAATCTATGGAGTCATCTAGCAACGAGAGAGAGGGGAGTGCATCTACATACCCTTGTAGATCGCGAGCGGAAGCGTTCAAGAGAACGGGGTTGATGGAGTCGTACTCGTCGTGATCCAAATCACCGATGACCGAGCGCCGAACGGACGGCACCTCCGTGTTCAACACACGTACGGAGCGGAGACGTCTCCTCCTTCTCGATCCAGCAAGGGGGGAGGAGAGGTTGGGGAGGACAGCTCCAGCAGCAGCACGACGGCGTGGTGGAGTTGGAGCTGCGTGGTATTCCTGCAGGGCTTCGCCAAGCACCGCGGGAGGAGGAGGAGGTGTTGGAGATGGGAGGGGCTGCGCCAGGGATGAGGTATGGCCTCCCTCCCACCCCTCCACTATTTATAGGGGGAAGAGGAGAGGGGGACGGCCCCCTCAGATCCAATCTGAGGGGAGGGGAGGCGGCCAGGGGAGGGAAACTTGCCCCCCAAGCAAGGTGGAAGGCTCCCTCCCCTAGGGTTTCCCAACCCTAGGCGCCATGGGCCCTTGGGGGGGGGCGCACCAGCCCACTAGGGGGCTGGTTCCCTCCCATATACAGCCCATTAGGCCTCCCGGGTAAATCAGCCCCACCCGGTGGACCTCCGGACACCTTTCGGTGGTCCCGGTACAATACCGATAACCCCCGAAACTATTCCGGTGACTGTATGACAACTTCCCATATATAAATCTTCACCTCTGGACCATTCCGGAACTCCTCGTGACGTCCGAGATCTCATCCGGGACTCCGAACAACATTCGGTAACCACGTACAAACTTTCCCTACAACCCTAGCGTCATCGAACCTTAAGTGTGTAGACCCTACGGGTTCGGGAGACACGTAGACATGACCGAGACGACTCTCCGGTCAATAACCAACAGCGGGATCTGGATACCCATGTTGGCTCCCACATGCTCCTCGATGATCTCATCGGATGAACCACGATGTCGAGGATTCAATCAATCCCGTACGCAATTCCCTTTGTCTATCGGTACGATACTTGCCCGAGATTCGATCGTCGGTATACCGATACCTTGTTCAATCTCGTTACCGGCAAGTCTCTTTACTCGTTTCCGTAACACATCATCCTGTGAACAACTCCTTGATCACATTGAGCTCATTATGATGATGTCCTACCGAGTGGGCCCAGAGGTACCTCTCCGTCACACGGAGTGACAAATCCCAGTCTCGATTCGTGCCAACCCAACAGACACTTTCGGAGATACCCGTAGTGCACCTTTATAGCCACCCAGTTACGTTGTGACGTTTGGTACACCCAAAGCACTCCTACGGTATCCGGGAGTTGCACAATCTCATGGTCTAAGGAAATGTTACTTGACATTGGAAAAGCTTTAGCAAACGAACTACACGATCTAGTGCTAGGCTTAGGATTGGGTCTTGTCCATCACATCATTCTCCTAATGATGTGATCCCGTTATCAATGACATCCAATGTCCATGGTCAGGAAACCGTAACCATCTATTGATCAACGAGCTAGTCAACTAGAGGCTTACTAGGGACATGTTGTGGTCTATGTATTCACACATGTATTACGATTTCCGGATAACACAATTATAGCATGAATAACAGACAATTATCATGAACAAGGAAATATAATAATAACCATTTTATTATTGCCTTTAGGGCATATTTCCAACACGTTATTCCCTTTGTCATCGGTATGTTACTTGCCCGAGATTCGATCGTCGGTATCATCATACCTAGTTCAATCTCGTTACCGGCAAGTCTCTTTACTCGTTCCGTAATGCATCATCCCGCAACTAACTCATTAGTCACATTGCTTGCAAGGCTTCATATGATGTGCATTACCGAGAGGGCCCAGAGATACCTCTCCGATACTCAGAGTGACAAATCCTAATCTCGATTTATGCCAACCCAACAAACACCTTCGGAGACACTTGTAGAGCATCTTTATAATCACTCAGTTACGCTGTGATGTTTGATAGCACACAAAGTGTTCCTCCGGTATTCGGGAGTTGCATAATCTCATAGTCAGAGGAATATGTATAAGTCATGAAGAAAGCAATAGCAATAAAACTTAACGATCATTATGCTAAGCTAACGGATGGGTCTTGTCCATCACATCATTCTCTAATGATGTGATCCTATTCATCAAATGACAACACATGTCTATGGTCAGGAAACATAACCATCTTTGATAAACAAGCTAGTCAAGTAGAGGCATACTAGGGACGCTCTGTTTGTCTATGTATTCACACATGTACTAAGTTTCCGGTTAATACAATTCTAGCATGAATAATAAACATTTATCATGATATAAGGAAATATAAATAACAACTTTATTATTGCCTCTAGGGCATATTTCTTTCAGTCTCCCACTTGCACTAGAGTCAATAATCTAGATTACACAGTAATGATTCTAACACCCATGGAGTCTTGGTGTTGATCATGTTTTGTTCGTGGAAGAGGCTTAGTCAACGGGTCTGCAACATTCAGATCCGTATGTATTTTGCAAATCTCTATGTCTCCCTCCTTAACTTGATCGTGGATGGAATTGAAGCGTCTCTTGATGTGTTTGGTTCTTTTGTGAAATCTGGATTCCTTCGCCAAGACAATTGCTCCAGTATTGTCACAAAAGATTTTCATTGGACCCGATGCACTAGGTATAACACCAAGATCGGATATGAACTCCTTCATCCAGACTCCTTCATTTGCTGCTTCCGAAGCAGCTATGTACTCCGCTTCACACGTAGATCCCGCCACGATGCTCTGCTTGGAACTGCACCAACTGACAGCTCCACCATTCAATATAAATATGTATCCGGTTTGTGACTTAGAGTCATTTGGATCAGTGTCAAAGCTTGCATCGACGTAACCATTTACGACAAGCTCTTTGTTACCTCCATAAACGAGAAACATATCCTTAGTCCTTTTTAGGTATTTCAGGATGTTCTTGACCGCTGTCCAGTGATCCACTCCTGGATTACTTTGGTACCTTCCTGCTAAACTTATAGCAAGGCACACATCAGGTCTGGTACACAGCATTGCATACATGATAGAACCTATGGCTGAAGCATAGGGAATGACTTTCATTTTCTCTCTATCTTCTGCAGTGATCGGACATTGAGTCTTACTCAACTTCACACCTTGCAACACAGACAAGAACCCTTTCTTTGACTGGTCCATTTTGAACTTCTTCAAAACTTTATCAAGGTATGTGCTTTGTGAAAGTCCTATTAAGCGTCTTGATCTATCTCTATAGATCTTGATGCCCAATATATAAGCAGCTTCACCGAGGTCTTTCATTGAAAAACTCTTATTCAAGTATCCTTTTATGCTATCCAGAAATTCTATATCATTTCCAATCAACAATATGTCATCCACATATAATATCAGAAATGCTACAGAGCTCCCACTCACTTTCTTGTAAATACAGGCTTCTCCAAAAATCTGTATAAAACCATATGCTTTGATCACTTCATCAAAGCGTATATTCCAACTCCGAGATGCTTGCACCAGTCCATAAATGGATCGCTGGAGCTTGCACACTTTGTTAGCACCTTTAGGATCGACAAAACCTTTTGGTTGCATCATATATAACTCTTCTTTAAGAAATCCATTAAGGAATGCAGTTTTGACATTCATTTGCCAAATTTCATAATCATAAAATGCGGCAATTGCTAACATGATTCGGACAGACTTAAGCATCGCTACGGGTGAGAAGGTCTCATCGTAGTCAACTCCTTGAACTTGTCGAAAACCTTTCGCAAAAAGTCGAGCTTTGTAGACAGTAACATTACCGTCAGCGTCAGTCTTCTTCTTGAAGATCCATTTATTCTCTATGGCTTGCCGATCATCGGGCAAGTCAACCAAAGTCCACACTTTGTTCTTATACATGGATCCCATCTCAGATTTCATGGCCTCAAGCCATTTCGCGGAATCTGGGCTCATCATCGCTTCCTCATAGTTCGTAGGTTCGTCATGGTCTAGTAACATGACTTCCAGAACAGAATTACCGTACCACTCTGGTGCGGAACGTACTCTGGTTGACCTACGAGGTTCGGTAGTAACTTGATCCAAAGTTTCATGATCATCATCATTAACTTCCTCACTGATTGGTGTAGGCATCACTGGAATTGATTTATGTGATGAACTACTTTCTAATACGGGAGAAGGTACAATTACCTCATCAAGTTCTACTTTCCTCCCACTCACTTCTTTCGAGAGAAACTCCTTCTCTAGAAAGGATTCATTCTTAGCAACGAATATCTTGCCTTCGGATCTGTGATTGAAGGTGTACCCAACAGTCTCCTTTGGGTATCCTATGAAGACGCATTTCTCCGATTTGGGTTCGAGCTTATCAAGTTGAAGCTTTTTCACATAAGCATCGCAGCCCCAAACTTTAAGAAACGACAGTTTAGGTTTCTTGCCAAACCACAGTTCATATGGTGTCGTCTCAACGGATTTAGATGGTGCCCTATTTAACGTGAATGCAGCTGTCTCTAATGCATAACCCCAAAACGATAGTGGTAAATCGGTAAGAGACATCATAGATCGCACCATATCTAATAAAGTACGGTTACGACGTTCGGACACACCATTACGCTGTGGTGTTCCAGGTGGAGTGAGTTGCAAAACTATTCCACATTGTTTCAAATGAAGACCAAACTCATAACTCAAATATTCACCTCCACGATCAGATCGCAGAAACTTTATTTTCTTGTTACGATGATTTTCCACTTCACTCTGAAATTCTTTGAACTTTTCAAATGTTTCAGGCTTATGTTTCATTAAGTAGATATACTCATATCTGCTCAAATCATCTGTGAAGGTCAGAAAATAACGATACCCGCTGCGAGCCTCAACACTCATCGGACCGCATACATCAGTATGTATTATTTCCAATAAGTCAGTTGCTCGCTCCATTGTTCCGGAGAACGGAGTTTTAGTCATCTTGCCCATGAGGCATGGTTCGCAAGTATCAAGTGATTCCAAAAGCCCATCAGCATGGAGTTTCTTCATGCGTTTTACACCAATATGACCTAAACGGCAGTACCACAAATAAGTTGCACTATCATTATTAACGTTGCATCTTTTGGCTTCAATATTATGAATATGTGTATCACTACAGTCGAGATTCAACAAAAATAGGCCACTTCTCAAGGGTGCATGACCATAAAAGATATTACTCATATAAATAGAACAACCATTATTCTCTGATTTAAATGAATAACCGTCTCGCATCAAACAAGATCCAGATATAATGTTCATGCTCAACGCTGGCACCAAATAACAATTATTCAGGTCTAAAACTAATCCCGAAGGTAGATGTAGAGGTAGCATGCCGACGGCGATTACATCGACTTTGGAACCATTTCCCACGCACATCGTTACCTCGTCCTTAGCCAATCTTCGTTTAATCCGTAGCTCCTGTTTCGAGTTGCAAATATGAGCAACAGAACCAGTATCAAATACCCAGGTGCTACTACAAGCATTAGTAAGGTACACATCAATAACATGTATATCAAATATACCTTTCACTTTGCCATCCTTCTTATCCGCCAAATACTTGGGGCAGTTCCGCTTCCAGTGACCACCCCCTTTGCAGTAGAAGCACTCAGTTTTAGGCATAGGTCCAGATTTGGGCTTCTTCCCGGGAGTAGCAACTTGCTTGCTATTCTTCTTGAAGTTCCCTTTCTTCCCTTTGCCCTTTTTCTTGAAACTAGTGGTCTTGTTAACCATCAACACTTGATGCTCCTTTTTGATTTCTACCTCCGCAGCCTTTAGCATCGCGAAGAGCTCGGGAATTGTCTTTTTCATCCCTTGCATATTATAGTTCATCACGAAGCCTTTATAGCTTGGTGGCAGTGATTGAAGAACTCTGTCAATGACACTATCATCAGGAAGATTAACTCCCAGCTGTTTCAAGTGGTTATTGTACCCAGACATTCTGAGTATATGTTCACTGACAGAACTATTCTCCTCCATCTTGCAGCTATAGAACTTGTTGGAGACTTCATATCTCTCAACTCGGGCATTTGCTTGAAATATTAACTTCAACTCTTGGAACATCTTATATGCTCCATGACGTTCAAAACATCTTTGAAGTCCCGATTCTAAGCCGTAAAGCATGGCACACTGAACTATCAAGTAGTCATCAGACCGAGCTTGCCAGACGTTCATAACATCAGCATCTGCTCCTGCAGCAGGCCTTTCACCTAGCGGTGCATCAAGGACATAATTCTTCTGTGCAGCAATGAGGATAATCCTCAAGTTACGGACCCAGTCCGTGTAGTTGCTACCATCATCTTTCAACTTAGCTTTCTCTAGGAACGCATTAAAATTCAAGGGAACGGTAGCACGGGCCATTGATCTACAACAACATAGATATGCAAAAACTATCAGGTACTAAGTTCATGATAAATTAAGTTCAATTAATCATATTACTTAAGAACTCCCACTTAGATAGACATCCCTCTAGTCATCTAAATAATCACGTGATCCATATCAACTAAACCATGTCCGATCATCACGTGAGATGGAGTAGTTTTCAATGGTGAACATCTCTATGTTGATCATATCTACTATATGATTCACGTTCGACCTTTCGGTCTCAGTGTTCTGAGGCCATATCTGCATATGCTAGGCTCGTCAAGTTTAACCCGAGTATTCTGCACGTGCAAAACTGGCTTGCACCCGTTGTATGTGAACGTAGAGCTTATCACACCCGATCATCACGTGGTGTCTCGACACGATGAACTGTCGCAACGGTGCATACTCAGGGAGAACACTTATACCTTGAAATTTAGTGAGGGATCATCTTATAATGCTACCGTCGTACTAAGCAAAATAAGATGCATAAAAGATAAACATCACATGCAATCAAAATATGTGACATGATATGGTCATCATCATCTTGTGCCTTTGATCTCCATCTCCAAAGCACCGTCATGATCTCCATCGTCACCGGCTTGACACCTTGATCTCCATCGTAGCGTCGTTGTCATCTCGCCAACTATTGCTTCTACGACTATCGCTACCGCATAGTGATAAAGTAAAGCAATTACATGGCGATTGCATTTCATACAATAAAGCGACAACCATAAGGCCCCTGCCAGTTGCCGATAACTTTTACAAAACATGATCATCTCATACAATAACGTATATCACATCATGTCTTGACCATATCACATCACAGCATGCCCTGCAAAAACAAGTTAGACATCCTCTACTTTGTTGTTGCAAGTTGTACGTGGCTGCTACGGGCTTCTAGCAAGAACCGTTCTTACCTACGCATCAAAACCACAACGATTTTTCGTCAAGTGTGTTGTTTTAACCTTCAACAATGACCGGCCGTAGTCAAACTCGATTTAACTAAAGTTGGAGAAACAGACACCCGCCAGCCACCTTTGTGCAAAGCACGTCGGTAGAACCAGTCTCATGAACGCGGTCATGTAATGTCGGTCCGGGCCGCTTCATCCAACAATACCGCCGAATCAAAGTAAGACGTTGGTGGTAAGTAGTATGACTATTATCGCCCACAACTCTTTGTGTTCTACTCGTGCATATCATCTACGCATAGACCTGGCTCGGATGCCACTGTTGGGGAACGTGCAATTTCAAAAAAAATCCTACGTTCACGCAAGATCTATCTAGGAGATGCATAGCAACGAGAGGGGAGAGTATGTCCACGTACCCTCGTAGACCAAAAGCGGAAGCGTTAGCTTAACACGGTTGATGTAGTCGAATGTCTTCGCGATCCAACCGATCAAGCACCGAACGTACGACACCTCCGAGTTCAGCACACGTTCAGCTCGATGACGTCCCTCGAGCTCTTGATCCAGTTGGGGACGAGAGAGAGTTCCGTCAGCACGACGGCGTGGCGACGGTGATGATGAAGTTACCGGCGCAGGGCTTCGCCTAAGCACTACGACGATATGACCGAGGTGTGTAACTGTGGAGGGGGGCACCGCACACGGCTAAGACAAATCTTGGTGTGCCTTTGGGGTGCCCCCCTCCACCGTATATAAAGAAGGGAGGGAGAGAGGTCGGCCCTCCTAGGGGCGCGCCAAGTGTATGGAGTCCTACTAGGACTTCCAAGTCCTAGTAGGAATCCCTTTCCCTTTTCGGAGTAGGAGAGAAGGAAAGAGGGAAAGAGAGAGGGAGTAGGAAAGGGCAAGGGGGGCGCCGCCCCCTTCCCCTAGTCCAATTCGGACCCATGGGGGGGGGGCGCCACCTCCCCTTTGGCCTGCCTCCTCTTTTCCCGTATGGCCCAATAAGGCCCATTACTTCTCCCGGTGAATTCCCGTAACTCCCCGGTACTCCGAAAAATACCCGAATCACTCGGAACCTTTCCGATGTCCGAATATAGTCTTCCAATATATGAATCTTTACCTCTCGACCATTTCGAGACTCCTCGTCATGTCCGTGATCTCATTCGGGACTCCAAACAAACTTCGGTCATCAAATCACATAACTCATAATACAAATCGTCATCGAACGTTAAGCGTGTGGACCCTACGGGTTCGAGAACTATGTAGACATGACCGAGACACATCTCCGATCAATAACCAATAGCGGAACCTGGATGCTCATATTGGCTCCTACATATTCTACGAAGATCTTTATCGGTCAAACCGCATAACAACATACGTTATTCCCTTTGTCATCGGTATGTTACTTGCCCGAGATTCGATCGTCGGTATCATCATACCTAGTTCAATCTCGTTACCGGCAAGTCTCTTTACTCGTTCCTTAATGCATCATCCCGCAACTAACTCATTAGTCACATTGCTTGCAAGGCTCCATATGATGTGCATTACCGAGAGGGCCCAGAGATACCTCTCCGATACTCGGAGTGACAAATCCTAATCTCGTTTTATGCCAACCCAACAAACACCTTCGGAGACACTTGTAGAGCATCTTTATAATCACTCAGTTACGTTATGATGTTTGATAGCATACAAAGTGTTCCTCCGGTATTCGGGAGTTGCATAATCTCATAGTCAGAGGAATATTTATAAGCCATGAAGAAAGCAATAACAATAAAACTTAACGATCATTATGCTAAGCTAACGGATGGGTCTTATCCATCACATCATTCTCTAATGATGTGATCATGTTCATCAAATGACAACACATGTCTATGGTCAGGAAACATAACCATCTTTGATAAACAAGCTAGTCAAGTAGAGGCATACTAGGGACGCTCTGTTTGTCTATGTATTCACACATGTACTAAGTTTCCGGTTAATACAATTCTAGCATGAATAATAAATATTTATCATGATATAAGGAAATATAAATAACAACTTTATTATTGCCTCTAGGGCATATTTCCTTCAGGGTGCACTTGGCGACACCACAATGACATTGCCTTCAATAATGTCTTGGTCTCAATGAATGTGATCAACGATAAGATCGGGACTGAAGAAGACCGGTGGACTCCGGGGAGGCGACATTTATCTAGTGTGTTGCAGTGGCGGTGACGAGGTCAATTCTTTTAGAGTAGTTGAGTGGGCATTGATGTAGTGGTCGACCTTCTGTCTATGAAATTGATGTATATCTCAATGACGCGTAGTCTAAACAATATTGAAGAGGAAAGATCGATTAAATTAGGTAAATTATGATAAAGTAATACACAAGCACACTTACACTATCCATATGAGTATCTCTAAGAGATTGGGCCAATAAATCTTGAGATTAATTGTTTGATCACTTCGGGTGCCTCATAGTCGAAGAAAATATCACAAGTCTGGAAATTGCAAGCACTAGAGCCAAATATAAGACTTGAACCCAAATGGGTTGATTCCACCACCAGGATTCTAACTATCTTATCGCTTAGTTAGCCCATATGTGTAATTTTTTGTGATATAGGAGTATAATGATTAAACTGTGGGATGCGAGAACAAATGTCGTGCAGATGCGAGAACAAATGTCGGGTAAAGGTTCCCCCCGTGCTCCCATCGCCCCCTCCCCCCCCACACCCCGTGGCGACGGAGCGTCGCCACTTCTTTCCCCTGCCTAGGCCACCCCTCCCACCCCCCCTTCGCCGCTGCCGCCGCTGCCACCGACGCAGCCCGGGTGGCGCCGCCGGTGGCAGACTTCTCTTCCCCGCGCGCTTGGAGACGGAAGCGGGGCTCTTTCCCTCCCGGCGGTGGTGCTCCTTGGGCGACTGAGGCTCGGCGCGGACTGGCCGAGGGTTCTCTAGTGCGGCGGCACAAGCATTGCCTGCGGGGCGACGTGGTGGTGCGGCCATGGCCGGCGGCACCCACGAGGCCCATATCTGGGCTGTTGCGGGCCGGCGGTCCTTCGCGCGGCGACGACGCTCCCTAGTGGTGGAGGTTGGGTGTTAGCGGTCTCCGGGCGGTGGCGGTGTGGTCAACCAGCGTGCTACAACGCGGCGACGGGGCTTCATAGGCCCGTTTGGGCCCGGCCGGGCTAGTAGCTGCCTGGTTTGCCCCGGTCGACGCTTTCGGTCGGTTGCCGCTGTGGCGGGGGAGGACGCATGTTCCCTCCCGCGCCGCTGCGGTACTGCTACCCCCGACTCCGGTGTCCTCTTCTTCTTCCTCTTGGCCTCGTGTTGGTGACCTCACAGCGACACGAGGATGGCTCCAAGACCATGGCGGCGCACGCTGGTGGGCGGCAGGCTGGGTGGAGCTCGATGGAGCGTCCGGGCTGGTGGTGGTTGTCTTGGGTCGGGAGAAATCCCTGGCGGCTTGGCCGTCTCCGACGCGGTGACGCCTGCGGCTTCGTCGTTCCTTCCTAAACGGCGTCGGGTATACCCCCTCCACACCGCCCTCCGCGTACCTGAGGAAACCCAAGGACTAGTCCGGGCAGCAGTGGCGTCGTCGTCGCATTCCTTCTTGAAGGTGCTACTCGGTACGCGGCGCTTCAGAATCCTAGAAGTGCGGTGAGACATCTCCGGAGGGCGCAGTCATTTGTTTTCTTTTTTTTTCTCTCTTGTTTTTCCTTTGGGCTTCGTTGTGCTGCGGCCCAGGCGTGTTTGTTATATCAGGTGGTTGCTTTATAATGCAAAGCCCGAGAAATCCTTTATCATCTAAATGTCGGGTAAAGGGAGAGTAAGAAAAAAACATAAACTAGATGGGCCAGCACTCCCTTAGCATGTTTTGTCATCTTCTATTTCTATACCTACTAATAAAAGGGCTATTGCTTCTTACTATCATAATTTCGTCTATTTTTTGTCCGTCCGTAGTCCGTCCACGTATTATTTGCTATATCTGAGGTGGTACTAATCTATACCTACTACCTACTAATAAAAAGGTAAACGCTTCTTACCATCATCCGTCCTGGGTTCGCTTTCTTTGTACGTGTCGGCTGCATGTATTCTGCACGCTCAGCTGGGCCTCTGCATTATGGGCCGCCAAGTGGGCTCTCTCTTGAATATAAGCCCCAAAAAGTAGAAGCCAGTGTGGATCTAACTTAGAACCTCACGTTATGTCCAAGGCACAGCAACCAACCGAGGCTAGAATATCTCATGTTGTTTAGTCACCTTGCTCTGCCAAATCAATTTCCACCGGTTCATATACGTTAGCAGTCCTCTGAAAAATAAACCGGTCACCTCGGGAACCAAACAGACCATGAGCATGAAGGACGGGGGAGAGCAAACGGGATTGTGGCTGTGTTTGTTTTAGCTTTTGTAGACAGTTTTCTGTGAGAAAAAGCTAAAGCTGTATCAAACAGCTAAAATAGAGCAGTTTTGTGTGCAAAGCCCATATCAGTTTCGGCCAGTTTTACGTGGTATAGCCCAAAGCACCTCGCCGCGTACTTTCGCTGCGAAGCTGCTCGCAATAGGCAGTTTTCCCAGCGCTAACCCTGCCGTTTGTCCAGATTTACAACCAAATTGCCATCCGTCCTATTCCCCTGCGAGAGCTCCGGTTCCGCCAGATTTGTACGGACATCTAATTATATGTACGGATTATGAATTATATGGACGGTCTAATCCTTTAGCTCTTTTTTGTATGGATTATTAGTTATATGGACTATCTTTTGTATTGTACGGGCAATTGTGACTTGCATGGACTAGCGATGTGACAACATAATTTTTTTGCTCACTATTATTCTATGTATATATGAGCAAGAAAGTGAGAAAATTATTATTATGAAAGATTTTATGCATTACTATAGAACAAATCATTCTCTGTCAGTCAAAATACCATTTAAACAATCTATTAACACTGAATCAACAAGTTACACTGATCTCAGTACTCTAAGGGCATTTCATGCTTTTCATCAGCTTACAGTCGTTTCCACAGCTGCGTTGCCAAACAGCTAACCTTCGCTACAGCTGTTTCCTCAGCACAGCAGTTTTGCCAGCACAGCAAGTCCACAGCTGAAACTATTGAAACTGAAGCCCAAACAAACACAGCCTACAGGCTGTTAGATCCAGAAACCGATCTGATCAGCTGAAGCGGCGCAGAACCATCAAGTACAAAAAAGGCGAGGTCAAGGCAGCGCGAGAAAGACAGACCATGAGCATGAATATGGAAGGACGGGGGCGAGGTCAAGGCAGCGCGACAAAGACATGCTACACGGTGCATCTGGTCGACACGGTCTTCCACTCGACCGAGGAAGCCAAACTATGACATGGGCTCGTGCCGGACTCCTGATACATGTACACAAAATCAAAGGAACTGAGAGAGAGAGAGATCCCGGTAGAGTAGAATGGGTGGATGCATGGCATGGGATCGTGACAGACTCCTGACACATGCATATACAAAATCAAAGTAACATGCATGTTGGGTATACAAAATCAAAGTAACATGCACGTTGGGGCATAAATAAACGGGATTATGGGAATATTGGAAGCGCCTTTTGGATGGAACGTCAATAAAATCATGCACGTCGGGGGGTGCATATAAAACCAGTCAAGACCTTTGGATGAAATCCATAAGGGGTGTGGACGGATGCAATTTTGTTTTCTTCTCACCGACGACACCACTCCGTTGCAAAAGTTATCATGGTCAATTTAGGTGTCTGACTTTTTAAGTACTCCCTCTGTCTAAAAATATTTGTCGAAAAAATGGATAAAAATGAATGTATCCAGAACTAGAATATGTATAGATACATTTATTTCTCCGACAAGTATTTCCGGACGGAGGGAATACTTACCATGTTAGTGGTTGCTTGAGATTTTAGAATAACTCAATTTTAAATATTATCATATTTACAAATGATTTTCATATGAATTTTGGAGGATTAGGATTCAAAGAAAATTTATGATCCAGATTGTTTAATTCAAAGGATTGAAATCAATGAAAATCCCTTCTCTATCTCTATCTATCTTCCTCTGTTTTTTCGTCCATCACTCAATTTATTTCGTGAATTTCAATACTCTAGCAGACGAAGGTGGCTCGGCTGATAGATGCCACCCACCGGTCGCCCTCCGATTACTCCCACCTAACCGTTCAATCTCGCTCAAGTCATCCCTTTGCCCCTCCCACCACACGCGAATGATGGAAAGAAACACAACGCCCCAGCTGCTTTGCAATGTCATGCAACCTTCCACACTAGGTTTGCAGCGCCGACACATGTGTTATATCCGTAAAAACTAGATTATGTATGCCCCATTGCAATGTGCGGCTCTTTTGTTTCTCCCGTTGCAATGAACGGGCACATTTCCTAGTATTTTTAATCCAAAGTGGCCTAAAGTAGGGGCGCATAATTGGTCTTGCTCTAGCTTCTTTAGGATGATCAGTCA
Organism: Thinopyrum elongatum; assembly: GCA_011799875.1. Taxonomy (NCBI): domain Eukaryota; kingdom Viridiplantae; phylum Streptophyta; class Magnoliopsida; order Poales; family Poaceae; genus Thinopyrum; species Thinopyrum elongatum. Next base: position 161,652,242 of record CM022299.1, read on the forward strand.
TTCAAAGACGATGCTGATGGAGCTTGACTTTCACAATGCGAGTGATTAGCTGATCTTTTTCTACATTGATGCCTTGATCTTTACTCATGATCTCGATCGAACTGAAGCCGATGGCTATGCAAGCAAGGCCATGCGTTTCCTCCACTGGCTTTCATCGCACCGGTTAGGATATGTTGCATGACGTGCACTGAACTGCATACACGCATCTATAGAACAGGTGGTCAATGTCAATCAACAACAAGTGCGCAAGTCCGGTCCTTTGTTTCCAAAACACCGTACACACAATACTATCTATGCTCCATAATGTAGTGGAATAAACTTTTTGAAAAGACAAACTTTACAAATTTTGTCAAAAAATTTAGAGAAAACTATTATATCAACAACAAAAAAACATATACAATATGAGAGTGTGCCTCATGACATACTGAATGATATGTATTTGGTATTTTAAATATAGATGTTTTCTTTTACAAATTTGGTCAAACATTATAAAATTTGACTTTCATAAAAATTTATAAGCCATCTTGTTTCACAGCCTCGTTTTTTAAGAAAAAAGGGCGTTCTATGCATACATGTCTATTAAGGGCATCTCCAACGGTGACCCACAAACCGCCGCATCCGTCCAGACAGCATTGTCCGGACCGCGGAAGCCATTCAACGCGGTCTTGTATCGGTCCACGGTGCGGTCCGGACGTATTTTCTCCTGCAAACTGGAGACAAACGTGGGGGGCTTTGCGGGAGTCCGGACACACGAAAAGTTGCTCTCTTCCCCCCTGGCCCACCCAAAAAGAAGGCGGAGCCCGCTCTTTCGGATCATCCCGCAGTGTTTCCACGCCAAAATCCCCCACTCTCTTCTTACATCCCCCGCCTCTCTCCTCCCAATACCCGCTCTTTTCTCCCACCCTCTCCTTCCTCCCGCCGATGATGCATGAAACCGTCAGAGAACCTGTCGGAGATGGAGCCGGCGAAGGTGCCGGAGGATCCGAGCATCACGCTCGCCCGGAAGATCGGCTCAGCTATGCGGCAAACTCGCCGTGTCAAGGCGAAGGCCGCAAAGGAGGAGAAGCTCAAGAAGCGGTTGGCCGCCGGTGGGCCTGATGGTGGCGTTGGGCGTGGAGATCGTGGCGGACAAGGAGGTCGCCGCCAGACGGGCGCGCCCACAGTACAAACAGTGTTGTGGCCGGAGCCTTACAAGCCTCTATACTACTACGCCGCCAAGCATCTCGGAACCCCCGACGGTACGGTGCCTTCCATCATCGACGTTAACGCGGTCCCGCTCTTCTCCGAGTATTCTTCGTTGTAGCTCGTCCGGGCGCGGACAGCGGGCGGGGAGCATATGGGTGCATGCACGTGTTCGCTGCAATGCCTAGAGCGGGGGAGCCGGCATACAACGACCCGGTCAGGGAGATGCTCGACATGATCCACGACGAAGGCGAGGGAGGAGGAGGGGGCTATGAGGACGGGCATGTTGAAGACTCAGATCCCACCAGGTCCAACAACTACCAGCAGCAGCAATCCTACACCCAGACAGCCACACAATAGTCCTACACCCAGACTGACGATGACACATAGCAACAACAACATTGGGCTGCCAGACATCAGCAGTCGAAGGGGGAGGAGGAGGACGGCGAGGACGATGATTCGAATGATACAGCCGACAATCCGAAGAAGAAGGGTAGAGGAGAAAGCTTCAACATGAGGGATAACGAGCTGTTGTGCGATGCATGGTTTGCCACTAGCATTGATCCGATCCATGGCACGGAGCAAAGGGCACAACATTTTGTAGAAACATTCATATATGGTTCCATGAACACAAGCATTTCATGCCCTACTTCGACGTGGTCATCCGCAACCGTGAGTGGAAGTCCCTCAACCATCGATGGTAGACCATCCAAGAGGTCGTGTCCAAGTATTGCGGGCACTTGAAGCATCTCATCGCACGGTGGCCTAGCGGTGCACAAATCACCGAGCAAGTAAGTTGATCACTAGCTGGATATGCTTAGTTTTGTTGATCACTAGCCGGACATGAATTTTTTTTGTCTCACTAGACGGATATGCATTATCGATAATGTTTCCTTTGTAGCCTACATGTGCTTGTGTGGTGTACAAGAAGTTGGAGAAGAAGTCCTTCACCGTCATGCATTGTTGGTTGAAGTTGAATGGGCAACCGAAGTGGAACCTTTTCATAGCCAAGACCGCCACCCAAGCCAACGGGGAAGAAATCGGTGACCCTACCGACCCAACCCAAGAACTGCCAAAGAAGGTTAGAAGAAATTTACGGGGGAAGAAGTGGGAGGAGGAGAGGGCGAAGCGAGAAGATGCGGCGGCCAAGCTGACAGAGAGGTTCGAGGACATATTGGCGAAGAAGGAGGAGGCATGTGTAAAGTGCTCGGACATCAAGGAGGAGAAGAAGGTGGAGATGTTCAAACTGTTGATGGAGGCGACAGACAAGAAACTCAAGCTCAAAGAGAGGAGGATCATGATCGAAGAGTGGAAGGTTGCACTCGAGGAAAAGAAGGTGAAGATAGCCACCCATGCGGAGGAGTTCAAGATTTTGACCTTGAATGTGGACTCATTGGATGCCGACCCAAAAATCATCGTGCAATCCGTTCGCTATCAGATGTTGCAGCGGCAGAAAGATCAGTTGGCGGCGGCGGACGGCGAGGACGCGGCGGAGGCGTACGCGAACGCGGACGAGGAGGCGGAGGCGACGACACCACCTTGATCGGGGAGCAGATGGCTGGGATTACCGGTCCGACAGGGCAGAAACGTATGGACTGCTAAACTGATGTTTTTTTGGATTCAGACATGTAAAAACTAGGCATATTTGCCTCATTTTGTTGCGATCGGGCATGCGATCCGGTGTTGCTGTGATCCGACGCGCTGTGTGGATCGGGATACATTTGAATTTAAATTTACTGACGAACATATACAGAATAGTGTTGGATGGCAGCCTCCCGCATCCGTGTCCGCAGACTCGTCCCCCTATCCACGGTTGGATGCAGGAGGAAATTTGCGGGTCGCCGTTAAAGATGCCTGATGTCCTCCTCGGAAAGAATCGTGTCAAGGCACAAGACCCATTTTGGTAGTTGTTACCCTGGCTTCGTATGTTTAGAGAAAAAGGTCTTACTTAAGATCACAAAGCACTTATGAGTTAAGCATAGTTTAAACAGTTAGGTTTTTTAGAGTGAAACCAGTCTAGATGAGATCAAATCCTAGAGTTGGCATAGGTTGTCTCAGCCTCTCGGAGTAATCATAGAGGTAGAGTGAGTACGCGTGCGTGACTGTGTCCAAAGGATAACGAAACAACTGCTAAAAAATCAGGAAAGAATTCATTAGTCTTCTGCGAAGGATTATTCTTATTTACTTCCCAAGAATAATGGCCTCACCAGGCAATATGACACCGAATCCACAATCGACATCAAGTTAACCTCGTTGGTAGCATCATTACCTCGTGCTGTTCTGCAAGTTGTTTGATTCCCTAGAACGATTCGTGATTCTTCTGAAACATCAACGACCTTTTTTCTTCTCTTTTAAAAAAAGGCTTCCGCCCCGCTTTATATATAAAGCCACGATCAACAACTGCTGGAACAAACGCACACCATCACAACACACGCACACACCCAAGGCAGGATATATAGGCGCTGAGCGCAGCAACATCACCCCTAACTACGAAGAGATGAGGTCGCATACGATGAACCGTGGACTCAAGATGGCGCCTTCAGGAAGATACTAAAAGTGCAACTAATCCCCGGGTGGTTTTGGTAGTTCATAACAACATATAGTTCATTGAACTAATATCCATTCAAGTTAAATATTTTAGAAAGTTCAATGATTGGCATGGACTAGAGATGTGGACCCCTTAAAATGCTAAGGACAAAGATTGGCAAAAGCTCAAGACTCTTCATTTCTATTTTAGTGATCCAAGATCACATTGAGTCTATAGGAAAGCCAATATTATTAAAAGGGGATGAGGTGTTGCTTAATTGTCTACTTGCTCAAAATTCTTAGTGATATTGCTCCAAAACCCTCAGCCACTTTCTCATTTCTATATTTGTCCAAAACCTAAAGTCAAACTCGGCCCCACCGATTTGATCTATCCGGCGCCACCGAGTTCAGTTGACATAGTCACTGCCAGAAACCCTAGACAATTCGGTCACACCGATACGGATCTCGGTCTCACCGAGATGGCCCTGCAAACTCTCTGTTTCCCTTTGTAACATTTCGGTCTCACCGAAATGAGCAATCGGTCCCACCGAGTTTGCTTGACCAACTCTCTGTTTGCTCATTGTTGAAATTGGTCTCACCGAGTTCAAGCAATCGGTCACACCGAGATGAGGTTTTGCCCTAACCCTTGCACATCGGTCCCACCGAGTTGTTCCAGTCGGTCCCACCGAGATTCCTAACGTTCACATTTTGAACTAAATCGGTCTCACCGAGTTCCTCTATTCGGTCTGACCGAGTTGGGTCAAATGTGTGTAACGGTTGAATTTTATGTAGATGCAATATATACCCCTCCACCCCCATCTTCATTCAAGAGAGAGCCATCAGAACGTGCCTACACTTCCACTACACATTTTCTGAGAGAGAACCACCTACTCATGTGTTGAGACCAAGACATTCCAATCCTACCACAAGAATCTTGATCTCTAACCTTCCCCAAGTTGTTTTCCACTCAAATTATCTTTCTACCATAGCCAAATCTGTGTGAGAGAGTTGAGTGTTGGGGAGACTATCATTTGAAGCACAAGAGCAAGGAATTCATCATCAACACACCGTCTATTACCTTTTGGAGAGTGGTGTCTCCTAGATTGGTTAGGTGTCGCTTGGGAGCCTCCGACAAGATTGTGGAGTTGAACCAAGAAGTTGGTAAGGGCAAGGAGATCGCCTACTTTGTGAAGATCTACCCAAGTGAGGCAAGTCCTTCGTGGGCGATGGCCAGGGTGGGATAGACAAGGTTGCTTCTTCGTGGACCCTTCGTGGGTGGAGCCCTCCGTGGACTCGCGCAACCGTTACCCTTCATGGGTTGAAGTCTCCATCAACGTGGATATACGATAGCACCACCTATCGGAACCACGCCAAAAATCTCCGTGTCTACATTGCGTTTGCCGTCTCCAAACCCTTCCCTTTACCTTCATATGCAATGTTTTACTTTCTGCTGCTGCACTCTTAGAATTGCATGTGCATGTGTAGGTTGATTGCTTGACTTGTACTTGTTGCTAAAATCTGCCAACACTTAAAATTGGGAAAAGGCTAGATTTTTATTTGGTCAAGTAGTCTAATCACCCCCCTCTAGACTTACTTTCGATCCTACAGATACGACACCGGAGTGCCGCCATCGTCCGACACGAGGGCCAGAGTTTCCCCTGGAGCAACACAACGGGTAATGAGAGCCGCGACGACGCCTTCAAGAAGGGAACGAGCTTCGCCGCCGCCGGTCCGTTCGAGGATAGAACAGGTTTTCACCCCGGCCAACACTCACCGCCACCGAACGCCACACCCCGGCAACCACGCCGCCCACACGGCCATGGCCACCGGGCAGCACCAAGCCACGACCTCTGCCCATGAGCACTGTCCTACCACCACCAGGGCCGCCGCCCCGGCACCAAGACCAAGGCACCACCTCACTCGAGGCCCGTCGCTACCCCAACCAAAGAGACGAGCGGAAAGGCTCGGCCTTTGGCACCCCTGGGCGGCCCTCGGCGCCGAGACCCAATAGGCCGGCCAAAACTGGCCATCATCGCCGCGTCCTGCAGCACTGGGCGCGAGGCGAGCTCGGTCCTGCTGCCGGGCGCGAGACGAGCTCGGTCCTGCGGCACCGGGCGCGAGACGGGCAATGGACCATGGCTGGGAGCGGGCAAGCCCTTCGATGCAAGTAGTGCCCGGACAACGAGGAGATGAAGCGAAGGCCGATACGGCCCGACCGCAGACGAACCGAAGCCGGAGAAGCCGGCCGCCGCCGCGGGCAGAGCCGCCGAGCCACCGTGTAGCCGCCGCGCCACCAGGAGGTCACCACCCATGCCGGACCTCCCCGCGCCGCCGCCCACGGCCGAAGCAACAGCCACGCCCGGCCGCTGCCCCCACTCGGAGCAACTGCCACGCCGGGCAGCTGCCCCCATCCCGCGTCGCCCGCCGAGCTCAAGGCGTCAGATCCGGCGGGCACGCACCTCCAGACCCCTACCACTAACGCCCACAGCCGAGAAAGCCGCCGCCGCTGGTCCACGCCGCCCGCAGCCCGTAGCCCGCGCCTGCCAGATCTGGAGCACCGAGTCGCCCGGGAGGATGCCCCTAGCCCAGCCAGGCCTCGCGGCCCCCAGCACCGCCGCACGCCTGCACCGCCGCCCCGCAGCCGCCGCAGCCCCGCCGCGCGCCGAGCGCCGCCGCCGTGCCCCACGCCACAGCACGGCGTCCTCGCCGAGCGGGCGCGCCCTGCGTCGCGACCCGCAACAGGAGGAGGAAGAGGAGTCCCCGCCGCCGCCAACGCCGGCCGGGCTTTGCCCGGCGGCGCCTCCGAGCGGCGGCGAGGGAGGGAAGACCGGAGGGAGGTGGCTCGAGAGGAGGCGGCTAGGGTTTGCCCGGCCTCTCGCGGGAAAGGCGCGGGGCGAACGAGTCTCTAATGCCCGGACTTTGCATTTCCCATGGCGGCGGTCCTTTCTTCTCTTTTAGAAGCAGCCAACATCTCTTAGAACAGGCAAATTCCGATGGCTCCTAATTTCCTGATAATTTCTTTTTTGCGAAAGCTCTTTTCGACAAAGGGCAATATATTAGCATCAAGATGACATCAATTACATCCGGTGTTTTTAGTGACATGACATCAAGAACTAGTCGTGGCATAAAAAAAAAGCTCTCTCCTTCTTTAACGGCGTTGCATGAACCCTGCCCTTAAACGAGGTTCGTCCATCACCTGTAAAAAAACGAGGTTCGTCCAAGTAAAAAAAAACATGCAAGGAGCAACAGCAACTCGATCTACTCCCTCCGTTCCTAAATATAAGTCTTTTTAGAGATTCGACTACAAAGTATATACGGATGTATATAGACATGTTTTAGAGTGTAGATTCACTCATTTTGCTCCGTATGTAGTTTATAGTGGAATCTCTACAAAGACTTACATTTAGGAACGGAGGGAGTACATTCCATAACATCATGCAAAGGTGATATACAAAGTAGAGAGGCAGAGGACGTGCTACGATTTTGTTCGCCTTCCTTCCTGTCGTTTGATGTATGGTGGCCGTTGCTTTCTTGATGCCCACATCCAATCCACTGATGCACAATTGCACATGCACGCGAGTGGCCGCTAGTGGCCCATCCCCGTCGCACAACCCACGCAACGCAACCTTTTCGGATTTTTGTGCGTATCTCGTCTCGGCCGGTTCTCTGCGCTGCACATGTCCATATCCTGGCCTGCCGCCCGCCCGCGTATATTCTCATGCCCACGTTGCTTTCGGATCAGCCATGTAGCGGCTCGGAGTAAGCCGCCGGTAGGAAGAAGAGTGATCAGATCATGTGCTCATAGGTCATTGCCTGTCCGAAGAAGAAAAAACAGTGAACATGGTGGTATCTTTTTTTCAACCATCTCGTGTCTTGGTCCTCAAGACATGCACATCATTCTGCAATAATGTTCTACTCGGGGCTCCACGGCGCACTTGCACCGAGCCCTTGACTGATGTTACAAAAGTTCTCCGTGAATGAAACATCCACGGTTCCAACGGACGTGGACTGGGCGGTGGAGTTGAGTCCAGATGCTGGTGTGGTGCGTTCTGTTGTTTGGTCATCCTTATAAAGCCAAAAAAGAGAAAAGAAATCCATTGACCTAAGGCTCGACGGCCACTGTTCGGGATAAAGGGCAGCAGGGCTGGCTGTCTTGCCCTTGTCTTCCAGCAGTGGCGTGTCGATTTAGTGGCAATGTCGACTCCACAAGGGAATTACCACAACGGGAAAAGCAAAGCAAAGCAAAACTAACCGAGATATTCGCAGGTCTTCGGTTTTGATATTTGTCTCTGTAGTGTGTGCTTTTAGATGGGTCATACGAAATATATATATATACGGATTGGGCTTACTGTTAAACTCCACTAATCCTCACCCAGTTCCCGGTAATTTGGTGATGACGGCCTGTTATTTCACACAGGGGCGGAAAGGGGGAAGCGATGATGGCGGAAGTATGTCAAACTGCATGGATAAATCATCAGTTCAGATCAACTGCATTTCTCCTGGTGTTACTGCAATACTATCTTGTTACTAGCAGGCACAAGGCGCGGCCATCGTTGAACCTATGCGTTTGTGTGCGTTGTTTTTTGATATTGAGGTCGAGCGGGTTGCAAAGAGGCAGCATCGATAGAGTATTACAGCATAGTAGTGGTGAGAGTCCTGTGTACCATGCATAGTGATCAGTGCATAATGTTCATGCTAAAGTAGGAAGCGTCGCTTGAGTGCCTGTCTAGTAGCTTGTTTAAGGGTTGTTGTGCCTCAACTGTTATGCTTGTCTCCACTGAATGAAGAGTCGCTGTACGTTGAGCTGAAAACAGTCGTGGATTGCATAGCACAAGAGGTAGCTTGCTGATTCTGATGGCTGGTAATGAACACCTCTGTATATATATATATATATATATCCCCAGAAATCATCTAGTATGTTCTCAGATGAGCTGAGAACATACTAGATGATTTCTGGGGAACAAAGATTGCATGGTATTCCTGTTATAGCTAATTCAACTGATTGAGTTATGGTGTAGCCGATGGAGGAAAACTCTGGAATCCATGGCTGGATTGTTAGGCGTCCACGCCCTATATCTGAAAGAACTAAGGAGCATGTTAACAGTTCCATATAAGCTGGGGGACGATGGTTCGGTATTGTTGACAGCAAAAGGCTGGAGCCAGTCAGTTTCTGAACTTCAACCCGCAGGAAACCTATGTTTGTAAGCAGTTTTTCGGCATTCTTTTGAACCATCAGAGAAGAGCCTGGCCGTGGAAGGAGTATTACCATGTTTGAGAGCTTGTTGATAAGGACGTCCTTCAAAATGGCATGAGAGATGAAGCATTGAGCGGGCTCTTCGTGCTGTTGCATCATAGTAGGTTTTTGAGTATCGAAATCACTGCACTGCACTTATACTGTATATCCACTGAAGAATGCGGCTGTCTCTTGGCCATCATACATAAAGGCATCGGCAGCCTTGTCGTACACTTCCACAATTATATCAGCTGGAAGAAGAATGTTGCGGTTTTTTTTTTTGAACAAGAGAATGTTGCGTTGGGTGCGAGCTTTGCAAGTAAAAGTTGTCAAGTCCTCCATTAAGAGTCTGTTCGGACTCCCTCCGGCTCCGCAACTCCGTTCCGGAGCGGAGTGGCAGCCACTTGTAATTTATGGAGCAGCTAAAACGATGCTCCACCCGCTCCGCTCCGTGACCGAGGAGTGGAGGGTTGCCCAACACAGCCTAAGTATTTGCTCCATTATTGGGTCTGATCGGAGATAAAGGGGCAGGCCTTTCATTTGTATTGTGATTCTCTGATCACTTCGAATCCCCATAAGATAGGTTTGCAAAAATAAATACTGAAATGGTATTAGATATCGTTAACATAAAGTGTGATTCTTTTTCATTTGCTAGTTTGAATGCTTGAACAGCTTCCAAATGATCAGGGAAAGAGATGACCACTCTTTCTTCGGTCATTTGTGTATGAGTGGCTGCACCTGTGTGTGAAATCTCTCATTTATGGTAGCTTAGTGCTTCAGGCGCTTGCTTCAAGACTGAGGAAAGTGGCTCCACGAAAAATGGGTAATGCCACACTGCACGGAGTCTTGTATGCTGTTGCACGTCGCCCGGGAAGACGTTCTTGTGGTACTACTGATTATTGGGCTCCATACTCCATTATAGACCTGCAGGACTGTAACAGGAAGTTTGAATGTAAATAAATTGTACAAACAAAAGGAGAGAAAGACCGGCATGTGCCTAAAATAAATTGTATTAATTGCTTTTGTACTGTTGCTATTTAGTCGAAAGAGCTTTTATGTTTGTTGAGAGTTTCTGAATTATGTAAGAGAAAAATGAAAACAGCTAGTATATGTGTAAGCCTAACTGTATCACATATGTTGAAACAATATATAGTTGAAAGGGTGTTAAAAGTATGCAGAGAACATGTTACATGCATGGGAAAGTCTTTTAGGGCATTTTTGGGTCTATATATTCAATAGTACAGTATAGTTTGATCAAGCCAGAATGATGACATGGATGATATTGTTACAAAGAAGAAAAAATAAAAAATAAAGGGTTAAGAACTTTCTATTACCTTGTAGATATGTGTGCAGTCTTTCTTATCTGGTCCGAAGATTGTATGTTGTTGCTCACAATCTTAGAACTGCATGGAAAAAAAAAAGGCATACGCAGTGCCTGCATGAGCTAATTATCTATAGCGATTGACATGAAAGGGGAACAACAGGTATGAGGAAAGATGCAAGAAAATGCAGGAGTAAAGAAGATCTGCGGCAAACAGTTTGTAAGTTCAGGACCAAATAAAGTAGACAGGCAAATTATGCTCACAGTTAAGAAATGCATGCAGTCAAGAATCTGAGAAATCGATACCTTTGATCCGTTGCACTGTCGATGACGCCTGCTTGGGGCACAGAGCATGGTGCTCTGGTTCATAGTAGGTTCCGATGGAAGTGTTAAAAAGAATCTGACCTTCTTTTTACAAATATTGCTGTTCTGTTGAAGAATGCATAATTAAATAAAAGCTGATTATTTGTATTTCATAGAGAAGAAAAGAAAAGAATAAGAAATAGGAACATCATTTGGCCTGCCCATTAGTTTGGAAAAGAAAATATAGTGGGTCATCTATGTTCTACTCTGTTGGAGTATGAGAAAAAAGATGGTGTTTTTTTTCCCGAGTTCTTTTGCTTGACAGCATTAAAAAAATCATCTTGACCCAGCAGACGGTGTTATAAATACATCCTTTTGTTGTTGGCCTGTACAAGTAATCTAAGTGGATGAAATGTTGGTTTAAATTTTTTTTTTATCTCTTCCTAGTGTTTGATGTTTAAAAATTAAATTGAATAACTATTCGAAAAGCGCGGCGCACGCCGCGCCCGTGGAAAAGCCGGCCTACTGTTTTCGTTAGAGATTTCTACAACCATGTATTTATTTTTAATATAAGTGGTTTTTGTTCATACAGTGTAGCTTGTATAATCTGCAACATTACATTTGTTTCCTCAGATGGTAGCAAGGCCCATAGTATAGAATGCATCTAATAACCCTGCCTGAAAGAAAACAATAGGGAGAACTAATCTGCTGGGCTCAAAAAACTGAACACTAAAATCTGTTGGGTTCCTAAAACTGAACGCTAAAATACAGGCAAGAGTACGAAGAACAGAGTACCATTGATCTACAAATTGATATTCTAGTACGCAGTGAATTAGCAGAGCAGAAGCTTCTTTTCTTTTATACCACCCCTTGGTCCAATGTTTTTATACCTAAGGAGAATAATAAGTGCAACTGATGAAATCAGCGTAAGCAGTAAAATAGATGATCTTCAGTCTAGTCTTGTGTGAACAACGCAGCTGATAAAGCCAGCATGACCACCAAAAGCCCGTCTGAGTTGGAGCCTTCGTACTGCCAGCCTGAAAACAAAGTCTCCTACTAAAAGAACAAAACAAAAACAATTCAGAAGCAAACAATTAAGCAAAGGAAAAGTTTTCTCCAGCCAGATAATTCGTTCCTAGTTACCTATAAAGCATTAATTATTTCCTTGTAAATAATATTTGTAGTAACATTTGTTGGAACACCCTTGGCATCTTCAATCAGGATTTTTAAACCTTGTCGTGATGTCACTCGCGAGACAGTCACATATAGTTGCCCGTGAGAGAACACTGGGTTTGGGAGATAAACACACAATTTAGAACTTCACTTCTATTTTTTCATAAAAAATCCTTCTACTGAATTCCCATGTATTGCAAGTAGTTTAGCAAACAGAGAAGAGTATATACCTTTTCCTTCTACAAAAGGTAAACATACTTCATATTGCCAAACAGTTTGCCTCCAATATCATATCTTCCCCAAAGGGTTCCAATTGCTATAAGACGTAACGAATGGTTACACAGATTAAGCATATCAATTGGAATTGAGATTTGTGGTGTCAAATAAAACAGTTGGAGAACTCATCAAACGACCAAGAAACAATTTCTCTGGTACCACGTGATGCACACCACTTTACAAAATCTATAAACCTAAATTGCAATAAATATGTGTAGCAACAAAACTAAGAAAAATATAGTGGAAGATTAAGATAATTCTTTTCTCAATAGTTTCTACCGATAAGCTTAAATTATAATTATAATTTGAGGAACTAAAATCATGGTATATGTATGAATAGTAGCTGAGTAGAATGTTGCCCAGTTAACGATTTCTAAGCCCAACGAATAGGAACCAGAAAATAGGTATAAGAACAGGGTACCAGTAGGTACCTTCGCTATAGCAGAGATTACATGCATGGTGTTGCCAGAAGGGATGCATATCACATCTTCTGCATCTTGTCCCAACATTTACATATACCAAATTTGTAAATCCTTCTATAAACTTCATGTAGCAGCTACTACAGGGATAACATACTGCAGCAGGAGATGCAGACCAAACCCTTTATGGCTCTCCGCTTCCCATGTCCGCTGTATCAACCATGGGGATTGCAGTTAAATTATCGGATCTTTACACAGTAATAATATGTAAGCTATCATAAGGATAACCATATGTAGACTACATGTTTACCTTCTCCAAAGTCTGATCCTAACTCTTACTGACTATGACGACGTAAGAGAGACGGATTGGTTATCGGTGTCGCTGTAGCGGAGAATGAGCACTGTTATCCAGCTCAAACTCTGCAGAAGCACCGTAGCACATGCACAGGATGGTAATCCAAGATTGGAAGAACAAAGCACCGAAGAAAGAAACTATGGCATCCAAACAAACATAGCAAAGCTAAGATGAATTTACATGGTAATAAAGTACTGTACCAATGCTATATGTTTTGGGTGAGCCTCCTTTGAGAAGGGCTTGCCATACTGCTCAATAGCAATGCAAAACTTTCTGTAGGATTCACAACCATTATTGTGGTCAATTTGTAAGGGTAAATCGACCAAATCTGACAATTCAAGATTCTAGGTTAACTTGATCATTCTCCACATCCATAGCCATGTTATAGCGTATAAAATACACACTCAAAGAAAAAGAGACAACACAACTTACACAATAGTATTTGGCATATATAAATAGTAGTCGAAGCAAACATAACATATCAGAACAGCATTTTCTCAAGAAAAAGCCAAGAACAGAACACAAGGAATATCACCACAGATCTCTCGGCACTTCCAAGTTGTTCTTCGTATCAAGACAATGCATAGCACAGGGACACAAATCAGCGGATACAACACCTTACAAGGCCAAAACTGCAGCTATATAGTGTGACCCAGACTCAACTAATACCTTTCTGCCAACCTAGCAGATACAGCCCTAAGCTTAGAATAGACCTTGCCGGCAGGAGAACCTAAGATAAGACTACAGAGTGAATCCCTGGCAACCTTGATGTTAACAAAGGATCCGAGTATGTGGATCTTTGTATCAGCGATAACTATGCGGGTCCTGGTAGAGTTCTCGATGGCATATTTCGTCTTGCCTCCTTTCCCTGATAGGCGGCCAATGGCACGCGACAGATGCTCCCCTCGAAGTGTCTTCACATCCTTGATCTCAAAGGAGTCCACATACAGGTCATCAAGACGAAGCAAGGCAACGGCATCGGCAATGTCAAATCCAAGCATAAAAGCATGCACGAAGTCCGCACACTTCTGAAGGTTGCTCACATCTGGTGTATCATGCCTTGTTTTCAGCTCAACCCTTTTTGCCTGTTGAAAAAAAAAACAGACTAATGAAATTGCTGCAAAGGAGACAGCTAAATGCTAAACATTCAGAGATATCTCACAAGTTTTCCTGCATTAAAAGTACTCTTTGCACACCCAAAAAACATGAGAGAAACCACCAGCCACAAGGCAAATGGTAAACAAATTGAGTCATGTGTATCTGTGTTCAACTAGAACAACACTAAGCTTTCCCGCAAAAAAAAAAAAGAATAACGCTAACCCAATTGATCAGGTCAAGCGCTCAGTTGGTGGCAATAATTCGTATCAGTTGCTTCATCATGATGAACTGAAATAGATAAGTACTCCGTCCGTCCCAAAATAAGTGTCTCAAGCTTAGTACAACTTTGTACTAGAGCTAGTACAAAGTTGAGACACTTATTTTGGGACGAAGGGAGTATATGCAAATAATCAGGATAACCAGCAAACATTTACCGGCTTCAATACATACTACTAACCGTTTTATCCAATCAATCGGATTCATGAAGAAACCTCTAATCAAAGCTACGAGAAGCCTCTAATCAAAACGAATGGCAGTCCAATTGACGAAATCAAATGCACGGTACCTACCTATAGACTTTGAGGACAGAAGTTTCACTGGAAAGTAAAACACTGAACACTGAAGTTTGAAAACTAATCTGTTTCATCACCATGACTATCATGATACATCCCATTTCCAGGTCAAGTGCACTGGAAATTAAAACACTGAACATTGAAGTATGAAAACAGGATATACTTTATCATGATATAAGTGCTAGTACACTGAATTGAAGGAACAGGACATGCATCAGGTGTATTTTTGACCTGAATGTTTAACCACGGGTGCTTTAAGCCAGTGCGGATTTTCTCCATAATACACAAGTGACTGAACCAAACAGTACAAGAAAAGATCATCAACAACAGACCAACAATTTTCTCCATAATTACTCACCGGATGACGCGTTTTAAATGACAGGAAAGGGAACACAGGTCACACGAATTCGGACTTGCTCTTACTATTCAGAAGCCGCAACGAGACAATAGAAAACCGAGCCGGGTTACCAACCTTGAGGTTCATGCGGATGTCGACCTTCATGTGCTCGTAGACGGGGGTGTAGATCTCCAACCACGCCTTCTTCAGCGGCGCAAAGCGGTGCGGCGGCACCTGGACCTTGCGGTACTGTGGCCTCCCGCCGCTCATCTCGCTTGGCATCAGTGCGTCGAACCGCGGCTTCTCCACGCCGCCGGCCGCGTCCACCGCCATCGCGCCAGAGGAGGATTCTCCTGCCGCGGCAGCGGCCGGAGCTCTGTCGACTTCCATCGGTCTACGGCTGGGGCGGCTGCGGCGGTGGTGGGATGGCGCCGGGTAGGAGGCTGCGGCGGGGGTGGGATGGAGCCGGGTGGGAGGCTGCTAGGGTTTTGGAACCGAGAGGAGTGAAAACTTTGGAACGGAGAGGCTTATATTGGGCTGTGGAAGGCTAGTTTGGGCCAGCACAAGACAATGGACTGGTTCGGGAGATTCATTGTTGTTCCTTCGCCAAAAACACAAAAAAGGATGGTGGGAGCAGCTCGCTCGCGTCCCCTGCGCGACATGGGCCTGGCCCAGCGAGCACAGTCAGAGCTAGCGACAGAAACTCACGCCTGTTTATTGTTTTTTATCTTACTAAAAAAAAGTTGTACTAAAAAAACTAAAAAAAAGTTTATTGTTTATTTTTTATCCCTAAATTTTTTTATTGGTCTACTTTTAATTTAAAAAACACGAACTAAAAAATGTTCGCAAATTAAAAAAATGTTCAGGACTAAAACATTGTTCGCAGATTTGGAAAAAAATTCACGAATTGAAAAATTATTTACGGATTTGACAAGAAGTTTGCGAATTCAAAAAAATGCTGATGATGTGCACATTTGAAGCTTTTGTAATTGGGATGTGTGTGTTTTTTTTGCGGGATGTGTTGATCCTTTTTGGCATTGGACTTTTTGGGTGATATGCATGATGGGATAATTCGTTGTTGCATATGTCTGGAGTCATTAGCATTTTCTGCGGGTCCTATGATCCACCCACAATGTCAGTGTGGAAATTTGCTCCTGTATACATTAGCATTGGGCTGCGCTTGGAATGGATGTATTGAAATGCGGGTGTATTTTCTATACGGGTGTAACTTACCGGCCGAGTGCAGTTTCCAGGCGGAAACGAAAACGACGGGCGAAGGCTTGTATTCTTTACAAGTGTATTTGGAATGAAAACGGCAATGCAAACAGGGCCTTATGCTTCCATCGTACGAGGTAAGTGTTGTTTTCCCATCAAGAAGTCAGTGGAAATTTACTCCATGTACACAAAGATCCACTTCATTAGTTCACATTTCCCAGTCTTGCTTCTTTCTATACAACCTTTTTTGTCCTCCCATGGTATTCTACAAGAACAGGGACATACATATCCTGAACTTTACACTGATGAACCATGTATGGCGACTCCTTCCAGTTCTAAACTGTGTTGCTAAAGTTGCTATACATTTTTGAAGGGTACAACGCGACACCCGGGAGTTCATAAGGATCATAACTACTACATCCATGTACAAGAGAGGAGCAAAGCCAGTCGACTCTTTCCATGCTCTGGTTACTTCACACACATGTTCTTACAAGACAGCTTTACGCACTAGCTTACAGTAAGTGGAATGCCCACATTAACAAATGCTATTTACCCTTTTCTGAATCTGAGGGCTCGGTTAGCTTATCCGTAAATGGTAAGGCGGCTGATGATGGTCCTATTTGCGTGTAATTACGCGTTTGGGATCACCTTTGCCCCCCTTCGCAACATATGTCATTGGATGATAGAATCCCAGTAGTGAAAAAAGAATTGTCTGGTTTGGCGACTCCAGGGATTATGTGCCAGGGAAAGGTCCGCCCGAACTGGAAAGCATTATGAATGCACAGACGACGGAGAGTGAGAATACGGAAACCCATGTATTCTCTGTGTACATCTCCATGGCATCTGTGAAGGAGAAGCGTGTTCGACTTTCAGCCCAATTGCGAATTCTATCAGCCTCGGCTGCATATACTGCTCTCCCCTGCAATCGGTAAACAACCAGTCAGAATCTGCAAGAGATACATCAACAGAATGGAGGGGTGCTATATTATAGAAAGAAGCAGGCTACCTCTTCGTCAAACCATCGGCCTCGGCGAACCCATGCAGTAACCAAGGCAAGCAAGATTCTTGGTGGTGTCAAGTAGTTTACTGCCTTTCCACTTCCTTTCACAACTCGCATTCTTGGAACCAATGTCCTTGCTACTGTTTCTGGAAGCTCGCATATTATATTGAACATCTGTTTATTTTGGAGAGATGAACCACTGCAAAGAATAGACTGTAGGTTAACAACAGGAGAGCGGCATGTATATACTATATACAAGGAGAGAGTCACAGAGTACAGAATGAACTTTTTTTTTCTTGCGCCAATCGAATCCTGGCATCTGAAGAAGTCAAGTAACTTAGAGGTTACCTTAGAAGGAGATCTGTAAGGACCATTCCAGGAGACGCAGTGTGTACTCCAACTTTTGATCTTCTGCTTTCCTTCATAAGCGATGCTTGGAACTGCCTTAGTCCACACTTAGTTGAGCCATAACTGTAAAATTGCAAATCAATATCAGATTTAGTTTCATTGTAAAAGCAGGAGCGTCAAATACAATGCATCATCATGTTTTAGACAACGAGAAAATCAGGACACATCATCTCTACAATGTAAGTGTTAAAGAAATGCGTAGCAGATAATTCGATGGCTGAGGTGCTTACACAGCTGTCAACGGTGTGCTTGAACCTCCAGATCCTGCTCCATCCATGTTGAATACATGACCTCCCTTCTCTTGGTATTGCATGACATCCATAGCTTCTCTGGTGCAGAGCAAAGAACCAACTAGGTTTGTTGAGACGATCTGCAAGTAAACCAAGGAAAACAGTTTTAAGGAATAGTGAAATCAGATTGGATGATCGAGCATGATCGAGCTAGTTATAGTTTTCCTGTCATTAAAAGGAAGCATTACGGACAGATAGAAGATATCAATGAACAAACCTGGGTAATATCTTCATCTGAAAAATTTACCAGTGGCCTAAAACCTTTGTTTGTGCCAGCATTATTTATCTGTAGATAAATGAAAAGATCGTATTTAGAGCAGTCTACAACGCAAATACAGAATAAAATGAAAGGGTACAAGTCGGTAAAGTTGTACTTTTCTACTGAATCTAAGTGACTCTTGAGGTGAAAAATGCAGAACAGATGCCTAGCGGCCTACAGAATTACTTACCCAAATGTCAATTGAACCCAGCTCACCAACAGCAAAATTTACAAGCTTTTTTACATCTTCTGGTTTGCAAACATCACAAGATGTACCAACAACCTTAGCTTGTAATAAAGTTTCCCTTTGTTTCTTCTTGGCAACTGACAAGCCCTCCTGTATGTTCTCTTCAAGCTCATTGATGGTCTGAAGAACTGAATCAGGGCTGCCAATAGAAATGGAGATAGTAAGAAAACTAAGACAGCATTGAACTAAAATATGAGCATTATGTCGAGGACTACCACCTGCGGGAAGCAATTACAACATGATCTCCAGAAAGAAGAAACTCCCGAGCAAGTGCTTTTCCTAACCCTCTTGTGCTGCCAAAATAAAACTACATGGTCAATGATGATCGTAAAAATAAATAACAACGAAGAAACAGCTTCCCATGGATGCAATCAGTGGTGTCAGATCCATGAAACAACATCCATCAACTTTTACTTCACATGTTTATAAGGCAACTAATTTAGGGGATCGTATAACCGCACATCATAATCTCCTTTATAAACCAACAAAGAGATACTACAAGACTTATACTCAACTTATGCAATCTGTAGAAAGAGGATACTGAGGTGAAATAGTATTTCCTATCAACTTATCTTGGAGACATTCATTAGATTAGATTATTTGTTCTGTTCTATATTAAGAGCACGCACACTACTTCCTGGGAAAAGATTCACATGGCAATGTCAGAAGAAGAATGTGAAATGTGCTACCTTCCCGTTATGACAACATTGCGAGGTCCAGCTTTACAGTGTTCCTCTAAGACACTGTTTGCACCTAGCATTGTGCCGATAATTACTCCACCAAGCCAGCTATACCAAATTAGTGCATCCGTTTGGCTGTCTCCACCTAAATACAGAGGTAGACACATTATTAACTGAAACCCTACGAGTGCTTTATATGAAACAAAGAGAAAGGAAGAATACAAAGGCAATGCAGTAGATTGTACAAGAGTATATATGACTGACCTGATAACTGAAATCCAACTGCTAGTACAACACCACTGCTCATCATAGTGATAACGTATCTGCCTACCTGAGTAGCAACCTGAGAGGAGAAGGAAATCAGTGAATACAGATCGTCTATGTTTCAGAAAAGGAGAACAATGTGTGATCTGTTTCAGAACCAAAAAAAGATGAAATTCTTTACTGTTGAGCATGCAAAGAGTCAACATGGCAATTGTAAGTATATACCACATGACTGGACAACTCAAATGGATAATATATGAGTAGGCAAGCATGCAGCCAATCTAAGTAGCAACAAATTTTGAACAGACCTCGCGAATAAGCAGATAACGCACAGGCAATTAGGTTAGAATCAGGTGACAGTGGACATTTTGTTCAGAGTCACAAGTAGAATGACACTACCAACATCAAACCATATCCTCATCCCACCTCACCATATGACTCTTTAAACTAAAAGAACACAGTAACGTTTAGCTTAACTACACACCGTTCACACATCAATTTTAGGCTCCCAATGTGCAGTTTTTTTTAGATGACTAAGATTTAGCAACGAAAAAAAACAGGCAACATAGAATTTAGCATCTCACACATCTAGCGTGCCACATCGATTGTGCCACTACTGGTGGGTTGGAATCCTAAACTCCCTAGAAGAGAAGATCAACTAGAACCTAGGCCCTGGAACATATGTAGGATCATTTTCAGCATTTGATGGGAGCAATTCTCGCACCCATGCAGCTTAATTACGATACCTATCCCCATATCTGCATATGCATAAGGTGGTATGGTAAGTTAACCAAGCACCAAGCAACCGATCAATCGAAATAAATAAACCATATCATCTAGAGCAACTGCATGTGTCGGGCGATCGACGGTTCGCGAACGAAGAGCTCACCGAGAAGAAGATCTCCTCGGCCTTCTCCACCGCGAGCTCGTACTGCCCGCCATACACCTCCGCCGCCGCCGACCGGGACCCCGCGAGCCCCTGCATCGCCGCCTTCAGCGTGTACAGCGGCCCTTTCCTGCGCTTCCGCGGCTCGTTCGGCGGCGACGACGGCTTCTCGTCGTCGCCGCCGGTTTCCTGCTTGAACGCGCGGCAGCGGAGGAGGGAAGGGCGGTGGCACGCCTGAGAGACGACGGCCTCCGGAGAGCGGCGGAGGCGGCCGTGGACGGAGAGGTGGACGACCGCGGCGGCCATGGCGCGCTTCCCCCCGGAGGAGATAAGGATCCTGTGCTCTTCCTCTCGCTCCGGTCGGCTCTCGCTCGTACTGTGTGCGCTCCTTTTTGTTTGTGTGGGGTTGTTTTGCTCCTTAATTTATGGAGGGGCGTGTGCCCTGCACTTGCCAGTGAAAATAATAACGCGATAGATTTCCACGGAGAAAATGGAGCTCAATTCATGGATACAAGCTCGGGTTAATTACAAATTATACTTAGGTCCAGTAGGTTCTCTTTGTCTTCTACAATCTCCGTGTACATACACTCATTTCAACGGCAGTTAATTCAGGACGGAGGGAGTAATTTATTAAAAGAAATAATTTAACTCAAAAAAAACCTGCTACCAGTGAAAAAGTAGTGTGCAATATCATTGAGAGAAAAATGTGCTTACAAAAGTTGCTTGATGTAAATGTGCTCGCAAAACTTGGAAGTTCTTAGGATTATAAGTTCTCTCTTTTTGTTAGCAAAAGTTGTTTGATGTAAATTGTTTTTGTTATCTTGCCAAGTTGTTGTTTTATTTCACTGCACATTATTTCTCTATCTATATATATTTTCTCGCAAACAAAAACTATTCAAATATTGCAATGTAGCCAACCATACTTAGAAACTTCGAGGTATAGTCAAATCATCAAGTGCCAATTTGTATTTGAGAATACCCGCAAAAATAAATTGCATCCAAGGAACTTTCAACACTATATACAATAGCGGTGCTACGAATCCAATCATGTGTAGCCAATTGAAAATTGAGTAATATGCATTAGTCTATTTTTTTTACATAATTTCATCTCATAGTATGTATGACATTTTTGCCAAAAAATGTCGTCTGGTCAATTGACTACACAGATTGTGGGTGGCTTCGCCACTGACTGCATGATATTAGATAGAATGTCGGATCAAGCCATTGAGAACCATAATATCGACTTGTTGATAGTAGATAGATTATGTTGGGTTAGTGAAGTAATCATAAAAAAATATGTCGTGCTTTCTAATAGATAGATGCCTAAAAGGAAATCTGTTCAGTCAGTTTTTTCCTGTTTCTATGCATGTTTGCTTTTTTCCTTTATTAGTATAGTTTTCCTTTATATTTATGTGTATTTTTTGATGTTAGGTGTGTGTAATGTATATAGTGAAGTACTCACTCCGTCCCATAATTTAAGACATCTTTGTATGCGAACATAACTTACAAAAATGTCTTATGGGACGAAGGGAGTACTATACAATGCGTATAAAGTATACTAGAGTGCAAAATTTTCATTATTATATGATTATTATTGCAAGTTATACAAATAACAATTTGTGTGCTAATTGTGTGCAAGTTATTGTCATCATTTATTTTAAGTTTTTTTTTCATTTTCGTTTTTCTTTAAGGTTAATACCAATGCCAGTAATTCATTCTTTCTTGAAAAACTTTGTCTTTAAAAAAAACTATTTTCATTTTTTATAGGGATAAGATGAATGGCGGTCATTGATTTTCAATCTAATGGTCCCAGTGAATTTGACTGAACACCAAAAGAAATTCAAGTGCCAGATGGATACTTGGCCGCTTTAGAAGGGCATAGATTTCATTCAATGCCAAAGAAAAATATATTAGTACCAATTGGCATCACAACATTTAGTCATGGTCTTGTGAATTTAGTAATGGTCGACATCTTTGATTCTTGAGAATCGTTTTGATTTGTGTCGCTCTTATCGCTTTTTTGGTGAGATTTTTACAGTTGAGATCAATTGGTGCCGCATTCTATCCATAATGCATATGACGAATAGTATGTTTGAAGCATAAAGTTATTCCATGAACAAATCTAAGGCAATGATAGTTTCCAAGCAGTCACGACGACTTAAAATGTGTCGAGAAAGGACGGCAATTTGTCAAGAAATAACAACACTGCAAGGAGAGGTACCCCGTCGTAATGACCCTCTTTGGCTTGGGTTTACATAAAAATGTGAAAGAAAAAAAAGCGATACCGGTTCGACCGGCACTAAATGACACTCGACTGGTACCATGTTCGATCTTCTTCTTCCATGTAAAAGATCATGGCCGCTACGGCACAACCACGCCGCAACGGGACAAACGAGCGCCCATACGTCCGATCCGATCGATCGGCCACGCGGAAATAAAAGGAGAAAGAGAGAAATATCAAGCAGCGAGACGGCCACACGTTGAAGCAACCTCATCTCCCCGGGGATAGGCGCCACGTAACCGCGGCCGGGTCCACCCCCCTGGTCGCTTGCTTTTGGGGATCACACTCTCCTTGTCAGCTGAATCAGCTCAGCTGCTACGGCCACCGAGGCGCGCGCCGCGACCACGGGCTAGGAATCTCACCGCCGGCCGGCCTTGTGCCATGCGGATATTTTTCCTCTGGCAATGGTCTAGAAGTATCTGTATATATTCGTCTACTCAGTCTCCTACCAGTACCTTTTTGTAGGATATTTTGTTGAAATGATCATTTTTCTAAGATATCAGTGGCAGATATATCCAATGTTGGGACCAATATGATAAGCAACAAAATGGCGTCGCCTTCGGGACAGACGCGCCACCAAATCCAAACGCAGAGAGAGAGAGAGAGAGAGAGAGAGAGAGAGAGAGAGAGAGAGAGAAAGCTCCCATAAGTAGTGTAATACATATACGGTATGCATATGTGCTAGCGCATTATCAGGCATGCAGGTTTTCATCGGTAAACAAACACAACTCGCTTCCTAGCATCATACATGCTTTCCAATCGGGCAAGTTAGTCGTACCAGAAAGGGGGGAATTTTGTCGTGCAAATCAGGTTCAAGGCGAGGTTTCAGTTCGTAACTAATGACCACGCAAGTCCGTATATGTCGACGCACCGTGCGTTTCAGGGCATCTCCAATGGGCGATGCTTGTTCAGGCGCTTGAGCAGATGGAAAAATGGGATTTTAAGCGTAGCGTCTGTGTAAGAGCCTGTGGGTCCAACGCTAATAAAGATCTGTAGACGCCTGATGATTAAAAAAATTAAACGCGAAAGAGCTGGAGCGCCCAGCGGCAAACCTGGCATCGACGCAAGGCCAAATCCTGGTCACGGGCGGGAGCCAGGAAAAATAGCCAGGAAATCAACCGTGGCCCCTCAGCTAAGCGGCCGCGTTGTAGATGCCCTCAGCCGTGCAGATGTCTACTGGCACATGGGCACACGGCCGCCGTGCACGGAACTTCCGCCAAAGGCAACGGAAGGGAAAACATTCTGGGCGGCGAGCCGGGCTGTTCGGCACGCAAGCTAGCGGACCAGGGAACTCGTGGACGGCCTAATTCTGGACTGTTGTGCAGGCTGGTCTGTGACGACCGTTCAGTACAACTGCTCAATTTGACAATCTACGCGGAGTTGATTGATTTTTGGTTGATTGGACTTGATGTTTGCGTACACTCAACAGCTAGCATAGCACCACGGACGGGTGCTTGATGTCTCTACGTAATCCAAGGTGTTCTCTTTTTTTTTCAATGATAATACTACGTGTCTCATTTATATCATACTCTCTTCATCCGAAAAAGTTTATCCCTCAAATGAATGTATCTAACACCAAGTTAGTGATAGATACATCCCTTTGAGGAATAACCTTGGGACAAGCTTTTTCGGACGGAGAAAGTATAAGAGCATCTTCACTCGTTTGCCACCCACCCCCCACGAGGCATTTTTTTCGCCGCTTGGGGGGCTGCCGACGAAAATTTTGGCCGGGGGGTGAGGGAGTCCTGGATTAAGGGGTCCTCGGGCGTCCAGGCTACGTAATGTGGGCCGGACTGATGGGCCATGAAGATACAAGACAGAAGACTCTCTCCCGTGTCCGGATGGGACTCTCCTTGGCGTGGACGGCAAGCTTGGCGTTCGGATATGAAGATTCCTTTCTCTGTAACCGACTTTGTACAACCCTAGTCCCCTCCGGTGTCTATATAAACCGGAGGGTTTAGTCCGTAGAGGCAATCATAATCAGACAGGCTAGACTTCTAGGATTTTAGCCATTACGATCTCGTGGTAGATCAACTCTTGTAATACTCATATTCATCAAGATCAATCAAGCAGGACGTAGGGTATTACCTCCATAGAGAGGGCCCGAACCTGGGTAAACATCGTGTCCCCCGTCTCCTGTTACCATCGACCTTAGACGCACAGTTCGGGACCTCCTACCCGAGATCCGCCGGTTTTGACACCGACATTGGTGCTTTCATTGAGAGCGCTGTGTCGTCGCTAGAAGACTCGATGGCTCCATCAATCATCCACAACGATGCTGCCTTGAGGGAGGTCTTTCTCCTCGGCCAGGTCTTCGTATTCGGTGGCTTCGTACTGCGGGCCAACTCGCTTGGCCATCTAGAGCAGATCGACAGCTACGCCCCTGGCCATCAGGTCAGGTTTGGAAGCTTGAACTACGTTGCTGATATCCGCGGAGACTTGATCTTCGACGGATTCGAGCCCATGGCAGCCGCTCCCTGCCATCGCGACGAACATGACCTAAATCTGTCATCGGACCATACCCGGGAAATAGCGCCTGTAACTGCTCTGGCCCTAGATCTGGAGCAGATTACGCCATCCGAGGACGGGAAGCTCAACCCCGCCACGGAAGCCGCAGACTCAGCGGCGTTGGAGCCGCACACAGACCCAACTTCGAACGGGATCTGTGTCACCGGAACCTCGGATTCGTCTCCGGCCGCAGGTTCCGAACCGCGTGCGTCCGCGCCTATCGAGCTCGATCGGGCGCCGATCGTCGAGTTCATCTCCGCGGACATCTTCCGGCACTCACCTTTGGGTGATGTGCTAAACTCATTAAAAACCCTCTCCTTAGCGGGGGACTCACAGCCGAATTATATCTGGTTTGAACTGGAGGCTGATGACGGAGAATTTCGCTTCCCACCCACCGCCCACTTCATTGCCACTGTCGAAGACTTAACCGACATGCTCGATTATGACTCCGAAGACATCGACGGTATGGACGACGATGCCGGAGAGGAGTAGGCCCAGAACCCGCCGTTTACTAGGCGCTGGACAGCCACCTCCTCGTATGACGTGTACATGGTGGATACTCCCAAAGAGAATAACGGCGATAACGAGAAAGATCCTGTCGAGGATAAACCTCCTGAGACATAGCCAAAGCACCGACGTCAGCGGCACCGCTCTAAATCACGCCGTGGAAAAGACAGCAATACTGGCACGAGAGAAAACAATACTCCGGACGATGCCGAAGACAAAGAAGATCCCGTCGAGCCGACTTCCGAACAGGACGATAGGGAAGATGGGCAAGTCAGCCCTGACGAACAGGCCATAAACGAAGACTCGGAGGACATCAACTATCTTCCACTCTCCGAAGATGAGGTGAGCCTCGGCGACGAAGACTTTATCGTGCCTGAGGAACCCGTCGAGCAGGAGCGCTTTAAGCGTCGGCTAATAGCCACTGCGAGGAGCCTGAAAAAGAAACAGCAGCAGCTTCAAGCTGATCAAGATCTACTCAACGACAGATGGACTGATGTCCTGGCAGCCGAGGAATACGGACTCGAGCGCCCCATTAAAAGTTACCCGAAGCGTAAACTGCTACCCCAATTCGACGACAAGGCACTTGAGCCCATGCCATCAACACGTAATGCGGCTGACCGACCACCACGTGGCCGGGACAAAGCGGCAACCCAAGCCGAACACCTGCCCATACTACCTCGCCGTAAAGGCAAAGACACCACATCTCGGGAATACACACATGACCTGCGGCAAGACCTGGAGAACAGAGCAGGTCAGTCCAGATCGATCTATGGATCGCGGGGGCATGCCCTGGCGCGCGACGACGGCTATCGAGCCAGACGTAACGAGCATAACCACGTCCGGGCCGAAAATCGCAGACGGACTACATCCGAACTACGTCGCGACTTGGCCCGATATAGAGGCGCCGCACATCCCCTCTGCTTTACTGATGAAGTAATGGAGCACGAATTTCCAGAAGGGTTTAAACCCGTAAATATCGAATCATATGATGGAACAACAGATCCCGCGGTATGGATTGAGGATTTTCTTCTCCATATTCATATGGCCCGCGGTGATGACCTTCACGCCATCAAATACCTCCCACTAAAACTCAAGGGGCCAGCTCGACATTGGTTAAACAGTCTGCCTGAAAACTCTATTGGCAGCTGGGAGGACTTGGAAGACGCCTTCCGCGACAACTTCCAAGGCACATATGTACGACCTCCGGATGCCGATGACTTAAGTCACATAGTTCAACAGCCTGGAGAGTCGGCCAGGAAATTTTGGACTAGGTTCCTAACTAAAAAGAACCAGATCGTCGACTGCCCGGATGCCGAAGCCCTAGCGGCCTTTAAGCATAGCATCCGCGACGAATGGCTCGCTCGTCACCTCGGCCAAGAAAAGCCGAAGTCCATGGCAGCCCTCACGGCACTCATGACCCGCTTTTGTGCGGGCGAGGATAGTTGGCTAGCCCGTAGCAATAACACTGCAAGCGATGCCGGTACCTCTGAAGCCAAGAATAGCAATGGCAAGCCCCGACGCAACAGGCACAAGCGCCGGAGCAATGGTGGCACTGTCGATGACACGGCGGTCAATGCCGGTTTCAGCGGCTCCAAGTCCGGCCAGCGGAAGAAGCCATACAAAAGAAACAATCCGGGCTCATCCAGCTTGGACCGCATACTCGATCGTCCATGTCAGATCCACGGCACCCCTGATAAACCAGCCAATCATACCAACAGAGACTGTTGGGTTTTTAAACAGGCCGGCAAGTTAAATGCCGAAAACAAGGAGAAGGGGTTGCAAAGCGAGGACGACGACGAGGAGTCCCGTCCGCCGAACACAGGAGGACAGAAGAAGTTCCCTCCCCAGGTTAAAACGGTGAACATGATATACACCACTCATATCCCCAAAAGGGAGCGCAAACGAGCGCTCAGGGACATCTACGCGATGGAGCCAGTCGCCCCAAAGTTCAACCCATGGTCGTCCTGCCCGATCACGTTCGATCGCAGGGACCATCCGACCAGTATCCGTCATGGTGGTTCAGCCGCACTGGTCCTCGATCCAATTGTTGATGGATTCCATCTCACGCGCGTCCTCATGGACGGCGGCAGCAGCCTGAACCTGCTCTATCAGGATACAGTGCGCAAAATGGGCATCGATCCCTCAAGGATCAAACCCACAAAAACTACCTTTAAAGGAGTCATACCAGGTGTAGAGGCCCGCTGTACGGGCTCAATCACACTGGAGGTTGTCTTCGGATCCCCGGACAACTTCAGAAGCGAAGAGTTGATCTTCGATATCGTCCCCTTCCGCAGCGGCTATCATGCACTGCTCGGACGAACCGCATTTGCTCGATTCAATGCGGTGCCACACTATGCTTATCTCAAGCTCAAGATGCCGGGACCACGCGGTGTCATAACAGTTAATGGAAACACGGAGCGCTCCCTCCGTATAGAGGAGCACACCGCGGCCTTGGCAGCGGAAGTACAGAGCGGCCTTGCCAAGCAGAATCTTAATTCAGCGGCCAAGCTCCCGGCCACTGTCAAGCGGATCCGGACTACTCCGCAGCATAACAGTCCGGCTCGTCAGGAGTTAGACTAGCAATCCGGCCTCCGTCTCCGTCTCGGCCAAATGGCGGCATACGTACCACGTGTACATAACTACGCACTTAAAATACCATGGGCATAGACGGAGGCATAACTAGATTGTGGTCCATAATACGGCTCGACCTCCCCTGGACACACATACTTTCACTTTTTCTTTTTTCATCCTTTTCAGGTTTCTTTTCCACAGGCCCCTCAAGACGGCCTGATCATCGGTCCTTTCGAAGGATAGATACACCAAGACAGCACGAAGCATTGAGGTATATGGGAACCTCTAGGAGGTCTTTTTGACGATCACTCTACCTGTTCTCAGGACCCACACGCAGCTCTCCCTTGGTCATGGCATGTTAAATAGCCCTGTTGCTTATTGCACTACTTATACGCTTTGACGTATCAATAAAATTATAATGGAAATAGTTCGCGGCCCAACTTCTGCGGCACTAGCTTACTACTTCATTTTTTCTTGATAATCTTATCAATCGCACCCGTACACTTTGGTATGGCTTAAATTCGCCAGGGGCTTTATTGCGCCCCATATTACGGCAAAAAAGTCCGAACACTTTTTACAGTATAGTTCGGCACCCCGAATTTAGCATTATATGCATTGGCTCCGAATCATGTCTTTGGTCAATAGTTGGGTTGCCCGGCTCCTGTGCTTACTACCTTACGTTTCGCTATATCGGCTAGGGTAGTAAAGGGAGAACTACTGCGATTGTGCCCTGGTTTATCCGGATGAGCACCTCAGTAGAGAAAGCCAAAAACTGACTGTCATGATGCGGCGTGAGCCGGTCAGCTCTTCGGAGGTTACAAATCTTTTGCGATTTTCTCCGCATTATGCGACGAGTCGGTCTCTACCCGATCAGGTGTTTACAGCACCCTAGTTCGGACTCATGAATACTAGGGGCTGCGCCTAAATTTCTATTATAAAACTCCTATGGCTAAGTGAGGGTGATAAAGCCACATAGTCCGATTGCCTGGTTCGTTGCGCTAAACACCTCCTTCAAGGACCAAACTT
The DNA here is from genome assembly GCA_011799875.1 of Thinopyrum elongatum. NCBI lineage: Eukaryota > Viridiplantae > Streptophyta > Magnoliopsida > Poales > Poaceae > Thinopyrum > Thinopyrum elongatum. The sequence continues at coordinate 161,681,179 of CM022299.1, forward strand.
TGGATCAAGAGTGTTTAGATTCTATCCCGAACACCCCCGTACTACCTACGTGGGGGCTGAAGCCGACGACTGACCAACTCTCAGATTTAATAAAACGGCCGCACAGGAGGAAAAATCTTGATATAAACAACTAACATTATATTACATATCAGTTTTGTTTCATTATACAGGATAGGATAACATGAACATATTCATCCAAAGATAATGTCTTTTGCACATTGCTCCGCTACAATGCGGGATCCCTCCAGGACATCGTCAAAATATCGCTCCGGCGTGTGGTGCTCCTTGCCCGCGGGCAGTCCCTCGGTCGCGAGCTTGACGGCGTTCATCTTCGCCCACTATATCTTGACACGGGCGAAGGCCATCCGCGCACCTTCGATGCAGACCGACCGCTTGATGGCATCAAGCCGAGGGCAGGCAGCAACCAGTCACTTCACGAGCCCGAAGTAGCTGTTGGGTATGGCTTCGGCATGCCATAGATGGATTATCAAATCCTTCATGGCCAATTCGGCCGCCCTATGCAGCTCGGTCAGCTATTTCAGCTGATCGCTGAAGGGCACCAGATGCTCTGGCGCAAGGTATTGCGCCCAGAACAGCTTCTCCATTGAGCTCCCCTCTTCGGCTCGGAAGAAATCCGCAGCATCAGCATTGCTGCGCGGTAGATCCGCAAACGCTCCTGGAGAACTCCAAATCCGGGTCAGTAAGAGGTACCTTTTTCTTCACAAATTTGCTTTGCATTATAAAGGCCTTACCCGCCGTGATTTTCCTGGCCTCTTGGATTTCCTGGAGGGCGCCCTGGGCTTCAACCCGGGCCTCTTGCGTGCTTTGGTAGGCCTTAGCAAGCTCGGACTCTTGATCCGTAATCTTGCGCTCCAAGGACTCGCATTTCTTTACAGCGTCCTGGAGCTCTTGTTGGACCTCACCGACCCTGGCCTCGTGCTTTTCGCGGACGGATTGTTCCTCCGCCGCTCTCTTCTGGGCCTCGGCCAGCGCCTTTTTTAAGGGCCTCCACCTCGGTCGCCGCTCCTACAAATATCATGGCACTATGGTCAATACAAATCATCTATCCTTTCTGATATACAGAAGGTCATGGCATACCTTGCTTTTCCTCCAGCTGCTTTTTCATACGGCCGAGTTCTTCCTCGGCCCGCTCTAGACTCTGCTTCAGTCCGGAGACTTCGGCAGCATGGGAGGTCGCAGCCAGCAGCGGCGCCTGCTTTTTCACATAGACATGTATGGTTAGTCTCCTGCGAAAATTGTTTGATCCTCTGTCCGACTTTTCTTTTCGACCGCCGGACAGTGTCTCAGGGGCTACTGTCTATACTGTGACATTCTTTTACATAATTGCGTTTCATACCTCAAAACCTGTTAGAAGGCTTGTGCAGGCTTCGGTCAGTCCGCTCTTCGCGGACTGAATCTTCTCAATCATCGTACCCATGAGGGCACGATGTTCCTCTACAATGGAAGCACTTCGCAGTGCTTCCAGTAGGGTGTCCGGTGCCTCTGGTTGGACAGAGGTCACCGGCGAAATAGGCACACCCCCTTCTTTCGAAGGAGGCTGCTTGCCGGATTCCGGAGCCGTATAGGTCTCCGGGACCGTATTCGGCTGGGGGCCGAATTGGACCTGGCCCCCATTGCCAGTCTCCATGGGGATCTGCTCCCCCATGTGTCCGGCGGCCGAGGTTTCACCCTCTGGCACCGCGCTGACGGCCTCCTGCGTCTCTCCCTGGCCGGGGATCCTTCGAGACAACGCTTCGGTGTCATCCATGGCCTTGGGAGAGGAGGCCGCCGAAAGGGACCCGCTGTCCATCACCTTCGGGTCCAGCGAATTCCCCGAAGACGAGGATCGCTCGAGGTCAGAACGAGCCGGACTACAAGTACATGATTCAACATGGTAAAACTATGAAGAAAAGAGTCCGGATATATGAATGCGTCAGGGTCTTTGAGTACTCACGATCCGGCCAGGGGCTTATCTCGGGGGCGCCGCTCTGGGCTGCTGTCGACGTCCCACGCAGAGTTATCCGCGAGGGAGACCTTCCCCTTCTTGGACGCCTCTGCCTCCAGATTTATGGAGGCCGCCCTTTTCTTCCTTCCCCCCTCAGGGGGAGAGTTGCTTTCCTCCTCCTCCTCGTCGTCCTCTGCGGCGGAGGAGTGAGTCTCGGTGTCTTCGGACGTCGCGGCTGAAGTTCCCTTGCGACGGAGGCCACTTCTGGTCTCCTTGGCCTTTTTCTTGGCCTTCTTCTCCGGCGCCTGGTAGAGCGCCGGGACCAGCATCTTCGTCAGAAGCGGGATGGTTGGTTCCTCGGGCAGCGGAGCCGAACACTTAATCCGCTCTGCCTTCTTCGTCCAGCCCTGAAAAAATAAATAGGGAGGCTTAGGCATTTTCCCTGAGTAAGCAAGTAAAGGATACACCTTGAAGCGCGAAAGACTTACCGGACTGGCGGGATGGGCCAGGTTGTGCCCACGGTCCTCGGTCGTCTCTGGCCATTTCTCATTGGCCTTAAAAAGCACCTTCCAGATGTCTTCGTGCGTAGTTCCGAAGAACTGTTGCAAGGTCTGGTGCTCGGCCGGATCGAACTCACACAGATGGCAAGTCCGGCTTTGGCATGGAAGGATCCGGCGAACTAGCATCACCTGGATCACATTGACAAGCTTGATGTTCTTGTCCACCATGCTCTGGATACGCACCTGCAGCGCTGTCAGCTCGTCCGACGACGCCCAATTCAGGCCCTTCTCTAGCCAGGAGGTGAGCCGCATTGGGGCTCCGGACTTAAATTCAGGAGCCGCGGCCCAGGTGGCGTCGCGGGGCTCTGTGATATAGAACCACAGTTGCTGCCACCCTTTGACGGTCTCCACAAAGGTACCTTTAGGCCATGTGACGTTGGGCATCTTGCTCACCATGGCGCCTCTGCACTCTGCGTGTTGGCCATCCACCACCTTCGGCTTCACATTGAAAATCTTGAGCCACAGTCCAAAGTGGGGTGGGATGCGGAGGAAGGCCTCGCACACGACAATAAATGCCGAGATGTTGAGGAAAGAATTTGGGGCTAGATCATGGAAATCTAGCCCGTAGTAGAACATGAGTCCGCGGACGAAAGGGTGGAGAGGAAACCCTAACCCGCGGACGAAGTGGGGGATGAACACCACCCTCTCATGAGGCTTGGGGGTGGGGACGATCTGTCCCTTGGCCGAAAGCCGGTGGGCGATTTCCTTGGCCAAATACCCCGCCTCCCGGAGCTTCGTGATGTCCTTCTCCTTGACGGAGGAGGCCATCCACTTGCCTTGTGCTCCGGATCAGGACATGGTCGGAGTGCTTCTTTGAGGCGAAAAAGATGAGAACTTGGGCGCTGGAGCTCGAGAATGGAGAGGCAGAGAAAGAGAAGGCGTGGGTGAAAGGGGTGAATCCTTATCTCCTTATAAAGGCAGTGAATATCAAGCGCCTCCCCACTCGCCTTAAAACTCGCCTATTCCCAAGGGCCGTGCAGACGGCACGGTTGGATTACCCACGCCCGTATTGATGAGAATCCCGTAATAAAGGGACACGATCTCTGCTGTGACAAGACGTGCCACTGGAAACTGCATCTTAAAGCGTGGAGCGGGAGGCTAAAGAACGGTTCGAAATAATGACCGTGCAGGAACGTGGTGTCGCGTTACAAAAAGTTGTCAGCGGATTGGACTCGTGAAATATTATACTCTCTGCGGTTGTGTGTGGTACTTGTTTTACAGAACCGGACACGTTTTCTGTGCTCGAAGTCTGTTTTGGAGTATTCGGAGGAGGAACCCGCCTTGCAATGCCGAAGACAATCTGCGCGCCGGACACATCGTCATTGAAGCCTGGTTCAGGGGCTACTGAGGGAGTCCTGGATTAAGGGGTCCTCGGGCGTCCAGGCTACGTAATGTGGGCCGGACTGATGGGCCATGAAGATACAAGACAGAAGACTCTCTCCCGTGTCCGGATGGGACTCTCCTTGGCGTGGACGGCAAGCTTGGCATTCGGATATGAAGATTCCTTTCTCTGTAACCGACTTTGTACAACCCTAGTCCCCTCCGGTGTCTATATAAACCGGAGGGTTTAGTCCGTAGAGGCAATCAGGCAATCATAATCAGACAGGCTAGACTTCTAGGGTTTTAGCCATTACGATCTCGTGGTAGATCAACTCTTGTAATACTCATATTCATCAAGATCAATCAAGCAGGACGTAGGGTATTACCTCCATAGAGAGGGCCCGAACCTGGGTAAACATCGTGTCCCCCGTCTCCTGTTACCATCGACCTTAGACGCACAGTTCGGGACCCCCTACCTGAGATCCGCCGGTTTTGACACCGACAGGGGGGGGGGGGCAAATTTTTCCACTCGTTGTGCCCCCCACGAGCATCTTGAGCGCCGCGGCGTCGACGACCTCCTCGGCGCGCGCCCAGCGGAGAAGCGTGAGCGTCGACGGGGAAGGAGGCGATGAGAAGCTCGAGGAGACGGGCGGTGGTGCGCTGGCGCGGTGGCGTGCCTCGGCGAGCACGGCGGCGAGGCTGAGGCGGCATCGGGGTGCATCATCGGTCCTCGTCGGCTCGGTCCTACCAGCAGCCGCCGCCGCCTCCTGTGGCACGCCACCGCGTCGACCATCTCGCCGAACCCATTTGGTAGCCTCGCGCCGACTGTCTGCGCCCCGAGCTCCCGGAAGAAGTAGACGAGCTCTGCGTCCGTCAGCTGCGTGGCGGAAAGAACACCTCGGCGGCGCAGAAACGTCGCGTCCCGCGGGCACCGCACGAGTCCCTCCATCCGGGCTACGTGCGTCGTCACGTAGGCGCCGTGCGCCCAGTGGAAGCGCATCTCGAAGGCCAGCATGTTGTAGAGCACCGCCGCGCTGTACTCGTGGACGTGGAAGCACGGGATGCTCATCACCGCCACGGCGCTCGCCGGCCGGCTCCAGAACGACATGTCGAGGTCGCCTTGGCAGGTCGATGTCACCGCCTGCCGGAACCACACCGCCGAGTGCCGCAGCTCCACGGAGCAGGGGAATAGCTGCTCCGACTCCATCTTGATCTTGAGGAGCTTCAGTGGCGTCGAGAGGATGCAGTATTTGTTAGCCGGCACACGGGACCAGTGGAAGAGGTGCATGACGTGGTGGAGCTTTATGCCCGCAGCGTCGCGGGCGAGGCATGCCCGCTTTGGGCAGACGTCGTTGAAGCAGCCGAGCACCCGCTTGCGCACCCCGCGCTTGAATTGCCAGAGGCAGAGGACGTGGTTGATCGGCACGAGCTCCTCCGGGAGGCAGAGGCCGTGGTCGATCGACACAAGCTCCAGCGGCGCCGCCGACGTGCATCTCCAGCCGTCCCCCCACGAGGATGCCGGCGCCCATGGCGAACCGCCCGTCGAGGATGCCGGCCACTCCGGCCCGGCCTCGAGCTCCGCCCCGGCCACGAGGATGCCGACCGCTCCGCCCCAGCCACGAGGATGCCATCGGGGAGCTGAAGGAAGAAGCCGCGGGGATCGAGAGGGGAGTAGGGAGGTGTGGGGTAGGTGGAAAGAGAGGAGAGAGAGAGAGGGAAAAGGTGGCTGACTGTGGGCCAATTGCATGCGGAAAAATATCGCCGGTCTCCCTAGCGCGCTGGGTTTGGACTGAGAGCGCCGGCTGAAACTTTCGTCAAATCCGGCGGAAAACGTGGTCTTGGGTGCACGGCTGGGGCATTTTTACAACCAGCGCAAAAAAGTGGTCTTGGGGGGGGGGGGGGCGGGGGTGGCTAGTTGTGGGGCGGCTGGAGATGCTCTAAGGACTATAGCTTGTAACTTGTACGTGCAAGTGCGAACCAATCTGTGGTTGGATGGTTTGGTGGACAGTGGTATCCCCAGTCCACCAGGGTTCAAGTTCTGGTGCTCGCATTTATTCTGGATTTATTTCAGGATTTTCGGCGATACGCGTTCAGTGGGAGGAGACGTTCCCATTGACTGTGAGGCGCCTATGATGACTTCATAAAATCTCAAGATGATATGCCGGCTCAGTTTCTCAGAGGTGCTCATAGGGGTAGGATGTGAATGTGTGCGTTCATAGGGATGAGTGTATGTGCGTATATATGAGTGCTTGTGTGTGTACTGATGTTCAAAAAAAAACTTGTACACGCAAGTAGTAGTGTACGAGAAGAGAAGTAGTATCACAAATAATACAGGGCATTAGAAAGGAAGCAAAAAGAAAATATTGAAGTACATACGAGCATGATCAATGTTGATCAAAATGTGATGCTAAGAAATCTTAACACCTGATTTTATTAGTGCTAAACATTTGTGAAGTGGGGTATTGATTTTTACTAGAATAAGTTCTAGTTTTTTTAGGCAATAGAACAAGTTCTAGTTTTTTTTAAGGGTTAAACCAAGCTTTATTGATCAAATTCCACATGATGTGGGATACAAATAGGATTATTATGGGGTTCGCCCAACCATGTGTGTCGCCCCGGATCCAGAGAATGCGGAAAGTTGGCTAACCTATCTGCATCATCATTAGATAATTTACCTTCAAACATGAAATTACAATTCATAAAAGAAGCTCTATGTCTAATTTCACTAATGATAGCTCCATAAACACCACTATTGTTTATCTGAATGTCATTGATAACTTGTTTGGAGTCTGAAGCAATAATCACATTTTGGATCAATAGATCCTCAGCCAAACAAAGTCCTTCTCAGCAAGCTATCGCCTCAAGAGTCGCCACATCCGTTATACCATGAATGACCAAAGCTGAACTGCTCATATACTTTCCGAAGATATCTCAACAGACAGTCGCGGCAACCCTCGAGGGAAGCATAGCAAGAACATCAACCCTCACAATCATGTGTGATCTAGATCGCAACCTGCACCTACTCATATAACTGCTCATGATGCCACTGTTGGGAAACGTAGTAGAAAACAAAAAAGTTCGCGCCTATGATCACCCAAGATCAATATGAAGATGCATAACGGTTTGGGATCACGATCGTTACCGTCACCAAGTTGCAGCGGAAGAAGATCATGTCGGTGTAGATCATACTTGGAGTCCCTCGTACCATCGATGAACGAACCCTTGTACCGCCAATGAACAGTCCCTTGAACCGAAGACCGAAAGCACGACCTCTCTACTTGGTTGCAAGCATGCAACCTTCACGATCCAGCAGCGCTTCGCTGTCCAGAGCTATTCGTCGCTGGAGAATTAGAGGGAGGAGATTAGAACCACACATGGCTTCTAGTTATGAGGACAAGAGGATTATCCTAGCTCTAATTAGTCAACTAGGACTAGAACTATAACTAGAGGAACTAGAGGAGGCTCCAAAACTTGTATGTCTCCAACAACAAAATCCTCTAGTATATATAGGTTCCAAGTGGAGGAGGGGTTGCCACCAAGGAGGGAAAGGCCCTCCTTGGGGCGCCGACCAGGGGAGGAGAAGTTGGACTCCTCCCCCGCACCAATTCGGCCTCCTTCCTTAGAGGAAGGGGGCACTTTCCCACTTGGGCCTTTTTGGCCCAAGTTGCCTTCCACCACTTGCCTTTTAAGGCCCGTTGATATTAAATTAAATATATAAATGTTCTAAATATTTTCAGGCCATTATATATATATATATATAATTTAACATCCCCGGAAATATTTTCCACCTATATATATTTATTGGTAATACCCGGTATTACCCGATATTCACCGAAACCCTTCTGGTGACCCCGAAACGCTTCCGGATCCTCTCAGAACTATTACGAATATTAATGAAACAATTCCACAAATATATTCTCATCACTCCTGTTCTACTGACACTCAGCGGATCGTGATTGCCTTAAGCTTGTGACCCTGTAGGTTCAGTAACCCATAGACATGAACGAAATCCCTTCATTCAATGACCTATAGCGGGACCGTGGACGTCCATATCGATCCCTATGAGCACACAAATGACATTCGAGTGAACCTATGGTTATCATGTGATGTTCCCTTTGCTTCGTGATACTTCACAAAACCCAGGATGCATCGGTATCCTCTTGATTCATCATTATGCTCCATATACCGAAATCCTCGTAACCTGTTTTGTTCTTCACCTATTTTGGGATTGCCCTTTCGCCAATTTCTTGCTGGAATTTGATCATTCCCAATAAAAAGTGGGGTATATCTGTGTATGATGAAATCAAACTTGCATTCCTGGTCTTGCCATCAGATCTTGCCCTAGACATCATCATTATGGGTTGCTGGGGTCTATGGAGTGTGCGAAATGACAAGATCTTCAGAAATGCTGCTGCTCACACTCAGGGCTAGAAATTCTATCTCAAGGAAGGGCTCAACATAGCACAAATCAGAGCTAAGCCAGCTAAAGCAATCAAGATAAAAGCCTGGATAGATAATCACTTGTAATTTGATTTCTTATGTTCCACAAAACTGGTATAGGCTAAATTTTGCGAAGACTCTATTTGTACACCTTTTATTTTAATGAAAATACTGTAGAATGATTGTTCTATAGCCAGCTGGTCAAAAAAGTACATGGATGACCCTGGAAATAAGTCATAGGAAAGAATAAAATGGAAAAAATGTTTATTAGACTCAAATCTATTTTTCAATTTTCTAGCATCAACACTGTCTGTTAGGGCATATTTCTCCCTTAGTGGTTTTGGTGATTTATGACAATATGTTTGCGGACTAATCATGTGCATTGAGCATTTCAGATAATTCTTCATTTGGCACAAGACGATCGATGCCCCTCGAAGTTTTAAATAGAAGACAATTTATTTTCCTTCGTTTCTCTTTCGGTGGACTTGAGTCGTAGGATTTACCGTACTATCAAGAGGGGGCTGACGAAGACATGTACCTAGGGTAGGGTAATAGGCCTGACCTAGACACCCTGACCCGAGGACACTGCCCTAAGGCCAAGGACATTCAAAGGATAGCACCATCTACCGACTGAAATCGCCACAGGGTGCAACCCACTCGACCAACAGTTCACTCGGATAACCCAATTCCATTCGACCGGGGTGTACTCACTCGACCACACCAGAAACCACTCGGAAGATAGAAGATCTAAGGTCACTCAGGATGGCAAGGGTCAGGCGTTCACTCCGTAGTCTTAATGATCATTTATTTGCCTTTATTGCTGGCGTTATCAGAAACGTCCTGTCTTTATAGACATTGAACCCCTTGTAACGTGGGACGGTTGGGGTCCTGGCGCACTCTATATAAGCCACCCCCTCCTCAGGCACAAGGGTTCGCACCCCCTGTAACTTCACGCATAATCCAATCGACGAAGCCTAAGGGCACCGAGACGTAGGGCTATTACTTCCTCCGAGAAGGGCCTGAACTCGTAAATCTTGCGTGCACAACCTCATCATAGCTAGGATCTTGCCTCCTCATACCTACCCCCTATTCTACTGTCAGACTTAGAACCACGACAGTTGGCGCCCACCATGGGGCAGGTGTCTTAGCGACTTTCCGGTGAGGTTGCGATTTTCTCCGGTTCCCATCATCATGGTTTAGGGTGGAGGTTTGGCTGAGGGCCACGAGATCCGTCTCGGCGCGCTCGTCTTCATCGCCAACGACTCCACCTAGCTCCAGGAGGCCCCCCTCGACGTCGAGACATTCCCCGTCCGCGGGGCGACGCACTTTCGCGCATGTGTCCGCGGCGTCCTTCTGTGGCAGCCGTCGACCCAATATCGGTCGTTTCCTACGGCGTCTTCGTTCCCCGCTGTTCGCCGTCGCAAGCGATCCGGTCGATCACGGCTTCAGCGGTGGGTGAAGCATGCAGTGGCACATCAATCGGCCACCCCTCAAGTCGCGGTAATCGAGCCCGATGAATCTCTCTACGGCCTGTTCGATCTGCCGACTGGCTCTGTCGAGACTCTGTCCGAGTGCGACAGCAGCGATCCTGCGGCGGAGGTCCTGATGGTCGACACGCCGCGTAGCCCACCTGGCATGCGTTGCAACGGAGGCGGCGACGGCGGTGGCGATCCGTCGCGTGTTCACGAGGAATACCACCCCGAAACCCTCTCTTCACAGCGGAGGGAGGAACTTCGCCGCCGTAACGAGGAAGCACTCCACACGCCCATCGTCGGAGAGACCTCTGAGGCTCGGGCCTTGGAGGCAGTGCACTTGGCCACTTTGGCTGAGCGCACTCGACTGGAAAATCTTCAGCATGCACTCGACGAACGTGCTCGGCAGCGGATTCCTGAGTCCAGTCGACGGCGGCAATTGTTCCCTCCTGAACCTCAGGTATACCGCACTCCGATTTAGAATCTTGCAGCCACAGCTCGCATAGCAGAATCCATCCAGCCATCCCAGTCAGAAGATGGACGAGGTTTGATGCAGATCCGGGCTCTGCTCCGGGCGGCAGGAGACCAAAACACTGCAGTATCACAGTCGCGTAACAGAATCCATAGCAGATCCGTGGTGGCTGACACAGTTCAGTCGGCTCACAGCCCAAGATCGCCTCCGCGGCGTGAGGGGCGGGTGCATCGCCAGGATCAGCACTTGGGTCGGATCCACGAGCAGTACGATCATCGACTCGGCCGTGATGACCGCCGTCGAGCGCCTACACCCCCTCTGAGAAGCGGATCATACGTGCCCCGGCACTATGATGACAGGCGCCCGCACAGCGGAGGGCGGAGGACGCCGGTCGACCCAAGAGAGCCAGGGTTTGATGCGAGGTCAATTTTAGTGCAAGGTTTGGTCGACAGGAACCGAGCACACAGAGAGGGGCAAGGCAGGGATCGCCCGAGTGGAAGCAGGATTCATGTTTCGGGTCCCGAGTGTTTTAGCAGAGCTATCAGAGCCGCTGAGATCCCCCCCAACTTCAGGTTGGCGACTGGGGTTAGTAAGTTCACCGGTGAGTCGAAGCCTGACACTTGGCTGGAAGATTACCGAGTGGCTGTCCAGATCGGTGGTGGAAATGATGAGGTAGCTATGAAACACCTTCCTCTCATGCTGGAAGGGTCGGCCAGAGCATGGCTAAATCAGTTGGCTCCAGGCAGTATATTCAGCTGGGAGGAGTTAGCCCGAGTGTTTGTCAGGACATTCGAGGGCACATGCAAACGACCTGCGGGGTTGACAGAATTGCAACATTGTGTACAGAAGCTGAATGAAACTCTGAGGGATTACATCCAAAGATGGACCACATTACACCACATAGTAGAAAATGTATCCCAACACCAAGCAGTTTGTGCCTTCAAGGAAGGCGTTCGGTATTGAGAGTTTAACTTGAAATTTGGTCGGACAGGAGATATGTCTCTGACCCGAATGATGGAAATAGCCACCTGGTACACTAACGGTGAAGAAGAGGACCGACTCCGCAGTGGAAAGGGCAAGCCAGTCGCCCAAGACACCGGAGTGAGTCGGAAGCAGAAACGCAAAGCCGAGCCAGCAGGTCTAGGTGAAGCTACAGTTGTAACTCAAGGAAAATTCAAGGGGAAGCCCAAGGGACCCTGGATCCCCAAGAAGGTGAAAGATCAGGCTGGGAACGATGTGTGGGACTTGCCATGTCACATTCACACCAAGAAGGATGAAGAGGGAAATCTGATTTATCCCAAACATACCACTCGACAATGTCGGCTCCTGATCCAGCAGTTCCGAGAGAAACAGCCCAATGAAAAGGAAAAAGAGTCTGACAAGGATGGTGATCAGGAAGAAGATGATGACGGTTTCCCTAATGTAACACCCCAAAAATTTAACCATGATTTATTAATTAAAATTTTGCCAGGAAATTAAGTTTTTATTTCCTGGGTTATCTTTTGATTTTAGAATCACGCTTTTTCTCTGAATTGTGGAGTTTTTCCCTCCAAATGGAAACTTTTCAAAAATATTGTTGGACTTGTATACCTTCTCAAAAACATTTCTCTTATCAGTGGAATTATTTCTATAATTATTTTCCTAAGTTTTATTTCTTTTAAAATGGTTACTCATAAGTGTTAGAGTCCCTTTTGCACTACAACCCTTTGATAAATTCATTTGAAAATTCCACCAAAATTTGGGGATGACATGTGATGTTCCTAAATCACTTTTATGCAAAAACTTCTCTTAGTCATTTGGGGATTTTGAGCCCTACCTCAAGTTTTCAAATCTGGTTCAGTTTGTAGTTTGCAGTACAACCTATTTATATATTTCTTTAAAACTTCCATAAAAATTTGGAGATGTTAGTAGTAGTATATAATTCATTTCTATGCAAAACCCTTTGGTGTTCCTTGGAAGATTTGAGCAAACCATCCTCATCTTCATTCTGGTCCAGTTTGGTGTTTGTACTACAACCATATTTTATCTTGCTCTTGTTGCCTTGGGATTTTTCCTGTTTGTAGTCCACCCTACCAAACTCTTAAGTCCAGGAGATTGGACCCATTGGTATATTTTTGGTCCATGCAATAATGGCATATGTTTTCTGTCCAGATTTGGTTTTCTCAAAAACTTGCATTAGGAAGTTTTTGCTTTTGTCAAACTAACCTTACCACCCTCTTTACCACCTAAAGAGACTCTGATCTGGAGATTTTGGCCACCAGAAGAGATGCCTAGATGCCCATGGCATTCTGTCGAGCACCTTGTGTTCATGAACAGAATTGGCATGAAACCTAGCTTGCATTATGAACCTGCTTGCTTTGCCCAACCAGCATGTCCTCTAGAGGTGTAGCTTAAGCCCTAACCATCCTGTTAATTTGCAGTTTCATCGAAGCCTCCTGGCATGCCATGGCATATCGTCGAGCACATGGCGTGCGTGCTCTGGGCGCGCCCAGAGCGCACGTTTTGCACGCGCGCGCAACCGAGCCACCGCATCCTGCCTCTGGCCTTTACTCGCCCGCAGAGCCAAGCCCCGTTCTCATCCGCTCGTCAGAACCATCCAAGCCGCCCCTGGCGCCCTACAGCGCCGCCGTCAGAGCCCTCTTGGTGGCACGCCGGTTACCGCAGCGAGCTTCGGTCGTAGCAGCACCGCCCAAGCCACAGCCGCGCGCCAGCTCACCCCTGAACAACCCGAGCTCATCCATTCTCTCCTCCAAGCCGCCTCCTGCATCGCCACATCATCTGCGGCCACAGTAGCGGCTCACCGTCGAGCTTATCTCCGGCCGCCACGGAACCGACCTAGTTACGCTATAAATAGGGACCCCGAGCTCGTCCGGACCCTTAGGCGACATCGGGCCATCCCTCTAGAGCCCCCACAGCCAGCAATCGACGGAGGGAGGCCGTCTTCCTCGTCTCCGGTCAGTTCGGCCGCCGCCACACTTCGGTCCCGTCCGTCGCGAGCAGGGCCTCCCCAGTCCTTCCAGCGCCACCATTCGACTCCCCTCGAACCTACGAAGCCGCCCAACTTCTCAGCTTCGACTGGGAGCCACCATAGGCCTCAGCCCAATTGTTCCCGAAGACGCCGTCCGCCGCAGAGCTCGCCGCCGGCGACCCCCTTCATCCCCGCTAGCCTATCGACCACTGGGAGGACCACCCTGGACCGGCGGATCCATTCCCCCCCTCAGAATCTCGTGGGGAGCCGCCGTTCGTCGGCGGCAATCGCCGGAGCCCCGCCTCCGCTCGGCCAGAGGAGGAAGGAGGCGCGGGCGACTGGTCAAACCTGACCAGTGGGCCCAAGGGACCCACTGTCAGTGACCCACGAGTCGGCCCGCGCTGGTTTAAGTGAAGGCGTAAACCCGGAAGTACGCCTTCTCCGATCGAAAGCGTAAGCCCTCCGAACCGTTTTTCTTTTTTCTGTTTTATTTTAAACCAGATTTTGACCTGAACTTTGACTGGCTCTAGTTTCTAAACCACAACTCCATTTGACTTGATTCTTTTTCTGTTGTCTCTCAAATTCCATCTAGTTTATTTTCATATTTATTTGAAAATTTTCCGAATAACTTTTTTGTACTGTTTTGAAACTATGTGTTGATTTGAATATTTTTCAAAAATTAGGAAATGGAGAGGGAAGCAACCTTCAAAAGTTTTGTGGTGCCCCCTACCTCTCCACACACTAAAGGCAAGCATTCTGAACCCTAGTATAATATTTGTCGGGTGTTGTTTTGATGTGGCTACAACACCGAGTTGATTGGAAAACGTGTATTATTTCATGTGATGCTATGATCATGTCCCTGTATGCATGATGAAGACTCCTTACTGTTGGAAATTGATATGCTTGTGAAAGTAATCACCCTCGTCTACCTCTCATGCCTACTAGAAGGAATCCGGGAAAGTCTCTGTCTTGGGTAGACACGAGCTTGTTACTGATATTTCGCTGAGACAGGTATATTCAGTAAGGTATGGTAAGGTGTGATGAGTGGTGATTCTGTCTGTTGGTGGAAAAATATATTTGTTGTACTAATCATGCAGGGAATACTTAAACCTCCTGAGACGACCATAGATCGAGTCTTGTGCCAGCAACCCCCATACTTGCTTCGTACTACCACTTGTCCCTGCCTTAGGTAGGGTACGGTTCAGTAAGTTGTCAACCCCTTTCTTAGCACACACCGTACAGAGAGGCCATGGTGGAAGATACCGGCTGCATCCGGTAGACATGCCACCTGGTCCGGGGGCATGGGTGTTTCCGGTTGGAGCCGAGGGGGTAGCTCCCCTAGTTTGCGCGCGTTATAAATTTTGTGATCCCATGCTAGTCGAGGTTGTAGCCTCCCCACTTAGAGTTTTGCTTAACGGGTGTCGTGGGTGATTCCAGACACCGGTAAGTTAAGCTGGTGTGTGCGGGTCAGGTGTGTTTTCAAGTAAAAGACCGTAAACGGAATTAGTCCCGATGGACTAAAGGAATCCGTTACTCGTGGGTAAAGAGTACACCCTCTGCAGAGATTATATCTATTCGAATAGCCGTGTCCATGGTTAAGGACTATAGTCTGGGATAGGTCAAGTGTCGGTCTTAGTGTCGGTCTTCGGAGGAAAAACTTCTAAACCAGAACATTGATCATGACATGTGACATATGATGATTATGATTATTATTATTATGGACTAACCATTTGTATTATTTGAATTATTGAGTATCCCCGGGATGGTTCTACCTCCTGGATATTCACTGTGTTTATTCCTATATAAGCCCTTTATGTGGTGTCGCTCAGACGTCCGACTGTGGCACGCTTGTTATTTAATTCCTTTATAAGCCCTTTATGTGGTGTCGCTCAGACGCCCGACTGTGGCACATTTGTTATTTACTTTCTTTATAAGCCCTTTATGTGGTGTCGCTAAGACGCCCGACTGTGGCATGCATGCCTTTTATTTCTTTATAAGCCCTTTATGTGGTGTCGCTGAGACGCCCGACTGTGGCATGCCTGCTTTTTATTTCTTTATAAGCCCTTTATGTGGTGTCGCTGAGACGCCCGACTGTGGCATGCTGATTATTTAATTTTCTTTACAAGCCCTTTATGTGGCGTCGCTCAGACACCCGACTGAGGCATGCTTTATATTATTATCCTTTCGAGGCGTCGCTTCAGACACCCGATCGGTTTATTTTATTCTTATTATCTAATTGCTTTTTCGTATTTAATGACCTGCTTGCATGCGGCCTGAATTTTATTTCGTGACTGGCTAAGTGATCATGAAAATATTTCAGAGCACGATTATCATCTGTTATATTATACCTGTGTTCATCATGTTTGCGAGTACATTCAAAGTACTCACTGGCTTGTCCCTGGCTATTGTCTTGGCCAGATTTCTCGCTTGGAGAGAAGCGCAACGACGACAGCCCGGAACCTAGGCATCGAAGACAGCAGTTACGCAAAGATAGGAGTTATCCAGGTCAGCTATTCCTGTGGGAAATGGAGTCCCATAGACGCTGATGATCCGCAAACCGCTTCCGCCATCAACCACTAGAAACCATTTGTTGTACTCATAGGCCAGAATGGTCTTGTACTTCATATTTTGTATTTTTCTTGGAATTTCTGTATCAAGTTTGTGTCTCATCAGCTAACAGTAATCCTGGGGCTGGTGAGCACAAGGGCCGTTTACTGGGAAATTAATATCCTGGAAGACCGGTCCCGACAACCTTGGTACCAGAGCCAGGCTGACCATTGGCTAATCCTATCTTAGCCAGGTCGATAAACCTAGGTTAACCAACCCACCAGACCTTAACCTAAACCCAGTCAAGCTTCTCATGTAAGATAGCCACATAGTGACCCCGACACCTTTTTGGCAGTCGGTGCCTAACCTATCGGCCTAGCCTGTCGATCACGCGCCAGTGACCGACACCTAAATTGTCTCATTCGCAAGCGTGCGAAGGAAGACTCCGTCCTCTTTTTCTATAAAAAGGGAACGCTAGCTCCAACCCAGCACTGCATAGCCTCTACCCCAAAACCAAGCCAAGATGCCTGGCCCCATTGTTCACAATGAAACCACAGCAACCAACCTTGGAGGTTTTGTGACCGTGCTAGCAAACCTCACCCGCTGTGCCTTTGCATTAGAAGAGCCCCCAGAGTATGTTGTGTACCAAGGGCCCATGAGCGGTGAGAGCCATCAATTCTGGGCCACTGTGCACGTCTATGGTAGGGGTATGTCGCCAGAACGCCCCTACAGGTTCACCGGAAGGACAACTTCCTTTGAGCCACAAGCCATTCAGCTAGCTGCTCGAGAGGCTATAATTCAACTCCGGCACCTGTCGCCCAGAGTTAACTGCCGCTCGTTCTGCTACTACCCCAGCCGTGACGGGTATGGTAGGCCACCCCAGGTTGCCAACGGAGACCACGAGACGGACCCTGCATTGCTGCATCTGGTGCGCTATGTAAGTGCACTAGAGGCACTATTCGATCAGATCACCCTTGATCTGATCGCCGCTCGTGGAGAGCTTGTTCGCCGAGCCCCGGCAAGAGGAGAAGAGGAGCCCGACGCCGACAACCCAGTTGTGCTATTTGGGCAACCGATCGACTCCTTGAGGTCTGCCCCTGCCATCGACCGAAATGCTTTGGTGTCCCTAGAAGTGCTTCATCGCCTTTTGGGAACACGCTCCAACGGGATTGTGGCCAACAACCCCCGCGATGGTTATCATCGCTACCCCGACCCTGCAGCTCCTCAACCCCATCCAGCTAACCCCGATGGTGAAGCCCATGGAGAAGCCTCGACGTCCACCAGGCACGCCCGCTTAGATATTAACGAGGTAGACTAAGCCACTCGAGTAGTACCGAGTCTTAGTATTTCTACGCCTTGTAATAGTGTGACCTTGTACTCGCCTTGAATGGATGCAGACTGCTTGTGCGCCTTTGTTTTGTTTAGTAGCCCCGCATAAGTATGTTGGCGTACGGTTGCATTTTTAATTCCGGGCGTAGCTACCGAAAACCACCCCGACGACACCACAGTAACACGTCACTTTTGTGAGATATGTGTATCTGTGGCTTTGACCCCGACCCCATAGAGCAGAACCGACAAACTAGTTGCCCCCACACCGTGATAAGTAACCCAGCCCTGATGCTATATAAGAGGCCACTCCGTGACCTTACCAAGCATCCCTCACTTTGTGCACCACTCGCACAGCCATTTCTTTGCCATGCCGAGCCCAAGTATCCATCTGAGAACTCCAGATGCAACCCCAGGTAGTTTTGTAAAAATATTGTGGGACTTTACCTACAGTACCATGAGTTCTACCCATCCACCCCAGTACGAGCTGCTCAAATCGAGAATCACCCCATCCACCTCGAAATATTGGGCAGTAGTGCACATCCCTCCTGCAAACCCAAACCAAGACCCAACGGAAGTCTCCTTCGTGGGGAAATCTATGCCGACTCCCCAAATGGCCATAGAAGCTGCTGCATACGAAGCGATTACTCGTCTTCGCTTCGCAGTACCCTATGCCAGCGAAAGGGGGTATTATTACTTCCCGAGTCGTGCAGCACCCGAAGAAGTAGCATCTTTTCCCGGTGGGCGAATTGAGAGGGACCCAGTACTGGCCAACCTTGCCCAGTATGTCATCGCTCAAGAGCGTTTGACCCAACGAGTAATGGGTTATCTCCAGAGCCTCGCCGATTTGAATCCTCAGATCGCCATTGGCAGACCACTGAGGCCAGACCAGGAGAGACGCGTTCTTCGACTAGTCAATCCGCTTTCCCCGGTAGAAGAAGATTGTGCCCCAGTGCCGGAAACATTTTCTCAGGACCCAGCATATTTTACGCTTGCGTCATATACGCCACTTCTGTGTTTAATAGCCTAGCATGTGTTGCAGCTTATGCGTTGTATCCTAAGTTTGTGCGATGAATTAATTGTTTGGTTTCAATTAATGTGAGCAATTTACTTACTGTTGTTATTTTTGATTAACTGTTTTTCGCTCTCGATAAATTCCGAGGTGGGATTTCCCTTGAGTTATTGCAACAATTAATTCTCCATGACATAAATTTTTTTAATTCACGCAGCACCACGACAGCAGGCTCACAACCACAACCACTCAACCACAGGCACTAATTACTAAACCACGTACACATTTTGCACCTAACTGATCACCTCACTAACACATCACAGTTTCTGAAGGAGAAATTTGTGGGTAATTATTCTAGTGCAGTTTGCCTCCAGCACACTGACAGCAGTTAGCACCCGACACCAGCACCTAATCCTCATGATCACCGCCGCCGCGAAGAGCTAACACTTGAGCAGCAGCATCACGACGATCATCGAGGATCATCGCGCACAAGAGCCCGGAGAACCCCAGCAATGCCGCCAACCCTTCGCACATCAGGATTGTGTACCAATCCGGCATCACCTCCGCCATTAGAGCCTCATCGCGAGCTCCTGCAAACTGAAATGGAGGAGTAGGAAGGAGAAGAAGAAGCGAGGCCAGGTGTGAGGAAGAAGAGTGGAGCACCGCGGTCATTTTATAGCTCGAGATCGGTGTACGGTGGGCGAAGTCCACCAGCGCTGCTCGACGCTCGATCGCCGGTGTTCGGAGGCGAATCCGCGAGCAGTGCCGACAGCACACTGGCCCGCGAGGTGAGTGCACGCTGCACCGGCAGCTAGCGCGCCACGCACTACCGCAGTACGGCCTAGGTGCCCTACTCGCTAGGTGTCGCAATTGGAGAAGGCGCGAACGCACGCGTAAGAGAGGAAGAAAGGAGACCAGAGGTAGAAGAAGAGACTGACAGTGGGCCCCGGGTCCACCTGTCAGCCAGAGAGAGCACTATGCACTCGAGTACAACCAACGTGATTTGTAAATTTAGAAATTATTCTAAATTTACTGCAGCCATAGTAGAAATTTCTCGGTTTCCCCAACCGTAGATTTTTCCATGCAGCGCCAGTGCCCCACTGTAGTTGTACAAATTATCTGTCATCTCGCTGTAGCCTCGTCATATCACGTAAGCAGATTATTTAATCTTCGAGTTATTATTGCATGACAGTAGGAGTAATTTTTTTTTTGATACCATTCTCAGCAAATCTCGAGGACGAGATTTTTCTTAAGGGGGGTAGTGTTGTAACACCCCAAAAATTTAACCATGATTTATTAATTAAAATTTTGCCAGGAAATTAAGTTTTTATTTCCAGGGTTATCTTTTGATTTCAGAATCACGCTTTTTCTCTGAATTGTGGAGTTTTTCCCTCCAAATGGAAACTTTTCAAAAATATTGTTGGACTTGTATACCTTCTCAAAAACATTTCTCTTATCAGTGGAATTATTTCTATAATTATTTTCCTAAGTTTTATTTCTTTTAAAATGGTTACTCATAAGTGTTAGAGTCCCTTTTGCACTACAACCCTTTGATAAATTCATTTGAAAATTCCACCAAAATTTGGGGATGACATGTGATGTTCCTAAATCACTTTTATGCAAAAACTTCTCTTAGTCATTTGGGGATTTTGAGCCCTACCTCAAGTTTTCAAATCTGGTTCAGTTTGTAGTTTGCACTACAACCTATTTATATATTTCTTTAAAACTTCCATAAAAATTTGGAGATGTTAGTAGTAGTATATAATTCATTTCTATGCAAAACCCTTTGGTGTTCCTTGGAAGATTTGAGCAAACCATCCTCATCTTCATTCTGGTCCAGTTTGGTGTTTGTACTACAACCATATTTTATCTTGCTCTTGTTGCCTTGGGATTTTTCCTGTTTGTAGTCCACCCTACCAAACTCTTAAGTCCAGGAGATTGGACCCATTGGTATATTTTTGGTCCATGCAATAATGGCATATGTTTTCTGTCCAGATTTGGTTTTCTCAAAAACTTGCATTAGGAAGTTTTTGCTTTTGTCAAACTAACCTTACCACCCTCTTTACCACCTAAAGAGACTCTGATCTGGAGATTTTGGCCACCAGAAGAGATGCCTAGATGCCCATGGCATTCTGTCGAGCACCTTGTGTTCATGAACAAAATTGGCATGAAACCTAGCTTGCATTATGAACCTGCTTGCTTTGCCCAACCAGCATGTCCTCTAGAGGTGTAGCTTAAGCCCTAACCATCCTGTTAATTTGCAGTTTCATCGAAGCCTCCTGGCATGCCTTGGCATATCGTCGAGCACATGGTGTGCGTGCTCTGGGCGCGCCCAGAGCGCATGTTTTGCACGTGCGCGCAACCGAGCCGCCGCATCCTGCCCCTGGCCTTTACTCGCCCGCAGAGCCAAGCCCTGTTCTCATCCGCTCGTCAGAACCATCCAAGCCGCCCCTGGCGCCCTACAGTGCCACCGTCAGAGCCCTCTTGGCGGCACGCCAGCGACCGCAGCGAGCTTCGGTCGTAGCAGCACTGCCCAAGCCACAGCCGCGCGCCAGCTCGCTCCTGAACAGCCCGAGCTCATCCATTCGCTCCTCCAAGCCGCCTCCTGCATCACCACGTCGTTTGCGGCCACAGTAGCGGCTCACCGTCGAGCTTATCTCCGGCCGCCATGGAACCGACCTAGTTACGCTATAAATAGGGACCCCGAGCTCGTCCGGACCCTCAGGCGACATCGGGCCATCCCTCTAGAGCCCCCACAGCCAGCAATCGACGGAGGGAGGCCGTCTTCCTCGTCTTCGGTCAGTTCGGCCGCCTCCACACTTCAGTCCCGTCCGTCACGAGCAGGGCCTCCCCAGTCCTTCCAGCGCCACCATTCGACTCCCCTCGAACCTACGAAGCCGCCCAACTTCTCAGCTTCGACTGGGAGCCACCATAGGCCGAAGCCCAATTGTTCCCGAAGACGCCGTCCACCGCAGAGCTCGCCGCCGGCGACCCCCTTCATCCCCGCTAGCCTATCGACCACTGGGAGGACCACCCTGGACCGGCGGATCCATTCCCCCCCTCAGAATCCCGTGGGGAGCCGCCGTTCGTCGGCGGCAATCGCCGGAGCCCCGCCTCCGCTCGGCCAGAGGAGGAAGGAGGCGCGGGCGACTGGTCAAACCTGACCAGTGGGCCCAAGGGACCCACTGTCAGTGACCCACGAGTCGGCCCGCGCTGGTTTAAGTGAAGGCGTAAACCCGGAAGTACGCCTTCTCCGATCGAAAGCGTAAGCCCTCCGAACCGTTTTTCTTTTTTCTGTTTTATTTTAAACCAGATTTTGACCTGAACTTTGACTGGCTCTAGTTTCTAAACCACAACTCCATTTGACTTGATTCTTTTTCTGTTGCCTCTCAAATTCCATCTAGTATATTTTCATATTTATTTGAAAATTTTCCGAACAACTTTTTTGTACTGTTTTGAAACTATGTGTTGATTTGAATATTTTTCAAAAATTAGGAAATGGAGAGGGAAGCAACCTTCAAAAGTTTTGTGGTGCCCCCTACCTCTCCACACACTAAAGGCAAGCATTCTGAACCCTAGTATAATATTTGTCGGGTGTTGTTTTGATGTGGCTACAACACCGAGTTGATTGGAAAACGTGTATTATTTCATGTGATGCTATGATCATGTCCCTGTATGCATGATGAAGACTCCTTGCTGTTGGAAATTGATATGCTTGTGAAAGTAATCACCCTCGTCTACCTCTCATGCCTACTAGAAGGAATCCGGGAAAGTCTCTGTCTTGGGTAGACATGAGCTTGTTACTGATATTTCGCTGAGACGGGTATATTCAGTAAGGCATGGTAAGGTGTGATGAGTGGTGATTCTGTCTGTTGGTGGAAAAATATATTTGTTGTACTAATCATGCATGGAATACTTAAACCTCCTGAGACGACCATAGATCGAGTCTTGTGCCAGCAACCCCCATACTTGCTTCGTACTACCACTTGTCCCTGCCTTAGGTAGGGTACGGTTCAGTAAGTTGTCAACCCCTTTCTTAGCACACACCGTACAGAGAGGCCATGGTGGAAGATACCGGCTGCATCCGGTAGACATGCCACCTGGTCCGGGGGCATGGGTGTTTCCGGTTGGAGCCGAGGGGGTAGCTCCCCTAGTTTGCGCGCGTTATAAATTTTGTGATCCCATGCTAGTCGAGGTTGTAGCCTCCCCACTTAGAGTTTTGCTTAACGGGTGTCGTGGGTGATTCCAGACACCGGTAAGTTAAGCTGGTGTGTGCGGGTCAGGTGTGTTTTCAAGTAAAAGACCGTAAACGGAATTAGTCCCGATGGACTAAAGGAATCCGTTACTCGTGGGTAAAGAGTACACCCTCTGCAGAGATTATATCTATTCGAATAGCCGTGTCCATGGTTAAGGACTACAGTCTGGGATAGGTCAAGTGTCGGTCTTAGTGTCGGTCTTCGGAGGAAAAACTGCTAAACCAGAACATTGATCATGACATGTGACATATTATGATTATGATTATTATTATTATGGACTAACCATTTGTATTATTTGAATTATTGAGTATCCCTGGGACGGTTCTACCTCCTGGATATTCACTGTGTTTATTCCTATATAAGCCCTTTATGTGGTGTCGCTCAGACGCCCGACTGTGGCACGCTTGTTATTTAATTCCTTTATAAGCCCTTTATGTGGTGTCGCTCAGACGCCCGACTGTGGCACGTTTGTTATTTACTTTCTTTATAAGCCCTTTATGTGGTGTCGCTGAGACGCCCGACTGTGGCATGCCTGCTTTTTATTTCTTTATAAGCCCTTTATGTGGTGTTGCTGAGACGCCCGACTGTGGCATGCTGATTATTTAATTTTCTTTACAAGCCCTTTATGTGGCGTCGCTCAGACGCCCGACTGAGGCATGCTTTATATTATTATCCTTTCGAGGCGTCGCTTCAGACACTCGATCGGTTTATTTTATTCTTATTATCTAATTGCTTTTTCATATTTAATGACCTGCTTGCTTGCGGCCTGAATTTTATTTCGTGACTGGCTAAGTGATCATGAAAATATTTCAGAGCACGATTATCATCTGTTATATTATACCTGTGTTCATAATGTTTGCGAGTACATTCAAAGTACTCACTGGCTTGTCCCTGGCTATTGTCTTGGCCAGATTTCTCGCTTGGAGAGAAGCGCAACGACGACAGCCCGGAACCTAGGCAACGAAGACAGCAGTTACGCAAAGATAGGAGTTATCTAGGTTAGCTGTTCCTGTGGGAAATGGAGTCCCATAGACGCTGATGATCCGCAAACCGCTTCCGCCTTCAACCACTAGAAACCATTTGTTGTACTCATAGGCCAGAATGGTCTTGTACTTCATATTTTGTATTTTGCTTGGAATTTCTGTATCAAGTTTGTGTCTCATCAGCTAACAGTATTCCTGGGGCTGGTGAGCACAAGGGCCGTTTACTGGGAAATTAATATCCTGGAAGACCGGTCCCGACACCTAACGTCAATTCTACTTTGATGATTTTTGCTGACATTGAGAGTAAAAGTCGACTGAAAGTCATCAACAGAGAGGTAAACATGGTTGCTCCGGCAATGACGACATATTTGAAATGGTCAAAGACTCCCATCACATTCGACCAATCTGACCACCCACCGCACGTCGCCACCCCCGGGAGGCAAGCATTGGTGGTCGACCCGGTCGTTGGGGGCACCCGACTGACCAAAGTCTTGATGGATGGTGGCAGCGGCTTGAACATTTTGTATGCAGAGACTCTTCGTGGGATGGGCATTCCGATGTCCAGGCTCAGTGAGAGCAACATGCGGTTCCACGGTGTCATTGCAGGGAAGAAAGCTGATTCACTCGGACAGATCACTCTTGACATGGTTTTCGGTGACTCAAAGAATTACTGCAAGGAGAAGCTGACATTTGAAGTTGTGGATTTTCACAGTGCCTATCATGCTATTCTGGGCAGAACTGCATATGCCCGTTTCATGGCTCGACCGTGTTACGTGTACCTCAAGCTGAAGATGCCTGGCCCCAGGGGCGTGATCACGGTCACTGGTAATCGGCAACAAGCAGAAGAGTGACTCCAGAAGGGCTCTAAGATTGCCGATGAACAGATGGCAGCGATTGAAATGGAAGAATATAAGAAGACTGCAGATCCGAGTGATTTGTTGCGCGCTAAGAAGCCTGCTTCCGAGTTTGCATTTCAGTCGTCCGGTGAAACAAAGCCTGTTCACATTCACCCGACCGATCCCAGTGCTGCACCGACTCATATCTCAACAACACTCGACAGCAAATAGGAAGAAGCGCTCATCCAGTTCCTCCGTGAGAACTGGGACATCTTCGCATGGAAGCCGTCTGACATGCCGGGTGTACCCAGGGGGCTGGCTGAGCACCGTTTGCGAGTCGATCCAAAGGCAAAACCCGTGAAAGAGCACCTCCGCCGGTCCGCTGCGGAGAAGAGAAAGGCAATCAGCGAAGAGGTGGCTCGGCTTTTGGCAGCTGAGTTCATCCATGAGATTTACCACTCCGAGTGGCTCGCCAATGTTGTCATGGTTCGCAAGAAGGACGATTCACTCCGTATGTGCATTGATTTCAAGCATATCAATCGGGCCTGCCCGAAAGATCATTTTCCTCTCCCCCGCATCAATTAGATAGTCGACTCAACTGCGGGATGTGAACGATTGTCCTTCCTGGATGCATATTCCGGGTACCATCAGATCCGACTGTATGGACCTGACGAAATAAAAACAGCTTTTATCACCCCATTCGGGTGCTTTTGCTACATCACCATGCCTTTTGGTCTCAAAAATGCTGGTGCCACATTCATGCGCATGATATAGAAGTGTCTGTTAGCTCAAATCAGTCGGAATGTGGAAGCATACATGGATGACATCGTGGTTAAGTCGCGCAAAGGTTCCGACCTGCTGACTGACCTTGCCGAAACCTTTGCCAATTTGAGAAGATATGATATGAAGCTTAATCCGTCGAAGTGTACATTTGGAGTTCCAGGTGAAAAGTTACTCGGTTTCCTCGTTTCCGAACGTGGGATCGATGCAAACCCAGAGAAAGTTGGTGCAATCCTCCGAATGAAACGCCCTGTGCGTGTACACGACGTTCAGAAGCTTACTGGTTGTTTGGCCGCCTTGAGTCGATTCATCTCTCGCCTCGGTGAAAAGGCATTGCCTCTTTACCGACTGATGAAGAAATCTGATAAGTTCGAGTGGACTCCTGAAGCTGACGCAGCGTTTGCAGAGCTCAAAGCCCTGCTTTCCACCCAGCCGGTGCTTGCTGCTCCAATCAGCAAAGAGCCTTTACTGCTTTATATAGCAGCCATTGGACAGGTTGTCAGTACAGTACTCACGGTCGAGCAGGAAGAAGAAGGTAAAACCTACAAGGTTCAACACCCAGTATACTATATTTCCGAAGTCTTAACTCCATCCAAGCAGAGATATCCACATTATCAGAAGCTTGTCTATGGAATCTACTTGACCACAAAGAAGGTTGCACATTATTTCTCAGATCATTTGATTACAGTCATCAGCGATGCTCCGTTGTCAGAAATTCTGAACAACAGAGATGCAACTGGCCGAGTGGCAAAGTGGGCGATTGAACTCCTTCCGCTGGATATCAAGTTCGAGGCAAGGAAAGCGATCAAGTCTCAAGCGATAGTAGATTTCCTCGTCGAGTGGATTGAACAACAGTTACCGACCCAGATACAGTCGGAACATTGGACTATGTTCTTCGACGGGTCCAAGATGTTGAATGGTTCAGGCGCTGGAGTGGTCCTGGTATCTCCACGAGGCGACAACCTCAGATATGTTCTCCAGATTCACTTTGATTCCTCCAACAATGAAGCTGAATATGAGGCACTCTTGTATGGGTTGCGTATGGCCATTTCACTCGGCGTCCGCCGCCTAATGGTTTACGGTGACTCAGATTTAGTGGTTAATGAAGTGATGAAGGAGTGGGACGTCAGGAGCCAAGCTATGACTGGTTATTGCAATGCGGTGAGAAAGTTAGAAAAGAAGTTTGAAGGGCTAGAGCTCCACCATATACCCCGACTGAAGAATCAAGCAGCTGATGACTTGGCGAAAATAGGATCCAAGCGGGAGCTTATTCCCAGCAATGTGTTTTTGGAGCATATTCACGCACCATCAGTTCAAGAAGATCCCTTCACTGAAGAGCCCCCACAGCCTAAAAGTTCCACTGATCCGACTGAAGTTGAAATCCCAGCTGTGGTCGACTTGATCATGGAAGTTTTGATTGTTATTCCTGATTGGACAGTGCCGTATATCGCATATATTCTCAGGAAAAAGCTTCCAGAGGATGAAGAAGAGGCTCGCCAGATTGTCCGTCGATCCAAAGCCTTCACAGTGATGGGGGGGCAACTCTATAGAGAAAGTGTCACTGGAGTCGTTCAGAAATGCATCACTCCGGAAGAAGGCCGAATGATCCTCGATGATATTCACTCGGGAACCTGTGGTCACCATGCGTCTTCTCGGGCCATCGTGGCCAAAGCGTATCGAGCAGGGCTTTATTGGCCGCGGGCAAATGAGATGGCAAAGGAAATAATTGACAAATGTGAGGGCTGTCAGTTCTACTCCAACATGTCCCACAAACCCGCTTCAGCCCTGAAGACCATTCCACTCGTCTGGCCATTCACTGTTTGGGGTTTGGATATGGTGGGACCTTTGAAGACTGGCAGGAGTGGTTTCACCCATGTGCTTGTAGCAGTCGACAAGTTCACCAAGTGGATCGAAGCTAAACCTGTCAAAAACCTGGATGCAAGTACTGCAGTCAGCTTCATCAGAGGGTTAACATTTAGATATGGAGTCCCACACAGCATCATCACGGATAATGGGTCGAACTTTGATTCTGATGAGTTTCGAGCTTTCTGTGCGTCCCAAGGTACTCAGGTCGACTATGCTTCTGTTGCCCACCCTCAGTCGAATGGACAGGCAGAAAGAGTGAACGGTTTGATTCTCAAAGGGCTGAAGCCTCGATTGATGCGTGACCTCAAACATGCGGCCGGCGCTTGGGTAGATGAGCTACCATCAGTCCTTTGGGGATTGAGAACAACACCAAATCGGTCGACTGGTCGAACCCCCTTCTTCATGGTCTATGGGGCTGAAGCTGTGCTGCCGAGTGACTTGCTTCACAATGCACCCCGAGTAGAACTTTTTTCAGAAGCTGAAGCAGAACGAGCTCGAGAAGATGCTGTTGATCTTCTGGAAGAAGAAAGAGAGATGGCCTTGATCCGATCGACCATTTATCAGCAAGACCTTTGTCGATTATATGCCAGAAATATGAAGGGTCGAGCATTTCAGAAGGGGACCTAGTGCTTCGAGTGGACCAGCAACGGCCTCACAAACTTGCCCCCGCTTGGGAAGGTCCCTTCATCATCACCAAGGTGCTCCACAACGGAGCGTATCACCTCTACAATGTGGAGCATAATAAAGACGAGCCACGCGCTTGGAATGCGGAGCTACTCCGCCGTTTTTATACTTAAGTGTTCAGACTGATGAGATGTAATAAAGAGTACCTTTCAGTTCATTTATCAAAGACATGGTTTTACAGTCTCCTAAATGATTGTTGTTACTAATACATGTGTCCAAAATCCCCCAGTGGGTGGCTTAGCCGCGAATCCGATTCGCCTAAGTTTGTAAAATCCTACCGAGTGATGAGTAACCCTCTCACTCGGGGGCTTAGCTGCAGTCCTGTACTCGCCTAAGTTTAAAAAATCCTACCGAGTGATGAGCAACCCTCTCACTCGGGGGCTTAGCTGCAGTCCTGTACTCGCCTTTAAGTTTAAAAAAAATCCTACCGAGTGATGAGCAACCCTCTCACTCGGGGGCTTAGCTGCAGTCCTGTACTCGCCTAAGTTTGTAAAATCCTACCGAGTGATGAGCAACCCTCTCACTCGGGGCGTTAGCTGCAGTCCTGTTCTCGCCTAAGTTTAAAATCCTACCGAGTGATGAGCAACCCTCTCACTCGGAGGCTTAGCTGCAGTCCTGTACTCGCCTAAGTTTGTAAAATCCTACCGAGTGATGAGCAACCCTCTCACTCAGGGGCTTAGCTGCAGTCCTGTACTCGCCTAAGTTTAAAAAAATCCTATCGAGTGATGAGCAACCCTCTCACTCGGAGGCTTAGCTGCAGTCCTGTACTCGCCTAAGTTTGTAAAATCCTACCGAGTGATGAGCAACCCTCTCACTCGGAGGCTTAGCTGCAGTCCTGTACTCGCCTAGTTGTAAAAATCCTACCAAGTGATGAGCAACCCTCTACTCGGAGGCTTAGTGCAGTCCTGTACTCACCTAAGTTTGTAAATACCTACCGAGCGATGAGCAACCTCTTCACTCGGAGGCTTAGCTGCAGTCCTGTACTCGCCTAAGTTTGAAAAATCCTACCGAGTGATGAGCAACCTCTCATCGGGGGCTCTAGTCTGCATGTCCCATTGTTTTTACACCGCACTTAAGTAAAACCCCCCACCCATCTTACCGTTCAGTTTGTTTTTATCCGATGAAAACCCTCTCACTCGGGGGCTTAGCTGCAGTCCTGTACTCGCCTAAGTTTCAAAAATCCTACCAAGTGACAAGCAACCCTCTCACTCGGGGGCTTAGCTGCAGTCCTGTACTCGCCTAAGTTTAAAAAATCCTATCGAGTGACGAGCAACCCTCTCACTCGGGGGCTTCGCTGTAGTCCTGTACTCGCCTAAGTTTAAAAAATCCTACCGAGTGATGAGCAACCCTCTCACTCGGGGGCTTAGCTGCAGTCCTGTTGTAACACCCCCGGTGGTTAGCGACAGTGATCACTTTTGATAATGACATGTTAGCATGTTCAACAGTGCATAATCATCATTAGCATCACATTGCATTTCAACTCCTAAGTCAAATTCAAATTTAAATGAAAGTGGAATATGAAAGTTGTCCAACATAGGAGCTAAAATGTCAGATATATAACAAATATTCCAGAGGTTATTCTAAAATTGAAACCAACATCATTGGAATTGGATAAGTGACTCGAACAACCTCAAACAGTGGATAAAGATAATATTTAATGACCATTTATCAAATCTGAAATAAATATGGAATTATGTTTTGCCCAAACTAATTTTAGGTGTTAGAGGATTAATGCACTGGTATTATGGAATAGGTCACACTTTTTACAAAAACCATTTGGGGCGTAAACATAACAGTGGAGAAAAGAGAATAAAGAAAAGGAAAAAGAAGCAGAAAAAAAAAAAAAGAGCAACACCCCCCCCCCCCGGCCAACTGGGCCGAAGCCCAGCGGCGGCCCCACCGCGCCCCCCTGGCTATAAGGCCCCCCCGGCCAAACCCTAGCCTCACCGACACCCCCTCCTCACTGTTCGCCCCCCCCCCGATCCAGAAACTGGATCGGGCCGAGCGCTCGCCGGCGCCGCCCCGCTCCCGCGCCGATCGGCCAGCGCCGACGCCGCCGCCGCACCGACGTCGCCCGTCCTCTCCTCTTCCCCGACCGCCGCCGCCTAGCGTCGGCGCCCCCCCCATCTGGATCGGGATTCCCGTCCCGTCCGCCCCTGCCGTGCCCCGCTGCCGTCGCCTGGTGCCGGCGCTCCCGTCCACCCCGCCGTCGTCCCAGACCTCCGCCTCGCCGCCCGCGCTCGGACGCCGTCGCCGGGACCTCGCCTCCCCGTCTCCTCCCCGAATCGCCTCAGCGAGCGCTCGCACCCGTCGCCGCTGCCCGACGCCGTCGCCGACTCGGCCGCACGTCGCCGTCGCTTCCTCGCCTCGCCATCATCCCCGTCCGGCCCCCTGTGAGCCGCGCCCCTCTTCTCTCCTCTCTCCCTGACGCCGCGCCCGCACGTCGCCGCCAGTCTCGCTCGCGCACGGCCTCACCCTTCCCCGTCGCCTCGTCCCCTGCTCCGCCCCGAGCCGCCCACCGTTCGCCGCGCGCGCGCGCACGCGCGAGCCCGCGCCCACGCACCGCGCTGCCGCTCGGCGGCCCGTCGCCGCGCCCCGCCGCGCGCCCTCGCGCACGCACTGCGCGCCCGTCACCCGCGCCCGTGGCCACGTGCCACTGACCGGTGGGCCCTGCCCCCCTGTGCCGCTGACAGACGGGGCCCAGCCCCAAAAACGTTTTAGGAAAAATAATGAAAATAAAAATAAATAATTAAAATAATTAATTAATTAATTAGTTAATTAATCCTGATTAGGTTAATTTAATTAAGTAGTTAGTGTTAATTAAACAGTAATTTAATTAGTTAATCACTAATTAACCAAACAGCCTATGACAGGTGGGACCCACTGGTCCTGACGTCATGCTGACGTCAGCAGGACACTGTTTCGGATAATGTTGAATTAAATAATTAAGTAAATTTCAGAAATTAATAAAAACTTTAGAAAATCATATTAAATAAACCGTAACTCCGATGAAAATATTTTATACATGAAACTTGCTCAGAACGACGATACGAACCCGGATACGCCCTCTGTATTCCCGTCAGATGCCCGCAACTATAAGAACGTTGAACAATTAGACCGATTTCGGTAAATGAATAGTGTCCAACTTTAATTAAATAAATCCGAATAAATTCCTAAATTAACTAAATCATTTAGTTAGGCAGTAGAACACCCCGGCATATCATTTAGACATGTCATACATATTGTTTGCTTTATTGCCGTGAATTTATTGTTTCTCTCCCCCTCCTTCTCTCCCGATAGACGCCGAGACCGACGTCGCTGCTGTCGAGTACGACTACGCTACTGACGAGCAGCCCGTTGACGACCTCCCTCTCTTGCCAGAGCAACCAGGCAAGCCCCCCCCCCCCTTGAGCATTCCAGATATCGCCCATTCTATTCTCCTGCTTGCATTAGAATTTCGCTACTGTTAATGTATGCTCCTATTCTGATGCATAGCCTGCTGTTGTAACCTGTTCATTGCTACCTTACCTGCCTATGATAAACTTTTTAGTATAGGTTGGTGTGAACCATCTGTGACCCCACCACCTTACTTTGTCGCCCCTGCTTGTTCATCGACGACTCGATCAACGTGATCGTCGATCAGAGACAGACGCCTCACTTCACACCCCCTTAGTTGTACGACTCTGCGTAGTAACTATCGAGTGCCGAGGGTGATACCTCGTAACGCACTTCTGATGAATACTCTGCAGCATAGCTATACGGTCGTGGTCATCGAGGGTGATTCCTCCTTCTCCATGTCCGATACGACTCTGTCGTGCAACCCCTCAGTGTGAACCTCGAGGGTGATACCTCTTACGTTCACCCTGATGATTATGACCACACGGTTACTTGACCTTTTTCACAGGCGGGTCCACCCTGGTGGGTACCCGCTGGGGATCTATGATTTCGGGTGTGCCGGAAGGGCACTCGAGTGTGACATTGTGGCGGAGCATCAGAGACTCTGATTGTCTCCGCTTGATACTAATTGAGCCTATTGGATTTGGGTGTGTGATCTGAGTGGGTCGACGTGCCCTATACGCACTACCACCACGCGGGATAATGGTTATGGGGCCCCTCTGCGATGTACGTTTCTCCGAAAGCTTATCAGACGTCACGATTCACCGTGCGGGCTGATCGTCGGGATTGGGCTGGATACTTCACTGACGAGTTCAGTGTCGCGCCTGCACCCCGGCCAGCCACGCAACGCGCAGGGTGCCCAGGGCGATGGCCCGAGACCCCTGGGTGCATAGGTTAGTCCGGCGTGCTGACCTCTCTGCTGAGCCTAGGTAGAGCGCTGCTTCGTGTTGATCTTCCGAGGACGGGCATTACCCAGCAAGTATGTCCGACCAGAGTTGATCGAGCGTGTTGGGTAACAGTAGTGCACCCCTGCAGGGATGAATCTTCTATCGATAGCCGGTCCTACGGTAAAGGACGCTCAGTTTGTGTATCCCGATCTACTACTTAAACTGGATACTTGTTACTTAATTGAAGCTTCGGGATTGCTTTCTCGCTTGGGAGTCGAGGAAGGATCTTTAAGCTGTACTTCAACATGTTTGCTAAATAAAATGCTATTCTACTCTCTTCTACTGCTGCAAGATGATGGCCTTGTGAAGATGTTTGAAGATGCTAGTCTTCGATAGGACTAGGCCTTCTCTCTATTCTGGCATTTCTGCAGCCCAGTCCAAATATACAGCCTTTCTCCATTGATAATGTTGCATATGTAGTATAGATCCTTGCTTGCTGAGTACTTCGGATGAGTACTCACGGTTGCTTTATTTTCTCTTTTCCCCCATATACCCCACCTTGATGATACACCAGACGATGGAGTCCAGGAGCCAGACGCCACCACCGGAGCCTACTACCAGGCGGGTCCAGAGGGCACGTACTACTGGATCGAGCCAGCTGACCAGGAGTAGGATCGGAGGCTCCCAGGCAGGAGGCCAACGCCTTTCGATCTAGTGTCGCTGTTTGTGCTAGCCTTCTTAAGGCAAAACTTGTCTAACTTTGTCTGTACTCAGATATTATTTGTATGACTGACTTATGTATTCGGATCTTCGGATCCCTGGTCTGTAATATTGTGGACCTCCGTTTATTTGTGTTTAGAGTTGTGTTGTGATATCTTCCCGTGAGTCCCTGGGCTTGATCGTACACGTTTGCGTGTATGACTAGTGTACGATTGAACCGGGGGCGTCACACCTGTACTCGCCTAAGTTTCAAAAATCCTACCGAGTGATGAGCAACCCTCTCACTCGGGGGCTTAGCTGCAGTCCTGTACTCGCCTAAGTTTAAAAAAAATCCTACCGAGTGATGAGCAACCCTCTCACTCGGAGGCTTAGCTGCAGTCCTGTACTCGCCTAAGTGTAAAACATGCTCCATTCTGATCTGCAAGGACGACGAGGTGCAGGTCGTCCGCGATCCTCTCCTCAGAACTGCGTTTGTTCCGAGTGAAGATACAAGTTCCACTCAGAAATAAAAACAAGCATATTTAAGGGCAA
Organism: Thinopyrum elongatum; assembly: GCA_011799875.1. Taxonomy (NCBI): domain Eukaryota; kingdom Viridiplantae; phylum Streptophyta; class Magnoliopsida; order Poales; family Poaceae; genus Thinopyrum; species Thinopyrum elongatum. The sequence continues at coordinate 161,714,180 of CM022299.1, forward strand.
ACTAAGTTCGGACGAAGGAGATTAAAAGTTCTCGGGCATCAGGCCCGAAGGAGTTTTACGGTTACAAAATCACTCGGCATACCGAGGCAAATTGAACCGGATCATAAAAGTTTGGACGAAGGAGCTCAAAGTACTCGGGCATCAGGCCCGAAGGAGTTTTACGGTTACAGAATCACTCGGCATACCGAGGCAAATTGAATCAGATCATAAAAGTTTCGTTCACTCCGCAGAGGGGTTGGCAGGCTCGACAAACTCGTCCAGGTCGGTTCCATCTGCGATTCGAGTAGCAGCAGCAATGAAGGTCTCCATGAAAGACTGGAAGTCGAGTTTGTTGGTGTTGGCGACCTTGATTGCCGCTAGCTTCTCTTCTCTGGCTTCCTTGCAATGGACGCGAACCAGGGACAAAGCTACGTCAGCACCGCACCAAGCAGCGGACTTCTTCCACTCCTGCACTCGACCAGGAATCTCGTTAAGTCGAGTCATCAGAGACTCGAGATCGTTTCGGAGCGTGTCCCCTGGCCAGAGCGCTGTGTTGATCCACGAAACTGCAACCTTGAGTCGAGCAAGATATTCCAAGGCACTGGCAAGGCGAGACTCCAGTTGGAGCACATTCATGGCTACTTCATCTTTGACAGGGGAATTGATGGGGTCCAAGTTCATCTCGACTCGCCCAGTTCCTTCCTCGAAGTCTTGACAAAATTCTGCACTCGCAGAGAAATAATGAGTCGACAGCGGTATGATGAGTCGACGAAAGCAAACCAATCGCACAGAGAAAAGTACCTTCAAGCATGAGGAATAATTTTTTGGCGAGTCCTCCCAGGTAGTTCTCCAGCTCGTCCCTCCTGCGGGTGATGTCTTCTACTTTGTCGGTCAGGGTCCGCTTGTCCTTCTTCAGACGAGTCACTTCTTTGTTGGCTTCGTCAAGAGCAGCCTTCAGCTTGGCATTCTCTCCCTCCAGCTGTCCGACTGAGGCCATCTTTTTGTCGGCAAGCGCCGTTTTGTCTTCGGCGGTTTTCTTCGCAACCGCAAGGTCAATGTCCTTCTTCTCCAAAGCTTGTCTCATTGTTTCTAGAAAGAATAACATTCAAATCAGAAAAAGGAGGAGAGAAGATGGCAAGAGAACCGGTCGACAAGCTTTCCTTACCAGTAGCGTCATCCTTAGCCTTCTGCAAGTTGTTTCGAGCCAACTCCAGGTCAAGATTGAGCTGGATTTGCTTCTTCTCCAAGTCGGCAAACCGGGCTCCAAGATCACAAGATTTCTGTGTTCAGAAGATAGTCAGTCGGCAGACACAAAGACTACTGCCGAATCAAACATTCGCCAATAGTCTCGGGGACTACACCCAGTGGGTGCACTCAGCGTGCCCCCACTGGTCCGACTTTTTCAATCGACTTGGTCCGTCCAGTCAAAAAAAAAAACTCAGACCATAGCCGACTGCCCGCAGTCGACTACGGTCTCGGGGACTACACCCAGTGGGTGCACTCAGCGTGCCCCCACTGGTAAAGGTTCCACTCGGCATGATCTGCCCAGACCGAGTGGAGAAGATCTATTAAAAGACCCCCGCCGAATCAAACATTCGACGGTGGTCTCGGGGACTACACCCAGTGGGTGCACTCAGCGTGCCCCCACTGGTTCAGAGATTCAATCAGCACAACCTAGTCGACTCAAGTGGAAAAACTACTCAACAGAAATTAAAACACCCACTGGGTGTGCAGACTGACAATGGGTGTGCAATCAAGGTTCCAAAACGCTCATCCACAGACGTCTTGCGGATAAGGCGGCAGTTTCTAAATATCATATCCTAACAGAACAAGCGTCAAGATGGAGTTCAGTCGGGAGTAAGCTAACCTGGACATTGGCCTGAAGTGCTGAACTGGCATCATAGGCAGCTTGACTGGCCTCGCGCACCACCTTCATCTGCTCCATCATAATGCCAGCCTGGCGTATAGCCTCCTTGGCAGCACTCACTTGGTCTTCTGGGACTTGAGGGGCGGTGGGAGGTGCAGTCGGCGTATCAGTTGCAGTAGCTTGAGAGATTGAAGCATGAAGTTGGACAGGCGAAGAAAGGGCCGGCACAGTCGACGATGAAGGACGAACACTCGACAAAGGATTCGCAAAAGTAACGGAGGCACGGTCGAAGTCCCCAGATTGCTGGATAGCTGGTTCCGTCGCCGGCGTCAACTAAGGCGTCTTGCTAGCTGGTACCTTCTTGACTGAGGTCCTGATCCTCCTACCCACGAGTTTCTATGGCTCATCTTCATCATCGTCTTGAAGTTCAATAACATTTTGCGGAGCTGCTAAAAGATTCGACCATAAGAGTTCAGTCGACTGTAGAATCGGCTAGCAAAGAAAAGACGAGATAACAGGGGTCATACCCGCTTTGGATGTGACCGCGTCCTCCATCTCCTCGTCGCCATCATCTTGGTAATCAGAAGTCCCGGAGGTAGAAGCACTGCAAATCTCAAGGTTCACTCGGTCAAGCAAGTGAATGGGTCGACAACTGATATAAGATTCTTCGAACAAAGGGCGAAAACAAAACGCTTACGCAGAGGCGACGGGAACGTCAACCTTGATCTTGGGCAAAGCCTTCCGTGGCTTTGATGGCGCGGTCTTGAGCTGCTTCGGAGCCTTCTCAGTCGGCACCGGAGAAGATGTCCGAGTGCGCTTCGAAGTCTGTCCAGTCGGTGCTGCCACCTTGCCCCGGATACTTGCTGGGTCGTGCTTGTGCTTGGAACGCTTTTTCGTGCGAGGTGGAGAATCGACCTCCTCCTCACTGCTCGAGTTTTCGTGCTCTTCATCACTCTCCCCATCGGAGTTCCAGTCGCTACTGTCGCCTCCGCTCTCTTCTCCTTCCTGGATCTGCTCCCCGTTGGGCATCGAGTACATCTCAGTATATATCTGCGAAACAAAGAATCGAATAAGCATCAGTCGGTTCCAAAGACAGTTTACAAATTAGAGTAAAAGTCACTCGACATCGAAGGTCTGACCTTGTCTAGTTCGTTATCAGCGCCGAGTGGCGGAATTCTCCTGGACCCCCTGGGGTTGTCTTTGTTTCCGGTAATGCTCTGCAGCCACCGCGCCACCGTCTCCTCGGCAACTTCCTCCGGGTGGATCCGAGCAGAATCATCGGCGCCCGAATACATCCACATAGGATGATCGCGGGCCTGGAGCGGCTGGATGCGGCGAGTGAGAAACACCTCTAGCAAATCCATGCCGGTCACACCATCGCGGACAAGTTGGATTACGCGTTCAACCAACATATTCACCTCCGCCTTTTCTTCTGGAGTCACTTTCAAGGGAGAGGGCTTTTCAATTCGCCCCATGGAAAAGGGGGGAAGTCCAGTCGACTGACCAGGAGTTGGTTTGTCCTTACAATAAAACCAGGTCGACTGCCACCCTCTGATCGAATCGGGAAGAGTCATAGGCAGAAAAGTGTTTTTTCCTCTCATCTGGATCCCTAGACCTCCGCACATCTGGATCACGTGCGTCCTCTCATCACTTGGATTGGCCTTTTTCACAGACTGTGAGCGGCAAGTAAAGATGTGTTTGAAGAGACCCCAATGCGGTCGACAACCCAGGAAATTCTCACACATGGAGACAAACGCAGCAAGGTATGTGATGGTGTTCGGAGAAAAGTGATGAAGTTGAGCCCCAAAAAAGTTCAGAAAACCTCGGAAAAAAGGATGAGGGGGCAGAGAAAAACCACGGTCGACATGGGTCGCGAGGAGGACGCACTCACCCTCCTGCGGCTGCGGCTCGGTCTCATCACCTGGCAGCCTCCAGGATCCATGGGTGATCAAGCCCCCCTCGACCAGATCCTCCATATCCTCTTGCTGAATCGTGGAGCGAATCCAATCGCCCTAGATCCAGCCAGGCGGCAGGCCGGATCTCGACAACGAGCCACCCCGACTCGTCTTCTTGCCCTTCGCTGCCGCCGACGCTTTCTTCGCACGCTCCAGGGCCGCCGTCTTCTCCTTCCCCATCACGGCGGGCTGCGCTCGGGCGGGGCGGCGACGTCGAAGGTGGCGGCGAATGTGGTGGTGAAACAGGAGAAGAGGAAGGAGATAGGGAGCACAGTGCCGGGCTCATCGGCCCCGACGCCTTATATGGGCCTGCTCTCGAGTGGCTGACTAGGTGGCCCAGGCAATCCAGTCAAATCCCGCAACAGTCGCGCGCTGGATACATGGCAAAAAAGGTGGCACGAGAATCGAGGCGTCCCTGCCTAACCCGCTCCGTCTACTGCGGTACTCTCCGTCCAGCGAGCTTCTCCAAATTTCGAATCCCGTGAGATCCGGAGAGCGGCAGCGTGACCAATCACGCCGAGGATCTTATACCATACCAACACTCAGAGCTTATCAGCAAAAATCACTCGACGACCTCTGAATGGACCCAGGCGACTGAAAATGAAGTTGAAGTTTTTACAAAGATCACCGGCCCGGTTAGGATGCCTCTGAAGCATATAAATCAGGTCGGAACCATCTTCAACCCCTTCTCCACTCGGACCCAGATCCATTCGGGGGCTAATGACGAAGACATGTACCTAGGGTAGGGTAATAGGCCTGACCTAGACACCCTTACCCGAGTACACTGCCCTAAGGCCAAGGACATTCAAAGGATAGCACCATCTACCGAATGAAATCGCCACAGGGTGCAACCCACTCGACCAACAGTTCACTCGGATAACCCAATTCCATTCGACCGAGGTGTACTCACTCGACCACACCAGAAACCACTCGGAAGACAGAAGATCTAAGGTCACTCAGGATGGCAAGGGTCAGGCGTTCACTCCGTAGTCTTAATGATCATTTATTTGCCTTTATTGCTGGCGTTATCAGTAACGTCCTGTCTTTATAGACATTGAACCCCTTGTAACGTGGGACGGTTGGGGTCCTGGCGCACTCTATATAAGCCACCCCCTCCTCAGGCACAAGGGTTCGCACCCCATGTAACTTCACGCATAATCCAATCGACCAAGCCTCCGGGCATCGAGACGTAGGGCTGTTACTTCCTCCGAGAAGGTCCTGAACTCGTAAATCTTGCATGCACAACCTCATCGTAGCTAGGATCTTGCCTCCTCATACCTACCCCCTATTCTACTGTCAGACTTAGAACCACGACAGGGGCCCGCTTTGAAAAGGTTTGGGTGGAATCAACACGTACACATCTCTATTTGCACCCTCCGTGTCTTTCCGCTTCTTTGGAGTATCCATTCTGTTTCCTTGGAGTGCCTTGGAATGCTGCCAGCGGTAGTACCGTGGCTGGTAGCGGTAGTGATGTAGGGTAGAACCCTAGGGCCTGATCTTTCACGAAATGGAGGGGATCCTACGAAGAACATGAAGAACACGAGGGAAAACACAAGGAGAGAAATCACTCTAACCAACAAGAATGATCACACATGTGCTAGATCCTCGAAACACAAAGAGATACACGATCCGAATCCAACAAAGGACGATACATAGGGAAGCTAGTTCATCTCCAAAGGAGGTCTTGATGGGGGTCCACCCGTGAGGGGGTCTTGAATCCAAGGTGGATCTTCTCCGAAGAGGTGTCGGTCCCTCGCGGTGGAGTAGATCCGTATGGATGAGCAAAGCTCTATCTCAAGTATGAGCTAAACCAATGCTAACCCTAACTAGGAGGTGGGGGAGGTCTATTTATAGTCTTAGTGCAAATGGGCACGAAGTGAATGGGTACATGGGCTTCGGGCCCGAAACTGTGCGCAGACAGGCACCGGACGTCCGATCCGGAGCGGACGTCCAGTGGCTCGTGGGCGTCCGGAAGTCCGGAAGGCGCCGGACTTCCGTCATTTCGGCCCGGGTGCAGTGGCACCGGATGTCCGGAGTCGGCCAGTCGTCCGGTCGCCGGTCGTCCGGTCTCGTTGGACTTCCGCTGATTTGGCTCGGGTGGGGAACTGCCGGATTTCCGGTGGAGGCCGGACGTCCGGTCGCTGGGAGTTGCCGGTCGTCCAGTCCTGGCCGGACGTCCGTCTGCTGTAGCTTTCACTGGCCAGGTTTCCTCTGGCTGGCGTGGCCTTCAGGGACCGGACGTCCGGTCTGGAGCGGACGTCTGGTGGCTGTAGCTCCACTTGCAGCTCTTCTTCTTGTCCCTCATGCTTGGTGTCCTCGCCGTCTTGTCCGTTGGATGTAGCTACTCCGTGGCCTTCCTCCAAGTACCTGATCACACATAGTGTTTCCGCTTGAGGTAGTAGCCATGTCGCATGTGTAGAAAGTGGTAGTTCGGAGAGGAGCGAGTTCACCTTATCTTCGATAGCCTTTGCTCGAGCTCTTGTCATTGGTCCAAGTGATGTCGTGGGAGATGTAGGTAGGTCCATGGGGATGACCGTGGGATGCTCCGCATCATCTCCCCCCCCTTGGGAACGATCCAACCTCGGATCGAAATCTTCATCACCATGGTAGGGCGAGAGATCCGTGACGTTGAAGACGTCGCTCATGTTGTACTTGTCGCGCGGGAGGTCGATCTTGTAAGCATTGTTGTTGTAGCGTGCGAGCACCTTGAAGGGTCCATCGGCTCGTGGTAGAAGTTTGGACTTGCGTTCATTGGGGAAACGGTCCTTGCGAAGGTGTAGCCACACGAGATCTCCAACGTTGAATATCATGGGTTGCTTGTTGACGTTGAGCTTGGTCACGAGTCATTGTACTTGGCGCTCGATGGTGTGCCTTGTATCTTCATGCATCTTCTTGAGGTAGTTGACTCGTGCACTCGCGTCCATGTTGATGCGCTCTTGTAGTGGTAGAGGGAGAATGTCCAATGGTGACAACGGGTTGAAACCGTAGACGACCTCGAAGGGGGACTTGCCGATAGTCGAATGTCTTGCGCAGTTGTAGGCGTACTCGGCGATGGGTAGGCATTCCTCCCACTCCTTGATGTTCTTCTTGATCAACACGCGGAGGAGAGTAGATAGCGTCCGGTTCGTGACCTCCGTTTGGCCGTCGGTTTGTGGGTGGTATGCCGAAGGGAATAGGAGCTTGATTCCGAGTCTTGCGCATAATGTCTTCCAAAAGTAGCTAAGGAACTTGACGTCGCGGTCCGAGACAATAGTCTTTGGCACTCCATGTAGGCGCAAGATTTCCCTAAAAAAAGATTTGCAACATGTGAAGCATCGTCTATCTTGTTGCATGGTATGAAATGTGCCATCTTAGAGAATCGGTCGACAACAACAAACACGGAATCCTTTCCGTTTCTAGTTCTAGGCAAAGCAAGCACAAAATCCATGCTAATATCCTCCCATGGGTGATATGGAATTGGAAGGGGCATATAAAGACCATGGGATTGAGCTTTTGACTTAGCTTTGCGACATGTAGGGCATCGGTTGGTGAAACGTGAGACGTCGCGGAACATCTTGGGCCAAAAATAGTTCTTGGAGAGCGTGGCGAATGTCTTGTCGCGCCCAAAATGTCCCATTAGTCCTCCTCCATGAGATTCTTGCAAAAGTAACAAACGAAGAGAAGACTCGGGGATGCAAAGTTTGTTAGCTCTCATAAGATAATCATCCTTGATGTAATAGCATTCCCAAGACGTATGCGTCAAACATTTGGTATAAGGAATAGCAAAAGTAGGATCATGCGCATACAAGTCTTTTATGTGCTCAAAACCAATGACATTCAATTCAAGTTTAGTAACAAGCATGCATTTGCGGGAAAGCGCATCCGCCACAACATTCTCCTTGCCCTTAATGTACTTGATGACATACGGAAATGACTCAATGAATTCACTCCACTTAGCATGACGCTTGTTCAACTTAGTTTGACCCTTAAGGTACTTAAGCGTTTCATGGTCGGTATGAATGACAAATTCATGAGGGTGAAGATAATGTTCCCACTCACGCAAAACTCGCACTAAAGCATATAGCTCTTTGTCATAGATGGGGTAATTGAGTTGCGCTCCGGAAAGTTTCTCGCTAAAGTAAGCAATTGGGCGCTTCTCTTGCGTTAACACACCTCCTATGCCATTACCGCTAGCATCGCAATGAACTTCAAAAGTTTTGTCAAAGTTGGGTAATGCAAGCACGGGAGCATGAGTAAGAAAATTCTTAAGTTCATTAAATGCGGCATCTTGAGATGGTCCCCAAACAAAGGGTGCATTTTTCTTACTCAAAGCATGTAAAGGAGACGCAATGGTGCTAAAATCCTTAACAAATCTACGGTAGAAACTGGCTAAACCAAGAAAACTACGCACTTGTTGCAAGTTGGTTGGTTGGGGCCAAGTTTTAATAGCATTGATCTTAGATTCATCTACATGAACACCCTTAGAATACACAACGAAACCCAAGAAAACAAGCTTATCAACACCAAAAAGGCATTTGTTCGTATTAGCATAAAGGCGCTCTTTCCTAAGGGTTTGCTACAAGGTTCTAAGATGGGTGACATGATCTTTGAGAGATTTGCTAAATACAAGAATATCGTCAAAGTAGACCACAACAAATACGCCAATATAGGGTCGAAGAACAAAATGCATGACTCTCATGAAAGTAACGGGTGCTTCAGATAAGCCCATTGGCATAACAAGCCATTCATATAAGCCAAATTTGGTCTTAAATGCGATTTTCCATTCATCACCTTCTTGGATGCGTATTTGATAGTAGCCACTTTTAAGATCAATTTTAGAGAAAATGGTGGCTCCGCTAAGCTCATCTAGCATATCATCTAGGCATGGGATAGGGTAACGATAACGCACGGTAATAGCATTGATAGGACGACAATCGGAACACATGCAAAATGTACCATCTTTCTTGGGAACAAGGATTACCGGGACGACACAAGGGCTCAAGCTTTCACGTACATGGCCGTTGTCGATGAGTTGTTGTACTTGCCGTTGGATCTCCTTGGTTTCCTCGAGGTTGACGCGGTAGGGAGCCTTGTTAGGAAGGGGTGCTCCGGGGATGAGGTCGATTCGGTGTTCGATGCCTCGAAGAGGAGGTAGACCCGGAGGTAGCTCGTCGGGGAATACATCTTGGAATTCCTGCAATAGAGAAAATAACATTAAAGGGAGATTGTGAGAGGTGTTAGTTTTTGGTGCCTCGTCCTTGCACAAAAGGACATATTGCATAACACTTGATGGGTTCTGACACACTTCTCTCATCTCACGTTTGGTGGCAAAGAGGAGTAGGTTTTTCTTGTCGCTCATCGTGGAGGCACTCGATTTGGGCTTGTGGCGCTCACTCTCTTTATGGTGGTTCGCTCTCTCACTATTCTCTCCATGATGGGTGGCTTGCTTGTCGGCGATCACTTGACTTGGAGACATAGGTCGTAGCACGTACTCCTTCCCTTTCATCTTGAAGCTATAGTGATTCATTCGCCCATTGTGGATGACGCCTCGGTCAAATTGCCATGGTCGTCCAAGAAGGAGGTGGCAAACGGACATCGGAACGACATCACACTCCAAAGTGTCTTCGTATGCTCCGATCTTGAAGGAAACATGCACCATATGCTCGACTTGGATAGTGCCGGAGTCACTTAGCCATTGAACCTTGTAAGGATGCGGGTGCTTCATCTTGACTAATTGGAGCTTGGAGCATAGTTCTTCACTTGCCAAGTTATGACAACTTCCTCCATCGATGATGACCTTCACGGACCTTCCATTGATGCCGGCCTTGGTGTGGAAGATATGGCATCTTTGGTCTTTGTCTTGTTGATGTTGAAGAGTCAAGACCTTGGAGACAACAAGAGCGGGGCTCGGATCTTCGTCACAAAAGACTTGATCATCTTCATCGTCGTTCACTTGCCGGTGCATGGCCACTTGCTCAAGGGCTTCCATTTCGCCTTCACTCATTGAGTCGTACGTACCATCGTCGTTGAAGATCATGGTGCGTTTGTTGGTACATTCGAAGGACTTGTGGCCTCGGCCGCCGCATGTGAAGTATTTGATGGAACTTGTCTTGACGGTCTCATCTGGTGGAGTTGTAGATGATGAAGCTCTCGGCTTGAAGTTGCTTGGAGTAGGAGGACGGCTTGAGGTTGTCGAAGTTTTCTTGTAATTGGACTTGTCGCCGTTGCTTGTAGAAGGCTTGGTTGAGGTAGACGGTGTTGGAGTCGTTGAAGCTTGGGTGTTGGAGAAGCCATAGGACTTGGATGAGAACTTGGCATACTTGAAGTCATCTTGCACTTGACGTTCCGCCTTGGTAGCTTGATGCACTAGCTCAATGAGGTTTGAGTATGGTTGGAAGTCGGCGATCGTCTTGATAGGATGATTGAGTCCATTCAAGAAACGTGCCATAGTTTGCTCATCATCTTCCGTGACATTGGCTTGTATCATGGCAATCTCCATTTCCTTGTAGTACTCTTCAACGCTCTTTGTTCCTTGCTTGAGGAGTTGGAGTTTCTTGAAGAGGTCGCAGTTGTAGTAGGTTGGCACAAAACGTGCTCTCATGACATCCTTCATTTGCGCCCAAGTGGTGATTGGTGGTTTACCTCTTGCCTCACGACGCTCAATGACTTGTTCCCACCATATGAGGACGTAGTCGTGGAACTCAAGGGATGCCATAGCGATCTTCTTCTCTTCCTCATAGTTGTGCAAACGAAAGATCTTGTCGACCTTCAATGCCCATGATAGGTACTCTTCGGGATCATTGCTTCCGGTGAACTTGGGCATGGAGAACTTTAGCTTGCCGTAGCGTTGCTCTTCATTGTGTTGAGGTCGAGGGTGATGACGTCCTTGACGAGGAGGATTGTCTCCCTCAACTTGCTCTTGTCATGGAGGATTTCCATTGTCTTGTTGCTCTTGTGGAACTTGAGGTTCTTGTCAAGCTTGTGGAGGAGCTTGTCGAGCTTGAGGAACTTGTCAGTGCAACCGTGATTGATAAACCCTCTCTTGAACTTCTTCGCGAAGTGCTTCTTCTTGTTCACGCCTATGGCGGTTGCGTGTGGCAACGGTGCGACTTGTGTCGTGGAGGGCACGTTGCGCCTCAAGTGCTTGAGCTTCTCGCCATAGTTGTTCTTGACATTGTGCCTCGGCATCTTGCTCGTCTTGGTGTAGGCGTGCTCGTTCTTCCTCTTGTTGGCGTTGACATTGCCGTTCTTGTGCTTGCGCAAAGGTAGCTTGGTTTTGGCGATGTCGATGTTCTTGCGCAAGAAGTTGCTCTTGAGAATCGGTTCCGTGTAGAGGATTGCGGTTTGCTTGACGGTCTTGGCGCGTGGCTTGGCGAAGAGTGTTCGACGTCGGTGTACTTGAGTTGTCGGAGGAATGTCGACTTGAGTGGCTCCGTCTTGAGGAGGACGAAGTGGTAGAAGAGCGGTTGACCAACAAGGCACGAATCTCGTCCATTCTTGCATCGTTCTCTTGTTTGTGTTGGTCAAGCTTGTGGTCGAAGTAGTCTCTTGTACGTTGCTCGGAGAGGCGTAAGTCGGTGGCGAGATTGTCGATGCGGTCGCTCATTGCTTGTTGTTCTTGATGCAAAGCTCGTTGTGCACCGAAGAGGTGGCTCTTGGTGACGTAGGTGTTCGGGTCGTCGTCTTGCTCGATGAAGAGTGGGTTGGTAGAAGAACTTGGCCTATCCATTCTTCCAAGCAAATATGTGAGTGGGAGAAAGAGAGGAACTTATACCAAATGTACCTTGAGTGATGTTGAAGATGGATCAATGATCACTCAAATGTGGAACAAGGAAATAGCACAATTGGTACCGATTCTTGTCGGTTTCTCGCACCTACACAAGTAAAAGCTTATGGTGGAGCTCGGTTAGGATAGTGGCACAAAGTTCAATGCAATTGTTAGTGAGCCTCAATAATGTTGGAAAAGATTCACAAATTTGCAAATGCAACAAGTAGACCAAGCAAGTAGTGTTACACGAAAACACACACGCAAATAGATAAATGGGGTTGTGCAACCAAAAATGAGCGAAAAATGTGGAATCCACGGAAAATGCTCTTGTTTCACAACACTAGAGAGACGCTAGCACGATTGCACAATAGGCGGATACGAAACTTGTGCACAACCTACTAAGCAAAAATGCAACGACTTCTATCCCAAGTATGCTATATGTATTGTGTTCCGATGATATGATCCAAGATGATCGAGTATGACAATCTTAATGTAGTATGATGCTATGGTTCTTGCTTATAAGCTCGTTGCTTATCTTTTCCTTTTGCTTAAAAGCTTGTTTGGCTCTTTCTCTTTTGAGCTCTTTCTCATGCAAGACTTCACGAACCAAGATAGCAATTGTGTATGCTATGACAACCTTGTGACACAAGAGATGATACCAAGATATGCACCACGATGAAATGGTATGTATGCTATGGGAAGTATGATCACTAATGTGCACAAGTAATGTTGCCAGCAATACTCAAAGGCTAGTCTCGAAAGGCAAGATACGCAAAATTGGGCTATGGTGGTTATCAATGTAATGGCAAGGAGTAGACCAAGATGTCGTCGAGATTACCATCCTTGCTTACGGTTGAGGGTGTCAAAATGGTGAAGTGGTCAATGTCGAGTCCTTGGCAAAGATGAGCGGCGGTAATGTCGATGTCGAACCGTTCCTAGTTAGCCGAAACACCCTAGGAAACGATGAACCACAACTCAAATTCTCAAAACCAAATGTGTCAAAATTGTGTCGGAGTGTGGAGCGTGTAAGCAATGGTGGTTGCGAAATGTGGTATTGGAGTGCGTATGCGGAGGGTGGAATAGTAATGGGGGTAGAGTGCGAATGCGGAAGTGGAACGGTGGTGGTGGCCGAACTGAAATTGTTCAGTTTCGTTAGGGAACATCGGACGTCCGGTGGATGGTGGACGACCGGTCGTCGGACGTCCGGTAGCTGACGGACGTCCGGTGCCTGGGCGGTTGCGGGCACGGGATGAACATCTAGGGTTCATGGTGGATGTGGCGAAATTTGTCGAATCCGAGCCATTTAGTGGATGGAAATGGTGGAGATGAAGGGGGAAAGCTAGATCCACTCATGGCAAAGCAAATCCATGGATCAAATCCAACAAAACTTCATCACACCAACAAATCACAAAAAAAAATTCGGGGCTATATTTGGTGGGGATTTTCAAAATTGGGTAAGAACACAACAAAATCAAGCTAGAAAACAAGGGGTAGGGGCTCCAAATCCATGATCAACCTTGCTCTGATACCAAGATGATGTAGGGTAGAACCCTAGGGCCCGATATTTCACGAAATGGAGGGGATCCTACAAAGAACATGAAGAACACGAGGGAAAACACGAGGAGAGAAATCACTCTAACCAACAAGAACGATCACACATGTGCTAGATCCTCGAAACACAAAGAGATACACGATCCGAATCCAACAAAGGACGATACATAGGGAAGCTAGTTCATCTCCAAAGGAGGTCTTGATGGGGGTCCACCCGTGAGGGGGTCTTGAATCCAAGGTGGATCTTCTCCGAAGAGGTGTCGGTCCCTCGCGGTGGAGTAGATCCGTATGGATGAGCAAAGCTCTATCTCAAGTATGAGCTAAACCAATGCTAACCCTAACTAGGAGGTGGGGGAGGTCTATTTATAGTCTTAGTGCAAATGCCGGCGAAGTGAAAGGGTACATGGGCTTCGGGCCCGAAACTGTGCGCAGACAGGCACCGGACGTCCGGTCCGGAGCGGACGTCCGGTTGCTCGTGGACGTCCGGAAGGCGCTGGACTTCCGTCATTTCGGCTCGGGTGCAGTGGCACCGGATGTCCGGAGTCGTCCGGTCGTCCGGTTGCCGGTCGTCCGGTCTCGTCGGACTTTCGCTGATTCGGCTCGGGTGGGGAACTGCCGGCTTTTTCGGTGGAGGCCGGACGTCCGGTCGCTGGGAGTTGCCGGTCGTCCGGTCCTAGCCGGACGTCCGTCCGCTGTAGCTTTCACTAGCCAGGTTTCCTCTGGCTGGCGTGGCCTTTAGGGACCGGACGTCCGGTCTGGAGCGGACGTCCGGTGGCTGTAGCTCCACTTGCAGCTCTTCTTCTTGTCCCTCATGCTTGGTGTCCTCGCCGTCTTGTCCGTTGGATGTAACTGCTCCGTGACCTTCCTCCAAGTACCTGATCACACATAGTGTTTCCGCTTGAGGTAGTAGCCATGTCGCATGTGTAGAAAGTGGTAGTTCGGAGAGGAGCGAGTTCACCTTATCTTCGATAGCCTTTGCTCGAGCTCTTGTCATTGGTCCAAGTGGTGTCGTGGGAGACGTAGGTAGGTCCATGGGGATGACCGTGGGATGCTCCGCATCAGGTAGTACCGCCTATAGGCGGTAGTACCGCTCCCAGTACCGCTTGTACTGCCGCCTCGACTCGGGTCACGTTTTATCGTGTCGGGTTTAGCGGTAGTCCCACTGGCATACAACCGCTGACCCTAGTTTGACCCAGTTGGGCAAGCAGCAGTAGCAGCGGTAGTACCGCGCCTACCACCGCTGCCACTGCCGTTCGCGGCTCTGCCCTCCGAGACCTCCCCTGTCTTTCTGTGACTGCATAAGCGGTAGTAGGAGAGCGGCAGTATCACGTACAGGCGGTAGTACCGCTGTCCCCAGCGGCAGTACCGCTCGTGTGGCACTACTGCTCTCCCCCGGTCCTGCTCTACGTCTCTGGTGCCCAGTGCTGCAACCCCAGCGGTAGTACCGCTGGGGTGAGCAGTAGTACCGCTCCGGCTGCACTACTGCCTCGAGGGCTTGCCGCTTTGCACTGCATTTCGTGCACTACCGCTTGAGCGGTAGTGCCGCTCCCTTGAGCTGTAGTATCGCTCTGTGCGGGCTGAAACCTAGGCAACGGTTGGAATTGTTCCCCACTATATAAAGGGGGTCTTCTTCCTCAAGAAGACTTACCTCTTCCTCCCCAAACTCCATTGTTGCTCCAAAGCTCATGTTCACCCGATCTCTCTCCCTAGCCAATCAAACTTGTTGATTTTCTACGGATTGGTTGAGAAGGCCCCGATCTACACTTCCACCAAGAGAAATTTGATTCCCCCACTAATCCCTTGCGGATCTTGTTACTCTTGGGTGTTTGAGCACCCTAGACGATTGAGGTCACCACGGAGCCACATTCCATTGTGGTGAAGCTAAGCTTCGTGGTGTTGTTGGGAGCCTCCAATTCAGTTGTGGAGATTCCCCCAACCTTGTTTGTAAAGGTTCGGTCCCGCCTTCAAGGGCACCACTAGTGGAATCACGACATCTCGCATTGTGTGAGGGCGTGAGGAGAATATGGTGGCCCTAATGGCTTCTTGGGGAGCATTGTGCCTCCACACCATTCCAACGGAGACGTACTTCCTCTCAAAGGGAAGAAACTTTGGTAACACATCCACGTCTCCACCATCTCCACTTGTGGTTATCACTTACCTTTACTTTGTGCATGCTTTACTTGTGTTGTGTATCTTGCTTGCTATTGGTATTGTTGTTACTAGCATCATATAGGTTGCTCACCTAGTTGCATATCTAGACAACCTATTTGTTGCTAATCCTAATTTGTCAAGAAAAGCTCAAAATTGGTAGTTGCCTATTCACCCCCCTCTAGTCAACCATATCGATCCTTTCAACTGGTATCAGAGCCTCGTCTCTTTATTAAGGGTTTCACCACCCGAAGAGTATGGTTGACGGAGTGGAGGAAGTGTGCGAGGCCGTGGAGTTGAACTTGATCACCCGAGACGACTTAAATGAAGCAATGGCTTCACTTAATACGTCTATGACGGCCGAGGTCAAGTCCATGCTAAAAGAATTACTTGAGGGGTTGAAAACTACTCCCGGTCCATTGCTTGTGGTTAATCCCACCGCATCGGAGTCGGAGGCTAATTCCGGCAAGGACGCGGCTAAAGGTACTCAAACCTTCTCCCCTCAAAACAAGAATGGGAATGGAACCTCTGCCTCGGTTCCCCCTCCCCCGGTCTATGGAGGACCAGTCCCTACACCGCATATTAACAACCTTGGTCCTCCTCCTAAGCTTATAAAGGGTGATTTTGCTAATTGGGTTTTTCGTATCAAGTCTCATTTGAATCACAGCTCAACGAATCTTTGGAGAATCATCGAGC
The DNA here is from genome assembly GCA_011799875.1 of Thinopyrum elongatum. Lineage (NCBI taxonomy): Eukaryota > Viridiplantae > Streptophyta > Magnoliopsida > Poales > Poaceae > Thinopyrum > Thinopyrum elongatum. Next base: position 161,730,123 of record CM022299.1, read on the forward strand.
AAGGTTTCTACCCACATGATCCAAACAACTTCACTCCAAGAGAAGAGGCGGACAATCAATACAATCACTCCGTTTTGTTCATCCTCCAATCCGCGGTGCCTCCCGAAGATCTATCCCACTTGCATCCCTTCACTCGTGCAAAGGATTGTTGGGAACACATCATTTCTTTGTACAAGGGAAGCTCAAGCATTCAAAGGTCCAACTTCGAGGTGGTCCTTGACGAGGCCGACGAGTCTGTGATGATTGAAGATGAGGATCCTCATGACCTCTATCGAAGATTGACAACACTTTCAGTTGCTCTTCAAGATCATGGGAGCAAGGATACAGATGACAATTGGATCAATCGCAAGTTCCTCAAGGCCATCATGCCATTCAACAAAGCCATGTCCTCCGTGATTCGTCAAAGGCCGGATTTCCACACCTTGTCCTCAAGTGAAGTGTTGGATGAGTTTATGAAAGCACAAGTGCTCCCTGGGTGATTTTGGTAATTAATGTCAACATATCTCTTGTTGGACTAATATTTTCATCTAGTATATTTCAGATGAGTTCAACAGTGGAGTGGCAGGACAGGAGGATGTGGAACCCCTTCAAGATGCTAAGGACACATATTGGCAAAAGCCCAAGACTCTTCGTTTTCATTTTAGTGATCCAAGATCACATTGAGTCCATAGGAAAAGCCAATACTATTAAAAGGGGATGAGGTGTTGCTTAATGGTCTACTTGCTCAAAGTGCTTAGTGATATGCTCCAAAGCCCTCAACCACTTTCTCAATTCCAAATATGTCCTAAACCTAAAGTCAAACTCGGCCCCACCGATTTGATTCATCCGGCGCCACCGAGTTCACTTGACATAGCCACTGCCAGAAACCCTAATCAGTTCGGTCTCACCGATGGGATCTCGGTCTCACCGAGATGGCCCTGCAAACTCTCTGTTACCTATTGCAGTTACTTTGGTCTCACCGAGATACGCAGTCGGTACCACCGAGTTTGCCTGACCAAGTCTCTGTTTGCTTATTACTAAAATCCGTCTCACCGAGTTCATGTGATCGGTCTCACCGAGATGAGGTTTCGCCCTAACCCTAGCACATTGGTCTCACCGAGTTGACCTTGTCGGTCCCACCGAAAAGCCTAACGTTCACATTTTGAACCAGGTCGGTCTCACCGAGTTTCACTATTCGGTCCCACCGAGTTTGGTAAATTGTGTGTAACGGTTAGATTTTGTGTGGAGGCTATATATACCCCACCACCCCCTTCTCCATTAGAGAGAGAGCCATCAGAACGTGTGTCGGAGTAATGGGCCACGGGTAGCCTAACCCGGGTCCCTGAGCATTTCAAGACATTGGGCTGGCTGCACCCCTCAAGCATCAAGGATGAAGCGCCGCCTTCTGGAGGCCGGCTGGCTCATGAGGCTAGATGCCAGAGGACGGCCAAGCACCGGAAGACGGCCCCAAGACGGGTCGACTCATAGCAGGCGGCCTCCAGAGAGGCCGGCTCCTAGAACAGGCGGCCCACGACGCCCTCAAAGTCTACGCCCCCATTAAGAAGACAAGACAGGATGTGGCTACAGTATAGCCCATTCCCCCGTATCCAGGGCACGGCGCGGCCACAGTGCTCCGTACAGGCAGAGATCTCCCCACGACGTGGCACTGTGGCCACCCCACCCTTGACGTCATTCCTATCAGGCGAAGCCCTGTTCCCACGACGGCCTGTCGGTACGGCCTGCAGGTGGCAGGCCCTACCAGGCAGCGAGAGACTGGAGGGCAGCAGAGCCTGACCAGTCGGACCGGCGGGAGGCCGGCCTCTAGCAAGCGGTCCCTCCTCCCTCGAAGTCCGCGCGCCATTAAACCAGAAAAGACACGATGTGGCTATAGTGATCTCCCACCCGACGGCGGGACTGTAGCCACGCCCCCCGACCAAGCATGCGTCATCTGCATTACGGCTACAGCAACAAGCAGCTGATGAGACCCGCAAGTGGCGGGAGCGGCCTGTCAGCTCCGAGCCAAACCAGTCGGTGGGGCCCACCAGGCGGCGGGCCCCAGCAGCTGACAGAGAAGCCGACGGCCAGAGACGCTGACCGCCGGACCCTACACCCGGCCAGATGACTATTGTACCCCTGGGGGGTAGGCCTATATAAACCCCCCAGGGCACCCATGCAAAGGGTTGGGGGACCTGTGAAACCTAGACTCATTCAGAGTGAGGAGAGAGTCGGCCCTGCTCTCTTCTACCTCTGGCATACAGCTCAAGGAGCACCTTGTACTCACTAGTGCCTTAGTGATCATGCGGAGACCCCGCAGAGCAGGACTAGGGGTGTTATCTCCTAGGAGAGCCCCGAACCTGGGTAAAGTACGCCGGCGTTCGTGTCTACGCCTCATCCCGCTTCCAGGCACCGGCGACATTCTACTAGCTCCCACCATGATAAGCCATCCCTTGGCATATGTCGCATCCAACCCCCGACATTTGGCGCCCACCGTGGGGCTAGGTGCACCGCCGTCCGGAGACCTGTTCTGGACGGGAACCTTGTTCCTTCCTGGCGAGCGTAGCTAGCCCGGCACGCCAGACGGCGCCTGCGCCGACGCGCTGCACGGCGTGGAGGTCGTCTGCGCGGCAAGTTGCCTCGCCGATCTTGTTGGCGAGATTCGCCTTCCCGACAAGCCCGTATCTGACGCGGGCACAGATGACCCCGAGAGCCGCCTCGTCGGCCTCCTCGACCAGCTCCACATCGGCAGCGAACCTGCTGCAGACTTGGAGTTGGTTGGCTCCACCGACCCGATGCTTGTCGATTCCGACACGGCGTCGCCCGACACATTCCCCACCAGCGTGGTGGTCTACGACGAACAGCTCCCTCGCGCGAACAGTGGCGAAGGCACCGTCACGGAGGTGTTTGTCATCGAGCATGGCGAGCACTCTGGCGGAGGTGGCCAGGATCCGCTGCAGGTGGCAATGCGGGACCTGTCCGCGCCCATAGCACCCGGTGCGAACGGTGAAATGCTGGAAGCATGCCGTATCGCGCTTCTCGACAGTGCCAACAAGTTGGCGGCCATGAGACGCCTCACCGAGGCTTACCACCGCGAGATCGACAGCGCCGTCTGCGGCACGCCGGCTGCTGGCGAGCCCAGCCGCGCGGGCACGGTCCGACAGTGTGGCGCAGCCATCGCCAGCATGTTGGGGGCCGACCGCCCAGTCTACGCCACGCCGATGGAGAACTTGCGCGCTGCCCAGGCGGCAGCAGAAGAACTGGACCGCCTGGAGGGTGAAGAGCGTCGCTGCATGACGGAGCGCGTCCAACAGCTCATCGACGCGGCCGCCACGCAGCAGGAAGCCCGCCGCCGCATGATGGAAGCCAGCTTACAGGCCGGGAACCTTCCCCCTCGCCGAGAGCACGGCGCGACCTCCCGGACGCCAACAGACGGCGCCCGCGACGGAAGAGACCCAGAGCCGGTTGCAAGCCGCAGCCGCACCCACATCTCCATCGAGCGCGACCAAGACGGCCGCCCACGAGCAGTGGAACAGCGGGACGGTCGTTCGCCTCCCCCGCGCCGGGAGAGACGCACTTCCCCGCCGCCTGTTGACCACCCGACACTCGGGGACTGCCTTGGCCGCCGAGAAGGGGTCGGGGAGAACGATGCCCGCCACCGGATCGACCGCCTCAACCGGTCCCTGGTGCTAGAAGAAGAAGACGCATTGGGTCCGCCTTGCTTTGGCCCCCGCATCCGTGACGAGCCCTTCCCCAAAGGGTTCACTCTCCCAAGAGATACGCCCAAGTACACCGGCTCCGTGAAGCCGGAAGACTGGCTGGTCGACTACTCCACGGCCGTCAGCATCGCAAACAGCAACAAGCGTGTTGCCGTGAAGTATGTTCCGCTCATGCTCCAAGGCACCGCCCGGACATGGCTGAATAGCCTGAAGCCCCGCAGCATCAACAGCTGGGTTGATTTCACCGAAGCCTTCAACCGCAACTTCACCAGCACGTACAAGCGGCCACCCAAGCCTCGCCAGCTCTCCTTGTGCGTCCAAGGCCCCGACGAGTCGACTCGCAACTACCTCACGCGCTGGGCCGAGCTGCGCAACTCCTGCGAAGGCGTGCACGAGGTGCAGGCCATTGAGTATTTCACAGCCGGGTGCAGAGAAGGCACTCTGCTCAAGCACAAACTCCTCTGCGATGAGCCGGCCACCCTCGATGAGTTGCTGATCATAGCGAACAAGTACGCCACGGCCGACTCCTCCTTGAAGGCGGAGATTCAAGTTGATGCATCTGGCAAAGTGGCTCCTCAAGCTCCTCGGACCCCGGCTGGTGACGCCAGTCGGCGGCAGCAGCAAAACGACAACAAGCGCAAGGCGCCACAACCGGCTTCGACAAGCCGGCAGGTGGCGACAGTCGAAGACCAGCAGCCGGAAGGACAGCCTCCTCCCAAGAGTCAGAAGGGCGGCAAGCCCAACTGGTTGCCCGCCTTCTCATACGAGCAGACTCTCGATGCACCCTGCAAGTTTCACAGCGGCGCGAAGCCGTCCAACCACACCACTCGGAAGTGCCACTGGCTCACCAGGATCGCCAAGGGCGACGGACTCCTGCCTCCTCCACCTGCTGGCCCGCCGCCTCCGCCGCCCCAGCAGCCGGCGGTTCGGCCAGTCGGAGCGATCCAAGACGAGTTCCCTGAAGAGCACGGAGCTTACGTCGTCTTCACCAGCGTGACTGACGACAGGCGCAACCAGCGTCAACAGCGCCGGGAAGTGAACGTTGTCGCTTCTAAAGCTCCGGAATTCATGCACTGGTCGGAGAGGCCGATCAGTTGGAGCCGATCTGACCACCCGGAGGTGATGCCTGCTCCGGGTTCTTATGCCCTGGTGCTGAATGCCACCTTCGCTATGGAGAGGCGGGCTGCTCGTTTCTCCCGAGTTCTGATAGATGGCGGCAGCAGCATCAACATCCTCTACCGTGACACCATGGGGAAGTTGGACATCAAAGAGAAACAGCTCCAGCCCAGCCGGACTGTCTTCCATGGCATTGTGCCTGGCCCGTCCTGCTCGCCGATCGGCAAGATCAAGATAGATGTCCTTTTCGGAGACAAGGATCACTTCCACCGAGAGCCAATCTGGTTCGAGGTGGTTGATCTTGAAAGCCCCTACCACGCGTTGCTTCGCCGGCCCGCCCTGGCCAAGTTCATGGCGGTCCCCCACTACGCCTATCTCAAGATAAAGATGCCGAGCACCAAGGGCATCATCACCGTGGCTGGTGACTACCAGAAGTCTGTCGCCTGTGCCACTGCCAGCAGTCGGCAGGCCGAGTCCCTCGTGATTGCTGCCGAGAGGAGGCTCCTTGACCGGGTTGTGGCAATGGCAGGCAAGCAGCCAGAATTGTCGCCAGAACCTAAGGAGCCAGAAGCTGAGGGCTCGTTCAAGCCGGCGAAAGAAACAAAGAAGATACCCCTGGACCCGGAGCACCCAGAGAGGTACGCTGTCATTGGTGCAAACCTTGACAGCAAATAGGAAAGCGAGCTCGCCGATTTCCTCCGTGAGAATCGGGACATCTTTGCATGGTCTCCTAAAGACATGCCGGGTGTTCCGACGGATTTCGCCGAGCACAAGTTACATGTCCGACCTGGTGTCAAGCCAGTCAGGCAGCCCTTGCGTCGCCTGTCGGAAGAAAAGAGAGGAGTCATTGGAGAATAAATAGCCCGGCTTCTAGCAGCGGGCTTCATTATAGAAGTATTCTTCCCAGAGTGGTTAGCCAACCCAGTCCTTGTGCTGAAAAAGAATAAGAAGTGGCGCATGTGTATTGATTATACCAGCCTCAACAAAGCTTGCCCCAAAGATCCATTTGCTTTGCCAAGAATTGACCAAGTGATTGACTCCACAGCCGGATGCGAGCTGTTGAGTTTTTTGGATGCATACTCAGGGTACCACCAGATCAAACTGAACCCAGCCGGCAGGCTGAAGACCGCCTTCATCACACCATTCGGAGCCTTCTGCTACCTGACCATGACGTTCGGCTTGAGGAATGCTGGAGCCACGTTTCAGCGTTGCATGCAGAAGTGTCTCCTCAAGCAACTCGGCAAGAACGCCCATGTCTATGTGGACGATATCGTGGTGAAGACGGAGAAGCGTGGCACCCTGCTAGAGGACCTTAAGGAAACCTTTGAAAACTTGCGTCATTTTCAAATCAAGCTCAACCCGGAGAAATGTGTCTTTGGAGTACCAGCCGGCCAGCTTCTTGGTTTCCTGGTCTCAGAGCGCAGCATAGAGTGCAATCCTGTGAAGATCAAGGCCATCGAGAGGATGGAGGTGCCCACCCGACTGCTGGATGTGCAAAAATTCACCGGCTGCTTGGCATCCATCAGCCGTTTCATCAGTCGGCTGGGCGAGAAAGCTCTTCCTCTGTACCAGCTTATGAAGAAAACCACTTTTTTCGAGTGGAATGACAAGGCGGATGAAGCTTTTCTCCTGCTCAAAAAGGTGTTGACCACTCCGCCTGTCCTAGCGGCTCCAACTGCTAAGGAGCCGATGCTTCTCTACATCGCCGCCACCAGCCGGGTGGTCAGCACAGTCATAGTTGTGGAACGCAAAGAAGACGGCAAGGCACAGCCGGTCCAGAGACCGATGTACTACTTGAGCGAGGTGTTGTCAGCCTCCAAGCAGAACTACCCCCACTATCAAAAGTTGTGTTACGGTGTGCATTTCGCCGCCAAGAAGCTGAAGCCATACTTCCAAGAGCATCCAATCACGGTTGTTTGCACCGCCCCGCTTGCGGAGATCATAGGCAGCAGAGATGCATCGGGCCGAGTGGCCAAGTGGGACATCGAGCTGGCCCCCTACACCATCTTCTACCAACCTCGCACCACCATCAAATCCCAGGCGCTGGCCGACTTCCTCGTCGACTGGGCCGAGACCCAGTACCTGCCGCAACCTCCAGACTCCACTCATTGGCGGATGCACTTCGATGGCTCGAAGATGCGCACCGGTCTAGGAGCCAGCATCGTCCTCACCTCTCCCAAAGGCGACAAGCTCAGATACGCGCTGCAAATCCACTTTGCCGCCTCCAACAACGTGGCCAAGTACGAAGCACTCTTACACGGGCTCCGGCTTGCCAAGGAACTCGGCATTCGCCGGATCCTGTGCTACGGTGACTCCGACTTAGTGGTCCAGCAGTCGTCAGGCGACTGGGACGCCAAGGATGCAAACATGGCAAGCTACCGCTTCCTCGCCCAGCAACTCAGTGGATACTTTGAAGGGTGCGAGTTCCTCCATGTGCCGAGAAACGACAATGAGCAAGCCGATGCCTTGGCACGGATCGGCTCCACCCGGCAAGCAGTACCAGCCGGCGTCGCCCTGCAACGCCTCCTCAAGCCGTCTATCAGGCCGTCACCAGAATCAGACTCCATCTTCATGCCGACTCCCCCCGAGGCAGCTGTCTCGGGGACTTCACCAAGCGGCCTGGGGACTGCAGCAGTCGCACCCGGCCCGGGGACTCCACAACCCGGCCCGGGGGCCGCAGCAGCCGTCTCGGGGACTTCACCAAGCGGCCCGGGGACTGCAGCAGTCGCACCCGGCCCGGGGGCCGCAGCAGTCGGCCCGGGGACTTCAACAACACAGCAAGACGCCGTTGGCTCCACCCCGCTGCCTCCCCTCCCAACCGCCCTCGTGCAAATAGCAGTTCTGGCAGTCGAAGAAATAGCAGCACCTTCATGGGCGCAGCCCGTCCTCAACTTTCTGGTGAACAAGGAGCTGCCGACTGATGAAATCTCGGCCCGACAAGTGCAACATCGGGCAGGAGCATACACCATTGTTAACAGAGAATTTGTGAGGCATAGTGTCACTGGCGTGTACCAGCGCTGCGTGGAGCCGGAGAAAGGCCAAGCAATCCTCAAAGATATCCACCAAGGCGAGTGTGGTCACCTCGCGGCTTCAAGATCACTTGTTGCCAAAGCTTTCCGCCATGGTTTCTTCTGGCCAACTGCTCTAGAAGACGCCAAAGATTTGGTCCAGAAATGTAAGGGGTGTCAGAAGTTCCGCTCCAAGCCACATTCGCCGGCTTCTGCACTCAAGACCATCCCCATTGCCTGGCCCTTTGCCGTCTCGGGGCTGGACATGGTGGGACCATTCAAGACAGCGCGCGGCGGCATGACTCATCTACTTGTCGCCGTGGATAAGTTCACCAAGTGGATAGAGGCCAAACCAATCAAGAAGTTGAATGGTCCAACCGCTGTGACTTTCATCGCAGACATCACCACCCGGTATGGCATACCACACAGCATCATCACCGACAACGACACAAACTGCGCCAAGGGCGCCTTGGCTCGTTTTTGCGCGATGCAGGACATCCGACTGGACTTAGCGTCCGTTGCCCATCCGCAGTCAAACGGCTAGGTGGAGCGAGCAAACGGCCTCATTTTGTCCGGCATCAAGCCCCGACTAATCGAACCTCTGGAGCGTTCAGCCGGCTGTTGGCTCGATGAGCTGCCGGCCGTCCTCTGGAGCCTGCATACAACTCCAAACAAGTCAACCGGCTTCACGCCCTTCTTCCTCGTCTACGGTGCCGAAGCCGTCATCCCGACGGACATAGATATTGACTCCCCTCGAGTCACCATGTACACTGAGGAGGAGGCAAAAGAAGCACGAGAAGACGGCGTCGATCTGCTGGAAGAGGGCCGGCTGTTGGCACTCAGCCGGTCCGCCATCTACCAGCAGAATCTTCGCCGATACTACAATCGGAAGGTCAAGCCAAGATCTTTCCAAGAGGGAGACCTTGTGCTCCGGCTGATCCAGCGAACAGCCGGCCAGCACAAGCTCTCGGCACCTTGGGAAGGCCCCTTCATCATCAGCAAAGTTTTGGGCAACGACTCCTACTACCTGATCGATGCTCAGAAGCCCAGAGCACGCAAGAGAGACGACTCCGGCAAGGAGACAGAGCGGCCGTGGAATGCAAACCTCCTTCGAAGATTTTACAGTTGATACAGTATGTATCACGCTACCCTTTGTATTAAGTACGAAGACTCCAGGTTCCCCGAGAAGAACTCGGGGGCTACCCTCTTTTATCTGCGTGATGAGTATTACGCCTATAAATGTGTTATTTCATTATTCCGCCTGGCATCGGGTTCGACCAGTCGGCCCGGGGGCTCGCCGCCTTGTACTATGTGGCGCTTCCTGCAGCCGAACAAGTAATGCGTTGGCGCCTCAACTTTCTCCTGCCAAAGCCACAGTTCGCAGAGCGACTGTCCGGTGGGCAGGGGTTAAAGGCAGAAAAGGTGTCCGCATGAAAAATGGCTAAGGACCCAAAGCATGCACATAGTTCAGGCCGGCTTCCGCCTCATTGACCGGCTGCGGAGCAGCCGGGCGGCCGGCTTCTACTTATCTTACTAACGCTCTAGTCGGCTAAGTACTTGCTCTCCCGAAAGTAGCTAAGTACTTGACCCAGCCGTAGTCCGCAGAGCGGCTGTTTGGCTGGCAAGACAGCAACCAAGGGAGGGCGGCAAGGAAAAAAGCCAAGGAGCAGAAAGCAAGGAAAGTCAGAGCTCGGCAAGAGCGCAACTTATGTAGAAGAGTATCTGCATGTCAATAGGCCCTTGGCCAGCATTCAACAGAGTTTGAAATACACCCCGTGGGTGGAATTGTGCGAATTTAAGAAAGTTTGTCGAGACTGATAAACAGGAAAAATAAAAGACAAGTCGGCGGCCTATGGAGCAGCAGAGGGGTCCAACTGGTTGGCTGAGTCGGTAGTGCCGATTGGTGGAGCGGACGGCTGGTCAGTCTCCGCTTGGTCGCCTCCAGCAGCAGTCAGCGCACTCGAGCGCGGCTCGTTGTTTGAGGCACGATCAAGCTGAGACTGGTCGTCCGCCCCGACCTCCGGCATATCTTCTTCGCTCTCCCCGTCCTCCTCGCCTTCCCCCTCGTCGCTGGAGTCGATCATCTCGGCCGAGTCTTTGTCGTCCTCCGGGTTCAGCCCGAACCACTCCGGTGGCGCCTCGGCACCGTCCTCAGCCAGCTCGGGAACAAAGATGTTGGTGTTGGTGTACTCGGCGATCGCCGCTGCCCGTCTGACAAGATCGCGCTCCACCGCCACCAGCTCCTCTTGGGCCTCCTGCCGAAACGTGGTCAACTGGGCTAGACTTAGCCCAGGGTACCACGCCTTGATGAATTCCAAGGCCCGGTGCGCGCCAGCCCGGGCTGAGGAACCCTTCCAAGCCTCAAGTCGGCCGGCCGCCACCTCCAGCCAGTCGGCAGTCTGACTGGGAGTGCGCGGAGCCGGCATGTCCGGCCAAAGGGCGGAGACCGCTTGGGCCCCGACACGCTGAAGACGGCGTAGCATCCGATGAGCCGGCCGGAGGCGGGCCTGGATGCTGAGGAGCTGTTCGCTAAGAGTCCGGGGGGCGTTGGCAGCGATCTGCACGCCTTCCGCTCTCCGTTCTCTATGATAAGCCTCAATAGCCTGGTTGGCGGCGTCAGAATGGCCAGGAAAGAAGTCTGCTCAGGAAGAAAGCAAAGAAATCAAAAATCAGAAGTCAGAAGCTAGACGTCGGCTCGATCGGCAACCGACAGCTCAAAGAAAGAAAAAGAAGAAAGCTTACCATCAACTATGTTTTCAATCCTGCCGAAACCAGATTTCAGTAGCGCCTCCCTGTCAGTAAAGGCGGAGCGTTCGGTCTTGAACTCGGCGAGGAGACTGGACTCTTTTACCTCCGCCTCCTTCTGGGCCTTCTGGAGAAGCTCCGCCTGCTCCGTCAGTTGCTTGGCCAGTCGGTCACGCTCTTGGGCCAGCTCGTTGCACTCTGCCTCCTTGGCGCGCAACGCGGTGTTGGCCTCACCCAGCTGCTGCTGCAAAGTAGCGTTGGCCTCTGCAAGAGCAGAGGAAGGAAAAAATATCAACCATCAACAAAAAAGAGGTACGACTGCCAAGGAGATCCGGCCCGACTGCTCAGCAGTCGGCCCGAATCTCGGGGGCTACAGCCCGCGGGTGCGCTGGCGCGCCCCCGCAGAGAAAGAAAACGAAGACTTACTCCAGCTTTCCGACAAGTCGGCGGTCCGCCGGTCCAGCTCTCGGACGTTGGAGTTGAAGGTGACCACGCGAAGGTTATGATAGTCCTATAATGAAGATAGCAGATAAAGTTAGCACTCGGAGCTTGCCAATTAAAGTTCCGAGCCGCCTGCTCAGCAGCCGGCCCGAAACTCGGGGGCTACACCCAGTGGGTGCGCTGGCGCGCCCCCACAGAGAGAATACAAGAATCAAAGACGAAGAAATAAAGGACGTACCCGAATGGCCGCTCGCGAATCCAAGAATGCACTGTTGCACTGTCGAAGAGCGGTGGCCTCAGCTCGGAGTATGGCCTGGACGTCTAGGATCGCCTGGTTTAAGGCACCGGTCCCGCCTCCACGCACCCACTCGGCGGGCGTGGGGCTGGTGGCTTCGGCATCTGGGATGGACGAGCTCGCAGCGCCGGCTTCTAGCGGTCGCGGCGCCAAAGCCGCCTTCGCGCCTCGGCTGCGCGATGGTGTGCGGGCCTCAGGAATTGGGCCCGTCACTACCTCGTTTCCGGCTGGCGGCACCGGCGGGGCAGCCGGCTGTTTGTCCCGCGCTCCTCCAGACGGCGGCGATGGAGGCACGACTACCTCCGGCATGACGACATCGCCGCCTTCTCTCCCCATGACCGGCTGTTCGACACCGGCTCCCCCAGTCGGCGCCGTAAACTCTGGTGGTGGCGGCGCGAAGCTCAAGGGAGTGACGAGTAGCGGCGCCTGACAGCGCGCGGCTCCTTCACCCAGCCTCTTCTCCGCGGCATCGGCTTCAGCCTCCGCCAACCTCTTCAACGCGGCGGCTTCCGCCCTGTCCGCCTCCGCCTTCTCCATGCGGGCCGCTTCCTGCTCCTCGTGCGCCTCCCGCGCGTTTCGTTCCTGCGCCTCCCGGAGGTCGGCTGCTGGGTCGATTCGCCGGGTGGTGGTAGAGGTCTCCACCGACCCGATGACGGAGGCGGCGGCCGACTTCTCAAGGGAGAGCGGAGCCCTAAGTCAAGGAAAATAAAGCAAAGAAGCTCAGACAGAACCAACAAGAAAAGAAAGCACAAGGAAAAGACACTTACGCCGACACCATAGGAGGCACCTTCGGAAGTTTCAGGAACTTGGTCGCCTTTGCGGCGGCCTCCTTCCGCTTAGTCGCCGCGGTCGGGTTCTTGGCCTTCTTCGGCACGCTACCGAACAAGATGACGCCTTGTTTGCGCTTGCGCGTACCGCCTCGAGCAGCCGACCCGGCAAAAGGGCCCACGTCCGCCTTATCAGCGCCTCACGCATGGCGCGGCTCGTCCTCCTCGTCATCATCGTCGGGCCAAGTCTCAAGGCCGCCTCATTCTTCGGAGCCGCCTGCTACGTCGCCGCCGCCCGCGGCGTCGTCTTCAAGGGCGGCCGCCCTCAAGTCAGGGTCATCCACGTCGCTCACTTCCCGGTCCGGCTGATAGCCTTCACCCGGCCCCACCACGGCGGCCGCCGCCGGAGCAGGCGGCGGGTCGGCGCGGGAGTATGGCCTCTTGCCGAACCGCCAGGACCCTTCCGACAACTTGTGGTTGGAGATCTCGTTCACCATACGGGCAACTTTGGCAGTCGGCATGTCCCTCGTGCACATCCGGCTCGGGTCACGGTGCCCGCTCATCCGACAGATCAGATGAGGCCGGCCTTGGAGTGGGAGAACCCGGCGCTCGACAAAGGCGACCAGTAGGTCGGACGCCTTGAGGCCTTCTACGCCCGTCAGCACCCGGAGCCGGTTGATGGCGGCGGTGGCGTTGGACGACAAGGGTCTCGGCTTGTAGCCCCAGTTGGCCCGAGGCTCAGCCGGAGGGCCGGCTTCATAGGGCGGCAAGTTGATGAAGTCGATTGCCGGGTCGACGTTCTCCACGTAAAAATATGATTTCTGCCACAGTTTGACCGACTGTGACAGCTTGATGGCGGGGAAGGCATTCTTCCCCGACGGACGGCGCACTGCGATGAAGGCACCGCACTGGGCCGCCTTCTCCCTGGCGGAGGTGCCCAGTTTGGTGTAGAAGAATGCTCCCCACAACTCGATGGTGGGGAGGATGCCAAGATAGCCCTCGCACAACGTGACAAAGGCAGACAGCAGCGTCACGGTGTTGGGCGTCAGATGATGCGGCTGAAGATGTTAGAAGTCGAGGAAGGAATGGAGGAATCCACTCGCCGGCAGGCCGAAGCCGCGGAGGAAGTGCGAGCGGAAGATGACCCGCTCGCCTCCTTGCGGCGCCGGCGAAATCTCCCTCTCCGGCGGCACGCGCACCTTGACGAAGCCCACGCCGGGCAGCCACCGTGTGGCACGAAGGAAGGCAAGGTGGTCCTCGATCACGACCGAGCCATCCCAGTCCCCTCCCTTCTCGCGCACCATGGGGACCGAGCTAGACAGAGAAATGGCGCTGCGGCGGAGGCGAGGGCCGCGGCGGAGCAAGAGGCTTGGGGCGAAGGGGACCGACGGCGGCGAGCTGCGGCGGCGCCTCGGCGGAGCGCGGAGGTGCGGCGGCAGCAAGGAAAGGAGAAGGACGAAAATGGCGAAGCAAGAGGAGGGCGCGAGTGCTCCGCCGCTCCTCCTCCTCCCCCTACTTATTGCCCCTAGGCTACGAAGCCGAGGGGGCGGGGTGTGGGATCGTGGGATTAACTGCACCCACAACCCCACGGCCCCGCGATTATCGCGCGGGTTACTGCGCGCAGTGACCCCGCACGGAATCGCGACCGTCTACCTCGGCCGCAGCGGATCCGCCCGCGCGCCGAGGCCCAGTAGTGGTGGGCCCGGCCTGCTGCCACGTCCCATCACGCGCGTGACTGGAGGGCTGGCCCGGCTAGCTGGCGCCGCGTGGCGTGCTTGCTGCGGGCGACGTGCCTAGAGGCTCGACTGGCCCACCACCTGGTTCCCGCCTCAGCGTTTCGAAGTTATCAGGCGAGGCCGCCTGGTCGCGACCGATTCCCAGCAGGCAGCACACCAGGAGGCGGACAAAGCATTCAACAAGAGCATTCGGAGAAGGAAGCTGCCGAGGCCTCTCGACTTATCGGCCACGACGCCTCACCAGCTCCGGGGACTACTGTCGGAGTAATGGGTCACGGGTAGCCTAACCCGGGCCCCTGAGCATTTCAAGACATTGGGCCGGCTGCGCCCCTCAAGCATCAAGGATGAAGCGCCGCCTTCTGGTGGCCGGCTGGCTCATGAGGCTGGATGCCAGAGGACGGCCAAGCACCGGAAGACGGCCCCAAGACGGGCCGACTCATAGCAGGCGGCCTCCAGAGAGGCCGGCTCCTAGAACAGGCGGCCCACGACGCCCTCAAAGTCTACGCCCCCATTAAGAAGACAAGACAGGATGTGGCTACAGTATAGCCCATTCCCCCATATCCAGGGCACGGCGCGGCCACAGTGCTCTGTACAGGCAGAGATCTCCCCACGATGTGGCACTGTGGCCACCCCACCCTTGACGTCATTCCTATCAGGCGAAGCCCTGTTCCCACGACGGTCTGTCGGTATGGCCTGTAGGCGGCAGGCCCTACCAGGCAGCGAGAGACTGGAGGGCGGCAGAGCCTGACCAGTCGGACCGGCGGGAGGCCGGCCTCTAGCAAGCGGCCCCTCCTCCCTCGAAGTCCGCGCGCCATTAAAGCAAAAAAGACACGATGTGGCTAGAGTGATCTCCCACCCGACGGCGGGACTGTAGCCACGCCCCCCGACCAAGCATGCGTCATCTGCATTACGGCTATAGCAACAAGCAGCCGATGAGACCCGCAAGTGGCGGGAGCGGCCTATCAGCTCCGAGCCAGACCAGTCGGTGGGGCCCACCAGGCGGCGGGCCCCAGCAGCTGACAGAGAAGCCGGCGGCCAGAGACGCTGACCGCCAGACCCTACACCCGGCCAGATGACTATTGTACCCCTGGGGGGTAGGCCTATATAAACCCCCCAGGGCACCCATGCAAAGGGTTGGGGGACCTGTGAAACCTAGACTCATTCAGAGTGAGGAGAGAGTCGGCCCTGCTCTCTTCTACCTCTGGCATACAGCTCAAGGAGCACCTTGTACTCACTAGTGCCTTAGTGATCATGCGGAGACCCCGCAGAGCAGGACTAGGGGTGTTATCTCCTAGGAGAGCCCCGAACCTGGGTAAAGTACGCCGGCGTTCGTGTCTACGCCTCATCCCGCTTCCAGGCACCGGCGACGTTCTACTAGCTCCCACCATGATAAGCCATCCCTTGGCATATGTCGCATCCAACCCCCGACAACGTGCCTACACTTCCACTACTCATTTTCTGAGAGAGAACCACCTACTCATGTGTTGAGACAAAGACATTCCAATCCAACCACAAGAATCTTGATCTCTAGCCTTCCCCAAGTTGCTTTCCACTCAAATCATCTTTCCACCATATCCAAATCTGTGAGAGAGAGTTGAGTGTTGGGGAGACTATCATTTGAAGCACAAGAGCAAGGAGTTCATCATCAACACACGATCTATTACCTTTTGGAGAGTGGTGTCTCCTAGATTGGTTAGGTGTCACTTGGGAGCCTCCGTCAAGATTGTGGAGTTGAACCAAGGAGTTTGTAAGGGCAAGGACACTACTGGAATCAGGATCTTTGC
Source organism: Thinopyrum elongatum (assembly GCA_011799875.1). Taxonomy (NCBI): domain Eukaryota; kingdom Viridiplantae; phylum Streptophyta; class Magnoliopsida; order Poales; family Poaceae; genus Thinopyrum; species Thinopyrum elongatum. Next base: position 161,745,707 of record CM022299.1, read on the forward strand.
CGTCAGCCATCTCTTTGCCGTATGTTTGCTGATGGCAAAGATGGTCTTTGCCATCAGCTTACAGAAAACTGATGGCAAAGAAGGAGCGGACGGCAAAGATATTGTTTGCCGTCAGCCGTCTCTTTGCCGTCTGCTAGCAGACGACAAAGAATCTTTGCTGTCAGCTAGCAGACGGCAAAGAGGGAGGGTGGCCCACTAGCGAGAGCCACCTAACGGCCACTTTCTTTGCCGTCTGCTAGCAGACGGCAAAGAAAGTGGCCAAACTAACGTCCGTTAGCTAGGCTCTTTGCCGTCTGCTAGCTGACGGCAAAGAACCGTGCCCTAACTTAAAAGCCAACGCCCGCGCCCCACCCCTCTCTCTGTCCCCTCTCTGTCTCCACCCCATGCCCGAGCCGCTGCCGCCCCGCGCCACCCCCGTTGCCGGCCGCCCCGCGCCAGCCCTGTCGTCGCGCCGCCCCCGCCGCCCCGGCGACCCCCTCCTCCGCCCCGCGCCACCCCCGTCGCCGTGCTGCCCCTCCCCGCCCCTGTGCCCGAGCCGCCGCCGCCCCGCACCACCCTCGTCACCGCGACGCCCCCCCTCCTCCACCCCAGCGGCCCCGGCGCCCCTCTCCTCCACCACCGCGGCCGCCCTGCCGCTCCGGCGCCCCTCTCCTCCACTCCCGCGGCTGCCTCGCCGCTCCGGCGACCCGTGCTCCACCCCGGCCGCCCCGGCACCCCTCTCGTCCACCCCCGCTGCCGCCTCGCCGCTCCGGCGACCCCTGCTCCGGTGAGACCTTGTATTTTTTTTAGATTTAGTTTAGGTTTAGTTTTTCACTTGTCGATGTGCTGGGCAATGTGTGTGCTGGTTGATGTCTATATTTTTATGGAGCTGGGGTGTTTGTTGATTTTCCTCCTCACCGGCTGTATGATCAAGAATTTAACTTAATCAGTACATTTGATGTAAGAGCTACTGATCTTACCGACATATTTTATTTAGATAACTAGAACGGTTCTACATGTAATCTAATTGTAGCTATGAATATTAATTTTAAGGATCCTGTAGTTATAGAAAAATTGGTTATATCACGTTACAATTATGAATAATTGACAATGCTGGATGATGTTTATGTGTAGTTCTACTAAAATTGGTTGTGATATATCTCGTTAAAACTTAGGAATATCTATAGGGTGCGGTATATAGAGCAATCAGAAACGGTAATGACATGTTTTGATGTAGTTATGATCATTTGTCATCTATTTGGTTTGTCACAATTATGATAATTTATTGGTTTACACTCATGAGATTTATTGACTTAGCCCTGCTATGAAAAGAGATCTATCAATTATTGATTCGATGTTTTAATCATACAATGAAGTTGCGGTACCTTTGCTTGCACTTTCCCTTTAATCTAGATAGCTTAGCAAGGAGGAGGATTCTGTATTTACATCTTTGTCAAAGGCTTCTGAAGTTTTGATTAACTATCATTAAAATGGGGAAGAATTTAAGCATGCTATTACCATGTATAGTGTGGTATCTTGCCTTGGAGTATTCATATCTAGTAGCAGATCATTGTAGGCATGGATGTGAAGAACTTGGGCCAAATTTAGTTTAAGTTAAATTGTAGATGCCTATATTTCACCAAATTTCAAATAATTTTTCTACCAAAAATAAATGAAAAAATATTGGTTACACTTGAACCTTGTGTTATCTTTGAATATCACCGTCAATATCATTGGTAGTGGTAATGTTTTCTTATTGGTATCACTATCAATTTGGTTTACATTTTCAGTTTTCTTCATGTCTAAAGAAATCCCTAGTTTTGAAGGGTGCCAATTGCCATTGCGAACTAACCTACCAAATTAATTAAGTGTTGTTGATGTTGTTGAGCACAAGTGCATTGCTTTTTTTTTTCTCAGTTTTCTTTCATGTCTAAAAACTTGGCTCTATTCCAACTATGTCCATTTATCAACTCTAGTTGAATTAGAGCCAAGTTGGATTAGGGCCAAGTTTCTGTAGATATGCATATGGTCCATTTATCAAATATGGTTCTAGCTGTGTTTATAGATATGGTCCATTTATAGTAGATATGATTCTAGCTGTTGCCATCATAAATGTCCACAAGTGCATTGCTTTTTGAATGTGAAATGATAACTTGGTGTAGTTTATTATCTTCTGCTCAAAACTTTTGTTGCTGTAATGTTGTATGATAATGTTGTAAGGGTAGTAATTGGTCTCTTCTGGTGCTTATCAGAGATGGGGGGAGGCCGCCACCGCAGGCTGCGCTCTGCCACACCGGAGTGCGACTTGGAAGGTTTCGAGTTCTTCACGATCATACTTGAGAATTCCTCCAGGAGGTTGGTATATAAAAGGAGAGATCTTCCCTTCACCCATCTCTTTATCATAACTCTGTTGTTTGCTACATCACTGCTTGACCCACGCTGCAGAGGCTGCCTGACACTTTTATGAAGATGCTGGACGGCCATCGGCCAAAGAATGTGAAGCTGCGACAGGCTGGCAGCGGGCTTCGCAGGCTGTGGGACGTGGAGGTGGTGTTCAGGTATGACCACATGTACCTGTGTCGTGGCTGGGAGCAGTTCATCCGTGCCTACGACCTGCGGCACGGGTACTTCCTTGTCCTCAGGTACGACAGCAATGCCACGCTCACCATTAAGGTGTTCAACACGACTATTTGCCGCATGCGCTATCAGGACGACGACGATGCCAGTACGCTCTGCCGCTTCTTCCTCTCCATTTGGCTTTGTCTCACACGGATAGTTAAAAAAACTTTGTTGCATTTGGTCAGGCAATGGGAGCAGCAGCAGCGACTCTGGCTACAGCAAAAGCAGCAACGACTCTGGCTACAACAAAAGCAGCAGCGACTCTGGCTACAGCAAAAGCAGCATAGAGGATGAGGAGGAACGGAGTGGGGAAGAAGAGGAGCAGAGTGTGGATGAGGAGGTGCAGCCTATTCTGTCTGACGATGACCTCGCGATGGTGGTGGCTGACGATGGGCAAGCGATGGTGGTGGCTGACGATGACCTACCGATGGTGGTGGCTGACGACGGGCAAGCGATGGTGGTGGCTGACGATGACCTAGCGATGGTGGTGCCTGAAGATGGCCTCGTGATGGTGGTGGTGCCTGACAATGACCTCGCGATGGTGGTGGCGCCGGCGATCCCACAGCTGGGCGACAGGACCATGCCAATTGTGGTAGAAGAGTACATCCCACTGCCTCGCCGCTCTAAGCGCATCAGGATGATGAAGGAGAAGGAGAAGAAGGAGGAGTGAAGATCCTTCACCTCCGTGATGACGGTAAGTTTTCTCTAGTGTTTTGCTTACGAAATGCATAAAGACCTAGACTTAGCTTTATTTCCTCCAAAATGCTTACCATAATGACCTAGACTTAGCTTATCTTCCTCCAAAATGACATAATTAGCTTACTTAGCTCCAACATGATCTATACTTAGCTTTGTTTCCTCCAAAATGACTTAAGTTAGCTCTAATATGCTAAGTTGTCTCTAATATTCTTAGTTACCTAGGTTTGCTCAATAATGACATACACTTAGCTTACTTATGTAAAAAATGGCATCATTAGCTTACTTAGGTTTGAAATGGCATAACAGTCTTGGTAACCTCATATATGTCATATAGTTAGCTTATTTTCCTCGAAAATGACATAATAAGCCTAATTAGCTCCAAAATGATCAATTTTACCTAAGTTAGCTCCAAAATGACCTAAGTTAGCTCTAAGTTAGCTCTAAAATGCTAAATTAGCTCTAATATGCTTAGTTGCCTGGGTTAGCTCAATAAAGAACTATAATTAGCTTACTTATGTCAAAAATGGCATAATATTCTTACTTAACTAAAAATGGCATAATTTGCTAGGTTAGCTCCAAAATGACCAAGTTTACCTAGGTTAGCTCCAATATGATCCATTTTACCTAGGTTAGCTAAAAAATGACCTATTTACCTAGCTTAGCTCTAAACTGACCTACAGACTTTGCATTTTTACCTAGCTTAGCTAAAAAATGGCATTTTTACCTACCTTAGTTAGAAGAAGAAGATAAAGAAGAGGAGAGGAGAAAAAGAAAGAGAAGATAAATTCTTCTTCTTCCTCTTCTTTTTCTTCTTCTTTTTCTTCTTCTTTTTCTTCTAGCTAGTCTTCTTCTTCTTCTAACTTTCATCTTTCCTAATTTGCAGATTTGCTTTAGATGAGAAGCTTGCGTTCATGGAGTCTACTCTTCTCCTTGTGCTTCTTTTATGTTTTTGGAAACTTGTTGCAAACTTGTGGTTGGATATGTATGTATGGATGAAACCATTTTATGTTGGATATGTTTGTTGGATAACTTGTTGTTGGAAACTTGTTATATATATGTTGTTGGAAACTTGTTATATATATGTTGTTGGAAACTTGTTATATATATCTATGAAATTGAATGAATCTAAGAAAAAACAGGGGCTATACAGGCACTTTGCCGTCTGCCGGCAGACGGCAAAGAGCTTTGCCGTCAGCCAGCAGACGGCAAAGCTGCCATGTGGCAGCTACCTGTGCAACCTGGGGTGCACTGGGCTGGCCTATTTGGCAGCTTTGCCGTGTGCTGGCAGACGGCAAAGATGCAAAGGTCTTTGCCGTCTGCCAGCTGACGGCAAAGCACGCCGTTAACCCCTTAACAGACCTAAGGTGCCACGTGTGCCGTCCAGGCTCTTTGCCGTCTGCCAGCAGACGGCAAAGGCCTGTGCATCTTTGCCGTCAGCCAGCAGACGGCAAAGAGGCCTTTGCCGTAGCTTATTCAGCCGGACCTGTTGCCGTCTGCTGGCTGACGGCAAAGGACTTTGCCGTCCGCCAGGCATGCCTTTGCCGTCAGCCATGGCAGATGGCAAAGTGTCTGATTCCTGTAGTGGGAGATCGCCTACTTCGTGAAGATCTACCCAAGTAAGGCAAGTCCTTCGTGGGCGATGGCCATGGTGGGATAAACAAGGTTGCTTCTTCATGGGCCCTTCGTGGGTGGAGCCCTCCGTGGACTCGCGCAACCGTTACCCTTCGTGGGTTGAAGTCTCCATCAACATGGATGTACGATAGCACCACCTATCGGAACCACGCCAAAAATCTCCGTGTCTCCTATTGCATTTGCACACTCCAATCCCATCCCTTTACTTTCTTGCAACTTGCATGCTTTACTTTCCGCTGCTCATATACTCTTGCCATGCTTGCTTGAAATGTATTGTGAATGTTTAAACTTGTGCTAAAACTCCACCTTAACTTGAAGAAATTAAAGACTGCTACTTTTCTTTGTTGAGGGTCTAATCCCCCCCTCTAGACATCTCTTCTCGATCCTTTCAGTTTATTGCCATGAACATCATGAACAAGACCACCGACAATGCTCTAGCTCGTGTCCGGTCAAAGAAAGCCTCTCCCAACCTTGCCTTGAAGGCCAAGGCCATTCCCGAAGAAGAAGAGGAAGAATAAGAAGAGAGTTATCCCGAAGACATCAAATATGCTTACCACGAGCACATGGCTCTTGCGTCAAGGCAATTTTGAGGCAACAAGAGGAACTCAAGGCCCAACTTCTCCAAGAACAACTCAAGTGGTTCAAAGAGCAAGCAGCGAGTGAGGACTTGCTACAATTGCGGTAATGTGAGTCATTTTGTGGTGGATTGTCCCTGTGAGAAAAGGGAGAACAATGGTGGCAAGCTCATTCAGAACGACAAAGCCGAGTCCTTCCCGAACAAGAACAACTTCAGCAAGAAGATACCTCAAAAGGGCTTGGTGGCACATGAAGAGTACACCTCCGATGATGATGATGAAGATACAAGTGGTGAAGGAATGGCAACGGGAACCGTGGTCATTGCCACCTCTTCCCCTTCCAAGGTGTCTCTCTTCGGTGCCCCCAACAAGAACCACATCGCCAAGTGCCTCATGGCCAAAGGTATCAACAAGGTAACCCCCAACATCAAAACCACCATCACTACTACTCCCTCTTTGTTAGATTGTGTAGATGATAGTGAGGTGGTGAAAGTTGATGAGAATGGGTTTGACAAATTCTTGAACAAGCTCAAGGGTGAAACCAAGAAGCACTTTGTTGCTCTCTTGGAACAACTTGGTGAGGCCAATGATATCATTGAGTCTCATGAGGACACTATCTCCAAGTTGGAGGGGCATAGTCGTGATTATGCCGATGAGATTGCGGATCTTTCCATTGCTCTTGAGGAAGAGCGAGGACTTCGTTTGACTCTTGAGGAGTCACACAATGGTGTTCTTGCTAAATTACAAAAATATCTTGATCATGCTAGTGTTCTTGTGTGCTTAAATCTGAGAAAGTTGCACTTGGGATTGGCCATGAGAAACTCAAATAGGAGTTGGACATACTCGACAAGGCTCACAAGGTCTTGAAGGGTGTTTACACTTCTCTCAAGGAGTCTCATGATCAACTCCAAGTGAAGCTAACCAAGGAAATAGCAACATGTCCTCCTTTTGTTCTAATAGATAATGCAAATGCTACTAACCCTTGTTGTGAGCATGTGCACCTTGTGGAGGAGAATGCCAAGTTGAAAGATCAACTAGAGAAAGGCCTTGTGACATGCATACAAGGAGAGAAGAACCTCAATGACCTCTCGAGCATTCAAAAAGAAGTTGTGGCTAAGGAAGGGCTTGGGTTTGTACCCAAGTCAAAGACGAAGAAGAAGAAGAACAAGACCAAGCAACCTATCCCAATCAAAGAAGTCTTCGTAAAAGCGGGAGAGGGTGCTCATGAGAAGGAGAAGAACATGGGTATGGGTGGTAATGCCAAGAAGGGCAAGACCACCCTGTCTAACAAAGCTAGCGACTTTAATCCTTCATATGTTTTGTGTCATGCTAGTGATGGGCATGTTTATGCCAAATTTGTTGGTTCTTCTTATGAGTACATTGAACGGTCTATTTGGGTTCCTAAGACCCTTGTTGCTAACCTCAAAGGACCCATTCAAAAATGGGTACCTAAATCCAAGCATTGATTTCTTGTAGGAGTTTGCTTCTAGTGGGGTGTCATGGTTGCTCGATAGTGGAGCAACAAATCATATGATCGGGAGCAAGGACTTGGTGGTGGACGTACAACCTACTCCATCTATGCCCACTCATGTCCAATTCGGTGGTGCTTCAACATCTAAGGTATTGGGACTTGGCAAGGTGGTCATCTCTCAAGATTTATCTATTGGGAAGGTCATGCTTGTTGAGCCCCTAGCATACAACTTACTTTCCGTTCGTCAACTTGCACTTATGGGCTTTGCAACATTCTTCGATCTTGATACCGTGGCCCTTTTGTGGAGCAAGACTCTTAAGGTAGCTTTGGTTGGGCATGTCGAGAATGGTCTCTATGTGGTTAACTCTTCGGAGCGACCCACTAAGACCATGACTTGCCTAATGGCTAAATTTGATGTGGGATGGCTTTGGCATCACCCACTAGCCCATGTAAATATGAGATCTTTGCAAAGTCTCCTCAAAGGGGGTCACGTTCATGGACTAACAAATGTGAGTTTTGCCAAAGACCGTGCTTGCAGTGCTTGTATCGAAGGAAAACTTCATGAAACGGACCGAACCACGACTATCATTTACTCGAAGAGGCCATTGGAGCTCCTCCACATGGATCTGTTTGGTCCTCCATCATTCGATAGTCTTGGGGGAAGAAAGTACTGCTTGGTGATTGTGGATGACTACTCAAGATACACATGGGTATACTTCTTCAAGAGGAAGAGTGAGACTCAACAAACCGTCATCAACTTTACAAATGAAGCTCAACGTCAATATGAAGCAAAGATCTTGATGATCCGAAGTGACAACAGCACCGAGTTCAAGAACTACACCTTGGATGAGTTTCTTAGTGATGAGGGGATCAAGCACCAATATGTTGCACCCTATACACCTCAACAAAATGGTGTAGCGGAGAGGAAGAACCGGACATTGATGGATGCGGCAAGGACCATGATGGCGGAATTCAAATCTCCGTACAACCTTTGGGCCAAAGCCATTAACACCGCATGTCATGCATCCAATCGGCTCTACCTCCGCAAAGGATTGAACAAGACTCCTTATGAGATTCTTACCGGTAACAAGCCCAACCTCAAGTACTTCTGGGTGTTCGGTTGTAAGTGTTTCATTCTCAAGAAAGGTGAATGTTTGTCTAAATTTGAACCTAGAGCTCAAGAGGGCATATTTGTTGGTTATGCTACAAACTCTCATGCTTACCGTGTTCTCAACAAGTCCAATGGATTCATTGAGGAGACGTGTAACATAGAGTTTGATGAAATAATGGCTCCCAAGTGGAGCAAAGTGGTCTTTGTGATGTAGGTGATGAAATTCCTCCTCAAGCCATAAGAAGAATGTGGATTGGTCAAATACTCCCCATTGAGGAAACCCTTGTGGCCGAAGGAGAAGGACAATGCTCCACGCAAGTGGAGCCATCACCGACGCTAGACCCACACGCTTCCGAAGAACAAAGTGAAGGCCCTCAACCAAGTGAACAAGATCAAGGGCAAGATCAACCTCATGATGACGGTGGTTTACTGAGTGATGCCCAAGATCAAGTTCATAACTCCGAGCATGCTCAAGATCAAGAGCAAGATCAAGACGGTGCTCAACATGATCAAGATGATGATCCTCAAATCCCTATTGAGGAACTTTTGGAGCGCCGTGCCGCCAAGGTGGCTTCCAAGCTCAAGCATCGACAACATGTCTTGGAGAATGTGCCTGGAAGCTTGAAAAAGGGGGTAACTACTCATAGACAATTGTCAAACTTTTGTGAGCATCACGCGTTTGTTTCGTGTGTTGAACCCCAAAAGGTATAGGAGGCGCTCGATGATGTGGATTGGCTTGAAGCCATGCATGATGAAATCAACAACTTTGAGCGCAACCAAGTTTGGGAATTAGTGCCAAGGCCAATGGAGGACCACAATGTCATTGGGACCTAATGGATCTTCAAGAACAAACAAGATGCGAACGGTGTGGTTGTTCGAAACAAGGCAATATTGGTGGCACAAGGCTACTCCCAAGTTGAGGGTATCCACTACAGTGAAACCGTTTCCCTCATTGCTCATCTTGAATCTATTCGCATGTTGCTTGCATATGCATCTTATCATGATTTCAAATTGCAACAAATGGATGTGAAGAGTGCATTTCTTAATGGTCCTTTGAATGAGTTGGTATATGTAAAAAAAACACGGGATTTGAGGATCCCAAGCTCCCCAGTCATGTATACAAACTCAACAAGGCACTCTATGGCCTTAAACAAGCCCCACGTGTGTGGTATGAGCACCTTACCGAGTTGTTGCAAGATCGTGGGTTTGAAATTGGGAAAATCAATCCCCCTCTTTTTACTAAGAGGGTCAAAGGGGATTTGTTCATATGCCAACTATATGTTGATGATATCATATTTGGTTCTCCTAACAAATCTTTCAATGATGAGTTTGCCGCACTAATGACCAAGAAGTTCAAGATGTCTATGATGGGAGAGTTGAAGTTCTTTCTTGGGTTCGAAGTCAAGCAAAGAAGAGAAGGAACCTTCATTAACCAAGCCAAATATACCCAAGACATGCTCAAGAGATTCAAGCTAGATGATGTCAAGCCGGTCAAGTTTCCTATGCCTACCAAATGCAAACTTGACATTGATCCCAATGGTAAAGCAGTGGATCAAAAGGTATATAGCTCCATGATTGGATCCTTGCTTTACCTTTGTGCATCTAGACAGGATATTATGTTGAGTGTGGGAATGCGTGTAAGGTTCCAAGCCACACCTAAGGAAAGTCACTATGTGGCGGTCAAGCGAATCTTTCGATATTTGGCTCATACCCCAAACTTTGGCCTATGGTACCCCAAAGGAGCCAGCTTTGATCTCATGGGTTATTCGGACTCGGATTGGGCGGGAGATGTTGTGGATAGGAAGTCAACTTCCGGAGGGTGTCAATTCCTTGGTCGCTCTTTGGTAAGTTGGTCTTCAAAGAATCAAAATTGTGTGGCTCTCTCTTCCACCGAGGCCGAGTATGTAGCCGCCACAAGTTGTTGTGCACAATTGCTATGGATGAGGCAACTGTTGGGAAACGTTGCATGGAAAACAAAAAAAATTCTACGCACATGCAAGATCTATAATGGAGATGCATAGCAACGAGAGGGGAGAGTGTGTCTATGTACCCTCGTAGACCGTAAGCGGAAGTGTTTCACAATGCGGTTGATGTAGTCGAACTTTCTTTCGCGATCCAACCGATCGAGTACCGAACGTATGGCACCTCTGTGTTCAGCACACGTTCAGCTCAGTGATGTCCTCCGCCTTCTTGATCCAGCAAGACAGCAAGGTAGTGGATGAGTTCCGACAGCACGATGGCGTGGTGACGGTGATGGTGAAGTGATCTCCGCAGGGCTTCGCCTAAGCACTACGAAAATATGACCGGGGGTGTAAATGTTGGAGGGGGGCGCCGCACACGGCTAGGCAATCGTCTGTTGTGTGCTAGGCGCCCCCCTCCCACATATATATAGGTGGGAGGGAGGTAGGAGCAGGCAAAGGAGGCGCCCAAGTAGGAGGAATCCTACTTGGAGTCCCTCCCAAGCTGCGCCCCCTTTCCTTATTTGGAGCGCGGGGAAAGGTAGGGGAGGGTGGCGCCCCCCCCTTTCCTTTCTCCCATGAGAGGGAAAGGCAGGAGGGGCTAGCCCTCCCCCTTTTCCTTCCCTAGGGCTGGCCAAACAAGGGAGGAGGTGCACCAGCCCCCTTGTGGGCTGGTCTGTCCACTCCTTTGGCCCATAAGGCCCATAATTTGCCGGGAGGGGGTGCCAGGAACCCCTTCTCGTGACCCGATTCCTTCCCGGTACGTCCCGAAACACTTCCGGTGTCCAAATACCATCGTCCTATATATCAATCCTTACCTCTCGACCATTTTGAGACTCCTCGTCATGTCCGTGATCTCATCTGGGACTCTGAACAACATTCGGTCACCAAAACATATAACTCATATAACACTATATCGTCAACGAACGTTAAGCGTGCGGACCCTACGGGTTCGAGAACTATGTAGACATGACCGAGACACCTCTCCGGTCAATAACCAATAGCGGAACCTGGATGCCCATATTGGCTCCTACATAGTCTACGAAGATCTTTATCGGTCGAACCGTTATGACAACATACGTAATTCCCTTTGTCCATCGGTATGTTACTTGCCCGAGATTCGTTCGTCGGTATCTCTATACCTAGTTCAATCTCATTACTGGCAAGTCTCTTTACTTGTTCCATAATACATCACCTTTGTAACTAACTCCTTAGTCATTTGCTTGGAAGCTTATGATGTGTATTACCGAGAGGGCCCAGAGATACCTCTCCGAAACTCGGAGTGACAAATCCTAATCTTGATCTATGCCAACTCAACAAACACCTTCGGAGATACCTATAGAGCATCTTTATGATCACCCAGTTACATTGCGACGTTTGATAGCACACAAGGTATTCCTTCGGTATTCGGGAGTTGCATAATCTCATAGTCGAAGGAATAAGTATTTGACATGAAGAAAACAATAGCAATAAACTGAACGATCATTATGCTAAGCTAACGGGTGGGTCTTGTCCATCACATCATTCTCCTAATGATGTGATCCCGTTATCAAATGACAACACATGTCCATGGTTAGGAAACTTTAACCATCTTTGATCAACGAGCTAGTCTGGTAGAGGCTTACTAGGGACGCGATGTTTGTTTATGTATTCACACATGTATTTAAGTTTCCGATCAACACAATTCTAGCATGAATAATAAACCTTTATCATGAATAAGGAAATATAAAATAACAACTTTATTATTGCCTCTAGGGCATATTTCCTTCAGTCTCCCACTTGCACTAGAGTCAATAATCTAGTTCACATCACCATGTGATTAAGATCCATAGTTCACATCGTCATGTGACCAATACCCAAAGAGTTTACTAGAGTCAATAATCTAGTTCACATCGCCATGTGATTAATACCCAAAGAGTACTAAGGTGTGATCATGTTTTGCTTGTGTGGGAATTTTAGTCAACGGGTCTGCCACATTTAGATCCGTATGTATTTTGCAAATTTCTATGTCTACAATGCTCTGCATGGAGCTACTCTAGCCGATTGCTCCTACTTTCTATATGTATTCAGATTGAGACTCAGAGTCATCCGGATCGGTGTTAAAGCTTGTATCAACATAACCCTTTACGACGAACTCTTTATCACCTCCATAACCGAGAAAGATTTCCTTAGTCCTCTTAGGTATCTACTCCTGGATCACTATTGTACCCCGTTGCAAAACTTATGGCAAGGTACACAATAGGTCTGGTACACAGCATGACATACTTTATAGAACCTATGGCTGAGGCATAGGGAATGACTTTCATTCTTTCTCTATCTTCTGCCGTGGTCAAGATTTGAGTCTTACTCAACTTCATACCTTACAATACAGGCAAGAACTCCTTCTTTGACTGATCCATTTTGAACTCCTTCAAAATCTTGTCAAGGTATGTACTCATTGAAAGTCTTATCAAGCGTCTCGATCTATCCCTATAGATCTTAATGCTCAATACGTAAGTAGCTTCACCAAGGTATTTCATTGAAAAATTCTTATTCAAGTATCCTTTTATGCTATCCAGAAATTCTATATCATTTCCAATCAGCAATATGTCATCCACATATAATATCAGAAATGCTACAGAGCTCCCACTCACTTTCTTGTAAATACAGGCTTCACCGTAAGTCTGTATAAAACCATATGCTTTGATCACCTCATCAAAGCGTATATTCCAACTCCGAGATGCTTGCACCAGTCCATAGATGGATCGCTGGAGCTTGCACACTTTATCAGCACCTTTAGGATCGACAAAACCTTCTGGTTGCATCATGTACAACTCTTCTTTAGGAAATCCATTAAGGAATGCAGTTTTGACGTCCATTTGCCAGATTTCATAAAATACAGCAATTGCTAACATGATTTGGACAGACTTAAGCATTCGCTACGGGTGATAAAGTCTCATCGTAGTCAACCCCTTGAACTTGTCGAAAACCTTTCACAACAAGTCAAGCTTTGTAGACAGTAACATTACCATCAGCGTCGATCTTCTTTTTGAAGATCCATTTCTATGGCTTGCTAATCATCGGGCAAGTCCACCAAAGTCCACACTTTGTTCTCATACATGGATCCTATCTCAGATTTCATGGCCTTAAGCCATCTGTCGGAATCTGGGCTCATCATAGCTTCTTCATAATTCGTAGGTTCGCCTTGGTCTAGTAACATGACTTCTAGAACAGGATTACCGTACCACTCTGGTGCGGATCGTGCTCTGGTTGCCCTACGAGGTTCAGTAGTAACTTGATCTGAAGTTTCATGATCAATATCATTTGATTCCTCTCTAGTTGGTGTAGGCATCACTGGAACAGTTTTCTGTGATGTGCTACTCTCCAATTCGAGAGAAGGTACAATTACCTCATCAAGTTCTACTTTCCTCCCACTCACTTCTTTTGAGAGAAACTCCTTCTCTAGAAAGGATCCATTCTTAGCAACAAAGATCTTGCCTTCGGATCTGTGGTAGAAGGTTTACCTAATTGTTTCCTTAGGGTATCCTATGAAGACGCACTTCTCCGATTTGGGTTCGAGCTTATCAGGCTGAAGCCTTTTGACATAAGTGTCGCAACCCCAAACTTTAAGAAACGACAGCTTAGGTTTGTTACCAAACCATAGTTCATACGGTGTCGTCTCAACGGATTTAGACGGTGCCCTATTTAACGTGAATGCGGCTGTCTCTAATGCATAACCCCAAAACGATAGTGGTAAATAGGTAAGAGACATCATAGAACACACCATATCTAATAAAGTATGGTTATGATGTTCGGACACACCATTACACTGTGGTGTTCCAGGTGGCGTGAGTTGTGAAACTATTCCACATTGTTTTAAATGAAGGCCAAGCTCGTAACTCAAATATTCGCCTCCGCGATCAGATTGTAGAAACTTTATTTTCTTGTTATGATGATTCTCCACTTCACTCTGAAATTCTTTGAACTTTTCAAATGTTTTAGACTTGTGTTTCATTATGTAGACATACCCATATCTACTTAAATCATCTGTGAAGGTCAGAAAATAACGATACCCACCGTGTGCTTCAATACTCATCAGACCGCATACATTGGTATGTATTATTTCCAATAAGTCATCAGCTCACTCCATTGTTCGGGAGAACAGAGTTTTAGTCATCTTGCCCATGAGGTATGGTTCGCAAGTATCAAATGATTCATAATCAAGTGATTCCAAAAGCCCATCTGCATGGAGTTTCGTCATGCGCTTTACACCAATATGACCTAAACGGCAATGCCACAAGTATGTTGCACTATCATTATCAACTTTGCATCTTTTGGCATCAATATTATGAATATGTGTATCACTACGATCGAGATTCAATAAACCATTCACATTGGGTGTATGACCATAGAAGGTTTTATTCATGTAAACAGAACAACAATTATTCTCTGACTTAAATGAATAACAGTATTGCAATAAACACGATCAAATCATATTCATGCTCAACGCAAACACCAAATAACATTTATTTAGGTTCAACACTAATCCCGAAGGTAGAGGGAGTGTGCGATGGTGATCGTATCAACCTTGGAATCACTTCCAACACACATCGTCACCTCGCCCTTAACTAGTCTCTGTTTATTCTGCAACTCCTGATTCGAGTTACTAATCTTAGCAACTGAACTGGTATCAAATACCCAGGGGCTACTATGAATACTAGTAAGGAACACATCAATAACATGTATATCTTATATACCTTTGTTCACTTTGCCATCCTTCTTATCCGCCAAGTATTTGGGGCAGTTCCGTTTCCAGTGACCATTTCCTTTCCAGTAGAGGCACTCAGTTTCAGGCTTGGTTCCAGCTTTGGGCTTCTTCATGGGAGCGACAACTTGCTTGCCATTCTTCTTGAAGTTCCCTTTCTTTCCCTCGCCTTTTTTCTTGAAACTAGTGGTCTTGTTAACCATCAACACTTGATGCTCTTTCTTGATTTCTACCATCGCCGATTTCAGCATCGTGAAGAGCCCAGGAATCATTTTCGTCAGCCCTCGCATATTATAGTTCATCACAAAGTTCTAGTAGCTTGGTGATAGTGACTAGAGAACTTTGTCAATCACTATCTTATCTGGAAGATTAACTCCCACTTGATTCAAGCGATTGTAGTACCCAGACATTCTGAGCACCTGATCACTGGTTGAGCTATTCTCCTCCATCTTATAGGCAAAGTACTTGTCAGAGGTCTCATACCTCTCGACACGGGCATGAGTCTGAAATACCAATTTCAGCTCTTGGAACATCTCATAAGCTCCGTGGCGTTCAAAACATTTTTGAATTCCCGGTTCTAAGCCGTAAAGCATGGTGCACTAAAATATTAAGTAGTCATCATATCGAGCTTGCCAAACGTTCATAACGTCTGCATCTGCTCTTGCAATAGGTCTGTCACCTAGCTGTGCATCAAGGACATAATTCTTCTGTACAGCAATGAGGATAATCCTCAGATCACGGACCCAGTCTGCATCATTGCTACTATCATCTTTCAACTTAGTTTTCTCTAGGAACATATCAAAATAAAACAGGGGAGCTATAAGCGAGCTATTGATCTACAACATAGATATGCAAAAACTATCAAGACTAAGTTCATGATAAATTAAGTTCAATTAATCAAATTACTAATGAACTCCCACTTAAATCAACATCCCTCAAGTTGTCTAAGTGATACATGATCCATATCAACTAAACCAAGTCCGATCATCACGTGAGATGGAGTAGTCTTCAATGGTGAACATCTTCATATTGATCATATCTACTATATGACTCATGTTCGACCTTTCGGTCTCCAGTGTTCCGAGACCATTTCTGTACATGCTAGGCTCGTCAAGTTTAACCCAAGTATTCTGCATGTGCAAAACTGTCTTACACCCGTTGTATGTGAACGTAGAGTCTATCACACCCGATCATCACGTGGTGTCTCAAAACGATGAACTGTAGCAACGGCGCATACTCAGGTAGAACACTTTTACCTTGAAATTTAGTGAAGGGGTCATCTTATAATGCTACCGCCGTACTAAGCAAAATAAGATGCATAAATGATAAACATCACATGCAATCAAAATATGTGACATGATATGGCCATCATCATCTTGTGCTTTTGATCTCCATCTCCAAAGCATCGTCATGATCTCCATCATCACCGGCTCGACACCTTGATCTCCATCGTTGCGTCGTGGTCGTCTTGCCAACTATTGCTTCTACAACTATTGCTAACTCATAGTGATAAAGTAAAGCAATTGCATGGCGTTTGCATTTCATACAATAAAGAGACAACCATAAGGCTCCTGCCGGTTGCCTGATATCTTACAAAACATGCTCATCTCATACAATAAAGTATATCACATCATGTCTTGACCATATCACATCACAACATACCCTGCAAAAACAAGTTAGACGTCCTCTACTTTGTTGTTGCAAGTTTTACGTGGCTGCTACGGGTTTCTAGCAAGAACCGTTCTTACCTACGGCAAAACCACCACGATGATTCGTCAAGTTTGATGTTTTAACCTTCTTCAAGGACCGGCCATAGTCAAATTTGATTCAACTAAAGTAGGAGAAACAGACACCTGCCAGCCACCTTTATGCAAAACTAGTTGCATGTCAGTCGGTGGAACAGGTCTCATGTGCGTGGACATGTAAGGTTGGTCCGGGCTGCTTCATCCCACAATACCGCCGAATCAAAATAAGACATTGGTGGTAAGCAGTATGACTATCACTGCCCACAACTCTTTGTGTTCTACTCGTGCATATCATCTACGCATAGACCTGGCTCTGATACCACTGTTGGGAAACGTTGCATGGAAAACAAAAAAAATTCTACGCACACGCAAGATCTATCAAGGAGATGCATAGCAACGAGAGGGGAGAGTGTGTCTATGTACCCTCGTAGACCGTAAGCGGAAGCGTTCCACAACGCGGTTGATGTAGTCGAACTTTCTTCGCGATCCAACTGATCGAGTACCGAACGTACAGCACCTCCGTGTTCAGCACACGTTCAGCTCGGTGACGTCCTCCGCCTTCTTGATCCAGCAAGATGGCGAGGTAGTGGATGAGTTCTGACAGCACGACGGCGTGGTGACAGTGATGGTGAAGTGATCTCCGCAGGGCTTCGCCTAAGCACTACGAAAATATGACCGGGGGTGTAAACGGTGGAGGGGGGGGGGGCGCCGCACACGACTAGGCAATCATCTGTTGTGTGCTAGGCGCCCCCCTCCCACATATATATAGGTGGGAGGGAGGGAGGAGCAGCCAAAGGAGGCGTCCAAGTAGGAGGAATCCTACTTCGAGTCCCTCCCAAGCCGCGCCCCCCTTTCTTTATTTGGAGCGCGGGGAAAGGCAGGGGAGGGTGCCCCCCCTTTCCTTTCTCCCATGAGAGGGAAAGGAAGGAGGGGCTAGCCCTCCCCCTTTTCCTTCCCTAGGGCTGGCCAAACAAGGGAGGAGGCGCACCAGCCCCCTTGTGGGCTGGTCTGTCCCCTCCTTTGGCCCATAAAGCCCATAACTTGCCGGGCGGTGCCAGGAACCTCTTCCGGTGACCCGATTCCTTCCCGGTACATCTCGAAACACTTCCTGTGTCCAAATACCATCGTCCTATTTATCAATCTTTACCTCTCGACCATTTTGGGACTCCTCATCATGTCCGCGATCTCATCTGGGACTCCGAACAACATTCGGTCACCAAAACGTATAACTCATATAACACTCATCAACGAACGTTAAGCGTGCGGACCCTACGGGTTTGAGAACTATGTAGACATGACCGAGACACCTCTCTGGTCAATAACCAATAGTGGAACCTGGATGCCCATATTGGCTCCTACATATTCTACGAAGATCTTTATCGGTCGAACCGTTATGACAACATACGTAATTCCCTTTGTCCATCGGTATGTTACTTGCCCGAGATTCGATCGTCGGTATCTCTATACCTAGTTTAATCTCGTTACCGGCAAGTCTCTTTACTCGTTCCGTAATACAACACCTTTGTAACTAACTCCTTAGTCATTTGCTTGCAAGCTTATGATGTGTATTACCGAGAGGGCCCAGAGATACCTCTCCGAAACTCGGAGTGACAAATCCTAATCTTGATCTATGCCAACTCAATAAACACCTTCGGAGATACCTGTAGAGCATCTTTATGATCACCCAGTTATGTTGTGATGTTTGATAGCACACAAGGTATTCCTCCGGTATCCGGGAGTTGCATAATCTCATAGTTGAAGGAATAAGTATTTGACATGAAGAAAGCAATAGCAATAAACTGAACGATCATTATGCTAAGCTAACGGGTGGGTCTTGTCCATCACATCATTCTCCTAATGATGTGATCCCATTATCAAATGACAACACATGTCCATGGTTAGGAAACTTTAACCATCTTTGATCAACGAGCTAGTCTAGTAGAGGCTTACTAGGGACACGGTGTTTGTTTATGTATTCACACATGTATTTAAGTTTCCAAGCAATACAATTCTAGCATGAATAATAAACCTTTATCATGAATAAGGAAATATAAAATAACAACTTTATTATTGCCTCTAGGGCATATTTCCTTCACAAACTCTAAAGGATTATGGTGTCACTTGTGACAAAGTGCCTCTTCTATGTGACAATGAAAGTGTTATCATCAAGATCTCCTACAATCCGGTACAACATAGCAAGATGAAGCATATTGAGATTCGTCATCATTTCATCCGGGATCATATCAAGCGTGGGGAGATTGAGATTATCTACGTCAACACTCAAGAGCAACTAGCCGACATTTTCATGAAGCCCTTGGATGGCGCAAGATTTTGCGAGTTAAGGAATGAGCTAAATATCATTGAATTTTGACCAATGTGGCTTGAATCTAGGCACACCCCACCGCATTCATCATGATATCAGGTTCTAGATGTAGGCATGGACATAGGGGGAGTGTTGTTCTCTCAATGAACTCTCCCTCCCCCCATTATGCATAAATTGATCGAGTCTTTCACATTAGCCATTCTTGATGGTACTTGTGCTTCAAAGATGAGTTTTGGTCATGGACCCAAGGTTAAAATCTTTGCGGTGCCATACCAATTGACTCAAACATAGGTGGCTTTGGCCACCGCCCTCCCCTTGGAGAGGGTCGTGTCCAAGTTGGTTTTCCTTGTTTCTACCTCATTCCTTTGGACCTTGTTTGTGCTTTGAGTTACTCCAAGTTTGCTCCATGTTTTTTCTCCTTTTTGAACTTGGAGTGTCTCTTTCCATTTGCGAGCGTTTCTTGTCTCCAACCCAAGCCATCTCATCTTCTTCCTCTCTATATTTTCATAAGCCATCCTTCTATACCTTGGTCTTGCTTGCTGTCGCCTGCGTGGTAGCACCGTGGTGTCTGGGCGGTACTACCGCTTGTAAGCGGTACTACCGCCAAGCACCCCGGTACTACCGCTCGAGCGGTACTACCCGGTCTCCTGCCGTGGAGTAGTACAGGGGTGGTACTACCACTCCTTCGAGCGGTACTATCGCTTAGTAGCGGGGCACGAGGGTTATGAGTCGAGCAGGGGGAGTTCCAACTCCCCCATACCCATTCGTCTCTCTCTCCCACTCCCTCTCCTCTCACAGGCGATGAACAAGCCTCGAAGGGCCACCACCGGGCTGCCGTTTCCGTGCCATCTTCCATGATTCCGTCTGGTGGGCTCGATCCCCACCTTCTGCTCTTGCCATGGATGCCGATATTGTCCCTGTTTTGCTCTCCTATGGTTCTATTTTTCGAATCTAGGTTCTAGGGCTATATGTGGTGCATTTTCGATTTTTGGTCAAATCGAGGCTTGAGTAGGACGTAGAAGACTGCTAGACTAGGTGGATTGAAGTTTGGTTGGAGGGATTTTGAATTTGGCACCCCCGGTAGTACCGGATCTCACAGCGGCACTTGTCAGCCCACTGACTTCCGCCTCGGGCGGTACTACCGCTCCCTCTGGAGCAGTACTACCGCCTACGGGCGGTACTGCCGCTTATGATGCCCGGCACTACCGCTTGGGGCTATCACATTCCCTTTCTCTCATATCAAACTTCAATCTCTTTTGTTTCTCGTTCTTGGCTTATGCAATTATTTACACCTGCTTTTCCCTCGTTCCTCGTTTTGGGCTCTAGGTGGTAGCAGTGCAGGGGATCAGGCCCGTCACAGGAATCCAGAGCGTCCAGGGGTTCCAAGCGCTATCGCACGTTTGAGGATGTCGGTGCTTCTTCAAGTGTTGAACCAGCTCAGCCAATGCAGAGTCCCAAACAGGTTGCAAGCAAGCCCAAGCCAAAAATCAAGCCAGTGTCTGATATGAACATCCAAGAGTTCTGTATCTTTCGCCGTATCAATCCATATCGCAACGACCAAGATCTGGCTCTTCTCAACCGTCCCTTCTGGACCAAGCAGCAGCGCTCTATCTATCTAGATGTGCTCAAAGCAAAGAAGAACTTGTTTGTGGAGACCAGGACCATTGACATTGCTCATATGAAGAAGAATCAGCAGTACTTTGGAGAAGCCCTTGGGTTGTGTGAGAAATTGGACATTGTCAAGCTGATGCAGTTCAACAAACATTTTGATGCAGAGGTCGTGGCCCAATTCTATGCCACCGTTCACCTTGGCAATGATGTGGAGAGGACCTTGACGTGGATGACCAATAGAAAACTACTCTCATTCAAGTGGAAGGCGTTCATTGAGCTTTTGGGATATGAGGATCAGGGGCTTGATAATCCTCTCGGGATGCGCCCTCACAAGGAGGCCGCTGCTACTCACAAGTCTGCTCTGTGGCCCTATAGCACCTTGAAGATCTTACCAACCACCAAGAAGAAGTCGTATGAGTTGTGCCCTTTCCTGGATATCATGCATCGCATCTTCAGGCACACACTCTTCCCCCGCATTGGGAACTTGGATCAGGTTCACTCTTATCTTGTGGACATGCTACTATTCTGTCAGAAGGAAAAGGAAGTGCCCACGGGGCAACCTTTGGATGTGTCGCATATCATGTGGTCGGAGCTTCTCTCAGCCATCACAGAGCGTAAGTGTCCCATTTATGGACCTTACTTGATGCTTCTCATTGAGAAGGCTTGGGCTTCCACTTATCCGGATGAGATGTTGGTGCTTGGTGACTTGACCTCCCATGAGGTGGTTTGACTGAGGGAGAAGGACAACTGGGGTACTCCCATTCCTACGACGGAGGCCCCTATGGATGAGGATGAGGTTGACAATGATGACGAGCCTGACTATGAGCCGGCTGGAGTGGAGCCATCTTGGGCTAAGAAGCTTAAGTTGAAGACGAAGAAGCTGTTTTGCATGCAGGCTCACAGGCAGTATATGTCTCATGTGGCAGAGAAGAAGTCCCGCTACTGTGACAAGCTTATCACGAGGAAGCTTGGGATCAACGTTCTCGATCGGTCCAAGGAGAGGATCACTGATGAGGAGGAGTGGACCACTCAGCATTGCCACTGGTCAGACTCAGAGGTGGATCAGACTGCTGCTGCTGCTGACAAGATCGCCAGCGACCACAGGGAGTGATGATATTGACGATCTCCTGCTATGCTACCATGTGTGTCCTTAGTTGTCTCCGTTCCTTTTTTTTGGTGTGTCGATGCCAGAGGAGGAGAGGCGTTTAGGGATTTGCCGAGTCACGAGTGCGTCGTATTTGCTTTGCCTTTCTCTCTCGTGAACTCTTTTATCGCTTGCTTTGGTTTGTGTTTGTGAGACCTGGAGACTAAGTCATATGGTGTGAGACATATGCTACCTTATCTTATTTATCCTATCTTTAGGTCATGTATTATGTTAATTTGTGAGATATTGTGCTTATCTTGTGCCCTATCTTTATGCTCACATGCTATTCCTTGCATCCTTGTATTTCTCTCTTACCTTGTTGATGCAAGTTTGCCGGTCTACAAAATATAGGGGGAGTGTTGATCCTAGTGTGTGTGTGCTTTGCATTCCAATAGCATATTTAATTTGTGCACACATCTAGGGGGAGCCCCTCTATATTTTGTAGATGTTGGGTTTGCTTATTATCTCTTTATATCCTTGTGCAAATCCTGTATTGTCATCAATCCACCAAAAAGGGGGAGATTGTTAGGGCATATTTATCCCTTAGTGGTTTTGGTGATTTATGACAATACATTTGCGGACTAATCATGTGCATTGAGCATTTCAGATAATTCATCATTTGGCACAAGACGATTGATGCCCCTTGAAGTTTTAAATAGAAGACGTTTTATTTTCCTTCGTTTCTCTTTCGGTGGACTTGAGTCGTAGGATTTACCGTACTATCAAGAGGGGGTCCGTTTCGGAAAGGTTTGGGTGGAATCAACATGTACACATATCTATTTGCACCCTCCGTGTCTTTCCGCTTCTTTGTAGTATCCATTCCGTTTCCTTGGAGTGCCTTGGAATGCTGGCAGCGGTAGTACCGCGGCTGGCAGCGGTAGTACCGCTTGTATTGCCGCCTTGACTCGGGCCACGTTTTATCGTGTCGGGTTCAGCGGTAGTCCCACTGGCGTACTACCGCTGACCCCATTTTGACCCAGTTGGGCAAGCAGCAGTAGCAGCGGTAGTACCGCACCTACCACCGCCTCCACTGCCACTGCCGCTCGCGGCTCTGCCCTCCGAGACCTCCCCCATCTTTACAGTGACTGCATAAGCGGTAGTAGGAGAATGACAATACCATGTACAGGCGGTAGTACCGCTGTCCCCAGTGGCAGTATGGCTCGTGCGGCACTACTGCACTCCCCCGGTCCTGCTCTGCGTCTCTGGTGCCCAGTGCTGCAACCCCAGTGGTAGTACCGCTGGGGCGAGCAGTAGTACCGCTCCGGCGGCACTACTGCCTCGAGGGCTTGCCCCTTTGCACTGCATTTCATGCACTACTGCTTGAGCGGTAGTACTGCTCCCTTGAGCTATAGTACTACTCCGTGCAGGCTGAAACCTAGGTAACGGTTGTAATTGTTCCCCACTATATAAAGGGGTCTTCTTCCTCAAGAAGACTTACATCTTCCTCCCCAAACTTCATTGTTGCTCCAAAGCTCATTTTCGCTCGACCTCTCTCCCTAGCCAATCAAACTTGTTGATTTTCTAGGGACTGGTTGAGAAGGCCCCGATCTAGACTTCCACCAAGAGAAATTTGATTCCCCCCCACTAATCCCTTCCAGACCTAGTTACTCTTTGGTGTTTGAGCACCCTAGACGGTTGAGGTCACCTCGGAGCCACATTCCATTGTGGTGAAGCTTCGTGGTGTTGTTGGGATCCTCCAATTCGGTTGTGGAGATTGCCCCAACCTTGTTTTTAAAGGTTTAGTCGTCACCTTCAAGGGCACCACTAGTGGAATCACGGCATCTCACATTGTGTGAGGGCGTGAGGAGAATACGGTGGCCCTAGTGGCTTCTTGGGGAGCATTGTGCCTCCACACCGCTCCAACAGAGATGTACTTCCTCTCGAAGGGAAGGAACTTCGGTAACACATCCACGTCTCCACTTGTGGTTATCTCTTACCTTTACTTTGTGCATGCTTTACTTGTGTTGTGTATCTTGCTTGCTATTGGAATTGTTGTAGTAGGTTGCTCACCTAGTTGCATATCTAGACAACCTATTTGTTGCTAACCCTAATTTGTTAAGAAAAGCTAAAAATTGGTAGTTGCCTATTCACCCCCTCTACTCAACCATATCGATCCTTTCAATTGGTATCAGAGTTGTTAAGAAAAGCTAAAAATTGGTAGTTGCCTATTCACCCCCTCTAGTCAACCATATCGATCCTTTTAATAATAATGCTTATAGGGGTAATTTTAATCCTAGGCCGTTTCATGGGAATTCCTCTAATAGTTATGGCAATTCCTATTATAATTCTTATAATAATAATAGGATGCCCTCTGATCTTGAGAATAATATCAAAGAATTTATTAATGCTTAAAAAGTTTTCAACACTACGATAGAAGAAAAATTGAATAATATTGATGATATGTCTAGGAGCATTGATAGAATTACGCATGATGTAGAAAATCTCAAGATTAAATTTTTTCCACCCAAGGTTGATGTTAGTGAATCAATTAAAGCTTTATATGTCTCCATGGATGAGAGTAAGAAGATAACCGCCATGCTAGGAGCTAAAAGAGAATTTTTAGAAAAGGCGATTCCGCCCGATATTTCGTAGTAACGATGAAGATGTTAAAATGATTGGTGTCTCTTATATTGATTTCTTGTTTAATAATATTATAATTGATGATAAGAGGACTAAAGAAGACTCAACTTTAGCTAGAAGGTGTCCTCATAATTCGTAGGGTGAAAATCTTGTTGAAAAGATTGATAAAAGTGGGTTTGGAGAGGTAAAAACTTTAAATAGTGATGTGCCCACTCTCTTGGATTATAAAGATCTTAATTATGATAGTTGCTCTTTGATTGAGTGTATTTCTTTGTTGCAATCCATGATAAATTCACCCAATGCATATGAATAAAATAAAGCTTTTAGTAAACATATTGTAGAAGCGATGATGAAAGCTTTAGAAGAAAAGTTAGAATTAGAGATTTCAATTCCTAGAAAATTATATGATGAATGGGAACCCGCCATTAAAGTCAAGATAAAAAATTATGAGTGCAATGCTCTATGTGATTTGGGTGCTAGTGTTTCCACTATTCCGAAATCTCTATGTGATGTGCTAGGTTTTACCAATTTGGAAGAGTGTTCTCTTAATTTGCACTTGGCGGATTCTACTATTAAAAAACCTTTGGGAAGAATTAATGATGTTCTTATTCTTGCAAATAGGAATTATGTGCCCATAGATTTTATTGTGCATGATATTGATTGCAATCCGTCTTGTCCCATAATATTTGGTAGACCGTTTTTACGAACTATAGGTGCCTTGATTGATATGAAAGAAGGGAATATTACATTTCATTTTCCATTGAGAAAGGGTATGGAACACTTCCCTAGAACTAGAATCAATCCACCATATGAGTCAATCATGAGGGCAACCTATGGAGCAAAAACTAAAGAAGACAATACTTGAAACTATGCATCATGCCTAGCTAGGGCATAAAACAATAACGCTTGTTGGGAGGCAACCCAATAGTTATCTTTTTTTCCTTGTTGTTCTTCAATAAATACGCAATTATGCCACTGTTATGATTGTGTTTTAGTATTTTAATTAGTGTTTGCTCCAAGTAAAGCCTTTAGGATGGTTTGGGTGATAGTTGATTTGATCCTGTTGAAAAACAGAAACATTTACGCCAAGTTCGTGAATTTTGTAAATTCACAGAAATGTGATTTTGCTCTGAATGTTTTACACATGATTGACATACAAATTGCCAACATTTTCCTAATTTTTCAGAATTTTTGGAGTTACAGAAGTATGGTCAAAGTTCATATTATTACAGACTGTTCTATTTTTGACAGATTCTGTTTTTGTTGCATTGTGTGCTTATTTTGATGAATCTATGGATTGTATCGGGGGGTATAAGCCACGGTAAAGTTAGAATATAGTAGGTATAATGCAATAACAAAATATGAATGGGTTTGCAACAGTACTTAAAGTGGTGATTTGCTTTATTATACTAACGGATCTCACGAAGGTTTTTGTTAAGTTTTGTGTGATTGAAGTTTTCAAGTTTTGGGTGAGATCACGATGGATGAAGGAATAAGGAGTGGCAAGAGCCTAAGCTTGGGGATGCCCATGGCACCCCAAGGTAATATTCAAGGACTCCCAAGCAACTAAGCTTGGGGATGCCCTGGAAGGCATCCCCTCTTTCTTCTAACGACCATCGGTAATTTTACTTGGAGCTATATTTTTATTCGTCACATATCATGAGTTTTGCTTGGAGTGTCTTGTATTATATTAGTCTTTGCTTGTTTTTCTTTTTAGTTTGTCACAATCATCCCTGCTGAACACACTTGTTTGAGAGAGCCACACGCATATCATGATTTGCTAGAATACTCTATGTGCTTCACTTAAATCTTTTGAGCTAGGCAGTTGCTCTAGTTCTTCACTTATATATTTTTTAGCACGGTGGTGGTTTTATTTTAAAGAAATATGCTGTCATGCTTCACTTGTATTATTTTGAGAGTTAGTAAATTTTAAAGAAATATGCTCTCATGCTTCACTTATATTATTTTGAGAGTTGAAATTTTTTTAAGAAATATTTATGCTCTCGTGCTTCACTTAAATGTTTTTGAGAGTTAAGAATAGTAATGATAATTTACACTAGAAGTTAAGTTGGTCCCAAAGTGATATATATCCAAGAGGGGTATAACAAAAACTTTCGTGAAGATCATTGGATATTATAAGCTTGATTCCTTGCAATAGTTTTGCGGTATGGAGATAGTAATATGTGAGTCATGTTGGTGAGTAATTATGCTTTAGTAAGAATATTGGTGTTAAGGTTTGTGATTCCCTATGCAAGCATGAAAGTCAATAGTTATGCAACGAAGTTACATCCTACTTGTGGTACATTATTCAGTGTTAGTTATGTTTAATGCTCGTTTATGATCATTTTTTTTGTGGTTGGTCGCTTCTCAATTATTTGCTAGCCTTCATTTGTACTAATTGGGAATACTGCTTGTGTATCCAACTACTTAAACCCAAAGTTGTGCCAAATGATTCCACCATACTGATACGTCTCCAACGTATCTATAATTTATGAAGTATTCATGCCATGTTTACAACAATTTTATATGGTTTTGGTATGATTTTATTAGAACTAACCCGGACTGACGCTGTTTTCAGCAGAACTACCGTGGTGTCGTTTTTTATGCATAAATAAAAGTTCTCGGAATGAGCTGAAAATTTATGGAGAATATTTTTGGAAAATATAAAAAATACTGGAGCGAAAAGATACCAGAGAGGAGTCCCGAGGCAACCACAAGGGTGGGGGGCGCGTCCACCTGCCTTGCCGCCGCCTCGTGGACCCCCTTGACTTGTCCCCGATGCCAAAAACTCCTATAAATAGAGAAAACTCCAGAAATAAACCTAAATCGGGAGTTCTGCCGCTGCAAGCCTCTGTAGCCATGAAAAACCAATCGGGAGCCCGTTCCGGCACCCTGCTGGAGGGGGAAACCATCACCGGTTGCCATCTTCATCATCCTGGCGGTCTCCATGACGAGGAGGGAGTAGTTCACCCTCGGGGCTGAGGGTATGTACCAGTAGCTATGTGTTTGATCTCTCTCTCTCTCTCTCGTGTTCTTGATTTGGCACGATCTTGATGTACCGCGAGCTTTGTTACTATAGTTGGATCATATGGTGTTTCTCCCCCTCTATCTTCTTGTGATGAATTGAGTTTTACCTTTGAGGTTTCACTATTATCGGATTGAATACTATTATGGATTTGAGAAGACTTGATGTATGTCTTGCGTGGGATACCCATGGTGACAATGGGGTGTTCTATTGATTCACTTGATGTATGTTTTGGCACTCAACTCGCGGATTCCCGAGGTGACATTGGGGTAATCTATGCATAGGGGTTGATGCATGTTTTCGTCCTTGTTTCTCTGGTAGGAATCTTGGGGCACTCTTTGAGGTTCTTTGTGTTGGATTGAATATTATGAATCTGAAGTTGTTTGATGCATATCGTATAATTGACCCATGGATACTTGTGGTGACATTGGAGTATCTAGGTGACATTAGGGTTGATTGATGTGTGTCATATGGTGTTATTTTACTACGAACTCTAGGGCTGTTTGTGACACCTATAGGAATGGCTCAATGGATTGATCGGAAAGAATAACTTTGAGGTGGTTTCGTACCCTACAAGCAGTTTCATCTTATGTTCTCCGCGATAGGAACTTTAGAGTGAATTTTGTCGCACGTTGAGGGATAGCCATATGATCTAATTATGTTATCATTGTTGAGAGAACTTGCACTAGTGAAAGTATGAACCTTAGGCCTTGTTTCCAAGCATTGCAATACTGTTTTCGCTCACTTTTACCACTTGCTACCTTGCTGTTTTTATATTTTCAGATTACAAAAATCTATATCTACTATCCATATTGCACTTGTATCACCATCTCTTTGCCGAACTAGTGCACCTATACAATTTACCATTGTATTGGGTGTGTTGGGGACACAAGAGACTCTTTGTTATTTGGTTGCAGGGTTGTTTGAGAGAGATCATCTTCATCCTACGCCTCCCACGGATTGATAAACCTTAGGTCATCCACTTGAGGGAAATTTGCTATTGTCCTACAAAACTCTGCGCTTGGAGGCCCAACACGAGTCTACAAGAAGAAGGTTGCGTAGTAGACATCAAGCTCTTTTCTGGCGCCATTGCCGGGGAGGTGAGTGCTTGAAGGTATATCTTTAGATCTTCCAATTGAATATTTTAGTTTCTTGTTTTATCACTAGTTTAGTCTATAAAAGAAAACTACAAAAAAATGGAATCTAGGTTGCCTCATTTGCTTCATCTTTATAATGTCTTTTGTGAAAATGATGGAAAGGAAAATTGTGCCAAAGTGTTAGAAGAAGAATGCAATAAAATGTTTGGCATAAAATCTTTGAATGATAAGCATGATTGCTTTTTTGTTCGTATGAAATCTTTGAATATCCATGATGCAAATGATATGCAAAGCCATAAGCTTGGGGATGCTATGTTTGATGAAGATGATATGTAACATCCCAAATTTTCAATTTGGAATGTTATACATAGGTCATCATTTGCATATCATTTTTTTTTGCATTTTGATTGTGACCCTAAAAATCCTAAGCAACTCAAGGACCCACGGAGAGAGTTGGGGATTTTATTATTTTCATATTTGAATTTTCTCAAATATTGAAAAGAGGATCATTTTGGTTTTATTTATTTTTCTTTCCAAAATATTTCATATTAAAAACATATGAGAGGAGATAATATGACTTCTCCAAAATAAAAGAAATATTGGAGGAAAAATGTTAAAATCAAATAAATAATTTTATTTGGATTTTATTGCTATTTTATTTGAATTAGAAAAATATGCATTTTTCAAAATTGCATTTTTAGGCCAAGAAAATGTTCACTTTGTTCTAAATATTTTATTTAGACGGTGAAAATTGTTTTTGGCATTTTTAGATTTTTTTTATATTTTATTTAGGATTTTTCTCAGCGGAATCTTATTTAAAAAAAACATTTCGGACCGACTGGGCCGAAGCCCAGCCGGCCCAGCTCGCGCCGTCCCCGACCCCGAGCGGGAGTCCCGCCGCCGCACGGACGCCGAGGGAGTCCGAGCCGGACTCCCCATGGCCGCCCCCTCGCCCAAGTCGCCCCCCGAGCTCTTTAAATAGCCGCCGCCCCCCCCTCATCTCCCCACACCACCGCCGCCGCAGCAAGCAGGAGCAGCCCCGCGCTGCTGCCCGCCGCCGTCGCCGCCTGCCGCGCCGCACCCCGCCGCCCGCGCCTCGCCCCGCGCAGCCGCGCCGCCGCCCGCGGAGCCCGCCGCCTTCGTCGGAAGCCACCGGATCTCGCCGCCGGTTTTTTTTCGGTTTAGGTAAAACCCGTCTAGGTTTTTTTTAAACCCTAGTTCGTTTTTTTAGTAGATCGGTTCGGTTTTCTCGGTTTAGTTCGTTTGCGAACATTCGTTCGTTTTAACGAACGTTTTCGCCCATTCGTCTCTGTTAGCGGACGTTCGTCCGATAGATTTTTCTTTTTCTGCCAGGGACCTATCCATGATTATTTTTATCGCAAATTAGCCCCTGATCTTCAAACCCTCGCCGTTTCTAAACCGTTCGTCCAAATCCAGTGAAACCAATGCCAAAATCTTCGTCTCGAACCCCTCTTTCTGTTTAATCAACTTGAACATAATTTTGACAATATAAAATTTGGTTTCAAGCAGATTTGTTTTTGAAGTTCTTTTGACCGTAGTTTCAGTTTTGTAGCTGCGATTCGATTGATTCTTTTTGCAGATCGAATCTCTTCAGTTGAACTTTTAGATTTGATCTTCTTATTTGAGTTTTACCCTTGCATCTACGCTTGATTGCTTATGTATGCTATTGTTTGTTTGCGATAGAATTCCCGGAGTGCGAAGCGTGCTACTACGAGTCTCTAGGGTTTGCAGATCGTCAGCAAGGCAAGTAACACATTGATCATACTCTTTTCAAACCCAGTTTTTATGCATTAGTTTCAATCCTCAAACACTGCATGATTAGGATGTGATTAACTTGTGGGTATTGGGAAGTAGATGATGAGGTAGAACCTATTGCCCTTTATTATCAAACCCTTGGGAGTTTCTTCCACGTTATGCTTATATTGCCATGCTATGCTCGTAGACGTGGATTGGGTTTGAGTGTATCCATGACAGATGTGAGATTGTTAATTAATGGTTAACTTAAGGTGGCTACTTAAATACACATCTAGGTGGATTGATTGCAGGCACCTGGGGATATACCAGTGTTGTCTTTTTGGTTCGCCACCCAGGCTCAAAGGGATCATAAGATTATTCATGCTAGAAACTTCCGTGTGCAGCCACAAGCTATTATGGGCTCTAGCATAGTTGAGTATGTTGCAGGACCTCTTTCAGTGGTAGGCTAGCAGATGTAGGGGAAAGTAGGTGTAACTATCTACCCAGAGTAAAGAGTAAATGCTTCTGAAAGACTGTGTCTCGGTCATCCGTTTCTCAAACATCATGTAGTGCGAGAAATCCAACAGAGGAGATCGAGTCTTGTGGGGAAAAGTGCACAAACCTCTGCAGAGTGTATAAACTAATCATGATTAGCCGTGTCCCCGGTTATGGACATCTTGAGTATCTGGCACTTGAATTATTGATTTGAGCTCATCACTCTAAATTAATTTGTTGGGTTTAATGATTACTTTTAATTGGGATTGAGATGGGGATTTACCTTCTCAATGTTTAACAACTACCATGATAGTTAAATAAAACATATTCCTTTGATGTAGGAAAAAATTGGCTTTTCGCAAAACAATATAATCCTAGAGCTTTCCACCAGCCAAATATGCATGTAGTGATAGCAATTTTCTGTTCCTTGCTCTACTGTGTTATATTGCCAGCATATTCCATGTGCTGACCCATTTCGGGCTGCAACATATCATGTTGCAGACTTTTCAGACGAAGAGTAAGGTGCGCTAGGTCGTTGTCATGCACTCAGCTATGCCGTTGGAGTTGATGGACTCACTTTATCTTCCAAGCCTTCCGCTGTTACTTTATTTAGATGGCCTTAAGCCATATTTATTGTAATAAGTTCTCTTTTGAGACATTCGATGTAATAAGTGTGTGATTGCACTCTGTTATAAATCCTTCGAGTACTGTGTGTGTCAGCATTACCGATCCAGGGATGACACTTGAAGACAAAGATTTGACCATCTGAGGTCGGATCGCTACATGATATTTTTTGTCCCCCAAGTTTTGATAAGAAAATTTATTATGATGAAAGCATGCCTCCTATTTATAATGATTATATTGATGAAAGTGGGTTTGGAAGAGTGTCAACTCTAGGTACTAATGATCCCACTATTTTGGAGGGTGTTGAATCTTTTCACAATATTGATGAACGTGGATTTGGAGAGGTCATGACTTTATTTAGTGATGAATCCACTATTTTGGAAGAGGTTTCAATTGATTATGAGAACAAAGTTGCTATATATGATGATTATTGTGATGACATGTATGCTATAAAGAATAATGATAACCATGAAACTTGTCATCATGATTTTAATTTTCAATTGGATTATGCCTCACATGATAGTTATTTTGTTGAGTTTGCTCCCACTACTATTCATGAGAATAAATTTGCTTATGTGGAGAGTAATAAAAATTCTATGCTAGTGGATCATGAAAAGAATGCTTTATGTGATGGTTATATTGTTGAATTCATTCATGATGCCACTAAAAATTACTATGAGAGAGGAACATATGCTTTTACATATTGCAATAATATCAAGTTTCCTCTCTATGTGTTGAAAATCTTGAAGTTTTGCTTGTTTTGCTTTCCTATGCTAGTTGATTCTTGTTCCCATAAGTTGTTTGCTCACAAAATCCCTATGCATAGGAAGTGGGTTAGGCTTAAATGTGCTAGTCATATTCTTCGTGAAGCTCCCATTATGTTTCAATCCTTATCTTTTATGTGAGCATCATTGAAATCATCATGCCTAGCTAAAAAGGCATTAAAGAAAAGCGCTTGTTGGGAGACAACCCAACATTTACCCCTACTGTTTTTGTGTATTCACATGATTAAGCTACTATATTAATCATGTTTTATAGTTTTTGTTTCAATAAAGTGCCAAGTAAAGCCTTTGGGATAGTGTGGATGATAGTTGACTTGATTCTGTGCAAAAACAGAAACTTTTGCGTTTAGTACAGAAATTCCTGTCTTTTACTGAAACGTGGAAAAATTCTGAATTTTTTACATTTTGTTAGTATATAAATTTTCTACGTTTTCCTAATTTTTGAGAATATTTAGAGGTACAGAAGTATGACCTTAATTCAGATCTTTACGTACTGTTCTGTTTTTGACAGATTCTGTTTGCAATGCATAGTTTGCTTATTTTATGGTTTCTATGGCTTATATTGCTTAATATAAATTGTGGGAATGATAAGTTACAGTAGGAATTGTGTGAGAAAAATTATGAATCTTGTCTTTGATAGTACTCAAGTGAATGATTTGTTTTATTATACTAACAGATCTCATGAAGGTTTTGTTAAGTTTTGTGTGATTGAAGTTTTCAAGTTTTGGGTGAGATATCGATATGAGGAGAATAAGGAGTGACAAGAGCCTAATATTGGGGATGCCCAAGGAAACCCAAGGTAATATTCAAGGAATATCCAAGCAACTAAGCTTGGGGATGCCCCGGAAGGTATCCCCTCTTTTGTCTTCAATCCATCGGTAACCTTACTTGGGGCTATATTTTTATTCGTCACATGATATGTGTTTTGCTTGAAGCGTCATTTTCTTTTGTTTAGATTTGCTTGATGTTACTTAGAGTAATGTTTTGCATCTTTTGTTTCAATAAAAGTGTCAAGTATAGCCTTTACCATGCTTATTTTGCAAGTCTATATGTTGCTGTTTTGAAAACAGAAAGTTTTCTATCGTTGTCTGAATTCTTCTGGAAAGTTAGAACATGATAAAATCTTGAAATTTTTACACGATGAGCTACAACAAATTTTCTACAGTGTGCTAATTGTTCAGAATTTTTGTAGTTAGGGAAGTATGAGTACAATTGCACTCTTTACAGACTGTCCTGTTTGTAACACCCCCAGTGGTTAGCTACAGTAATTCCACATGTTAATGCCAAGTCATCATGATCAACAGTGATTAATCATCATTAGTACCATATCTCATTTCAAATTCCAATTCAAATGGTAATTTAAACTTAAAGTGAAAATAAAAGTTGTTCAAATTTGAAAACTAAAATATTCATAATATTGCAAATAATCTAGAGGCAATAATAAAGTTATCATCAATATTAATTGAAATACTTAAATGTCTCTAACATCCAAAAAACAGTACCCAACAGCACTATTTAATACTTTTGCTATTAATTAAAATACAAATAAAATCATTTATACTCTAAACCTTTTTCTAACTGTGGAAAATATTGCATAGTATTTATTTAGGCAAGTCTCATATTTTGTAAAAGTGTTTTGTAATAAAAAGAGAAGACAAAACAGAAACAAAAACAGAAAACAGAAAAGAAAACGAAGAAAAAGGAAAAGGCCCACTGTGCCTGGGCCTCGACTGCACGGGGAGGCCCAGCCCGCCTGGCGCCGTCCCCTACCCCCACTGCTCCTCCCCGCTCGATGTCGCCTCCTGCACGCGCGCGCCCGCGCCCTCTCCCCGGCCCCCCTCGCTCTCTGCTCGACAGCGCGCGCCTGCGCCCGCGCGTGGAGGATAAGGGCAAGGCCCTGTGCATCCCTGGCCTCCCCTCGCTCACTCTCCCCGCGCTGCTCTCTCCCTCCCCGCCATGGCCGTCTCAGCCATCGCCGACCACCGCTCGCCCGCGTAGCCGCCGTGCCCGCCTCGCCTCTCCTCCGCGCCAAGAAGGATCGCCGCGACATCCTCTTCCTCCCCGACGAGTCACCCGAGCAGGAGCGCCCCTACGTCGAGCTCCTCGTCGTCTTCTTCCTCCTACGGCCGTCATCGACTCGCCGCCGATTTCGGCTACTCCGAGCCCTCCCCGAGCACGCTAAGCTCACCTGCAGGCTCGCTGTAAGCCGCTGCTTCTTTCCCCTCCTCGCTCGCCGCTGTTTGTCGCACGTAGACACCGTCCCCGTCGTGCCCGAGCCCGCTACCGCGCGAGCTCATCGCCAGCGACCTATCGGCGACCATATGGTCCGACGTCCAAGCCCATTGAACTCGCACGCGCACGTAGATGCTCGCTGGCTCGTCCGTTTGATTCGACTGCGCCTGCGTCGCTGTTTCGCCGTCACACCCGAACGCCGCCGTCCGCCACCATGCTCGCCCTCACCGCTCCGGTGCGTCTCCAGCGAGGCCGACCCCACCAGTGGATGCGGCGCAGCTCCCGGTTCCGAACGCACGAAGTCCCGCAGCGAACCGTGCACTGCAGCGGTTTTCCGGCGAACTCCGACGAGGTTCCGGCCGTCGCCGCCGCGTCTCGCCTCACCGGTGGCCGGTGCCGACGTGGCTGCCACCTGGCACCGCGGGCCCCGCCACCTGAGCCACTGACCACGGGCTCCACTGGGCCCCTTGACCAGGGTCAACGCTGATTGGGCGGCCCCGTGTCTATGACATGTGGGTCTCGCTGTTTAAAACGATTATATAAATAAATAAACTGTTAATTAGATTAATTAGTTAAATCACTCACTGACCAGTAGGCCCCACCCTTAATTAATCCTGATTAGTTTAAATAAAACCTAATTAAACTACTATGGGGCTGACATGTGGGTCCCACTGGACCCACTGTCAGGTTTGACTCGGTCAGCTGCACTGTTGACTGCTGACGTCACCTCTACATCATGATGACATCATCATTTACTATTCTGGATAATTCAAATTTAAATAAATAATTAAATTCCAGAAAACGATTTAAAACTTTGAAAAATCATATAAAAATAACCGTAGCTCGGATCGAAAAACTTTATATATGAAAGTTGCTCAGAACGACGAGACGAATCCGAATATGCTACTCTCATACCTGTCAGCCCCATCTAACATGATGAACATGGAACTTTCCCCTCCGGTTCATCTAACCGATAGATGCCCGGAGCTGGTAAAACACCTCCAGATGTTTTCGCTCTCCGGCTAACATGCGTAACACTGCGTTAGAGCACCCCTAGCTTAGCATACTGCCTTGTCATGCATTTGTGATTGCACCTCTGTGCTGTGTATTTATTTGTTTCCTCCCCCTCTTCTCTTTGATAGCCCCCGAGACCGACGCCACTCAGGAGCCCGACGATACTGCTGACGACCCTGCCCTTGCCGCCGAGCAACCAGGCAAGCACCCCCCCTTTGAACATTCCGATATCGCCTATTCTCATCTCTCTTATGCTTGCATTAGAATTGCTGCTGCTACTGCTTTACCTTTTCTGATGCATAGCTTGATTTTGTAACCTGCTATTGATAATTACCTGCTTTCCTAAACTGTTTAGCATAGGCTGGTTAGAGACCCGTCAGAGACCCCATTTTGACCCAACTGCCCCGGTGGATTATCAGAAGACCCGATCAGTGGGATTAAAGACCAGGCCCCAGCACCGCACATCACCCCCCTAGTTGTACGACACTACCGGGTTACTATCAAGTGCCGAGGGTGATTCCTCGTCAGCACTTCTGATGTTAACCTTGTAGGTTAGTTCATCGGTTGTGGTCCTCGAGGGTGATTCCTCCTTCACCACTTCCGATAACGATGCTGTCGTGCGACACCTCAAGTGTGAACTCATCGAGGGTGATTCCTCCGAATTCACCTTGACGGATACATCGAGTAGGAATCCAATGAGGGTGATACCTTGGATTCCCCTGATGTTATGGACACACGGTTACTTGGACTTTACTACTGTTACTTGAAAAAGGCGAGTCGACCCTGAGGGGTACCCGCGAATGTTGTGGAGACGGGTTGACCTAGAGGGTGCCCGAGATATGAATACGAGGCGTGGCCGGGCATTCTTAGCCCTTGCCGCAAGTCCTCGAGATGGGGCGACGGGGTCACATCGATCGTGAGTCTCTGCTCGTTACCGCGCTACCAATACACTAATGATTTGGATATGTGATCTGAGTGGGCCTCTGGCCCGATAGCACTAACCATCACGCGAGAATAGTTATGGCACTCTGCATCGTGGTATCAGCCGAAAGCTCTGTTAGACGTCCAGTTCAGCATTGTGGCACGGTCGGATCATGCCGGCCATCCGAGGCGGTGCTGGTATCCACCCTGCACACAACAACCCAGAGTGCAACGGGCGATGGGCCCAAGACCCGGAGTGCTTAGGATGTAGACCGGCGGGGACCTCTCTGCTGAGATCTAGGTAGGGCAGCGGTGTGTCGTTTGGCCGAGGCCGGGCATGACCTAGAAAAGTGTGTCTGTCCGGAGTTAATCGAGCGTGGTGGGTAAGTTGGTGCACCCCTGCAGGGAAGAACTAATCTATGCATAGCCGGATCCTCGGTAACGGACGCTCGGAGTTGTATCCCGATCGATACAACTAGAACTGGATACTTGTGATGAGAAATGGATAGTATGGCTCTGGGATTGCTTTCTCGCAGGGAGTCGAGAAAGGATCTCTGGCCGAGGTTGATACTTGGATATTAGGGCTCTGGGATTGCTTTCTCGCAGGGAGTCGAGAAAGGACCTCTGGGCGAGGTTGATACTTATTACTGCTACTACTTTATACTGTATTGATCTACACTCTTCTAATGCTGCAAGACCACTGAAGATGCTAGTCTTCGATAGGACTAGGCCTTCTCTCTATTCTAGCATTTCTGCAGCCCAGTCCACATATACAGCCATTCTTTGATAATGTTGCATATGTAGTGTAGATCCTTGCTTGCTGAGTACTTCGGATGAGTACTCACGGTTGCTTTGCTTCCTCTTTTTCCCCATACCCGTTTGATGCAACCAGATGATGGAGCCCCGGAGCCAGCTGCCCCCGCCAACGACTACTACTACCACCCCAAGGGTGGTTACTACTACGAGCTTGCCGACGACCAGGAGTAGGATCGGAGGGTCCCAGGCAGGAGGCCTGCGCCTTTCGATCGTAGCTTTTGTTTTGCCCCGCCTTTCTACAGGCTTATCTGTTCCTGTTTCATATCTGTACTCAGATATCTGATGCTTCCGTTGACGCTTGTATGCGAGCTTATGTATTCGAGCCCTCGAGGCCCCTGTCTTGTAATATAAAGCTTGTATTATTTTAATTTGTGTCTAGAGTTGTGTTGTGATATCTTCAAGTGAGTCCTTAGGCTTGATCGTGTGCATTTGCGTGTATGATTAGTGCATGATTAAGCCGGGGGCATCACATGTTGGTATCAGAGCCGACTGCCTGTAGGAATCCCCCTTTCCAACTCCTTGGCCGAAGTTGAGTCTAGTCGTCCAAAACTGTTTTACTAACTTGGCTGTGTGGCTTACGGGCCCACGTCGCCATGAGTGGTATTAGGATCTTTTACTCCTCGATCTTTATTCTAGGACTCTGATCTCTCTTCTTTTCGAGTTAAATGATATTACAAACTCTAACATTAGGTTCTCGTAAATACTTCCTCCCGGAGAGCACCGACACTACTGATGATCGCTTGGTTCATCAGAAGACTCTAAAGATACTCCTCGATGATTCCCGAGACCCTGTGCCCACTGCTTTGCAGTTCCTGACCACCGATAAACTCCGATGGATAACTACTTACACTCATTGTTCATATATTCATTTCAGTTACTCCCGGGTTCCATCCGACATATTGAAATACTATCTGACCATTCGAGAATTCTCTGAACCTACTGCCTTGCAGTTCCTTTCCGCCTGAACACACCTACGAATAAATCCTCATACTTACACGGGGTTCATTCATCCCCAGTTATTTAAGTGCTTTCCAGAACACGTTGAATTGTTAATCGGTCTTTCAAAAATCCTCTGCACCCTATTGCTCTTGAAATTCTTGCCTGCTTGCATTATGGATAGTTCCATATGACAAATAATCATTGTTGATATCCTTTGTCACTATCATTTTTGCGTCCCTTGATTCAAAACGTTACGAATGCACGTGATCCTCAGTTGATCACTATGAATCCTTCCGGCTCAGACATCATTTTGGACTGAGTTGATTCTCGGTCAATCAAGTCGCAAATGATTGTCCGTCTGGTTCTATTCAACTTACTCATCTTTTGATCCGAACCTCTGCTTCTGATCTTTTGTTTTGGAATCATAACCCCTTTGAGCTTAAGTTTCGATGTTTCTATAAGCCAATGCCTTTGCATCCCTTCTTCTTCTGGCCAAGTACCTATACTCACATCAGATTCCTTGTGGACCGCCAAAACCGTTGTTGGAATATTATCCAACAGTGGCCTTCATATTCAATAAACTTTGTGAGCCTTTTCCTCGGGTACATAATGCCTTTGGTAAATTGTATCCTCCGTTTTGTCAGCCATGCTCTACTATCAAGCTTGAGTTATCTACTCCTGAAGTTGTGGTATATGGTCCTAAGATGCCCCGATGGGTTGAACATATGCCTTCCCTAATCAGTGTGAACCGAAGGTTATACGGGTTATACCTACTCGTGTTCCGTCAGACAAATTTTCAACTCTACAACTTCTTCAAAACGAGAAGTGAATGAAAGGTTATGCATTGGATAAGTGGGAGTCGACCTTGAACCTTTGTGTTCATGCCCATGGACCCGATGTAGAACTTATCATGGAAGCTGCTCGTAAAAATAATAATCCCTTTTTATAAATTCATCTTGTATTTTGCTTTGATCCTTTGCAATCGTGGTTCCGACCATGATTGTTCTTCTTTGATCCCATTTCGCGGATAAGCTAAAGCACTTGTCTTCTGCGAATCAATATGCCTGTCCAACCTCTATACTGAACTACCTCGAGCATTACCCCCTACTATCTCGAGGATATCATCCTATGTTACTACGTCCTATGAATTTTTCCGATGGAGTGATACCTTTCCCTGTCATAGTCACTCCATGGGTTATGGGTTGTCTTCAAACCGAGACCACCGAACAATGAATCGATTCCGCTCGGTGATTCATCACTCCTAGTACTTTGTTGCTGGGGAGTTGAATACCCCATCACATCATTCCTAGCCTAATCGGCTATATTTTTATCATGCCAACTTTTAACTGTGCTACCTGGTCCTTATACTCAGAGCAACTTTCGACGATCAGAGAAGCTTACGTCGATCTTCCTCATCTTATCATTTCACCCTGAACAACAAGCTTGATTTCGAGTTTGTGTCATACCCGTGGATTCAATAACTTTTCGCTTCATCATTCCTTTGACTTGATGTCATCGTCGATCGATTACATCTTCATGACATCTCCCGACAAATGTGTCGTGATCATTTTCAAAATATTGGCTTCTCCCAGGATATCAATCGAATTCAGGATGAGAAATACCATCCTTGCCCCTCGATGATTGAGTTAGGCATCGACAGCATTATTGCCTTCCCTGCAACACAAACTTGTTCATGTTATGGATGCCACTTGCTATCCAGCTGGTATTATGTTCTACCTTGAAGTATTACTGTCTTTTATGTCAAGGATGCGGTGAGGATTGCTCCACCTCTTAAGAAATTCTTGGTATTGTGCTACTTCTCACCATCACCATTCTTTCTTGGTCCCCGTGTTGATTCTAACCGGGATACCAACAAGTGAACGGTGCTGTTTGGATTCTGTACTTCTAGCAACCCTATTGCTTTGAAGTTAATGATCGACAGTTCATTCTTAGACTATCGGTCATTGAATCACCGTTCTAACAATTGATCATGCTACCTAAGCAAATATCTCAGGTGCACCTTTCATCCAATGTTTAATTGTGTATGTTTTCCTCGAGCATACATCATTATATCATTTTGATCTGATAAATGTTATCTCTTTGTTCATGTAGATTGTGGAAATCCATCTTTTTGGGAACCTCGATGAATGATCGCTGAGTCCACCAACCCCCTCCTCATCCTCTCCTTGGTTCAACGAGGAACTCTTGTTTCGGAACTCGCTTCCATAGCTCATTTCCCGAGAAGCTTACTATGTCATCTTGTCAATTTGTGTTGCACCTTTTCTTCTCAGGCATCCTGAGTCTGAGGTATCCTGACACCAATCGGATCTGAGTCTCGGCCAGATATGATGGTTGGAGCATATTTCCAAGAGTTATAACATTGGTCTTTATATAACCCAGTATGGTGATGTCACGCTTAACACACCTGTCTGGAGGACCTATTGTTATAGTTTCCTTTTTAGCAAGGTTAGCCATTCTCCCATGAGGAGATTGTAAGACTTATTCTATAAGTTGTTCCTGATGGATCCTTCGTGTATCCAAACTCTGGCCTTTGCTTGAAGACCATGTCAATGCTATCTCGAAGCATGTCTGTGGTACTCCGATTGCCAATAAGAACATTTGAAGCACGATACTAAATTTTCTGTATCAATTACCCAAACACCGCTGTATGGATAAATCTCATAAAATCCCTGCCCCTTCGTCTAAATGGTTACATACTTGGAGCCTTATCATTAATATCATGCTCTTCCTTTTCTTGGGAAAATATATACTCTTAATACTCGGGTATAAACACATTTTCCTTTCCATTGATTAGTTTAACCATTCTTGTAATCTGACTTAGCTGAGCAGTGATAATTCCCTGCTTCGGTAAGCACCTCGTTGTATCACCCTGTCAGTAAGACCCTGTTACTTTTGTTGATGACATTCCGGTAATCACCGATGGACGAGAACTTTGCCTATTGGTCTGCCTCGTTCAACGAGCAGGAAAATGGTTCTCTTCGTCCCTCGCCCTTGGTACCAACATTGTTGCCAACATAACTGACAGGCTATCGTCTAACATGCCTTGCTATCATGACCATGCAAGATGTCAGCGCCCTTCCTACTTTTAAACCACATGGTGGGCCTATAACCCACAGTTCCACAGGATCGAAACCTGACTCTCCTGTACACCCCTGTTTCTAAAAATTATTCCTCACGCCTGGCTTCGTATTTAATTCACGGGCCACCTTCCTAGTGATCAATTATGGTACCAGACACAATACTTATTCTCGTTGCTCTGGACCCCCCCTTTCACACTCTTGATCAGACATCGAATGATTGTGTATCCGTTTGAAACTTGTTATTGTACCTTCGTACCTTACTCTCGATGTATTTTATTTGCTAAACTCGGGAGATACTCATCTGTTCATTCATGGGAAAACCCCAGACGATTACCCCTTATAGCCTTCTACCGTTGATGAGCTACCCCTTTGCCTATTCGTAAGTACGATGGAGTTCCCGAAGAAAGGATGCCGACTTCATCATGAGGACCTGAAGCAGAGGAATGAAGACATCAACATAATTAATCGACCTCTTCGAGAAGAGCAACCAAGACCGAGAAGAAACGTTAGAATTTCGTAACCAGAACTTCCCCCTTACTCCCCTCTTAAATCTCGGGACGAGATTTCTTGTAGTGGAAGAGATTTGTAACACCCCCAGTGGTTAGCTACTGTAATTCCACATGTTAATGCCAAGTCATCATGATCAACAGTGATTAATCATCATTAGTACCATATCTCATTTCAAATTCCAATTCAAATGGTAATTCAAACTTAAAGTGAAAATAAAAGTTGTTCAAATTTGAAAACTAAAATGTTCATAATATTGCAAATAATCCAGAGGCAATTATAAAGTTATGATCAATATTAATTGAAATACTTAAATGACTCTAACATCCAAAAACAGTACCCAACAACACTATTTAATACTTTTGCTATTAATTAAAGGGACATTTATATTTATGCCCCTAACTCGAACCCACTACTCAGTTTTGCCCCTAGATTTCGGGTATGCTCAGTTTTGCCCCTCTGCCGTCAAGTCACCTTATAGAAATGCCCTTCCATGCCTTTACCGTCCGGTCAAAGGGCTTTGACCGTCTGGTGAA
Source organism: Thinopyrum elongatum (assembly GCA_011799875.1). Taxonomy (NCBI): domain Eukaryota; kingdom Viridiplantae; phylum Streptophyta; class Magnoliopsida; order Poales; family Poaceae; genus Thinopyrum; species Thinopyrum elongatum. The sequence goes on from CM022299.1 coordinate 161,787,742, forward strand.
CAGTATCAAAAAAATCTGAAATTTTGTGGGATCGAAGATACTTAGGTGCGTGCAAATTTTCGTGCTGTTTGGACATTCTAGGAGCTCGTGACAAAGGAAAAACAGTAAATCTGTACGCCTGTGAACAGTAAATTAAAAAAAATAGCAAGAAAATTCAAAAAAATATGAAATTTTTTGGCATCAAAGAGGCTTGGGTGTGCAAGGTGCTTGCAAGTTTTTGTGATCAAATGACATGCGAGGAGCTCTAGCAAAAAAACAAAATAGTGCATTTTTTCAAAGTTATTTTCTGAGCCAAAATTTGTTTTTTTTCTCCACGAGCTCCTACAATATTTAAACACAACAAAAATTTGCACACACCTTGCGCACCTGAGCATCTTGGATGCCAAATTTTTTTATATTTTTTTGAATTTTCTTGCTATTTTTTTGAATTTACTGTTCACAGGCGTAAAGATTTACTATTTTCCTTTGCCACGAGCTCCTGGAATGTCCAAACAGCACGAAAATTTGCACGCACCTTGCGCACCTGAGTATCTTCGATCCCACAAAATTTCATATTTTTTTGATACTGTTCCCTAGACGGTCAAAGCCCTTTGACCGGACGGTAAAGGCACGGAAGGGCATTTCTATAAGGTGACTTGACGGCAGAGGGGCAAAACTGAGCATACCCGAAAACTAGGGGCAAAACTGAGTAGTGGGTTCGAGTTAGGGGCAGAACTAGAATTGCCCCTTAATTAAAATACAAACAAAATCATTTATACTCCAAACCTTTTTCTAACTGTGGAAAATATTGCATAGTATTTATTTAGGCAAGTCCCATATTTTGTAAAAGTGTTTTGTAATAAAAAGAGAAGACAAAACAGAAACAAAAACAGAAAACAGAAAAGAAAACTAAGAAAAAGGAAAAGGCCCACTGTGCCTGGGCCTCGAGTGCATAGGGAGGCCCAGCCCGCCTGGCGCCGTCCCCTACCCCCACTGCTCCTCCCCGCTCGCCGTCGCCTCCTGCACGCGCGCGCCCGCGCCCTCTCCCCGGCCCCCCTCGCTCTCTGCTCGACAGCGCGAGCCTGCGCCCGCGCGTGGAGGATAAGGGCAAGGCCCTGCGCATCCCTGGCCTCCCCTCGCTCACTCTCGCCGCGCTGCTCTCCCCCTCCCCGCCATGGCCGTCTCTGCCATCGTCGACCACCGCTCGCCCGCGTAGCCGCTGTTCCCGCCTCGCCTCGCCTCCGTGCCAAGAAGGATCGTCGCGACCTCCTCTTCCTCCCCGACGAGTCACCCGAGCAGGAGTGCCCTACGTGGAGCTCCTCGCCGTCTTCTTCCTCCTACGGCCATCGTCGACTCGCCGCCGATTCCAGCTACTCCGAGCCCTCCCCGAGCATGCTAAGCTCACCTGCAGGCTCGCTGTAAGCCGCTGCTTCTTTCCCCTCCTCGCTCGCTGCTGTTTGCCGCACATAGACACCGTCCCCATCGTGCCCGAGCCCGCTACCGCGCGAGCTCATCGCCGGTGACCTTTCGGCAACCATATGGTCCGACGTCCAAGCGCATTGAACTCGCACGCGCGCGTAGATGCTCGCTGGCCCATCCGTTTGATTCGAGTGCGCCCGCGTCGCCGTTTCACCGTCACACCCGAACGCCGCCGTCCGCCACCGTGCTCGCCGTCACTACTCCGGTGCGTCTCCGGCGAGGCCGACCCCACCAGTGGATGCGGTGCAGCTCCCGCTTCCGAACGCACCAAGTCCCGCAGCGAACCGTGCACTGCAGCGGTTTTCCGGCGAACTCCGGCGAGGTTCCGGCCGTCGCCGCCGCATCTCGCCTCACCGGTGGCCGGTGCCGACGTGGCTGCCACCTGGCACCGCGGGCCCCGCCACCTGAGCCACTGACCACGGGCCCCACTGGGCCCCTTGACCAGGGTCAACGCTGACTGGGCGGCCCCGTGTCTATGACATGTGGGTCTCGCTGTTTAAAACGATTATATAAATAAATAAACTGTTAATTAGATTAATTAGTTAAATCACTCACTGACCAGTAGGCCCCCCTTAATTAATCCAGATTAGTTTAAATAAAACCTAATTAAACTACTATGGGGCAGACATGTGGGTCCCACTGGACCCACTGTCAGGCTTGACTCGGTCAGCTGCACTGTTGACTGCTGACATCACCTCTACATCATGATGACATCATCATTTACTATTCTGGATAATTCAAATTTAAATAAATAGTTAAATTCTAGAAAATGATTTAAAACTTTGAAAAATCATATAAAAATAACCGTAGCTCGGATCGAAAAACTTTATATATGAAAGTTGCTCAGAACGACGAGACGAATCCGAATATGCTACTCTCATACCTGTCAGCCCCCTCTAACATGATGAACATGGAACTTTCCTCTCCGGTTCATCTAACCGATAGATTCCCGGAGCTGGTAAAACACCTCCAGATGTTTTCCCTCTCCGGCTAACATGCGTAACACTGCGTTAGAGCACCCCTAGCTTAGCATACTGCCTTGTCATGCATTTGTGATTGCACCTGTGTGCTGTGTATTTATTTGTTTCCTCCCCCTCTTCTCTTCGATAGCCCCCGAGACCGACGCCACTCAGGAGCCCGACGATACTGCTGACGACCCTGCCCTTGCCGCCGAGCAACCAGGCAAGCACCCCCCCTTTGAACATTCCGATATAGCCTATTCTCATCTCTCTTATGCTTGCATTAGAATTGCTGCTGCTACTGCTTTACCTATTCTGATGCATAGCCTGATTTTGTAACCTGCTGTTGATAATTACCTGCTTTCCTAAACTGTTTAGCATAGGCTGGTTAGAGACCCGTCAGAGACCCCATTTTGACCCAACTGCCCCGCTGGATTATCAGAAGACCCGATCAGCGGGATTGAAAACCAGGCTCCGGCACCGCACATCACGCCCCCTAGTTGTACGACACTACCGGGTTACTATCGAGTGCCGAGGGTGATACCTCGTCAGCACTTCTGATGTTAACCTTGTAGGTTAGTTCATCGGTTGTGGTCCTCGAGGGTGATTTCTCCTTCACCAATTCCGATAATGATGCTGTCGTGCGACAACTCAAGTGTGAACTCATCGAGGGTGATTCCTCCGAGTTCACCTTGACGGATACATCGATTAGGAATCCAATGAGGGTGATACCTCAGATTCCCCTGATGTTATGGACACACGGTTACTTGGACTTTACTACTGTTACTTGAAAAAGGCGGGTCGACCCTGAGGGGTACCCACGAATGTTGTGGAGATGGGTTGACCTGGAGGGTGCCCGAGATATGAATACGAGGCGTGGCCGGGCATTCTTAGCCCTTGCCGCAAGTCCTCGAGATGGGGCAACGGGGTCACATCGATCGTGACTCTCTGCTCGTTACCGTGTTACCAATACACTAACGATTTGGATATGTGATCTGAGTGGGGCTCTGGCCCGATAGCACTAACCATCATGCGGGAATAGTTATGGGCACTCTGCATCGTGGTATCAGCCAAAAGCTCTGTCAGATGTCCAGTTCAGCATTGTGGCACGGTCGGATCGTGCCGGCCATCCGAGGCGGTGCTGGTATCCACCCTGCACACAACAACCCAGAGTGCAACGGGCGATGGGCCCAAGACCCGGAGTGCTTAGGATGTAGACCGGCGGGGACCTCTCTACTGAGCTCTAGGTAGGGCTGTGGTGTGTCGTTTGGCCGAGGCCGGGCATGACCTAGAAAAGTGTGTCTGGCCGGAGTTAATCGAGCGTGGTGGGTAAGTTGGTGCACCCCTGCAGGGAAGAACTAATCTATGCATAGCCGGATCCTCGGTAACGGACGCTCGGAGTTGTATCCCGATCGATACAACTAGAACTGGATACTTGTGATGAGAAATGGATAGTATGGCTCTGGGATTGCTTTCTCGCAGGGAGTCGAGAAAGGATCTCTGGCCGAGGTTGATACTTGGATATTAGGGCTCTGGGATTGCTTTCTCGCAGGGAGTCGAGAAAGGACCTCTGGGCGAGGTTGATACTTATTACTGCTACTACTTTATATTGTATTGATCTACACTCTTCTAATGCTGCAAGACCACTGAAGATGCTAGTCTTCGATAGGACTAGGCCTTCTCTCTATTCTGGCATTTCTGCAGCCCAGTCCACATATACAGCCATTCTTTGATAATGTTGCATATGTAGTGTAGATCCTTGCTTGCTGAGTACTTCGGATGAGTACTCATGGTTGCTTTGCTTCCTCTTTTTCCCCATACCCATTTGATGCAACCAGATGATGGAGCCCCGGAGCCAGCTGCCCCCGCCGACGACTACTACTACCACCCCGAGGGTGGTTACTACTACGAGCTTGCCGACGACCAGGAGTAGGATCGGAGGGTCCCAGGCAGGAGGCCTGCGCCTTTCGATCGTAGCTTTTGTTTTGCCCCGCCTTTCTACAGGCTTATCTGTTCCTGTTTCATATCTGTACTCAGATATCTAATGCTTCCGCTGACGCTTGTATGCGAGCTTATGTATTCGAGCCCTCGAGGCCCCCGGCTTGTAATATAATGCTTGTATTATTTTAATTTGTGTCTAGAGTTGTGTTGTGGTATCTTCAAGTGAGTCCTTAGGCTAGATCGTGTGCATTTGCGTGTATGATTAGTGCACGATTAAGCCGGGTGCGTCACACTGTTTTGACAGATTGCTGTTATGTTTGCATATGTTTGCTTGTTTAATGATTCTATTTGACTATAGGAGTATTAAATATGCAGAGGCATTTAGTTTCCAATGTTAAATAATAATTTTAGTGATTTGCTACAGTAGAGAATGATAAGGTTTTGCATTTGATTTATACTAACTTATCTCACGAGTTGTTGAGTTTTGTGTGGATGAAGTTTTTTTAGATTTAGGGAAACCGTGATATAAAAGGAATTAAGGGGACACAAAAGCTCAAGCTTGGGGATGCCCAAGGCATCCCTAGTTAATATTTCAAGAAGTCTCAAGCATCTAAGCTTGGGGATGCCCCGGTTGGCATCCCACCTTTCTTCATTAAGAATTATCGGTTAGTATCAGTTGAGCCTAAGTTTTTGCTTCTTCACATGATGTGTGCTATTTTTAGAATGTCGTTTTATTTTGTTTTGCTTGTTGTTTGAATAAAATACTTATGATCTAAATTATTATTTTTGAGAGAGAGTCTTCACATAGCTACTTAATTATTTAACTACTCATTGATCTTCACTTATATCTTTTTGGAGTAGTTTGTCATTTACTCGTGTGCTTCACTTATATCCTATGAGTAAATGGTTGAATGAATTGAATATCATAAATCTGAAATTATATATGTTCCATATGCTTATCCCATGGGGAGTAATGACTTCACATATAAGAAGTATAGGTGGTAAATTTATTGAAAATTAGCAAACATAGTATTGGTCACTTGAACAATTCATGAAAGAATATTGAGGGAAGAGAGATTTCACATTTAAATATACTATCTTGGACATCTTCTATGATTGTGAGCCCCATTAATTATTTTCAAACTTGAGCAAATTAGTTGAAGTTGGACAAGGAAGACAACGTAATGAGTTATGCTTGGGTATATTTGTATAGAAGTTATATTGTTATGGATCCTCCAACATGTGGTGCTTGCTATTTAGAATCTTTTGCTAGCCAAAATTTCTGTACTAAGCGGGAATACTGCTTGTGCATCCAAAATGCTTGAACCAAGTTTCTTCCCTGAGTGTCCACCATATCTACCTATATGCGGTATTTACCTACCGTTCCAAGCAAATTTGCATGTGCCAAACTCTAAACTTTCAAATAATAATCTGTTTTGTATGCCCGAATCGCTCATGTAGCGACTAGGGGCTGTCAGTATCTTCCATGCTAGGTGGGTTATTCTCACGATGAGTGTTGATTCAATTGTCATTCATGAGAAAGTGGCTGGTAATCGGGTTGCCCAGTCCCGTGCTCAAAGTCAAATCAAAATATAATATCAAACAAAACTCCCCCAAGACTGCTGTTGGTATGGATGGTACCCATTGTTTCGGACCAGCCGTGGAGTGTGATTGTTGGTGGAGGGGGAGTAAAAACTTTATCATTCTGTTTGGGAACCGCCTATAATGTATCTAGCATGGAAGATAGTGAGAACTCTTGGTTGTTATGTTGACAATGAAAGCATACCTCTCAAAATTATGTTCATCTCTGTTTTAAAAGCTTTGATCTCTGGCACCTCTGCAAATCCCTGCTTCCCTCTGCGAAGGGCCTATCTTTTACTTTTGTGCAAGAGTCAGTAGTATTCCTTCTCATTCCAACCTAATCTTTAGTTGGCAAGCATCATGTGATGGGGAAAGATCTAAGCATATATGGCCATTCAAATATATTTGATCATGAATTATTATTGTTGACAATTATCTATATGATAAATAAGTTGGGAGGCGAAACACTAAACCCCTATCTTTCTCTATGTTTGATGGATGCTATTTGTTCTAAAAATATGCTTTGAGTGGTAGCAATCATGGAAGACTATATGATAGTTGAGTATGTGGGATTTGCTAAATCAAAGCTCTTACATAGACCCTTCCTGAAAATAAGATGAATTGCAATTGTTTGATGACTGAGAACATAGTTTGTTAGTTTTCAAGAAAGTTTATGGTCTATGCTTTAACATGTGAATAGCTTGCTACTTGATCATGAGAAGTTTTATGATATGAGCTACTGTTATGATATATAATGATGCTAGAAAAAGTGGTTGAAATTATTATTGATCAAACTTGTGCACTTGCTAGCATTCACACTTCATAAATTATTTCTTTTATCATTTACCTACTCGAGGACGAGCAGGAATTAAGCTTGGGGATGCTGATGCGTCTCCAACGTATCTATAATTTATGAAGTATTCATGCCATGTTTACAACAATTTTATATGGTTTTGGTATGATTTTATTAGAACTAACCTGGACTGACGCTGTTTTTAGCAGAACTACCGTGGTGTCGTTTTTTGTGCAGAAATAAAAGTTCTCGGAATGAGCTGAAAATTTACGGAGAATATTTTTGGAAAATATAAAAAATACTGGAGCGAAAAGATACCAAAGAGGAACCCCGAGGCAACCACAAGGGTGGGGGGCGCGCGCCCCTGCCTTGCCGCTGCCTCGTGGACCCCCTTGGCTTATCCCTGATGCCAAAAACTCCTATAAATAGAGAAAACTCCAGAAATAAACCTAGATCGGGAGTTCCGCCGCCGCAAGCCTCTATAGCCACAAAAAACCAATCGGGAGCCCATCCCGGCACCCTGCCGGAGGGGCAAACCATCACCGGTGGCCATCTTCATCATCTCGACGGTCTCCATGACGAGGAGGGAGTAGTTCACCCTCGGGACTGAGGGTATGTACCAGTAGCTATGTGTTTGATCTTTCTCTCTCTCTCGTGTTCTTGATTTGGCACGATCTTGATGTACCGCGAGCTTTGTTACTATAGTTGGATCATATGGTGTTTCTCCCCCTCTATCTTCTTGTGATGAATTGAGTTTTACCTTTGAGGTTTCACTTTTATCGGATTGAATACTATTATGGATTTGAGAACACTTGATGTATGTCTTGCGTGGGATACTCGTGGTGACAATGGGGTGTTCTATTGATTCACTTGATGTATGTTTTGGCACTCAACTCACGGATTCCCGAGGTGACATTGGGGTAATCTATGCATAGGGGTTGATGCACATTTTTGTCCTTGTTTCTCCGGTAGGAATCTTGGGGCACTCTTTGAGGTTCTTTGTGTTGGATTGAATATTATGAATCTGAAGTTGTTTGATGCATATCGTATAATTGACCCACAGATACTTGTGGTGACATTGGAGTATCTAGGTGACATTAGGGTTGATTGTTGTGTGTCATATGGTGTTATTTTACTATGAACTCTAGGGCTGTTTGTGACACCTATAGGAATAGCTCAATGGATTGATCGGAAAGAATAACTTTGAGGTGGTTTCGTACCCTACAAGCAATTTCATCTTATGTTCTCTGCGATAGGAACTTTGGAGTGACTTTTGTCGCACGTTGAGGGATAGCCATATGATCTAATTATGTTATCATTGTTGAGAGAACTTGCACTAGTGAAAGTATGAACCTTAGGCCTTGTTTCCAAGCATTGCAATACCGTTTTCGCTCACTTTTACCACTTGCTACCTTGCTGTTTTTATATTTTCAGATTACAAAAACCTATATCTACTATCCATATTGCACTTGTATCACCATCTATTCGCCGAACTAGTGCACCTATACAATTTACCATTGTATTGGGTGTGTTGGGGACACAAGAGACTCTTTGTTATTTGGTTGCAGGGTTGTTTGAGAGAGACCATCTTCATCCTACGCCTCCCATGGATTGATAAACCTTAGGTCATCCACTTGAGGGAAATTTGCTACTGTCCTACAAAACTCTGCGCTTGGAGGCCCAACATGAGTCTACAAGAAGAAGGTTGCGTAGTAGACATCACATACCTACCTATATGCGTTATTTCCATGCCGTTCCAAGTAAATTTGTATGTGCCAACTCTAATTTTCAAAATGAATTTCCTTTTTTTGTGCCCATACTGCTCATGAAGTGGCGGGGGGTGGCCAATATTTTCCATGCTAGGTATGTTATTCTCAAGATGAGTGTTTATTCACTTGTCATTGCACGAGAGTGTGGCAGGTAATAGGGATGCCCAGTCCCGGAATGAAAAATAATTATATATGTTGTTTAATAATAAATTCCTTGGAAAGTGTTGGTATGGAGGGCACCCGTGGATACGGCTAGCCATGGATTGTGAAAGAATGGTGGAAAGGAAATAGACTTTATTTTATGTTTGGGAACCACCTATGATTTATCTAGTATGGAAGATATTGGGAATTCTCGGTCATTTTCGTTGACAGGAAAAACATGCCTCTCAAAACAATTTTATCTCTCAATTTAAGCTATGAGCTCTAGCACCTCTACAAATCTCTGCTTCCTTCTGCGAAGGGCCTATATATTTAATTTTATGCAATTTTTATTTTATTGAGTCTCCATCTTCTCTTATAAAGCCCCAACTAGGGAACACTATTGTCATACTTGTGCATTGGATATAGCTAATATTCGAGTGTGTTTCATGAATGGATCAATGATTGAGCATAATAGGCTAGGGATAGCTTTCTTTAGCGTTGATATTTTGAAAGACATGGTTGTCGGTGTCAAAACCGGCAGACCTCGGGGTAGGGGGTTCCGAGCTGTGGATTTAGGATCGATGGTAACAGAGACGATGAACACGGTGTTTTACCTAGGTTCGGGCCCTCTCTATGGAGGTAAAACCCTACGTCCTGCTCTTGTTTATATTGGAGAAGTATCAAGGTACAGAGTTGATCTACGTCGAGATCATATGTTGTGGTCTACACCCAAGGGGTATGATGAGTAAATGTCTTAATCTATCTATCAACGAGCCTGGCCTCGGCTTATATAATGTACCGGAGGCCTAGGATAACAAGAGTCCTAGTCGGCTACGTTGGTGGAGAGGAGTCCATGTCTTGATCACCAAGTCTTGTGGAATCTTCCTCGTATATGTCTTCGGCTGTCCGAACTGGCCCATTAGTGAACCGCCTGTAACACCCCCTGTATTAAGCTACAGAGATCACCCTTTTGATGAGGCCATGTCATCATGATTAATAGTGCATAATCATCATTAGCATCATATTGCATTTCAACTCCTAAGTCAAATTCAAATTTAAATGAAAGTGGAATATAAAAGTTGTCCAACATAGAAACTAAAATGTCAGATAAATAACAAATATTCCAGAGGCTATTCTAAAATTGAAACCAACATCATTGGAATTGGATAAGTGACTCGAACAACCTCAAACAGTGGGTGAAGATAATATTTAATAACCATTTATTAAATCTGAAATAAATATGGAATTATGTTTTGTCCAAACTAATTTTAGGTGTTAAGGAATAATGCAATGGTATTTATGAAATAGGTCACACTTTTTACAAAAACCATTTGGGGCCTAAACATTTAACAGTAGAGAAAAGAGAATAAAGAAAAGGAAAAAGAAACAGAAAAGAAAAAGAAAAAAAAGAAAATAAATAAATGTGAGTAGAACACACCCCCCCCCCGACTGGTGCCTAGGCCACAGGCAAGCCACAGGCGCCAGGCCGCCCAGCCGGCGCGTACTAGAGCCGCCGCCCCCCCCGACGAAAACTAAACAATAAAAAAGGACCCACCTCCCACCTCCCCCTCAGTTATCTCCATAAGCATCCCACCAAAATCTGGATCGGGGCGGATTACAGGATACCGGTCGCATCCATCTGAAGCAGCCGCAGACGCAGACCAGTCGACGGCCAAATCCCCTCGTCAGCCCCCAAAACATACGAGACCAGATCGGGATGGGATGCGGGAAGACCACGTCCCTGGTCGCGGCGGCGACGGCGCAGCCTGCGTGACGTTGGACGCGCCGGATCGCTATCCTGCGGCCGGCATCCATTGACGCCGTGCCGACAGCGCCGACGCGCTGCTCGCCTCGCCGCACGACGCGGCGGAGCTCTCCTGCCGGTCTGTCGTCTACGTCGCCGCCTTGTCCCCGCCGGCTGCCTCCCCGTCGCCGTCGTCCTCGTCGAATAACCGACCCGCTGCCCCGTCCTACGGATCCCGGTGAGGCCTCGGGGCCCTCCCCCCCTCTATGCTCGCGCACGCGCCCGCGCTCCCTGGCCTCGCCGCGCCGCGCTCGGCCTTGGCCTCGCATCGTCGCACGCGCGCGCGCGCCGCCCACTGCCTTCGCTGCGCGCCGCGTCGCTCCTCGCCGCCAACCGCCCGCTCCGGCCCCCCCCGCTTCGCTCCGCACGACGCCGCCCGCTGCCGCCCAGCCACCGCGCGCCGCCCGCGGCCGCCAGCCACCGCGCCGCGTCCCGCCTCCGGCCCTGCCGGCATCCCGGCGCCGAGCCCCGCAGCCGCCCAGTCGTCCCTTTTGGGCACCGGACATGTCCGGTCCCGAAAGGGGCACGCCCCGGACGTGTCCGCCCCTGGGCCACTGCCCAGTGGGGCCCGAACCCCTGTGACGCTGACGAATGGGGCCCACGGCCCAGAAACAGTTTTAAGAAAATAGAAATAAAAATAAATAATTAAAATAATTAATTAATTAATTAATTAATTAATTAGTTAATTAATCCTGATTAGGTTAATCTAATTAACTAATTAGTGTTAATTAAACAGTAATCAGTAGTTAAATTAATTAAACCTAATTAACCTAACAGCCTATGACAGGTGGGACCCACCCTGTCAGGTGACTGCTGACGTCAGCATGATGTCATGCTGACGTCATCAATTACTGTTTCGGATAATGTTGAATTAAATAATTAATTAAAATTTCAGAAATTAATAAAAACTTTAGAAAATCATATCTTTTAAACCGTAACTCCGATGAAAATATTTTATACATGAAACTTGCTCAGAACGACGATACGAACCCGGATACGCCCTCGGTATCTCCGTCAGACGCCCGCAGCTATGAGAACGTTGAACAATTAGACCGATTTCGATAAATGAGTAGTGTCCAACTTTAATTAAATAAATCCGAATAAATTCCTAAATTAACTAAATCGCTTAGTTAGGCTGTATATCACCCCGGCATATCATTTAGACATGTCATGCATCCCTGTTGCATTATTGCCGTGTGTTTACTGTTTCTTCCCCCTCTTCTCTTCGGTAGACTACGAGACCGACGCAGCTGCTGGTGCCTCGACCGACTACGTTGTTGACGACCCCTACTTGCCAGGGCAACCAGGCAAGCCCCCCCCTTGATCACCAGATATCGCCTATTCTTCTCTATACTGCTTGCATTAGAGTAGTGTAGCCTGTTACTGCTTTCGGTTAATCCTATTCTGCTGCATAGCCTGTCATTGTTGCTACTGTTGATGATACCTTACCTGCAATCCTAAATGCCTAGTGTAGGATGCTAGTTTATCATCATTGGCCCTGCATTCTTGTCAGTCTGCCTTGCTATACTATCGGGCCGTGATCACTCGGGAGGTGATCACGGGTTATACTATACATATATACATACTATACAAATGGTGACTAAAGTCGGGTCGGCTCGAAGAGTACCCGCGAGTGATTCACGGATTGGGGGCTGAAAGGACCTTTGTCCCCACGGCCCTTTGTGTGGATCTTTGTGGCGGAGCGACAGGGCAGGTTGTGACCACCTAGGAGACAGGTGGGCCAGGCCCTGGTCGGCGTTCGCGTTTACTTCATAATAACACGCTTAACGAGATTGGATATTTGATCTGAGTCTGGCCACTGGCCTATACGCACTAACCAACTACGCGGGAGTAGTTATGGGTATCCCGGCGTCGTGGTATCAGCTGAAGCCTTCTTGACGTCAGCGACCGAGCGGCGCGCGCCGTGTTGGACCGCGCTAACGTAACCGCCGTGATCGTGTGGGTTGCTAGGTCTGCTCGCGGCCGCGTACGCAACGTGCAGGAGCGCACTGGGCGATGGGCCCAGACCCCAGAGTGCCTAGGATTAGTCCGGCGTGCTGACCTCTCTGTTGAGCCTAGGTGGGGCTGCGACGTGTGGATCTTCCGAGGCCGGGCATGACCCAGAAAAGTGTGTCCGGCCAAAGGGGATCGAGCGTGTTGGGGAATATGTGGTGCACCCCTGCAGGGAAGTTTATCTATTCGAATAGCCGTGTCCCTCGGTAAAAGGACGACCCGGAGTTGTATTCCGACCTCATGACAACTAGAAATGGTTACTTAATAAAACACACCCTTACAAGTGACAGATATAACCCGGTGGTCGCTCTCTCGCATGGTGGCGACGAGAGGATCGACGGGTAGGATTATGCTATACGTTGTTGTTTGGTTAACTTCCAACTAATCTCTTCTATTGCTTCAAGATGGAGGCTGCCAGAAGCGTAGTCTTCGACAGGACTAGCTATCCCCCTCTTATTCTGGCATTCTGCAGTTCAGTCCACCGATATTGCCTCTTTACACATATACCATGCATATGTAGTATAGATCCTTGCTTGCGAGTACTTTGGATGAGTACTCACGGTTGCTTTCCCCCATCCTTTTCCCCCTTTCCCTTCTTGCTGGTTGTCGCAACCAGATGTTGGAGCCCAGGAGCCAGACGCCACCTTCGACGACTACTACCACCAGGGCGGAGCCTACTACTACGTCCAGAACGCCGACGACCAGGAGTAGTTAAGAGGATCCCAGGCAGGAGGCCCTGTGCCTGTTCGATCTGTTGTATCCCTGTTTGTGCTAGCCATCTTATGGCACCTTGTTTAACCTATGTCTGTACTCAGATATTGTTGCTTTCGCTGACTCGTCTATGATCGAGCATTTGTATTCGAGCCCTCGTGGCCCCTGGCTTGTATTATGATGCTTGTATGACTTATTTATGTTTTAGAGTTGTGTTGTGATATCTTCCCGTGAGTCCCTGATCTTGATCGTACACGTTTGCGTGCATGATTAGTGTACGATCGAGCTGGGGGCGCCACACCGCCACGGGGGTCCTCGGCCCAACCCACTGGTCGGGAGGCGACATGGTGAGTACCCCCTAGTCCAGGACACCGTCAGTAGCCCCCTGAACCGGTCTTCAAGCTGGGGACGCTCCTCGATTCTTCCGAACTGTTCTTCATCTTCGGTCGTCGGTCTTGAAAACTGGTTCAACAAATCTTCCCATCTCTGATCTTGAGGATCGCCGAGGTATATCCGAAGAGTTCATACGTCGGGTATCCGAGGAGTCTTTTAAGTTATCGGCCTCTATCAGTGCCTTGTAAGTTTTTTATGCCACACCTGGGGTTTGAAGTGCTTCCCGTGCGACGGCGCCCTCTTGCGTCCGAGCTCTAATGCCGATCTAAATCCGAGGCGTCTTTTCACAGCCGAGCTCCAACACTATTCGGTATTCAAGGTATCCTCTTGCGTCCGAGCTCCAACGCCGAACTAAATCCGAGGTATCATAGATTATCTTGGCCTCTGAAAAATTTGAATGAGTTCATCCGAGCTTAAATGCCGGAGTAGTCTTCTATGGAACGAGCCATTCGAATCCGAGCTTTATGCCGGACTGCTTTCGAGCTCCAACGCCGGACTGCATCTGAGTTCTAACAATGGTCAGCATCCGAGGTGTCATAACTACCTCGGTTTTTAAAAGATTGAACGAATTTAGCCGAGCTTAATGCCGGAAATGCCCTCTATGGAGCCAGCCACTGGCGCCCGAGCTTTATGCCGGACTGCTTCTGAGGTGGTGCACCACCCTGATTGCGGGCTGATTTTTTGTGAATATTTTCAATTGGTGCAATTTATTCTCTGCCGAGATATATAGCCAGTAGCCCTCAAGGTGTGTGTCGATCTAAAACCCGAGATGCACCTGAAGGATGGCATAAAACCGGTGATCCCAGTAGCCCCTGAGACTCAGGTCGATTCACAAAATCGGCCTGAGGATCAACTCCTATCTCTGTAGCATACTTAGGAATGGAAATGTGGTGTGCATATTCCTCGAGATTCAGGTTAGGTGCGGCCGACCAACCTGAGGATCATAATCTCCCCGGGAACTATTTCGCACTTTGTAAACTGTCTGCATTGAATCATCGATGTAGTAGCCCCTGAGCCAATGGTCGGGTGGCAACACCAGATCAGGGGATCGATGTGCCCCTTTAATATTTGTAAATGAGAAGCGCGAAGCCCAGTAGCCCCCGAGCCTTAATGTGGGCACGGGTGGCCGAATTAAGGATCAATGTCCGGAGTATATCACAATTTATGTGTAATGATTCTATGTATCCAAGTACTTTACATCACTAATGCTCAGATCCGCATTGTACAAAACTTGGTTGACCGACCATCGGCTTCAACCTCTTCGGCCAGCAGCCGAAGAGTGTTTGTCCTACTTTATAAAGCCTTTATAAGGGCAAAGATTTATGACAAATAAGGCAATCCGGCCATACGGTTTTATAAACAAAGGTACGCAGAGAGATATGTTATAAAACATCTTCTGGGAAAATAGTTCCGTTACAGGTTCCTTTTCCCAGGCTGTCACGTTGATCATGATCATGAAACCTCAACTCCGATCAATGTGGGAGGAAAATATTGAGGATTTAGTTGGGAGAAAGTTCCCGAACTC
Organism: Thinopyrum elongatum; assembly: GCA_011799875.1. Lineage (NCBI taxonomy): Eukaryota > Viridiplantae > Streptophyta > Magnoliopsida > Poales > Poaceae > Thinopyrum > Thinopyrum elongatum. The sequence goes on from CM022299.1 coordinate 161,802,830, forward strand.
TGTGGTCCATAATGAACCAAAATTTTCACTTCCATCGTTGCCGACCAATTATATTCTTTAAGATGGCTAGCTTTCGGCTTCACCCAGTCTGAGGTACTAATCCGGACGACCCGGAAGTAACAATCACAGAGGTGCTCCCTTCACCGCCTAGCCGAACAATCGGGAACGTAGGGGTAAGCACAGGAGCCAGGCAACCAAGCTTGGCCAAAATCTTAAGTCAAATTGATGTATATTTATAGCTTTATAACAATAATTACGGAAGGCAGCGCTTGTATACTGAATACAAACACTGATGATATATGTTTATTTTGACTCCGTTGCGACCGTTTATCAGTTGAAAGTGGCCCATCGTCGGCTTCTACCCCTTTGTAGATACTACGCAGGGTGTTTCCGCAATAACAAGACAACCCTTAGCCGACGTCTTGGTGCCCGAAGGCGGTTGTGTTAGCGGAAACAAGGCAATCAGATATGCGGGCTTTATAGCTTTCACTTAGTCATAGGAGCTTTAAACTGGGGAAGCTAGCTATGAGCCCCCGGTTTGTGTTCGGCACCGACCGAAGTCTAGCCATTAACACTTCGGCCAATATTATGAAAGGCCCATCGTTTAACACGGGGTAATCGGTATCGATCTATAGTGTGACACCGTCATCGGATCGCTGACCAGTTTACGCCCATTGTGACAGTTAGCATTCGGCTTTCTCCACTGAGGTGCTTAACCATTTGAGCTGGAAGCACAATCGCAGTGGTTCTCCCTTTGCACACCTAGCCGAATAAAGCGGAACATAGGAGGCAAGCACAGGAGCCGGGCAACCCAACTATTGACCGAAGACACAATTCGAAACTGATGCATATATAGCAATATCTGAAATGTTTTTGCCGAATCTCTAAAGGTGTCCGGCGTTGCACTGCGAGACTTATGCTGGAAACATACAAATAGGTTAAAGTGCTATAGGCTTGGAAAACTTCAGTAAAAACTTTACGTCCAAACTAAATCAAGTTTTTGGTGCCAATCCGAACATTGGTCTTAAAATTAGTTTGTGCTTCCGTCGTGTTTTAACTTGACACATCCGATCTCAAGACTTCAAGCGGGCCAGCCTTCGGCTTCAACCTCCTATCCCGAAGGCGGAGTGCTTCTCAGGCTAGTTTAGCGAACTAAACTCGAGCGGCTTTAGAGAGAAGCCAGGCTATCCGGCTATTGACCACACACTCGAGTCGAGAAAGGAGTAGTAGAAAAAGACTTTGCAACGACTAAGAAGAAAACACATTTATTATAAAATGGCTCATATAAATTTTAAGAGCCCCCAGTTAACATGGGTAGAGTTTCAAACAACGTATGCGAGCATGGTCGAACCGAACACAAATTAAAAGTTTAAAATTTGAGCAAGAAAGCGACCTAGCTGGTTAATGTGTTCGGCGTTGATGATGTGGGCTGAGCTTGTGGCGGGTCGAGATCCAAGCCCCCAAGCCGGTCCCGAGGTGCCCGAGCAAAGAGCTCGGCTCGATGAAGTGGCGACGCCGTACGGTCGATGCGGTGAGGCGAAGCCCCCAAGTCCAGCCAAGGTGACAAAGCTGGTCCGCTGGTGGTGCCGAAGTCCCCGGAGTAGGTTGATGAAGAGATGGCGAAGCTCCCGGTCTAGCCGAGGTGACGGGGCAGGTCGGTAGTATGATGTTTGTAGCCCCATGCCAGCCAAGGTGTCGAAGCAGGTCGGCGTGGTGGACATCGGCTTGGTCAGCCGGATTAGTATTTGGGATTTCTTCGGAATCATCCTTCGGTACTATGGTGCGAGGGGCGAGTCCGGCTAGGGTTGACTCCTGATGTTCGGACGCCGAAGTCGCATCTAGGATTGAAGCTGGATACGGGATAAGAGAGGCGAGTCCGGCCGGAATTGACACCCGATCTTCGGACGCAGAGGTCACATCCAGGCTTGAAGATGCAATAGTGCGGCGATGCCGTCGCGGGCCGAATCTTGTGACGCGGTCGATGCCTGCTTGATGAAGTGACCATGCAGCGATGCCGGTGCGCCCGCTCCGTATAATTCGTGGGGCGACAATGTTGGTGATGATTTACCCTTCACGATGCAGAACTGTTGTTTGGCTTGCCGAGATAATGATCTGAAGAGGTTGAGTTCGGCTCGATGAAGCGACGACCCATCTGGTGCAGGTCGGCAGCCGTGCAGCAATGTTGTCAGGCTGGTTTGACACCAGCGCAATGGTGAAGGTTACCTCCGAAAAGGAGCAAAATTTGTGAGCATGTGTTCGGAAACAAAACACAATATCCTAGAATGAGCTTCCTCCAGAAAGGTTGTCCAATATCCCGTTCATGAAGAAAGATGAACTCGGGTCGGATTCGTATTCGTATTCGCGCAGAAAATAGATCAGAAAATCGATGTGCTCATCGGATGTTTCCCGGAGTTTGAACGGTCGGCTCGAGCTGAAATTTTGAGGAGTGATTGATATAGGAATTCCGAAGCTGATCAACGGTTGGATCTTCCAAAGGACGTCCGAGCTAGACGGTGAACTCTACGCCCTAAACTCGTCCAGATTCCCGTCCAAATTTGATAGGGGTCCGGTATATCGTAGATCGCCGGAGATTCCTTCATCGTAATACGACAAAATTTTACAGGGTTGTTATATACACAATTCCGCACTATTCCACTAAAGTAATCGTCAAAGCGACACTCGAGGAAGCGGCGACGGCGAATACAAATCTGCTGTATAGAAAAACAGCACGGTCGCCCGAGGATAATGTTGAAGTTGAACCCCCGAGCTATATGGATGATTCCTCCATGATTTTGATAGAGATCGGAGTTGATGTTGATGAAGGCCCTCGTCTGATCATGACGATCTGAGGTGGAGCGCAGTCCTCGGTCGAGCCAAGGTGACCAGTCGAGCCGGCGACGAATATGCCGACGTTGCAGTTGATCTGCAAGCGAGCCATTGATCCATTGCCGATCATACCGCGGAACTCTCAATGAAAGCACCATTGTCGGTGTCAAAACCGGCAGACCTCGGGGTAGAGGGTCCCAAGCTGTGGATTTAGGATCGATGGTAACAAAGACGATGAACACGGTGTTTTACGCAGGTTCGGGCCCTCTCTATGGAGGTAAAACCCGACGTCCCGCTCTTGTTTATATTGGAGAAGTATCAAGGTACAGAGTTGATCTACCTCGAGATCATATGTTGTGGTCTAAACCCAAGGGGTATGATGAGTAAATGTCTTAATCTATCTATCAACGAGCCTGGCCTCGGCTTATATAATGTACTGGAGGCCTAGGATAACAAGAGTCCTAGTCGGCTACGTTGGTGGAGAGGAGTCCATGTCTTGATCACCAAGTCTTGTGGAATCTTCCTCGTATATGTCTTCGGCTGTCCGAACTGGCCCATTAGTGAACCGCCACGGGGGTCCTCGGCCCAACCCACTGGTCGGGAGGCGACATGCTGAGTACCCCCTAGTCCAAGACACCGTCAATGGTTGCTTGTTGATATGCTTGAGTATTGATGTCTTCATGTCAAATTATAGAATATTGCTTTGAATCATGTAATGTCCAAATGTCCATGCTACAAAGAAAAGAATATGTGATGAACATGATAGGCAACATTCCACATCAAAAATCCTGTTTTTATCATTTACCTACTTGAGGACAAGCAGGAATTAAGCTTGGGGATGCTGATACGTCTCCAACGTATCTATAATTTTTTTATTGTTCCATGCGGTTATTTTATCAATCTTGGATGTTTTATATACATTAATAGCAACTTTATATCATTTTTTGAGACTAAAACTTAGTGCCCAGTGCCAGTTGTGTTTTTTGCTTGTTTTTTACTTTGCAGAATATCAATACCAAACGAAGGCCAAATGCCACAAAACTTTTTGGAGATTTTTTCTGGCAAGAAGAGACCCTAGAAGCTTCTGGAGGCCAAGAGAGAAGGCTCGTGGGGCCCACTAGGCACCAGGGAGCACCAGGGGCCTCCGGCGCGCCTTGGTGGGTGATTGCTTATATCTGCGTTGGTATTTCCCCGAAGAGGAGATTATGATGCAACACAACAACGGTAAGTATTTCTCTCAGTTATGAAACCAAGGTTATCAATCCAGTAGGAGGATCCACCCACACTATGTAAACAGCACATGCACACAAATAGCAAATACTTGCAACCCAACGCGTAATAGGGGTTGTCAGTCCCTCCTTGGTATTGAGATAGACTAAATTGTATGAGATTTGATAAATAGATCTAACAAAAATACAAAATAAAATAAAGAAAGAAAAAGTGCAGCAAGGTAATTTGGGTTTTTTAATATGATAGGAAATAGACCCGGGGGCCGTAGATTTCACTAGAGGCTTCTCTCGAGAAAATAGCATATGGTGGGCAACAAATTACTGTTGGGTAATTGACAGAAGAGCAAATAATTATGATGATAACTAAGGCAATGATCATGTATATAGGCATCACGTCCAAGATTAGTAGACCGACTCCTGCCTGCATCATGTACTATTACTCCACACATCGACCGCTATAGTGTATTAAGTTCATGAAGAAACGGAGTAATGCAATAAGAACAACGACATGATATAGACAAGATCTATTCATGTAGGAATAGACCCCATCTTTTTATCCATAATGGCGACGATACATGCGTGTCATGTCTCCTTCTGTTACTGAGATTGAGCACCGCAAGATCGAACCCATCACAAAGCACCTCTTCCCATGGCAAGAAAATCAATCTATTTGGCCAAACCAAACCAAAGTTTCGGAGAAGAAATATGAGGCTATAACAATCATGCATAAAAGAGTTCAACAAAGACTCAAATAATATTCATAGATAGATCTGATCATAAAATCACAATTCACCGGATCCCAATAAACACACCGCAAAAAGTCATTACATCAAATAGATCTCCAAGAACATCGAGGAGAACATTGTATTGAAGATCAAAAAGAGAGAAGAAGCCATGTAGCTACTACCTACGGACCCGTAGGTCTGTGGTAAACTACTCACGCATCACCGGAGGGGCAAGGGTGATGATGAAGAACCCCTCCATGATCGTTGGCCCCTCCGACAGAGTGCCAGAAAAGGCCTCTAGATTGGAACTCGTGGTTCTGGAACTTGTGGCGGCGGAAACTGTTTTCTCTCGATTCCCCTAGTGTTTTGGGGATTTTAGAGTATTTATAGAGCTGATAGGCGGCGGAGGGGGTGCCTGTGGGCTCCACTACCCACCAGGGCGCGCCTGGGGCCTCTCGCACGCCCTGGTGCCTAGTGGCCCCCACATGCCCCCTCTGGTGCACTTCTTGGGCCTCCTGGGTGTCTTCTGGGCAGAAAAAATTCTCCAAAAACTTTCATGGCATTTGGACTCAGTTTGGTATTGATATTATGCAAAGTAAAAAACAAGCAAAAAACAACAAGCGGCACTAGGCACTATGTCAATAGGTTAGTCCCAAAAAATGATATAAAGTTGCTAGTAAATTAATAAAAAACATCCAAGATTGATAATATAATAGCATGGAACAATAAAAAATTATAGATACATTGGAGACGTATCAGCATCCACAAGCTTAATTCCTGCTCGTCCTCGAGTAGGTAAATGATAAAAACATAATTTTTTATGTGGAATGCTGCCTAACATGTTCATCACATATTCTTTTCTTTTGTAGCATGGACATTTGGACTTTTAGATGATTCAAAGCAATAGTCTATATTTGACATGAGGACATCAATACTCAAGCATATCAACGAGCAACCATGTCTTTCAAAATATCAACACTAAGGAAAGCTATCCCTGGCCCATTATGCTCAATCATTGATCCATTCATGAAACACACTTAAATATTAACTATGCCCAATGCACAAGTATGATAATAGTGTTCCCTAGTTGGTGCTTTATAAGAGAAGATGGAGACTCAATAAAAATAAAAATTGCATAAAAGTAAATAGATAGGCCCGTCGCAGAGGGAAGCAGAGATTTGTAGAGGTGCCAGAGCTCAAAGCTTAAATTGAGAGATAAAATTGTTTTGAGAGGCATGCTTTTCGTGTCAACAGAAATGACCAAGAATTCCCAATACTTTCCATGCTAGATAAATCATAGGCAGTTCCCAAACATAAAATAAAGTTTATTCCTTTTTCCACCATTCTTTCACAATCCATGGCTAGTCATATCCACGGGTGCCTTCCATACCAACACTTTCCAAGGAATTTATTATTTGACAACACAAAATAAAAAAAATCATTTCGAGACTGGGCATCCCTATTACCTTGCCACACTCCCGTGCAATGACAATGAATAAACACTCATCTTGAGAATAAAATATCTAGCATGGAAAATATTGGCCACCCCCTGTCACTTCATGAGCGGTATAGGCACACAAAAAGGAAATTCATTTTGAAAATTAGAGTTGGCCCATACAAATTTACTTCTAACAACATGGAAATACCGCATATAGGTAGGTATGGTGGACTCATTTGGCACAACTTTGGGTTTAAGGAGTTGGATGCACAAGCAGTATTCCCGCTTAGTACAAATGGAGGCTAGCAAATAGATTGAGAAGCGACCAACCAAAAAACAAAAACGATCATAAATGAGCATTAAACATAACTAACACCGAATAATGCACCACAAGTAGGATTTAACTTCATTGCATAACTATTGGGTTTCATGCTTGCATCGGGAATCACAAACCTTAACACCAATATTCTTACTAAAGCATAATTACTCACCAACATGATTCACATATTACTATCTCCATATCTCAAAACTATTACAAGGAATCAAGTTTATAATATCCAATGATCTTCATGATTTTTTATTATATCCCTCTTGAATCTATCACTTTGGGACTAATTTCATATATTACCATTGCTACTAACAAAACTCTCAAATAAATTTAAGTGAAGCATGAGAGCACATATTTCTTCAAAATAATTTTCATCTCTCAAAATAATATAAGTGAAGCATTGAGAGGATATTTCTTTAAAATTTTACTAACTCTCAAAATAATCTAAGTGAAGAATGAGAGTATTTATTCAAAAACTAGACCACCACTGTGCTCAAAAAGATAAAAATGAAGTACTAAAGCAATTCCATAGCTCAAAAATTTAAGTGAAGCACATAGAGCAATTCTAACAAATCATAGCATAATTATGGCTCTTTCAAATAGGTGTGTCCAGCAAGGATGATTGTGACAAACTAAAAAGAAAAACAAGCAAAGACTCATATAATACAAGACGCTCCAAGCAAAACTCATGATATGTGACGAATAAAAATATAGCTCCAAGTAAAATTACCGATGGTCGTTAGAAGAAAGAGGGGGTGCCTTCCGGGGCATCCCCAAGCTTAGTTGCTTTGTACTCCTTGAATATTACCTTGGGTTGCCATGGGTTTCCCCAAGCTAAGGCTCTTTACACTCCTTATTCCTTATCCATTGTGATCTCACCCAAAACTTGAAAACTTCAATCACACAAAACTTAACAAAGACCTTCGGGAGATCCGTTAGTATAATAAAGCAAATCACTACTTTAAGTATTGTTGCAAACCCATTCATATTTTGTTATTGAATTATACCTATTGTATTCTAACTTTAGCATGGCTTATACCCCCCGGTACAATCCATAGATTCATCAAAATAAGCACACAATGCAACGAAAACAGAATCTCTAAAAAATAGAGCAGTCTGTAGTAATCTGTACTTTAACCATACTTCTGTAACTCCAATTTTTTTGAAAAATTAGGACAACGTAGGAAATTTGTTTATAAATCTTGTGTAAAAAATTCAGAATTTTTTGTTGCTTCTATGATTTTTAAAAATTCTACTACTGGACGCAAAAGTTTCTGTTTTTCAACAAGATCAAATCAACTATCACCCAACATGATCCTAAAGGCTTTACTTGGGACAAACCCAAATTAGAACATAAAACACAATCATAACAGTAGCATAATTGTGTAAACACTCAAGAATAGAACCAAAAAGAAAAAAAACTGTTTTATTCATTGGGTTGCCTCCCAACGAGTGCTATTGTTTTATGCCCCTAGCTAGGCATAATTCATAGATTCAAGTATTGTCATCTTTAGTTTTTGCTGCATAGGTTTCCCTCATGATTGATTCATATGGTGGCTTAATTCTTGTTCTAGGGAAGTGTTCCATACCCTTTATCAATGGAAACTGAAATTTTATATTCCCTTCTTTCATATCAATCACGGCACCTATAGTTCGTAAAAACGGTCTACCAAGTATTATGAGACAAGACGGATTGCAATCAATATCAAGCACAATAAAATCTATGGGAACATAATTCCTATTTGCAAGAATAAGAATATCATTAATTCTTCCTAAAGGCTTTTAATACTAGAATCCGCCAAGTGCAAATTAAGAGAACATTCTTCAATATTTTTAAAACCAAGCACATCACATAGAGATTTCAGAATTGTGGAAACACTAGCACCTAAATCACATAAAGCATTGCACTCATAATTTTTGATCTTGACTTTAATGGTGGGTTCCCATTCATCATATAATTTTCTAGGAATTGAAATCTCAACTCCAACTTTTCTTCTAAAGCTTTTAGCATGGCATCCACAATATGTTTAGTAAAAGCTTTATTTTGTTCATATGCATTGGGTGAATTTATCATGGATTAGAACAAAGAAATACACTCAATCAAAGAACAACTATCATAATTAAAGTCTTTGTAATCCAAAAGAGTGGGCACATCACTAGCTAAAGTTTTTACCTCTCCAAATCCAGTTTTATCAATTTTTCCAACAAGATTTTCACCCTCCGAATTACGGGACACCTTCTAGCTAAAGTTGACTATTCTTCAATCCCCTTATAATAAAGTTTAATATTACAAAACAAAGAATCAATAGAAGAAACACCAATCATCTTAACATCTTCATCCTTACTATGAAAGCAATCGGGCGAAAATGCTCTTTCTAAAAATTCTCTTTTAGCTCTAAGCATAGCGGTTCTTTTCTTACTTTCATCCATGGAAACATATAAAGCTTTAATTGATTCATTGACATCAACCTTAGGTGGAAAAATTTTAATCTTGAGATTTTCTACATCATGAATAATTCTATCAATGCTTCTAGACATATCATCAATCTTATTAAATTTTTCTTCTATCGTAGTGTTGAAAACTTTTTACGCATTGATAAATTATTTAATATTACTCTCAAGATCAGAGGGAATCCTATTATTATTATAAGAATAATTACCATAGGAATTGCCATAACTATTAGAGGAATTTCCAGGGAAAGGCCTAGGATTAAAATTACCTCTATAAGCATTGTTATGAAAATTGTTTCGCGAGACAAAATTCACATCTATGGAATCACTATTTTGCTCAATCAAAGTAGACAAAGGCACATCATTAAAATCAATAGGAAAATTTTTACTAGCAACCAATTTCATAAGTGCATCAACATTTTCACTCAAAGTACTAATTTCTGCAACTGAATTAACTTTTTTACTAGGTGGTGCTCTTTCGGTATGCCATTGCGAATAATTTTCCATAATATTATCAAGCAATTTAGTAGCTTCACCCAAAGTAATTTCCATAAAAGTGCCACCCATGAAGGAATCTAAAATATTTCTAGAAACAACATTCAACCCCGCATAATTTTTTGGTATAATCATCCATAGATTTAAACCATGAGTAGGACAATTTATTAGCATTAATTTCATTCTTTCCCAAGATTGTGCAACATGTTCATGCTCAAGTTGCTTGAAATTCATTATTTGATTTCTAAGGGAAATAATTTTCGCGGGAGGGAAATACTTAGTAATAAAAGCACCTTTGCACTTATCCCACGAATCAATACTATTGCGAGGCAAAGATGAAAACCAAATTTTTGCACGATCCCTCAGAAAGAAAGGAAATAATTTGAACTTCACAATATCATTGTCCACATCTTTTTTCTTTTGCATATCACACAATTCTACAAAAGTTTTTAGATGGGATGCGACATCCTCATTAGGACTATCGGAAAATTGCTCTTTCATAACAAGATTCAACAAAGCGGCATTAATATCATAAGACTCTGCACTAGCGGCGGGTGGAGCAATCGGAGTACTAATAAAATCATTATTTTTAGTATTGGAAAAATCCCACAATTTGGTATTTTCTTGAGACATCGTGACTACGCAGACAAGACTGCAAGCAAACAAATGATCAAACGAGAAAAAGGCAAACGAAAAAGAAGGCAAATAAAAAGGCAAATATTTTTGTGTTTTTCTGAAAACGTTTTAGAAGTGGGGGAGATGAAAACGAGAGGCAAATGGCAGATAAAGTAAATTGCAACGAGATGAGATTTGTGATTGGGTACTTGATAGATATTGATGGCGTCTCTCCGGTGCCAGAAATTGACACATGAACGAAAGACTTGATCCTCCACGGCAACGGCGCCAGAAATTCTTCCTGATTGCTTGTATCTGCGTCGGTATTTCCCCGAAGAGGAGAGGATGATGCAGCACAACAACGGTAAGTATTTCCCTCAGTTATGAAACCAAGGTTATCAATCCAGTAGGAGGATCCACCCACACTATGTAAACAACACCTGCACACAAATAACAAATACTTGCAACCCAACACATAAGAGGGGTTGTCAATCCCTCCTCGGTATTGAGATAGATTAAATTGTATGAGATTTGATAAATAGATCTAACAAAAACACAAAATGAAACAAATAAAGAAAAAGTGCAGTAAGGTATTTTTTAGTTTTTAATATGATAGGAAATAGACCCGGGGGGCCGTAGATTTCACTAGAGGCTTCTCTCGAGAAAATAGCACATGGTCAGTAAACAAATTACTGTTGGGCGATTGATAGAAGACCAAATAATTATGAAGATATCCAAGGCAGTGATCATGTATATAGGCATCACGTCCAAGATTAGTAGACCGACTCTTGCCTGCATCTACTACTATTACTCCACACATTGATCGCTATCGAGCATGCATCTAGTGTATTAAGTTCTTGAAGAAACAGAGTAATGCAATAAGAACGATGACATGATGTAGACAAGATCTATTCATGTAGGAATAGACCCCATCTTTTTATCCTTAATGGTAATGGTACATGCGTGTCATGTCTCCTTCTGCCAGTGAGATTGAGCACCGCAAGATTGAACCCATCACAAAGCACCTCTTCCCACGGCAAGAAACATCAATCTAGTTGGCTAAACCAAACCAAAGTTTCGGAGAAGAAATACGAGGCTGTAACAATCATGCATAAAAGAGTTTAGCAAAGACTCAAATCATATTCGTAGATAGATCTGATCATAAACTCACAATTCATCGGATCCCAACAAACACACCGCAAAAAGTCATTACATTAAATAGATCTCCAAGAACATCAAGGAGGACATTGTATTGAAGATCAAAAAGAGAGAACAAGCCATCTAGCTACTACCTACGGACCTGTAGGTCTATGGTAAACTACTCACACATCATCGGAGGGGCAAGGGTAATGATGAAGAACCCCTACGTGATCGTTGGCCCCTCCGGCAGAGTTCCGGAAAAGGCCTCTAGATTGGATCTCATGGTTCTGGAACTTGCAGTGGTGGGAGCTGTTTTCTCTCGACTTCCCTAGGGTTTTTGGGATTTTAGAGTATTTATAGAGCTGATAGGCGGCGGAGGGGGTGCCTGTGGGCTCCACTACCCACCAGGGCGCGCCTGGGGCCTCTGGCACGCCCTGGTGCCTAGTGGGCCCCACATGCCCCCTCTGGTGCACTTCTTGGGCCTCCTGGGTGTCTTCTAGGCAGAAAATGTCTCCAAAATTTTCGTGGTATTTGGACTCCATTTGGTATTGATATTCTGCGATGTAAAAAAAGCAAAAAACAGCAATTGGCACTTGGCACTATGTCAATAGGCTAGTCCCAAAAAATGATATAAAGTTGCTAGTAAATGAATATACAACATCCAAGATTGATAATATAAAAACATGGAACAATCAAAACTATAGATACGTTGGAGACATATCAGTGGGTAGTGGGGCCCACGGGCACCGCCTTGACCTACCTCCACCTCTATAAATACTCTAAAATCCCAAAAACCCTAGGGGAGTCGACGAAATACTTTTTCCACCGCCGCAAGTTCCAGAACCATGAGGTCTAATCTAGAGGCCTTTTCCGGCACTCTGCCGGAGGGGGCAACGATCACAGAGGGGTTCTTCATCATCCTTGCTGCCCCTCCGATGATGCGTGAGTAGTTTACCACAGACCTACAGGTCTGTAGTTAGTAGCTAGATGGCTTCTTCTCTCTTTTTAATCTTCAATACAATGTTCTCCTTGATGTTCTTGGAGATCTATTTGATGTAACTCTTTTTTGCGATGTGTTTGTTGGGATCCGATGAATGGCGAGTTTATGATCAGATCTATCTATGAATATTATTTGAGTTTTCTCTGAAATCTTTTATGCATGATTGTTATATCCTCGTATTTATTCTCCGATTTATTGGTTTGGTTTGGCTAACTAGATTGATTTATCTTGCCATGGGAAGGGGTGCTTTGTGATGGGTTCGATCTTGCGGTGGTCCATCTCAGTGATAGAAAGAGACATGACATGCATGTATCGTTGCCATTAAGGGTAACAAGATGGGATTTATTTCATACGTGAGTTTATCTTGTCTACATCATGTTATCTTGCTTAAAGCATCACTCTGTTTTTCCATGAACTCTATACACTAGATGCATGCTGGATAGCGGTCGATGTGTGGAGTAATAATAGTAGATGCAGAATCGTTTTGATCTACTAATCTTGGACATTATTCCTATATACACGAGCATTGCCTTGGATATCGTCATAATTATTTACTTTTCTATCAATTTCCCAACAGTAATTTGTTTACCCACCGTATGCTATTTTCTTGAGAGAAGCCTCTAGTGAAAACTATGGCCCCCGGGTCTATTTCCAATCATATATTAAAACCAAAAATACCTTGTTGCAATTTTATTTTATTTATTTTATTTTGTGTTTTTTTAGATCTATTTATCAAAACCAATACAATTTAATCTTTCTCTTGACCGTTGAGGGATTGACATCCCCTCTACGCGTTGGGTTGCAAGTATTTGTCGTTTGTTTGCAGGTGCTGTTTACATTGTGTTGCTTGGTTCTCCAACTAGATTGATAACATTGGTTTCATAACTGAGGGAAATACTTATCCCTACTGTACTGCATCATCCCCTCCTCTTCGGGGAAATCCCAACGCAGCTCACAAGTAGCAGGTAACCTGCAACATCAAAACCACCATCACTACTACTCCCTCTTTGTTAGATTGTGTAGATGATTGTGAGGTGGTGAAAGCTGATGAGAATGAGTTTGAAAAATTCTTGAACAAGCTCAAGGGTGAAACCAAGAAGCACTTTGTTGCTCTCTTGGAACAACTTGGTGAGGCTAATGATATCATTGAGTCTCATGAGGACACCATCTCCAAGTTGGAGGGGTATAGTCGTGATTATGCCGATGAGATTGCAGATCTTCCCATTGCTCTTGAGGAAGAGCGAGGACTTTGTTTGACTCTTGAGGAGTCACACAACGGTGTTGTTGCTAAATTGCAAAAAGATCTTGATCATGCTAATGTTCTTTCTTGTGTGCTTAGATCTGAGAAAGTTGCACTTGGGATTGGCCATGAGAAACTCAAAGAGGAGTTTGACATACTCGACAAGGCTCACAAGTCTTGAAGGGTGTTCACACTTCTCTCAAGGAGTCTCATGATCAACTCCAAGTGAAGCTAACCAAGTAAATAGCAACATGTCCTCCTTTTGTTCTAATAGACAATGCAAATACTACTAACCCTTGTTATGAACATGTGCACCTTGTGGAGGAGAATGCCAAGTTGAAAGATCAACTCGAGAAAGGCCTTGTGACATGCATACAAGGAGTGAAGAACCTCAATGACCTTTTGAGCAGTCAAAAGGAAGTTGTGGCTTAGGAAGGGCTTGGGTTTATACCCAAGTCAAAGAAGAAGAAGAAGACCAAGCAACCTATCCCAATCAAAGAAGTCGTCGTAAAAGCGAGAGAGGGTGATCATGAGAAGAAGAAGAACATGGGTATGGGTGGTAATGTCAAGAAGGGCAAGACCACCCTGTCTAACAAAGCCAGTGACTTTAATCCTTCATATGTTTTGTGTCATGCTAGTGATGGGTATGTTTATGCCAAATTTGTTGGTTCTGCTTATGAGTACATTGAATGGTCTAGTTGGGTTCCTAAGACCCTTGTTGCTAACCTCAAAGGACCCATTCAAAAATGGGTACCTAAATCCAAGCATTGATTTCTTGTAGGAGTTTGCTTCTGGTGGGGTGTCATGGTTACTCGATAGTGGAGCAACAAATCATATGACCGGGAGCATGGACTTGGTGGTGGACATACAAACTACTCCATCTATGCCCACTCATGTCCAATTCGGTGATGCTTCAACATCTAAGGTATTGGGACTTGGCAAGGTGGTCATCTCTCAAGATTTATCTATTGATAGGGTCATGCTTGTTGAGTCCCTTGCATACAACTTACTCTCCGTTCGTCAACTTGCACTTATGGGCTTTGCAACATTCTTCGATCTTGATACCGTGGCCCTTTTGTGGAGCAAGACTCCTAATGTAGCTTTTGTTGGGCATGTCGAGAATGGTCTCTATGTGGTTAACTTTTTGGAGTGACCCACTAAGACCGCGACTTGCCTAATGGCTAAAGTTGATGTGGAATGACTTTGGCATCGCCGACTAGCCCATGTCAATATGAGATCTTTGCAAAGTCTCCTCAAAGGGGATCACGTTCGTGGACTAAAAAAATGTGAGTTTTGCCAAGACCGTGCTTGCAGTGGTTGTATCGAAGGAAAGCTTCATGAAACGACTCACTGACCCAGGACTATCATTTACTCGAAGAGGCCTTTGGAGCTCCTCCACATGGATCTGTTTGGTCCTCCATAATTTGATAGTCTTGGGGGAAGAAAGTATTGCTTGGTGGTTGTGGATGACTACTCAAGATACACATGGGTATACTTCTTCAAGAGGAAGAGTGAGACTCAACAAACATCATCAACTTTGCAAATGAAGCTCAACGTCAATATGAAGCAAAGATCTTGATGATCCGAAGTGACAACGGCACCGAGTTCTAGAACTACACCTTGGATGAGTTTCTTAGTGATGAGGGGATCAAGCACCAATATGCCACACCCTATACCCCTCAACAAAATGGTGTAGCAGAGAGGAAGAATCAGACGTTGATGGATGCGACAAGGACCATGATGGCAGAATTCAAATCTCCGTACAACTTTTGGGCCGAAGCCATCAACACCGCATGTCATGCATCCAATCGGCTCTACCTCCGCAAATGATTGAGCAAGACTCCTTATGAGATTCTTACCGGTAACAAGCCCAACCTCAAGTACTTCCGGGTGTTCAGTTGTAAGTGTTTCATTCTCAAGAGGGCATATTTGTTGGTTATGCTACAAACTCTCATGCTTACCGTGTTCTCAACAAGTCCAATGGACTAATTGAGGAGACGTGTAATGTAGAGTTTGATGAAAATAATGGCTCCCAAGTGGAGTAAAGTGGTCGTTGTGATGTAGGTGATGTAATTCCTCCTCAAGCCATAAGAAGAATGGGGATTGATCAAATACTCCCCATTGAGGAACCCCTTGTGGCCGAAGGAGAAGGACAATGCTCTACTCAAGTGGAGCCATCACCAACACTAGACCCACACACTTTCGAAGAACAAGTGAAGGCCCTCAACCAAGTGAACAAGATCAAGGGCAAGATCAACCTCATGATGGCGGTGGTTCACCGAGTGATGCCCAAGATCAAGTTCATAACTCCGAGCAAGCTCAAGATCAAGAGGTTACCCAAGATCAAGAGCAAGCTCAAGACGATGCTCAAGATGATCAAGATGATGATCCTCAAGTCCCTATTGAGGGACTTTTGGAGCGCCATGCCACCAAGGTGGCTTCCAAGCTCAAGCATCAACAACATGTCTTGGAGAATGTGCGTGGTAGCTTGAAAAAGGGGGTAACTACTCGTAGACAATTGTCAAACTTTTGTGAGCATCACATGTTTGTTTCGTGTTTTGAACCCCAAAAGGTATATGAGGCGCTCGATGATGTGGATTGGCTTTAAGCCATGCATGATGAACTCAACAACTTTGAGCGCAACCAAGTTTGGGAATTAGTGCCAAGGCCAACGGAGGACTACAATGTCATTGGGTCCAAATGGATCTTCAAGAAGAAACAAGATGCGAATGGTGTGGTTGTTCGAAACAAAGCAAGATTGGTGGCACAAGGCTAGTCCCAAGTTGAGGGTATCGACTACGGTGAAACCTTTGCCCCCGTTGCTCATCTTGAATCTATTCGCGTGTTTCTTGCATATGCATCTCATCATGATTTCAAATTGCAAGAAATGGATGTGAAGAGTGCATTTCTTAATGGTCCTTTGAATAAGTTGGTATATGTCAAACAACCCCTGGGATTAGATGATCCCAAGCTCCCCAATCATGTATACAAAATCAACAAGGCACTCTATGGCCTTAAAGAAGCCCCACTTGCGTGGTATGAGCACCTTGCCGAGTTGTTGCAAGAACGTGGGTTTGGGAAAAATCGATCCCACTCTTTTTACTAAGAGGGTCAAAGGGGATTTGTTCATATGCCAACTGTATGTTGATTATACCATATTTGGTTCTCCTAACAAATCTTTCAATGATGAGTTTGCCGCACTAATGACCGAGAAGTTCGAGATGTCTATGATGGGAGAGTTGAAATTTTTCTTGGGTTCGAAGTCAAGCAAAGAATAGAAGGAACCTTCATTAACCAAGCCAAATATACCTAAGACATGCTCAAGAGATTCAAGCTAGATGATGTCAAGCCGGTCAAGTTTCCTATGCCTACCAAATGCAAACTTGACATTAATCCCAATGGTAAGGCGGTGGATCAAAAGGTATATCACTCCATGATTGGATCCTTGCTTTACCTTTGTGCATCTAGACCGGATATTATTTTGAGTGTGGGAATGTGTGCAAGGTTCCAAGCCGCACCTAAGGAAAGTCACTATGTGGCGGTGAAGCGAATCTTTCGATATTTGGCTCATACCCCAAACTTTGGCCTATGGTACCCCAAAGGAACAAGCTTTGATCTCATGGGTTATTCAGACTCGGATTGGGTGGGAGATGTTGTGGATAGGAAGTCAACTTCCGGAGGGTGTCAATTCCTTGGTCGCTCTTTGGCAAGTTAGTCTTCAAAGAAGCAAAATTGTGTGTCTCTCTCTGATTGCTTGTATCTGCGTTGGTATTTCCCCGAAGAGGAGGGGATGATGCAGCACAACAACGGTAAGTATTTCCCTCAGTTATGAAACCAAGGTTATCAATCTAGTAGGAGGATCCACCCACACTATGTAAACATCACCTGCACACAAAGAACAAATACTTGCAACCCAACGCGTAAGAGGGGTTGTCAATCCCTCCTCGGTATTGAGATAGATTAAATTGTATAAGATTTGATAAATAGATCTAACAAAAACACAAAATAAAATAAATAAAGAAAAACTGCAACAAGGTATTTTTGGGTTTTTAATATGATAAGAAATAGACCCCGGGGCCATAGATTTCACTAGAGGCTTCTCTCAAGAAAATAGCATACGGTGGGTAAACAAATTACTGTTGGGCACTTGACAGAAGAGCAAATAATTATGACGATATCCCAGGCAATGATCATGCATATAGGCATCACGACCAAGATTAGTAGACCGACTCCTGCCTGCATCTAATACTATTACTCCACACATCGACCGCTATCCAGCATGCATCTAGTGTATTAAGTTCATGAAGAAACGGAGTAATGCAATAAGAACAATGACATGATGTAGACAAGATCTATTCATGTAGGAATAGACCCCATATTTTTATCCTTAATGGCAACGATACATGCGTGTCATGTCTCCTTCTGTCACTGAGATTGAGCACCGCAAGATCGAACCCATCACAAAGCACCTCTTCCCATGGCAAGAAATATCAATCTAGTTGGCCAAACCAAACCAAAGTTTTGGAGAAGAAATACGAAGCCATAACCATCATGCATAAAAGAGTTCAGCAAAGACTCAAATAATATTCATAGATAGATCTGATCATAAAATCACAATTCATCGGATCCCAACAAACACACCGCAAAAAGTCATTACATCAAATAGATCTCCAAGAACATCGAGGAGAACATTGTATTGGAGATAAAAAAGAGAGAAGAAGCCATCTAGCTACTACCTACGGACCCGTAGGTCTTAGGAAAACTACTCACGCATCATCAGAGGGGCAAGGGTGATGATGAAGAACCCCTCCGTAATCGTTGACCCCTCTGGCAGAGTGCTGGAAAAGGCCTCTAGATTGGATCTCGTGGTTCTGGAACTTACGGCGGCAGCAACTGTTTTCTCTGGACTCCCCTAGGGTTTTTGGGATTTTAGAGTATTTATAGAGCCGATAGGCGGTGGAGGGGGTGCCTGTGGGCTCCACTACCCACTAGGGCGCGCCTGGGGCCTCTGGCACGCCCTGGTGCCTTGTGGCCCCCACATGCCCCCTCTGGTGCACTTCTTGGGCCTCCTGGGTGTCTTCTGGGCAGAAAAAGTTCTCCAAAAAGTTTCATGGCATTTGGACTCTGTTTGGTATTGATATTATGCAAAGTAAAAAACAAGCAAAAAACAACAACTGGCACTGGGCACTATGTCAATAGGTTAGTCCGAAAAAATGATATAAAGTTTCTAGTAAATGAATATAAAACATCCAAGATTGATAATATAACAACATGGAACAAAAAAAATTATAGATACGTTGGAGACGTATCAGCATCCCCAAGCTTAATTCTTGCTCGTCCTCGAGTAGGTAAATGATAAAAACAGAATTTTTGATGTGGAATGCTGCCTAACATGTTCATCACATATTCTTTTGTTTTGTAGCATGGACATTTGGACTTTTAGATGATTCAAAGCAATAGTCTATATTTGACATGAGGACATCAATACTCAAGCATATCAACAAGCAACCATGTCTTTCGAAATATCAACACTAAATAAAGCTATCCCTAGCCCATTATGCTCAATCATTGATCCATTCATGAAACACACTCAAATATTAACTATGCTCAATGCACAAGTATGATAATAGTATTCCCTAGTTGGTGCTTTATAAGAGAAGATGGAGACTCAATAAAAATAAAAATTGCATAAAAGTAAATAGATAGGCCCTTCGCAGAGGGAAGCAAAGATTTGTAGAGATGCGAGAGATCAAAGCTTAAATTGCGAGATAAATTTGTTTTGAGAGGCATGCTTTTGCTGTCAACGAAAACGACCAAGAATTCCCAATACTTTCCATGCTAGATAAATCATAGGCGGTTCCCAGACATAAATAAAGTTTATTCCTATTTCCACCATTCTTTCACAATCCATGGCTAGCTGTATCCATGGGTGACTTACATACCAACACTTTCCAAGGAATTTATTATTTGACAACATAAAATAATTTTTTTTTCATTTCAGGACTGGGCATCCCTATTACCTTGCCACACTCTCGTGCAATGACAAGTGAATAAACACTCATCTTGAGAATAAAATATCTAGCATGGAAAATATTGGCCACCCCCTGCCGCTTATGAGCGGTACGGGCACAGAAAAAGGAATTTTATTTTGAAAATTAGAGTTGGCACATACAAATTTACTTGGAACGACATGGAAATACCGCATATAGGTAGGTATGGCGGACTCATTTGGCACAACTTTGGGTTTAAGGAGTTGGATGCACAAGCAGTATTCCCGCTTAGTACAAATGGAGGCTAGCAAATGGATTGAGAAGCGACCAACCAAAAAACAAAAACGAGAATTAAACATAACTAACACCGAATAATGCATCACAAGTAGGATGTAACTTCATTGCATAACTATTGACTTTCATGCTTGCATAGGGAATCACAAACCTTAACACCAATATTCTTACTAAAGCATAATTACTCACCAACATGACTCACATATTACTATCTCCATATCTCAAAACTATTACAAGGAATCAAGTTTATAATATCCAATGACCTTCATGAAAGTTTTTATTATATCCCTCTTGAATATTGATGACCCACAAGTATAGGGGATCAATCATAGTCCTTTCGATAAGTAAGAGTGTCGAACCCAACGAGGAGCAGAAATAAATGACAAGTGGTTTTCAGCAAGGTATTTTCCGCAAGTACTAAAATAGTCGGTAACAGGTAGTTTGATAGCAAGATAATTTGTAACAGACAAGTAATGGTAATGGTAAATAAAGTGCAGCAAGGTAGCCCAATCCTTTTGTGGCAAAGGACAGGCCAAAACAGTCTCTTATGATAAGCAAATCGTTCTTGAGGGTACACGGGAATTTCACCATGTCACTTTCATCATGTTGGTTTGATTCGTGTTCACTACTTTGATAATTTGATATGTGGGTGGACCGGTGCTTAGGTGTTGTTCTTACTTGAACAAGCCTCTTACTTATGATTAACCCCCTTGCAAGCATCCGCAACTACGAGAAAAGTATTAAGATAAAATCTAACCATAGCATTAAACTTTTGGATCCAAATCGGTCCCTTACGAAGTAGCGCATAAACTAGGGTTTAAGCTTCTATCACTCTAGCAACCCATCATCTAATAACTACTCCACAATGCATTCCCTTAGGCCCAAATATGGTGAAGTGCCATGTAGTCGACGTTCACATAACACCAGTAAGGGAATCACACCATACATATCATCAAAACATCGAACACATATCAAATTCACATGATTACTTGCAACATGAATTCTCCCGTGACCTCAAGAACAAAAGTAACTACTCACAAATAATAATCATGCTCAAGATTAGAGGGGTATTAAATAGCATAATGGATATGAACATATAATCTTCCACCAAATAAACCATATAGTGATCAACTACAAGATGTAATCAACACTACTAGTCACCCACAGGTACCAATCTGAGGTTCCGATACAAAGATTGAACACAAGAGATGAACTAGGGTTTGAGAGGAGATGGTGCTATTGAATGTGATGCCCCGGCTCAATTGTGCACTAATCATACACGCAAATGCACACGATCAAGCCTAAGGACTCACTTGAAGGAATCACAACACAACTCTAAAACATAAATAAAGTCATACAAGCTTTATATTACAAGCCAGGGGCCTCGAGGGCTCGAATACATAAGCTTGCATACAAGCGTCAGTGGAAGCATCAGATATCTGAGTACAAATATGAAACAGAAACAGGTAAGCCTTTAGAAAGGCGGGGCAAAACAAAAGCTACGATCAAAAGGCGCAGGCCTCCTGCCTGGGACCCTCCGAACCTACTCCTGGTTGTCAGCCAACTCGTAGTAGTAGCCTTCCTCGGGGAAGTAGTAGCGATCATCGGCGGGAGCAGCTGCCTCCTGGGCTCCGTCATCTGGTTGCATCAAACGGATATGGGGATAAAAAGAAAGCAAAGCAACCGTGAGTACTCATCCGAAGTACTCAGCAAGCAAGGATCTACACTACATATGCAACATTATCAAAGGAAGGCTGTATATGTGGACTGGGCTGCAGAAATGCCAGAATAGAGAGAAGGCCTAGTCCTATCGAAGACTAGTATCTTCAACGGTCTTGCAGCATTAGAAGAGTGTAGATTAGTATAGTATAAAGTAGTAGTATCATTAAGTCTCAACCTCACCCAGAGATCCTTTCTCGACTCCCTGCGAGAAAGCAATCCCAGAGCCATAATATCCAAGTGTCGACCTCGGCCAGAGATCCTCTCTCGACTCCCTGCGAGAAAGCAATCCCAGAGTCATACTATCCATTTCTCATCACAAGTATCTAGTTCTAGTTGTATGTATCGGGATACAACTCTGAGCGTCCGTTACCGGGGATCCGGCTATGCATAGATTAGTTCTTCCCTGCAGGGGTGCACCAACTTACCCACCACGCTCGATTAACTCCGGCCGGACACACTTTCTGGGTCATGCCCGGCCTCGGCCAAACAACACACCGCAGCCCTACCTAGAGCTCAGCAGAGAGGTCCCCGCCGGTCTACATCCTAAGCGCTCAGGGGTCTTGGGCCATCGCCCTGTGCACTCCGGGTCGTTGCGCGCAGGGTGGATACCAGCGTCGCTTCGTATGGCCGACACGATCCGACCGTGCCGCAATGCTGAACTGGACGTCTGACAGAGCTTTCGGCTGATACCACGATGCAGAGTACCCATATTTATTCCCGCGTGATGGTTAGTGCTATCGGGCCAGAGGCCCACTCAGATCACATATCCAAATCGTTAGTGTAATGGTAGTGCGGTAACGAGCAGAGACTCACGATCGATGTGACCCCGTCGCCCCGTCTCGAGGACTTGCAGCAAGGGCTAAAAATGCCCGGCCACGCCTCGTATTCATCACTCGGGCACCCTCCAGGTCAACCCATCTTCACATCACTTGCGGGTACCCCTCAGGGTTGACCCGCCTTTCCAAGCAACAGTTGTAAAGTACAAGTATCCGTATGTCCATAACATCAGGGGAATCCGAGGTATCACCCTCGTTGGATTCCTACTCAATGTATCCGTCAAGGTGAACTTAGGAGGAATCACCCTCGATGGGTTCACACTTGAGGTGTTGCACGACAGCGTCGTTATCGGGAGGGGTGAAGGAGGAATCACCCTCGATGACCACGACCGAATAGCTACTCTACAGAGTTAACATTAGAAGAGCTAAACGAGGTATCACCCTCGGCACTCGATGGTAACGCTGCAGTGTCGTACAGATAAAGGGGATGTGATGTGCGGTGCTGGGGCCTGGTCGCTGAGTCTTCCGATAATCCAGTGGGGCAACTGGGTCAAAGTGGGGTCTCTGGGGTCTCTGCCCAGCCTATACTAAGCAGTTTAGGATAAGCAGGTAATTATCAAAAGCAGGTTACAAAATCAGGTCATGCATCAGAATAGGATAAATAGTAGCTGCAGCAATTCTAATGCAAGCATAAGAGAGAAAGAATAGGCGATATAGGCATGCTCAAGGGGGGGTGCTTGCCTGGAAGCTTTGCTGAAAAGGAAGAAGAGTCATCGATGACGTAGTCGATCAAAGGGACATCAACAGCGATCTCGGGGTCTACCGGAGAAAAGATGGGGAAGAAACAATAAATACAGAGCAAACAAGTGCAATAGTATGCATGACAAGACAATAAGCAGCGCTAGGGGTGTTCTAACGCAGTGCTACTCGATACCGGGAAGGGGGGAAACATCCGGGAAAGTTTTCCCGAAGTTTGGCATTTTCTGACAGATGAAACGGAGGGAGACGGTTGCATGTTCGCTATGCTAGGGACGGGTGGCGGACGAACGGACCACGTATTCAGATTCGTCTCGTCGTTCTGAGCAACTTTCATATATAAAGTTTTTCCAACCGAGTTACGGTTTAATTTCTATGATTTTTCAAAGTCTTAAAACATTTTCTGGAATTAATTTAATTATTAAATACGAATTATCCAGAATAGTGATTGGTGATGTCAGCATGATGAAATGATGGCATCAGCAGTCAACAGACCTGTTGACTGGTCAACCTGACAGGTGGGACCCACCTGTCATAGGCTAGACTAATTTAACAGAAGATTAAATTAACTAATTAACCTAATTATCTAGTGGGACGCACTACCAGTGTCTCACTAGTTAATTAATTAACTAACAATTTAATTAACTTTTTAATTAACAT
Organism: Thinopyrum elongatum; assembly: GCA_011799875.1. Taxonomy (NCBI): domain Eukaryota; kingdom Viridiplantae; phylum Streptophyta; class Magnoliopsida; order Poales; family Poaceae; genus Thinopyrum; species Thinopyrum elongatum. Next base: position 161,826,515 of record CM022299.1, read on the forward strand.
TTTTATTTATTTTTAAAATGTTTTAAACGGCGGGGCCCGCATGTCATTCTCTCTGGTTAACTAACAGTTTTATCTTAAAACCAACCCAAGTTAATTAGCGGCCTGGGGCCCGCAGTCAGTGACTGTTAGCGGTAGGTTAATTAGCGTTAACCACGGCCACGTCAGCGGCGTCGGCGGCTAGACGCCGGCGGTCACAGAGCACAGCGGAGGCTCACCGGAGTTGCATTCCGGTGGCCATTTGGCCATCTGCGAGCAGCTACGGGTCGAGCACGTCGGTGCGCATCCAACGGTGCTACCGGCCCAAGCAGTGGAGGCCGGGAAGGTGGCCGGCGATGAGTGGTGGTGGAGGCAGGGGCTCGGGTTCGCCGGAGCAGGAGCTATGGGTGACTAGAGGGGGGATGGACGGGCACAAATGGCGCAGGGGCTCACCGCAGGGCCGTAGGGGTTAGGTAGCGGGCTCGGGGAGGTCCAGTGACGGCGGAGATGAATGGTGGCCGAGTCAGATCCGGCGGAGGGGGAGACGGTGCGGGGATGGCGTTCGAGGCAGCTCCGGTCTATGGCGATGGTTAGCTTGATGAGGACGAGGGCGAGGAGGCCGTCGGGCAGCACAGGACGGCGGTAGGTGGCTAGGGGCCGCGTCAATGGCGCGGCGCAGCCATGGGCATGCTCGAGCAGAGAGAGGGGACGAGGCAGGGAGAGGGAGAGAGTGGCGAGGGAGAGGCCAGGGGGGTGCCAGGGCTTGCCCTTATCCACCGCGGGCGGTGCGAGGGCGAGCTGTCGAGCGAGGAGAAGGGACATAATAAAGTCATACAAGCTTATATTACAAGCCAGGGGCCTTGAGGGCTCGAATACATAAGCTTGCATACAAGCGTCACCAAAGCATCAGATATCTGAGTACAATATGAAACAGAAACAGGTAAGCCTTTAGAAAGGCGGGGCAAAACAAAGCTATGATCGAAAGGCGCAGGCCCCTGCCTGGGACCCTCCGAACCTACTCCTGGTCTTCAGCCAACTCGTAGTATAGCCTTCCTGGGGAAGTAGTAGCGTCATCGGTGGGAGCAGCTATCTCCTGGGCTCCGTCATCTGGTTGCATCAAAGGAATGGGGGAAAAAGAAAGCAAAACAACCGTGGTACTCATCCGAAGTACTCAGCAAGCAAGGATCTACACTACATATGCAACATTATCAAAGGAAGGCTATATATGTGGACTGGGCTGCAGAAATGCCAGAATGGAGAGAGCCTAGTCCTATCAAGACTAGCATCTTCAACGTCTTGCAGCATTAGAAGAGTGTGATTAGTATATATAAAGTAGTAGTATCATTAAGTCTCAACCTCACCCAGAGATCCTTTCTCGACTCCCTGCGGAAAAGCAATCCCACAGCCATATATCCAAGTTCGACCTCGGCCAGAGATTCTCTGTCGACTCCTGCGAGAAAGCATCCCAGAGCCATGACTATCCATTTATCATCAAAGTATCTAGTTCTAGTTGTATGATCGAGATACAACTCGAGCGTCCGTTACCGGGATCCGCTATCATAGATTAGTTCTTCCCTGCAGGGGTGCACCAACTAACCCACCACGCTCGATTAACTCCGGCCGGACACACTTTTTGGGTCATGCCCGGCCTCGGCCAAGCAGCGACAGCGCGCGCACGGTGAATAGAGGAGGTAGGGGACGAGCGAGGGGAGTGGGCTGGGCCGTCCTGTAGACTTAGTCCCAAGCACAGTGGGCCTATTTCTTTTTCTTTTTTGTTTTCTCTTTTCTTTTCTGGTTTGCAAAATGTGTGGTCACAATTATAGTGTTTGTAAAATATGTGAACTAGCCACATTAATATAGTGCAATATTAACCACTACCATAAAAAGGTTTTGAGTCCATATGTTTTCAAATGAATTTTATTTAATTATAAATGGATTAAACACTTCTGTTTTATTGCTGTTTCTTGCTGTTAGAGTTATTTAACTAATTTAGTAAATGTTGATTACAATTTTAGAATTGTCTCTAGATTATTTACAATATTATGAACATTTTAGTTTTCAAATTTGAACCACTTTTATTTTCACTTTAAGTTTGAATTTCCATTTGAATTGGAATTTGAAGTGAGATATGATGCAATGATGATCAAGCATAGTTAATCATGGTGACTTGGCATGATCAGAGGGTGATCACTGTGGTGTGAGGCTGGGGATGTTACAAATCTCCTCCACTACAAGAAATCTCGTCCCGAGATTTAAGTGGGGAAGAAAAGGGTAACTTCGGAAGAACTGACCCTTATAGGGTTAATTATCTGGTGAACAACTCGGGGAATGTGGCAGAAGTATCTCTCGAGTTGAAACTTCAGAAAACATCAAGAGCAAAGTATGAAGGTACAATAGGAAGTTTCAAGTGAATGGACAAACGATCGATACCTGATCAGAGTGTGAGAAGGGGGTTCAGAGCATCAGGAATAGATTATCTCTCAGAGGGTGGTTCGTGATAACACACAAAGTCAAGTGCAAATAATATTTCAGGCTCAAGGATGTACAGGAGAGTCAGGTTCCGATCCTGTGGAACTGTGGTGAGGGTCGATCAAAATTAGAAAGGGTGGTGACATCTTGCGCGGTCACGACAACAAGACGTGTCAGAGGACAGTCTGTCAGTTAAGCCGGCAACATGTCGGTACCATGGGCGGGGAACAAGGAGAACCATTTTCCTGAAGTAATACGCACGACAGAGGGAAGTGCAAAAGGTACTTCATACAGTCATACATGACATACAGATCCATACATAGATTAGGTTACAAGCCATCGGTACAAGTTTGGGAAGCAAAAGCTAGACGGCTATGTGGCGCGCAGGCACGCGGTAGGGAACACACAACAGGACATAGCGAAGGCTACATCAACATCGGGGAAGGCCACTGAAACGGGGTAACTGCAAGTGCGGACGATGAATGGCTGTCGTAGGAAATTCCTGCGCTCCATGTGCACTCTGATGCAGAACCCGGTCTCGAGCTGGAAGAAGAGGTCCACGTGGAGGTGCGTGACCTCCAACAGCAGGCCAATCAATACCAGTATACATCTGAGTCCTGCGTGGATAAAGGATGTACTCCGGATGTATCCCTGCATGAACAGCTGGTAGCAACTATGTCATAGCATCGTAGAGACGTGCTCGAGTGGCAAACAACTCAACGGCAAGAGCCCGAACAGTGCGATCCAGAGCCTGAGTGCACTGAATCAGCACCTGCGGGTCGTAACGACGTCGCTCGTATGGGGCACAAATAGCTGTGTAGTACCCAGTAGCATCTCCAGCAGGGGCATACGGAATGTATCGAAACTCAGAGGCATCCAAGCTAATGATGTGCTCTCCTCGAAGACGTGCGACAGCAGAGTAGGCGGCATCATGGACTGCCATCTCAATTGTCATGCCGATACCATGGAAAAGGTACAACTCAGTGTCTGAGTCATCCTGCTGATCATAGATACTAACATCAGCATGGTACTGCTCCTGGTTGAACTCGCGGTAATCCTCGTAGACTATGTACTCGGGGTACCAGCGGTAGCCCAGTCTGGTCAAGAGGGCGATTAGGACAGCTGGAAAACCAGGGGCATCACGAGCCCAAGTGCGAAGCACAAGCTACGTCGCAGGGCGTGGTGGAAACAAACGATCCATCTGAAACAGAGGAAATTCAGGATTGTCAAATGACAAAGAGAAGTGTAATTCAACTCAGAGAGAAAGGTTAAACAAACCAATGGAAAGGAAAATGATTATCAGACTAATTAGATCAATGGTAAGGAATTAAGCACAGATATCCAGCTCTCCGGGTAGACGAGATTTACGAGACCCTAAGTGTCGGTGTTAGTAAAATTTTAACCCGAAAGGAAGAGAGATCAGAGTCCCAGAGTATAGACAAGAAATAAAAGATCCTAATACCACCCAATTGGCGACGTGGACCCGTAAGCCACACATCCATGTTAGTAAAATAGTTTTTCGGATACTAGACTCAACTTCGGCCAAGGAGTTGGAAACGGGGAGCCTACAGGTAGTCGGCTCTGATACCAACCTGTGACGCCCTGGCTCAATTGTGCACTAATCATACAAGCAAATGCACACGATCAAGCCTAAGGACTCACTTGAAGGAATCACAACACAACTCCAAAACATAAATAAAGTCATACAAGCTTTATATTACAAGCCAGGGGCCTTGAGGGCTCGAATACATAAGCTCGCATACAAGCGTCACCAGAAGCATCAGATATCTGAGTACAGATATGAAACAGAAACAGGTAAGCCTTTAGAAAGGCGGGGCAAAACAAAAGCTATGATCGAAAGGCGCAGGCCTCCTGCCTGGGACCCTCCGAACCTACTCCTGGTCGTCAGCCAACTCGTAGTAGTAGCCTTCCTTGGGGAAGTAGTAGCGGTCATCGGTGGGAGCAGCTATCTCCTGGGCTCCGTCATCTGGTTGCATCAAATGGAAATGGGGAGAAAAAGAAAGCAAAACAACCGTGAGTACTCATCCGAAGTACTCAGCAAGCAAGGATCTACACTACATATGCAACATTATCAAAGGAAGGCTATATATGTGGACTGGGCTGCAGAAATGCCAGAATGGAGAGAAGGCCTAGTCCTATCAAAGACTAGCATCTTCAACGATCTTGCAGCATTAGAAGAGTGTAGATTAGTACAGTATAAAGTAGTAGTATCATTAAGTCTCAACCTCACCCAGAGATCCTTTCTCGACTCCCTGCGAGAAAGCAATCCCACAGCCATAATATCCAAGTATCGACCTCGGCCAGAGATTCTCTGTCGACTCCCTGCGAGAAAGCAATCCCAGAGCCATGCTATCCATTTATCATCAGAAGTATCTAGTTCTAGTTGTATGGATCGAGATACAACTCCGAGCGTCCGTTACCGAGGATCCGACTATACATAGATTAGTTCTTCCCTGCAGGGGTGCACCAACTAACCCACCACGCTCGATTAACTCCGGCCGGACACACTTTTTGGGTCATGCCCGGCCTCGGCCAAACAACACACCGCAGCCCTACCTAGAGCTCAGCAGAGAGGTCCCCGCCGGTCTACATCCTAAGCGCTCAGGGGTCTTGGGCCATCGCCCTGTGCACTTCGGGTCGTTGCGCGCAGGGTGGATACCAGCGTCGCTTCGGATGGCCGACACGATCCGACCGTGCCGCAATGCTGAACTGGACGTTTGACAGAGCTTTCGGCTGATACCACGATGCAGAGTACCCATATTTATTCCCGCGTGATGGTTAGTGCTATCGGGCCAGAGGCCCACTCAGATCACATATCCAAATCGTTAGTGTAATGGTAGTGCGGTAACAAGCAGAGACTCATGATCGATGTGACCCCGTCGTCCCGTCTCGAGGACTTGCAGCAAGGGCTAAGAATGCCCAACCATGCCTCGTATTCATCACTTGGGCACCCTCCAGGTCAACCCATCTTCACATCACTCGCGGGCACCCGTCAGGGTTGACCCGCCTTTCCAAGAAACATTTGTAAAGTCCAAGTATCTGTGTGTCCATAACATCAGGGGAATCCGAGGTATCACCCTCGTTGGATTCCTACTCGATGTATCCGTCAAGGTGAACTTAGGAGGAATCACCCTCGATGGTTTCACACTTGAGGTGTTGCACGACAGCGTCGTTATCGGGAGGGGTGAAGGAGGAATCACCCTCGATGACCACGACCGAATAGCTACTCTACAGAGTTAACATCAGAAGAGCTAAACGAGGTATCACCCTCGGCACTCGATGGTAACGCTGCAGTGTTGTACAGATAAAGGGGATGTGATGTGCGATGTTGGCGCCTGGTCGTCGAGTCTTTTGATAATACAGCGGGGAAACTGGGTCAAAGTGGGGTCTCTGGGGTCTCTGCCCAGCCTATACTAAGCAGTTTAGGATAAGCAGGTAATTATCAAAAGCAGGTTACAAAATCAGGTCATGCATCAGAATAGGATAAACAGTAGCTGCAACAATTCTAATGCAAGCATAAGAGAGAAAGAATAAGCGATATAGGCATGCTCAAGGGGGGGTGCTTGCCTAGAAGCTTTGCTGAAAAGGAAGAAGAGTCGTCGATGACGTAGTTGATCAAAGGGACATCAACAGCGATCTCGGGGTCTACCAGAGAGAAGAGGGGGAAGGAACAATAAATACAGAGCAAACAAGTGCAATACTATGCATAACAAGACAATAAGCAGCGCTAGGGGTGTTCTAACGCAGTGCTACTCGATACCGGGAAGGGGGGAAACATCCGGGAAAGTTTTCCCGAAGTTTGGTATTTTCTGACAGATGAAACGGAGGGGGACGGTTGCATGTTCGCAATGCTAGGGACGGGTGGCGGACGAACGGACCGCGTATTCATATTCGTCTTGTCGTTCTGAGCAACTTTCATATATAAAGTTTTTCCAACCGAGTTACGGTTTAATTTCTATGATTTTTCAAAGTCTTAAAACATTTTCTGGAATTAATTTAATTATTAAATATGAATTATCCAGAATAGTGATTGGTGACGTCTGCATGACGAAATGATGGCGTCAGCAGTCAACAGACCTGTTGACTGGTCAACCTGACAGGTGGGACCCACCTGTCATAGGCTAGACTAATTTAACACAAGATTAAATTAACTAATTAACCTAATTATCTAGTGGGACCCACTGTTAGTGTCTCACTAGTTAATTAATTAATTAACTTTTTAATTTATTTTTAAAATGTTTTAAACGGCGGGGCCCGCATGTCATTCTCTCTGGTTAACTAACAGTTTTATCTTAAAACCAACCCAAGTTAATTAGCGGCCTGGGGCCCGCAGTCAGTGACTGTTAGCGGTGGGTTAATTAGCGTTAACCACGGCCACGTCAGCGGCGTCGGAGGCTAGACACCGGCGGTCACAGAGCTCGGCGGAGGCTCGCCGGAGTTGCATTCCGACGGCCATTTGGCCATCTGCGAGCAGCGACGGTCGAGCACGTCAGCGCACATCCAACGGTGGAACCGGCCCAAGCAGTGGAGGCCAGGAAGGTGGCCGGCGATGAGTGGTGGCGGAGGCAGGGGCTCGGGTTTGCCGGAGCAGGAGCTACGGGTGACTAGAGGGGGGATGGACGGGCGCAAACGGCACAGGGGCTCACCGCGGGGCCATAGGGGTTAGGCAGCGGGCTCGGGGAGGTCCAGTGACGGCGAAGACGAACGGTGGCTGAGTCGGATCCGGCGGAGGGGGAGACGGTGCGGGGACAGCGTTCGAGGCAGCTCCGGTCGATGGCGATGGTCAGGTTGATGAGGACGAGGGCGAGGAGGCCGTCGGGCAACACGGGACGGCGGTAGGTGGCTAGGGGCCGCGTCAATGGCGCAGTGCAGCCATGGGCGTGCTCGGGCAGAGAGAGGGGACGAGGTAGGGAGAGGGAGAGAGTGGCGAGGGAGAGGCCAGGGGGGCGCCAGGGCTTGCCCTTATCCACCGCGGGCGGCGCGAGGGCGAGCTGTCGAGCAAGGAGAAGGGGGGCGGGGCGCGGCGTGCGGGCGCGGCGACAGCGCGCGCGCGGTGAACAGAGGAGGTAGGGGACGAGCGAGGGGAGTGGGCTGGGCCGTCGTGTAGACTTAGGCCCAGGCACAGTGGGCCTTTTTCTTTTTCTTTCTTTCTTTTCTGTTTTCTCTTTTCTTTACTGGCTTGCAAAATGTGTGGTCACAATTATAGTTTTGTAAAATATGTGAACTAGCCACATTAATATAGTGCAATATTAACCACTGCCATAAAAATGTTTTGAGTCTATATGTTTTCAAATGAATTTTATTTAATTATTAATGGATTAAACACTCCTATTTTGTTGCTGTTTCTTGCTGTTAGAGTTATTTAACTAATTTAGTAAATGTTGATTACAATTTTAGAATTGTCTCTGGATTATTTACAATATTATGAACATTTTAATTTTCAAATTTGAACCACTTTTATTTTCACTTTAAGTTTGAATATCCATTTGAATTGGAATTTGAAATGAGATATGGTGCAATGATGATCAAGCATAGTTAATCATGGTGACTTGGCATGATCAAAGGATGATCACTGTGGTGTGAGGCTGGGGATGTTACATTGAAGATGTTAATGGAGATTGCCCTCCCCAAGATGAGAGGTTGTTGGTGATGACGATGGCTTCGATTTCCCCCTCCGGGAGGGAAGTTCCCCCGGCGGAATCGCTCCGCCGGAGGGCAAAAGTGCTCCTGCCCAAGTTCCGCCTCGAGACGGCGGCGCTCCATCCCGAAAGTCCTCTCCTCATTTTTTCTAGGTCAAAATGACCTATATACCAGAAGATGGGCACCGGAGGTGGGCCGTGCTGAGCACAACCCAGCAAGGTGCGCCTGGGGGGCCTGGCGCACCCAGGTGGGTTGTGCCCACCTGGTGGGCCCCCTCAGATAGTTATTTGCTCCAGTATTTATTATTTATTCCAAAATAATTCTCCATAAAGTTTCAGCTCATTTGGAGTTGTGCAGAATAGGTATCTCTGACATGCTTTTTCAGGTCCAGAATTCCAGCTGCCGGTATTCTCCCTCTTTGTGTAAACCTTGCATATTATGAGAGAAAAGGCATTAGAATTACTCCATAAAGAATTATTATACATAAAAACATTATAAATAACAGTAGGGAAACATGATGCAAAATGGACGTATCAAATATCTATCACTTTGGGACTAATTTCATATATTACCATTGCTACTAACAAAGCTCTCAAATAAATTTAAGTGAAGCATGAGAGCACATATTTCTTCAAAACAATTTTCATCTCTCAAAATAATATAAGTGAAGCATTGAGAGGATATTTCTTTAAAATTTACTAACTCTCAAAATAATCTAAGTGAGAGTATTTCTTCAAAAACTAGACCACCACCATGCTAAAAAAGATATAAGTGAAGTACTAGAGCAATTCCATAGCTCAAAAAATTTAAGTGAAGCACATAGAGCAATTCTAACAAATCATAGCATAATTATGGCTCTCTCAAATAGGTGTGTCCAGCAAGGATGATTGTGACAAACTAAAAAGCAAAGACTCATATAATGCAAGACACTCCAAGCAAAACTCATGATATGTGACGAATAAAAATATAGCTCCAAGTAAAATTACCGATGGTCGTTAGAAGAAAGAGGGGATGCCTGATGACCCACAAGTATAGGGGATCGCAACAGTTTTCGAGGGTAGAGTGTTCAGCCCAAATTTATTGATTCGACACAAGGGGAGTAAAAGAATATTCACGAGTATTAGTAGTTGAGTTGTCAATTCAACCACAACAGAAAGACTTAATATCTGCAGCAAAGTATTTAGTAGCAAAGTAGTATGGAAGTAACGGTAACGGTGGCAAAAGTAATAGTAGCAGTTTTGTAGTGATTGTAACAGTGGCAATGGCAAAGTAACTGAGCAAAGATCAATATGCGAAAAGCTCGTAGGCATTGGATCGACAATGATAATTGTGTTGGATAATATTCATCATGTAGCAGTTATAACCTAGGGTGACACAAAACTAGCTCCAATTCATCAATATAATGTAGGCATGTATTCCATATATAGTCATACGTGCTTATGGAAAAGAACTTGCATGACATCTTTTGTCCTACCCTCCCGTGGCAGCGGGTCCTAATGGAAACTAGGGGATATTAAGGCCTCCTTTTAATAGAGAACCGGACCAAAGCATTAGCACTTAGTGAATACATGAAGTCCTCAAACTACGGTAATCGCCGGAAAGAATCCCAATTATTGTCACCTTGGGGTATGCGGATCATAACACATAATAGGTGTCTACAACTTGCAAGATAGGATCAAGAACACACATATATTCATGAAAACGTAATAGGTTCAGATCTGAAATCATGGCACTCTGGCCCTAGTGACAAGCATTAAGCATAGCAAAGTCATAGCAACATCAATCTCAGAACATAGTAGATACTAGGGACCAAACCCTAACAAAACTAACTCGATTACATGATAAATCTCATCCAACCCATCGCTGACCAGCAAGCGTACGAAGGAATTACTCACTCCCGACGGTGAGCATCATAAAATTGGTGATGGAGGAAGGTTGGTGATGATGATGGCGATGAATCCCCCTCTCTGGAGCCCTGAACGGACTCTAGATCAGCCCTCCCAACGAAGAACACGAGGCGGCGGCGGCTCCGTGTCATAAGACATGATGAATCCTTCTCTCCAAATTTTTTCTCCCCGAATAGGGTTATATAGAGTTGGAGTTAGGGTCGGAGGAGGTCCAGAGGGCCCACAAGCCCTCTAGGCGTGCCCCAGGGGGGGCGCCCCCAGGCTTGTGGCCTCTAGGTGGACCCCCTCTGATTAATTCTTGCGCCAATATTTTTAATATATTCCACAAATATTCTTCATAAATTTTCAGGTCAATCCGAGAACTTTGATTTCTGCACAAAAATAACACCATGGCAATTCTGCTGAAAATAGCGTCAGTCCGGGTTAGTTCCATTCAAATCATGCAAATTAGAGTCCAAAACAAGGGCAAAAGAGTTTGGAAAAGTAGATACGATGGAGACGTATCAACTCGCCCAAGCTTAACCCATTGCTTGTCCTCAAGCAATTCAGTTGACAAACTGAAAGTGACAAAGAAAAACTTTTACAAACTCTATTTGATCTTGTTGTTGCAAATATGTATAGCCAATATTCATGTTTTCAGCAAAGATTATGAACTAACCATATTCACAATAATATTTAGGTCTCACATTTAGTCATATCAATGGCATAATCAACTAGCGAGCAATAATAATGAATCTCAGATGACAACACTTTTTTTCAAAACAATCATGATACAATATGATGTGATGGTATCTCTCTAGCTCTTTCTGAGACCGCAAAACATGAATGCAGAGCACCTCTGAAGACCAAGGACTGACTGGACATTCTAATGCATGGCAAAAGAGATCCAGTCACCGTCATACTCAACATCAATTAATAACAAAGCATACAAATGATGGTAGTGCTCTCTAACTGGTGCTTTTTATAAGAGGATGACGACTCAACAATAAAAGTAAATAGATAGGCCCTTCGCAGAGGGAAGCAGGAATTTGCAGAGGTGCCAGAGCTCAAAGCTTTTAAAACAGAGATAAATATAATTTTGAGCGGTATGCTTTCATTGTCAACATAACAAGCAAGAGATCTCACTATCTTCCATGCTAGATACATTATAGGTGGTTCCCAAACAGAATGGTAAAGTTTTACTCCCCCTCCATCAAAAATCACACTCCACGGCTAGCCGAATTCACGGGTGCCGTCCATACCAACAACAGTCCTGGGGGAGTTTTGTTTCATTATTATATTTTGATTTGATTTTGAGCATGGAACTGGGCATCCCAAATACTAGCCACTTTCTCGTGAATGACAAGTGCATAAACACTCATCGTGGGAATAACCCACCTAGCATGGAAGATACTGACAGCCCCGAGTCACTACATGAGCGATCCGGGCATACAAAACAGATTATTATTTGAAGGTTTAGAGTTTGGCACATGCAAATTTACTTGGAATGGCAGGTAAATACAACATATAGGTAGGTATGGTGGACTCATATGGAACAACTTTGGGTTTAAGGAAGTGGATGCACAAGCAGTATTCCCGCTTAGTACAAGTGAAGGCTAGCAAAAGATTGAGGAGCAACCAACTAGAGAGCGACAACGGTCATAAACATGCATTGAGATTAATCAACATTGAGTGCAAGTATGAGTAGGATATAAATCACCATGAACATAAATATCGTGGAGGCTATGTTGTTTTCGATTCAACTTCATGCGTGAGCATGTGCCAAGTCAAGCCACTTAAATCATTCAAAGGAGGATACCATCCTATCATACTACATCACAACCATTTTAAAATGCATGTTGGCACACAAGACAAACCATTATACACTCCTAGCTAATTAAGCATGGCATGAGTAACTATAATCTCTAATTGTCATTGAAAACATGTTTCATTCATAATGGGCTGAATCAGAAACGATGAGCTAATCATATTTACAAAAACAAAATAGGTCGAGTTCGTACCAGCTTTTCTCCATCTCAATCATTTCATCAAATATCGTCATTATTGCCTTTCACTTGCATGACCGAACGGTGTGAATAATAATAAGAGTGCACGTGCATTGGACTAAGCTGGAATCTGCAAACATTTATTCAAAGGGGAAGACAAGGTAATATGGGCTCATTGTTAGATCAACAATAATGCATATGAGAGCCACTCAACATTTTCATCATGGTCTTCTCCTAACGACCCAAAGAAAAAGAAAAGAATTTCAAAGAAACGCACTGAAATATTTTTGGAGTTTTTTGTTTTTCTGGAGAAAGTAAAATGAAAACAAGAAAAACTATTTACACGGGAAAGCTCCCAACAAGCAAAAGAAGAACGAGAAATCTTTTTGGGTTTTCTTTTAATACTACTACTAAATAAACTAGAAAGAAAAACTAAAAAGAAGAGAGAATTAATTCTTTTGATTTTCTCAAAGTTTTTCAAACACACAAGAAGAAAGTAGGAAAAATAAACTAACATGGATAATACAGTGAAAAAGTATGAACACCGACAACTAGAATGAGTGTGTGAACATGAATGTAATGTCGGTGAGAAATATGTACTCCCCCAAGCTTAGGCTTTTGGCCTAAGTTGGCCTAGGGCCACAGCTGGAAATAACCCTCCTCTCGGTACTGCGGAGGGTCCTGGGGGTTCCACTGGTTGACGAGCTCCTGCGGCTCCCACTGATAAATAGGCTCCTGATATTGGTCATGAACTGGTGCTGGCTCAAGTGCTGGGGGTTGTGAAAGACCCCAAAATTTGTAGATGTCCTCGGGCATAATAGTGTACCTGCCTGAACGAATATCGAACAAAGAAGGTGCAGGCAATGTAATAATCCCACAAGTACATTGACTAAATACTAGGTTGTAGAGGAGTCTCTTGTCATCATCTTTCTTAATAAAACCATGTGCTACCATACTGGAGTAGTTTAAATATTTAGTGGGTAACAACATCTCCTCCTCCTCATCAAGCCTAATGGGTATCTCAAAATGGTTAGCAAGGCGGGAGGCATAGACACCTGCAAAAATAGTACCCCTCGAATGGTTGGTGTTTAATCGCCGAGCAACAATAGCGCCCAAACTAAAAGTTCTATCATAATATAAAGCATGGCACAAAATGGCAAGGTCAGGGGCATTGAGGCCTCCACTCTCCCATCGACCAATCAAACATCTCCCGACAAATAATGAATAATAGCGTAAAATGGGAAAATGTAAACTAGCCACTCTCACCTCTGACACTCCTCTCTCTTCCCCCACAGTAGTTTCAGCAATGAAATCCTCCACATCCCTAGGATGTGGCTCACTGATGCTGCCCTCATAAGGTATTTTGCAAACATTGCAAAAATTATAAAGTGTCATTTGCTTAGGCACATCATACAAGTGAAATTCTACCATGGGAGGATCCTTCCTAGAATGAAAGTGAAAATTTTGCACGAAGGTATTAGTGAGTAGGAGGTATTGATTACACTTATCTTGGAGGAAGGCGGTGATGCCGGCATTCTCTGCCAAATAATAGAAATCATCATAAATTCCTGCCTCCCCCAAGAACGTATCACTTGGCCACTCACACGGACGAACCTCCACTGCACAAGGAAGGTTGTACTTGGGCTTCTTCTTCTCCTCATTCTCATTTTCTCCTGAACTCCGGCTTGAAGAGCCCCTTAACCACCTCTTCATAGTTTCTTTTTCCTCTGAAAATTTCTGAAATTTTAGTGACTCAAAATAAAAGTGAACAAAACTCAACAAAACTAATATCAACTACTCCCACAAGTGTCTAGAGGCTATATCATGCAACAAAACTACTTTGGACCATATGAATTTGACATGCAAGCTCAAGAACAAGGTCACCACAGTAGCAAAATTTTGCAATATATAAGGCACTAGAACAAAAACTAATTGGACCATTGGAGGAGTCACATACCGAAGAACAATCCCCCGAAACAGTTTCAAAAATGGAGTTCCGAGCAAGGAGATCGAAAATGGCAGCAAAATGAGCAAGAACACGAGTTTGAGCAATGGTGGGATTTTTTCTGGAGGAAGACGAAGTGGATGGGTGTTGGAATAAGTGAGGGGGACCCACAAGCCTGCTAGGTGCGCCCTGGGGGGGGTGGGCGTGCCCTGTGGGCTTGTGGCCCACTGGTGCACCCCCTGAGGTGTGTTTGGAGCCAAAAATTCTTAAATATTACAGAAAAAATCATACTAAATTTTCAGGGCATTTGGAGAACTTTTATTTTCTGGACATTTTTTATTGCACGGATAATTCAGAAAATAGAATAATAATAATATTTTGCTTTATTTATTCTAACTAATAGAAAGTAAAGAGTGGGTACAGGAAGTTGTATTTACCGAATTCATCGATCTCATGCCCGTCAAAAGGAATCCATTAATAAGGTTGATCAAGTCTTATTAACAAACTTCTTCCACATGACATGAAACCGGAGAATCTTCGTATGACACTAGGTTACCTCAATGGGGATATGCATGTCCCCAAAAATAAGAATATCATATTTCTTTTTGACAGTAGGAAGAGGGAACTCAAAACCTCCAATAGTAATTGTTGAAAATTTTCCAATAGAATTGATACTATTCAGTCGAGGTTGTTTCTTCGAAAAGTGTACCATATGCTCATTACCATTAACATGAAAAGTGACATTGCCCTTGTTGCAATCAATAACAGCCCCTGCAGTATTCAGAAAGGGTCTACCAAGGATGATCGACATACTGTCGTCCACGGGCATATCAAGAATAACAAAGTTGGTTAATATAGTAACATTTGTAACTACGACAAGCACATCCTCACAAATACCGATGGGTATAGCAGTTGATTTATCGGCCATTTGCAAAGAGATTTCAGTTGGTGTCAACTTATTCATATCAAGTCTATGATACAAAGAGAAGGGCATAACACTAACACCGGCTCCCAAATCACATAAACAGTTTTAACATAGTTTCTTTTCATGGAGCAAGGTATAGTTGGTATTCCTAGATCTCCTAGTTTCTTTGGTATTCCACCCTTAAATGTGTAATTAGAAAACATGGTGGAAATTTTAGCTTATGGTATCTTTCTTTTTATTTGTAACAATATCTTTCATATACTTAGCATAAGGAGACATTTTCAGAATATCAGTCAAACGCATACACAAAAAGACATGTCTAAGCATTTCAACAAAGCGCTCAAAGTCTTCATCATCCTTTTTCTTGGATGGTTTAGGAGGAAAGTGCATGGGTTTCTGAACCCATGGCTCTCTTTCTTTGCCATGTTTCCTAGCAATGAAGTCTCTCTTATCATATCTTTTGTTTTTAGGTTGTGGGTTATCAAGGTCAACAACAGGTTCTATCTCCACATCATTATCATTACTAGGTTGAAAATCAACATGAACATCATCATTATCATTATTACTAGGTTCATGTTCATTACCAGATTGTGTCTCAGCATCAGAAATAGAAATATCATTTGGGTTCTCAGGTGTGTCTATAACAGTTCACTAGAAGCATGCAAGGTCCTATCCTCATTCTTTTTATTTTTAGCTGGCCTAGGTGCCTCAGTATTAATTCTCTGAGAGTCTTGTTCAACTCTCTTAGGTTGGCCCTCAGGATACAAAGGTTCCTGAGTCATTTTACCACCTCTAGTCATAACTCTAACAGCATTAACATTCATCTTATTATTCATTTCATTGAGCAAATCATTTTGTGCCTTGAGAACTTGTTCTACTTGAGTTTTTACCATGGAAGCATGTTTACTAACAAACTTAAGATCATTAATAGTTCTACACATATAGTCGCTCAAGTGCTCAAGCATATAAGCATTTCGTTTCAATTGTCTACTAACATATGCATTGAATTTTTCTTGTTTAACAATAAAGTTATCAAATTCATCCAAGCATTGACTAGAAGACTTATTATGAGGAATATCACCTTCATCAAATCTATAGAGAGAATTTACCTCTACTACCTGTGTCGGGTTATCAAGACCATTTATTTCTTCGATAGGTGGTAAATTCTTAACATCTTCAGCTTTAATACCTTTTTCTTTCATATATTTCTTTGCCTCTTGCATATCTTCAAGACTTAGGAATAGAATCCCTCTTTTCTTCGGAGTTGGCTTAGGCGATGGTTTGGGAAGAGTCCAATCATTATCATTACTCAATATATTATTCAATAATACTTCAGCTTGTTCAACAGTTTGTTCCCTGAAAACACAACCAACACAACTATCTAGGTGGTCCCTAGAAGCATCGGTTAGTCCATTATAAAAGATATCAAGTATTTCATTTTTCTTGAGAGGGTGATCAGGCAAAGCATTAAGTAATTGGAAAAGCCTCCCCCAAGCTTGTGGGAGACTCTCTTCTTCAATTTGCACAAAGTTAAATATTTCCTGTAAAGCAGCTTGTTTCTTATGAGTAGGAAAATATTTTTCAGAGAAGTAATATATCATATCCTGGGGACTCCGCACACAACCAGGAGCAAGAGAATTAACCATATCTTAGCATGACCCTTTAATGAGAAAGGAAACAACTCAAGAATGTAGTAATAGCGAATTTTTTCCTCATGAGCAAATAGGGTGGCTATATTGTTTAATTTAGTGAGATGTGCCACAACAGTTTCAGATTCATAATCATGGAAAGGATCAGATTCAACCAAAGTAATTAACTCAGGATCGACAGAGAATTCATAATCCTTATCAGTAACAAAGATAGGTGAATTAGCAAATTTAGGATCATATTTCATTCTAGCATTCAAAGATTTTTCTTTCAACTTGGCTAGCAATTTCTTAAGGTCATCTCTATCCTTACAAGCAAGAAAGTCCCTAGCTGTCTCCTCATCCATAACATAACCCTCAGGTATTTTAGGCAATTCATATTGTCACGGTGGAACACGATCACCTATGGGGCCATCGGCCCCTTGTGGTTTGGCGGGGGGAAGGTCACGTTGCACAAAGAGCAGAGGCCATGGAACAACACGGCAGAGGTGACGTTGGTGGTTTTTACCCAGGTTCGGGCCACTGGGAAGCATAAAACCCTACTCCTACTTTGGTGGATTGATGGAAGGATCATGATGAACACGAAGCACTCGAGCCCGGCAAGGTCACCTCGGGGAGAGCAGCTACGCGCGTATGAGTACACGAGGGTCTGAATCCTATTTAAGGTTGCCATGGCCCTCCTTTTATAGGCTAAGGGGTTACCATAGTGGCAAAAAAGTCATTATCTATTGATTAGATAGCCAACAGTGCTATCATACCTAACTCTGGCAGTTAGGACAAAGTGCATTAAATGCACTGCTAGGTGTCATGCTGAGGATGCAGCCCGGCAAGCCTGCCGCGCCGCTCAACCAATTCTTTCCTGTCTGCATGACACGCCTCTGGACGGGTGTCATATAGGGGGAATCTCCCTTCGACATGGCTGCCACGTGCCAAATGACAGCCACTTAATCACTTGGGGGCTCGAAACCACACTGATAAGTGACTTGCGTCGCTGTGCGGTGGAGCGGTGGAGTCTTGGCGGGGAGATTCGCCCTTGGCGGCCCCGACAAGCTTGTCGGGGAGAAATTGGGACTTGTTCTTGGTGAGGCCTCGACCTGACCAGGCTCGCCCGTCCGGTAAGGGAGGTCTTTTCTTAGTGATATCTTGTTTCCTTGGCTTGTCTTGGTCTTCTTGATCCGCTTTTCGATTCCTCAAAGAGCTATCTCTCTGGCTTGGTCTCGTCTTGGGAGCTTGGTGCTGCTGGGTTGGAGGCCTACTGTCCGTGCACAAGCCAGGGGAAACATACACCCCTGTTTGTGTACCCCGACACATATCTAGGAGGAGAATCATACTCATCAGTTTCAATAATTTCATCAGTTTTAGAAATATCATCAGTTTCAGCATTAACTCTAGCAAGTTGTTCATCAAGAAATTCACCCAGTGGCACAGTCTTATCAAGCAAAGTACTAGCATCGTAAGCATCATTCATAGCAGAAGTAGCATCATGTATTACTTGCGACATATCAAAATTAATAGCAGGTGTAGGTGTCGCAAGCTTACTCAAAACAGAAGGCGAATCAAGTGCAGAGCTAGATGGCAGTTCCTTACCTCCCCTCGTCTTAGAGGGAAAAATCTTGGTTCTTGGATCTTTCAGATTCTTCATAGTGATAAACAGATATAAATCCCAAGTGACTTAGCAAATATAGTCATGCTCCCCGGCAACAGCGCCAGAAAAAGGTCTTGATAACCCAAAAGTATAGGGGATCGCAACAGTTTTCGAGGGTAGAGTTTTCAACCCAAATTTATTGATTCGACACAAGGGGAGCCAAAGAATATTCACGAGTATTAGCAGTTGTGTTGTCAATTCAACCACACCTGAAAGACTTAATATCTGCAGCAAAGTATTTAGTAGCAAAGTAGTATGGAAGTAATGGTAACGGTGGCAAAAGTAACAGTAGCAGTTTTGTAGTGATTGTAACAGTGGCAATGGCAAAGTAACTGAGCAAAGATCAATATGTGAAAAGCTCGTAGGCATTGGATCGGCAATGATAATTGTGTTGGATAATATTTATCATGTAGCAGTTATAACCTAGGGTGACACAGAACTAGCTCCAATTCATCAATATAATGTAGGCACGTATTCCGTATATAGTCATACGTGCTTATGGAAAAGAACTTGCATGACATCTTTTGTCCTACCCTCCCGTGGCAGCGGGGTCCTAATGAAAAGTAAGGGATATAAAGGCCTCCTTTTAATGGAGAACTGGACCAAAGCATTAGCACTTAGTGAATACATGAACTCCTCAAACTACGGTAATCACCGGAAAGAATCCCAATTATTGTCACCTTGGGGTATGCGGATCATAACACATAATAGGTGTCTACAACTTGCAAGATAGGATCAAGAACACATATATTCATGAAAACATAATAGGTTCAGATCTGAAATCATGGCACTCGGGCCCTAGTGACAAGCATTAAGCATAGCAAAGTCATAGCAACATCAATCTCAGAACATAGTGGATACTAGGGATCAAACCCTAACAAAACTAACTCGATTACATGATAAATCTCATCCAACCCATCACCGTCCAGCAAGCCTACGAATGAATTACTCACTCCCGGCAGAGAGCATCATGAAATTGGTGATGGAGGAAGGTTGGTGATGATGATGGCGATGAATCCCCCTCTCCGGAGCCCCGAACGAACTCCAGATCAGCCCTCCCGATGAAGAATAGTTGGCATCGGCGGTTCCGTATCGTAAAACGCGATGAATCCTTCTCTTCAATTTTTTTCTCCCCAAATAGGTTTATATAGAGTTGGAGTTAGGGTCGGAGGAGGTCCAGAGGGCCCACAAGCCCTCTAGGCGCGCCCAGGGGGGTGCCCCCAGGCTTGTGGCCTCTGGGTGGACCCCCTCTGGTTAATTCTTGCGCCAGTATTTTTTATATATTCCGCAAATATTCTCCGTATATTTTCAGGTCAATTCGAGAACTTTGATTTTTGCACAAAAATAACACCATGGCAATTCTGCTGAAAACAGCGTCAGTCCGGGTTAGTTCCATTCAAATCATGCATATTAGAGTCCAAAACGAGAGCAAAAGAGTTTGGAAAAGTAGATACGATGGAGATGTATCAATGCCTTCCGGGGCATCCCCAAGCTTTGTTGCTTGGTACTCCTTGCATATTACCTTGGGGTGCCATGGGCATTCCCAAGCTTAGACTCTTTTCACTCCTTATTCCTTCATCCATCGTGATCTCACCCAAAACTTGAAAACTTCAATCACACAAAACTTAACAAAAACCTTCATGAGATCCATTAGTATAATAAAGCAAATCACCACTTTAAGTAATGTTGCAAACTGATGTCTACTACGCAACTTTATTCTTGTAGACTTGTGCTGGGCCTCCAAGCGTAGAGTTTTGTAGGACAGTAGCAATTTTCCCTCAAGTGGATGACCTAAGGTTTATCAATCCGTGGGGGGCATAGGATGAAGATGGTCTCTCTCAAACAACCCTGCAACCAAATACAAGAAATCTCTTGTGTCCCCAACACACCCAATAAAATGGCAAATTGTATAGGTGCACTAGTTCGGCAAAGAGATGGTGATAAAAGTGTAATGTGGATGGTAGAAATATATTTTTATAATCTGAATAAATAAAAACAGCAAGGTAGCGAACGATAAAAGTGAGCACAAACGGTATTGCAATGCTTGAACACAAGGCCTAGGGTCCGTACTTTCGCTAGTGCAATCTCTCAACAATGCTAATCTAATTGGATCATATAACCATCCCTCAAAGTGCGATGAAGAATCACTCCAATGTTCTTATCTAGCGGAGAACATAAGAAGAAATTGTTTTTAGCTATTCTTTCCGATCTATCTATCCAAGAGTTCGTACTAAAATAACACCAAGTTATTCTTTCCGATCAATCTATCAAGAGTTCGTACTAAAATAATACCAAGTTATTCTTTCCGATCGATCTATCAAGAGTTCGTACTAGAATAACACCAAAGCAAATTCAGATTCATAATACTCAATCCAACACAAAGAACCTCCAAGAGTGCCCCAAGATTTCTACCGGAGAAACAAGGACGAAAACGTGCATCAACCCCTATGCATAGATTACCCCAATGTCACCTTGGGAATCCGCGAGTTGGGTGCCAAAACATAAATGAAGTGAATCCATATAATACCCCATTGTCACCACAGGTATTCATATGCAAGACATATATCAAGTGCTCTCAAATCCATAAAAGTATTCAATCTGATAAAACAAAATCTCAAAGGGAAAACTCAATTCATCACAACAAGATAGAGAGGGGAAAACACCATATGATCCAACTATATTAACAAAGCCCGCGATACATCAAGATCGTGACATCTCAAGAACACGAGAGAGAGAGAGATTAAACACATAGCTACTGGTACAAACCCTCAGCCCTGAGGGTGGACTACTCCCTCCTCATCATGGTGGCCGCCGGGATGATGAAGATGGCCACCGGTGATGATTTCCCTCTCCGGCGGAGTGCCGGAACGGGGTCTAGATTGGTTTTTCATGGCTACAGAGGCTTGCGGCGGCGGAACTTCTGATCTAGGGTCTCCCCTGATGGTTTCTCTATTTATAGGAATTTTTTACGTTGGTTTCACGCTAAGATGGGCCTCGAGGTGAGCACAACCCACCGGGGCACGGGCAAGGGCCCAGGCGCGCCCCGGTTTCTTGTGCCCTACTCCTTCACCTTCTGGTCCTTCCACGAAGCTTCGGGGTCTCTTTTGTTCCAAAAAAAAATCGTCAAAAAGTTTCAGCTCATTTGGAGAACTTCCATTTCTGCACAAAAAACAACACCACTGTAGTTCTGCTGAAAACAGCGTCAGTCCGTGTTAGTTGCATGCAAATCATACCAAAACCATATAAAATTGTTGTAAACATGGCATGAATACTTCATAAATTATAGATACGTTGGAGACGTATCAGCATCCCCAAGCTTAATTCCTACTCGTCGTCGAGTAGGTAAATGATAAAAGAAATAATTTATGAAGTGTGAATGCTAGCAAAGTGCACACGTTTGATCAATGATAATTTCAATCACTTTTCCAAGCATCATAACAGCAATTCTTTCTCATAAAACTTCTCATGTTAAAGTAGCAACCAAATAACATGTTAAGGTTCAAACAATGAATTCTCTTGAAACTCAACAACCTATATTCTTAGTCACCAAACAATTGCAATTCAACTTATTCAACAGAGTCTAAGTAAGAGCTCCACATACTCAATCATCATATAGTCTTCCATGATTGCTACTACTCAAAGCATATTCTTAGAACAAATGGCATCGATCGAACACAAAGAAAGATAGGGGCTTAATGTTTCGCCTCCCAACTCATTTATCATAGAGATAATTGTCAACAATAATAAATCATGATCAAATATATTTGACTGGTCATATGTGCCTAGATCTTTCCCCACCACATGATGCTTGCCAACTAGAGAATAATTGAGGTTGAATGAGGATGTAAACTATTGACTCTTTGCATAAAAGTAAATACTGAAAAGAAAAAGATAGGCCCTTCGCAGAGGGAAGCAGAGGTTGTCATGCGCTTTTTATCGTTGGATGCCCAAGCTCTTAATGCAAAGGAACGTCACGTTATATTGCCCCTTATGATAGCAACTTTTATTATGCAGTCCGTTGCTTTTATTACTTTGCCATCACAAGTTCGTACAACGCTCAATTTTCCCTTACAATAAATGATCAAACATATTTAGGAGCAATTTTTATTGCTTTATGCAGCGATGACAAGTTACTTGATGGATCTTATTCAATCCATAGGTAGGTATGGTGGACACTCATGGCAAGAAACTGGGTTTAAGGGTTTTTAGGTGCACAAGTAGTATCTCTACTTAGTACGAATTTTTGGCTAGCAAAAGATCCTAGGCAAACACCACATGTTGGAGGATCCATAACAATATAACTTCTATGCAAATATACACAACCATAACTCATTACGTTGTCTTCCTTGTCCAACTTCAACTAATTTGCTCAAGTTTGAAAATAATTAATGGGTATTCACAATCATAGAAGATGTCCAAGATAATATATTTGTATGTGAAAGTTCTCTTCCTTATACTAATCATTCATGAATTGCTTGTATGACCAATATTGTGATTGTCAAGCTTCAAAAGATTTTACTTTCTAAACCCAATGTGAAGCTACTACTAGGAATGATATGAACATATAATTTCAACTTCATGATATTCAATTCATTCAACAATTTACTCATAGGATATAAGTGAAGCACGAGAGTAAATGAAAAACTACTCTAAAAAGATATAAGGGAAGATCAAGCGGGTAGTTAAGTAAATAGGTAGCTAATTGTGGACTCTCTCTTATTTAAAAAACTTTCAGATCTAAGTATTTTATTAAAACAGCAAGCAAAACAAAATAAAATGACATTCTAAGAATAGCACACATCATGTGACGAAGCAAAAACTTAGGCTCAACCGAGGGTAACCGATAATTGTCGATGAAGAAAGGTGGGATGCCTACCGGGGCATCCCCAAGCTTAGATGCTTGAGACTTCTTAGAATATTAACTTGGGATGCCTTGGGCATCCCCAAGCTTGAGCTTTTGTGTCTCCTTAATTCCTCTCATATCACGGTTTCCCTAATTCTTAAAAACTTCATCCACACAAAACTCAACAAGAACTCATGAGATAAGTTAGTATAAATCAATGCAAAAACCTTATCATTCTCTACTGTAGCAAATCACTAAAATTATATTCAACATTGCATACTAAATGCCTCTGCATATTTAATACTTCCATCCTCAAATAGAATCATTAAACAAGCAAACATATGCACACAATGCAAACATAACAGCAATCTGCCTAAACAGTATAGTCTGTAAAGAGTGCAATATTATTCATACTTACCTATCTCCAAAAATTCTGAAAATTTACCAAACTGTAGAAAATTTACCATATCTTATTGTGCAAAAAGTTTCAACATTTTATCAAATTCTGACTTTTCTGGAGAATTATTGCAACAGCGATAAACTTTCTGTTTTGAAACAGCAACTCATATATTTGCAAAATAAGCATGGTGATGGCTATCCTTGCCACTTTTATTGAAGTAAGAGATGCAAAACATTATTATAAATAACAGCAAGCAAATCCTAATAAAAGAAAATGACTCTCCAAGCGAAACTCATATAATGTGACGAATGAAAATATAGCTCCAAGTGAGGTTACTGATAATGTTGAAGACCAAAGAGGGGATGCCTTCTGGGGCATCCCCAAGCTTACTTGCTTGGATCATCCGTGAATATTACCTTGGGGTTCCTTGGGAATCCCCAAGCTTAGCGCCTTGTCACTCCTTATTCTCCTCATATCAATATCTCACCCAAAACTTCAAAACTTCAATCACACAAAACTTAACGGAACTTCGTGAGATGGGTTAGTATGATAAAGGCAAATCATTCACTTTGGTACTGTCAAGATAAGATTCATAATTGTTCTAACACAATGCCTACTATACTCTACAATTTCCACAATTTATATTAAGCAATATAAGCCATAGAAACTAGAAAACAAGCAAATTATGCATTGAAAACAGAATCTGTCAAAAACAGAATAGTACGTAAAGATCTGAATTAAGGTCATACTTATGTAACTCCTGAAATTCTGAGAAATTAGGAAAACGTAGAAAATTTGTATACCCATCAATTTTAAAAAATTCAGAATTTTTTCACCTTCCAGTAAAGGACAGGAATTTCTGTACTAGACGCAAAAATTTCTTTTTTTGCACAGAATCAAGTCAACTATCATCCGCACTATCCCAAAGGCTTTACTTGGCACTTTATTGAAACGAAAGCTATAAAACAAGATCACTACAGTAGCATAATCATGTGATCACACAAAAACAGTAGGGGTAAATGTTGGGTTGTCTCCCAACAAGCGGTTTTCTTTAATGCCTTTTTAGCTAGGCATGATGATTTTAATGATGCTCACATAAAGGATAAGAATTGGAACACAAAGAGAACATCATGAAGCATATGACTAGCACATTTAAGTCTAACCCACTTCCTATGCATAGGGATTTTGTGAGAAAACAACTTATGGGAACAATAATTGACTAGCATAGGAAGGTAAAACAAGTGCAACTTCAAAACTTTCAACATAAAGAGAGGAAACTTGATATTATTGCAATATGTAAAAGCATATGTTCCCCTCTCATAATAATTTTCAGTAGCATCATGAATGAATTCAACAATATAACTATCACATAAATCATTCTTTTCATGATCCACAAGCATAGAAATTTTCTTACTCTCCACATAAGCAAATTTATTCTCATGAATAGTGGTGGGAGCAAACTCAACAAAATAACTATCATGTGATTGGAAATTAAAATCATGATGACAAGTTTCATGGTTATCATTATTCTTTATAGCATACATGTCATCACCATAATCATCATAGATAGGAGGCATGCTTTCATCATAATAAATTTTCTCATCAAAACTTGGGGGACTCAAAATATCATCTTCATCAAACATAGCATCCCCAAGCTTATGGCTTTGCATATCATTAGCATCATGGATATTCAAAGAGTTCATACCAACAACATTGCAATCATGCTCATCATTGAAAGATTTATTGTCAAACATTTTATAGAATTCTTCCTCTACTAATTGAGCACAATTTTCCTTTACATCATTTTCACGAAAAACATTATAAAGATGAACAATATGATGCAACCTCAATTCCATTTTTTTTGTAGTTTTCTTTTATAAACCAAACTAGTGATAAAACAAGAAACTAAAAGATTCAATTGCAAGATCTAAAGATATACCTTCAAGCACTCACCTCCCCGGCAACGGCGCCAGAAAAGAGCTTGATGTCTACTACGCAACTTTATTCTTGTAGACTCGTGTTGGGCCTCCAAGCGTAGAGTTTTGTATGATAGTAGCAATTTTCCCTCAAGTGGATGACCTAAGGTTTATCAATCCGTGGGAAGCATAGGATGAAGATGGTCTCTCTCAAACAACCCTGCAACCAAATACAAGAAATCTCTTGTGTCCCCAACACACCCAATACAATGGCAAATTGTATAGGTGCACTAGTTCGGCGAAGAGATGGTGATAAAAGTGTAACATGGATGGTAGAAATATATTTTTATAATCTGAATAAATAAAAACAGCAAGGTAGCGAACGATAAAAGTGAGCACAAACGGTATTGCAATGCTTCAAAACAAGGACTAGGGTCCGTACTTTCGCTAGTGCAATCTCTCAACAATGCTAATCTAATTGGATCATATAACCATCCCTCAAAGTGCGATGAAGAATCACTCCAAAGTTCTTATCTAGCGGAGAACATAACAAGAAATTGTTTGTAGCTATTCTTTCCGATCGATCTATCCAAGAGTTCGTACTAAAATAACACCAAGTTATTCTTTCCGATCGATCTATCAAGAGTTCGTACTAAAATAATACCAAGTTATTTTTCCGATCGATCTATCAAGAGTTCGTACTAGAATAACACCAAAGCAAATTTAGATTCATAATACTCAATCCAAAACAAAGAACCTCCAAGAGTGCCCCAATATTTCTACCGAAGAAACAAGGACGAAAACATGCATCAACCCCTATGCATAGATTACCCCAATGTCACCTCGGGAATCCGCGAGTTGAGTGCCAAAACATAAATCAAGTGAATCAATATAATACCCCATTGTCACCATGGGTATTCATATGCAAGACATATATCAAGTGCTCTCAAATCCATAAAAGTATTCAATCCGATAAAACAAAATCTCAAAGGGAAAACTCAATTCATCACAACAAGATAGAGAGGGGAAAACACCATATGATCCAACTATATTAACAAAGCCCGCGATACATCAAGATCGTGACATCTCAAGAACATGAGAGGGAGAGAGAGATTAAACACATAGCTACTGGTGCAAACCCTCAGCCCCGAGGGTGGACTACTCCCTCCTCATCATGGTGGCCGCCGGGATGATGAAGATGGCCACCGGTGATGATTTCCCTCTCCGGCGGAGTGCTGGAACAGGGTCTAGATTGGTTTTTCGTGGCTACAGAGGCTTGCGGCAGCGGAACTTCTGATCTAGGGTCTCCCCTGATGGTTTCTCTATTTATAGGAATTTTTGTCGTCGGTTTCACGCTAAGATGGGCCTCGAGGTGAGCGCAACCCACCGGGGCACGGCAAGGGCCCAGGCGCGCCCCGGTGTCTTGTGCCCTACTCCTTCACCTTCTGGTCCTTCCATGAAGTTTCGGGGGTCTCTTTTGTTCCAAAAAAAATTGTCAAAAAGTTTTAGCTCATTTGGAGAACTTTCATTTCTGCACAAAAAACAACACCACGGTAGTTCTGTTGAAAACAGCGTCAGTCCGGGTTAGTTGCATGCAAATCATACCAAAACCATATAAAATTGTTGTAAACATGGCATGAATACTTCATAAATTATAGATACGTTGGAGACATATCACAAACCCATTCATATTTTGTTTGTGCATTATACCTACTGTATTCTAACTTTACCATGGCTTATACCCCCCGATACAATCCATAGATTCATCAAAATAAGCACACAATGCAACGAAAACATAATCTGTCAAAAACAGAACAGTGTGTAGTAATCTGTACATTAACCATACTTCTGTAACTCCATTTTTTTTGAAAAATTAGGGCAACGTAGGCAATTTGTATATCAATCTTGTGTAAAAAAACAAAAAATTTTGTCACTTCTGTGATTTTTTAAAATTCTGCTACTTAACGCAATAGTTTCTGCTTTTCAACAAGATCAAATCAACTATCACCCAACATGATTCTAAAGGCTTTACTTGGCACAAACACTAACTAAAACATAAAACCACAATCATAACAGTATCCTAATTGTGTAAACACACAAGAACAGAAACAAAAAGAAAAAATATATTTTATTCATTGGGTTGCCTCCCAACGAGCGCTATAGTTTTATGCCCCTAGCTAGGCATAATGCATAGATTCAAGTGTTGTCTTCTTTCTTCTTATTTTCCATAGATGTGTTTTTATCAGAAGGTTTTTCAAACATGACATAAAACACATCATCCATAGAAATTTTTGCATTATCAAGTTGTCCATCTGCATATCCCCTTTGATTACCGGCTACAATCCAAGAATATTGCTGATTAACATCATTAAAAACTTGTTGGGTCATATCTAAAACGAGAACTTCCTTTTTAAGATTCTCATCAAAGATGTGATCATTGCCAAGCAAATGTATTAATAAATAATCGCTATTGTAAAGGATCTCATCTATTACCGTTTTTTCACGGTTCATACCATAAAAATAAAAAATGTCCTTAGCTGGCTTCCCGTACTATGTGATCAAATTCATTCATAAGGACAAGGGTGGGTACCTTTTTAGCTCTAGGATCCTTTATAACATGTAGCTCATAAAACAATCTTTGCAAGGTAGGATGAGTATGAATAAATCTATTCTCAAGTTTCAGAACTAGTGCTAAAATAGCTTCCGCATAAGTTTTTGTTCTTTTAAGTATAGGAGCATCATCACAAGTTAAAGTTCCAACACAATTAAAGAATTCTTGGATGGCTTCTTTTCCTATAACATTTCCTTGTCCTAAAACAAAAATTTTAGCATCCAGATTACCAGAACATCCAATTTTAGGAGTTCTGCCATCATCTATTTCTGCCATACCAAAATCACTCATGATGATAGGTTCAAAGCAAGCAAAGAAACAAAGAAGAAAAGGCAAACGAAAAAGAAGGCAAATATTATGTTTTTCTGAAAACGTTTTAGAAGTGGGGGAGATGAAAACGAGAGGCAAATGGCAAATAAAGTAAATTGCAAGGAGATGAGATTTGTGATTGGGTACTTGATAGATGTTGATGGCGTCTCCCCGGTGCCAGAGAATGACACGTGAATGGAAGACTTGATCCTCCCCGGCAACGGCGCCAGAAATCCTTCCTGATTGCTTGTATCTGCATTGGTATTTCCCCGAAGAGGAGGGGATGATGCAGCACAGCAACAGTAAGTATTTCCCTCAGTTATGAAACCAAGGCTAACAATCTAGTAGGAGGATCCACTCGCACTATGTAAACAACACCTGCACACAAATAACAAATAGTTGCAACCCAACGTGTAAGAGGGGTTGTCAATCCGTCCTCGGTATTGAGAAAGATTAAATTGTATGAGATTTGATAAATAGATCTAACAAAAACACAAAATAAAATAAATAAAAAAAAGTGCAGCAAGGTATTTTTGGGTTTTTAATATGATAGGAAATAGACCCGGGGGCCGTAGATTTCACTAGAGGTTTCTCTCAAGAAAATAGCATACGGTGGGTAAACAAATTACTGTTGGGCAATTGACAGAAGAGGAAATAATTATGATGATATCCAAGGCAATGATCATGTATATAGACATCATGTCCAAGATTAGTAGGCCGACTCCTGCCTGCATCTACTACTATTACTCCACACATCGACCGCTATCCAGCATGCATCTAGTGAATTAAGTTCATGAAGAAACGGAGTAATGCAATAAGAACGATGACATGATGTAGACAAGATCTGTTCATGTAGGAATAGACCCCATATTTTTATCCTTAATGGCAATGATACATGCGTGTCATGTCTCCTTCTGTCACTGAGATTGAGCACCGCAAGATCGAACCCATCACAAAGCACCCCTTCCCATGGAAAGAAAAATCAATCTAGTTGGCCAAACCAAACCAAAGTTTTAGAGAAGAAATACGAGGCTATAACAATCATGCATAAAATAGTTCAGCAGAGACTCAAATAATATTCATAGATAGATCTGATTATAAAATCACAATTCATCGGATCCTAACAAACACACTGCAAAAAGTCATTACATCCAATAGATCTCCAAGAACATCGAGGAGAACATTGTATTGAAGATCAAAAAGTGAGAAGAAGCCATCTAGTCACTACCTACGGACCTGTAGGTCTATGGTAAACTACTCACGCATCATCAGAGGGGCAAGGGTGATGATGAAGAACCCCTCCGTGATTGTTGACCCCTCCGGCAGAGTGCCGGAAAAGGCCTCTAGATTGGATCCCGTGGCTGTGGAACTTGCGTCAGCGGAAACTGTTTTCTCTCGACTCCCCTAGGGTTTTTGGGATTTCAGAGTATTTATAGAGCTGATTGGTGGTGGAGGGGTTGTCTGTGGGCTACACTACCCACCATGGCGCGTCTGGGGCATCTGGCGCATCCTGGTGCCTAGTGGTCCCCACAGGCTCCCTCTGGTGCACTTCTTGGGCCTTTCGGGTGTCTTCTGGGCAGAAAAAATTCTCCAAAATGTTTCATGGCATTTAGACTCCGTTTGGTATTGATATTCTGCAACGTAAAAAACAAGCAAAAAATAGCAACTGGCACTAGGGACTATGTCAATAGGTTAGTCCCAAAAAATGATATAAAGTTGCTAGTAAATGAATATAGAACATCCAAGATTGATAATATAACAACATGGAACAATAAAAAATTATAGATACGTTGGAGGCATATCAGCATCCCCAAGCTTAATTCCTGCTCGTCCTCGAGTAGGTAAATGATAAAAATAGAATTTTTGATGTGGAATGCTGCCTAACATGTTCATCACATATTCTTTTCTTTTGTAGCATGGACATTTGGACTTTTTTAGGTGATTCAAAGCAATCATCTATAATTGACATGAGGACACCAATACTCAAGCATATCAACACGCAACCATGTCTTTCAAAATATCAACACTAAGGAAAGCTATTCCTAGCCCATCATGGTCAATCATTGATCCATTCATGAAACACACTCAAATATTAACTATGCCCAATGCACAAGTATGATAATAGTGTTCCCTAGTTGGTGCTTTATAAGAGAAGATGGAGACTCAATAAAAATAAAAATTGCATAAAAGTAAATAGATAAACCCTTTGCAGAGGAAAGCAGAGATTTGTACAGGTGCCAGAGCTCAAAGCTTAAATTGAGAGATAAAATTGTTTTGAGGGGCATGCTGTTCCCGTCAACGAGAACGACCGAGAATTCCCAATACTTTCCATGCTAGATAAATCATAGGCGGTTCCCAAACATAAAATAAAGTTTATTCCTTTTTCCACCATTCTTTCACAATCCATGGCTAGCCGTATCCACGGGTGCCTTCCATAGCAACACTTTCCAAGGAATTTATTATTCAACAACATAATTTTTTCCATTTCGGGACTGGGCATCCCTATTACCTTGCCACACTCTCGTGCAATGACAAGTGAATAAACACTCATCTTGAGAATAAAATATCTAGCATGGAAAAATATTGGCCACCCCCTACTGCTTCATCAGCGGTACGGCCACACAAAAAGGAAATTCATTTTGAAAATTATATTTGGCACATACAAATTTACTTGGAACGGCACAAAAATACCGCATATAGATAGGTATGGTGGACTCATTTGGCACAACTTTGGGTTTAAGGAGCTGGATGCACAAGCAGTATTCCCACTTTGTACAAATGAATGCTAACAAATAGATTGAGAAGCAACCAACCAAACAACAAAAACTCTCATAAACGAGCATTAAACATAACTAACACCGAATAATGCACCACAAGTAGGATGTAACTTCATTGCATGACTATTGACTTTCGTGCTTGCATAGGGAATCACAAACCTTAACACCAATATTCTTACTAAAGCATAATTACTCACAACCATGACTCACATATTACTATCTCCATATCTCAAAACTATTACAAGGAATCAAGTTTATAATATCCAATGATCTTCTTGAAAGTTTTTATTATATCCCTCTTGAATATCTATCACTTTGGGACTAATTTCATATATTACCATTGCTACTAACAAAGCTCTCAAATAAATTTAAGTGAAGCATGAGAGCACACATTTCTTCAAAACAATTTTCATCTCACAAAATAATATAAGTGAAGCATTGAGTGGATATTTCTTTAAAATTTACTAACTCTCAAAATAATCTAAGTGAAGCATGAGAGTATTTCTTCAAAATTAAAGCACCACCGAGCTCAAAAAGATATAAGTGAAGCACTAGAACAATTCCATAGCTCAAAAAATTTAAGTGAAGCACATAGAGCAATTCTAACAAATCATAGCATAATTATGGCTCTCTCAAATAGGTGTGTACAACAAGGATGATTGTGGCAAACTAAAAAAACAAAACAAGCAAAGACTCATATAAAACAAGACGTTCCAAGCAAAACTCATGATATGTGACGAATACAAATATAGCTCCAAGTAAAATTACCGATGGTCGTTAGAAGAAAGAAGGGATGCCTTCCGGGGCATCCCCAAGTTTAGTTTCTCAGTACTCCTTGCATATTACCTTGGGGTGCCATGGGCATCCCCAAACTTAAGCTCTTTTCACTCCTTATTCCTTCATCCATCGTGATCTAACCCAAAACTTGAAAACTTCAATCACACAAAACTTAACAAAAACCTTCATGAGATCCGTTAGTATAATAAAGCAAATCACCACTTTAAGTACTATTGCAAACCCATTCATATTTTGTTATTAAGGTTTGTGATTCCCTATGCAAGCATGAAAGTCAATAGTTATGCAATAAAATTACATCCTACTTGTGGTGCATTATTCAGTGTTAGTTATGCTTAATGCTTGTTTATGAGAATTTTCGTTTCTTGGTTGGTTGCTTCTCAATCTATTTTCTAGCCTTTCCTTGTACTAAGTAGGAATACTACTTGTGCATCTAAAATCCTTAAACCAAGTTGTGCCATATGAGTCCACCATGCCTACCTATATGCGGTATTTCCATGCCGTTCCAAGTAAATTTGTATGTGTCAACTCTAATTTTCAAAATAAATTTCCTTTTTGTTTGCCCGTACTGCTCATGAAGCGGCAGGGGTGGCCAATATTTTTCCATGCTAGATGTGTTATTCTCAAGATGAGTGTTTATTCACTTGTCATTGCACGAGAGTGTGTCAGTAATAGGGATGCCTAGCCCCGAAATGAAAACCAAATTTACTTTATGTTGTCAAATAATAAATTCCTTGGAAAGTGTTGGTATGGAAGGCACCCGTGGATACGGCTAGCCATGGATTGTGAAAGAATGGTGGAAAAAGGAACAAACTTTATTTTATGTTTGGGAACCTCCTATGATGTATCTAGCATGGAAAGTATTGGCAATTCTCGGTTGTTTTCGTTGACGGGAAAAGTATGCCTCCCAAAATATTTTTTATCTCTCAATTTAAGCTTTGAGCTCTGGCACCTCTACAAATCTTTGCTTCCCTCTGCAAAGGGCCTATCTATTTACTTTATGCAATTTTTATTTTTATTTGAGTCTCCATCTTCTCTAATAAAGCACCAACTAGGGAGCACTATGATCATACTTGTGCATTGGATGTAGCTAGTATTCGAGTGTGTTTCATGAATGGATCAATGATTGAGCATGATGGGCTGGGGATAACTTTCTTTAGTGTTGATATTCTGAGAGACATGGTTGCTTGTTGGTATGCTTGAGTATTAAAATCTTCATGTCAAATATAGACTATTGCTTTGAATCATCTAAAATTCCAAATGTCCATGCTACAAAGAAAAGAATATGTGATGAACATGTTAGGCAGCATTCCACATCAAAAATTCTGTTTTATCATTTACTTACTCGAGGACAAGTAGGAATTAAGCTTGGGGATGCTGATACGTCTCCGACATATCTATAATTTTTTATTGTTCCATGCTGTTATATTATCATTCTTGGATGTTTTACATTCATTTTATAGCAACTTTATATCATTTTTTGGGACTAACCTATTGACATAGTGCCCAGTGCCAGTTGCTGCTTTTTGCTTGTTTTTTACTTCAACGAATATCAGTACCAAACGAAGTCCAAATGCCACGAGACTTTTTGGAGATTTTTTCTGCCCAAAAGACAACTTGGCAGCCGAGGAAGTAATAGAGGGGAGGCCCATGGGGCCCACAAGACACCAAGGCACGCCAGAGGCCCCTGGCACACCCAGGTGGGTGGTGGGGCCCACGGGAGTCCTTTCCACTGCCTCTCAGCTCTGTAAATATCCAAATATTCCAGAAACACTAGGGGAGTCGATGAAACACAATTCCAGCCATCGCAAGTTCCAGAACCATGAGATCCAATCTAGAGCCCTATTCCGGCACCATGCCGGAGGGGAACACAATCACAGAGGGGTTCATCATCCTCATTGGTGCTCCACCGATGATGTGTGAGTAGTTTACCATAGACCTACGGGTCTGTAGGCAGTAGCTAGATGGATTCTTCTCTCTTTTTGATTCTCAATGCAATGTTCTCCTCGATGTTCTTGGAGATCTATTTGATGTAATGACTTTTTGCGGTGTGTTTGTTGGGATCCGATGAATTGCGAGTTTATGCTCAGATCTATCTATGAAAATTATTTGAGTCTTCTTTGATCTCTTACATGCATGATTATTATAGCCTTGTATTTCTTCTCCGAAACTTTGGTTTGGTTTGGCCAACTAGATTGATTTTTCTTGCAACGGGAAGAGGTGCTTTGCGATGGGTTCGATCTTGCGGTGTCCTCACCCAGTGACAGAAGGGGTAGCAAGGCATGCATGTATCATTGCTATTAAGGATAAAAGATGGGGTCTATTCCTACATGAATAGATCTTGTCTACATCATGTCATCGTTCTTATTGCATTACTTCGTTTCTCCATGAACTTAATACACTAGATGCATGCTGGATAGCGGTCGATGTGTGGAGTAATAGTACTAGATGCAGGCATGAGTCGGTCTACTAATCTTGCACGTGATGCCTATATACATGATCATTGCCTTGGATATCGTCATAATTATTTGTTCTTCTATCAATTGCCCAACAGTAATTTGTTTAGCCACCGTATGCTATTTTCTCGAGAGAAACCACTAGTGAAATCTACTGCCCCCGGGTCTATTTCCTATCATATTGTTTTTAGATCTATTATTCCAAAAACCCAAAAATACCTTGCTACACTTTTTCCTTATTTATTTTATTTTGTGTTTTTGTCAGATCTATTTATTGAATCTCATACAATTTAATCTATCTCAATACCGAGGAGGGATTGATAACTCCTCTTACGCGTTGGGTTGCAAGTATTTGTTATTTGTGTGCAGGTACCGTTTACATAGTGTTGCTTGGTTCTCCTACTAGATTGATGACCTTGGTTTCATAACTGAGGGAAATACTTACCGTTGTTGTGCTGCATCATCCTCTCCTCTTCGGGGAAATACCAACGCAGATACAAGCAATCAAGCTTGCATGCAACTTGTTTGGAACTCTGCATTGGCTGAGTTGGCTGAACACTTGAAGAAGCACCGACATCCTCAGAAGTGCGATAGTGCTTGGAACCCCCTGGACGCTCTGGATTCCTGCGACGGGCCTGATCCCCTACACTGCTACCACCTGGAGCCCAAAACAAGGAACAGGGGAAAAGCAGGTGTAAATAATTGCATAAGCCAAGCACGAGAAACAAAAGATATTGAAGTTTGATATGAGAGAAGGGGAATGTGACAGCCCCAAGCGGTAGTGCCGGGCATCATAAGCGGCAGTACCGCTGCTACTTCTTGAGCTTGCGTTCGTTTTTCCCTTGAAGAGGAAAGGGTGATGCAGCAAAGTAGAGATAAGTATTTCCCTCAGTTAGAGAACCAAGGTATCAATCCAGTAGGAGGTACAAGCAAGTCTCCAATCTATGCACCTGAACAAACAATCAAACACTTGCACCCAACGCGATAAAGGGGTTGTCAATCCCTTCACGGTCAATTGCAATGGTGAGATCTGATAGAGATAGATATAAAAGATTACTAAAACATAAAAAATAATAAAAATAAATAAATTGCAGTAAGGTTTTTTTGTTGTTTATAGATCTGAAAATATATGATGGAAAATAGACCCGAGGGCCATAGGTTTCACTAGAGGCTTCTCTCTTGAAAGAAAACATACGGTGGGTGAACAAATTACTGTCGAGCAATTGATAGAAAAGCGCAAAGTTATGACGATATCCAAGGCAATGATTATGAATATAGGCATCACGTCCGTGTCAAGTAGACCGACTCCTGCCTGCATCTACTACTATTACTCCACACATCGACCGCTATCCAGCATGCATCTAGAGTATTAAGTTCATAAGAACAGAGTAACGCCTTAAGTGAGATGACATGATGTAGAGGGATAAACTCAAGCAATATGATGAAAACCCCATCTTTTTATCCTTGATGGCAACAATACAATACGTGCCTCGCTACCCCTACTATGTCACTGGGTGAGGACACCGCAAGATTGAACCTAAAACTAAGCACCTCTCCCATTGCAAGAAATACCAATCTAGTTGGCCAAACCAAACCGATAATTCAAAGAGAAATACAAAGATATCAAATCATGCATATAAGAATTCAGAGAAGATTCAAATAATATTCATAGATAATCTGATCATAAATCCACAATTCATCGGATCTCGACAAACACACTATAAAAGAATATTACATTGGATAGATCTCCAAGAACATCGAGGAGAACATGGTATTGAGGATCAAAGAGAGAGAAGAAGCCTTCTAGCTACTAGCTATGGACCCGTAGGTCTGTGTTAAACTACTCACGCTTCATCGGAAGGGTAATAGGGTTGATGCAGATGCTCTTTGTGATCGAATCCCCCTCCGGGAGATCGCTGGAAAAGGCCCCAAGATGGGATCTCACGAGAACAGAGGCTTGCGATGGTGGAAAAGTATTTTGTGGATGCCTCTGATGGTTTGGGAATATTTGAGGATTCATAGAGCTGAGAACGAGGTCGGTGGACTCCGGGGGGGAGGGGGGGCACAAGCCAGGGGCGCTCCCCCCTGGTGCACGCCCTAGAGGCTTGTCGCCTCCTTGGGACTCTTCTGACTTCCCTCCCAAGTTCCGTGGGTGTCTTCTGGTCCATGAAAAATCATCGCGAAAGTTTTATTCCATTTGGACTCCGTTTGATATTCCTTTTCTGTAAAACTCAAAAACAAGGAAAAAACAGAAACTGGCACTGGGCTCTAGGTTAATAGGTTAGTCCAAAAATAATATAAAATAGCATATTAATGCATATAAAACATCCAAAATAGATAATATAATAGCATGGAACAATCAAAAATTATAGATACGTTGGAGACGTATCAAGCATCCTGAAGCTTAATTCCTGCTCGTCCTCGAGTAGGTAAATGATAAAAACAGAATTTTTGATGTGGAATGCTACCTAACATATTTATCCATGTAATTTTCTTTATTGTGGCATGAATATTCAGATCCATAAGATTCAAAACAAAAGTTTAATATTGACATAAAAACAATAATACTACAAGCATACTAACAAAGCAATCATGTCTTCTCAAAATAACATGGCCAAAGAAAGTTATCCCTACAAAATCATATAGTCTGGTTATGCTCCATCTTCATCACACAAAGTATTAAATCATGCACAACCCCGATGACAAGCCAAGCAATTGTTTCATACTTTTGATTTTCTCAAACTTTTTCAACTTTCACGCAATACATGAGCGTGAGCCATGGATGTGGCACTATAAGTGGAATAGAATATGGTGGTTGTGGAGAAGACAAAAAGAAGGAGATAGTCTCACATCAACTAGGCATATTAACGGGCTATGGAGATGCCTATCAATAGATATCAATGTGAGTGAGTAGGGATTGCCATGCAACGGATGCACTAGAGCTATAAGTGTATGAAAGCTCAAAAAGAAACTAAGTGGGTGTGCATCCAACTCGCTTGCTCACGAAGACCTAGGGCAATTTGAGGAAGCCCATCATTGGAATATACAAGACAAGTTCTATAATGAAAAATTCCCACTAGTATATGAAAGTGACAAAATAGGAGACTCTCTATCATGAAGATCATGGTGCTACTTTGAAGCACAAGTGTGGAAAAAGGATAGTAGCATTGTCCCTTCTCTCTTTTCTCTCACTTTTTTGGGCTCTTTGGCCTCTTTTTTTCTCTTTTGTTTTTTTTTTGTCCGGAGTCTCATCCCGACTTGTGGGGGAATCATAGTCTCCATCATCCTTTCCTCACATGGGACAATGCTCTAATAATGATGATCATCACACTTTTATTTACTTTACAACTCGATACTTAGAACAAATATATGACTCTATATGAATGCCTCCGGTGATGTACCGGGATTTGCAATGACTCAAGAGTGACATGTATAAAAAATATGAATGGTGGCTTTGCCACAAATACAATGTCAACTACATGATCATGCAAAGCAATATGACAATGATGAAGCGTGTCATAATAAACGGAACAGTGGAAGTTGCATGGCAATATATCTCGGAATGGCTATGGAAATGCCATAATAGGTAGATATGGTGGCTGTTTTGAGGAAGGTATATGGTGGGTGTAATGCACCGGCGAGAATTGCGCGGTACTAGAGAGGCTAGCAAAGGTGGAAGGGTGAGAGTGCGTATAATCCATGGACTCAATATTAGTCATAAAGAACTCACATACTTATTGCAAAAGTCTATTAGCTATCGAAACAAAGTACTACACGCATGCTCCTAGGGGGATAGATTGGTAGGAAAAGACCATCGCTCGTCCCGGACCGCCACTCATAAGGAAGACAATCAATAAATAAATCATGCTCCGACTTCATCACATAACGGTTCACCATACGTGCATGCTACGGGAATCACAAACTTTAACAAAAGTATTTCTACCAATCCACAATTACTCACTAGCATGTCTCTAATATTATCATCTTTATATCTCAAAACAATATGTAAGGAATCAAACTTCTCATAGTATTCAATGCTCTTTATATGAAAGTTTTTATTATATCTCTCTTGGATGCCCATCATATTAGGACTAAATTCATAACCTAAGAAAATTTCCATGCTGTTTAGAGACTCTCAAAATAATATAAGTGAAGCAAGAGAGTTCAACAATTTCTATAAAATAAAAGCGCCGCCGTGCTCTAAAGAGATATAAGTGAAGCACTAGAGCATATTGCCTAGCTCAAAAGATATAAGTGAAGCACATAGAGTATTCTAATAAATTCACGATTAATGCATGTCCCTCTCAAAAGGTGTGTACAGAAAGGATGATTGTGGCAAACTAAAAAGCAAATACTCATATCATATAAGACGCTCCAAGGAAAACACATATCATGTGGTGAATACAAATATAGCCTCAAGTAAATTTACCGATGGATTGAAGACGAAAGAGGGGATGCCTTCTGGGGCATCCCCAAGCTTAGGCTCTTGGTTGTCCTTGAATATTACCTTGGGGTTCCTTGGGCATCCCCAAGCTTAGGCTCTTGCCACTCCTTATACCATAGTCCATTAAATCTTTACCCCAAAACTTGAAAACTTCACAACACAAAACTCAACAAAAATCTCATGAGATCTGTTAGTATAAGAAAATAAAATCACCACTTTTGTACTATTGTGAACTCATTCTTTATTTATATTGGTGTAATATCTACTGTATTCCAACTTCTCCATGGTTCATACCCCCCGATACTACCCATAGATTCATCAAAGTAAGCAAACAACACATAGAAAACAGAATATGTCAAAAACAGAACAGTTTGTAGCAATCTGGAAATTTCGAATACTTCTGTAACTACAAAAATTCTGAAACATTAGGAAAACCTGGGAAATTTGTATATCAATCTTCTGTAAAAAAATTCAGATCAAAAGTATGCTTCTGTGATTTTCTAAAATTGTTTTACTGGGCGCAAAAGTTTCTGTTTTTCAGCAAGATCAAATCAACTATCACCGTAGACCATCCCAAAGGTCTTACTTGACTCAAGCACTAATTGAAACACCAAAAGACAATTACTACAGAGGTAATAATGTGTATACTCATAAAAATAGAAAATAAATATATTGAGTTGTCTCCCAACAAGCGCTTTTCTTTAAAGCCTTTTAGCTAGGCATTGATAATGTTAATGATGCTTACATGAAAGATAGCAATTGAAACACGAAGAGAGCATCATGAAACATGTGAAAAACAAGTTTAAGTCTAACATACTTCCTATGCATATGCATTTTGTAAGAAAACAAATTATCAAGACAAGCAAAAACTAGCATATGCAAGGAAGAAGAAAGAAACAATAGCAATCTCAACATAACGAGAGGTAATTTAGTAACATGAAAATTTCTACAACCATATTTTCCTCTCTCATAATAATTACATGTGGGATCATACTCAAATTCAACAATATAGCTATCACTTAAAATTATTTCTTCATGATCCACATACATGCAAAGTTGACACTCTTCCAAAATAGTGGGATTATCATCAAATAAAGTCATGACCTCTCCAAGCCCACTTTTCTCAAAAATATCATAATATTGATCATTCTCCAATGTAGTGGGATAATTATTTCCTAAAGTTGACACTCTTCCAAACCCACTTTCAATATTATAGTAAACATATTCATCATGAGGCTTAAATAAATTTTCAAGATCATAAGAAGCATTATCACCCCAATCATGATCATTGCAATAAGTAGCGGACGTAGCAAAACTAGCATCCCCAAGCTTGGGGTTTTGCATATTATTAGCATAATTGACATTAATAGAATTTATAATAACATCATTGCAATCATGCTTTTGATTCAAGGAACTATCAAGTATGGGTGCAATAGCAACAATCTCATGTTTAACATAAGGAACTATAGCAAATTCATCTCCATAAGCATAATTAATATTGGCATCATGGCCATAAAAATAGCAAGCATCATGTTCATCAAGGGAGGATATCTCAATGAAATCAACGGAATCATAATTATCTGTAGATTCATGCATATCATTATTTTTCTACCAAAGCAACGGTCATTCTCTCAATAAA
Organism: Thinopyrum elongatum; assembly: GCA_011799875.1. Taxonomy (NCBI): domain Eukaryota; kingdom Viridiplantae; phylum Streptophyta; class Magnoliopsida; order Poales; family Poaceae; genus Thinopyrum; species Thinopyrum elongatum. The sequence goes on from CM022299.1 coordinate 161,866,864, forward strand.
TTCCTTAACATAGGCATTATGGGCATAGTTTTCATAGCAATATTTAAGTATGTCAAAATTTTCAGATTTGTAGAGAGTAATATCATACTTTTCAATCAAAGAAGCAACTTCATAAGCACCCTTAAAAGCAACAAATATCACTTTGGGACAAGTTTCATATATTACCATTGCTTATGACAAGCTCTCAAACAAATTTAAGTGAAGAACATGAGCATAGATAATTTTTGTCTCTCAAAATAATATAAGTGAAGCATGAGAGAATCTAACTCTAAAATTGATCTAAGTGAAGCATGAGAGTATTTCTTCAAAAATTAAAGCACCACCGTGCTAAAAAAGATATAAGTGAAGCACTAGATCAATTCCATAGCTCAAAAAATTTAAGTGAAGCACATAGAGCAATTCTAACAAATCATAGCATCATTATGGATTTCTCAAATAGGTGTGTCCAGCAAGGATAATTGTGACAAACTAAAAATAAAAAAAAACAAAGACTCATATAATACAGGACGCTCCAAGCAAAACTCATGATATGTGACGAATAAAAATATAGCTCCAAGTAAAATTACCGATGGTTGTTAGAAGAAAGAGGGGATGGCTTCCGGGGCATCCCCAAGCTTAGTTGCTTGGTTCTCCTTGAATATTACCTTGGGGTGTCATGGGCATACCCAAGCTTAGGCTCTTTTCACTCCTTATTCCTTCATCCATCGTGATCTCACCCAAAACTTGAAAACTTCAATCACACAAAACTCAAAAACCTTCGTGAGATCTGTTAGTATAATAAAGCAAATCACTACTCTAAGTACTATTGCAAACCATTCATATTTTATTATTGCATTATACCTACTGTATTCTAACTTTACCATGGCCTATACCCCCCGATATAATCCATAGATTCATCAAAATAAGCACACAATGCAACGAAAACAGAATCTGTCAAAAAAAAGAACAGTCTGTAGTAATCTGGACTCTTACCATACTTCTGTAACGCCAAAAATTCTGAAAAATTAGGACAATGTAGGAAATTTGTATATAAATCTTGTGTCAAAAATTCAGAATTTTTCATCGCTTCTGTGATTTCTAAAAATTCTACTACTGGACGCAAAATTTTATGTTTTTCAACAAGATCAAATCAACTATCACCCAACATGATCCTAAAGGCTTTACATGGCACAAACACTAACTAAAACATGAAAAACAAAATCATAACAGTAGCATAATTTTGCAAACACTCAAGAACAGAAATAAAAAGACAAAATATATTTTATTCATTGGGTTGCCTCCCAACAAGCGCTATTGTTTTATGCCCCTAGCTAGGCATTGATAATTTTAATGATGCTCACATGGAAGTCAAAAAATTGAAGCACAAATAGAGCATCATAAAGCATGTGAAAAACAAGTTTAAGTCTAACATACTTCCTATGCATAGGCATTTGGTAGGGAATTGTTTTATCAAGACAAGCAATTTCTAGCATATGCAAATAAGAAGAAGGAAGCATTAATAATTTCAACGCAAAGAGAGGTGATTTTGTAACATGAAAATTTCTACAACCATATTTTCCTCTCTCATAATAATTACATGTAGGACCATAATAAAATTCAACAATATAACTATCATATAAAATTTTCTCTTCATGATCCACGTGCGTAAAAGTCTTGTAATCTTCCGAGATAGTGGGATTAACATAAACTAAAGTCATGACCTCTCCAAACCCACTTTCAAATATATTGCAAACATTATTATCACTAACATATTTATCATGAGGCTTAAATAAATTTTTGAGATCATAAGAAGAATCACCCCAATCCTGATCATTGTAATAAGTAGTGGACATAGCAAAATTAGCATCCCCAAGCTTAGGGTTTTGCATATTATTAGCACAGTCGACATCAATAGAATTTATAATAAAATCATTGCAATCATACTTTTCATTCAATGAGCTATCGTGAATCACTTTATAAATTTCTTCTTTTAACACTTCATCACGATTTTCAGATTCACGAATCTCAAGCAAAACTTCATAAAGATAATCTAATGAACTCAATTCACTAGCACTTGGTTCATCATAATTTGGTCTTTAGAAAAGATTAGCAAGTGGATGAGGATCCATATCAATAGATTTTTAGCAAGCGAAGATGCAAGCAAATAGAAGGCACATGGCAACACAAGCAAAGATAGCAAACAAGAAAAAGGCAATCGGAAAGAAGGAAAATATTTTTGTGCTTTTGCAAAAAATGTTTTAGAAGTGGGGGAGATGAAAATGAGAGGCAAATGGCAAATAATGTAAATTGCAAGGAGATGAGATTTGTGATTAGGAGCCTGATAGATGTTAATGATGTCTCCCCGAGAACTGCGCCAGGAATTCTTCCTGATTGCTTGTATTTGCGTTGGTATTTCCCCGAAGAGGAGAGGATGATGCAGCACAGCAATGGTAAGTATTTCCCTTAGTTATGAAACCAAGGTTATCAATCCAGTAGATGAACCATGCAACACTATGTAAACGGTACCTGCACACAAATAACAAATACTTACAACCCAACACGTAAGAGGGGTTGTCAATACCTCCTCGGTATTGAGATAGATTAGATTGTATGAGATTGGATAAATAGATCTGACAAAAACAAAAAATAAAATAAATAAGGAAAAAGTGCAGCAAGGTATTTTTGGGTTTTTGGAATAATAGATCTGAAAACAATACGATAGGAAATAAACCCGAGGTCGTAGATTTCACTAGTGAATTCTCTCGAGAAAATAGCATATGGTGGGTAAACAAATTACTGTTGGGCAATTGATAGAAGAACAAATAATTATGACGATATCCAAGGCAATGATCATGTATATAGGCATCACGTCCAAGATTAGTAGACCGACTCCTGCCTGCATCTACTACTATTACTCCACACATCGACCGCTATCCAGCATGCGTCTAGTGTATTAAGTTCATGGAGAAATGGAGTAATGCAATAAGAACGATGACATGATGTAGACAAGATCTATTCATGTAGGAATAGACCCATCTTTTTATCCTTAATAGCAATGATACATGTGTGCCTCACTACCCCTTCTGTCACTGGGTGAGGACACCGCAAGATCGAACCCATCACAAAGCACCTCTTCCAGTTGCAAGAAAAATCAATCTAGTTGGCCAAACCAAACCAAAGTTTCGAAGAAGAAATACAAGGCTATAATAATCATGCATATAAGAGATCAAAGAAGACTCAAATAATATTCGTAGATAGATCTGATCATAAACTCGCAATTCATCGGATCCCAACAAACACACCGCAAAAAGTCATTACATAAAATAGATCTCCAAGAACATCGAGGAGAACATTGTATTAAGAATCAAAAATAAAGAAGAAGCCATCTAGCTACAGCCTACGGACCCATAGGTGTGTGGTAAACTACTCACGCATCATCGGAGGAGCACCAATGAGGATGGTGAACCCCTCCGTGATCGTGTTCCCCTCCGGCAAGGTGCCGGAATAGGGCTCTAGATTGGATCTCGTAGTTCTGGAACTTGCGGCAGCTGGAATTGTGTTTCGTCGACCCTCCTAGGGTTTCTGGAATATTTGGTTATTTATAGAGCTGAGAGGCGGTGGAAAGGACTCTCGTGGGCCCCACCACCCACCTGGGTGCGCCAGGGGCCTTTGGCGCGCCCTGGTGTCTTGTGGCCCCCACGGGCGTCCCCTCTGGTACTTCCTTGGCTCCCAAGTTGTCTTCTGGGGAGAAAAAATCTTGAAAAAGTTTCGTGGCATTTGGACTTCGTTCCATACTAATATTCTGCGTAGTAAAAAACAAGCAAAAAATAGCAACTCGCACTGGCACTATGTCAATAGGTTAGTCCCAAAAAATGATATAAAGTTGCTATAAAATGAATGTAAAACATCCAAGAATGATAATATAACAACATGGAACAGTAAAAAATTGTAGATACGTTGGAGACGTATCAAAGCCCAAGTCAAAAGTTAAGCCAATGTCTGATATGAACAGCCAGGAGTTCTGTATCTTTCGTCGTATCAATCCATATTGCAACAACCAAGATCTGGCACTTCTCAACCGTCCCTTCTGGACCAAGCAGCGAATCATCGGTCAGGGAGACGGAGTCAATCGGCCCCTTGTACGACCACAGGCTTGGGCGTTGCTCCGGCGCTGAGTCGGCCCCGGCTGACCATGAGTCGCCCCATTGGACCGCCGTCTACATGGCAGGAACCGCCCCAGCCCTTGACTCCACTGCGGCAGGCACTGCAGGAGGCGCCGGTGCATCGGTGAAGGATTCGAACGCAGCTGACCCCCTCAAGCCACCAACTCAAGTCTTCTCAGAATTAGCCGCCTCATTGACGGCTTTTCTTGAGATGCCCGTAATAGCAGAAAACCAGGAAGAGCGCAATGCAAAGGTAGTTAAAATCTGCGAGCAGATGACCAAAGCTCAGGAGGACATCAACATTGAGAGTACTCACATGGCATAGTTGCAAACCCAGATCCGTAACGAGACAGAGGGTCTAAGGATAGAGGCATGGCGTTTGAGTCTCCGTCAGCACACTTCTGAGGAGGTTCACAGGAGACATCATCAAACTTGCCTGCCCTTGGCTTCGAGGGAAGATGTTTGTTCAACATGCCCACACCAGGAGCCGGTATGAGCACCCCCGCAGAACCAGGCATACCCCAAGTGAACCGGGTCGTACCTCAAGATGACAATGGCGGGCAATCTCCAGCTCAGCCTCGCCAACCAGCTTCACACCCGCCACCTGTTCGGATGACTCCCGATTGCTTCATGACACCGGCGGGTCACTTCCCCAACCCTGTTGATAACCTGGTGGCAGCGGCGGCCAATCTCGCTGCACTTCCGATCACGGGCGCTACCCCTGTGGAGAGAGAGGCTTTGCACGCTATTGAGCTGTTAAAAACTGCTGTTGCTCAACAGGCGAACTATTCTTACAGTCGGGAATGCCTCCACTCCACCCCACATCCATGTTAAAGTAGGAGTCGCCATGCTAAGTCGTCCATCGTCTCGAGCAATGCCCATCGGCTCCGCGAGCAACAGCATGACCCGCCCCGGCAGGGGGCTGTGGATGCCCAGGAGATCGTCGACTCGGCCCGGGCGCGATGGGCAGCAGAGGCTGCTAATGCGGTGACTTATCAATCACCTCCTGTGACCCCCTTGGCTTCGCAAGGTGTTGGGTGAAGCACCCTGAGCCATCGGGATCCCGTGCCTAGTGCCAGCTCTACGCAACAAGGGAATACCCAAGGATTTCAAGGGCCCTCGTTTCCAACTACACGCCTGACCTTGAGCCGGCTGCTTGGATTGAGAGTTATGAAATTGCTATGGACATGCTAGATGTTAGCGATGCAGTCTGTGCCAAGTATTTAACTATGATGCTGGAAGGGCCGACTCGTACCCGGTTGAAAAACTTGCCCCCGAACTCCTTGAATACTTGGGGAGAGTTGAAAGCACGCTTCATCAAGCACTTCCAGGGAATCTGCAAATGTCCTATGACCATTGTTGACCTACAACATTGTGTTCAGCGTGAGGGCAAGTCAGCTCATCATTGGTCTCATTGGGTCGTGGACATCATCCACTCTTCGGATGGCATATTGGCAGCTCAAGCCGTGTTGATCCTGGAGAAAAACTGCCATTTTGACCCTCTTATTCAGAAGCTCTGTCGACTCAAGCGGACGGTTACGGACATGGGCGAGCTCAAGGATGTCTTGACCCAGTATGCAGAGTCAGACACCACCAAGGATCCTAACCCAGACGATAATCAGGCCGACAAAGGAAAGAAGAATGATGGCGGCAAAGCTCAGCAGCAGCATAACCTGGGGCACAATGGCAACCATGGTGGTCAGAACAATGGTGGTAAGCGCAAACACCCGGAGGGCAGCTCAGACCTCGTCGCTAATGCTAATACTGGTTACAAGGGCCAGAGATGGAATAATTCTGGGAGGCCATTCAATGCAAACAAAGCTCATAAGTTTGAGGAAACCCTCAAAGGTCCGTGTCCAAAGCATAGCACCCCGGATAGGCCGGCGAGTCACTCTTGGGAAAATTGCCACATCATGCAGGCTTATCACAATCAAGTCCACCAGAACCATCAGGGTGGTGGTGGTAATCCTGGACAGCCAGGAGCTGGCGGCTCAAACTTCCCCAGTGGCAGCTCATCAGGTAATTACCACAATCCGGGTTATTAGGGCTCGGGCGGCTCGGGATCTGGATACCAGGGGTCTGACAATCATGGTGGAAACCAGCATTCTGACCAAGGTGGCAATCAACATCAGAACAACTAGACGGGTTTTTAGAGCAATCCTAGGCAGTTAAATAATGGGCAGTATCACGTCTTTACCACGAGTACGTGCAAGCAGGATAGCAAGGTTCAGAAACGTGTTGTTAATCTGGTTGAGCCAGCGGTTCCTTAGTATTTGAATTGGTCTGAGCAACCAGTCACTTGGAGTAGGGCTGATCACCCGCCACAGGTTGATAACCCTGGTGGCCTGGCTTTGGTGGTGGCGCCTCAAGTTCATGAATATAAGCTTACGAAGGTATTGATGGATGAAGGGAGCAGCATCAATATCCTATACTATGATACATTCAGACGTATGAACTTGTCAGACAAGCAACTTTCGCCATCTTCGACTGTTTTTCATGGAATCATTCCTGGCAAGTATGCTTATCCTGTTGGACGGATTAAGATTGAAGTTGCTTTTGGCGACGAGTATAATCACAAATCCGAGTTCTTGACATTTGAAGTGGTCAAAATCAAGAGTCCATATCATGCCTTGTTTGGCCGGCCGGCTTATGCTCGTTTCATGGCTCGGCCTTGTTATGTGTATCTCAAGCTCAAGATGCCTGGGCCAAAGGGTACTATCACAGTCAGTGGGGCCAAAAAAATTGCTCGTGAGTGTGAAGAAGGGGACGCAGCTTATGCCGAGTCGGCCTGCGTAGTAGAGGAGTTGAAATTCTACACTTCCAATGTTGACCCGGCTGATATGACATCCCTGAAGAAGCCCACCACAAAATTTGGCCCGCCCCTAAAATTCCAGCCGGCCAAAGACACAAAACAGGTTGACTCATCTAAGCAATTCACTATTAGCACTGGCATGGATCCCAAATAGGAAAGCATGCTCATCGAGTTCATCCGTGAGAATCAGGACATCTTTGCATGGAAACCTTCTGACATGCCTGGTGTACCGAGAGAATTCGCTGAGCACCAACTTAACGTTGATCCTAAGATGAAACCAATTAGGCAATACCTCCATCATTTTAACAAGGAGAGACGCAAAGCTATTGGGGAAGAAGTGGCCCGGCTCCTAGCTGCTGGGTTCATCATCGAGGTATTCCATCCTGAGTGGCTGGCCAATCCAGTGCTTGTCTTAAAGAAGAATGGCACTTGGCGTATGTTTGTTGACTACACAGATCTCAACAAGGCTTGTCCGAAAGACCTGTTTGCCCTCCCCCGCATTGATCAGATCATCGATTCCACTGCTGGGTGTGAGAGTTTATGTTTCTTGGATGCTTACTCCGGCTATCATCAGATTAAGATGGCTGTTGGGGACTAGGAGAAGATGGCCTTCATCACACCCTTTGGGGCTTTCTGCTATGTCTCGATGCCTTTTGGGCTTAAGAGTGCCGGGGCGACTTATCAATGCTGCGTACAGAGTTGTTTTCACAATCAGATTGGGCGCAATGTTCATGCTAATGTCGACGATATTGTCGTCAAGTCTCGGAAGAAGGAAACCTTGCTGGATGATCTTAAGGAGACCTTTGACAACCTTCGGCGGTTTAAGATGATGCTTAACCCGGCCAAGTGCGTCTTTGGAGTTCCAGCAGGCAAATTGTTGGGTTTTCTGGTGTCAGAACAAGGAATCGAAGCTAATCCAGAGAAAATCAAAGCAGTCACCTCTTTGGTTAAGCCGGCCAATATCAATGATGTACATAGCATGGTGTGTCGAATTGCCGCCTTAAGCAGATTCATAAGCTGCCTGGGCGAGAAGGCCATCCCTTTGTATCAGATGTTGAAGAAAATAGATAACTTCATCTAGAGCGTGCTGCCAAGAACGCTTTCAAAGCCCTCAAGAAGCAGTTGGCCGAGCCGCCCGTTTTGGCTGTCCCTATCGACAAAGAGCCTATGCTCCTATACATTGCTGCTAATAATAAAGCGGTAAGTTTTGCAGTTGTCATGGAGCTCAAGGAGGCAGGGAAAGAATATCCTATTCAACAGCCAGATTACTATATCAGCGAAGTCTTGACAGAGTCCAAACAGAGATAAGCTGGTATTCGGGATCTTCATGGCGAGTCGCAAGCTAAAGCATTATTTTCTGGAACACCCAATAATTGTGGTTAGCTCTGCCCCATTGGGAGACATCATCCAAACCAGGGAAGCCACAGGAAGGATTGCTAAGTGGGAAATTGAGCTTGGGCCACATCATCTAAAATATGTGCCTCGAACAACCATCAAGTCCCAAGCACTAGTGGATTTCATCAACGATTGGACCAACCTTCAAGTACCCGAAGAGTGGCCAGATAAAACTTATTGGACAATTCATTTTGATGGTTCCAGACAGTTGGAGGGCTCAGGGGCTGGAGTTGTCTTATCTTCTCCACAAGGTGATAAATTTTGTTATGTTTTGAGGATCATGTTCCCCTGTACTAACAATGCAGCTGAGTATGAGGCTCTCCTCCATGGTCTCCGTATGGATAAGGAGATGAACCTTAGCCAAGTTAGATGTCTTGGCGACTCTGACCTGGTTGCTCAGCAAGTTTCTGGAAAGTGGGACTCTAAGGACCCCCTCATGGTGGCTTATCGGCAGGCAGTGTGATGCCCCCGGCCCGATCGTGCACTAATCATACACGCAAATGCACACGATCAAGCCTAAGGACTCACGGGAAGATATCACAACACAACTCTAAAACATAAATAAAGTCATACAAGCTTTATATTACAAGCCAGGGGCCTCGAGGGCTCGAATACATAAGCTTGCGAACAAGCGTCAGCGGAAGCATCAGATATCTGAGTACAGATATGAAATAGAAACAGAAAGGCCTTTAGGAAGGCGGGGCAAAATAAAACACTACGATCGAAAGGCGAAGGCCTCCTGCCTGGGACCCTCCGATCCTACTCCTGGTCGTCAGTCAACTCGTAGTAGTATCCATCCTCTGGGTAGTAGTAGTAACGATCGTCGGGGCATCTGTCTCAGGGGGCTCCGTCCTCTGGTCACGTCAAACTGATATGGGGAGAAAAAGGAAAACAAAGCAACCGTGAGTACTCAGAAGTACTCAGCAAGCAAGGATCTACACTACATATGCAACATTTTCAAAGGGAGACTGTATATGTGGACTGGGCTGCAGAAATGCCAGAATAGAGAGAAGGCCTAGTCCTATCGAAGACTAGCATCTTCAGCGGTCTTGCAGCAGTAGAAGAGAGTAGAACAATACCATATAATGTAGCAGTAATAATATCAACCTCACCCAGAGATCCTTTCTCGACTCCCTGCGAGAAAGCAATCCCAGAGCCATAAAGTCATCAAACCTCGTCCTGAGATCCCTTCTCGACTCCCTGCGAGAAAGCAATCCCAGAGCCATAAAGTCATCAAACCTCGTCCTGAGATCCCTTCTCGACTCCCTGCGAGAAGCAATCCCAGAGCCATATATACAGGTCTCATCACAGGTATCCAGTTCTAAATTGTATCAATCAGGATACAACTCCGAGTGTCCTTTACCGTAGGACCGGCTATCGATAGAAATGTTCTTCCCTGCAGGGGTGCACCAACTTACCCAACACGCTCGATTAACTCCGGCCGGACACACTTTCCTGGGTCATGCCCGGCCTCGGCCAAACGACACATCGCAACCCTACCTATAGCTCAGCAGAGAGGTCCCCGTCGGTCTACATCCTAAGCGCTCAGAGGTCTTGGGCCATCGCCCTGTGCACTCCGAGTCGTTGCGCGCAGGGAGAAGCCTGGCACCAGGAGGGCGCCGGTCCGTCCGTGCCGCCATGCTGAACTGGACGTCTGACAGAGCTTTCGGCTGATGCTACGATGCAGAACGCCCATACTATGCCCACGTGATGGTTAGTGCTATCAGACCAGAGAGCCTGCTCGGATCAAATATCCAAATCGCTAGGACTAGGGGCTTGCGGTAACGAGCAGAGACTCACGAAAGATGTGACCCCGTCGCCCCGTCTCGAGGACTTGCGGCAAGGGCCATGAATGCCCGGCCACGCCTCGTATTCAACACTCGGGCACCATCCAGGTCAACCCGTCTCGTAAAAGACTGTCGGGAACTCAGGTCCACCTCTACTGGGTGGTACCGCCTGTCCCTTCAGTCCTGTAGTAAAAGTAGCTTCCTCGGGTCCCCCTTCGGGGCCGACCCGTCTCTATCAAGGTTCAGCAGTAAAGTCACAGTAACCGTGTGTCCATAACATCAAGGAAATCCGAGGTATCACCCTCGACGGATGCCCACTCGATGTAACCGTCAAGTCGAACTTAGGAGGAATCACCCTCGATGAGTTCACACTTGATGTGTTGTACGACAGCGTCGTATCGGAAGTGGAGAAGGAGGAATCACCCTCGATGACCATGATCGAATAGCTACTCTACAGAGTTAACATCAGAAGTGCTACATGAGGTTTCACCCTCGGCACTTGATAGTAACGCTGCAGTGTCGTTACAACTAAGGGGGGGTGATGTGCGGTGTCGGGTCCTGGTCTTCAATCCCATTGATCGGGTCTTCTGACGATCCAGCGCGGCAGTCGGGATAAGTGGGGTCACTGATAGGTCTCTACCCAGCCTAGACTAAACAGTTTAGGATATGTAGGTAATTATCAACAGTAGGTTACAATGAACAGGCTATGCATCAGAATAGGTAAAGCAGCAGCAGAAGTAATTCTAATGCAAGCATGAGAATATAGAATGGGCGATATCGGTATGCTCAAGGGAGGGGCTTGCCTGGTTGCTCGGCGGCAAGGGCAAGGTCGTCTATGGTGTCTTCGGGATCCGGAGCTGCGTCGGTCTCGGGGACGACGTCGGGGTCGGGGGCTATCGAGAGAGAAGAGGGGGAGGAAACAGTATAAATATATAGCAAACATGAGCAACACAAAGTATGACATGGCAGTACGCAGTGCTAGGGGTAGTCTAACGCAGTACTATACGTATCAGGCGTTGCGGGAGAATATCTGGTGATATTTCCCGGGTCTTTGGATTTATCGGATAGACGAACCGGAGGGGGAATGTTGCATGTTCGGATAGTTAGGGACGTGTGACGGACGAACGGATCGCGTACTCGGATTCGTCTCGTCGTTCTGAGCAACCTTCATGTAGAAAGTATTTTCATCGGAGTTACGGTTTAAAAGATATGATTTTCTAAAGTTTAAACAATATTCTGAAATTACAGATTTATTATTAATTCGAATTATCCAGAACAGTAGCAGGGTGACGTCAGCATGACGCATGGATGACGTCAGCAGTCAACAGGGGGCCGGCCAGGTCAAACCTGATATGTGGGGCCCACATGTCAGTGACCCAGTTAACTAAACAGAGTTAGCTTAATCTATTTAAACTAATTAGCAGGCGGGGCCCAGCAGTCAGTGGGTAATTAGTGTTTTAAATCACTAATTAATTTTATTAACGGATTATTTATTTAATAAAACGTTTTACCGAGCGGGACCCACATGTCATAGACACAGGGCCCGCCCAGTCAGCGTGGACTAGGTCAACGGGACCCAGTGGGGCCCAGAGTCAGTGGCTGGGCCGTGGGGCCCGCGGCGCCATGTCGGACCGGCCGCCGGAGTCGCGCCGGAGTGCCCAGACGCGGTGGCGAGCTCCGGCGAGCTCGGGTTTCGCCCTCAGGGCGTCTCCGGGGCCGTGGCTTGGCCCGTTCGAACGGGCGGCGAGCGCCGCGTCACGTGGTGGTGTTGGCGTGGTTGGGGGCCGCCGGGAACGGCGCCGGCGATGACCGCAGCGGCGATGGCGTTCGGGTGGTGCACGGGGTCGGCGCTACGGCGCGCTAGCGAGCGAAAGGAGAAGCTAGGTGTGGCCTGCGCGATGCGGGGAGCACGATGCGCACGGGCCCGAGGCTGTTTGGTCACCGGAACGGCACCGGCGACGAGCTAGGCGGCGGTGCGTTCGGGCGAAAGAGGGGCGACGCGTACGGGCACGAAGAGCGCGCGGGGAGAGGGGGAGGGGGACGAGGTGCTCACAGCGAGTCTGTAGGTGAGCTTAGCGTGCGCGGGGAGGGCTCGGAGTGGCCGGAGTCGGCGATGGCGTGCGGCGGCCGAAGGTGGAAGATGACGGCGCCGGCGACGCAGCGACGCGTTCTAGCTCGTGGGGCTCGGGGGAGAGGCGTAGTCGACGGAGGCGAACCATGCGGGCACGGTCACGCGACGAGGCAGAGGCGGTGGCCGCGCGTGCTACGGCGGCGGTGCCATGGCTGCGCACTGGAGAGAGAGGAGAGGTGGTGTCCAGGGGAGAGTGAGGCGAGGGAGAGCCAGGGGGTCCGGGGTGCTGCTCATATACGCGGCAGTCGCGGCGACGCGCTGTCGACCGCGAGGGAGGGGGGGCCTGGGCGTGCGCGCGTGCGTGCGCCAGGTGCTCGACAGCGAGCCCCGGGCATGAGCAGTACGAAGAGGACGAGCGAGTTGGGCTGGGCCGGCCACTGTGCTGACTTAGGCCCAGCACAGTGGGTCTTTTTCTTTTTCTTCTTTTCTTTTCTGTTTTCTCTTTTTAGTTTCTGTTTTGACTTTTGTTTTGATTTCAAAATACTTTTGTAAAATATGAAACTAGCCCAAATAAATATGGTGCATTATTAGTCACTACTAGAAACTGGTTTGGCGTCCATATCTTTTTGGTTTGGATTTTATTTAATTGAAAAGGGGTTGAATAGTGCTATGTTGCTGCTGTTTCTTGTTGTTCGAGTCCTTTTACAATTCCAACTAATGTGCAATCATTATTATAAATGCTAGGGGAATATTTGCAATAAGATGCACATTTTAGTTTTCCAGTTTGAACAACTTTTATTTTCCACTTTAATTTAATTTGAATTTGAGTTAGAAGTTGAAATGCATTATGATGCAAATGATGATCATGCACTGTTAATCATGCTGACTTGGCATTATCAAAATGGGATTACTGTGGCTAACCACCGGGGGTGTTACAAATCTCCTCTACTAACAAGAATTCTCGTCCCGAGAATTAAGAAGTAGAAGGAAAAAGTTCGGGGTATTCCGCACGAAGTTTATCCTCGCGTTCCCAAGTGGCTTCATTTTCAGTATGATTTGACCACTGCACTTTGAGGAACTTGGTAACCTTCTGACGGGTTCGACGTTCAGCTTCATCGAGAATGCGGATCGGATGTTCCTTATATGAAAGATCATCATGCAATTCGAGCATCTCGTGATCCACAGCTCGGTGCGGAGATTCCTTGAAGCATTTTCGAAGTTGCGACACATGGAAGACGTCGTGGATATGAGAGAATTGCGGAGGCAATTCCAATTTATACGCCACCTGTCCACGCCTAGCAACAATGCGGAAAGGACCAATGTAGCGCGGAGCTAACTTGCCCTTGATTCCAAAACGGTGAGTGCCCTTCATAGGAGTGACACGAAGATAAGCTTGATCACCAGGTTGATAAGTCAAACCCCATCGTTTGCGATCATAGTTGCTCTTCTGGCGGTCCTGAGCCGCCTTGAGATTTTCCCGGACAATTCGGACTTGTTCTTCGGCGTGTTGAATAATATCTGGACCCACGAGCGGTCGTTCCCCAGTTTCTGACCAATTCAGAGGGGTTCGACACTTACGTCCATAGAGAACTTCAAAGGGGGCCATTTTCAAGCTGGCTTGATAGCTGTTGTTATAGGAGAACTCGGCATATGGAAGAGATTCTTCCCACTTCTTGCCGAAAGAAACAACACAAGCTCGTAGCATGTCTTCAAGCACTTGGTTGACTCGTTCAACTTGGCCTTGGGATTGAGGATGATAAGCTGAACTCCAGGTGATATGAGTTCCCATAGCCTTTTGGAAACTTTCCCAGAAATGACCAGTGAATATGCTGCCACGGTCTGAACTGATCTCTTTCGGAATACCGTGGAGTGAAACAATTCTGGAGATATATAACTCTGCTAACTGACTAGCAGTGATCGTCTCCTTGACAGGCAGAAAGTGTGCAACTTTGGAGAGTTGGTCGACAACGACAAGAATAGCATCGTGACCCTTCTGTGACCTGGGAAGTCCTGTAACGAAATCCATCTGAACCTTGTCCCATTTCCATAAAGGAATAGGTAACAGTTGCAGAATTCCAGCAGGCTTCTGATGTTCTGCTTTAACGCGTCGACACACATCACATTCAGCAACATAGCGAGCAATGTCCTGCTTCATTTTAGACCACCAGTACCTTTGACGGAGATCACGATACATCTTGGTGCTACCCGGATGAATAGACAGCGGGGTATCATGTGCCTCCTTCATGACTTTGTCAGTCATAAGCTCGAAGCGAGGTACGACAATGCGGTCTCTGAAATACAAGGTTCCATCTTCAGACAGCGAGAAATCCCTGTACTTTACAAGGTGAAGGTCTTTCTTCATCAAATCAATTTCAGCATCTTTAGCTTGCGCATTCTTAACAGCTTTCTCAAGGTCTGGTTCAACAACCAAGGTTTTTTAAGTATCCTTGGGGAACTATCTCGAGATTTAGCTTTCGAAGCTCTTCATACAGAAGGGGTCGCTGTAGCTGAACCTCAAGTTCGCAGCAATAGGATTTGCGGCTCAACGCATCAGCCATCACATTAGCCTTGCCAGGGGTATAAGAAATACCCAAATCATAGTCCGCAATGGTCTCCATCCATCTTTGCTGACGGAGGTTTAGAGATGGTTGAGTGAACAAGTACTTCAGACTTTTATGATCCTTGTAGATCTCGCAACGATTACCGAGGAGGTAATGTCGCCACAACTGCAGTGCATAGATCACAGCAGCTAGTTCTAGATCATGTACCGGATAATTCTCTTCATGCGGTCGCAACTGACGAGAGCCATAAGCAATCACTTTACGCTCTTGCATTAGGACACAGCCTAATCCTTCACGGGATGCATCACAATAAATCACAAAGTCTTTGCGGGTATCTGGAGGAGAAAGTACTGGGGTATTGTAACGGATTGACATCTGCCCCAGTGGATAAAGAATGTACTCTGGATGTATCCCTGCTCGAACAGCTGGTAGCTGCGTCGCAGGGTGTGGTGGAAACAAACGATCCATCTGAAACAGAGGAAACTCATGATTGTCAAAAGACAAGGAGAAGTATAACCGATCTCGGAGAGAAAGGTTAAACAAAATAATGGAAAGGAAAATGATTATCAGACTAATCAGATCAATGTCAGGGAAATCGCACAGATATCCAGCTCTCCGGGTGGACGAGAATTACGAGATCCTAAGTGTCGGCGTTAGTAAACTTTAGTTAACCCGAAAGGAAGAGAGGTCAGAGTCCCAGAGTAAAGATGAGGAATAAAAGATACTAATACCACCCAATTGGCGACGTGGGCCCGTAAGCCACACAGCCAGGTTAGTAAAACAATTTTCGGTTACTAGACTCAACTTCGGCCAAGGAGTTGGAAAGGGGGGTTCCTACAGGCAGTCGGCTCTGATACCAACTTGTGACGCCCCCGGCCCGATCGTGCACTAATCATACACGCAAATGCACACGATCAAGCCTAAGGACTCACGGGAAGATATCACAACACAACTCTAAAACATAAATAAAGTCATACAAGCTTTATATTACAAGCCAGGGGCCTCGAGGGCTCGAATACATAAGCTTGCGAACAAGCGTCAGCGGAAGCATCAGATATCTGAGTACAGATATGAAATAGAAACAGAAAGGCCTTTAGAATGGCGGGGCAAAATAAAACACTACGATCGAAAGGCGAAGGCCTCCTGCCTGGGACCCTCCGATCCTACTCCTGGTCGTCAGTCAACTCGTAGTAGTATCCATCCTCTGGGTAGTAGTAGTAACGATCATCGGGGCATCTGTCTCAGGGGGCTCCGTCCTCTGGTCACGTCAAACTGATATGGGGAGAAAAAGGAAAACAAAGCAACCGTGAGTACTCAGAAGTACTCAGCAAGCAAGGATCTACACTACATATGCAACATTATCAAGGGGAGGCTGTATATGTGGACTGGGCTGCAGAAATGCCAGAATAGAGAGAAGGCCTAGTCCTATCGAAGACTAGCATCTTCAGCGGTCTTGCAGCAGTAGAAGAGAGTAGAACAATACCATATAATGTAGCAGTAATAATATCAACCTCACCCAGAGATCCTTTCTCGACTCCCTGCGAGAAAGCAATCCCAGAGCCATAAAGTCATCAAACCTCGTCCTGAGATCCCTTCTCGACTCCCTGCGAGAAGCAATCCCAGAGCCATATATATACAGGTCTCATCACAGGTATCCAGTTCTAAATTGTATCAATCAGGATACAACTCCGAGTGTCCTTTACCGTAGGACCGGTTATCGATAGAAGTGTTCTTCCCTGCAGGGGTGCACCAACTTACCCAACACGCTCGATTAACTTCGGCCGGACACACTTTCCTGGGTCATGCCCGGCCTCGGCCAAACGACACATCGCAACCCTACCTACAGCTCAGCAGAGAGGTCCCCGTCGGTCTACATCCTAAGCGCTCAGAGGTCTTGGGCCATCGCCCTGTGCACTCCGAGTCGTTGCGCGCAGGGAGAAGCCTGGCACCAGGAGGGCGCCGGTCCGTCCGTGCCGCCATGCTGAACTGGACGTCTGACAGAGCTTTCGGCTGATGCTACGATGCAGAACGCCCATACTATGCCCACGTGATGGTTAGTGCTATCAGACCAGAGGCCTGCTCGGATCAAATATCCAAATCGCTAGGACTAGGGGCTTGCGGTAACGAGCAGAGACTCACGAAAGATGTGACCCCGTCGCCCCGTCTCGAGGACTTGCGGCAAGGGCCATGAATGCCCGGCCACGCCTCGTATTCAACACTCGGGCACCATCCAGGTCAACCTGTCTCGTAAAAGACTGTCGGGAACTCAGGTCCACCTCTACTGGGTGGTACCGCCTGTCCCTTCAGTCCTGTAGTAAAAGTAGCTTCCTCGGGTCCCCCTTCGGGGCCGACCCGTCTCTATCAAGGTTCAGCAGTAAAGTCACAGTAACCGTGTGTCCATAACATCAAGGAAATCCGAGGTATCACCCTCGACGGATGCCCACTCGATGTAACCGTCAAGTCGAACTTAGGAGGAATCACCCTCGATGAGTTCACACTTGATGTGTTGTACGACAGCGTCGTATCGGAAGTGGAGAAGGAGGAATCACCCTCGATGACCACGATCGAATAGCTACTCTACAGAGTTAACATCAGAAGTGCTACATGAGGTTTCACCCTCGGCACTTGATAGTAACGCTGCAGTGTCGTTACAACTAAGGGGGGGTGATGTGCGGTGTCGGGTCCTGGTCTTCAATCCCATTGATCGGGTCTTCTGACGATCCAGCGCGGCAGTCGGGATAAGTGGGGTCACTGATAGGTCTCTACCCAGCCTAGACTAAACAGTTTAGGATATGTAGGTAATTATCAACAGTAGGTTACAATGAACAGGCTATGCATCAGAATAGGTAAAGCAGCAGCAGAAGTAATTCTAATGCAAGCATGAGAATATAGAATGGGCGATATCGGTATGCTCAAGGGAGGGGCTTGCCTGGTTGCTCGGCGGCAAGGGCAAGGTCGTCTATGGTGTCTTCGGGATCCGGAGCTGCGTCGGTCTCGGGGACGACGTCGGGGTCGGGGGCTATCGAGAGAGAAGAGGGGGAGGAAACAGTATAAATATATAGCAAACATGAGCAACACAAAGTATGACATGGCAGTACGCAGTGCTAGGGGTAGTCTAACGCAGTACTATACGTATCAGGCGTTGCGGGAGAATATCTGGTGATATTTCCCGGGTCTTTGGATTTATCGGATAGACGAACCGGAGGGGGAATGTTGCATGTTCGGATAGTTAGGGACATGTGACGGACGAACGGATCGCGTACTCGGATTCGTCTCGTCGTTCTGAGCAACTTTCATGTAGAAAGTATTTTCATCGGAGTTACGGTTTAAAAGATATGATTTTCTAAAGTTTAAACAATATTCTGAAATTACAGATTTATTATTAATTCGAATTATCCAGAACAGTAGCAGGGTGACGTCAGCATGACGCATGGATGACGTCAGCAGTCAACAGGGGGCCGGCCAGGTCAAACCTGATATGTGGGGCCCACATGTCAGTGACCCAGTTAACTAAACAGAGTTAGCTTAATCTATTTAAACTAATTAGCAGGCGGGGCCCAGCAGTCAGTGGGTAATTAGTGTTTTAAACCACTAATTAATTTTATTAACGGATTATTTATTTAATAAAACGTTTTACCGAGCGGGACCCACATGTCATAGACACAGGGCCCGCCCAGTCAGCGTGGACTAGGTCAACGGGACCCAGTGGGGCCCAGAGTCAGTGGCTGGGCCGTGGGGCCCGCGGCGCCACGTCGGACCGGCCGCCGGAGTCGCGCCGGAGTGCCCAGACGCGGTGGCGAGCTCCGGCGAGCTCGGGTTTCGCCCTCAGGGCGGCTCCGGGGCCGTGGCTTGGCCCGTTCGAACGGGCGGCGAGCGCCGCGTCACGTGGTGGTGTTGGCGTGGTTGGGGGCCGCCGGGAACGGCGCCGGCGATGACCGCAGCGGCGATGGCGTTCGGGTGGTGCACGGGGTCGGCGCTACGGCGCGCTAGCGAGCGAAAGGAGAAGCTAGGTGTGGCCTGCGCGATGCGGGGAGCACGATGCGCACGGGCCCGAGGCCGTTTGGTCACCGGAACGGCACCGGCGACGAGCTAGGCGGCGGTGCGTTCGGGCGAAAGGGGGGCGACGCGTACGGGCACGAAGAGCGCGCGGGGAGAGGGGGAGGGGGACGAGGTGCTCACAGCGAGTCTGTAGGTGAGCTTAGCGTGCGCGGGGAGGGCTCGGAGTGGCCGGAGTCGGCGATGGCGTGCGGCGGCCGAAGGTGGAAGATGACGGCGCCGGCGACGCAGCGACGCGTTCTAGCTCGTGGGGCTCGGGGGAGAGGCGTAGTCGACGGAGGCGAACCATGCGGGCACGGTCACGCGACGAGGCAGAGGCGGTGGCCGCGCGTGCTACGGCGGCGGTGCCATGGCTGCGCACTGGAGAGAGAGGAGAGGTGGTGTCCAGGGGAGAGTGAGGCGAGGGAGAGCCAGGGGGTCCGGGGTGCTGCTCATATACGCGGCAGTCGCGGCGACGCGCTGTCGACCGCGAGGGAGGGGGGGCCTGGGCGTGCGCGCGTGCGTGCGCCAGGTGCTCGACAGCGAGCTCCGGGCGTGAGCAGTACGAAGAGGACGAGCGAGTTGGGCTGGGCCGGCCACTGTGCTGACTTAGGCCCAGCACAGTGGGTCTTTTTCTTTTTCTTCTTTTCTTTTCTGTTTTCTGTTTTTAGTTTCTGTTTTGACTTTTGTTTTGATTTCAAAATACTTTTGTAAAATATGAAACTAGCCCAAATAAATATGGTGCATTATTAGTCACTGCTAGAAACTGGTTTGGCGTCCATATCTTTTTGGTTTGGATTTTATTTAATTGAAAAGGGGTTGAATAGTGCTATGTTGCTGCTGTTTCTTGTTGTTCGAGTCCTTTTACAATTCCAACTAATGTTGCAATCATTTTTATAAATGCTAGGGGAATATTTGCAATAAGATGCACATTTTAGTTTTCCAGTTTGAACAACTTTTATTTTCCACTTTAATTTAATTTGAATTTGAGTTAGAAGTTGAAATGCATTATGATGCAAATGATGATCATGCACTGTTAATCATGCTGACTTGGCATTATCAAAATGGGATTACTGTGGCTAACCACCGGGGGTGTTACAGGCAGTAACTAACATTGCAGGCCATTTCAAGGGTTATCAAGTGGATCATATTAACAGGAGGCTCAACGAGGCGGCTGATGCTTTGTCACGACTCGGTTCTCAATGTAAACTGGTACCTCCCAATGTTTTCCTTGATGTCCTTCACACTCCTTCGGTCAAGCTGCCCCCGAGGAAGATCTGGCTATACCTGACCCGGAGGCACAATTGGTGGCGGCTCTTCGTGCCACTCCAGACTGGACGATTCCTTATTTGACTTATCTGACTTTGAGGCGAGCTCCCTGAGGATGAACTTTATCGCTCGTCAGATCGTCCGCCATTCAAAATCAATGACTATTCTCCATGGCGAGTTACACAGAAGAAGCATCACTGGTGTTTTTCAACGTTGCGTCTCCCCTGATGAGGGCCGCGAGATCCTTAATGAGATCCACTCTGGTGATTGTGGTCATCATGCCGGCTCAAGATCCCTGGTTGCAAAGGCGTTTCGACACGGTTTTTATTGGCTCACGGCTCATGCAGATGCTGAGGATATCGTGCGTCGATGTGATGGATGTCAGAAGTTTGCACATCAAGCTCATATTCCGGCTCAAGTACTTTGTATGATTCCCATCACTTGGCCTTTTGTAGTATGGGGGCTTGATATGGTTGTTTTGTTCAAAAGGTCCAAGGACAAGAAAACTCATCTTCTCGTGGCTGTTGATAAGTTCACCAAGTGGGTTGAAGCAGAGCCTATCAGTGATTGCGATGCAGAAACAACAGTCAAGTTTGTGAAGAAGTTGATTTTTCGCTTTGGTTATCCGCATAGTATCATCCCTGATAATGGGACTAATCTTTCCAAAGGAGCCATGAAGAAGTTTTGTCAGCAAGAGCACATCCAGCTTGATGTAGCCTCTATGGCACACCCGCAATCCTATGGCCAGGCAGAACATGTTAATCAGGAGATTTTACGAGGTATCAAGCCCAGACTTATAGTTCCACTTGAGCGTACTCCGGGTTGTTGGGTTGAGGAGCTTCCTTCGGTCCTTTGGAGCATATGGACCACCCCCAACAGGTCAACTGGTTATACACCTTTCTTCATGGTTTATGGTGCTGAAGCAGTGCTCCCAAGCGATATTTGTCATGATTACCCCAGGGTGGCGGCTTATGTTGAGGCAGATAATGAGAAGGCTTGACAGGATTCCCTCAATGCTCTGGAGGAAGAACGTGACTTTGTAGCATCAAGATCAGCAATATATCAGCAAGACCTACATCGCTATCATAGCCATCGAGTTCATAGTCGTACTTTCTAGGAGGGTGATTTAGTGCTTCTGTTGATTCAAGATCAAACCGGTATGCATAATCTTGCACCTCCTTGGGAAGGGCCTTTCGTCATCAGCAAGAACCTCAACAATGGGTCATATTATCTGATTGACATACGTGAACACAAGAAGTCACGTACATCTGAGGAGGATACCAACAGGCCTTGGAAAATTGCTCATCTCCGTCCTTATTACACGTAGAGTCACTGGCTCCAACTTTTGTACATACATCTGTGTATATAACTTTTATGATCAATGATAATAAAGCCGGCATCCCCGAAACTCGGGCCTCTGTCGTTTCATCAAATATATTGTATATGAGTCTTTATTCTTTGATCACAGGTCACTTGGGGGCTTCCAACTCATCGAGTTTAGCTATTAACATCCCTCTTGACCCGGCATATGCCATCATATCACATGGTTAAACCTGCCTGTTTGCTTGATGCTCATCCGCCAAGATGACCCGGCGTACTCTTGACAGGTTATTATTATGACCCTGAACTTGTCAAGGTTAAAACGCCGGCTTAATTCATGTGAGAGCCGGCCTACATAAAGCTAGGACAAACCATAGGCTATCAAGCCAGCTTCATTGAGGCAAGACTAGAGCCTCGAAAGCTGGTCTTTTCATCGAGCCTCGAAAGCCGACTCAATATTTATAACTATGTGTTTAAACAAATTATTTGCTTTATAAAATTATCTGCTTTTACAGGATTGTCCCTGTTGATCATCAATTGGCCATGAACCGTTGGGTCATTACTACACCGGCTTATTTTGATCATAAAGTTTCATTACGACCATGAGTCGCCGGGTCAATAACACGCCGGGTTATAATGATTTTCACATATGAATCAATTAAGACAAGGAATAGCAATTGGCGGTTCATACAACCGTGCTTTGCCATACTTCAAAGAAGTTGATATTTCATAACATACTAGGCAGGTCAAGAGAAGAACCACACCAGTCAAAATATTTCTACTTCCAAAGTATCAAAAGTGCACCAAGGCACCACAGAAGCTGAAGTTTGCACTACCCTATTACACAGCCACACAAGGGCTCAAATAAGTCATTGATACGTCTCCAACGTATCTATAATTTTTGCTTATTCCATGCTGTTATATTATCATTCTTGTATGTTTTACAATCATTTTATAACAACTTTATATCATTTTTTGGGACTAACCTATTGACATAGCGCCCAGTGCCAGTTGGCGTTTTTTGCTTGTTTTTTACTTCACAGAATATCAGTACCAAACGGAGTCCAAACGCAGTAAAACTTTTTGGAGATTTTTTTGGACTAAAAGACACAAGATGGGCCAAAGAAGTACCATAGGGGAGGCCCGAGGTGGGGACAACCCACCAGGGCACGCCCAGGAGCCCAGGCACGCCCTGGGGGGTTGTGCCCCCTTGGTGGCCTCCGGCACCGCCTCTTCGCTCTATAAATACCCCAATATTCCAGAAACCCTAGGGGAGTCGACAAAAAATAATTCCAGCCGCCGCAAGTTCCAGAACCACGAGATCCAATCTAGACACCATCACGGAGGGGTTCATCATCCTCATTGGTGCCTCTTCGATCGTGAGTAGTTCATCATAGACCTACGGGTCCGTAGGCAGTAGCTAGACGGCTTCCTCTTTCTTTTCATTCTCAATACAATGGTCTCTTGGAGATCTATTTGATGTAACTCTTTTTGCGGTGTGTTTGTTGGGATCCGATGAAGTTTGAGTTTATGATCAGATCTATATCCATGAATGTTATTTGAGTTTTATTTGATCTCTTATATGCATGATTACTTATAGCCTCGTATTTCTTATTAGAATCTTTGGTTTAGTTAGGCCAACTAGATCGATTTTTCTTGCCATGGGAAGAGGTGCTTTGTGATGGGTTCGATCGTGCGGTGTTCTTTCCCAGTGACAGAAGGGGCAGCAAGACACGCATGTATCATTGCTATTATGGATAACAAGATGGGGGCTATTCCTACATGAATATATCTTGTCTACATCATGTCATCGTTCTTATTGCATTACTCCGTTTCTCCATGAACTTAATACACTAGATGCATGCTGGATAGCGGTTGATGTGTGGAGTAATAGTAGTAGATGCAGGCATGAGTCGGTCTACTAATCTTGGACGTGATGCCTATATAATGATCATTGCCTGGATGTTGTCATAATTATTCGATCTTCTATCAATTGCCCAACAGTAATTTGTTTACCCACTGCGTGCTATTTTCTCGAGAGAAGCCACTAGTGAAATCTACGGCCCCCGGGTCTATTCTTTATCATATTTGCTTTGAGATCTATTTTTATTCGCTTTTATTTTCAGATCTATTATTCCAAAAACCCAAAAATACCTTGCTGCACTTTTATTATCACTTATTTTATTTCGCATTTTAGCGAGATCTATTTATCCAATCTATCAAATTTTTTATCCCGTCAACTTGACAATTTCTCGCGCCGTTACCCGTAGAGGGATTGACAACCCCTCATAAGCGTCGGGTTGCAAGTATTTGTTCTTTGTGTGCAGGTACCGTTTACATAGTGTTGCTTGGTTCTCCTATTGGATTGATACCTTGGTTTCATTACTGAGGGAAATACCTACCGTAGCTGTACTGCATCATCCCTTCTTCTTTGGGGAAATACCGACGTAGTTCAAGCGACATCAAAAGGAATTTCTGGCGCCGTTGCCGGGGAGACATCATCAACATCTATCAGGTTCATAATCACAAATCTCATCTCCTTGCAATTTACATTATTTGCCATTTGCCTCTCGTTTTCATCTCCCCCACTTCACAAAAATTTTCCCTTTTTATTCTCCTTCTTTTTTGTTCGCCATTTTCTCGTTAGATCTCTTGTTTGCTTGTGATGTCATGTGTCTTCTATTTGCTTGCATCTTTGCTTGCTAAAAATCTATTGATATAGATCTTCATCCACTTGCTAATCTTTTCAAAAGATCCAATTATGTTGAACCAATTGCTAGTGAACTAAGTGCACTTGATTATCTCTATGAAGTTTTGCTTGAAATTCATGAATCTGAAGATTGTGATGAAGTGTTCGAAGAAGAAATTGATAAAGTGATTCATGATATCTCTTTCAATGAAAAGCATGATTGCAATGATGTTATTATAAATTCTATTAATGTCAATTGTGCTAATAAGATGCAAAATCCCAAGCTTGGGGATGCTAATATTGCTATGTCCACTACTTATTGCAATGATCATGATTGGGGTGATAATGATTCCTATGATCTTGAAAATTTATTTAGCCTCATGATGAATATGCTATTGATAATAATGTTTGCAATAATATTGAAAGTGGGTTTGGAGGAGTGTCAACTCTAGGTAAAAATAATACCACATATTTGGAGAGTGTTCAATCTCATGAAATTTTTGATAAAAGTGTGCTTGGAGAGGTCATGACTTTAGTTGATGTTAATCCCACTATTTTGGAAGAGTGTCAACTTTGCATGCATATGGATCATGTAGAGAATATGTTATGTGATAGCTATATTGTTGAATTTGATTATGATCCTACATGTAATTATTATGAGAGAGGAAAATATGGTTGTAGAAATTTTCATGTTACTAAATTACCTCTCGCTATGTTGAGATTGCTATTGTTTCTTTCTTCTTCCTTGCATATGCTAGTTTTTGCTTGTCTTGATAATTTCTTTGCTTATAAAATGCCTATGCATAGGAAGTATGTTAGACTTAAACTTGTTTTTCACATGCTATATGATGCTCTCCATGTGCTTCAATTCTTGTCTTTCATGTGAGCATCATTAAAATTATCAATGCCTAGCTAGGGGCGTAAAACGATAGCGCTTGTTGGGAGGAAACCTAATGAATAAAATTTATTTTTTACCTTTTTATTTCTGTTCTTGAGTGTTTGAACAATTATGCTACTGTTGTGATTGTGTTTTTATGTTTTAATTAGTGTTTGTGCCAAGTAAAGCCTTTGGGATCATGTTGGATGATAGTTGATTTGATCTTGTTGAAAAACAGAAACTTTTGTGTCCAGTAGCAGAATTTTGTAAAATCACAGAAGTGAGGAACAATTCTTAATTTTCTTTTAAAAATATTGATATACAAATTTCCTACATTGTCCTAATTTTTTAGAATTTTTGGAGTTACAGAAGTATGGTTAGAGTACATATTACTACAGACTGTTCTGATTTTGACAGATTCTATTTTCGTTGCATTGTGTGCTTATTTTGATGAATCTATAAATTCTATCGGGGGGTATAAGCCATGGTAAAGTTGGAATACAGTAGGTATAATGAAATAATAAAATATGAATGGGGTTTGCAACAGTACTTAGAGTGGTGATTTGCTTTATTATACTAACGGATCTCACGAAGGTTTTGTTAAGTTTTGTGTGATTAAAGTTTTCAAGTTTTGGGTGAGATCACGCTGGATGTAGGAATAAGGAGTAAGAAGAGCCTAAGCTTGGGGATTCCACATGGCACCCCAAGATAATATTCAAAGAGAAACAAGCAACTAAGCTTGGGGATGCCCCGAGTGGCATCCCCTCTTTCTTCTAACGACCATCGGTATTTTACTTGGAGCTATATTTTTATTCGTCACATATCATGAGTTTTGCTAGGAGCGTCTTGTATTATATGAGTCTTTGCTTGGTTTTGCTTTTTATCCTTGCTGGACACACCTATTTGAGAGAGCCAAAATTATGCTATGATTTGTTAGAATTGCTCTTTATGCTTCACTTAAATTTTTTGAGCTATGGAATTGCTCTAGTGCTTCACTTATATCTTTTTGAGCATGGTGTGCTTTAATATGTTTGAAGAAATGCTCTCATGCTTCACTTAGATTTATTTGAGAGTTAGTAATTTTGAAGAAATCCTCTCATGCTTCACTTATATTATTTTGAGAGATGAAAAATTTTATGCACATGTTCTTCACTGAAATTTATTTGAGCTTGACAAAAGCAATTGCAATATATGAAACTAGTCCCAAAGTGATAGATATTCAAGAGGGATATAATAAAAACTTTCATGAAGGTCATTGGACAAAATAAACTTGATTGTTTGTAATAGTTTTGAGATATGATGATAGTGATATGTGAGTCATGTTGGTGAGTAATTATGGTTTAGTAAGAATATTGGTGTTAAGGTTTGTGATTCCCTATGCAAGCACGAAAGTCAATAGTTATGCAATGAAATTACATCCTACTTGTGGTGCATTATTCGGTGTTAGTTATGCTTAATGCTCGTTTATGTGATTTTTCATTTCTTGGTTGGATGCTTCTCAATCTTTTGCTAGCCTTCACTTGTACTAAGTAGAAATACTACTTGTGCATCCAAAATTCGTAAACCCAGTTTTGCCATATGAGTCCGCCATACCTACCTATATGAGGTATTTTCGTGCCGTTCTAAGCAAATTTGTTTGTGCCAACTCTAATATTCAAATAAATTTCCTTTTTGTGTGTTCGTACCGCTCATGAAATGGTAGGGGGTGGCTGATATTTTTCCATGCTAGATGCGTTATTCTCAAGATGAGTGTTTATTCACTTGTCATTGCACGAGAGTATGGCAAAGGTAATAGGGATGCCCAGTCCCGAAATGAAAATAAATTTACTTTATGTTGTAAATAATAAATTCCTTGGAAAGTGTTGGTATGGACGGTACCCGTGGATATGGCTAGCCATGGAGTGTGAAAGAATGGTGGAAAAGGAATAAACTTTATTTTCTTTTTGGGAACCGCCTATGATGTATCTAGCATGGAAAGTATTGGGAACTACTCGAGCATTTTCGTTGACGGGAAAAGCATGCCACCCAAAATATTTTATCTCTCATTTTTTGCTTTGAGCTCTGGCACCTCTACAAATCCCTACTTCCCTCTGCGAAGGGCCTATCTATTCACTTTATGCAATTTTAGTTTTATTTGAGTCTCCATCTTCTCTTATAAAGCACCAACTAAGGGGCACTATGATCGTACTTGAGCATTGGATGTAGCTAATATTCGAGTGTGTTTTATGAATGGATCAATGATTGAGCATGATGGGCTAGGGATAGCTTTCTTTAGTGTTGATATTTTGAAAGACATGATTGCTTGTTGATATGCTTGAGTATTGAAATCTTCATGTCAAAACTAGACTATTGCTTTGAACCATATAAAAGTCCAAATGTCCATGCTACAAAAGAAAAGAATATGTGATGAACATGTGAGGCAGCATTCCACATCAAAAATTCTATTTTTATCAATTACCTACTCAAGGACGAGTAGGAATTTAGCTTGGGGATGTTGATATGTCTCCAACGTATCTATAATTTTTGCTTATTCCATTGTGTTATATTACCATTCTTGGATGTTTTACAATCATTTTATAGCAATTTTATATCATTTTTTGGGACTAACCTATTGACATAGTGCCGAGTGCCAGGTGCTATTTTTTGCTTGTTTTTTACTTCGCAGAATATTAGTACCAAACGGAGTCCACACGCAGCGAAACTTTTTGGAGATTTTTTTTGGACAGAAGACACAAGATGGGCCAAAGAAGTACCAGAGGGGAGGCCCGAGGTGGCGACAACCAACCAGGGCACGCCCAGGAGCCCAGGGGCACCCTGGGGGGTTGTGCCCCCCTCGGTGGCCTCCCGCACCGCCTCTTCGCTCTATAAATACCCCAATACTCTAGAAACCCTAGGGGAGTCGACAAAAAACAATTACAGCCGCCGCATGTTCCAGAACCACGAGGTCCAATCTAGACACCATCACAGAGGGGTTCATCATCCTCATTGGTGCCTCTCCGATGATGCGTGAGTAGTTCATCATAGACCTACGGGTCCGTAGGCAATAGCTAGATGGCTTCCTCTCTCTTTTGATTCTCAATACAATGGTCTCTTGGAGATCTATTTGATGTAACTCTTTTTGCGGTGTGTTTGTTGGGATTCGATGAAGTTTGAGTTTATGATCAGATCTATATCCATGAAAGTTATTTGAGTTTTCTTTGATCTCTTATATGCATGATTACTTATATCCTCGTATTTATTCTTCAAATCTTTGGTTTAGTTAGGCCAACTAGATCAATTTTTCTTGCCATGGGAAGAGGTGCTTTGTGATGGGTTCGATCGTGCGGTGTTCTTTCCCAGTGACAGAAGGGGCAGCAAGACACACATGTATCGTTGCTATTAAGGATAAAAAGATGGGGGCTATTCCTACATGAATAGATCTCATCTACATCATGTCATCGTTCTTATTGCATTACTCCGTTTCTCCATGAACTTAATACACTAGATGCATGCTGGATAGCGGTCGATGTGTGGAGTAATAGTAGTAGATGCAGGCAGGAGTCGGTCTACTAACCTTGGACGTGATGCCTATATAATGATCATTGCCTGGATATCGTCATAATTATTCGATCTTCTATCAATTGCCCAACAGTAATTTGTTTACCCACCGTGTGCTATTTTCTTGAGAGAAGCCACTAGTGAAGTCTACGGCCCCCGGGTCTATTCTTTATCATATTTGCTTTGAGATCTATTTTTATTCGCTTTTATTTTCAGATCTATTATTCCAAAAACCAAAAAATACCTTGCTCATTTTTTTATCACTTAT
Source organism: Thinopyrum elongatum (assembly GCA_011799875.1). NCBI lineage: Eukaryota > Viridiplantae > Streptophyta > Magnoliopsida > Poales > Poaceae > Thinopyrum > Thinopyrum elongatum. The sequence goes on from CM022299.1 coordinate 161,895,627, forward strand.
TTTATTTTGCGTTTTATCGAGATCTATTTATCCAATCTATCACAATTTTTATCCCATCAACTTGACAATTTCTGGCGCCGTTACCCGTAGAGGGATTGACAACCCCTCATAAGCGTCGGGTTGCAAGTATTTGTTCTTTGTGTGCAGGTACCATTTACATAGTGTTTCTTGGTTCTCCTACTGGATTGATACCTTGGTTTCATAACTGAGGGAAATACCTACCGTAGCTGTACTACATCATCCCTTCCTCTTTGGGGAAATACCGACATAGTTCAAGCAACCTCAGTCATCAAAGTTTTTTGGAGTCATTACTCCTGCAAGACGGCCTCTGTGTCCGCCGGGTTGACCTGCTCCGGGTTGACATCTTGGTGATCTCCAGCAGTCGATGACTCTGAGTTATCCTACGCCGATTCTTCTACTTCTCTGATCTGAAGGTTGTCCAGATTCCAGTCGAGTTGTTAACTGCTACTTCTTGAGCTTGCGTTGGTTTTTCCCTTGAAGAGGAAAGGGTGATGCAGCAAAGTAAAGATAAGTATTTCCCTCAGTTAGAGAACCAAGGTATCAATCCAGTAGGAGGTACAAGCAAGTCTCCAATCTATGCACCTGCACAAACAATCAAACACTTGCACCCAATTCGATAAAGGGGTTGTCAATCCCTTCACGACCAATTGCAATGGTGAGATCTTATTGAGATGGATATAAAAGATTACTAAAACGTAAAACAAAATAAAAACAAATAAATTGCAGAAAGGTATTTTTGGGGTTTTTTGGTTTATAGATCTGAAAATATATGATGGAAAATAGACCCGGGGGCCATAGGTTTCACTAAAGGCTTCTCTCTTGAAAGAAAACATACAGTGGGTGAACAAATTACTGTCGAGCAATTGATAGAAAAGCGCAAAGTTATGAAGATATCCAAGGCAATGATTATGAATATAGGCATCACATCCGTGTCAAGTAGACCGACTCCTGCCTACATCTACTACTATTACTCCACACATCGACCGCTATCCAGCATGCATCTAGAGTATTAAGTTCAAGAGAACGGAGTAACGCATTAAGTAAGATGACATGATGTAGAGGGATAAACTCAAGCAATATGATGAAAACCCCATCTTTTTATCCTTGATGGCTACAATACAATATGTGCCTCGCTACCCCTACTATGTCACTGGGTGACGACACCGCAAGATTGAACCCAAAACTAAGCACCTCTCCCATTGCAAGAAATACCAATCTAGTTGGCCAAACCAAATCGATAATTCAAAGAGAAATACAAAGATATCAAATCATGCATATAAGAATTCAGAGAAGATTCAAATAATATTCATAGATAATCCGATCATAAATCCACAATTCATCGGATCTCGATAAACACACCGCAAAAGAATATTACATTGGATAGATCTCCAAGAACATCGAGGAGAACATGGTATTGAGGATCAAAGAGAGAGAGGAAGCCATTTAGCTACTAGTTATGGACCCATAGGTCTGTGGTAAACTACTCACGCTTCATCGGAAGGGCAATAGGGTTGATGTAGATGCCCTCCGTGATCGAATCCCCCTCCGACAGATCACCGAAAAAGGCCCCAAGATGGGATCTCACGGGAACAAAGGCTTGCGGCGGTGGAAAAGTATTTTCGTGGATGCCTCTGATGGTTTGGGAATATTTGGGAATATATAGGCCAAAGATTAGGGTTAGGAGACCTCCGAGGGGGCCACAAGCTCAGGAGGCGCGCCCCTACGGCTTGTCATCGCCTTGTGGGTCTTCTGACCATCTCCAAGTCTCGTAGGTGTCTTCTGGTCCAAGAAAAATCATCGTGAAAGTTTTATTCCGTTTGGACTCCGTTTGATATTCCTTTTCTGTAAAACTCAAAAACAAGGAAAAAACAGAAACTGGCACTGGGCTCTAGGTTAATAGGTTAGCCCCAAAAATAATATAAAATAGCATATTAATGCATATAAAACATCCAAAACAGATAATATAATAGCATGGAACAATAAAAAAATTATAGATACGTTGGAGACGTATTATTAACTCTTGGAAAATGGCCTCATCATGCATGATAGGTGATGGGTCGACATCAGGGGCAAAGATATGCTTACGCTGTTGTGGAGTCAAGTCAAACGGCTCAAAAGTTGGCGGGTGAACCCCGCGTGTTATCTTCATCATAAGCCGCCTGGTATTTCTTCAAATCGAGCTCTTCCACTAGCTGACTCGCCAACACACGGGTCTCCTTCACACAACGGGCATAATCTACTGCTGAAAATTCAGTACCATCACCCTTGAATTGTGGAAACCCGCCAGCCATATCTGAAGTATCGATATCTGGCACATACGCTTTGGCCCGAATTAGAGATGTCATTGCTCCTGCTTGGGCAACTGATTTCTTCAACTCCTCAATTTGCTTGGGGATAATCGAGAGTACCTTCAACACATCTCTTATGAATTGTGGCGGGTCTTTTCCACCCGTCACGCCCATGATGGTAAACAAAGCTTCCAGCATACAATTTCTCTAAGAAAGAGTACACAGCTTTTAATTTCATTAAGTTATCCTGCCGAAGGTTGTGACTTCTGCTACCTGCACATATTTCAACACATGAGCCGTCAGGCGAGTTATTCATATATAAGAGTCGCCAGGCGAGTTATTCATACAATTTAAAGATGACACTTACCAAATATAGCTTGCGTCATTTGAGCTATGTTATGTTTCAAGCCATCCAGCTCTTCGGTGATTGGCTTAAGTTGGCCCTCAGCGTCTTCGGAACGGTTAATTAAGGCGGCCTTCTCAGTCTCGAAGGCGGCTCGTTCATTCTCAAAAGCTGCCTTGACTTTTTCCAGCTCTTCAACTGAAGATTACATGCTCACTTCCGTCTTGTTTCACAAAGATTGCTCAGCATCAAAAAAATTCTTCAACACGGCCAATTGTGACTCGGCCATATTCAAAGCCTCCTGAAAAGCAGACAAACATTTCAGTTACAAGTGATTTTAGTCCCGAGCTGGCAAGGATGCATGACCCAGCACTTAGGGGCTACATAAGGCAAACTTACTTTAAGTCTTAAGTCCCAAGTAGTCGCAAGCAACACACTTGGCACTTGGGGGCTAATGCATGTCATTTTTTCTTCCAAGATATATCAGAAGACCCAACTCAGTTCATAAAAATGAGTCGGCCCTTGGGGGCTACAGGCCAATTTTCAAACACTATATCTATTTGGAAAACCCTACTCATCGCATGAAGATAAGCCGGCCCTTGGGGACTACATGGTATTTCTTCTAGTTTTATTCAATAAGGATCTATGCTTAGAGAACTGGCTTATTATTTGTATGATAACCCGACCCTTGGGGGCTACACGTCAAAGTTCTTCAGATTCTACATACAAGTCTTACACATACTCAAGAGTGCCTATGTCTAAGACTTGGGGGCTAAGCACATATACATACAATATGGCAAAGGCGAGTTATTTCATACCTCATGTTTTTTCTGCAACATGTTGACTATGTTCGCCTCCATATCTCGGCTTTCAGATAGCCGGGTCAAGAACTCATGATGAAGCTCTTCACTGGTCATAGTATCCAAGCCAGGTAGTTCCAATTTTGCTTTTCCTTTATCTTCACAAACAGGCTCATCCTTGGCTAGGATCTTGGCCACACTAGTTGAGGTGTCAGCAACACCTTGACCTACTCTAGTAATGACCACCTCAGAGTCAACAATCATTCGATTTGCGCCTTCAGCCTCTTGACGAGGGCAGGGGGCATGAGTCGGACTTGGCGGCTGTAGGTTGTCGACCGGCTCGTCTGGCTTGACTTGCTCATCAATAATAGTTGCCCCTTCATCAGTGGGTGGCTTGTCAGTCACAATTGGCTCTTGAGTCTCTTCTGGTTTATCTTGTGGAAAATCTCGAACCTCGGTGTCAGGAGGGACAACAGATGACTCGCCAGTCTTTCTTTTCTTGGCTTGGGCTCTGCAATCACGTTAAATAAGCCTAAGTAAACAAAAGAAATGACCATGAGGAGATGTAAATTATTTATATACTTACCCTGGCTTGATGACAAAGGGTGGCAGTTGAGTACCAGTTGAACCTCCAGAGGATGGTGGCGACTCCTGATAATTTGAGTCATAAGGGTTAAGAGGTCGCCTAAAAAGGCCGGCTTGAGGAAGAGATAATGTTGGACTATGAGGCACCTCTGAATGTCGCTTGCGGGCGATTGGTATATTAGACAAGCTGGCAACCAGCTCTCCAAAGCCTCTCCGGGTTTGGCGTCTTGAGGTACCTTCATGCGGTGCTTTCTTCAAAACAAATTTGGGATCCAAATAAGCGTCAGGATGAGAAAACTTTACTTTTTGAATGACCCGCCTTATTTTCTTTGGAGACAAGGTTTCTGAGATGGAAGAAATTGAAAAATACCTCAACGTCACTGGCTCGACTCGCCTTGGTGTTATCCTGAGAGCAACAGGTGTTAGCAAGTTTGATAAAAAGACGACCGAGGGAGTCAAATTCTACCTCTGACTCATCATCAGCCGTCGGCGACTCACCTCCGGCTGCCGGCTCATCTGCAACAGCCGGCTTATTTCTTCTTCGCTTTGAGACAGACTGGCGTTTGCGTACTTCTTTCCTTCTCCAGAAAACATTAGTTGCCTGCCATTGTGATAAACAGAAATCAGTATTTTGACGGGCGAGTCAAAATGGAGAACAATGCAAAGGCACTTACTGGAGGCGCGGGGTTCTTTAGACAAAAAGGAGCAAGTCCGGTTTGACTACATTTCTCCTGAGGCTCATGCAGAAGCTTCTTCACAGCCTTGTTAATTTCATCTTCGGTCATGTCAACTTCATTGACGTGTTGAACGTCGTTTGTCTCGCCAGTCTAATTGCACATCAAGGCGGTCCGGCAACTTAATGGTTGAACAAGCCAGCTAAACCAGCACCGAACCAAGTCAATTTCGGTGAGGCCGTTTGCTTTCAAAGCCCTTATCTGGGCATAGAGGGGGGCAATTTCTTGGCGTTCTTCATTAGTGACCCAACCCAAATAGACATGGGTTGCATTGAGACGATCTGGTCTGTAACCCGATAGGGGGTTCTCATTGGCAGGGGCGGTGTTCTTACAGTAACACCATGTTGAGGTCCATCCTTTTGGATGACTCGCCAATTTTACCTCTGGAAAAGGACAATCTTTCTGTCTCTGGAGTGATACACCACCAAGTTCAACACTGGGGCCACCCGCACATTCTGTCTGATGATTGATATAGAAAAACTCTCTAAAAAGAGCAACCGTTGGCTCTATCTAGAGATAGATCTCGCAGAATACTTGAAGTTGGCATATGCTCATTGAATTGGGACCGATGTCTTGAGGACGGAGTTCGAAGAAGTGAAGGAAATCCCTAAGGAATTTTCAGTTGAGTGGCGTAAAACCCCTCTGGACATGATCCACAAAGACGACAACCTCTCCTTGATTAGGCTAGGGCGGGTTTTCCCCTTCTGGTACTCGCCAGTCAATAACATTTTGGGCTGGTAGAAGACCTTGAGTCACGAGATTATCAAGTACCAGTTTGGTCACTCGAGATTTTGCCTAGTTGTAAGTCATAGTTTTCGACATAATGAGTCGCCGAAGGGTTAAATAACTATGGAAGAAATATCAATGGCGGGTCATTTATTTGATGACAAGTCGCGTGTTGGGTTAAACGACAAGTTGGTGGCTTGAGAAATAGTTATGAACAAGGGGCGAATCAACATGCACAAGATTCGCCCAAATTAAAAAATGAAGGAATAACTATAACTTCTGCTACGGGAAAGTCATGTTGCATAATAATGAGCAAGGCAAGACATGAGGTGGCTTATCTCAGATTGAAGATTCTAAATTTCAGCTAAGTGTTGAACAAACAAGTTTCTACCAAAAGTTTTGCGATTACAGATCTACCAATAGTTCAAAAAAGGAAAATATTTGCTAAACTTAAGGTGAGCACCAGAAGTAACAACTAGTCTGTTCATGGATTCTAAAGAAGATCCAAGGCTCCTAGAAGCAAAAATGGTGTTATGCCTAGCACCGCAATATTCCTACAAGGAGCTCGAGGAGAACTAGATCTACACGACAATGGTGGTAAAAGATGAACGCCGATGAACTTCGATGAACTATGAAGGGGATAATGTGGATCTTAGAAAGATGTACTCGCGTACTTGGCTGCGGCAGGAGACGGTGGAGAACATTGCTTGAGGTCCGGTGATGGCTGGACGGTGTTGTGGTCCTCGGTGTGAAGGACGATGAGGTCGAACGGGCGCGGCGGCGCTCCAGATGTGGAGAGCTTGGGCGCGAGGAAGAATGAGCAAAGGGGAGAAGTAAAAGTGAGGAAAGTCCCCCTTCGTGGGTATTTACAAGAAAAAGAAAGGGCAGGCACGAGAATCAAGGAGGCACAATAACTTTTTTGAGCAAGAGGCGCCTCGATTTTCGGGTTTAACAGATATATTCAAAGATTCGTTCTGATTTCATGCTAGCGTTCCTGGAAATCCGGAAGATGACGTCATGTTTCGAGGACATGGAAAAACTACAAGTGTGAATTGCCATAAGCTGGAATCCTTAACCCGGCTATGAAGCAGTTCCAAGGAAAGAAAGGTGACTCGGCGTGTTCGTCAGGTTAAAGATTGACATGAATAAATTCAAATCAATATGGCGGCTAATATTGGGGATATAACCCCATGATATGACCCGCCATGATGGGTTGGGTCATTCAAGTGGCGACTTACAGTCAAGGCTCAAGATGGGCCATGACGTTCAAGATCTCAAGACATGCAGGGCGGCTCATAGAGTGGGCCGGCTTAAGACCCAGTACTTGGAGACGGCGGCTCATGGCCCAGAAGTGCAAGTTGCCGCCTGAAGCTTCCTTACTTAGGGAACAATACAAGTAGGAAACATACTAGGTCACGGATCGTAATACGTCCCAGACTCTATTGTAAACCCAGGGCCTCCACCTGTATATAAAGGGGAGCCCCTGAGGCAAAAAGACTTAAGTTACAAGCTCTAGAATACTAGGGTAGCCAAGTTGCACCCTTGTAATTGAGATCATCATCATCAATATCAATCAAGCAGGAGTAGGCTTTTATCTCCGTCGTGAGGGGCCGAACCTGGGTAAACCCTTGTCTCTCGATTCCGATCAACCCCGTTCAAGCAATCACCTAGCAGCGATGGCCTCATGACTAAGTCCTTTCATGAGGACATCTGCCGTGAAAAAACCACGACAGGTGGTACTACCGCTTCCTCTAGAGTGGTACTACTGTCTACGGGTGGTACTGCCGCTTATGATGCCTGGCACTACCGCTTGGGGCTGTCACATTCCCCTTCTCTCATATCAAACTTCAATCTCTTTTGTTTCTCGTGCTTGGCTTATGCGATTATTTACACTTGCTTTTCCCTTGTTCCTCATTTTGGGCTCCAGGTGGTAGCAGTGTAGGGGATCAGGCCCGTTGCAGGAATCCAGAGCGTCCAGGGGGTTCCAAGCGCTATCGCACTTCTGAGAATGTCGGTGCTTCTTCAAGTGTTCAGCCAGCTCAGCCAATATAGAGTTCCAACTAGGTTGCAAGCAAGCCCAAGCCAAAAGTCAAGCCAGTGTCTGATATGAACAGCCAGGAGTTCTGTATCTTTCACCGTATCAATCCATATTGCAAGAGCCAAGATCCGGCTCTTCTCAACCGTCCCTTCTGGACCAAGCAACAACACTCTATCTATCTAGATGTGCTCAAAGCAAAGAAGAACTTGTTTGTGGAGCTTTTGGGATATGAGGATCAAGGGCTTGGTAATCCTCTCGGGATGCGCCCTCACAAGGAGGCTGCTGCTACTCACAAGTCTGCTCTGTGGCCCTATAGCACCTTGAAGATCTCACCAACCACCAAGAAGAAGTTGTATGAGTTGTGCCCTTTCCTAGATATCATGCATCACATCTTCAGGCGCACGCTCTTTCCCTGCATTGGGACTTGGATCAGGTTCACTCTTATCTTGTGGACATGCTACTATTCTGTCAGAAGGAAAAGGAAGTGCCCACAGGGCAACCTTTGGATATGTCGCATATCATGTGGTCGGAGCTTCTCTCAGCAATCACAGAGCGTAAGTGTCTCATTTATGGACCTTACTTGATGCTTCTCATCGAGAAGGCTTGGGCTTTCACTTATCCGGATGAGATGTTGGTGCTTGGTGACTTGACCTCCCATGAGGTGGTTCGACTGAGGGAGAAGGATAACTGGGGTGCTCCCATTCCTACGACGGAGGTCCCTATGGATGAGGATGAGGTTAACGAGGATGATGAGCCTGACTATGAGCCGGCTAGAGTGGAGCCATCTTGGGCTAAGAAGCTCAAGTTGAAGATGAAGAAGCTGTTTTGCATGCAGGCTCACGGGCAGTATATGTCTCATGTTGCAGAGAACAAGTCCCGCTGCCGTGACAAGCTTATCATGAGGAAGCTTGGGCTCGATGTTCCCGATGGGTCCGAGGATAGGATCACTGATGAGGAGGAGTGGACCACTCAACATTGCCACTAGTCAGACTCAGAGGTGGATCAGACTGTTGCTGCTGCTGACGAGATCGCCAGCGACCACAGGGAGTGATGATATTGATGATCTCCTGCTATGCTACCACGTGTGTCCTTAGTTGTCTCCGTTCCTTTTTTTGGTGTCTCGACACCAAAGGGGAGAGGCGTTTAGGGGTTTGCCGAGTAACGAGTGTGTCGTATTTGCTTTGCCTTTCTCTCTCGTGAACTCTTTTATTGCTTGCTTTGGTTTGTTTTTGTGAGACCTGGAGACTAAGTCATGTATTATGTTAGTTTGTGAGATATTGTGCTTATCGTGTGCCCTATCTTTATGCTCACATGCTATTCCTTGCATCCTTGTATTTCTCTCTTACCTTGTTGATGCAAGTTTGTCGGTCTATAAAATATAGAGGGAGTGTTGATCCTAGTGTGTGCGTGTGCTTTGCATTCCAATAGCATATTTATTTTGTGCACACATCTAGGGGGAGCCCGTCTATATTTTGTAGATGTTGGGTTTGCTTATTATATCTTTATATCCTTGTGCAAATCCCGTATTGTCATCAATCCACCAAAAAGGGGGAGATTGTTAGGGCATATTTCTCCCTTAGTGGTTTTGGTGATTTATGACAATACGTTTGTGGACTAATCGTGTGCATTGAGAATTTTAGATAATTCATCATTTGGCACAAGACGATCGATCCCCTCGAAGTTTTAAATAGAAGACGGTTTATTTTCCTTCGTTTCTCTTTCGGTGGACTTGAGTCGTAGGATTTACCGTACTATCAAGAGGGGGTCCGCTTCGGAAAGGTTTGGGTGGAATCGACACATCACTACAAAAAAAAGACACATGCGTGACATTTTGGGCCGAACGAATTTTTTCCCTGTCATGCTTATGACACTTCTATGACGATAATTGTGACAAAACCCGGTATCATCATAGATGTGGTGGGCTCCTACTTCTATGACAAATAATCATGACAGAAAATAGGCTTTTCGTCCTGGGCGGGCCGGAGACGCACCTGCATGACATTCTTTGGGCCGTCCATGACGGAAAAAATCGTGGTAGAAGCGAGGGCGAGGAAAATTTCGGGGAGTTCCCGGTTACGGTGGGTGCTCGGGGCCGAGCGATGCATGGAGGTTTGCGCGTTTTCTCTCGTATACGTACACGCATGTGTGCAAGGTGTTGGGCTCTAATTGAACCCGAGCGAGGCGTTCGCTTACTGAACCCGAGCGATTGCACTAGCTACATTGCTGAACCCGAGAGATCGATCGATCCCTGGCTGTTAACTGAACCTGATCGAGGGATTCCTTCGCTACTGCTGCTAACTGAAGTCAATCGAACCTGCTGCCTCTTGATGAACAGTGAACGTGGGGGTTGGTTGAACGAGTCGAGACGTACGTGGTTGGGGTTGGATGAACAGTTCCCGGTGGGGGTTGGATGAACTGGACCCCGTGGTAGTAGTAGTAGGCCGTTGCCGCTGGATGAACAGGACCCTGAGAGGAGGCCGCCACAGCCAAGCTGGTTGTGGGTGGATGAATAGGACCCTGTGGAGGGCTGATTGAATAGTAGTCGGTGGAGGGCTGGATGAACAGTAGCCCATGGATGAACAGTAGCTGGTGGAGGCAGGAGGAAGACGCGGTGGATGAACAGTGTAGGTGGAGGCTGAAGGAAGTCGACGATGGGTGAACAGTAGCCCGTGGAGTCCCGTTTTGCGGTACGCCACACCCCTCCGATGAACAGGACCCCCGTTTCGACCGTAGCGCTCCAACACAAGTCCGTCTCCTCCGTTTTGCGGTACGCCACACCCCTCCCGATGAACAGGACCCCCATTTCGACCGTAGCGCTCCAACACAAGTCTGTTTCCTCTGTTTTGTGGTACGCCACACCCCTCCCGATGAACAGGACCCCCGTTTCGACCGTAGCCGGTCGAACAAAAGGCCGTTTCCTCCATACTGCAGTACGCCAGACCCCGTTTCGGCTGTTCCGTCCAAGCCGGTTGGCTCCCGTTGAACAGGACACATTCCGACCCAGTCTGTTGCCTCCCGATGAACATGACGTTGTTTCTCCATTTTGACCCAGCCGGCTGGCTGCTCGATGAACAGGACGCCGTTGCTGTCGTCAGTTGCCTCTCCATGTACACGAGCCCTGGACGTACGTATGCGCAAGTAGGCGTTCGAGACCCCGCCCGTATGTACGTACGTGGCCGTATTTTTTGGCATGTGGCTATACATACATGTACACGGTTTAGAAGGGACTGCCTGAACTGCTACGTCGGGGGCTCTACTACTACACGTGTCGCTGCTTGCTCGACCACGGTTCATCATTGCAGAGAGACCAATCGACCAGTATGTACATACACGTTCGCGACAACGCTACGTACGCTTCGACCAGATGGGTCCCGGCTGTCAGGGAGGATAAGGACGCACTTTCTTGTGTGCGAAGTTATTGATGGTGGGTCCGAGCTGTCAGGGGGAGGATTCATTTTTTTCGCGCCTAATATGGAGGCACTTTCCTTGCATCTGAAGATATAGCTGGTGGGTCCCAACTGTCAGGGGGGAAAATGTTTTTTTCGCAAAATACAGCTAAGCCAAAATACAGAGGCCCTTCTGGTAGGTCCCTACTGTCAGGTGGAGGAATCATTATTTTGTGCGTAATAAGGAGGCACTTCCTTGCTGCGGCCGTGGACCCAACTGTCAGCCTCTCCACGTACAGTCCTCTTCCGATGTAAGTCGTTCCTTGACCACGTTGACCACACCGTGCCAAGAGCACCAAGGCGGTGGACGACAGCGAGGCCTAGGAAGGGAATGACCCGGAGCCGGGGAAGACTCGGCAGTTATTTCCCACACGGAGGGGCGTACAGGGTTTACTGGTTGGGCTACAGTGTGAGGCTGCTGTCGCCGAAGAATAACAACAGGTATGGGTGAGTACAGGGATGGCCAGGCCAGCGATGGGAGTAGGGTGGGGCGGTGAGGCCTGCGCGGCAGCAGAGCCAGCCACGAGAGGCAGGAGCAGGCGGCACGAGCGGCGCTGGTTTGGGCGGGCTGAGCAAGAAGACCAGAGGTTGAAGAAGCACTACGGCTGTTGGATGGACATCGTACGGTCATTGGAGCTAGAATTGTTCATATTGACTAAGTTGACAAAGCCCTCCGTCTGCGTCAACTTAGTAGGCCCACAAGTCAGCCTCCAACAATGGTGGGTCCCAGATAGCAGGGGGAGTATTCATTTTTTTATGCGTAAAAAGGAGGCACTTCCTTGCGTGCGAAGATATAGCTGGTGGGTCCGAGCTGTCAGCGGGAGGAACAATTTTTTTTGCGAAATACAGAGGCCCTTCTGATGGGTCCCTTCTGTCAGGTGGAGGAATCATTATTTTGCGCGTAATAAGGAGGCACTTCCTTGCGTGCGGCCATGGACCCAGCTGTCAGCCTCTCCACGTACAGTCCTCTTTCGATGGATGTCGTTCGTTGACCACGTTGACCACACCACGCCGAGAGCACCAGGGCGGTGGACGATGGCGAGGCCTAGGAAGGGAACGACCCGGAGCCGGGGAAGACTCGGTAGTGCTTGCCCACGCGGTGGGGAGTACGAGGGTTTACTGGTTCGGCTGCCGTCGCCGGAAAATAATAGGAGGTGTGGGTGAGTAGATGAATGGCCTGACTAGCGATGGAGTAGGGTGGGGCGGTGCGGCCTGCGCGGCAGCACAGCCGGCCATGGGAGGAGGGAGCAGGCAGTCCCGTCGGCGCTGGTTTGAGCGGCTGGAGCAGGAAGAGCAGAGATTGAAGAAGCACGGCGGCCGTTGGATGGACATCCAATAGTCATTGCTCTCATGTGTTGACTAAGTTGACACGGTCTTGCGTGCGCTTCAACCTTTTTTTAGGAAACCGTACACGTCAACCTATAGTAGGCGCACAAGTCAGCCTCAAATCTGTGGAAAACAGCATACAGCCCATCTGCCATTATTTCTAATAATTTATAGCCCATTTGCTAAGTCTTAAGGATTTTTTTGGAGCCCATATTCTTTTTGTTAGCATTACAGCCCATATTGTGGCCACGGTTAAAAATTTCTACGAAATTTTGCATATTTCGGTGCGGTCCGAACTATTTTTAATCCCAAATTTTCGAGTCACGTTCAAACTAATTTAAAAATAATAAATTTATATCAATTTAAAATCCAACATAATTTTCCCCACAAAAAAACAATTAAATTTGAAATGTCAAAATCTTTAAAAAATGATATTTGAAACTAATTGCCGGTTTGCCGTGTTTATAAATTTACATCCCGTTTCTTACTACTTCATTTTCTGGGTAAGCGAATACATCGCTCTCGTCTTGAAAGATTTGCAGCCCGGCAGGGCTGAGAAAGCAAGTAAGCCTCCGTTGGGTATTTCTTTAAAAAAAGTAGAACTGGGCTAGCCATTTTCAGCAAGAAAAAAACACAACTGGGCTCATCATGTGGTAAATGATACGTCTCCAACATATCTATAATTTTTGATTGGTCCATGCTATTATATTATCTGTTTTGGATGTTTTATATGCATTAATATGCTATTTTATATTATTTTTGGGACTAACTTATTACCCTAGAGCCCAGTGCCAGTTTCTGTTTTTTCCTTGTTTTTGATCCTCGCAGAAAAGGAATACCAAACAGAATAAAACTTCACGATGATTTTTCTTAGACCAGAAGACACCCAGGGGACTTGGAGTCCAAGTCAGAAGAGCCGCGAGGCGGCGACAAGGGTGGAGGGCGCCCTAGGGGGGGCACACCCACGCCTTGCGGGCCCCTCGGGACTCCTCTGACCTAGCCCTTCCTCCTATATATTCACGTATATTCCAGAACCATCAGAACAAGCCACGAAAACACTTTTCCACCGCCGCAACCTTCTTTTCCAGTGAGATCCCATCTTGGGGCCTTTTCCGGCATCCCGCCGGAGGGGGAATCGATCACGGAGGGCTTCTACATCAACTCCATTGCCCTTTCGATGATGCGTGAGTAGTTTACCTCAGACCTACGGGTCCATAGCTAGTAGCTAGATGGCTTCTTCTCTCTCTTTGATTCTCGATACAACGTTCGCCTCGATGTTCCTGGAGATCTATCCGATGAAATCTTCTTTTGCGGTGTGTTTGTCGAGATCCGATGAATTATGGATTTATGATCAGCTTATCTATGAATATTATTTGAATCTTCTCTGAATTCTTTTATGCATGATTTAATATCTTTGTATTTCTCTTCGAATTATTGGTTTGGTTTGGCCAACTAGATTGGTTTTTCTTGCAATGGGAGAGGTGCTTAGCTTTGGGTTCAATCTTGCGTGATTTCACCCAGTGACAAAGTAGGGGTAGCGAGACACGTATTGAATTGTTGCCATCGAGGATAAAAAGATGGGGTTTTCATCATATTGCTTGAGTTAATTCCTCTACATTATGTCATCTTACTTAAAGCGTTACTCCGTTCTTTATGAACTTAATACTCTAGATGCATGCGGATAGCGCTCGATGAGTGGAGTAATAGTAGTAGATGCAAGCAGGAGTCGGTCTACTTGACACGGACATGATGCCTATATGCATAATCATTGCCTTGGATATTGTCATAACTTTGCGCTTTTCTATCAATTGCTCGACAGTAATTTGTTCACCCACCGTATTATTTGCCTTCATGAGAGAAGCCTCTAGTGAAACCTATGGCCCCCGGGTCTATTTTCCATCATATTACTTTCCGATCTACTATTTTCCATCATATTACTTTTCGATCTACTATTTTGCAATCTTTTATTTTCAGATCTATATACCAAAAAACCCAAAAATATTTTATCTTTTGTTTATCTATCTCTATCAGATCTCACTTTTGCAATTGACCGTGAAGGGATTGACAACCCCTTTATCGCGTTGGGTGCAAGTGTTTGATTGTTTGTGCAGGTGTTGGTGATTTGTGCATTCTTCTCCTACTGGATTGATACCTTGGTTCTTAACTGAGGGAAATACTTACCTCTACTGTGCTGCATCAACCTTTCCTCTTCAAGGGAAAAACCAACGCAAGCTCAAGAAGTAGCAGGCAGAATTTGTGGCGCCGTTGCCGGGGAGATCTACGTCAAGTCAAGACATACCAAGTACCCATCATAAACTATCATCTCTTGCATTACATTATTCGCCATTTGCCTCTCGTTTTCCTCTCTCCCACTTCTAAAACGATTTTCGAAAAAAATTGCATTTTTATTCGCCCTTCTTCCCTTCGTCTTTTTCGTTTGCCTTTTGTTTGCTCGTGTGTTAGATTGCTTGCTTTGTCACGATGACTCAAGAGAATAACAAATTTTGTGACTTTTCCAATACTAATAATAATGATTTTATTAGTACTCGGATTGCTCCCGCCACTAGTGCGGAATCTTATGAAACTAATGCTGCTTTGTTGAATGTTGTTATGAAAGATCAATTTTCCGGCCTTCCTAGTGAAGATGCCGCATCCAATCTAAATAATTTCGTTGAGTTGTGCGATATGAAAAAGAAGAAAGATGTGGATAATGATATTGTTAAATTGAAGCTATTTCCGTTCTCACTACGAGATCGTGCTAAAACTTGGTTTTCATCTTTGCCTAAAAATAGTATTGATTCATGGAACAAGTGTAAAGATTCTTTTATTTCCAAATATTTTCCTCCCGCTAAGATCATCTCCCTTAGGAACGATATTATGAATTTTAAGCAACTTGATCATGAACATGTTGCACAATCTTGGGAGAGGATGAAATTGATGATACAAAATTGCCCTACTCATGGTTTAAATTTATGGATGATCATACAAATTTTGTATGCCGGATTGAATTTTGCTTCTAGAAATCTCTTAGATTCGGCCGCGGGAGGTACTTTTATGGAAATCACTTTAGGAGAAGCTACTAAACTCCTAGATAATATTATGGTTAATTATTCGCAATGGCATACCGAAAGATCTTCTACTAGTAAAAAAGTGCATGCGATTGAAGAGATTAATGTTTTGAGTGGAAAGATGGATGAACTTATGAAATTGTTTGCTAGTAGGAGTGCTCCTATTGATCCTAATGATATGCCTTTGTATACTTTGATTGAGAACAATAATGAATCTATGGATGTAAATTTTGTTGGTAGGAACAATTTTGGTAATAACGCGTATAGAGGTAATTTTAATCCTAGGCCGTTTCCTAGTAATTCCTCTAATAATTATGGTAATTCCTACAACAATTCATATGGAAATTATAATAAGTTGTCCTCTGATTTTGAGAATAGTATTAAAGAATTTATGAGTTCGCAAAAGAATTTCAATGCTTTGATTGAAGAAAAATTGCTTAAGGTTGATGATTTGGCTAGGAACATGGATAGAATTTCTCTTGAGATTGATTCTTTGAAAATTATATCTATTCCACCCATGCATGATATTAATGAATCCTTAAAAGCTATGAGAATTTCTATTGATGAGTGTAAGGAAAGAACTGCTAAGATTCGTGCTAAGCGAGATTGGTTTGTGAAAGCATGTTCTTCTAGTTCTTGTGAAAATAATGAGGATCTTAAAGTGATTGATGTGACTTCTATTGAATCTTTGTTTTATAAAATAAATCTTGATAAAGATGGGACTGGAGATGAGTCAACTTTAGTTAGAAGGCGTCCCAATGATTCGGAGTTTATAGATCTTGATGCAAAAATTGATAAAAGTGGGATTGGAGAGGTCAAAACTTTAAGTAGAAATGAACCCACTCTTTTGGATTTCAAGGACTTTAATTATGATAATTGTTCTTTAATAGATTGTATTTCCTTGTTGCAATCCATGTTGAATTCACCCCATGCTTATAATCAAAATAAAGCTTTTACTAAACATATCGTTGATGCTTTGATGAAATCTTTTGAAGAAAAGCTTGAATTGGAAGTTTCTATCCCTAGAAAACTTTATGATGAGTGGGAACCTACTATTAAGATTAAAATAAAAGATTATGAGTGCCATGCTTTGTGTGATTTGGGTGCTAGCGTTTCCACAATTCCAAAAACTTTATGTGATGTGTTAGGTTTCCGCGAATTGGATGATTGTTCTTTAAATTTGCACCTTGCAGATTCCACTATTAATAAACCTATGGGAATGATTAATGATTTTCTTATTGTTGCAAATAGGAATTATGTGCCCGTAGATTTCATTGTTCTTGATATAGATTGCAATCCTACATGTCCTATTATTCTTAGTAGACCTTTCCTTAGAACGATTGGTGCAATTATTGATATGAAAGAAGGAAACATTAGATTTCAATTTCTGTTAAGAAACGGCATGAAACACTTTCCTAGAAAGAAAATTAATTTGCCATATGAATCTATTATGAGAGCTACTTATGGATTGCATACCAACGATGACAATACCTAGATCTATGTGTTTTTATGCCTAGCTAAGGGCGTTAAACAATAGCGCTTGTTGGGAGGCAACCCAATTTTATTTTTGTTTTTACTTTTTTGGTTCTGTTTTTCAATAAATTTTTCATCGAGCCTCTGGTTAGATGTGTTTTGGTATTTTAATTAGTGTTTGTGCCAAGTAAGACCTTTGGGATGGCTTACGGTGATAGTTGATTTGATCTTGCTGAAAAACAGAAACTTTTGCGTCCAGTCTCAGAATTTTAGTACTTCACAAGAGCATTGAAAAACCCTGAAGTTTTTACACGAGATTGATATACAAATTTCCTCGGTTGTCCTTATTTTTCAGAATTTTTTGAAGTTACGGAATTATTAGAAAATTCGGATCTTCGCAGACTGTTTTGTTTTTAACAGATTCTGTTTTCTTTGTGTTGTTTGCTTGTTTTGATGAATCTATGGGTAATATCGGGGGATATGAACCATGGAAAAGTTGGAATACAGTAGATATTACACCAATATAAATAAATAATGAGTTCACAACAGTACCAAAAGTGGTGATTTTATTTTCTTGTACTAACGAATCTCACGAGTTTTCTGTTGAGTTTTGTGTTGTGAAGTTTTCAAGTTTTGGGGAAAGATTAGATGGACTATGGAATAACAAGTGGCAAGAGCCTAAGCTTGGGGATTTCCAAGGCACCCCAAGGTAATATTCAAGGACAACCAAGAGCCTATTCTTGGGGATGCCCCGGAAGGCATCCCCTCTTTCGTCTTCGTCTATAGGTAAATTTACTTGAGGCTATATTTGTATTCACCACATGATATGTGTTTTGCTTGGAGCGTCTTGTATGATATGAGTCTTTGCTTTTTAGTTTGCCAGAATCATCCTTGCTGTACACACCTTTTGAGAGGGACACACATGAATCGTGATTTATTAGAATACTCTATGTGCTTCACTTATATCTTTTGAGCTAGGCAATTTGGCTCTAGTGCTTCACTTATATCTTTTTAGAGCACGGCAGTGGTTTTATTTTATAGAAATTGTTGAACTCTCATGCTTCACTTATATTATTTTGAGAGTCTTTCTAAACAGCATGGTAATTTGCTTTGGTTATAAATTTAGTCCTAATATGATAGGCATCCAAGAGGGATATAATAAAAACTTTCATATAAAGTGCATTGAATACTATGTGAAGTTTGATTCCTTATGATTGTTCTGAGATATAAAGATGGTGATATTAGAGTCATGCTAGTGAGTAATTGTTAATTGTAGAAATACTTGTGTTAAAGTTTGTGATTCCCGTAGCATGCACGTATGGTGAACCGTTATGTGATGAAGTCGGAGCATGATTTATTTATTGATTGTCTTCCTTATGAGTGGCGGTCGGGGACGAGCGATGGTCTTTTCCTACCAATCTATCCCCTAGGAGAATGCGCGTAGTACTTTGTTTCGATGACTAATAGATTTTTGCAATAAGTATGTGAGTTCTTTATGACTAATGTTGAGTCCATGGATTATATGCACTCTCACCCTTCCACCTTTGCTAGCCTCTCTAGTACCACGCAACTTTCGTCGGTGCCATACACCTACCTTTTACCTTCCTCAAAACAGCCACCATACCTACCTATTATGGCATTTCCATAGCCATTCCAAGATATATAGCCATGCAACTTTCCACCGTTCCGTTTTATTATGACACGCTCCATCATTGTCATATTGCTTTGCATGATCATGTAGTTGACATCGTGTTTGTGGCAAGGCCACCTTTTCCTATTTATACATGTCACTCTTGAGTCATTGCATATCCCGGTACACCGCTGGAGGCATTCATATAGAGTCATATTTTGTTCTAAGTATCGAGTTGTAATTCTTGAGTTGTAAGTAAATAAAAGTGTGATGATCTTCATTATTAGAGCATTATCCCATGTGAGGAAAGGATGATGGAAGCTATGATTCCCTCACAAGTTGGGATGAGTCTCCGGACTTACAAAAAAATAAAAGAGGGCAACGAAGGCCACAAATAAAATAAAAGAGGCCAAAGAAGCCCACCAAAAAAATGAGAGAAAAGAGAGAAGGGGCAATGTTACTATCCTTTTTCCACACTTGTGCTTCAAAGTAGCACCATGATCTTCATGATAGAGAGTCTCCTATGTTGTCACTTTCATATACTAGTGGGAATTTTTCATTATAGAACTTGGCTTGTATATTCAAATGATGGGCTTCCTCAAATTGCCCTAGGTCTTCGTGAGCAAGCAAGTTGGATGCACACCCACTTAGTTTCTTTTTAAGCTTTCATAAACTTATAGCTCTAGTGCATTCGTTGCATGGCAATCCCTACTCACTCACATTGATATCTATTGATGGGCATCTCCATAGCCCGTTGATACGCCTAGTTGATGTGAGACTATCTCCTTCTTTTTGTCTTCTCCACAACCACCATACTCTATTCCACCTATAGTGCTATGTCCATGGCTCACGCTCATGTATTGCGTGAAAGTTGAAAAGGTTTGAGAACATCAAAAGTATGAAACAATTGCTTGGCTTGTCATCGGGGTTGTGCATGATTTAAATATTTTGTGTGATGAAGATGGAGCATAGCCAGACTATATGATTTTGTAGGGATAACTTTCTTTGGCCATGTTATTTTGAGAAGACATGATTGCTTTATTGGTATGCTTGAAGTATTATTGTTTTTATGTCAATATTAAACTTTTATTTTGAATCTTATGGATCTGAACATTCATGCCACAATAAAGAAAATTACATGGATAAGTATGTTAGGTAGCATTCCACATCACAAGTTCTGTTTTTATCATTTACCTACTCGAGGATGAGCAGGAATTAAGCTTGGGGATGCTTGATACATCTCCAATGTATCTATAATTTTTGGTTGTTCCATGCTATTATATTATCTGTTTTGGATGTTTTATATGCATTAATATGCTATTTGTTGTGGTAATCTCAGGTCAGATGCCAGGGGGTGGCTTATCATGGGTGGAGCCATGATGACGTCGTCGGGTTCCGGAAGCGAGAGTGAGCACGAGCTCGGTAGCACACGAGACGTACCCAGGTTCGGGGCTCTCCGGAGAGATAACACCCCTAGTCCTGCTATGATGACTATGATCAAGAGTATACAAGGTTGCTCCTTGAGCTGTATTGCTAGAGGAGGAAGAAGGGTAGAGCTAGCTCTCTTCTCCTAGCTATGGTGTGTGTGTGGAATGAAGGCTCAACCCTTTGCATGGGTGAACCCTGGGGGGTTTTATAGGCCAACCCCCCAGGGGTACAATGGTAATACGACCGGGTGTAGGACCCTGACGTCAGTGTCTAAGGTCGTCGGGTTCTCCGCCGGCTGCTGGAGTCTGCCTCTGGAGGGCCCCGCCGGCTGCCGAGAATCCGACCGATAGGTAGGGCCCGCCGCCTACGGGCCACGCTGATTGCCTTTCGCTGTAGCTCTGTCCTTGATGACGGAGGCCGCGTCACGAGTCGTATGGCTACAGTCCCGCGTCAGGCGGGTAGGTGGCCGCTTGGCCAGCGCACACTATAGCCACGCTCCGTCTTGTCGTAGTGGGTGAGCGCACACTCCGAGGGGAAGGAGGAGCCGGCTGCTGGAAGCCGGCCCGCCCCCGAGGCCGCCTTCGAGGGATGCGCCATCTTCTGGAAGCCTGTGGGCCACGCTGATTGCCTTCTGCCATAGCACGGTCCTTGCTGACGAGGGCCGCATCATGAGTCGCATGGCTACGGTCCCGCGCCAGGCGGGTAGGTGGCCGTTGGGTCAGCTCGTACTGTAGCCACGCTCCTCCAGGATTCGGGGGAGCAGGCAGCACTGTCGCCATGCCCCGTCCCGTCGTAGTAGGTGAGTGCGGACTCCGAGCGAAAGGAGGGGCCGGCTGATGGAAGTCGGCCCGCCCCCAAAGCCGCCTTCTATGGATGCGCCATCTTCTGGAAGCCGGCCCGCGTGGCCAGCTGGCTTGAGGGGCTTCGCCAGCCCCGATGTCTTGAAAAGTTATTGGGTCCGGATGAGGCTACCTGGGGTCCATCCCCCTGACACTATTTTATATTATTTTTGGGACTAACTTATTAACCTAGAGCCCAGTGCCAGTTTTCTGTTTTTTCCTTGTTTTTGATCCTCGCAGAAAAGGAATACCAAATGGAGTCCAAATGGAATAAAACTTCATGATGATTTTCCTTGGACCAGAAGATACCCAGGGGACTTGGAGTCCAAGTCAGAAAAGCCACACGCGGCGACAAGGGTGGAGGGCGCGCCCTAGGGGGGGCGTCCCCTGCCTTGTGGGCCCCTCGGGACTCCTCTGACCTAGCCCTTCCTCCTATATATTCACATATATTCCAAAACCATCAGAACAAGCCACGAAAACACTTTTCCACAGTCGCAACCTTCTGTTCCCGTGAGATCCCATCTTGGGGCCTTTTCCGGCATCCCGCCAAAGGGGGAATCGATCACGGAGTGCTTCTACATCAACTCCATTACCCTTCCGATGATGTGTGAGTAGTTTACCTCAGACCTACGGGTCCATAGCTAGTAGCTAGATGGCTTCTTCTCTCTCTTTGATTCTCAGTACAATGTTCTCCTCAATGTTCTTGGAGATCTATCTGATGTAATCTTCTTTTGCGGTGTGTTTGTCGAGATCCGATGAATTGTGGATTTATGATCAGCTTATCTATGAATATTATTTGAATCTTCTCTGAATTCTTTTATGCATGATTTAATATCTTTGTATTTCTCTTCGAATTGTCAGTTTGGTTTGGCCAACTAGATTGGTTTTTCTTGCAATGGGAGAGGTGCTTAGCTTTGGGTTCAATCTTGCGTGATTTCACCCAGTGACAAAGTAGGGGTAGTGAGACACGTATTGAATTGTTGCCATCGAGGATAAAAAGATGGGGTTTTCATCATATTGCTTGAGTTAATTCCTCTACATCATGTCATCTTACTTAAAGCGTTACTCCGTTCTTTATGAACTTAATACTCTAGATGCATGCGGATAGCGGTCGATGTGTGGAGTAATATTAGTAGATGCAGGCAGGAGTCGGTCTACTTGACACGGACGTGATGCCTATATGCATAATCATTGCCTTGGATATTGTCATAACTTTGCGCTTTTCTATCAATTGCTCGATAGTAATTTGTTCACCCACCGTATTATTTGCCTTCATGAGAGAAGCCTCTAGTGAAACCAATGGCCCCCGGGTCTATTTTCCATCATATTACTTTTTGATCTACTATTTTACATCATATTACTTTCCGATCTACTATTTTGCAATGTTTTATTTTCAGATCTACATACCAAAAAACCCAAAAATATTTTATCTTTTGTTTATCTATCTCTATCAGATCTCACTTTTGCAATTGACCGTGAAGGGATTGACAACCCCTTTATCGCGTTGGGTGCAAGTGTTTGATTGTTTGTGCAGGTGTTGGTGATTTGTGCGTTCTTCTCCTACTGGATTGATACCTTGGTTCTTAACAGAGGGAAATACTTACCTCTACTGTGCTGCATCACCCTTTGCTCTTCAAGGGAAAAACCAACGCAAGCTCAAGAAGTAGCAGTAAACATAAAATAAAACCCTGGCTAGATGGGCCACAGCCCCCGCACAACCCTGTTGTTACCCTGATCCGTCTCTAAAACTAGTATAAATAACAACTTCTTGTTCCTAAAAAAAGTAAATAACAACTACGCGACCTGTTGGGTCCCTGGTGTCAGCCGCTCGTTGTGTAATTCTCTTGTTTATTGACTATGTTGACAATGGCGTGGGACCCAGGTGTCCAATGATTAGGAGGAACCATTTTTTGGGGCTTGTAATAACGAGGCACTTGCTTGCGTACTGCCATGAACCCTGGTGGGTCCCTACTGTCATCCTCTCCATGTACAGTCATCTGCTTGTTCCTCTCGGTTGTTGACCACGTTGACAATGCCAGACGGCGGCGCACCGCGCACGCCGAGCGAACCAAGGCGGAGGACGACGGCGAGGCCTCGGACGGAACGAACAGGAGCCGTGGAAGATGCGCCAATCTATTCGCAGGCGGAGGGGAGTATGAGGGTTGACTGGTTCGGGTGCGGGTGCGTGTTGGGGCTGACATCGCCGGAGAATAACAGGACGTGTGGGGGAATAGAGGGAGGGATTGGCCAACATTTGAGGGTACGGTAGGGCGACGGAGGTGCAACCAGCCGTGGGAGGCGGTAGCAGGTGGAACCGACGGGGTGGTTTGGTTTGGGCGGCTGGAGGAAGAAGACAAGAGATAGAAGATACACGACAGATGTTGGATGTCAATCCAACGGCTGGTAGGCAGAATAGTTTGTTGAGTAGTAATTAAGTCGACACCACCTGGGATAGGCTTTTTCCTCGTGGGTCCCAAATGTCAGAATCCAAATCTGTCATGGTTATGCAGCCTTTCTTATCAAAATTTACAGCCCATTTGGTGTGCTAGTTCAAAATAAGTTTGTGGGTGCTGGTGGGGGCTAATCACTTGGGTTCTGTAATGCACAGTGAGCTCAAGCAGCCGGCGAGAGTGATGTTATTACCCTTGGTTGGGATTTGTTACAATATTTCACTCTTAATTAAACAAATGGCAAGCCATTTACCTTGTTTCAAAGAAAATATGACAGTCACAGCCGAGTTGAAAAGGGCAACAACATCTAACTCCAGCTTACAAACTGTACAAAAGCACGAGGGTTAATTGTTCATCAGGTTTAGACAAAACCCATATTGAAAAGGGCAACAACATCTAACTCCAGCACTATTTTCGGCAATCACAGTCAAATGGATCGGTCAGGTCCATAGAATGAACATCCTGGGTCGTAAAATTTACTGGATTATGACCACAAGATGTTGTAAATAGAAGCCCGGCATGTTCAGAAGCCCTTTTGTCCACCTGAAACTCCTTTTTTTGCTCTTCAACATAACCATCCGTCAAAACCATGCTGCTGATAAACTTAAGCCTGATGGACAATAGTAACCTCGCATTCAGCAGGAAGAATGTGACAAATCTAGTGTTTGCATGGTTGGCTACATATCGTTCCAGCGTTACTATCTTCAACCAAATGTCATGAGAAGTGAGAAAATCCCGGTGCTTACGAATCCACCGATTGGTTATAACTTTCTTACCCCGTCCTATTGCCTAAATAGACATCAAGATTGAAAATAGTTAAGGTCTAAAAAAAGAGTGTCAAAAGAGCAACAGCTGAACGGTTAATTCTAGTACACTATATGCGGGCTTCCAATGTGCGTGAAATTATCACCTTTATATACAACTTCTCCAGACATGGAAAGCATTGCAGCAAGCCAATAATCTTGTTCAGATCAAAACTATTCATTTGGATATATAAGATCTTGACAGAATCCAACACCATTGATAGGCTATCCATGGAGAAACTCTTCATTGAGCATAGAACATAATATTAGTACAAAATGTGTACTCCAAGATGATATAGAACTTATGCGCAGAAATTTAAAATGCAGCTTATGATTACAAGTGTAGATGATAATATACAGTACCTGAAGAACTGTGGAGCCAAACACCATCTTGAAATGAGCATAGAGATCATGTATTACACCCAAGGTCTCCAGTTTAGGCGCAGAGACGGCAGTTATTTGCGATGGTGAATAACTAGAATCAAGGATCAACCTTTGAAGTGAAGGGGCATCTTCGATGATGAGCTGCCTTCCGTCAAAAGAAATTCCAAGTCTTACAAGGTTAGGCGACTTTATTTGGAGACAACCGATTCTAACTGTGAAAACAAGCACCAAGCACTCCAGGGCAGGGCAACTGGAGTGGATGATGCTGTGCAATGAGGCCTCCAATATACGAACCCGCACAAGTGAAAGTTTTTTGAGAAATGGGAGTCGAAGGTTTAGTACCAGATTGTCTGGTAGGTAGCACAGCGCAAAGGTGGCAGTGTGGAGAGAGGAGGAAAACTGCGAGATGGACATCGGTGCTGAGGGCACAAGTACATGGCGTTCGATATCTGGTAGGTGATTTCCTGGGGAATAATAGAACTAAAGCAGCTGTAGTTCTATGAATTCAGGGGATTTCAGCCAGGCGTCCACCGTGTAGGGCATGCTATGCTTGCTCAGGTAGCATGACGGGATGCAGAGGCTTTGAACGGAGCCCTGGTGGGAGGAGATGATGGCTCTGGGGAGTTCAAAATCATTAAAGAGAGATAGCTGACGACAGTCGAGATTAAGGGGCGCGGCGCACAATAAAGGGTGCCACCGAGTTGAGAGGACTTGGGTGCGGCAGCAATTCTTGGTGGGGAGAAGCGAGATGATCTCCCCAAGGATGGCGTTCGGGAGATCGCTGATGCGGTCCACCCGAGATTCTACGGGTTCCTGGGATCCGGTGGGGGCGGGCTCGCCGCTTCTCCCCGTGCTGTCGGGTGCGGGATCTACAACAGGCGTCGCCACTGGCGGGAGCCTCATCTTCTTGGCGCTGGGGTCAGCCGACTCCATTTTCCTCGAGGGCGTTGCGTCGAGCTCACGAATTTGAGCAGAGTAACGAATGACGAGCCTAGTTGTAGTGCGAGTGAAGAAGAAGGGGAGCTGGGGTTTTCTGTAGTAGTGAGGAAAAAGGGGAGCTGCGGTTTTCGGTAGGAGCGAGGTGAGTAATTTGGGGGTACGACTGGAGCGACCTGACGTGAGGTGGGTGGGAGTGAGGAGGAAGAAGAGCACCCAGGTTTTTTTGGGGGGCGGTGTGCTGGGTAGTGCCTCTCATTAAGTAAATATATGGGCTTTTGAATTGATTTTATTATTTACTAGGGTGGATGGGCTATTTTGTCTTGGGCCCAGAGAAACAATTACTACTAATACAGTGGAGACACTCTACAGCTACCAAAAAAATGATTACTACTATTACAGTGGATACACTACTGCTTCTGGCCCCACCGAGGTCATCGAAATGTCTCCCTCTACTGAATGCCGTTTTACTTTGGTTCACCGACATGCGGGCCATGCAGCGCGCGGGCCCAAATGCCATCCACCAAATTAGAAGGCGGTATGCAGGCGGAGAGTCATGCCGGTTGTAGCGCGGTAGTAACGAGTCGTCATATCATAAAACCCCACCTCCCCGCAGTCTAAGTTTGACGGACGAAGCAACCATCATTTCACTCTTCGCTGAATCCCCTTCTCCCTCACCGTCTTCAAGAAATCCAACACTCGCATCTGCCATTGTTCTTATCTCCCAACGAAGGGCAGGTAAGCGGATCCGTGATGTTGGTATATTTTCTTTCAGAAAAAAAGAACTTTTTCAAAGCAGTAACCGATCCTCACTCTCTTTTTTGTTTCATTGTCATTGCGATTGTGTTTTCCTTTCAGTTGTCTCCTAGTATTCGTCAGTTTCATGATGGACCAAGGAGAACCAGGAAAAGATCTGCCGATGTTGGAGCAGACGCGGGAGGCTGATCCCCACGAGACAGAGAGCTCCAAGAAGATGGAGGCAGCCACCGAGCCGACCCCAGATATGCTCACAGCCACTACTGAGATGGTTAATGCCCCATTTGAGGTTACAGCCCTCGTGGCCCTGCAGGAGCAGTTTTCCCCCTTCGAGGATATGTCCCCCCCCCCCCCCCGTTGAGCTTTCCAAGGTGATTTTCTTCTTTGCCGATCTCGATTGTGGTTTTTCATCTAAGTATGTGGTGATAAATAATGCAAAATTTTATTAGCTTCGATGCCATGCTACCTTCCCTGTCATGCATACTTTTGACTCTACATAGTGGTTTATATAACTTATGTTTCTTATATTGGAAAGTAATTCAGAATTTGTTTCTGTTTCAATTAGAGCCCTGATGCAGACAAGGATTGTGTGGTTGTACATGTCACTCGCTATGAGGCGGATGACCTGAATATACACATTGGGAAAACAAAGTTCTTAGGCTGTTGGCTCCTGGAAGCCATTTGCACTTATACCAATGTCGAGATGCATTCCAGCCTCACTGTTGTCAAGCATGTTGTCCAGGGTGTACTGAAGCACAAGGAGTTCAAAGCTACTCCTTCGTTTGTGAGGCATACTGTTCTTGTCAAGCATACGCAAGAAGATGACATGGCATGCCTCCACAAACAAGTTTATGAGTGGCAAGGCCACAAGGTTATCTTCAGGAAGGTTCACAGGATTGAGCTGCTGCCAGACATCCTCGATGATGTTCATGGCAAGGTTCGTCTTGTGTCCATCCCAAATTAGATTGAGGCATGAAATAGTTGCCCCAGCTAGTGTTTAAAAGTAGTTTGGATTGTGTCTAATTATCCGAACCTTGCCTATTATCGAGCCCTCTGGGGCTAGTACTCTGTTTGAATCCGCCTATGGGAACTGCTGCTACTTTTGTGTGCCCGTGAATCATGTGAGAACCATCCTAATTGTTGCCGAAACAGATGCGTCGTCACTAGTTTTTTCATGTAATATGGCATGGTAAGACATAAGTTGTCACGGTTTATCATACGAGCAGTGTGTGTGTGATGAAATAGAGTACTTGTTCGACAACTGTGCGCCGACATATACATAGGGTACGTAAGGCTGGTTAAGTACTTGTAAACACTGTTGGTGCTACCCCACTTGTAAGCAGTTGTGCAAAACATGGCACATTGGCTCAGCTCGCTTCAACACTAGAAAAGTCGGCTATCGACCAACTAACAATCAATAATCTGCTATCTGACATATAAGCAACTATGTATCTTGTTACAGTGGTTCATGTAGTTAACTGAAGCCACAATGTAAATTCCAAACGTTCACACGCTAGTCCATCGTTCATGTGGAACAATCACATTAAACTCGGCTTCATAAAATACTTGAAAAGCATAAGTTAAGCAATTTTATACATCTCAATGATTCATAGAACATAACAAACATTTACTAGTCTCTACTCTTATAAAAAACAGAGTTGGTGATGATGGTGTGCCTGCCATCCTGCAATATAGGCCATCCGATTTATATCTGGCGGATAGGAAGGAAACTATGGCAATTTTGCAAAAAGATACCCACACCCCTCTCCACATTTGCAAATAAGGCCTTCCCTCATTCATCCTTTTCTCTCACAAGATAAACTACTCATACAAATGCATCTTGATGTTCCGTGCAACGCACGGGCATCTTGCTAGTTCACAGCAAAAGAAAAAGTTGTGAGAAGGTTTACAAATCAGGAAAAATTAAGCAAGGCTTCTCTGAGCAAAGGGCCTCCCTAGGCAGGCTTTAATTTCCTGGAGTTCACTCTGGTTTTTCTTGTTGCCACCATCCAGGGTTAGGTTCTCTCATTCCAGAATAACCAATTATAATTGTGTTCTCAGTTGGAATGCTGAACTGAACCATGTAGTGTACTGACCATCTAAACTTTTTGTGCAGTTCCACTAAATTTAAGCACCGCTATTTGTAGAAATAAGCAGACCACAATGCATCTTGTCCGCGCACCTGTCCCAAAAACATCCGTGCAGCTGTGCTAGCTAGTCCTCTGTCCATGGATGAACTGGGAGAAAGTGCATTCCCGACTAGGATGCAATTGTTTTCGCTCGTCCCTGCACTGCAATGAGGAAGTAAAATGTACGAATCAGCTTCTTTTAGATTGCGTTGGTCATTCTACCTAGTTACTACCAATGTAGGAATACCTAGAATATGGGTGGTTAGACGACAGCAGCTAGGAATAGCCATCTCATTTTGTGCAGTTCTACTAAAACTGAGGTGTGTACTTTTGATTGCGCAGATAGAAACGATATGGAGACAGACATCCATGCTTGCGCAAATATGAAATAAGGTTATTTAAATAGTGATAGTTATTTGCAGTGGCATATGATTAACAGCAGCATCTATTGTGTTATAATTGGCACTACATTGACAGTATGAAAGTGCCCTTAAGTAAGAAGTAGCATCACATCACATCAACACTGCCACTAGATTAACGTGCAGAACAATAGCATTAGTATTACTATCATGAGAGTAGCACATGGTCAGTAAATGTGCAATCAAATTTGTGTAGTTCCACTGGGATGAAGCAATGTTAGCGGTGTGAGATTTAAGTGTAACTGCAAAAACACAATTCATGGGAAATAAAGCAAGACGGAAGCACTTCATAAAATGGTGGTGGCATAGCTTCAATTTATCGACGACACTAGACCATTACTTAATAGTGACATTAGGTGGCATTGCTTCAATTTATCGATGGCACTAGACCATTACTTAATAGTGACATTAGGTGGCATTTCTTAATGCTTCATGTGATTTTACATTAACGGTAGCGATATGGGCGTAGGGACAGCAGGGGCATAAAGTGGTGAGGCAGATGTGGTTGCCGAGAGCAGCAAACACTCAGGCAGCATGTCTACATTTGTCCCATTTTTTATCTCCTCGACGACATTTTCCTATGTGAGCACAGGAAATCTAGACCTGCTCGTTCTCATTTGCGTTATCCCCCAACACCCCTCACTTTCTTTCCTTTTTTGACCAAGAGACATGTCCACCTCCCCCCACCCTTCGCCATCCACCACGCTTTCTTCGCCTTTTCAACCAAGAGACCGGTTGGGTAGCCAGTATCTACTACTTTCCCCCGTTTCCTCTTAGAACCAAGTCCTAGATTCATGCTACAACTTTCCCCCTTTCTTCCCTGTTTGAACCAACTCTTAGATTCGACTGTATGAACTAGCTTTACCTCTAATAATAGTAAAAGTCTAGGTGGCTTTTGAACAGCTGAAGGAAGTAGAAAAAGATCCACACGCAGCCACGTGGGGAGCTGGGGCAGTAAAGCAAGGCAGGTTTCTAAGGAATATATACCTGAGGGTCGTCGGGATGTGGCAAAGACGGCGTCGGGAGGCCGCATCTTGGCCACAATACCGCAAGGACAAAGAAGGGGTCGGAGGCCCTCACGAGCCGGCCCTGTCTCGAAGAGAATGGCACGGCCGCCGATCGGGACGCGCGGGCAGCTGTTGGTCTCATCCCTCGCCACCGACGACCGCGTGAACGATGCACCTACACCCTTGCCCCGGCCGAGGTGGTCCGGCCGGATTTGTGACCAGCCGTGAGCAGAGAGAGAGTGTGGCCACCTATGTCTTGCTTAGATCTGAAGAGCATGAGAGAGTGAAAGAGAGGAACCCTAGTAAAGCAAGCATCGAGGCTCCTGCTTATATACATATAGTTGAGTGATTTTGTTGTAGTAGCCGTTATTAAATTGAATACGCGCGAACCACTATTTTCATTTAAAGTTCAAGTAAAAATAAAACTCGATCAATAACGTGCCACCGCTTCCAGGTCGCACTATCAAATCACCGTGTCCAGGATGCACTATGTACTATATCATTCACGTGCGGTCCCCGGCCCTCTATCAAGTTGAAAACTAGACTAGTCAAAATGTCAATTGGGATGCCTCTTTGTAAACAAATGCGCTCCTAGCTTAAAAAAATGTGCTCCTACGTGTACCCGCTAGTGGGTGTGAGAGAACTAGTGCGTGCATGCACCGCTTCTCTTCGTGAGAGTACAATATACTACGCCCAAAGAACGTCCGCCACAAGAGTAATAGTATAAGTGTGTGACGTGTGAGTTAAAATAAAAGGTGCGCGACGTCTTTTATTTTTTAGAAGTTCTGAGGGTAGGGTGTGAAGAGCACATAGGTGTGTGACATCTACCTGCAGATAGATGGTGGGTGCGAGAGGACTCGGGAGAGTCGTGACTCATGAGGGTGCGTGTGTGCATGAGAGAGGGGGCACCGGGCACGTATCAAAGCAATGCATGTGTCCGTAAATCATATCTGACAAACGTTCGCCACAAGCCGTTTCCTGACGAACGCCGTAAGAACCGTTAGATCGGCATCCGACAGTGTTAGTTTTGCCATGTCATTTAATAGAACAGCCACTCCTCCGACACACAAATCTTCCACGTGAGTGTTAGCAACTGCCGTATGCTCCTCCCTCCATTCCAAAATGTAGTGCATATAGCTTTATTGAAAATTCAAACCTCGGAAACTTTTACCGAGTTTTCGTATACCAAAATGCACATATAGAATACCTAGTATATAGCATTTCATTCATCTTCGAGAGGTAAATATAAAGATGGGGGAGGAGTGTACAAAGAAAGACCGTCGTATCACCTGCAGCAATTTCAACCATCCTTTGGTGTGGAGGAATATCATAAGAACTCTATATGATATGATTTTTATAGGATTTTTTCCTTTAGAGCCAATTGGTTCATAGGAATAGATTCATATACTCCACATTTCAAAGGAAAATAAACATGATATCATTTTTATAGCTTTAGAGCCACTTGGTTCATATGAATGGATTCCTATACTCCCACAATTTCAAAGGAAAATAAACATTAGCGTATATTCAATAGAAAAATTCCTATGATGTGAACCAAATGACATCCCTTTTCTAATCCCTCCTCATAGGAATTGAGATACATGTCATCTCTAGATTCAATAGAAAAGTTCTGATGATGTGAACCAAATGACATCTCTTTTCTAATCCCTCCTCATAGGAATTGAGATACATGTCATCTCTAGATTCAATAGAAAAGTTCCTATGATGTGAACCAAATGACATCTCTTTTCCAATCCCTACTCATAGGAATTGAGATACATGTCATCTTTTTCCCTACAACTTCCATATATACATCTTCTATTCCTAAATAGCTAGTACAACCCACTAGTAGCTTTTTTTCCTGGACATGCAACTATGGCACATGAACACATCATGCATGCAAGTCATAAATCACATTATTTTTGTACTCTATGCATGCAAGCACCACACCATCAATTCGTGCATGTTACTCATAAGTTATTTCTTGCATTAAATTTTGTATTGACAATGTATGTGTTGGTCACGTGCACACATATGTAGTTCACATTCACATTTTTGTTAGAAATGTCATTCTTTTATCTGCAACTCATTTTTTCTCTTTGTATTACATTTTCATTTTAAGCATACATTCACTTCCCATTAGTTATAGATGTTTTTGGAGGAACTTTTATGCATTATTTTGAGTAGCAAATTTCACGCGGCCGCGGGTATATCAAAATGCGGGGCCCATGCGTCATTGCCTTTCGGTCGAACCTACATCCACAATTTTTTGTACGTATATCTCCACTGGTCCCCGAACCCAAAATGCTGCCTCGTTACCGTAAAACCAAGCGGCCCACCCGTATTAAGGCGTCGACTCGAACTCAATCCCTCTCCCGTTTACTATGGCGTGGCCCCGCACGCCGTAGTACTCCTACAAACCCTACCCACCGCACGCATCATCGGTTTTCTTAAAGAGGACGAGGGAGAAGCGGATTTGTAGTGGAGGCTCCTACCCTAGGGCGCCCTAGGTAGCTGCCGCATGCATCATTAGTTTTCTTTTTTCTTTATGCTCTTGCCCCCTAGAGTGAAATGATGGTTGCTTCGTCCGTCCAGCTTAATGCGGGAAAGGTGGGGCTTTGTGATTTGACCCCTCATCACTCATTTACTACTACTGCGGCGCTACGACCAGGGTGCCTCCAAGTCCAACCGCTGCTCCGAACTATAATTTGCTGCATCGCACGTGGAACAAGACGGTGGATGAGCCACATGTCGGCCAAAGGGGTCCTGTTAAGTGTGTCGCCATTTCATGTGCGGACTGACCCTGCTGAGTTGCTACACCAACACGACAGGAGCAACCTACCACTTGGTTTTGCTCCTTGGTGAATCCCGACTATATTGATCTAAAAAATACTACTCCCTCCGTCTCGGTTTATAGGGCATGCACGTAGTTCTAGGTCATCCATTTGACTAACTAAATATGAGTTATATGTCACAAAAAGTATATCATTGGATTCTTAAGTGGATGTAGTTTCTAAACATATATTTTTCATCACATATAATACATATATAGCTAGTTAAATTCTCAACCTAGAACGACGTGCATGCCCTATAAACTGAGATGGAGTAAGTAGTAAAAATGAGGTGATTTTACCGAGCGGTGGGCGGGGGAGCATGGCCTGTCATGCGTCCCACGTGTCATGATGTACCAAGGCGATGCACGTCCCTCTTGAGGCAGAACAATGGCAAAAGCAATACGTGGTTTTCTTAAAGGAGATGATGGCGAAGCGGATTCAGCGAAGTGTGAAATAATGGTTGCTTCGTCCGTCTGGGGGAAAGGTGCAGCACTATGATTTGACGTCTCATTGCTCATTACTACTACTGGGACGCTACGACTGGGGTGCATCCCCCTACTGTTCTGCACTGTTATTTGGTGCATGACACATCGACCCGGTTGCTATATGTCCCACATGTCGGCGAGAGGAAGTACAGAATTCATGAAAGCGAGCGTCTCCACTCTTTTAGTACGATGGAGGAGTACAAGACACGGCTTGGTTTTTGCTGCTTCGCGCGATCCATCGATACAAACCCGGATTAAAAAAGGCGAGGGCGGATCTTTTCCCGCGGCAGGCAGGGGATTTTGGCATAGTCTGTTCGAGGCAATGAGGCAGGAAGGGAAACAAGCAAATAAAGGTTGAGCGACTTAGTTTTGGGAAAATCTGATTTTATGGAGTACGTACCCACTATGGAGGTAGTACTACTTACTACTCCCTCCTTTCCGATTTATAGGGCTCATCTAAAAAAATACATTTTTCCGTTTTATAAGTCTCAACTCTACTAGTACTTACCATCACATGTTTGGATTTCGAGGTGCATTAAATCACCCGATGTAAGCAGTATCAAGAGAAAACTCACCAATGCATGTAGAAGTTCATGGAAATTTAGTGGTCATGCATGCATTCATTGTAATTAATGCATCGATAAACATAATTTTTGAGAAAAACGAGCGTACTAAATAAGTACTTGTGCAAACTATGAAATTAATTCCACCACTCGCCGTCTACCTTGGTTGGAGAGATTTTGAAATTGAGCCATAAACCGGAAAGGAGGGAGTAGTAACATAACCTAGGGTAGCTTGCTGCACCACGAACTCCAAGGAAATTGCTGTAGTACTACTCCTATGTACTACCACTGTACTACTCCTACTAGTACTAAAAGACATATATTTCAAACAATATGATAATCTCTCTAACCAAGGTAGGGGAGTATATGTCTAACGGAGGGAGTAGTAAAATTTTCTCCTCGTCCTACGAGCCACCGCGCGCGTGAGTGAGGGAGCGGGCGTAGGCATAGTAAGCAAGCTTCTCCTCGTCCTGCGACTCTGCGAGCCACCGCACCCATGGGCGGGGGAGAGGGCGTAGCAAGCTTCTCCTTGTTCTGCGAGTTGACGGGACACATCAAAAGTAGTACTACAGAGCATCTCCAGTGTATAGAGCCTTGCCTCTAAGGTAGGCCCCACATGGTTTGCCTCTTATCAAATGAAAAACCACAATGTATAGAGTATCTAACCAGCCTCTAAGGTGGGCCCTAGCAGAAATTTTAAAAGTATTGATTAGCACCATATTTGTCCAATCAGTACTATTTCTCTTGTACTCCTACTTTCTTATGCTTCCTAAGGCTGACAAGTGGGACCAGATGGATCGTTACATTGTTAGAGGCAGCCTCTAAGGTTAGACACAATGCTAGCCAATTTTTTGTTAGAGGCAGTTCATGCAATGTATAGAGGCCTGCCTCTAAGAGGAGAGAGAGGGCTTAGAGGAAACAAAAAGCATACATTGTGGATGCCCTAAGTGCCTATTTTCCGATCTATATGACTCAATTTAAAATCCACAATGTATCCATAATAGATGCTGAGTGGTGGAATAAATTTGTTACTTCCATAGTTCGTAAAAGTACTGAGCATGTGAGATGGTGAACGGAGGGAGTACGATACCATTAGTACTACGTACAGTTCTTTTGGAAGGGTTGTAGTAGTCCCTCCCATTCACATGTTCACATTTCAAGCTTCAATAAAATCGTTGCATGCAAGGATTAAGAGAAACCTCAGCAATGCATGTACTCCCTCAATCCATAGGGTCTAAAATGCGTTTTGGAGGCTAACTTTGACCACATGTTAGAGCAATAATATGACATCCAACTTACACAAATCTTACCATTAAAATCGTACGTGGTCATTATACTGCTAACACATGCATGCGTTGCAATTAGTACGTACTTACATGATACAGTAGTAAACACTCACTATCTAGTAGTACTAGTACTCTAGTACACTACTACTACTATGAGGCCATCCAACTGTGTCCCGGCAGAAGACCGCGGACACCGATTATTCGTTCATATTTAAATTTGTTCTCACACAGCAAAATATCCATGAAAACAACACATGGCAAAATTTCACGGCGAACGAGGGATTTGAATGTGCTGGGAGGGGTGGGGCTGGAAGGGGCTGTTTGGATCTTGCCCGGGGTAGCCAAAATATTGGCGACCCTTTTGTCCACCCGTGCCTTTGCCACCGATGAACGAGGAAGAGCTCGGGTGCTCATGCATCCTCCAGCGCGCGCATTGGAGACGAGCTCGCACGAGCTGTGCTTTTTTTGTCCCACCACGCTGCCCGAGCCGGCCGTAGACCGACCGGCGACCCGCAAATTACACCATCCAACCGTAGCCGCACACATTCTGACAGCAACTCAACCAACTGGACGAAATTCATGCAAACACGGCGATATTTCATATAAACAATGACGGAATACATATAAAATACCAGATTTTCATATAAACATGACAGATTTCATTACATTCAAATTAACTAAGCGGTGCTACTCCTGAACAGCACAGGTATAATAATACCTAGCCTAAATGGTCGCCCGCAGATCCATTTGTCTTCCTCATGTCCGGCAGCACGATCACCGGACTGCAGGGAGCCCCGGAGGTATATGCTTCAGCGCAAAGGACGGCTCACTTCCCCGCCGCTCAACTGACATTGTTGGCTGATGCCCAAGATGGAGTCTGAAGAGGGCTTCTCCGCATCCGTGGAGCCCATGCGGGGTCGACGAAGGTCCTCGCAACAGAAGGATCTGGAAAGACACCTGCTATGTACGCCGGCGTCGCCTCGGCGGTGGCCTTCATGGGACCCAAGCGGCGGCGGCCTCCCGTGTTCTACTTCTCCTCGATGATGGCGGCGGACGCGGAGGCACTGGCCACCGACTCGTCGCTCTCCGCACACCCGGCTTCTGTCTCTGCTTGCATGGCGCAGCCATAGGCATGGGAGCCTCGGCCACAGAAATGGGAGACGCGGTCGCAGATACGAGAGGCGCGGTATGAGGCGGCGGCGTGGACGGCAGCGACGATGCCCGTGCTCCACGCCGTGCCGGCGTGGAGCAGCTCGCCGCTCCTCGTCAAGCTGGCCTGGAGCGGCGAGTTACTGAACCACGCGCCGGCTTGCGGTGGCAACTGGCTCCGTCGGGCGAGGGGAGGTAGGTGGATCAGCGAGCTGCATAGCTCATATCCGGCGGGCTCGGCGGGCCACCCAGCCGGCTTGGATGCTGGATAACTACTCTTCGTAAGCCATTGTAAGAGTGGAGAAAATGGTGAAGGAGGAGATAGGGGAGCGGCGGAGGTGTGCGATTCTTGGCCGGCGTTTGGCCTCATTTAAATAGGAGATTAAATAGATGGCGGACGGGAGGAGTTCGGCCGGCGTTGTGTTTAACGCCGGCCCGGTCATGAATGGACGTGTGTCCGGAGTGGGTTTCTCGGCTTCCACACGGGTTTCATGGAGGCGTTTGAATGCGGCAAGGAGGCGTGTTCAGTGTAACACCCCCAGTGGTTAGCCACAGTAATTCCCTTTTTGATAATGCCAAGTCAGCATGATTAACAGTGCATGATCATCATTTGCGTCATAATGCACTTCAACTCCTAACTCAAGATTCAAATTTAGATGAAAGTGAAAAATAAAAGTTGTCCAACATAAAAAACTAAATTGTTCATTAAATAGCAAATAAATCAGAGGCTATGTAAAAATTGTAAACAACATTATTAAATTAGGATAAGTGACTCAAACAACTTAAAACAGTGGCTGAAAATAACATTTAGTAACCTTTTAATTTATTTAAAACAAATATGAAATGATGTTTTGTCCAAACTAGTTTTTGGTGTTAGGGTATAAAGCACTGGTATTTATGGACTAGGTCTCCCTTTTTACAAATTTCGGTTTGGGGCCTAACTATTTACTAAACAGAGATATATGAATTAAGAAAAAGAAAAAGACAGAAGAAAGCAGAAAAAAAAAGGGAGAAAAAAACCCCCCCCCCCCCCGGCCCAACTGGGCCAAAGCCCACCGCCGGACCGCCCACCCCATCCCCATAACCCCCCACTCCCCCCCTGGCCCCCTCCACCGACACACCACACGCACGCCACACACCCCCCCCCCGATCGATCCAGAAACTGGATCGAGATCGTGAGAGGAGGCCCGTCGCCGCTCGCGACCACCACCGCTCGCGGAGCCGCCCTCGCGTCGCCTCGTCCTCCCCCCATCGGCGCCCACTCTTCCTCGCCGTGCTCGTCGCCCTGACGCCACCACGCCGTCGCGAGTCCTCCATCCCCTCACCTCCCTTCCACCCCGAGCACGCTGCCCTCCCCGACTCGGCCCCCCCATGTGAGCTTCCCCGTGCCCCGCTCACCGCCCGTCGCCCCCCTGGTCACCGCCGCTGCTCGCGTGGGTCGCCGCGCCGGCCGCGCCCTGGCTCG
This sequence comes from Thinopyrum elongatum, assembly GCA_011799875.1. NCBI lineage: Eukaryota > Viridiplantae > Streptophyta > Magnoliopsida > Poales > Poaceae > Thinopyrum > Thinopyrum elongatum. The sequence continues at coordinate 161,933,038 of CM022299.1, forward strand.
CAGCTCGCGCCCGCTGCCCTTTTCCCGTGGCCTCGCTCGCACCGCCCGCTTGCTGCCGTCGCTGCGCTGCTGTGCTGCCGCCGACGCCCTGGCCGCCTCGCCCGCGCGCGCCTCGCCGCCGCGCCCGCCAGCCACCACCCCCCCCCCCCCCGCCGGCTCGCCGCTCGCCGCCGCCACCACCACCTCCAGCCCCGCCCCCTGCGCCCGCTCTGCCCAGCCGGTCTGTGGCCGCCCCTCCGCCGCCTCCCCTGGCCGGCGCCGGGGCTGCCGGCGCCCGCGCCCGCGCGCCCCTGGGCGAGCGCCCGAGCGGGCTGCGCCCATCGCCCGCGCCCGACCCGCTGGGGCCTTTGGGTCACTGCCCAGTGGGGCCTGAGGCCCCTGTGCCACTGACAGACGGGGCCCAGCCCCAAAAACGTTTTAGGAAAAATAATAATAATAAAAATAAATAAATAATTAATTAATTAGTTTAATTAATCCAGATTAGGTTAATCTAATTAAGTAGTTAGTGTTAATTAAACAGTAATTTAATTAGTTAAAACCTAATTAAGCTAAACAGTGTATGACAGGTGGGACCCACTGGTCCTGACGTCATGCTGACGTCAGCAGACACTGTTTCGGATAAGGTTGATTAAATAAATTAAATAAATTCCAGAAATTAATAAAAACTTTAGAAAATCATATCTTTTAATCCATAACTCCGATCGAAAAACTTTGTACATGAAAATTGCTCAGAACGACGAGACGAATTCGGCATTGCGGTCCGTTCATCCGTCACATGTCCCTAACTATCCGAACATGCAACCGTTCCTCTCCGGTCATCTGTTTGACAAATGTCCGGAACCGAGAAAACATTCCCGGATGGATTTTTCCTTCCTCGGTGACGTGCAACCATACGTTAGGACACACCCGGCACTGCACATTGTCATGTCGTACTTTGCGTTGCTCATGTTTGCTCTATATTTATACTGTTTCCTCCCCCTCTTCTCTCTCGATAGATCCCGACGCAGCTCCGGAGCCCGAAGACACCATTGACAACCTTGCCCTTGCCGCCGAGCAACCAGGCAAGCCCCCCCCCCCTTTGATCATCCCGATATCGCCCATTCTATTTCTCATGCTTGCATTAGAACTGCTACGACTACTGCTTTACCTATTCTGATGCATAGCCTGTTTATTGTAACCTGCTATTGGTAATTACATGCATATCCTAAACTGCTTAGTATAGGCTGGGTAGAGACCTATCAGAGACCCCACTTATCCCGACTGCCGCGCTGGATCATCAGAAGACCCGATCAACGGGAATTGAAGACCAGGCCTCGACACCGCACATCACCCCCCCCCCCTTAGTTGTAACGACACTGCAGCGTTACTATCGAGTGCCAAGGGTGAAACCTCTTGTAGCACTTCTGATGTTAACTCTGTAGAGTAGCTATTCGATCGTGGTCATCGAGGGTGATTCCTCCTTCACCGCTTTCGATAACGACGCCGTCGTACAACACCTCAAGTGTGAACCCAGTGAGGGTGATTCCTCCGAGTTCACCTTGACGGATACATCGAGTAGGAATCCAACGAGGGTGATACCTCGGATTCCCCTGATGATATGGACACACGGATAATTGGACTTTACATTGTTACATGGATAGGCGGGTCGACCCTGAGGGGTACCCGCGTGCGCCTGAGAGGCGAGTGTTGTGAAGATGGGTGCCAGTGTGGTGCCCGAGTGGTGAATACGAGGCGCGACCGGGCATTCTTAACCCTTGCCGCAAGTCCTCGAGACGGGGCGACGGGGTCACATCTTTCGTGAGTCTCTGCTCATTACCGCAAGCCCTAGTCCATTAACGATTTGTATATTTGATCCGAGCAGGCCTCTGGTCTGATAGCACTAACCATCACGTGGGCATAGTATGGGCGTTCTGCATCGTAGCATCAGCCGACAGTTCTGTCAGACGTCTAGTTCAGCATTGTGGCACGGTCGGATCGTACCGAACCTCCGGGGCGGTGCTGGTATCCACCCTGCACACAACGACCCGGAGTGCACAGGGCGATGGCCCAAGACCCCTGAGTGCTTAGGATGTAGACCGGCGGGGACCTCTCTGCTGAGCTTTAGGTAGGGCTGCGGTGTAACGTTTGGCCGAGGCCGGGCATGAACCAGGAAAGTGTGTCCGGACGGAGTTAACTGAGCGTGTTGGGTAAGTTGGTGCACCCCTGCAGGGAAGAACACTTCTATCGATAGCCGGTCCTACGGTAAAGGACACTCGGAGTTGTATCCCGATCGATACAACTAGAACTGGATACCTGTGATGAGACCTGTATGTATGGCTCTGGGATTGCTTCTCGCAGGGAGTCGAGAAGGGATCTCCGGACGAGGTTGATGACTGTATGGCTCTGGGATTGCTTTCTCGCAGGGAGTCGAGAAAGGATCTCTGGGTGAGGATGAGACTTAATGATACTGCTACATTATATTGAACTGTTCTACTCTCTTCTACTGCTGCAAGACCGCTGAAGATGCTAGTCTTCGATAGGACTAGGTCTTCTCTCTATTCTGGCATTTCTGCAGCCCAGTCCACATATACAGCCTCCCTTTGAAAATGTTGCATATGTAGTGTAGATCCTTGCTTGTTGAGTACTTCTGAGTACTCACGGTTGCTTTGTTCTCCTTTTCTCCCCATATCAGTTTGACGTGACCAGAGGACGGAACCCCCCTGAGATAGATGCCCCGACGATCGCTACTACTACTACCCAGAGGATGGATACTACTACGAGTTGACTGACGACCAGGAGTAGGATCGGAGGGTCCCAGGCAGGAGGCCTACGCCTTTCGATCGTAGTGTTTTATTTTGCCCCGCCTTTCTAAAGGCCTTTCTGTGCTTTCTTTTATATCTGTACTCAGATATCTGATGCTTCCGCTGACGCTTGTTCGCAAGCTTATGTATTCGAGCCCTCGAGGCCCCTGGCTTGTAATATAAAGCTTGTATGACTTTATTTATGTTTTAGAGTTGTGTTGTGATATCTTCCCGTGAGTCCTTAGGCATGATCGTGTGCATTTGTGTGTATGATTAGTGCACGATTAGGCCGGGGGCGTCACAAGTTGGTATCAGAGCCGACTGACTGTAGGAACCCCCCTTTCCAACTCCTTGGCCGAAGTTGAGTCTAGTAACCGAAAACTGTTTTACTAACTTGGCTGTGTGGCTTACGGGCCCACATCGCCAATTGGGTGGTATTAGGATCTTTTACTCCTCGACCTTTACTCTGGGCCTCTGACCTCTCTTCTATTCGGGTTAAATGAAATTTTACTAACTTCAACATTAGGTTCTCGTGATCACATCCACCCGGTGTTCTGAATTATTCCCCCCTTGCTTCGAGATTATGGGCCAGGTTCTGCTTACAGGATCCTCTTATCGAGGGCACCCTGTTTTGTCACTTGCAGATTCCTCGCTCCAATAGTTTTCTCTGACCTTGATGTAGCCTTTGCTATGTCTCGTTGTGTACTTCCTTACCGCGTGCCTGGCGCGCTGCCTAGAATGTCTAGCTTTTAAATTTGCGCCATTGTGCTGTCCGCATGTACCCGACTCTGTGCATGGATTGGTATGTCTTTCAACGACTACTATTTTACATCTAATGCCCTTCCTGTTCATCTCTCGCGTTACGTCCTGAATAACTCCTTACACATGCAGTCTTTCTTGCTAAACTGCCCTTGTTGATTTGGCAGGATGGCTGACGATCCACCACCTCCACCCTATATTGCCGCAATGATGTAGCAGTTTGAACTCAACCGTCAGCAGTTTGAGCTCAACCGTCAGTTTATGACCGGAGTATTGGCTCAATTCCCAACTCAGAATGCTCAGCAACAGAATGCTCCAATAACTCTGCCAGAATTTGTGCGCCTCAATCCATCCATTTTCCGCAACTCCACCAATCTTATGGATGCTGATGATTGGCTTCGTGACATCCTGTTTGAGATGGAGTCAGCTAATGTTGCCCCTGACAGTTACGTCACCTTTGCGACATTCCACCTGAAGGGCCCAGCTGCTCAATGGTGGGAAAGCCGCAAGGCTATGTTGCCTGCAGAGACTGTAACCACTTGGCAGGAATTTCAGTCAGCCCTTCGTGCACGGTACATTCCTCAGGGTCTGATGGACCAGAAGAAGCAGGAGTTCCGCAAACTTACTCAGGGCAAAATGACTGTGGATGAATATCAGAGGAAATTCCTTGAATTATCCCGCTATGCTGCGGATGATGTCGACACTGACACTGGCAAGCAGGAGAAATTCCGTGAAGGACTGCGTACCGATATAAAACTTGCACTTGCTGTCCATGATTGCACAGAATTCGCAACGCTTGTCAGCAAATCTTTCCAAATTGAAACAGCTCTGACTGAGTACCAGGAGTCGCTCAAGCGCACTCATGGAGCTGGCTCATCCTCGGGTCAGCCTGTTCAGAAACGTCGAGTCTGGATCCCACACAATGTTCATCACCGACCTGCTCGAACACCAAGACCGTCTTATGTTGCACCTCGTCTGCCTTCACCGCCGAGACAGCTTACGGTTCATGATGGACCGCCTAATGCTATGGATTCTCATCAAGTTGCGCCACGTCCTCCTAATGGTCGTAAGAAGGGTTGTCGAAACCACCGATTCAGAAACCGTAATACCATACCGTCTGCTGTTGTGCTTGGCTATGCCAATCACGTCAATGCTGAAAAGGCCCAGAAGGAACCGACTATCGTGCTGGGAACACTCTCTGTGAATTCAGTACCGGCCTCTGTTCTCTTCGATTCAGGAGCATCGCATGCTTTTGTGTCCCAACAATTTGCTTAGTCACATGAGTTATACTTGGAAGAATTACCCACTCCTCTAATGGTTCAGTCCCCGAGATCCAAGTGGCAAACCACAATGCTAAGCCCTCACAACCACATCAAGATTGGAGGTCTACTTTTTCCGGTTTCTCTCATTGTACTTGGACCTTCCGACATAGACATTATTCTCGGTATGGACTGGTTGACAGCCCATAATGCTTTGATTGACTGTGCTACTAAGACAGTCCAACTCACACACCCTTCTGGCCAGATAGTCAAATACTCAGCCCGAATAGCTCAAGATGCTGAGGGCCAGATATATGTTCTGAATGCATTGAACGCTTCACCTCTTGAAGGCATCGACAATGTTCCAGTTGTTCGTGAATTTCAAGATGTCTTTCCAGAAGAACTTCCAGGAATACCCCCTGCTAGAGCTGTTGAGTTCGTCATCGACTTGAAACCTGGCACTACCCCTATTGCGAAGCGCCCTTATAAGATGCCTCCGCATCACCTTCTTGAACTTAAGGAGGAAATCGACACGTCACTTAAGAAAGGTTTCATCCGCCCCAGTTCCTCTGCTTGGGGAGCACCTTCACTCTTCGTTAAGAAGAAGGATGGAACTAACCGATTGGTTCAGGATTATCGGCCCATTAACCAAGCCACAATTCAGAACAAATATCCGCTTCCCCGGATCAATGATTTGTATGATCAGCTTGCCGGTTCCTCAGTATTCTCTAAGTTTGATTTGAGGTTGGGTTATCATCAGATCTGTGTTCGTGAAGAGGATATTCCGAAGACTGCATTTGTTACTCGTTATGGCTCCTACGAGTACACCGTCATGTCATTTGGCTTAACAAATGCTCCAGCCACATTCTCCCGTCTGATGAATTATATTTTCATGGATTACCTCGATAAGTTCGTCGTGGTTTATCTAGATGATATTCTGGTATATTCGAAGAATAAGGAAGAACATGCCGAACACCTCCGTCTTGTACTGGAAAGGCTCCGAGAACACCAACTGTATGCCAAATATTCCAAATGTGAATTCTGGTTGTCTGAAGTGACATATCTCGGCCATGTGATTTCGAAAGAAGGCATTGCCATTAACCCAGAACGAGTTCAGGCTATTCTGGACTGGACTCCTCCGAAGAATGTCAAGCAAGTCAGAAGTTTTCTCGGCCTTGCAAGTTATTGCCGCCGTTTTGTCGAGAACTTTTCCAAGATTGCTAAGCCTTTGACTGATCTGCTTCACAAGGGCGTTAAGTTCGAATGGACAGACAAATGTCAGGAAAGTTTTCAAGCACTCAAAGACAAGCTAACATCTGCCCCAGTACTATCCCCTCCAGATACCCGCAAAGACTTTGTGATCTATTGTGACGCATCCCGCGAAGGATTAGGCTGTGTCCTAATGCAAGAGCGTAAAGTGATTGCTTACGGCTCTCGTCATTTGCGGCCACATGAAGAGAATTATCCGGTACATGATCTAGAACTAGCTGATGTGATCTATGCATTGCAGTTGTGGAGACATTACCTTCTCGGTAATCGTTGCGAGATATACACGGATCATAAAAGTCTGAAGTACTTGTTTACTCAGCCATCTCTAAACCTCCGTCAGCAAAGATGGATGGAGGCCATTGCGGACTACGATTTGGGTATATCCTATACCCCTGGCAAGGCTAACGTGATGGCTGCTGCCTTAAGCCGCAAGTCCTATTGCAACAACCTCATGGTTAGGCGAGCTCAACCTCGTCTTTTTGAAGAATTGTGCAAGCTGAATCTGTGTATTGTTCCACAGGGTTCTCTTAATAACCTTGTGATACAACCAGATCTTGAGAAAGCCGTTAAGGATGCGCAAGCTAAAGATGCTGAAATTGATCTGATGAAGAAAGACCTTCACCTTGTAAAGTACAGGGATTTCTCGCTGTCTGAAGATGGAACCTTGTATTTCAGAAATCGCATTGTCGTACCTCGTTTCGAACTCATGACTGACAAAGTCATGAAGGAGGCACATGACACACCATTGTCTATTCATCCGGGTAGCACCAAGATGTCTCGTGATCTCCGTCAAAGGTACTGGTGGTCTAAAATGAAGCAGGACATTGCTCGTTATGTTGCCGAATGTGATGTTTGTCGTCGCGTTAAAGCAGAACATCAGAAGCCAGCTGGAATTCTGCAACCACTTCCTATTCCTCTATGGAAATGGGATAAGGTTCAGATGGATTTCGTTACAGGACTTCCCAGGTCACAGAAGGGTCACGATGCTATTCTTGTCTTCGTCGACCAGCTCTCTAAAGTTGCACACTTTCTGCCTGTCAAAGAGACTATCACTGCTAGTCAGTTAGCAGAGTTGTATATCTCCAGAATTGTTTCACTCCACGGTATTCCGAAGGAGATCAGTTCGGACCGTGGCTGTCTTTTCACTTCCAAATTCTGGGAAAGTTTCCAAACAGCTATGGGAACTCATATTACCTGGAGTTCAGCTTATCACCCCCAATCCCAAGGCCAAGTCGAACGAGTCAATCAGGTGCTTGAAGATATGCTTCGGGCTTGTGTTATTTCTTTCGGCAAGAAGTGGGAAGAATCTCTTCCGTATGCCGAGTTCTCTTATAACAACAGCTATCAAGCTAGCTTGAAAATGGCCCCCTTCGAAGTTCTATATGGACGTAAGTGTCGAACCCCTCTGAATTGGTCAGAAACTGGGGAACGACCGCTCGTGGGTCCGGATATTATTCAACACGCCGAAGAACAAGTTCGTATTGTCCGACAAAATCTCAAGGCGGCTCAGGACCGCCAGAAGAGCAACTATGATCGCAAACAATGGGGTTTGACTTATCAACCTAGTGATCAGGCTTATCTGCGAGTCACTCCTATGAAGGGCACTCACCGTTTTGGAATCAAGGGCAAGCTAGCTCCACGCTACATTGGTCCTTTCCGCATTATTGCTAGACGTGGTCAGGTGGCATATAAATTGGAGTTGCCGCCGCAATTCTCCCATATTCACGACGTCTTCCATGTGTCGCAACTTCGTAAATGCTTCAAAGAATCTCCGCACCGAGCAGTGGATCACGAGGTGCTCGAATTGCATGATGATCTTTCATATAAGGAACATCCGATCCGCATTCTCGATGAAGCTAAACGTCGGACCCGTCAGAAGGTTACCAAGTTCCTCAAAGTGCAGTGGTCAAATCATACTGAAGATGAAGCCACTTGGGAACGCGAGGATAATCTTCGTGTGGAATACCCCGAACTTTTTCCTTCTACCTCTTAATTCTCGGGACGAGAATTCTTATTAGTGGAGGAGATTTGTAACACCCCCAGTGGTTAGCCACAGTAATTCCATTTTTTATAATGCCAAGTCAGCATGATTAACAGTGCATGATCATCATTTGCGTCATAATGCACTTCAACTCCTAACTCAAGATTCAAATTTAGATGAAAGTGAAAAATAAAAGTTGTCCAACATAAAAAACTAAATTGTTCATTAAATAGCAAATAAATCAGAGGCTATGTTAAAATTGTAAACAACATTATAAAATTAGGATAAGTTACTCAAACAACTTAAAACAGTGGCTGAAAATAACATTTAGTAACCTTTTAATTTATTTAAAACAAATATGAAATGATGTTTTGTCCAAACTAGTTTTTGGTGTTAGGGTATAAAGCACTGGTATTTATGGACTAGGTCTCCCTTTTTACAAAATTCGGTTTGGGGCCTAACTATTTACTAAACAGAGATATATGAATTAAGAAAAAGAAAAAGACAGAAGAAAACAGAAAGAAAAAAAGAAAAAGGGAGAACCCCCCCCCCCCCCCCCCGCGGCCCAACTGGGCCAAAGCCCAGCCGGCCGCCCACCCATCCCATAACCCCCACTCCCCCCTGCGCCCCCTCACCGACACACACACGCCACGCCAACACCCACCCCCACTGATCCGATCCAGAACTGGATCGAGATCGTGAGAGGAGGCCCATCGCCGCTCGCCGCCCGGTGCTGCCCCGGCCTCGTCGCCGACCACCGCCGCTCGCCGGAGCCGCCCCGCGCTGCCTCGTCCTCCTCCCCATCGGCGCCACCTCGTCCTCGCCGTGGTCGTCGCCCTGACGCAACCACGCCATCGCCGAGCTCCTCCATCCCCTCACCTCACCTTCCACCCCGAGCACGCTGCCCTCCCCGACTCGGCCCCCCATGTGAGCTTTCCCCATCGCCCGCTCACCGCCCGTCGCCCCCCTGGTCACCGCCGCTGCTCGCGTGCGTCGCCGCGCCGGCCGCGCCCTGGCTCCGCGGCTCGCTCCCGCTGCCCTTTTCCCGTGGCCTCGCTCGCACCGCCCGCTTGCTGCTCCCGTCGCTGCGCTGCTGCTGCTGCCGCCGACGCCCGTGGCCGCCTCGCCCGCGCGCGCCTCGCCGCCGCGGCCGCCAGCCACCACCCCCCCGCCCTGCTCGCCGCTCGCCGCCGCCACCACCACCTCCAGCCACGCCCCCTGCGCCCGCTCTGCCCAGCCGGTCCGCGGCCGCCCCTCCGCCGCCTCCCCTGGCCGGCGCCGGGGCTGCCGGCGCCCACGCCCGCGCGCCCCTGGGCGAGCGCCCGAGCGGGCCGCGCCCATCGCCCGCGCCCGACCCGCTGGGGCCTTTGGGTCACTGCCCAGTGGGGCCCGAGGCCCCTGTGCCGCTGACAGACGGGGCCCAGCCCCAAAAACGTTTTAGGAAAAAAAATAAAAATAAAAAAATAATAATTAAATTAATTACTTAATTAATTAGTTTAATTAATCCAGATTATGTTAATCTAATTAAGTAGTTAGTGTTAATTAAATAGTAATTTAATTAGTTAGAACCTAATTAAGCTAAACAGTGTATGACAGGTGGGACCCACTGGTCCTGACGTCACGCTGACGTCATGCTAACGTCAGCACACACTGTTTCGGATAAGGTTGATTAAATAAATTAAATAAATTCCAGAAATTAATAAAAACTTTAGAAAATCATATCTTTTAATGCGTAACTCCGATCGAAAAACTTTGTACATGAAAATTGCTCAGAACGACGAGACGAATTCGGCTTCGCGGTCCGTTTGTCCGTCACACGTCCCTAACTATCCGAACATGCAACCGTTCCTCTCCGGTCATTTGTCTGACAAATGTCCGGAACCGGGAAAACATTCCCGGATGGATTTCTCCTTCCTCGGTGACGTGCAACCATACGTTAGGACACACCCGGCACTGCACATTGTCATGCCGTACTTTGCGTTGCTCATGTTTGCTCTATATTTATACTGTTTCCTCCCCCTCTTCTCTCTCGATAGATCCCGACGCAGCTCCGGAGCCCGAAGACACCATTGACAACCTTGCCCTTGCCGCCGAGCAACCAGGCAAGCCCCCCCCCCCTTTGATCATCCCGATATCGCCCATTCTATTTCTCATGCTTGCATTAGAATTGCTGCTGCTACTGCTTTACCTATTCTGATGCATAGCCTGTTTATTGTAACCTGCTATTGATAATTACGTGCATATCCTAAACTGCTTAGTATAGGCTGGGTAGAGACCTATCAGAGACCCCACTTATCCCGACTGCCGCGCTGGATCGTCAGAAGACCTGATCAACGGGAATTGAAGACCAGGCCCCGACACCGCACATCACCCCCCCTTAGTTGTAACGACACTGCAACGTTACTATCGAGTGCCGAGGGTGAAACCTCTTGTAGCACTTCTGATGTTAACTCTGTAGAGTAGCTATTTGATCGTGGTCATCGAGGGTGATTCCTCCTTCACCGCTTTCGATAACGACGCCGTCGTACAACACCTCAAGTGTGAACCCAGTGAGGGTGATTCCTCCGAGTTCACTTTGACGGATACATCGAGTAGGAATCCAACGAGGGTGATACCTCGGATTCCCCTGATGATATGGACACACGGATAATTGGACTTTAAATTGTTACTTGGATAGGCGGGTCGACCCTGAGGGGTACCCGCGTGCGCCTGAGAGGCGAGTGTTGTGAAGACGGGTGCCAGTGTGGTGACCGAGTGGTGAATACGAGGCACGGCCGGGCATTCTTAACCCTTGCCGCAAGTCCTCGAGACGGGGCGACGAGGTCACATCTTTCATGAGTCTCTGCTCGTTACCGCAAGCCCTAGTCCATTAACGATTTGTATATTTGATCCGAGCAGGCCTCTGGTCTGATAGCACTAACCATCACGTGGGCATAGTATGGGCGTTCTGCATTATAGCATCAGCCGACAGTTCTGTCGGACGTCCAGTTCAGCATTGTGGCACGGTCGGATCGTACCGACCCTCCGGGGCGGTGCTGGTATCCACCCTGCACACAACGACCCGGAGTGCACAGGGCGATGGCCCAAGACCCCTGAGTGCTTAGGATGTAGACCGGCGGGGACCTCTCTGCTGAGCTTTAGGTAGGGCTGCGATGTATCGTTTGGCCGAGGCCGGGCATGAACCAGGAAAGTGTATCCGGCCGGAGTTAACCGAGCGTGTTGGGTAAGTTGGTGCACCCCTGCAGGGAAGAACACTTCTATCGATAGCCGGTCCTATGGTAAAGGACACTCAGAGTTGTATCCCGATCGATACAACTAGAACTGGATACGTGTGATGAGACCTGTATGTATGGCTCTGTGATTGCTTCTCGCAGGGAGTCGAGAAGGGATCTCCGGACGAGGTTGATGACTGTATGGCTCTGGGATTGCTTTCTCGCAGGGAGTCGAGAAAGGATCTCTGGGTGAGGATGAGACTTAATGATACTGCTACATTATATTGAACTGTTCTACTCTCTTCTACTGCTGCAAGACCGCTGAAGATGCTAGTCTTCGATAGGACTAGGTCTTCTCTCTATTCTGGCATTTCTGCAGCCCAGTCCACATATACAACCTCCCTTTGAAAATGTTGCATATGTAGTGTAGATCCTTGCTTGCTGAGTACTTCTGAGTACTCACGGTTGCTTTGTTCTCCTTTTCTCCCCATATCAGTTTGACGTGACCAGAGGACGGAACCCCCCTGAGACAGATGCCCCGACGATCGCTACTACTACTACCCAGAGGATGGATACTACTACGAGTTGACTGACGACCAGGAGTAGGATCGAAGGGTCCCAGGCAGGAGGCCTACGCCTTTCGATCGTAGTGTTTTATTTTGCCCCGCCTTTCTAAAGGCCTTTCTGTGCTTTCTTTTATATCTGTACTCAGATATCTGATGCTTCCGCTGACGCTTGTTCGCAAGCTTATGTACTCGAGCCCTCGAGGCCCCTGGCTTGTAATATAAAGCTTGTATGACTTTATTTATGTTTTAGAGTTGTGTTGTGATATCTTCCCGTGAGTCCTTAGGCTTGATCGTGTGCATTTGCGTGTATGATTAGTGCACGATTAGGCCGGGGGCATCACATTCAGCCGGGCGTGCAGCGAGCGGCACCCTCGACTCTGACGTATGACACCGCGCCGTTCTTCCACTGACATGTGGGCTCGTTGGGTACCTGGCCTGCATGTCAGTGACCCAACGCAGGTAGCGCACGGCAGAGGAGCTTTTGGTGGGCCATGGCAGTGAGAAGCGGGCATTTCATAAACCGATGATTGTTCATTGAGTGTGACATCATCTAATTCATGTAGGTTGATAAGCCTACTATATAATGTAAGAGAATTTTAAAATTTTCATATATACGTTGATAGCCTGTTCAATACGTTGTGATTCATAATGACCGCTACAAACATCAATGTTCTTCTTATCACAGATAAGATTGATTAATACCCGTAAGAATCCATGTCCTTAACAAAGGGTGCATGCACGTATAGGTTGAGCGTGTGTCTTGCGTCGTGTGTTGTGTGCATGCAGGCGTGCGAGTGTTGTGTGCGTGCATGTGTACGTTTCAGTGTTGCATGCATGTGTGCGTGCGTGCGTGTGTTCGTGAGTGCATGTGTACGTGTTAGTGTTGCACGCCTGCATGCGTGCGTGTGTTCGTGCGAGTGTTGCGTGCGTGCATGTGTACGTGTGAGTATTGCATGCATGCATGCGGGCGTGTTTGTGCGCATGTGTGATGTGTTTGTATTCATCATAGTGGCTCGTGCGTGCGTGCAATTAAAACGGCCCGCTCAGCATATCATCACAAGGCGATCCTTGTCCGATGTGGTTAGGGCGCGCGGGCTGCCAACCAGAGGTCTCACGACTTCGAATCCCCACCGACCAATAATTTATTACCATTTCTGTCTTTCATATACGCGCTGATGGGTGGGCCCTACGGTAATGTGCGCTGGTGAATGTGGACCGTTTGACTAGTCAATTAATCGTGTCATCAACAAATTACGGAGCTGTATGGTGAGCCAGTGACCGTATGATCACCATAAAATGTATTTTATTAACATAGTACAGACTCAAGCTACCATTTCTTTCTTTCATATGTGCGCTGATAGGTGGGCCCCACGGTTACGCTTGCTGACGTGGAACGTTTGACTGGTCAATTGATCCTGTCATCAACAAATTACAGAGTTGTACGGGTGAGCCAGTGACCGTATAATCACGACATGTATTTTTTAACACAGTACAAACGCAAGCGCTCAAATATACGCGCAAACACTCACCGCTATAAGCGCACACATGCACAACCTACCCCTATGAGCACCTTCGAGCGAGTGAGCCAGCATATGATCTTGAGATTTTACGAAGTCACCATAGTTGCCTCCTAGTCGAGGGGAACGTCTCCTCCCACTGAACGCACATCGCCAGAAAATACTGAGATTAATCCAGGATAAATGCGAGCACCAGGACTTTAACCCTGGTGGGCTGGGGAAACCACTGTCCTCCTAACCATCCAACCACAGGTTGGTTAGCACCACAAAATGTATATGGTGACCGTGATGAGTTATTCTAAAGTCCAGTGACCATATCGTGCTTTCGCTTCAAATACAATGACCGTAAGTGTCGTCAACAAAATACGAAGCACGCATCAAATACAATGTCCGTCAGTGTCATCAACAAAATACGGAGACGTATCATGAGCTAGATACCGTATGATCACCACGAGAATGTATACGGTGACCATAATGAGCATATTCTGAAGTCCAGTGACTGTATAGTGCTTTGGCTTGAAATACAGTGACCGTCACGTGTGAATGTGTCAGGGGCATACTTTTAGAGGGCCGAGAGATAGTTTGTGTGCGTACGTGAAAGTGGTGTAAAGAGAGGGGGTGTCCGGTGGAGACAAGGAGAGATATGCCCTTCATTTCTCTTTCCCGTGACTAATATTTTAGGAGAAAATATAAACATTGACAATGCAGAACAAATATTATTGGATGCACCATGCAATTAACTTTCATGTATAACTTTGTACTATTGTATATACTTATTTTCTTAGTGGCCGATTGTGTGTGGGGTGTGGTGGGCACATCATTTCTAGTTGTGGTGGGTCAACATGAGGACTCATGGGTCGGTTCCATCCTGTGCCACATAGGTTGGACCGAGACGCGTTATACGAAGACCCATGTGGAGGACTCGGCTTACAAGATGAAGCTACCAGAGTCCTGGAGGACTCTATCCCCACTGATGATAAGCCGACTATATATGATTTGTAACCCTAGGCCCCAAGTATGTTATATAAGTCCGGGGGCTAGTTCGTCGATAGTATACACACACGCACAATGCCTGGTATTCACGTATACTTTGTACGCACCCCTATCACAAATATACAGTACCAGGAGTAGGCTTTTTCCTCAACTGCAAGGGCCCGGACTTGGGTAAAACTTTGCCTCGTATTACCATCCAGCTTAACAGTCAGGGATATCCTACCGAATGATCTGATGGAATCATATCTGCCAAGTACTAAGAAAGAGGTGTGGAGAGGGGGCAATGTGTGCGAGAGAGGCCTAAAGATAATGTGCGTGCGGGAGACACGTAGGCACATATATGTGCCTATAGAGGGCTAGTAGAGACCATGCGTGTGTGTATATGCATGCGAGAGAAATAGTGTTTTACAACTGAGATTAGTGAAAAGAGTGGTACATAGTAGTAAGAAAGAGAGAGGGAGATATATAGAGAGTGTGTGCGTGAGACACCATGGGAGAGATTGTGAGCATGTGTGAGAGAGAAATGCCGATGTATATAACGTGTGTGCACTTATGCGTCAGATAGAGAGATATAGAGCGCGTGTGTGAGAACGGGCCGAGGCATAGTGCATCTACGTGTAAAAGGCGGCTGTACGCATTAAATTAAAATATAAATGGCATTATTATTTTTGGATGAGATCATGAATTTTGCAATTTGCGTATGAACGAACATCAGTCTATCAGACACCCATACTCTATTGAATTCTAGCATGTGCATGAGTTTATTTGATATTATCGATCCATAGAGTGAGAGTGGTTTGAAATCCAGACAATGCATTGCTTTTGCCATTCATATATAAACATTAATTAATGCACTCCATGTTGTTAGTGTCAAGCACTTTATACATTTGTCACTTACATGGATACATTCCAAATTGCTAGCTACGAAATAGAATAAATGTTGAATTCAACATAAAGGGGGTTTCGAAGATTCAAATTCATAGGAAGTGCATTCATCTATTTGAATCCGAGATAATGGCATTTGTAAATCAGAGCTAAAAGGGGGCATCAATCTTTGTTGTGCGTTTGAACATGCTATATATTCATACGCATGTCTAACTATTTTTTTGCAACCAAGGAGATTATATCTGGAACCATGCATGAATTGAGGTAAGTTGCATATTTTTTAATATATACTCGTGTACAATGTATATTCAAATGTACCCCCTCCATTCCAAAATAATCATAGTTTTAGGATTTTCAAGAGTCAAGATTTGTGAAGTTTGACAAATCCTGAAAGTTCAATTCAAGAGAACTGAAAACGTTAATGCTTTTGCTCCCAAATATTGAACGAAGCGCCAAATAAGCCTTTGGTCACCCGAAACAGCGCGAGACTAATGTTTGGTGGTAGGAAATTACTGTCCTAACTCTAACCCGTGTAACCTATCGGCCCGATGTCCAAAGGTCTAAACCGGGGTAGGTTTGTAACTTCAGCAAGACGCCAGTCTCAACCGCCTCCGAGAAGCATTCATACGCCGTGGGCGCCTAAACACCCATGCGCTCGGCCGAAATCTATCCCGCCCACCATTTGGGACACCTGAGATTACTGTCGTACCCCCGACCCGCGGTATGTCCAAAATTTTAGATGGGGGCAAAGTTTGTAACTTTCCCCAAATTTCAAACAAGCGCGTCCCAAACCGAAACATTGTTCCCCCTTAGTTCCCCCTCCCTTCGTTTCCCCATTCATACTCTGTGGGCACCAAAACGCCCTCTCCACCAGCCGTGAAACCCCAGCCTCCTCCGTCCTCCACCCCATCGTGCCCAATCCACCGCCGCCCTCCTCCATCACGCCGGAGCCGGTACCCCGACGTCGTCGTCCACCGCAACCGCAACCGCAACATCCTCAAGGACTTAGTAGCTGAAGCCGAGGCAGAGCTGCCTCCACGACGCCGATGCCGACGTGCGCCGTACTAGAACCACTTCGACCACTCCGCCCTGCGCCTCACCACTGCTGCTCCACTGTCGCAACCGTCCACCGCACCGGAGCTGTTCCCGCTACGCCGTCGTTCGCCGCCTCAGATCTGGTTCCCCGCCGCCGACAGACGGCCACCGCACCACACTCAACAACTTGGCCATGGGTTCGTCCAAGGCTCCATCGTCCTCCACAACTTCTCGTTTCCAGCGAACCACAAGAAGATCGTTGGAAAAACAGAAGGAGGACACAACACTGCTAGCAGAAAGAGGTACTCCTCTTCCCTTATTTGTGCAAATCTTATGTCTCTGCTCACACCGTATTCATCCCACGAAAGAAACTAGTTAAGCGCTTCTTACTGCACCTTCTTCGTGATACTAAATGCACAAGGTTTCCTCCCATTTACTATTTCACCTTAGCTAGAGGTCAGTCGCCCGCCTGGATTTCAATTCAGGGTCAGTTGATTCGCAATTAAAAGAAGCAGCACCCGCTTAGGCGCGCGGAGAACCTAGTCCGCCTGTTCGCCGGGGAAGTGGCGCATCGGTGTCTATCATAGCGGTGTGGGCGCAGGAGCTGCTTGCGCCCGATCTGGAGGTCGGCGGGGCTTGAAGGGATGGCCGGGGGTGCGGTGAGGTCGAGGGGAGGGCGGAGGTAGGGGACTGGGCTGGTGGTCGCTGGTGTTTCGAGGAAGATCGTCAACACTAACTGGCTGGAGGTAGATGAAGGCGATCTGCCCGTTCTTTGTACATCAAACGGTGCAGAAAAAATGGACTGACCTATTTGTTTTCAGTTGACTGTTATTTTCATAGGACCACACCTTGTGGTGTGCTGGAGGAGCATCTGCATTTCCCAGCCATCCCTGTGCTCATATTTTGAAATCATATAATCTAGTAATTTCGTGTGCCATGCATGTTGTAGAGCTATCATATGTCTCCCGTCATTTATTTCTCACCCACCTGCTATCTGCTACTTTTACACTGTACTACTTGTGCACACACTTCATCCATACTCACACTATTGTTTTTTTATGCATGGGTATTTCAGACTCTGACGCAGTGTTGATGAATACACAAAACAAAAGACAGAAGTCACTCCAGTGTAATTCGAAGATAAGCACTAAGCGTTTCAGCGCTTTAAAGGGTGTAGTGTCAGCAGATGGAGACAGTAAATGTAGCTCTGTAGTTGATGATCTCAATTGCCACACACAACCATCCCAGGTGCTTGCTTTAACTTCGCGCTGTCAAATGTGGTTGCATGTTGCATATGGTGTCTAGCTTGTATTGCTTCCAATTTGGTTAAATTGCATCTGCTTACTTTACATATTATACCTTTAATAATGACATGCCTGCCTATTTTTGATACATACTACATATGTCTATTAACCATGTTCTTACATCAAACTAATGCTCTTTTGTATCCCTCATCAATCACTTATGATGAGACAGTCACCCCAGTGGGTTACTGTGAGACGCGCCACTTGTTTAAAGAGTGTAGTTGTGACGCCCCCGATTTGACCGTACACTAATCATACACTCAAATGTGTACGATCAAGATCAGGAACTCACGTGAAGATATCACAACACAACTCTAGACACAAATAAAATAATACAAGCTTTATATTACAAGCCAGGGGCCTCGAGGACTCAAATACACAAGCTCGATCATAGACGAGTCAGCGGAAGCAACAATATCTGAGTACAGACATTAAGTTAAACAAGGTGCCATAAGATGGCTAGCACAAACTGGGATACAGATCGAAAGAGGCGCATGCCTCCTGCCTGGGATCCTCCTAAACTACTCCTGGTCGGCGGCGGCCTGCACGTAGTAGTAGGCACCCTCGGTGTAGTAGGAGTCATCGAAGGTGGCGTCTGGCTCCTGGGCTCCAGCATCTGGTTGCGACATCTGAGAAGAATGGAAAGGGGGAAAAGGGGGAGCAAAGCAACCGTGAGTACTCATCCAAAATACTCGCAAGCAAGGATCTACACTACATATGCGTCGGTATCAATGAAATGGGTAGTATCTGTGGACTGAACTGCAGAATGCCAGAATAAGAGGGGGATAGCTAGTCCTATCGAAGACTACGCTTCTGGCAGCCTCCATCTTGAAGCATGTAGAAGAGAGTAGCAAGTATAGTAACAAGTGACATCGCATAGCATAATCCTACCCGGCGATCCTCTCCTTGTCGCCCTGTGAGAGAGTGATCACCGGGTTGTATCTGGAACTTGTAAGAGGTGTGTTTTATTAAGTATCCGGTTCTAGTTGTCATAAGGTCGAAGTACAACTCCGGGTCATCCTTTTACCGAGGGACACGGCTATTCGAATAGATAAACTTCCCTGTAGGGGTGCACCACATTACCCAACACGCCCGATCCCTCTGGCCGGACACACTTTCCTGGGTCATGCCCGGCCTCGGAAGATCAACACGTCGTAGCCCTACCTAGGCACAACAGAGAGGTCAGCACGCCGGTCTAAATCCTAAGCGCGCAGGGGTCTGGGCCCATCGCCCGTTGCACACCTGCACGTTGCAAGGGCGGCCGGTGAGCAGACCTAGCAACCTCCATTACAAAGGAAGTTGCGTTACGCGGTCCAACCCGGCGCGCGCCGCTCAGTCGCTGACGTCAAGAAGGCTTCGGCTGATACCACGACGTCGAGTGCCCACAACTGTTCCCGCGTAGTTGGTTAGTGCGTATAGGCTCGTAGCCAGACTCAGATCAAATACCAAGATCTCGTTAAGCGTGTTATTTTGAAGTAACTACGGACACCGACCAAGGACCAGGCCCACCTGTCTCCTAGGTGGTCGCAACCTGCCCTGTCGCTCCGCCACAAAGTAACCATTAGGGGGCTGCCGGGAACCCAGGCCCACCACTACCTGGGTGGAACCACCTGCCCCTTCAGCCCCCATCTCCGAATCATCAACATAAGTATGTAACAGTATAGTATATACCCGTGATCACCTCCTGAGTGATCACGGCCCAGTAATATAGCATGGCAGACGGACAAGAGTGTAGGGCCACTGATGTAAAACTAGCATCCTATACTAAGCATTTAGGATTGCAGGTAAAGGTAACAATAGAAGTAACAAGGACATGCTATGCAGCAGAATAGGTTCATCCAAAAGCAGTAACAGTTACACTACTCTAATGCAAGCAGTAGAGGGAAAGAGTAGGCGATATCGGGATGAACAAGGGGGGGCTTGCCTGGAAGCTCAGTCGAGAAGGAGGGGTCGTCAACACCGTAGTCGTATTGGGTAGCAGCGGCGTCGGTCTCAGTGTCTAACGAGAGAAGAGGGGGAAGAAACAATAAATATAATGCAAACATATGCATGATGATGCATGACAAGACAATGAGCGGTGCTAGGTGTGCCCTAACGCGGTAGTAGGCGATACTGGCGAAAGGGGGAAACATCCGGGAAAATATTCCCAGTGTTTGACGTTTTCGGGCAGATGAAACGGAGGTGGATTGTTGCATGTTCGCTATGCTAGGGACGTGCGGCGGATGAACGGACTACGTATTCGGATTCGTCTTGAAATTCTGAGCAACTTTCATGTACAAAACATTTTCATCCGAGTTACGGATTATTTTATATTAATTTCCAAAGTTTATTGCATTTTCTAGAATTAATTTAATTCGAAAATAAAACAGATTATACTTTTGTCACCTAGTGCTATTGTAGCCATAGTGTATGACAGGTGGGGTCAGGGTCAAAGTCAACAATTGACCAGTCAGGGTTGACTGGTCAACAGGGTCAAAGCGGGGCCCATTTGTCATTGTCACAACATTTTTAGAGTTAAAAATAAACCATTGATTAATTGAAACGGCCCACACATAGTGTCAATTAGAGTTAACAGAGGGGGTTAGGCCTAACTGAATTAGGCCTCCCTAATTAACTTGGGCCGGAGCCCATGTGGCAGCGAAACAGCCGGGCGGCCTCACGCTGGGCTCGCACACACGCACCAGGGAGGGTTCGCCTGCGGCTACGACGCTTGGCCGACAGGCGGCGGCGGCCACGGCTGAGCAATGGCAGGTGCGGGCGGCGAGCGGGGCACGCGGTCGCGGCATTGGGGCGGACGCGGCCAGCGAGCGCGCTACGTGGGCGGAGCGCCGTGGCAGGGCCGCCAGGGAGCAGCAGCAGTTACGGTGGGGTGGGGCTAGTAGCAGCGGCAGCAGGCATCGGCGTCAGCGGCGGAGGCTGCAGCAGGCATCGCATCAAGCGAAGGCGGGGCTTGCTTGGGGCGCGACCCGCGGCAGAGTGAGGCCAGGTGAGGCACTGCACGCGGGGGAGGAGCGAGCTCACCGTCATGGCAGACGACGGAGCTGCGGCTAAATCGGGGCATGATAGAGCTCAAATTCGAGTTCCGTAAAATGCAGAAAAGGAGGCGAGGCTCACTGGGGATGTGTGCGGACGACTCATAGACGGCGAGGTGGACGAACGGCGGCGAATCGAGCAGGGCTTCACGACGATCGAGGCAGTGGAAGAAGGCATGAGCATCGATGGGGGTGGCTTCCTGGTCTCGATCCAGAGTGGCAGACGAAGGAGGGAAGCATGGCCGTCGTCCTGGACATTTTTGGTGTGGCGCGGGGCCGCCGGTGGCCGCGGAGACGACCACGACGTCCGGCCATGGGCGCACGCGCGTGAGCTCGGGGTGGAGAGAAACGGCGAGTGGGAGGGGGGAATGAGGGCTAGGGTTTTCCGAGGAGGGTGCGGGGGATCAAGTGGTATCGAGGGAGGGGTCGGATGTCCGCCACGCAAGCCATGGCGCGGCAACGGCCATGGATGTGCGCCACGATTCCCCTGCCTCCTGTAGCAGGAGGTGGGAGACGGCCCATAGCTAGGTTGGGCCTCCCTGTACACTAGGGGTCCAGCCCAACTATAACTTAGTTTTTTTTACTTTTATTCACTTGCTCCTGTTTTGGATTTAGTTTGAGCACTAAATGATTTTTGGCAGGTTTGAAACTTGCTACACAAATAGTTGGCAATATTGTGAAACTGCACAAAAGGTTTGGGGTCAAAAGGAGGTGTCTAACCATTTTTAGAAATTGAAAAGGCCGATTTAATTACGGCTGGACCACTAAATTAATTCCCAGGGATTAGTTGGTGGGTCAAATAATCTTGGGATCAACATGACAAAGATTAGGGGAATTTATAGAACATTGTAAACATTTTAGTTTTACAGTTTGAAGAAATAATTTATTTGCCATCATTTCGAAATTTGAATTCGAACTCGGTTTTGGATCAAAGTGCGGTTTAGCAAATTAATAGCGATGACATGGCACCATTAGTGTGTGATTACTGTAGCTTAACCACTGGGGTGTTACAGCAGTGTCATCCTCCCCACATGATTCTCAAGAAACAGCTAGGCTAAATGAAGATAGTCAACGTAGCTCTCTAGTTGATGACCGCAATTCCCCTACACCACCATCGCAGGTGCTTGCACTTACTTGGCAATGTGATATGTGGTTGCATGTTGCATATGGTGTCTACCTTGTAATGCTTCTAATTAGGGTAAATTGCATCTGCTTAGTTAACACATTATACCTGTGAATATGACATGCCTTCCTATTTTTGGTACATACTACGTCTTTCTATTAACCATGTTCTTACATCAAACTACTTTTCTTGTGTATCCCTCATCAATCACTTCTGACGAGACACCTTCAAATTGACAGTGTAATATTGGTTGCATCTTGCATATCATTTCAAACATGTATTGCCTCTAATTTGTTGAAATGCCACTTATAATGAGACACTTCTAACTTGGTAGAGTGATTTTGGTTGGATCTTTCATATGGTGTCTAGCTTGCATTGCTTCCAATTTGTTGAAATGCCTTCTGCTTAGCGTTTTTCGTACATATTCAATCCTCCTACAATATGGTTGCCTTATGTAAAAGTTGTGTTCATCAGTATCATGCATCAACGAATTTGGAAGAGCGAATTTCATTCCTTTTTCTTGTGTGTTTACTTGACAAGGCAAAATCTCAAAGGACGAACGCACGGAATGATGGTGGTCCCTGGAGCAACTGAAACAGATGATCTCTGCAGATTCTCCTGCTACTCCTACTACAGTGCAAGTTCCAAATCTCATCTCCCCTACTCCACAACCCCAGGTGCTTGCTCTAACATGGCAGTGTGATATCCGGTTGCATGTTGCATATGGTGCCTAGCTTGTATTGCTCCTAATTTGTTAAATTGCATCTCCTTAGCTTACACATTATACATGTGAATATGACACGCTTTCCTGTTTTTGGTACATACTACATCTGCCTATCACACCATGTTCTTACATCAAACTACTGTTCTTGTGTATCATGCATCTATCACTTATGATGAGACAGTCACGCGCGTGGGTTAGTATGAGACGCGCTACTCTTATAAAGAGTGCAGTTTCATCCTCCCCACATGATTCTCAAGAAATAGCAAGTCTAAATGAAGATATTGAACGTAGCTCTATACTTGAAGACCGCATTTCCCCTACACCACCATCGCAGGTGCTTGCTCTAACTTCGCAGTGTGATATGTGGTTGCATATTGCATACGGTGTCTAGCTTGTAATGCTTCTAATTAGGGTAAATTGCATCTGCTTAGTTTACACATTATACCTGTGAATATGACATGCCTTCCTATTTTTGGTACATATTACATCTATCTGTTAACCATGCTCTTACATGAAACTACCTCTCTTCTGTATCCTGCACCAATCACTTACGATGAGACACCTTTATTCGTTGCATATTGCATATTATTTCTAGCCTGTTGCCATGTATTGCTTCCAATTTGGTCAAATACATTTATGAGGCCACCCTTTTAATTTGGCAGAGTGATATTGGTTTCATCTTTCATATGGTTTCTAGCTTGCATTGCTTCTAACTAGTTCAAACACCTTGTGCTTAGTTTACACTTTACACATCATACATGTCAATATGTCATGCCGTCCTGTTTTTCATACATATTCCATCCTCCTATCATGCGGCTGCCTTACATGAAAGTAGTGTTGTCAGTATCATGCATCAATGAGTTCTGAAGAGCAAATTTTATTCCTGTTTCTTGTGGGTTTGACTTGACAAGGCAAAATCAAAAAGGAGGAAGGAAAAGAGTAAGGAAGGCGATGATGGTGGTCCTCTGCAGCAACGTAAACAGAGCATCTCTACGGATTCTCCTCGTACTGCTAGTGCATTACAACTTCCAAGTCTCCGCTCCCCTACTCCACCATCCCAGGTGCTTGCTCTAACTTGGTAGTGTCATATCTGGTTGCATGGTTCATATGGTGTCTAGCTTGTATTGCTTCTAATTAGTGTAATCTGCATCTGCTTAGCTTACACATGATACGTGTGAATATGACACGCCTTCCTGTTTTTGGTACATACTATATCTGTCTATCACACCATGTTCTTACATGAAACTACTCTTCTTGTGTATCCTGCATCAGTCACTTATGATGGGACACCTTTAAGTTGGCAGTGTGATATTGGTTTGCGTCTTGAATATGATTTCTAGCATGTAGTGCTTCTAATTTGATGAACGCCACCTATGATGAGACAATTTTAACTTGGCAGAGTGATATTGATTGCACCTTCCAATATGGTGTCTAGCTTACAGTGCTTTTAATTTGTTGAAGTGTCTTCTGCTTAGTTACCACATCATAGGTCTGAATATGTCAAGCCGTCCAGTTTTTCGTACATAGTCCATCCTCGTATCATGACTTTGCCTTTCATCAGAGTAGTATTCGTCAGTATCATGCATGAATGAGTTCTGAAGAGCGAATTTTATTCCTTTTTCTTGTCGGTTCGACCTCACAATGCAAAATCAATAAAGCGGAAGGAAATTGGTAAGGCATTGGATGATGGTGGTCCTTCCGAGCAACTGAAACGAAGCGTCTCTATAGATTCTACTCCGCCATCCTCCCAACAAGATTCGCAAGACAACGCAAGGCTAGACAGTCAACGTAGCTATGTAGATGATGAGCACATCTCCCCTACTCCACCATCACAGGTGTTTGCTCTAACTTGGCACTATTATATGTGGTTGCATGTTGCGTATGATGTCTAGCTTGTATTGCTTCTAACGTTGTTGAATTGCATCTGCTTACTTTACACATCATGCCTGTGAATAGCTGATACGTCTCCAATGTATCTATAATTTTTTTATTGTTCCATGCTGTTATATTATCATTCTCGGATGTTTTACAATCATTTTATAGCAACTTTATATCATTTTTTGGGACTAACGTATTGACATAGTGCCCAATGCCAGTTGTTGTTTTTTGCTTGTTTTTTACTTTGCAGGAAATCAATACCAAACGGAGTCCAAACGCAGCGAAACTTTTTGGTGATTTTTTATGGACCAGAAGACACAAGTTGGGCCAAGAAAGTACCTGAGGGGGCTCCGAGGGGAACACAACCCATCAGGGCGCGCTTGGGGGCCCAGGCGCGCCCAGGTGGGTTGTGCCCACCTCGGCCACCTCCCGCACTGCCTCTTTGCTCTATAAATACCCCAATATTCCAGAAACCCTTGGGGAGTCGACGAAAATCAATTCCAGCCGCCGCAAGTTCCAGAAACCATAAATCCAATCTAGACACCATCACGGAGGGGTTCATCATCCTCATTGGTGCCTGCCCGATGATGCGTGAGTAGTTCATTGTAGACCTACGGGTCCGTAGGCAGTAGCTAGATGGCTTCCTCTCTCTCTCTTTTGATTCTCAATACAATGGTCTCTTGGAGATCTATTTGATGTAACTCTTTTTGGGGTGTGTTTGTTGGGATCCGATGAACTTTGAGTTTATGATCAGATCTATGTTTTTATCCATGAAAGTTATTTGAGTCTTTTGATCTCTTCTATGCATGATTACTTATAGCCTCATATTTCTTCTTCGAATCTTTGGTTTAGTTAGGCCAACTAGATCGATTTTTCTTGCCATGGGAAGAGGTGCTTTGTGATGGGTTCGATCTTACGGTGCTTGATCCCAGTGACAGAAAGGGAACCAACATGTATGTATCGTTGCTATTAAGGATAACAAGATGGGGTCTATTTCTACATAAATAGATCTTGTCTACATCATGTCATCATTCTTATTGCATTACTCCGTTTCTCCATGAACTTAATACACTAGATGCATGCTGGATAGCGGTCGATGTGTGGAGTAATAGTAGTAGATGCAGGCAGGAGTCGGTCTACTAATCTTGGATGTGATGCCTATATAATGATCATTGCCTGGATATCGTCATAATTATTTGAAGTTATATCAATTGCCAAACAGTAATTTGTTTACGCACCGTATGATATTTTTCTCGAGAGAAGCCACTAGTGAAATCTACGGCCCCCGGGTCTATTTCCTCATCATATATTTTCAGATCTATTTTGCTATTTGCCTTTTTATTAATTTGCCACTTTTATTTTCAGATCTATATTTCTAAAAAACCCAAAAATATTTTTCTTCACTTTATTTTATTCGCGATCTATTTATCCAATCTACTACAATTTATCTCCCGTCCGTTTGCCAATTTCTGGCGCCGTTACCCGAAAGGGATTGACAACCCCTTTTACACGTCGGGTTGCAAGTATTTGTTCTTTGTGTGCAGGTGCTGTTTACATAGTGTTGCTTGGTTCTCCTACTGGTTTGATAACCTTGGTCTCATCACTGAGGGAAATACCTACCGTTGCTGTGCTGCATCATCCCTTCCTCTTTGGGCAAATACCGACGTAGTTCAAGCCAACATCAATATGACATGTGTTCCTGTTTCTAGAACATTCTATATCTGAACACACCATGTTCTTACATCAGACTACTGTTCTTGCATATCCCGCATCAGTCACTTATGATGAGGCACCTTTAAGTCGCCACTATGATATTGGCTGCATCATGCATATGATTTCTAGCATGTACTACTTCTAATTTGTTGAAACGCCAGACAGTTTGAACTTGGCAGAGTGATATTGGTTGCATCTTTCATATGGTGTCTAGCTTGCAGTGCTTCTAATTTGTTGAAATGCCTTCTGCTTAGTTACCACATCATAGGTGTGAATATGTCACGCCGTCCTGTTTTTCGTACATATTCCCTCCTCGTATCATATGTTTTCCTTTCATCCGAGTAGTGTTCATCAGTATCATGCATGAATGAGTTCTGAAGAGCAAATTTTATTCCTTTTTCTTATCGGTTTGACGTCACAATGCAAAATCAATACAATAAAGGAAATTAGTAAGGCAGTGGATGATGGTGGTCCTTCGGAGCAACTCAAACAGAGGGTCTCTACAGATTCTACTCTGCCATCCTCCCAACAAGATTCGCAAGACAACACAAGGCTGGACAGTCAACGTAGCTGTGTAGATGATGAGCACATCTCCCCTACTCCACCATCACAGGTGCTTGCTCTAACTTGGAGCTGTTATATGTGGTTGCGTGTTCCGTATGATGTCTAGTTTGTATTGCTTCTAATTTTGTTGAATTGCATCTGCGTAGCTTACAACTTATACCTGCAACAATCACTTACCCATAAGACACATTTAACTTAGGAGTGTGATGTAGGTTGCATCTTGCATTGTCTTATTGCTTGTACTGCTTCTAATTTCTTGAAATGGCACTTACGACGAGACACTTTTTACCTGATAGAGTGATATTGGTTACATGTTCATATGGTGCCTAGCTTTCATTTCTTCTAATTTTGTTGAAATGCCTTCTGCTTACTGTTTTTCATACATATTCCATCCTCCTATCGTACGTGTGAATATGCAATGCTGTCTTTTTTTGTATATATTCCATCCTCCTATCATGCGCTTGCCTTACATCAAAGTAGTGTTCGTTTGTATCATGCATCAACCAGTTATGCAGAGCTAATTTTATTCATCTTCTTGTGGTTTCGACTTCAGAAGGCAATATCAAAAAAGAGGAAGGAAAAGAGTAAGTTAGGGGATGTTGGTGGTCCTCCGGACTGACGCAAACAGAGACTCTCTAGATTTGCCACTGCTACTGCTAATGCAGTTGAAGTCCCAAGTCTACATGATGAGTTCATCTCCCGTACTCCACCATCACAGGTGCTTGCTCTAAGTTGATAGTGTGATAATTGGTTTCATGTTGCATATGTTGTCTAGCCAGTATTTCTTCTATTCTGATTAAATTGCACCTGCTGAGTTTATACGTTATACATGTGCATATGACATGCCTTTCTGTGTCTAGAATACACTGCATCTATCTATCATACCATGTTCTTACATCAAAGTACTGCTGTTGTGTATCCCACATCAGTCACTCATGATTGGACACTTTTAACATGGCAGTTTGATAGTGGTTGCATCTTGCATTGATTTCTAGGTTGTACTGCTTCTAATTTTTTGAAATGCCACTTATGACAAGACACTTTTAACTTGGCAGAGTGATATTGGTTGCATCTTTCATATGGTGTCTAGCTTGCATTACATCTATTTTCTTGAAAATCCTTCTGCTTAGTTTACACATCGTACCTGTGAATATGTCACGCCATCCTGTTTTTCTTACATATTCCATCCTCATATGGTTGTCTTACATCAAAGTATTGCTTGTCTGTATCATGCATCAATGAGTTCTGAAGAGCGATTTTATTCTGTTGTGTTGTGGGTACGGCTTGACATGGCAAAGTCAAAAAAGAGCAAGGAAAAGAATATAGTAGGGAATGGTGTTACTCGTCGGGTGCAACGGAAAAGGATCTGCCCTCGAGATTTTGCTGGTACTTATAGTGCAGTAGAAGGTCCAAGTCTACCGGCTAAATCTACAAACACACTATCACCTGCTCCACCAGCTGCAGCATCCGCTTCAACTGTACCGGCATCTCAATGAGTTACTCATTCGTTTGCTCCGCAACTGGCCAGTTTCCAAGCTGCCTTCACACCTAACACTACTTCCGAAGCACTGCTGACACAACAGGACTTGGCAAGATCAGATGAACCTCATGAGCATCAACACCAAGACGGTACCTGACCGAGTCAAGTTGCAGTTGCATGCTCCTTTATATGTACTATCATAGTTTGATGTGCACTAACACTTTCCATATTCGTTGTTGAACTAGCACCACGGTGCAAGCGGAAATAGACATCAGGGATAATGCTTGACAAATTAACAAAATCTAAAGGAGGAAGAATGGAGATCCATTTTGAGGCAGGTTTAAAAAGGCCACGTGATGCTACAGATTTAGCCAAGTTAGTATCAGAGAAAACCGTTGCCGTTAGGTGTCATGCACGTATCCTCCCAACGTGGATCCAGTACAGGAATGAGAAAGACGATACCCAGTTTAACACTTTCCTTGACCATTTATCCGTAAGTAATGTTATTCATCGCAATTTGTAATATTGTCTTGCTATGTCCCATACTTTCTAGCTTCCTCCTAATAAGACTCACATTCTTTTTTCAACAGATGAGGTTCAAGTTGGATCCGAAAGATGATGCAACTAAACAAGCATGCACTCATGTTTTTCAGTCTGCTCTGTGACAGTATCGGTATCACCTTAGAAAAACTCACTTTGAAGGCAAGGCTAACAATGAAATTGCCCAAACGTCTCCAGTGGAATATATTACAGATGAAGACTGGACAGCCCTTGTTAAACACTGGTCTGATCCAAAGTATCAGGTAGGGTATATGTATTTGATCAGATCACATATTGAACTTGTATTTACGTATGTGCCTTACAAGTGTATCTTCTTCTAGGCTAACTGTTTGAAGAACAAGACCAACCATTCTAAAGTGAAATTCCAACAGACAACATGATCTCGTAGCTATATTGCACACTGCGAGGCTCTTGTAAATACCTGCTAGTTCCTTCTTTTTTCTGTGCCATATTATCGTATCTATATTGACTTGTTCCAAATACAGAGGAAAGCTCGTGCGGACCAAAAAGAACCTGAACCGAATGCAGTGCAAATCTTCAAGGATTGCCACACCAGCAAGATGAAGGGCATGAGCACACCAGTTCAAGCCGCTGTTGTAAGTCCTTACTCCTCCTGCCTTTGAACTGCTTGTTACTGTGACGTGTTCATTTAACTGCTTGGTTTGCAGCCAATGTCAGTTACTCTGTTCACTTTTATACACGGTTGTCTTAACGTATCATTTCACCTTACACGGTTTAAAAGAGATGAAGGATATTCTTTTGGTCTTGATCTGTAATCTAGTTGTGATGTTCACGTGCCCACACAATGATACAATAGCCTGTTTGTTTTATATCAGTTTGCCCATGATATGAATGATGTCATACTATGCTCATCCTACTTTAAACCATGTCTCTTTATCCTTACATGTCAACGAATGTGAGGAAATAGACAATACAGTAGGCATGCTACATGGACATATGTTCCGAAAGTGATTTTATTATGTAGTTGGCACTACAATACATGCTAATGTATTACAGTAGTTCACCAAAATAAGTTATGTATAAACATGAAACCTACTTTGTTTGTTTTTGTCTCATTAGTAACTTATCTGGTACACTAATCTACAAGTTCAAACTTTCAACAAGCTATGGAACAAATGATTGAACAGCCACAACCACCTGAAGGTGACGAGGCTACAACAGGCACAATGTCACCTCTTGCTGCAGTGCATCAGTATCTCTCCACTAACAGTGCAAAAAGCACCTTCCTGCGTAATTCTGGGTTGGTTGTCAAGGTAACCTCGTCCAAATTGCCTACTGAACAAAATCTTCCGGCTAGACAGAGTGATATATCTGTGCTCCAGACACAAGTCCAATCCCTAATGGACGTCGTTTCGGAAACAAGAATAGTGGTTGACAAATGTCATCAAGATATGAATGGTTTTGAAACCAGACTATCAGACATTTGCTTTGTTGTTCAAAAACAATAGCGGAAAAAAGGGGAAGATCATGCTGCTCCATCAGATTCTACAGCCTGAAACATTAGCACTCAGGTCAAATGATTTGTCCTTCTATACATCTGATGGTGCTTTTATCTGCAAGGACTGTAAACTTTATGCCAACATGCTTTTTGTTGTATGGCTGGAATTTATTTTGTTGTGATACAACATTTATCGTGCTGCCAAAGGCTGTAGAAATTATGATGCTATTTTTGTATATTGTAGGTTTATCTTAGTAATGTATTCGTCTGAAAGCTTCGTAGGAGCCTAACGTGCCAACATTCGTCAGGCCCATTCCAATTGGGCTAAAAACGATTATGGGCCGTAATTTGCATGTAGCCCACTAAAAATATCTGGGCCTAAATCAGCATAAGCTTTCATATTTTTGGTAGACCTGTGCCCCTAGTGGGCCTTTAACAGGCCTAAACATAATTTGGGCCCTCGGTAAAAATAGGCCCTTAACATTTGTAAATACCTCAAGCCCATAAAAAACATGGGCCTTTAATAGGCTAAAAGTGAGATTGGACCCTGATTGTGCCAAATAATCCACTGGTCATTAGCAGGCCAAAATGTATCTCAGCTCGTGGTGGCCCATTTACAATGCGGATCGTTCACAGGCCGAAATTCAGACGGGCCGTAAATGCGCCGACCTACTACACGGGCCTTTAGCAGGCCGAAAGTTCGGTCGGGCTTGATTAGTATCAGTTTTATATGGGCCGTTAATAGGCCCGATGTGACGTTGTGCCACATATGGCCCATGGATTTCGTCCGACGTTAACAGGCCAAAAATCATAACAGGCTGGAAGTGGCCCAAATCTACAGTGGGCCTCTAACAGGCTGAATGCCAGACATGGCCGAATAGGACCCAAATCCTTCACGGTCGTTTATGGGCCGAAAGTTTCAATGGCCAATAAATGGGCCCAAATGAAGCAGGACCTTTAACAGGCCAGAAACACACAGGGCCGTAATTCGGCCCAAATACTTAGCGGACTGTTAACGGGCCAGAAGTGACCATGGGTCGCGATGATGACAAGTTTAGAAAGGGCCGATGACGGGCCAATTTGACACTAGCCGTACGAGCCTTAACTGCGAATGGGCCGTCTGCAAGCAGGCTGTTAATGGGCCAGCCCACTAATTTTGACTGGGCCAACCTTTTTAACCTAAATGGGCCGCTGTTGGGCCTTGCCATGTGTCGATGTATCATAGGCGCCTCCTGTCCATTGGGCGGCTGACATCTGTCCTTTTCGGGTACTGACACATGGTTGCTATAGCCAATGAGAATTTTACACGTGGAAAATCCTCATTGGTCCCAGTAGTTAACGGGTTATCGGATCCAAACCGGAACCCGATAGCTTAACGGCGACCCGTTACAGTGGATGCCACGTGTCGGTTACCATTGACGAAAGCACTTCTATGACGCGCGATTTATCGTCATGGAAGTGGACACTTTCGTGATGATAATTTTGGTAATGTCATGGAACACTTCTACGACAGCACAGGTATGACTATCTTGATTCTGTCATAAAATCGTCATGGATGTACATGCATGACAGAAAACGTGACCTACTGTGACAAACACGTATCATCACGGAAGTGTATTTTTTTTGTAGTGCATACACATCTCTATTTGCACCCTCCGTGTCTTTCCGCTTCTTTGGAGTATCCATTCCGTTTCCTTGGAGTGCCTTGGAATGCTGCCAGCGGTAGTACCGCGGCTAGCAGCGGTAGTACCGCCTATAGGCGGTAGTACCGCTCCCAGTACTGCTTGTACTGTCGCCTTGACTCGGGTCATGTTTTATCGTGTCGGGTTCAGCGGTAGTCCCACTAGCGTACTACCGCTGACCCCAGTTTGACCCAGTTGGGCAAGCAGCAGTAGCAGTGGCAGTAGGAGCAGTAGTACCGCTTAAAAGCGGTAGTACCGCGCCTACCACCGCTGCCACTGCCGCTCGCGGCTCTGCCCTCCAAGACCTCCCCTGTCTTTTAGTGACTGCATAAGCGGCAGTAGGAGAGCGGCAGTACCGCGTACAGGCGGTAGTACCGCTGTCCCCAGTGGCAGTACCGCTCGTGCGGCACTACTGCTCTCCCCCGGTTCTGCTCTGCGTCTCTGGTGCCTAGTGCTGCAACCCCAGCGGTAGTACCGTTGGGGTGAGCAGTAGTACCGCTCCGGTGGCACTACTGCCTCGAGGGCTTGCCCCTTTGCACTGCATTTCGTGCACTACCGCTTGAGCAGTAGTACCGCTCCCTTGAGCTGTAGTACCGCTCTGTGCGGGCTGAAACCTAGGTAACGGTTGGAATTGTTCCCCACTATATATAGGGGGTCTTCTTCCTCAAGAAGACTTACCTCTTCCTCCCCAAACTCCATTGTTGCTCCAAAGCTCATTTTTGCCTGATCTCTCTCCCTAGCCAATCAAACTTGTTGATTTTCCAGGGATTGGTTGAGAAGGCCCCGATCTACACTTCCACCAAGAGAAATTTGATCCCCCCACTAATCCCTTGCGGATCTTGTTACTCTTGGGTGTTGAGCACCCTAGACGGTTGAGGTCACCTCAGATCCACATTCCATTGCGGTGAAGCTTCGTGGTGTTGTTGGGAGCCTCCAATTCAGTTGTGGAGATTGCCCCAACCTTGTTTGTAAAGGTTCGGTCACCGCCTTCAAGGGCATCACTAGTGTAATCACGACATCTCGCATTGTGTGAGGGCATGAGGAGAATACGATGGCCCTAGTGGCTTCTTGGGGAGCATTGTGCCTCCACATCGCTCCAACGGAGACGTACTTCCTCTCAAAGGGAAGGAACTTTGGTAACACATCCACGTCTCCACCGGCTCCACTTGTGGTTATCTCTTACCTTTACTTTGTGCATGCTTTACTCGTGTTGTGTATCTTGCTTGCTATTGGTGTTGTTGTTGCTAGCATCATATAGGTTGCTCACCTAGTTGCATATCTAGACAACCTATTTGTTGCTAATCCTAATTTGTCAAGAAAAGCTAAAAATTGGTAGTTGCCTATTCACCCCCCTCTAGTCAACCATATCGATCCTTTCATTGTCCTTGTGGGAGCTGGATGTCATTGAGTTCACCTATTGCAATAATGAGATTACAAGCCGGAGTACAGTAAGCCTTGGAGTTCGCGGGTGCAACACCCTCGATGTCTGCGCCTACTTTCTGCCCCGAGGTGGAGAGCTCGACCGCAGTGCCAGGTGCCACGTGGCGCTCGCTGCAGTCTGGACTAGCTCCTTCGATGATAGTAGGTCGGTTTGTGGTTGAAGCAGGCACGTGCATTTCCCGCTGTTGGTGGTGGTAAATTTACAGATTTTGCGTGTGAATCACATCCATCTTTTTGCTGGTGGAGTCAGTGCCTGTCATCGGCATGGTGAGGACAACGTGGTTGTCGTCATCGAGGACGTCCGAAACCTCAGCCTCATCTGCCCCGCTGGGGTTGGTGATCTAGTTGAGCATGTAGCGGAAGGGATTCACTGGCTTCTAGGAAGGGGCTAAGGTGGGGATCGTGTTTAGGAAACTAGAAGTCACCCTGTCCTCGTCCATCTCACTGGCTGGTTTGTCGACTAACTCGTCGCTGGCGTGGATGTCGAAGTGCATGTCGGAGTAGGCTGTTGCCTAACATAGTCGAAGACGCGTCGATGTCGCATCCTCTTTGGAGCAGCTAGATACTGCCCCATCCTCCTCCATCTTGTCCTAGGGTTAATCATGTTCCTCGAGGATGTCGTGGATCGATTCCATGTTGGATATTTAGTGGGTGGTTGGTGGATTCCGGAAGTACACTCCTTGTGCCCAACAAGGAACCGGGCTACGAACACGAAGAACGAGCTTGCTGCGCAAATCGGTGATGAACTCCAGGTTGCCGAAGAAGAAAACTTGGTCTGCAACAGAAGTCTCGACGAGATAAAAGCAGCTCATTGGGTTAGCGACAAAACTCATTAAACCAAATGAAAAGTTCTGACCCGATGTGTAGGCACCGAAGTTATGGCTATATCCCATCTTGATCTTGGTTCCGGCAAGCATGTCCTATGCCTGGCGCACCACTTTCGGTTTAGATTCTAGCATACCCTTCAGTAGGGTACTACGACTAGTTGAAAGTCCATAGGGGAAACCGAAGATCGGTTTACCCAGGTTCAGGCCCTCGCACTGGAGGTAAAACCCTACTCCTGCTCTGATTACACTAAAAGGATGAGGTACAAAGAGTACATGTGTGATCGCTATGATCGTAGGTATATCGAAGGCCGGTGATTGTGTGAATCAACTAGCCGTACCATGGCTTATAACGAATGTCGGGTTAGGGTCTACAAGAGACCTAGCCGACCTAAAGCGATAAAGGATTCCTTTTTGGACCCGACCCCATATCTTGTGCTCAAAGCACTCCTGTTCCTTCCTTCTAGAGGACCCACAGGTTGAGACGATAGTCCGGGGAAGCCTGTGGGCCTTGGGCCGACATGATAAGCATACTTCCGGTGGCATGAGGTACCCCTGGCCATTACACCGCCAAACACATTAGCCTTGCTTTACGATGTCACTTACACTCAAAGTCTTTGTGGTATTTTTTCTCAAAAATTTATCATCACTGTATCGATCAACGACGTAGTCTCACTACTTCGTTTTACCTTTGCCCATCAATGACAAAGACGTGTTCGGTTTCCTGCATCAATTTTGGCCCGCATGCACTTTGTAGACCGTTAGTGTGACCCTGTAAATACCGACCATGGGTCATGTTGGCACTGCATTTGGTTGCCCACAATGCCTTATGGTGCACGAGAAGAGAAACACAAGCATGACATTTAGTTGCATGTCTATGCTTCTCACATGTAACGTTTGGTTGTTTGGTTACGTATCCACCGATGGTTAATATCACCATTTGCCCACATGGTAAATGTATCTCACACCACCACAATTGAACAACTATGTCTATGAGGGTCGAAATAAAAAAACTTACAACACGAGAGTTGTTTGGAACAACAAGATGTAGCTAGTGATCAAAGAAATTTCAAATGATTGACCAGATGTATTTGCAGAAATTCATCGAAAATAACATTGCACACACCAACACGTTAGTACAATACAATATGTAGATATAAATGTACTCAAGATTTTTGCGGGAAATAAATGTACTCATGTACGATCATCAAAACAGAAAACTCACACCACGGAATTTGTGAAACAATGAGATGACACTACTCCTATTTTTTTTCAAACGTTCGATCGTGTGCGATAAATTTGACAAAAAATGTCTAAAAAAACTCCAAACATGAACACAGAATTGAAGATTTATAATCAACAAAACTAGGAACCGACCATGGGAATGGAATCATAACATCGATCTGCATCTTTTTCATGTAGAGCTTGTCTTGAATCAAAGTGTACACTATAAGAGGTTATGTGAAAGAGATTGAAGGAGGTAAGTAGAACAAAACATGTGCAAATCTACATATCAGTCCACCACACACCCTCTCTCATGCTTGTGAGAGAGTAAATGATCAATTCAAACATTCATTCTCCTCCACAACCAATGTTGCTTTAGGAAGCGTACAAAACATAATTTTCATCTAACCAAACAAGTAAATTTTTGTATCCCAAAGCCTGTGCAGGCATGCGACCAACCAAACATCGGGGATCCTATTCAGTGGTGGAGGCTGGATTGCCTAAAATTTTATGTTAGGGGGAGGAGGCGTCTTAAAGAGTAATTTCAAAATTTTCATTGTCCATAAGCATAATACAAAGATAATAATGATCATGGGGCGGGCATTGGACCATATTAACACCCCTTGCCTCCACCACTCATCCTATTACGTGTGTAGGTCACTGGATAGAGACCTACCATGTACCCCCAGGCGCCCTTCCTTTCTTTCTTGGCCAACCCACTTTCTCGCATTTGTTCTCCACGCTTTTCTTGTTTCTTGGCTTTCGGTTTTTTTCCGATATCCATTTTCTTTCTTCTTCATTTTTATGTGTTTTCATTCTTTTATTTTTCATATTTCTTGTTCATTTTTTAAATAAGAAAATTAAAAAAAATGCAATCATTTTTTTGAAAAAGCAAGCATTTCCTATTTTTTTGAATAGTTTTTGAATTTCTAGAGCATTTTTTGAATTCATGAAAAGTTTAAAATCTTAGAATCCACAATTTTTTTTGAATTGATGATTTTTTAATTCATAAAACATTTTTTTGAAGGTTTTTTGCAATTTGGGAATATATTTCGTAATTGATGAACATTTTTTGAATCAGAGAACTTTTATTGAAATTCCTGAAAATTTTATTGAGTACACAAACTTCATGAAGATTTTTTGAATTTTGGAATAATTTTAAAATTTATGAAATTTTTTCGAAATCCATGAACATATTTCTTATTCCTGATTTGCTTTTGAAATTCTGAATATTTTTTAGAATTCGGGAAGAAATTCTAAATTGTTATCAGTTTTGGAATTTGGAATATTTTTAAAAATTTGTAACATCTTTTCAAAAAAAATTTTAAATTCAAAACCATTTTGAATCCTAAAGACTTTATAAAAAAGCCAGAAAATGAAAGAAAAAAGTCGGGGAGCGCCTGCCGTGCACATGGGCTGGTCGGGAAGCGCGCTCTTCGGGAGTTGGTCTGCGGCGTTAATTGTGCGTCACCCAACACCATATGCACTAAATAGGAGGTCGCACCAAACACATTCAAAATCTCTTGCCCGTGTGCTTTGTGATGGCAAGAGGAGACTCGCATCTGTAGCAAGATAGTGTCTTCCAACCTGGTCACCACGCAGTACCAAGCTCACGTCGTCGCTAGGAGCCTTTGTAGCAAATCAGCCGACCTAAATTGAGTGCACACTAATCGCATTCACCATAACTGGCAACCTAGGGAGTACAACATGTGCTCTATAGTCAGTCTATTGGCACTAGTAGAAAACAGGGCTTTGGTCCAGGCCAGCCCAGCCCATTAGTCCCGGTTCAGTCAGGAACCGGGACCCATGGGGCATACGTTCCGGTTCGTGCGTCCAGGGGGCCGGCCGGGGCTCGTGGGCATTGGTCCCGGTTCGTCTGGACCCTTTGGTCCCGGTTCAGTCAGTAACCGGGACCCATGGGGGCATACGTCCCGGTTCGTGCGTCCCGGTTCCTGACACAAACCGGGACCAATGGGCCTCGCTCCTGACCCACATCCATTGGTCCCGGTTCGTGGATGGAACCGGGACCAAAGGGCCTTTGGTCCCTATTCCATCCACGAACCGGGACCAATGTTGTGCCTATATATACCCCTCGCCCGCAAGCAGAGCACACCACTGCTCTGTTTTTTTCTGGCCGGCGAGGGGAGGGGTTTGTGGTGCTCTAGCTCACCTCCTATGCACATGAGGTGTTCGATGAAATGCCCGAGCAACACTACTTAAGCTTTCTCCTCTCCAAACTCGACCTCCAAGCTCCATTTTCCTCAAGATTTGTCTAGGTTTAGCGGTCCATCACGTCCCGTCCCCGTCTTCACCGCCGTCGACCCGCGCCGATCTCGTCGCCGGCACCACCGTGGTGAGCCTCTTGTTCTTATCTTCTTTCTAAAAGAAAAAATTCTTACTTGTATGATTTAGATAGATACTTGTCTAATTTTCTTACTTTTATTATTGTTTGTTATTATATAGTGCGATGGTTTTGGTATCCGCCCCCGTCGGCCCTCGTCCTGTCTATGATTCGGATGTGGTATATATTATATTTTATAACTATTTGGTTCATTTATTGTTTATGACAATTATGCCGACCAACGTGACATAGATTTTTTTATCTAGGAGGTATGTGAACCGGAAATTCCAACCGACCCTATTGTCGAGAGGTTAAATTTAGTTGAAGAATAAAACAATTACTTGAAAGAAAAATTGAAAAAATTGACGAGGAGAAGATGATATTGGAGTTGCATGTTGTGGATGTCGTCGATGATCACAAGATCAAGATGGATGCAATGCGCTTCAAGATTAGAAAGTATAGAAAATATGTCATTCATACCGAGGCTTGGTCTCATTATGCCGTCGGATCAATTGTTACCTTGGTTGCGATTATGATCGCATTTGTTGTTGCATTGAAATGTTTTACATAGTTTCAATGTATGGTTTAATTAGATGCTCTGGAGAGCTATATGTTGTTCAATGAGAACTATGTATGTACTTTGGTTTTAATGTGATGATGAACTTCTATTGATTTGGTCACTTATCTATTCATGATGTTTTGTAATGGTTTTTGACACACTTAATTATATATAATGCACGCAGATGAACCGGCAATGGATGTACGGTGACAGACGCACCTCCGAGTACATTAAGGGCGTGCATAATTTTCTCGAAGTGGCTGAGGCAAACAAGCAGAATGGTTTTATGTGTTGTCCATGCCCTATATGTGGGAATACGAAGTCTTACTCTGACCGGAAAATCCTTCACACCCACCTACTTGAGAAGGGTTTCATGCCACACTATAATGTTTGGACCAGGCACGGAGAAATAGGGGTTATGATGGAAGACAGCGAAGAAGAAGAGGATGATGACAACTATGTGCCCCCTGAATACGGTGATGCTGCAACGGGGAAAGCTGAAGATCAAGAGGAACCAGACGATGTGCCCGATGATGATCTCCACCGGGTCATTGTTGATGCAAGGAGACAGTGCGAAAGTGAAAAGGAGAAGCTGAAGTTCGATCGCATGTTAGAGGATCACCAAAAAGGGTTGTACCCCAATTGAGAAGATGGCAACACAAAGCTCGGTACCGTACTGGAATTGCTGCAGTGGAAGGCAGAGAATGCTGTGCCTGACAAAGGATTTGAGAAGCTACTGAAAATATTGAAGAAGAAGCTTCCAAAGGATAATGAATTGCCCGACAGTACGTACGCAACAAAGAAGGTCGTATGCCCTCTAGGATTGGAGGTGCAGAAGATACATGCATGCCCTAATGACTGCATCCTATACCGCGGTGCGTACGAGGATTTGAACGCATGCCCGGTATGCGGTGCATTACGGTATAAGATCAGACGAGATGACCCTGGTGATGTTGACGGCGAGCCCCCCAGGAAGAGGGTTCCTGCCAAGGTGATGTGGTATGCTCCTATAATACCACGGTTGAAACGTCTGTTCAGAAACAAAGAGCATGCCAAGTTGATGCGATGGCACAGAGAGGACCGTAAGAAAGACGGGAAGTTGAGAGCACCCGCTGACGGGTCGCAGTGGAGAAAAATTGAGAGAAAGTACCGGGCTGAGTTTGCAGGTGACCCAAGGAACGTATGGTTTGGTTTAAGCGCGGATGGCATTAATCCTTTCGGGGAGCAGAGCAGCAATCACAGCACCTGGCCCGTGACTCTATGTATCTATAACCTTCCTCCTTGGCTGTGCATGAAGCGGAAGTTCATTGTGATGCCAGTACTCATCCAAGGCCCTAAGCAACCCGGCAACAACATTGATGTGTACCTAAGGCCATTAGTTGAAGAACTTTTACAGCCGTGGAATGGAAACGGTGTACATGTGTGGGATGAGCACAGACAGGAGGAATTTGACCTGCATGTGTTGCTGTTTGTAACCATCAATGATTGGCCTGCTCTCAGTAACCTTTCAGGACAGACAAACAAGGGATACCACGCATGCACGCACTGTTTAGCTGACACCGAAAGTATATACCTGGACAAATGCAGGAAGAATGTGTACCTGGGGCATCGTCGATTTCTTCCGACCAACCATCAATGTCGAAAGAAAGGCAAGCATTTCAAAGGCAAGGCAGATCACCGGAAGAAGCCCGCCATGCGTACCGGTGATCACGTACTTGCTATGGTCAATGATTTACACGTAATCTTTGGAAAGGGTCCCGGCGGACTATCTGTTCCGAATGACGCTGAGGGACGCGCTCCCATGTGGAAGAAGAAATCTATATTTTGGGACCTACCCTACTGGAAAGACCTAGAGGTCCGCTCTTCAATCGACGTGATGCACGTGACAAAGAACCTTTGTGTGAACCTGCTAGGCTTCTTGGGCATGTATGGAAAGACAAAAGATACACCGGAGGCACGGGAGGACCTGCAACGTTGGCACGAAAAAGACGGCATGCCTCCAAAGCAGTATGAAGGTCCTGCCAGCTACGCTCTTACCAAAGAAGAGAAGGAAATCTTCTTTGAATGCCTGCTCAGTATGAAGGTCCCGTCTGGCTTCTCGTCGAATATAAAGGGAATAATAAATATGGCAGAGAAAAAGTTCCAGAACCTAAAGTCTCATGACTGCCACATGATTATGACGCAACTGCTTCCGGTTGCATTGAGGGGGCTTCTACCGGAAAACGTTCGATTAGCCATTGTGAAGTTATGTCCATTCCTCAATGCAATCTCTCAGAAGGTGATCGATCCAGAAATCATACCAAGGCTAAGGAGTGATGTGGCGCAATGTCTTGTCAGTTTCGAGCTGGTGTTCCCACCATCCTTCTTCAATATCATGACGCACGTCCTAGTTCATCTAGTCGACGAGATTGTCGTTCTGGGCCCCGTATTTCTACACAATATGTTCCCCTTTGAGAGGTTCATGGGCCCCGTATTTCTACACAATATGTTCCCCTTTGAGAGGTTCATGGGAGTCCTAAAGAAATATGTCTGTAACCGTGCTAGGCCAGAAGGAAGCATCTCCATGGGCCATCAAACAGAGGATGTCATTGGGTTTTGTGTTGACTTCATTCCTGACCTTAAGAAGATTGGTCTCCCTCAATCGCGGTATGAGGGGAGACTGACTAGAAACGGCACGCTAGGAGGGGACTCAATAATATGCAGGGACGGGCATTCTTGGTCTCAAGCACACTACACAGTTCTACAAAACTCTACCTTGGTGACCCCGTATGTCGATGAACACAAGAACATTCTGCGCTCCAAACACCCGGAGCAGTATGACGACTGGATTACATGTGAACACATCAGGACTTTCGGCAGTTGGTTGGAAACACGTCTCAGAGGTGACAACACTGTTTCTGATGAGCTGTACTCGTTGTCCAGGGGACCATCTTCGACTGTATTGACTTACAAAGGATACGAGATAAATGGGAATACATTTTACACGATCGCCCAAGATCAAAAGAGCACCAACCAAAACAGCGGTGTCCGCTTTGATGCAGCAACCAAGAGGGGAAAGGACACATATTATGGTTACATAGTGGACATATGGGAACTTGACTACGGACATGATTTTAAGGTCCCTTTGTTTAAGTGCAAATGGGTCAATCTGTCAGGAGGCGGGGTACAGGTAGAGCCACATTACGGAATGACAACAGTGGATCTGAACAATCTTGGGTACACAGACGAACCATTCGTCCTAGCCAATGATGTGGCGCAGGTTTTCTATGTGAAGGACATGTCTACCAAACCGAGAAAAAGAACAGATAAGGAAGCGAATACATCATACGATGAGCCAAA
This sequence comes from Thinopyrum elongatum, assembly GCA_011799875.1. Classification (NCBI taxonomy): domain Eukaryota; kingdom Viridiplantae; phylum Streptophyta; class Magnoliopsida; order Poales; family Poaceae; genus Thinopyrum; species Thinopyrum elongatum. The sequence goes on from CM022299.1 coordinate 161,974,541, forward strand.
GCGCCACATAGTTCTTTCAGGGAAAAGGACATCGTGGAGTGGAGGGTAAGACAGACATGTCTGAAGATTATGAAAAGTTTCATGAAATTCCTCCCTTCAAAGTCAAGGTGACCAAGCACCCTGTTAGCGATGAAGAATATCCTGGTTATGGCGCAATAAGCAAAGGACACAAGCGAAGAAAAAGTGAAGACAGATGAAGTCAGAAAGTGTTGAAAATTGATGATGTGGCTTTGAATGGTTCATTTTGAGCACACAAAAAGTCTGAGTTCAAATTAGTTCAAAAAAATGAAATCCCTTGTAACAGATGAGTTTTGTGAAACCCTGATACTTCGAAAGAGATTGTCCATTTTGTACACGAAGTGCATCCAGTTTTTGCCGTAACCTCTCAACTTTTAGCACATGCTATGTGGGTGAAATGATGATATCATGCCAATTTTCAACCTCTTCAGAGTTCATTTGAAGTGCTTTCAATTCAGGATCATTTAGCTCAAAAAAATCAGTAAATGCATGAAAAATAACAGAAGATAAGTCAGAAAGGGTTGAAAATGATGATGTGGCTTTGAATGGGCATTTTGAACACACAAAAAGTCTGGAGTTCAAATAAGTTCAAAAAATGAAATCCCTTTGTAACAGATGAGTTTTTGTCTGAAACCTTGATACTTCGAAAGAGACTGTCCATTTTGTACACGAAGTGCATCCAGTTTTTGTCGTAACCCTCTCAACTTTTTAGCACATGCTATGTAGGTGAAACGATGATTATCATGCCAATTTTCAACCTCTTCAGAGTTCATCTAAAGTGCTTTCAATTTCAGGGTCATTTAACTCAAAGAATGAACTAATATAAAAAGAATGAACTAGAATTTTTTTATGAAATCTAATAGCAAAAAATAATAAACTAAAAGAATGAACTAGAAAACTTTAATGAAACTCTAATAGAAAAAAGAATGAAGTAGAAAACTTTAATGAAACCTAATAGCTAAAGGAATCAACTAAAAGCTTTTATAAACCTCTAGTATTATTGAAACTAAAATTATATAAAATTTATGCAACTAAAATTATCAAAGTATTTTCTGTTCAAAACATTAAAAGAAAAAGAATTTTCATAAAATAAATAAATAAATAAAATAAAATAAAAAGTACAACAAAATAAACTTTAATAAATAAGTAGAAACAAAATTAAAATAAAAAAAAATTAATTAAAATAAATAAGTAAGAAGAAGAAACAAAATAAAATAAAATAAACTTTAATAAAATAAATAAGTAGAAACAAAATAAACTTTAATAAAGTAAAATAAATAAACTTTAATAAAATAAATAAAAATAGCAACAGTAAGTATTTTGTTGTAAGTAGAAACAAAATAAAATAAATAAAGCAACAAAGAAAACAAAATAAAAATAAAAAAAAGTGCCGCCTACTGGGCCAACACGGCCTGAATACGACTAGAAACCCAACCATGGGCCAGGATTCAGGCCCGCAGCAGGCCTAGTAGGCCCACAGGCACATAGTGACAGATTAGGCCCGAAAGCCTGAAGTTGAGAGGAGCTCGAGAGAGTAGGCACAACAGCGCTTATAAACCACTCTCGAGCTCTCTCAACTAGCGAGGTGGGACTAAACTTTTGGCCGCGACGCAGGCAGCACAAGGCTTTTTGTCCCGGTTGGCGGCACCAACCGGGACTAAAGGGGTGCATTGGTACCGGTTCGTGGTACCAACCGGGACCAATGCACGCCCTTTAGTCCGGTTGGTGCACCAAACCGGGACAAAGGTCCTGCTTCCGCCCTTTGGTCCCGGTTGGTGGCACCAACGGGACTAAAGGGGGAATTGGTCCCGGTGGTGCCACGAACCGGACCAATGCTTCGTGTATATAAGCAGACTTGTGAAAATTTTCAGTTTCATCGCAATTCCCCTCCGACGGCCCCAACCTCCTCGACGCCGCCAGGCTGCGCCGAGTCGCGCGTCCGTCGTGCCGTGCCCGCCCCCCCGAGCCGACGCGACGCCGTCGCCGCCACGCCTCGTCGCCGTCGGCGTCGCCAACTCCCTGCGCCCCTACGCCGCCGCTCCTCGTCGCGGTCGCCGCCCGTCGCCATGCCCTGCCCCGTCGCCGCCCGCTCCTCGTCGCCGTCGCCATCGCCGATGCCTCCGCGTCCTCACCGTCACCGACAGCCTCCCCGACCTCGCCGTCGCGTCCCCGCGCGGCCCCTTGCCCTGCCCCGCGCGCGCCGCCCCTGCCTTAGCCCGGCCCCCGACCTCGCCCTCGCCGACGCCGCCCCAGTGAGCCACCGCGCCCCTACCCTGCCCCCCCCCCCCCCCCCGCCGCCGCGGGACGTGGCCGCCGTGGCCCCCACATATATGTTTTTTTTCTGCATATATATATGATGTTTTTTTGCATATATGTTGATGTATGTTGATGTAATGTTGATGTATGGATATATATGTATACATATATGATGATTTTTTGTTCAGCGTCATATATGATGTTTTTTTCTACATATATATATGATCATATGAATTTTTTTGTTCATAGATGTGATTTTTTTTGTTCATATATCATATGATGTTTTTATTGTTCATAGATGATCGATCATATTTGTTCATATGTATGCAAGCGAACTCGTTGTCGTTAGTTGTACTGTTTAGGGTTAGGGTCGTCGAGGAAGAAGGAAAATAAGGAAAAAGAAGAAAAGAGGAAGAAGGAAGAAGGAAGAAGAAGAAAAAGAAGGAGAGGAAAAAGGAAAATAAGAAGAGGAAGAAGGAGAAGAAGACGGAGAAGAAGAGGAGAAAAAAATAAGAAGAGGAAGAAGAAGAAAAAAAAAGAGAAGAAGAAGAAGGAATAGAGGAGAAGAAGAAAAAATAGATTAATAATCTATTTTTTTAAGAAGAAGGAATAGAGGAGAAGAAGAAAAAATAGATTATTAATCTATTTTTTCTTCTTCTCCTCTATTCCTTCTTCTTCTTCTCTTTTTTTTTCTTCTTCTTCCTCTTTTGTTTTCTCTTCTTCTTCCTCTTCTTAATTTTTATCGGGAACGAGGGTGTCGAGGATCGCCGACCGGTCGAGGGTCGGGAACTAGGGTAGAGGGTCGAGGAAAGCCGAGGGGTCGAGGGTCGAGGAAAGCCGAGGGGTCGAGGAACTGTCGAGGGGTCGAGGATCGGGAACTAGGGTAGAGGGTCGTGGATCACCGAGCGGTCGAGGGTCGTGAACTAGGGTAGAGGGTCGAGGGTCGCCGAGGGGTCGAGGGTCGAGGGTCGTCCAGGGGTCGAGGGTCCAGATTTATCAAGAATGCCCCCATTATGGATGTGCACAAGTTGGTCCAATTTTTTTTGTGATCTCATATATATATATATATATATTCTTCTATATGTCACGTTGTCTGTCAAAGTATTGAAGAAATCCATGGCTTCATCATTTGCCAGAAGTAACAAGCGTATGATGCTACGAAGCTCTTCAAAGTTGTTTTGGAACGGAGTTCCTGATAGAATAATTCGCCTTTTGGTACGAATTTCAGCAAAGGCCTTCCAAATAGCGATATTCGGAAGGCTCTTGCTGAACTTTGTACCAAAAAGCGAATTATTCTATCGGGAACTCCGTTCCAAAACAACTTTGAAGAGCTTCGTACCATTATACGCCTGTCATTTCCGGCTAATGATGAAGTCATGGTTTTCTTGAATTCTTTGACACTAGACAACGTGACATATAGAAGGGTAGATGAGATCAGGAAAAATATGGACCATTTTCTGCACATCCTGAATGGCGTCATTTTGTTAAATCCCTTGTCGGTCCGGACGTCGGACATTCATGAGAGAGGCGGTCCGACCCAAACCCTAGAAGCATTGTCGAGGCCACCCCAAACCCTAGAAGCGTTGCCTAGGCCACCCCAAACCCAAGAAGCGTTGTCGAGGCCACCCCAAACCGTAGAAGTGTCGAGCTAGCTAGGTCTACGTTTGCACTAATATATCCATCTGTCATGTTTGTATATTAATTGCCATGTTGTAATATTTGCAGAAACTATGGAGCACCGAGACATCGAAGCAGAACAGTTGTTGGGGGACATAATCCTCGGCGGAGGTGATGTCTTGTCGTTTCTCAACGACACCGATGGTCTGGAAGGAGAGGGTGAAGCAGGCTCCGGTGATCGAACAATGGAGGTGGAAGGACATGATTATGATGGCTCCGGTGACGGAATGCCGGTGGAAGAAGGAGACCGTGATGACTGCTCCTGTGAGCGAACGGAGAAAGGAGATGTTGCAAAGTCCGGCGAGGTATATATATTAATTAAGCCTGTGCTGACTAGCTAATTGATGCATTAATTGTTTTGGTATGTACACATATTAACTCTCTTCTTTCTTCTTTTCTAGCCCTCCGGATCGAGCCAAACTTCGGTAACGAGACGAGGCCCGAAGAAAAGGTTGCGCCAGGATGAAAGGTTCACGATCATAGCAATCAAGGGCGATGGCCAACCGATTGAACCCAGCCGGACCAAGGAAGCATTTTCTGCTCAGTGCGGGGTTCTTGTTAGGGACATGATCCCGATCAGCATCCACCAATGGAATAAGCCTAAGAGCGAAGACCCTCAAGTGTCTTTTGTCAACGATAGACAAAGATGATCTTTGGACCGCGCTGAAGGCAAATTTCACCCTACCGCCAGAGGAGGATCCGGATAAGCCAGTTATAGAGCCATTGGTCAAGGCTCATGCTCTTAAGAAGATGGCAGATCTATTCAGGAGGTGGAAGAATGAGTTGAAATCAACGTTTGTCGACAAAGGGAAGACTCCAGAATTCACCGGCCGATTTGAGAAGATAAGAGATCACTGGCCCGCATTTGTGGCCCACAAGACATCGGAGAAGAGTAAGAAGATGTCGGCGACAAACAAGAAAAATGCTGCAAAGAAGGAGCATCACCATCGCACGGGGTCAGGTGGCTACCTCAAAGCCCGGCCGTTGTGGGACAAGGCTGAGAAGGACCTGCTTGATAAAGGGGTCGAACCAGAGACATTGAACTGGCCAGACCGATCAAGGACTTGGTTCTTCGGGATTGGGGGAACCTTGGACCCTGAAACAGGGAAGTGCCGTTGGACGAAGGAGCAACTTGAAATACCCGTCAAGAAGCTTCAGAAGTATATCGCCGCAGCGCAGCATGGGACGTTCGTTCCCGACAGAGAGAACGACGAGCTCACACAGGCCCTCGGGAATCCTGAGCACCCAGGACGAACACGAGGCACGGAAGGCTCCGTTCCGTGGAAGGTTGGGTTTCCCAGCGCAGGCGGTTACAAAACTCGGGAGAGGAGGAGGAAAGTGGAGCAGACCAAACTGCAGAAGCTGAATGCAAGGGTACGAGCGCTAGAGGAACAAGCACTACTAGTTCAGAGCCAGCGACCTGCCGGAGCTACCCCAGAAGCTACCCCACCATCTCAGCGGAGAAGCAGCGTGGCTTCCACCGAGCTCCTTCAGCAGCCTGACTTCACGGCTCCCAGCTACCCCGTGGATGCTATCACGGAGGCTCAAGATTGCCACCTTATGACGCAATGGCAGCACCTCAAAGTCAAGACGGCTGTCGGCTCTGTTGCACCTCCTCAACCCGGCGCAACTTTTCACTGCCTTCCGATTCCACAAGGCTATGCTGTTGTGAAGGTCGATGAAATAACGGAGGGATTTGAGGAGTTCGAGCTTGACCACCCTACCGGTGAAGGGGAGACTCAGCTAGGTCTTGCTCTGAAGACTCCATGTCTATGGCGGAAGGAGCTCATCAACCTTCCGAACTAGACACCTCCTCCTCCTCCTCCAGCGAGTCAGGGCACTCCGCCTCCTCCTCCGCCTCCTCCTCCGGCGAGTGATCAGGGCAGTCCGCCTCCTTCTCCGGCTGCTCCGGTGCGTGGCGGCACTCCGCCTCCTTCTCCGCCTGCGCCGGCGCGTCCGAGCAGCCCGCCTCTTCCTCCGCCTCGTCAGCAACAGCGGAAGACAGCCGCCACCGCTCCGGCTGCTCCGGCGCGTCGTAGCACTCCACCTCCTTCTCCGCCTCGTAAGCAACGAAGGAAGACGGCCGCAGCCGCTTCGGCTGCTCCGGCGTCTAGCAGTACAGCCAGAGGCGGAAGGCAATACAGATTCGGTCCGACTCTCACGCCTCTAGAGAAGTTACCATACGAGATGACCGAGGAGGAAAACGCGCAGATCTGTCAAGCCCAAGTGAGGGACTTTTTTGCAAAGAAAAATCCACCTCCGGAGGAGAAGATAGATCCGGTGAAATTGAAGCGCACTTTGGAGAACCTGAAGCGACCACCACCGCCTCCGCCGGATGACAACCATGTCCGCGCTCTTAAAAAGGCAGTGGAAGGAGCGCGTCGGTCGGGAACTACTTCAATTGACAAAAGGTTACAAGAACGAAGAAGTGGGAACAAAATTCCCCAGGTCGGCGAACAGGCAAACCAATCGTGCCCCCCGCTCAAGGTGTCTAGCGATATTGTCACAAATCTGCCGGGGATGCTGCCCGGTACCAATCCTGGTGATTACCTGCCCGACGACGCACATTTTGATACAATGGAGGTGGACGAACACAAATACCGGTACAGGAAGCCTCTCGTCAGACCTGGTGATCCTCCTCTAACAACGATGATGCGAAGATTCCATAAGTGGTACATGGACACCGGCAAGTCTGGATAGGATATTTTGACGCTGAGAGTTAAAGAGGAGCACGACCTCGTTGGAATTGATCTGTTGTCTGTTCCATTTGAGGAGTTCTTCCAGTTTTTCAATCAAAAGGACCTCGATAAAATAATCATCACTTGCTACTGTCTGTAAGTATTATACTTCTGTAATTAAGTCTCTATATATAGCTCAGCTCTTTCATTGCATGTATATATAATTATCCTCACTATATTATGCAGATTGAAGATCGTCGAATGCAGAAATGCACAAATCTATGATATTGGGTTCATTAACACAAATCTCATAGATGAATGGACGGTTAAATATAATGCGAAAGAAACCGAGGCCAACTTGCTACAATCGTTGCTTAAAAATCAAAACAAAGATAAAATATTCTTTCCTTACAACTTCAAGTGAGTGTTACTGTCTTCTGCATATTCGGTTTCCCTTATTACTCGAGGTTATAGTAATGTAATTGATGAGTTATGCATGTGTGCGCAGCTTCCACTTTATTCTCCTAGAGATTAAGCTTGAGCAGGGACTAGTAACCGTCTTAGACTCAAGACGAAAAGATCCCAAGGAGTATGCGGCCATGACTGAAATGCTCCAGAAGTAAGTTTAATCGATCATTATCGCACCATATCGGCAACTTTGTTCATTTCCTGATATCATGTAATTATTTTCTTTGTCTCGCAGGGTTTGGAAAGTGTTCACCGCAGAAGCTCCGGGACTGCCGGGGGAGCTACGATTTACACACCCGAAAGTAAGTACTACTAGCTAGTTCCGCGCATCTTCCATTGATTCTAGCTGGTTTCATCAATACCATTTATAATGCTTGATTATCAGTTTGATTGACCTCTATTTCTCGTAAAGTGATTATGACCTCGTAGCAGTGGCTCGCAGCAACGCCGCCCATAGTAGCAAAACTCCGGCGACCTTGCAACAGAGCTCACGGAAACGCCATCGTTGTAGCAACTCCGGCAGCCTCGCAGCTGTGGCTCACAGCAACACCGTCGCGGTTCGTCGTAGCATCGCCGAAGTCGTCGAGCGTCGAAACACCTGGGACGTCATCGCAGCATCTCGCACCGTTGAAGTAACCGGGTTGCCGGCGTAGTGTCCCAGCGGCCGCCGAAGCAAACCGTCGCAGCACCTGCGTGCAGCACGATGACGCCCTTGCCGCACCACCTCTCAGCGACACCGCCCATCACAGCACTATTCGCGGCAACTCCGTCGGCCTGCAACAGCAGCTGCAGCATCACCGGGAGGCCCCCACAGCGACGGGCACCTCTCGCAGCCCTAGCAAGCTTCGCCGCCGACGTCGCTCGCAGCAACGCCACCGTTGTAGCAACTCCGGCGGGCTTGTAGCAGCAGCTCGTAGCAATGCCACCAGAAACCGTTGCAGCATCGCCGCAGCTGTCGAGCGTTGATGCACCGTGGGCCACCGTCATGACATCCGTGGTAGGTCGCTGCACCGGACTGGGCGAGCTCGCAACAACACACAACCCGGATGCCCCACCAGCCTGCAGCATCCACTCCCCCTTCCTTTGCGTGGCAGTCTGATGTTTCTGGCGGAGCTAGCCGATGGCTGCATCCACAGTGAGATTTGGCATTGGAGAAGGAGGATAAGGGAAGAAGGAACGAGTGGCTGAGAGAAAACGGTGGTGGGTGGAGAAGAGGAAGGAGATGTGGATGGGTGAGACGCGCGTGGGCACGTGGCAAGCCGTGGACGCGGCTGGCGCGTCGGATGTCTACATCCGGCTGATTTAGATCCTTTCCCAAATTTTATTAATGCATCTGAAAAAATTAAACTTGTACTGGAAAATGTTTCTAATGTATAATAAAATGTACAATGTGTATGAAAAAAAGTTGACATGAAAACATACTCCATATAAGAAAGAAGGTTAAACACATATAAGAAATGTTTGTGATGTATATAATTTTTTTACATGATGCATGGGAGAATGTAGAAATCAAAAAATATATTTATGAAAATGATAATCATATATTTGAAAAAAACTGAACGTGTATAATAAAAATATTCCCGGTGTATAGGAAAAATGCCCAATATATATGGAAAAAATGTTGACATAAAAATATGTAAAAATATTAATTATGTACTTATAAAATGTTAAACATGTATAAGAAAAATGTTTCTTATGATACGAAAACTAAAATTTGTATGAAAAAAGTGGCATCAAGACATATATCCGAAAAAATGTTAATCATTTGTTAAAAATGTGAAATATGTAAAACTAATAATATTTCATATGTATACAAAAAATGTACAGCGAGTTTGAGAAAAATGTATACATAGAAACACGCGCGCGCACGCACACACACACACACACACACACACACACATATATATATATATCAAAAAAAATTAATCATGTATTTAAAAGATGTTAAACATGTATAAAAATTGTCCTGGGTGTATACGAAAAATGTATATCGTGTGTGAATGAAAGTAGACTTGTGTCGAAAAACTCCCAAAGAAAACAAATGTAAGCTGAGCAACAAACAAAGGAAACCAAAGAAAAAAAGGACAAAAAGGAAGAAAACCGAAGAAACTTGTGCAAAAATTAGACACGGTGAAAATCGGAATAATCTAATAAATACCAAGAAAGAAAAAATGAAAACTAAAAAAATTAAGAAAAGGGGCAAAGAAAAAAAAACAGGAAAGAATGAAAATAATGCGAAGAAAACAGAAAAGAAAAACAGAAACAAGCAGAAACACCAATGGAAAACGCCGCATCGCAGTGGAAAATTGTGCTACAATAACGGGATGCCTTGTACTGTAGCGAACCGAAAAAGCTTCAGGCGAAGCCAGGCTACAGCTCGCAGGCAAGCAAGCTATAGCGCTGCTCGCATCTTAGACGGAAAGGCACAGGCCACTGCTAGTGATTATATATTGGGCTGGCACACTTAAGGCATTACACGTACTACAGCACGGAAGGTTCCTGATTGCCTTTTTTTGTTTTCTTTTTCCTTTTTTTATCGATTTCTTCTTTCCTTTTTCGTTTTATATTTTTCTTTAAAATATTCATATTTTTATTTTTTTTGAATTTTTTTCTCAAAATGCTGTGGTATTTAAATAATATCAATTTATGTAAATATCATGTTTTAAAAACTATTTTGAGAATTTATAAAATATTCACATCTTTAAAAAAAGTTTCTATAATAATTTTTATGTTTAATTTTTTTATATAAAAAAAATCACGTTTCAGATCAGTGGGAGGAGACGGTCCCGTCGACGACGAGGCGCCTACGGTGACTTTGTAAATCTCAAGATGATATGCCGGTTCATTCTCTTGAAGATGCTTATAAGGGTAGGATGTGCGTGTGTGAGTTCATATGGGTGAGTGTATGCATGTATGTATGAGCGCTTGCGTCTGTACTGCGTTAATTTTTTTTTCCTGTGTATTTTTAAAAGACAAATAAATAAACTAGACAAACGATTGGTAGCTAGAATACCCGAGTCACCACAGTGCGTGGTAATGGGCTGGCCCAATCAGAGGACTTGCCTGTTTGTTTCATTGACAATTTGACACACAACGAGTCAAATAGAAGGTCCCATCTGAGCCCCACTCCCTATTCTAAAAAAAACATGCGTGTCTATCAAAAAATGACTGACTGACAGCAAAATATGTTTTTCATGAGGCATGCAGGAGAACTGCAAACCAGTTGTTTGAAATTTACAAGTTGGCACAAGGAGAGTCTATGCTTCACACTGCATATGAAATAGTAGTAAATAGACTGCATACATTCGAAAACGTGAAGAATTCCAACAAGCATCGATCCACTAACCAGGAAGCTCACTCTTTTAGCTTGGTGTGCGTTATATGAGGATGCGTGACAGAGTGTATGCCTAGGCCATCCTTTTTTTAGAAACATGCACAAGCATCGCTCGGCTTTAAACTAATAAAGCCAACAACATCAGGGGTAACAAGGTTCAAGCGTACATCAACGATTACATGAAAGGGTACAAAGCTCAACTGCAAGAGGAGCACAATTAGGGATAAACGAAAACCTAGCTAATCTTCGGCGTTCTGGTGAGCGGGATGGAGATGCTTGAGCTTGGTGAGAATGTTCGCCACCTCCTCACTGTCCTTCCTCCACCCGAGGGGACACCATTGCTGAGAGAAAAGAGCCCATTTGAAAACATAGTTAGCACTGTGAGCAAGTATGATTCCTTCGATGGCTAATTTGTTACTAGTTGTCCAAAGCTCCCAAGCTAAATCTCCAAAAACTCTCCAAGCTAGGCGACATTGTTGCTCGTGGCATTGGCTCAAAAGCACGAGGATATCATTCGTGGAGGACAAGTTCCTGTTGGAACCGAAGCAATCTCTAATACAGCTCCAGAAGAATTGAGCCGGCGCGCATTTAAAGATGATGTGGTTAGCGTCTTCCGGGCTACCGCAAAGGGCACAACATCCATTGCCAGGTCCACGTCTCTTCTGCAGATTAATGGCCGAGGGAAGCTTGTCAATGTCAGCTTGCCATAAAAGGATGCAAACTTTGAGCGGCACCCTTGCCGCCCAAGGAGCTTTGGCGAAATTGATCTTAGGGCCCCGAACCAACTTAGCGTACATAGATGGTTAGGCCATCCTCTAGAGATGGTTGACATTCAGTTAATTTGAAGCTAAGTTAATAAATGTGATGTGTTAATAAAATGATACCATCTCGGTATAAAGCACATTGTATACACAGGAGCAGGCACTGCTGACACAACACCCGTCACGAATCTCCAGGCATTATTGTTAGGGTAAATCGATTAAACATCATTAGGCCTAATATTGTGATAAAAACACCTGAGAGGAAGCGTGTGTACCTGATATGGGCATAGTCATTCGAGGAAAGTCCATACTCTCTCGCATGCTTGGTGCAGGTGTGATGTAGGGTGGGTCCATGGTGATATAGACGTGCATGGGAAACAACATGTCCAGGAGCCCACTCGGCACTGCCTTGCGATGGGCAGCGTTGGTAGAGGCCTTCTGATCCCCTCTAACACACTTTCAGGATTAGTAGTTAGGAATCGATCTTTAGCCCCTCGATGTGTGACATCCCCAAGGGTACTATCTCATTTGTATGTCGTGCTATCGATAAAATGTGTTGAACCCATAGAAGCGAAAAGGATGACACTACAACCCCGCAGTTACGTTGTCACGGGCGCTACTACGCTCGCACTTGAACCGAAGTTTGGAAATAGTTTACTCTTATCGGTTGCTAAAAAATAAACTAAAAGAGGGGTTTAAACTAAGCTACAAACGAAAAGGCAAAAGCAGTAACTAAAGGATGTTAGTAGGTACGATGCTTGAGTAGTAAAGGCGTTCTCAGAGGTTTTGGGATCACCACATATGCGACTACATAGTTCTAGGTTTGCATCTCTAATGCACTTTGTATCTGGAATGTCTGGGCGGAGCCAAATAAAGATATGTGCATAAATGCATCACCCACACATCACGCATGCCACCATCGTTCCTCCCACAAGAAGTTATGGTAATAGTGATTAAGGGTTTCCCCATTTACGCAAAGCTTCGAGGTCTCCATTGTTCCCTTATCTAAGGTTAGGGAGGGAGGAAGAAAAGTATTATCACTAAATACCTCCTCAACCCACCATCATAACAGTAGTAAATCCATCAAGTACAAAACGACAAATGTTGAGTGACCGGTCTTACACAACATCACGGGGAATAATTAACTCATCACATATAAAGATGATATTGTATCACTGCTACGGCCCAAGCCTCTAGGCGATAAGCCTCCGCTCGACTCCGTCAGAAGTTAGCCTTTATACGAATTTGGATCACAACTTAACAGTTTGAGTGAAATATAATTGTTCTCGCGATTAATAGTATTTTGCAACAATGATATCTCAACATTAGTAGGATACTAAAAGGTGATCATCATTATAAAATGGCATAGAACAACGTTAACTTTAATTACATATTAGTTTTCTAAGTAAAACTTCTCGTTGGTTTCATTATACTTAGAAAATAGAACGCAATTTAGAACATGATTCTAATAGCAATTTTTAGTTCTATAACAGTGTAATATTTTTTAGAATAATCATAATATAGAAAATGCACAGTGTAAAATGAAAAAGAACAAGATGAACATTTTGGCCCAAACTACCCACGACAGCCTGTTAAAAGTCCGGCCCAGGAGACAAATTCATCAAAAAGTAAAACATTTTCTGTGGGCTAAGACAACCTCGGCGAGTGCCCATGTATAGAATAGGCCCATTTTCATTTTGCATGCCCGGCTATCACCCTGATCCATTTCCGAGGACGCCCTGGAGAGGAACAAAACGGGAGCCCGGTGAAACCCTAATCTCATTTCTCCCCCTCTCCCCCGATTCTTCGGCTCCCGAGCAGGAGAGCCGACTGCGGCGGCGGCTCGAGACACGTCAACCATGGTGGCATGGTGGCTCCGCTGGACGGAGCAGTGTACAATGGACTATGTCTCGTGTGCTCCTCCATCGCACGTAGCTACTGGAGGCGCAACACATGGCGCAAGGTGTGATGTTTGGGAGGCGAGCGTGGGCAGCGGGGGGTGAGGAGGTCACCACATTGTGCCTGGCGTGCGTACGTGCACATCCATAAGTGTGCAGCTAGCGACTTCCTTCTTTCCGCGCTTCGTCCATAGGAATGGCGGTCGTGCGGATCCGTGAGGAAGGAAGACGCCGACACAACTATGAGTGACCCCTTACACTTTTCTTCTCACTTTCTTCTTTTTAGCTTCTGATTCAGAGAATTTCATTTCTAGGGTTCTAGTTTTGGGGAATTGCTGATCTAGCGTTAGGTTTTGTGAGTCTTGGGATTCCGGAGAATTGACTTTAGGGTTATTTGAAATAATATTTCCTCTCCTCAATGCTAAACTGAGGCCCAACCATGCCAATTGAACATCAATGGATCATTGCATAATTGCATTAATCATAAACAATTAAGTCCTAATCATGAACAATTACCCTTAACAATAGAACATTATGTCTTAGTTATATCCAATTAGCTATATCAGAAAATAATTAGGCTCTATCCTTAATAACTACAAGAAGCAGAGTGTAATTAGGGTTCTTATCGAAAGGCAATTCGGTATTTGATCATCACATTGGCATTAATAGAAACTTGTACGTATCAATCTTTACAAACAAAGTATTATTAACATGAACAAGACTAGAGCTGAATTGGCATTAAACATGATCATTCGATGCTAACAAAATCACTTTAGATCTTAACCATGAATAATTAGCACCAAAATATAGGCAATTAGATCCTAGCATGCGTGGTTTGATTTAAACAAGGGATAATTGGGGTTCTATCCGAGATTAGGATCACTCTAGATACGAATGTTAGAGTAATCTTTATAATTGGACATCATTGACCGTAATCTCGCGACGAGAGCACCTGAGCGGAAGCGTGCATACCTGAGATGGGCATACCAATCTGAGGCAATGGCATAGTCTCTCACCTACTTGGTGCAGGCGATATGAAGGGTGAATCCACGGTGATATAGACGTGCATAGACAGCAACACGTCCAGGAGCCCTGTCGCAGCATTGCGGTATAGCTCGTGGTGGTTGTGGCCTTCTTATCCCCTGTAGCACACTTTTAGGATAAGTAGTTAGGAGTCTGACTATTTAGTCTCTACATGTTTGACCCCCTTAGGGGGTACTACCTCCTCGTTTACCTGTGATGCTAAGGGGACAAGGACCTAACCTAAAAGTTGTTTTATATGCTCCCGATCGAGGCAAAACCGTGAAGGAAGGAGACTTTGTCTCGTTTTATTTCTTTCGATTTGTTAATTGTGAGATCAATTTGTTGGGGAACGTTGCGTGGAAAACAAAAAAAATTCTACGCACACGCAAGATCTATCCATGGATATGCATAGCTACAAGAGGGGAGAGTATGTCTACGTACCCTCGTAGACCGTTAAGTGGAAGCGTTTATCAATGCGGTTGATGTAGTCATACACCTTCACGATCCATCCCAATCAAGTACCGAACGTATGGCACCTCCGCGTTCAGCACAAGTTCAGCTCGATGACGTCCTTGCCTTCTTGATCCAGCAAGACGGGCGAAGTAGTAGATGAGTTCCAACAACACGATGGCGTGGTGACAGTGGTGGTGAACTTGTTCCCGCAGGGCTTCGCCGTGCACTGCGGAAAAATTGACGGAGGATGAAACCGGGGAGAGGGGCACCGCACACGGCTTGGGGATTGTCGTGGTCTGTGGCGCCCCCTCCCTCTCATGTATATATATAGGTGGGGGGAGGGGAGGCAGCCAGGGTGCACCCCAAGGGTGGCCGTCGGCCCCCTTGGGCGCCTGCCCTATGGCGCGCCCCCTTCCTTTTCTGGCGCTTGGGAGAAGGCAGGAGGGGGTGGCGCCCCCCCTTCCCTTTTTCTCGTGTGGGAGAAAAGGCAAGAGGGGCCAGCCCTCTTCCTTTTCTTCCCTAGGGCCGGTGCCATGAGGTGGAGGCGCACCAGCCCCATGTGGGCTGGTGTGCACTCCCTCGTTAGCCGGTTTGGCCCAATAAACTCCCGGGGCCTCCCGGAACCCCTTCCGGTGATCCGATAAATACTCGATGCATTCCGAAACCTTTTCGGAGACCAAATAGTATTGTTCTATATATTAATCTTTACCCCCAGACCATTCCGGAGTTCCTCGTCATGTCCGTGATCTCATCCGGGACTCCGAACAACATTCAGTCACCAACATACATAACTCATATAATACTATATCGTCAACGAACGTTAAGCGTGCGGACCCTACGGGTTTGAGAATGATGTAGACATGACCGAGACGCTTATCTAGTCAATAACCAATAGCGGGACCTGGATGCCCATATTGGTTCCTACATATTCTACGAAGATCTTTATCGGTCGAACCTTTATGACAACATACGTAATTCCCTTTGTCTGTCGGTATGTTACTTGCTCAAGATTCGATCATCGGTATCTCCATACCTAGTTCAATCTCGTTACCGACAATTCTCTTTACTCGTTCCGTAATACATCGTCTTCCAACTAACTCCTTAGTCACTTTGCTTGCAAGCTTCTTGTGATGTGTATTACCGAGAGGGCCCAGAGATACCTCTCCGTCATATGGAGTGACAAATCCCAATCTCGATTCATGCCAACTCAACAGACACCTTTGGAGATACCTGTAGAGCAGCTTTATGATCTCCCAGTTACGTTGTGACATTTGATAGCACACAAGGTATTCCTCCGGTATCCGGGAGTTGCATGATCTCATGGTCGAAGGAATATGTATTTGACATTAAGAAAGCAGTAGCAATAAACTAAACGATCATATGCTAAGCTAACGGATGGGTCATGTCTATCACATCATTCTCCTAATGATGTGATCCCGTTATCAAATGACAACTCATGTCTATGGTTAGGAAACCTTAACCATTGATGTCTACTACACAACCTTTTTCTTGTAGACTCGTGTTGGGCCTCCAAGCGCAGAGTTTTGTAGGACAGTAGCAAATTTCCCTCAAGTGGATGACGTAAGGTTTATCAATCCGTGGGAGGCGTAGGATGAAGATGGCCTCTCTCTAACAAGCCTGCAACCAAATAACAAAGAGTCTCTTGTGTCCCCAACACACCCAATACAATGGTAAATTGTATAGGTGCACTAGTTCGGCGAAGAGATGGTGATACAAGTGTAATATGGATAGTAGATATAGGTTTTTGTAATCTGCAAATATAAAAACAGCAAGGTAACTAGTAAAAAAAGTGAGCAAAAACGGTATTGCAATGCTTGAAAACAAGGGCTAGGGTTCATACTTTCACTAGTGCAAGTTCTCTCAACAATGATAACATAATTAGATCATATGGCAATCCCTCAACGTGCAACAAAGAATCACTCCAAAGTTTCTATCGGAGAACGTAGGACGAAAACCTGCATCAACCCCTATGCATAGATTACCCCAATGTCACCTCGGGAATCCGCGAGTTGAGTGCCAAAACATACATCAAGTGAATCAATAGAACATCGCATTGTCACCACAGATATCCCATCGCAAGACATACATCAAGTGTTCTCAAATCCAATACACAATCCAACATAACGGAACCTCAAAGAGCAAGACTCAATTCATCACAACAAGAGATAGAGAGGGAAGAAACACCATATGATCCAACTATAATAACAAAGCTCGCAGTACATCAAGATCATGCCAAATTAAGAACACGAGAGAGAGAGAGAAAGATCAAACAGATAGCTACTGGTACATACCCTCAGCCCCGAGGGTGAACTACTCCCTCCTCATCATGGAGACCGCCGGGATGATGAAGATGGCCACCGGTGATGGTTTCCCCCTCCGGCAGGGTGCCGGAACAGGGTCCTGATTGGTTTTTCGTGGCTACAGAGGCTTGCGGCAGCGGAACTCCCGATCTAGGTTTATTTCTGGAGTTTTCTCTATTTATAGGAGTTTTTGGCGTCGGGGACAAGACAAGGGGGTCCACGAGGCGGCGGCAAGGCAGGGGGGCGTGCCCTAGGGGGGGGGGGGGGCGCCCCCACCCTTGTGGTTGCCTTGGGACTCCTCTCTGGTATCTTTTCGCTCTAGTATTTTTTATATTTTCCAAAAATATTCTCCGTAAATTTTCAGCTCATTCCGAGAACTTCTATTTCTGCACAAAAAATGACACCACGGTAGTTCTGCTGAAAACAGCGTCAGACCGGGTTAGTTCTAATAAAATCATACCAAAACCATATAAAATTGTTGTAAACATGGCATGAATACTTCATAAATTATAGATACGTTGGAGACGTATCAGCATCCCCAAGCTTAATTCCTGCTCGTCCTCGAGTAGGTAAATGATAAAAGAAATAATTTATGAAGTGTGAATGCTAGCAAGTGCACAAGTTTGATTAATAATAATTTCAACCACTTTTTCTAGCATCATTATATATCATAATAGTAGCTCATATCATAAAACTTCTCATGATCAAGTAGCAAGCTATTCACATGTTAAAGCATAGACCATAAACTTTCTTGAAAACTAACAAACTATGTTCTCAGTCATCAAACAATTGCAATTCATCTTATTTTCAGGAAGGGTCTATGTAAGAGCTTTGATTTAGCAAATCCCACATACTCAACTATCATATAGTCTTCCATGATTGCTACCACTCAAAGCATATTTTTAGAACAAATAGCATCCATCGAACACAGAGAAAGATAGGGGCTTAGTGTTTCGCCTCCCAACTTATTTATCATATAGATAATTGTCAACAATAATAATTCATGATCAAATATATTTGAATGGCCATATATGCTTAGATCTTTGCCCATCACATGATGCTTGCCAACTAAAGAGTAGGTTGGAATGAGAAGGAATACTACCGACTCTTGCATAAAAGTAAAAGATAGGCCCTTCGCAGAGGGAAGCAGGGATTTGCAGAGGTGCCAGAGCTCGAAGCTTTTAAAACAGCGATGAACATAATTTTGAGAGGTATGCTTTCATTGTCAACATAATAAACAAGAGTTCTCACTATCTTCCATGCTAGATACATTATAGGCGGTTCCCAAACAGAATGGTAAAGTTTTTACTCCCCCTCCACAAACAATCACACTCCACGGCTGGTCCAAAACAACGGGTACCGTCCATACCAACAGCAGTCCTGGGGGAGTTTTGTTTGATATTATATTTTGATTTGACTTTGAGCACGGGACTGGGCATCCCGATTACCAGCCACTTTCTCGTGAATGACAAGTGAATCAACACTCATCGTGAGAATAACCCACCTAGCATGGAAGATACTGACAACCCCTAGTCGCTACATGAGCGATTCGGGCATACAAAACAGATTATTATTTGAAGGTTTAGAGTTTGGCACATGCAAATTTACTTGGAACGGCAGGTAAATACCGCATATAGTTAGATATGGTGGACACTCATGGAAGAAACTTGGTTCAAAGATTTTGGATGCACAAGCAGTATACCCGCTTGGTACAGAAATTTTGGCTAGCAAAAGATTCTAAATAGCAAGCACCATATGTTGGAGGATCCATAACAATATAACTTCTATACAAATATACCCAAACATAACTCATTATGTTGTCTTCCTTGTCCAACTTAAACTAATTTGATCAAGTTTGAAAATAATTAATGGGGCTCACAATCATAGAAGATGTCCAAGATAGTATATTTATATGTGAAATCTCTCTTCCTTCAATATTCTTTCATGAATTGTTCAAGTGACCAATACTATGTTTGCTAACTTTCAATAAATTTACCACCTCTACTTCTTATATGTGAAGTCATTACTCCCCATGGTATAAGCATATGAAGCATATATAATTTCAGATTTATGATATTAAATTCATTCAACCATTTACTCATAGGATATAAGTGAAGCACGAGAGTAAATGACAAACTACTCCAAAAAATATAAGTGAAGATCAATGAGTAGTCGAATAATTATGTAACTATGTGAAGACTCTCTAACATTTAATAATTTCAGATCTTGGGATATTATTCAAACATCAAGCAAATCCTAGTAAAATAAAATGACGCTCCAAGCAAAACACATATCATGTGGTGAATAAAAATATAGCTCCAAGTAAGGTTACCGACGAACGAAGACGAAAGAGGGGATGCCATCCGGGGCATCCCCAAGCTTAGGCTCTTGGTTGTCCTTGAATATTACCTTGGGGTGCCTTGGGCATCCCAAAGCTTAGGCTCTTGCCACTCCTTATTCCGTTGTCCATCAAAACTTTACCCAAAACTTGAAAACTTCACAACACAAAACTCAACAGAAAAGTCGTAAGCTCCGTTAGTATAGTAAAACAAACCACCACTTGGGTACTGCCAAAGACAAGATTCATAAATGTTCTCACACAATGCCTACTGTAACTTATCATTTCCACAATTTATATTAAGCAATATAAGCCATAGAAACTAGAAAACAAGCAAACTATGCATTGAAAACAGAATTTGTCAAAAACAGAACAGTCTGTAAAGATCTGAATTAAGGTCATACTTATGTAATTCCAAATATTCTGAAAAATTAGGACAACGTAGAAAATTTGTATATAAATCCTCTGTAAAATATTCAGAGTTTTTACATGTTCCAGGGAATTTTAACAATTCTGTTACTGGACGCAAAAGTTTCTATTTTTGCACAGAATCAAGTGAACTATCATCCACACTATCCCAAAGGCTTTACTTGGCACTTTATTGAAACAAAACCTATAAACATGATTACTACAGCAGTCTAATCATGCGAACACACAAAAACAGTAGGGGTAAATATTGGGTTATCTCCCAACAAGCGCTGTTCTTTATGCCTTTTTAGCTAGGCATGATGATTACAATGATGCTCACATAAAAGATAAGGATTGAAACATAATGGGAGCATCATGAAGCATATGACTAGTACATGTAAGTCTAACCCACTTCCTATGCATAGGGATTTTGTGAGCAAATAATTTATGGGAACAAGAATTATCTAGCATAGGAAGGCAAAACAAGCAAAACTTCAAGATTTTCAACACATAGAGAGGAAACTTGATATTATTGCAATTCCTACAAGCATATATTCCTCCCTCATAATAATTTTCAGTAGCATCATGAATCAATTCAACAATATAACTATCACATAAACCATTCTTTTCATGATCCACAAGCATAGAAATTTTATTACTGTCCACATAAGCAAATTTATTCTCATGAATAGTAGTGGGAGCAAACTCAACAACATAACTATCATGTGATAATCCAATTGAAAATTAAAATCACGATGACAAGTTTCATGGTTATCATTATTCTTTATAGCATACATGTCATCACAATAATCATCATAGATAGCAACTTTGTTCTCATAATCAATTGAAACCTCTTGCAAAATAGTGGATTCATCACTAAATAAAGTCATGACCTCTCCAAATCCACTTTCATCAATATTGTAATAAGATTCAACACCCTCCAAAATAGTGGGATCAATACTACCTAGAGTTGAGACTCTTCCAAACCCACTTTCAGCAATATAATCATCATAAATAGGAGGCATGCTATCATCATAATAAATATTCTCATCAAAACTTGGTGGACTAAAAATATCATCTTCATCAAACATAGCATCCCCAAGCTTATGGCTTTGCATATCATTAGCATCATGGATATTCAAAGAATTCATACTAACATCTTTGCAATCATGCTCATCATTCAAAGATTTAGTACCAAACATTTTATTGACTTCTTCCTCTAGCAATTGAGCACAATTATCGGAATCCTTATTTTCACGAAAGACATTAAAAAGATGAAGCATATGTGGCAACCTCAATTCCATTTTTTTGTAGTTTTCTTTTATAAACTAAACTAGTGATAAAACAAGAAACTAACAGATTCAATTGCAAAATCTAAAGATATACCTTCAAGCACTCACCTCCCCGGCAACTGCGCCAGAAAAGAGCTTGATGTCTACTACGCAACCTTCTTCTTGCAGACTCGTGTTGGGCCTCCAAGCGCAGAGTTTTGTAGGACAGTAGCAAATTTCCATCAAGTGGATGACCTAAGGTTTATCAATCCGTGGGAGGCATAGGATGAAGATGGTCTCTCTCTAACAACCTTGCAACCAAATAATAAAGAGTCTCTTGTGTCCCCAACACACCCAATACAATGGTAAATTGTATAGGTGCACTAGTTCGGCGAAGAGATGGTGATACAAGTGTAATATGGATAGTAGATATAGGTTTTTGTAATCTGAAAATATAAAACAGCAAGGTAACTAGTAACAAAAGTGAGCAAAAACGGTATTGCAATGCTTGAAAACAAGGCCTAGGGTTCATACTTTCACTAGTGCAAGTTCTCTCAACAATGATAACATAATTAGATCATATGGCAATCCCTCAATGTGCAACAAAGAATCACTCCAAAGTTTCTATCGGAGAACGTAGGACGAAAACGTGCATCAACCCCTACGCATAGATTACCCCAATGTCACCTCGGGAATCCGCGAGTTGAGTGCCAAAACATACATCAAGTGAATCAATAGAACATCCCATTGTCACCACAGATATCCCATCACAAGACATACATCAAGTGTTCTCAAATCCAATACTCAATCCAACATAACGGAACCTCAAAGAGCAAGACTCAATTCATCACAACAAGAGATAGAGAGGGAAGAAACACCATATGATCCAACTATAATAACAAAGCTCGCGGTACATCAAGATCGTGCCAAATCAAGAACACGAGAGAGAGAGAGATCAAACACATAGCTACTGGTACATACCCTCAGCCCTGAGGGTGAACTACTCCCTCCTCGTCATGGAGACCGCCGAGATGACGAAGATAGCCACCGGTGAAGGTTTCCCCCTCCGGCAGGGTGCCGGAACAGGGTCCCGATTGGTTTTTCGTGGCTACAGAGGCTTGCGGCGGAGGAACTCCCGATCTAGGTTTATTTCTGGAGTTTTCTCTATTTATATGAGTTTTTGGCGTCGGGGACAAGTCAAGGGGGTCCACGAGGTGGCGGCAAGGCAGGGGGCGTGCCCTAGGGAGGGAGCGCCCCCACCCTTGTGTTTGCCTCGGGACTCCTCTCTGGTATCTTTTCGCTCCAGTATTTTTTATATTTTCCAAAAATATTCTTTGTAAATTTTCAGCTCATTCCGAGAACTTTTATTTCTACACAAAAAACGACACCACGGTAGTTCTGCTGAAAACAGCGTCAGTCCGGGTTAGTTCTAATAAAATCATACCAAAACCATATAAAATTGTTGTAAACATGGCATGAATACTTCATAAATTATTGATACGTTGGAGACGTATCAACTATCTTTTGATCAACGAGCTAGTCAAGTAGAGGCTCACTAGGGACACGGTATTTGTTTATATATCCACACATGTATTTAAGTTTCCGATCAATACAATTCTAGCATGAATAATAAACCTTTATCATGAATAAGGAAATATAATAATAACAACTTTATTATTGCTTCTAGGGCATATTTCCATCAGTCTACCACTCGCACTAGAGTCAATAATCTAGATTACATAGTAATGAATCTAACACCCATGGAGTCTTGGTGCTGATCATGTTTTGCCCACGGAAGAGATTTAGTCAACGGGTCTGCTACATTCAGATCCGTATGAACTTTGCAAATTTCTATGTCTCCATCCTTGACCTTTTCACGAATGGAGTTGAAGCGTCTCTTGATGTGTTTGGTTCTCTTGTGAAACCTGGATTCCTTCGCTAAGGCAATTGCTCCAGTGTTGTCACAAAAGATTTTCATTAGGCCGGATGCACTGGGTATTACACCCAGATCGGATATGAACTCCTTCATCCAGACTCCTTCATGCGCTGCTTCCGAAGCAGCTATGTACTCCGCTTCACATGTAGATCCCGCCACAATGCTCTGCTTGGAACTGCACCAACTGACAGCTCCACCATTCAATATAAATACGTATCCAGTTTGTGACTTAGAGTCATCCGGATCTGTGTCAAAGCTAGCATCGACGTAACCTTTAAAGACGAACTCTTCGTCACCTCCATAAACGAGAAACATATCATTGGTCCTTTTCAGGTACTTCAGGATGTTCTTGACCACTGTCTAGTGATCCACTCCTGGATTACTTTGGTAGCTCTCTGCCAAACTTATGGCAAGGCACACATCAGGTCTGGTACACAACATGGCATACATAAAAGAACCTATGGCTGAGGCATAGGGAATGACTTTCATTTTCTCTCTATCTTCTGCCGTGGATCAGACTTTGAGTCTGACTCAATTTCACACCTTGCAACACAGGCAATAACCCTTTCTTTGACTGGTCCATTTTGAACTTCTTCAGAACTTTGTCAAGGTATGTGCTTTGTGAAAGTCCTATTAAGCATCACGATCTATCACTATAGATCATGATGCCCAATATATAAGCACCTACACCGAGGTCTTTCATTGAAAAATTCTTATTCAAGTATCCTTTTATGCTATCCAAAAAATCTATATCATTTCCAATCAGCAATATGTCATCCACATATAATATCAGAAATGCTACAGAGCTCCCACTCACTTTCTTGTAAATACAGGCTTCACGGTAAGTCTGTATAAAACCATATGCTTTGATCACCTCATCAAAGCGTATATTCCAACTCCGAGATGCTTGCACCAGTCCATAGATGGATCGCTCGAGCTTGCACACTTTGTTAGCACCTTTAGGATCGACAAAACCTTCTGGTTGCATCACATACAACTCTTCTTTAAGAAATCCGTTAAGGAATGCAGTTTTGACGTCCATTTGCCAGATTTCATAATCATAAAATGCGGCAATTGCTAACATGATTCGGACAGACTTAAGCATCACTATGGGTGAGAAAGTCTCATCGTAGTCAACCCCTTGAAATTGTCGAAAACCTTTCGCGACAAGTCAAGCTTTATTGACAGTTATATTACCATCAGCGTCCGTCTTCCTCTTGAAGATCCATTTATTCTCAATGGCTTGCCGATCATCGGGCAAGTCCACCAAAGTCCATACTTTGTTCTCATACATGGATCCTATCCCAGATTTCATGGCCTCAAGCCATTTGTCGGAATCTGGGCTCATCATAGCTTCTTCATAGTTCGTAGGTTCACCGTTGTCTAACAACATGACTTCCAGGACAGGATTACCGTACCACTCTGGTGCGGTGCGTGTTCTGGTCGACCTACGAAGTTCAGTAGTAACTTGATCCGAAGCTTCATGATCATCATCATTAGCTTTCTCTCTAGTTGGTGTAGGCATCATGGGAACGATTTTCTTTGATGTGTTACTTTCCAATTCGAGAGAAGGTACAATTACCTCATCAAGTTCTACTTTCCTCCCACTCACTTCTTTCGAGAGAAACTCCTTCTCTAGAAATGACCCATTTTTAGCAACCAAAATCTTGCCTTCGGATCTGTGGTAGAAGGTGTACCCAATAGTTTCCTTAGGATATCCTATGAAGACGCACTTCTCCAATTTGGGTTCGAGCTTATCAGGCTGAAGCCTTTAGACATAAGTGTCGCATCCCCAAACTTTTAGAAACGACATATTAGGTTTCTTGCCAAACCATAGTTCATACGGTGTCGTCTCAACGGATATAGATGGTGCCTTATTTAACTTGAATGTGGCTGTCTCTAATGCATAACCCTAAATTGATAAAGGCAAATCGGTAAGAGACATCATAGAACGCACCCTATCTAATAAAGTATGATTACGACGTTCGGACACACCATTACACTATGTTGTTCCAGGTGGCATGAGTTGTGAAACAATTCCACATTGTTTTAAATGAAGGCCAAACTCGTAACTCAAATATTCACCTCCATGATCAGATCGTAGAAACTTTATTTTCTTGTTACGATGATTCTCTACTTCACTATGAAATTCTTTGAACTTTTCAAATGTTTCAGACTTGTGTTTCATCAAGTAGATATACCCATACCTACTCAAATCATCTGTAAAGGTTAGAAAATAATGATACCCGCCGCGTGCCTCAACACTCATCGGACCGCATACATCGGTATGTATTATTTCCAATAAGTCATTAGCTCGCTCCATTGTTCCGGAGAACGGAGTTTTAGTCATCTTACCCATGAGGCATGGTTCGCAAGTATCAAATGATTCATAATCAAGTGATCCCAAAAGTCCATCCGCATGGAGTTTCTTCATGCACTTTCACTACAAAAAAAATACACTTCCGTGATGATACGTGTTTGTCACAGTAGGTCACGTTTTCTGTCATGCATGTACATCCATGACGATTTTATGACAGAATCAAGATAGTCATACCTGTGCTGTCATAGAACTGTTCCATGACATTACCAAAATTATCATCACGGAAGTGTCCACTTCCATGATGATAAATCGTGCATCATGGAAGTGCTTTTGTCAAGGGTAACCGACACGTGGCATCCACCGTAACGGGTCGCCGTTAAGCTATCGGGTCTGGTTTTGGATCCGATAACCCGCTAACAGCCACGACCAATGGCGATTTTCCACGTGTAAAATTCTCATTGGCCGACGGAACCACGTGTCAGCTCCGCGTTGGCACAGATGTCAACCGTCCACTGGACAAGAATCGCCAATGAAATATTGACACGTGGGACGACCCAATAGAGGCCCATATAGGTTTAAAAGCCGGCCCAGGAATAGGCCCACAAGATTTCGTCAGATCTAATGGGCCAGCCCGTTAACAACCTAACATTTTCTGGACCAAATTACGGCCCACATCAGATACAGACCGTTAAAGGACTGCAATATTCTGGGCCATTTTACGTCCCATATCAGATCCGGCCCATTAACAGCCTGCAATAGTTTGGGCCAAATTACGGTCCATACCGGATCCGGCCCGTTAACTGACTTTCATTTCTTGGGCCAAATTACGGCCCATAACAGGTACGGCCCTTTAACAGCTACTGTGCCATTGGGCCCATTGGGGGCCTGATTTGCTCTTCGGCCTCTTAATGACCCATTTAATAGTTCGGCCCGATATTAGTTTCGGCATGTCAGCGGCCCTGTCTACATATGGGCCTCTTTCGGCCCGGTTTTGCTTTTGGCCATTTAAAGGCCCGAGTTGCACCTGGGCCTAATTCTGGTCTGTAGTTACTTTCGGCCTCTTAACGGCCCGTAGTCTTCGTGGATACATTCTAGCCCAAACTGCCTATCGGCCCGTTAAAGGCCCTTGAGAGTGTTGGGCCTAATTTTGGCCCGCTATACATCCGGCCTGCTTCCTGCCTGTCATGTAATTGGGTCAGCCAAGGCCCAAAAACGTTTTAGCTTGTTAATGGCCCGTCACACAAATGGGCCGATGTATATTACAGCGTGCTGTCGGCCCGTGAATTATTCGCCACAATTAAGGCTCAATCTAGTTCTCAACCTGTTAAAAGCCAATTTAATTTTCCTGCCCAATTAAGGCAAGCGGTTTACTCGGCCTTTTAAAGGCCCGAAACTAATAGTGGGCCAGATTAAGACTAGACCTAACTAATGGCCCAAGATGATTGTAGGCCCACGGTTCGGCCCTTACTAGCGATTGGCGACCGACTAGTTTTAGTACCGAAATTATTTTTTTATAAACCTAACCTATTGGCTCATTGCGCTCCGATCGAAGATTACGACCTTTTCTCAGAGCGACGAAATAAATAGCAAATAAATTGCAGCATCGTGACGAAGAATAAACCTAGACTATACAACAAAGAAATTACAGCATATTACATCCCCTGGGCATCAAAGTTCGCCGCCAGTGATAATAAAGGGCAACCAGACAGCAGATTCCATAAACTGGGCAGGTCGCCACCAGTGGAAGTAAACAGGCCGACAAAATAATAGACAGAACCGACAACACTTCAACACAGTTCAAGAAAGGTTAGCCCGACCCCCAGGAGCTGCAGCGCAAGCAGCTTAGCAACCTGATGAGACTGCGCTTGTTTGACGCTTATATCCACTAACTTAAGCTGCATAGCATCAATAGACGTCATGTACTTATGGTTAATCTTGCATAGACATTGGAGTTCCAGTCGGATTTGAGCGGAAGCATGTTTTTCTACTTGAATTTCAGACTGAAGAATTCGAACAGATTCAGGCGGCGACATCATTGAGCTTGTGTCACTAAGTAAGTTCGACACTACATCAAGACATGACTTTGTGGTTGTATCCCTACCCTCAAGATGTGTTGCCTTCTTCTCTGGAATATATGTTAGAGGGACAAACAATGGGTTCGTCTCACTATCATTGTGGCAGTTCTTCCTAGTATCAGTGCTGTCACCCTGAAAGAGAAACAAGTAGGTAGATAACAGGTTTTGCATGTATAAGCATTAGCGCTGTCAATTCATCTCATTTCTTTGTCAGAAATAAAGAGACATGGTTTAAAATAGCATTAACATAATAGGCATTGTTCATAGTTAAGACGGCAGGAAATGGCATTGTGCAGGAGCGGCCAGCTTCACCATACCACTGGATTACAGATCAAGAACACAAGCATACATGTAGTGCTAAACAATGTATAAGCATGAATGGTGAGTGTACTGTCAATTTATACCATTTCAGATTGGCAAATAAAGAGACATTATTTAAATAACATTAATATAATATGGCATTGTTCATAGTTGAGACATAGCAGGATATGACATTGTGCTGGAGTTGGTAGTTTCACCACACCACTGGATTACAGATCAAGAACATAAGCATACACACAGTGCTAAAGAAGATAACTTGCTATGTTTAGTTTAATTTACATGGTATGAATAAGGAACTAGGTTGTACAACTAAAGACTGAAATTGAGAAGGACAAACTTATGTTTATGTACTTCTTCGTTATAAACTTTGAACAAGCAATTTGACGCAGATGACAAAAATAAACAACATTTGCACTCATAGCTATCCAAATATACACAACAAAGTTTGAAGGCTCGAGGAGGACAAACTTACATTAGGAGTGAAGACCGACTCTATAAAGCCCTTGTCCATATTGATTGGGGGGGGGGATCTAAGAAGTTTACCGCACACTCTTCTTCAAGAGCATTGCCTTTATTCTACATTTTGTTAAGAGTAAATATAGATGTGAAAATATAGGAACAAATGGCGATTATTTAACCTAAGATGCAGAGTACAAATGTAAATACATCATACAGGCAAAAGGCACTGACAAGAGCAATGCAGAGCTAAACTTCTTCAGTAACATTGGTTTTATTCAATATTTTTGCAAGAGTAAATGTAGATCTGATGTGTAGAAAATGGAGGGAAAGGAAAAATAAGCTGCAAATTGTACATGAAGAACTAGCTGACAATATAAGTACAATGATGAAGGACAGCAGATACTTACAAGAACAATGCAGAACTAAATTTCTTCATAAGCATTGGGTTTATTCTACATTAATGTAAGCATTAATATAGATCTGATAATTTGGAGCGAACAGTGGATAAGCAAGCTATAATGCACAATGATGTCACATAATCCAACAGGTATGAATGTAAGTACAGTGATAGGACAATAGGTACTCACAAGAGCAAAGCAGCGACCAGCATAGTTGCGATATCCTAGGTTTTGCGGCGCTGGTTCTATCACCAATATACGTGGGGTGCTATCTGATTTCTCTGGTAGCACCACCTTTTTTTCAAGGACTTTGCTTGTACTCCTTCAGGTTCTGCAATCACCCTCTTCCTTTTGGATGTCTGAAACACAAGAACAACATTTGAATGGAAAAACATGGTATGACGACAAATGGAATAAGTATTGATAATGGATGGGCATGGCATCTTCACATATATCATGAGTAAACTAAGCAAATGGCGGTGCAACAAGGCAAAAGAAATGCAAGACACCTTATGCAAGATATGTGCAACCAATAAAACCTTGCCAAATTAGAACAGGCACCTTATTGGGTGAACAGGATAGGCCATCTGCCTTTGACTCCTTGAGCTCAGAATAGTCATTAGGATCATATTCTAAATATGAATCTATAGGTCGGGAGCATGTGGGTTTCATTGCATCCACAATGGACCTCAATCCCTTGATGCCAAGTTTGTTACCCATTGAACTGTTCTGCAATATTCTTCTGATGTGCGCATTTTTATATTCATTGTGATTACGTACAATATCTGAAAAGCATGAAAACATAAATAGTAGTGAGATTATCTTTGTAATGCAGAGGATATTGTAATATAATAGGGGCTCCCTGTAAACCCTTGTGTGCTATCACTGGATTCTGATGAGAGAGCCCACGTGTGCTGTAATATGGTGAGTAGATTAATATAATCTGGCACAACTACACAAAAAAATAGGCTCCCTGTTGGGAGCTCCAGATGTAAGGATAGTTGGCAGATGATAGGTTCATAATATACAGTATAGAAAGTTTATTGCCAAACCATGATAACGAGAGCGCACAGCCACTAGGTAGATCATAGTGTAGATAATAGGGGTACACCATAACCACCATAAATAAATCGGGAAAGTGGAACTGACTAAAATATATAGGGTTTTGCCGCTACTTATATGCAACCTATCGATCACCTATAGGCCAGCTCTATTCATCTGAAGGCGCACAGCTGGTACTATTAGTCTAGTCTATCAAAGACCGCGTGGCTCCCACCATTCCCGGGATATTATGGCAGACCAACTCGAAGTGTGAAATCATGTAGCAGAACCGGCCCAATAGAGCTGTCGACTGCAGATGTCCCTGCTCCCCTTCCTGACAAGGAACATACTATACTTACTAAAGAAGAACAGAAGAGGAACATGTTAAAGAATAGAAGGGGAAGCATATTATTGAGATTCCCCTTCTTTCTATACAATGTTGGTTGCCCGCCCATGATGAATCAGAGCGCCCAAAGAAATGCCGTTCCATGATTGTCGTGGGTTTATCACGGCAGATGTCCTAGTGAAAGGACTTAGGTGTGGAGCCATCACAACGTAGGTTAGCTTAGAGGGGTTAAGCGGGACAAAGGACACAAAGGGTTTACCCAGGTTCGGCCCCTCACAACGAGGTAAAAGCCTACGTCCTGCTTCTAGTTGTATTGCTTGAGTTTCGATTACAAGGGAACAAATCTGCTTGACCTAGTTCTCAACTTGTCCTTTCTTGGCCTAAGCCGCCGCCGGGTCTCGCATTTATATACACAGGTCGAAGCCCGACGGCTTACAAGAGTCCGAGCCGGATCACACAACGTGACCAACCCGGTTTCTAAATTACCTTATCTTAACAGACAAATCACCGTTTGGTGGTTCACATGTCCGGGTCTTGGGCTTTCACCAGGACCACTCCTATGAGCCGCCATCTTCATACTTCATAATCTTAGGCCTACTTAGGCCTTCTTCATGTTAAGCCGCCAGCGGTGTAACCCGGCCCCTCCTCGGCAGGTCACACCTCGGAGCTATATCCTCAACATTAGGCCCCAGATTGATTTGAACTTGTTCATGTCAATCTTCAACCTTCATTCAGCAACTTCTTTGGTTTTTCTAACTCTAATCTGAGAAACTTATATAACCTGCCATAACAGAGCGATGACATCACATCATTAATTCCAGAAAAAACCTTATGATATCACAACGGATCTTAGCATTAATCATCCATTCCGAAAAACGAGGCATCTTTGTTGTTAAGATAATGATCATGCCTCCTCGATTTTCGCACCTGCCATTTACTGTTCACCTTTCCTCTTATAAATAGGCACAGAGGGGGGTTCTTTTTCACTTTTACCCCGTCCCCTTCTCTTCTTCCTCGCACAACCTAAGCCTCCGGAGCTCCGCCGCCGCAGTCGACCTCCACCGCAACTCCAACCTGGCCGCTGCATCAACCTAATTTTATCCAGAAAACGCGGCACCCCTCCGCTGTTCATCATCACCACCAGGTATTCGTCTTCCCCTGCTTTCAATCTGCATTAGGGTTTTCTCCGTTCATCGGTGTTCGTGAGTGTTCCTCACGCTTGCCTGTAGTTCGTCCAATACACTGCTTGTTTGGATCTCAATAAAACAAAAAAATTGTGCGGGAACAACTTTTAGTAACTGCCTTTCATCGTAGATTCATTCTTTTATTCCAAGATTCATCTTTCAACACAGCAGTTCGTCCTCCATGTTTTAGGTTTAAGAATAAATTTTCTTTTTTGAACTACCATAGATCCATGAATGTAGCTGCGATCCAGGAAATCTGTTTATGCAACACTTAGCAGAATTTCTAGCACTTCCATCTTTATAAACTGCTAACTCGCCGTACCGTACATGGTGGCTTATAAAAACTCTTGTGACCCGCTAGCCTCTGGCCGGCTTAAAAACTTGCACACAGCTCCATACTATAATATTGATATACCGTATTTATTTTCTGCTCACAGCTCTGTCACTTCCGGCTCACCATGACTAAGACACCCACCACTTGCGATTGGATCCCTTCAAAAGTTACAAAAGAGACCCTTAATGAATATGTGACCATGGGTGTTTTGGCTGCCAAGGAAATCATTCATTGGCGAGTTCCTGGTTCTGACTGCCCTCCGGAGCCTCAAGAAGGCGAAGTTGTAGTTTTTACAGATCATCTGCTCCGCGGCTTTTTACCGCCCGGCTCAAAATTCTTTCATGACGTGCTACACTTTTATAACCTCCATCCTCAAGATATTGGTCCCAATTCTGTCTCCAATATATGCAATTTTCAAGTATTCTGCGAAGTATACCTTCGCGAAGAACCTTCTATAGATCTGTTCAGAGATCATTTTTATATCAACCGCCAAACTGAGATGCCCGACGGGCTTAGTCTTGAACTTGGAGGTGTTTCAATTGAAAGGCGGAGAGATGTGACCTTCCCAGTAGCCATCCTGCCGAGTCATCCAAAAGATTGGAACTTCACCTGGTTCTACTGCAAAGATACCTCTCCAGAAGGAGAAAACCCCTTGCCGGGCTTTCGTCCTCATCGTCTTCCTACTAGCGGCCCACTGCCAGGCCGGATGACTGCTTTAGAACACGGTCTTTATTCTTCTACTTTTTCAAAGATCCGGGCCTTTATTGCAAATGGCTTAACTGGAGTTGACCTTGTCCGCTGCTGGGTCTCATGGAGGATTCTACCTTTAAGCCGCCGCCCCGGCTTAATGTGCGCATATACTGGCGATACCAAAGATCCCTTGCGCTACAATTCCACTGAACTGACTGAGAAGGAAATCAACGAGACTTTCAAGACGCTTCTTGGCGAATCATTGGCTAATTGCAGCAAGACGGGTCTAGCTACTTATTATGCTCTTAACCCGCCACCCGCCATAAGTACTCTTGCATATATATTATTTGCTTTTGTCTACTTCTCTGATTTTGATGTTATTGCTCATATACCCTCAGGCCAGCTCATCTTTCTGGAAAAGGAAGATACAGAACACTGCTGCCCCAACCAAAAGGGTCAAAACAACCACTCGCGGGCTGGGTCATCCTAAGAAGCCCACGGCGCAAGAACAGCTTGCCCTAGACGACTCAGAGGTAGAACTTGATTCACTTGGTATTCTTTTTATATAACTTATTGATGTTGATTCTCCTCAGGAGGAAACGGAGACAAGCCAAGCTGACGGCGCTGAGGTAATCTCTATCTCCTCCGACTCAGAAATTTTGCCAAGAGAGAAAATACGGCGGGTCGCCAGAAAAGTACGGTTTTCCCATCCTCTCGCTCACTTAGATCCAAACTTTCTTTTGAAGAAACAACAGCACGAGATTAGACGGCATACTCGAAACAACGGACAAGAAGAACTTATGACCGGCTTGCCCAACACGCCGCTGGTTCGTAAACGTCGTCATGAGGTGCCTCATAGTCCTACTTCTTCTCTTTCACGAGCCGGTCTCATACGACAACCTCTTAATTCTTTTGACTCGGCATATCAGGATACTTCTCATTCATCTGGTGACTCAAACGGCTCAAAACTCCCCACGTTTGTGGTTAACCTGACGTAAGTATTATTGCTTGTTGACTAATTTACCTTGCCCATTCATACTTATTAAACTGAATAATTGTCCTTACAGAGCTAAGGCGAAGACGGGCAAAAAGCAAAAACCTGGCCTTTCCAAGATCGCCGAGGCTTCTAAACAAGAGAATCAGGCACCGACAGCCGGTGAAGCTCAAACCCAGGAACTTGAAGATCCTGAGAGCCGGCAGGACGACCCACCTCCTCAAGCTGATCTTGTCAATCCTAACTTGACAACAAATGTTAATGATGACCCGGCAACCAATCAAGACCCGCCAAGTCCTAAACCATTGTCTCCTGTCAAACATTCAGACAAGTCTTCTGCTGATGCCCATGTGGAAGAGGTAATCATTACTGGAACAACTTATCAACCGCCTGGCATCTCCACAATACTAGCCAAGCATTCTGCCAAGGATGAAGCGCATTTATCTGACAAATACAAGCCCAAGCTTGATCTTGAGAATTACTCCAAGCTGACGCTGGTGAACTGTACTCTGGTTATCTGAGCCGGCTTCATACAAGCCGTGATCTGGAAGCCAGTTTAGTCAATATGATGCGACAGAAATATGAGGTATGAAATCACCTCCTCCTTGAACTTTATGCAGATATATATACACTTATCCAGCCCCCAAGTCTTAATCATAGGAAAGGATCATTGAATATGTTTAAGACTTGCAGCAACATGTAAACTTAAATTGTCAAGTCATAACCCCTTTAAGGCCGGCTTACCTAAGCCGTTTAACCTTGCTGTAATCAAAAGTCTTACACAAAAGAATCCAGTAGATCCTTCAAGGGCCGGGTTATCATGTAAGGATGAACCGGGTCTTCCATATATTTTTTGAAAAGTATCGGCCATAGCCCCCAAGAGCCGGCTTAGCCTGAAAAGATAAACCGGGTCTATTGTATTTAGGCTTAATTTGAGAATCACCATCCATACCCCTCAAGGTCCAACTTATCATGCAAGGATGAGCCGGATCTTCCATATGTTTCTTAAAAACTCAAATCATAGCCCTCAAGGGCCGGGTCATCTAATGATGATGAACCGGGTCTCATGCACCGAATTTTTTGAAAGAACTTCATCACACATTAGCCCCCAAGTGCCAAGTATATTGCTTGCAATGAGCTTGGAACTTAAGAATACTCCTTTTATTCATGCTGAATAGCACTTATGCCTCTCAATGCTCACTTGCAGGATACCTTAAGCTTGAATGACTCGTAGCTGGGCGAGCTAAGAAAAATGCTCAAACATCAAGAGTTGGAGACACAGAAAGCTGAGACCAAGCTGACACTGAGCTTGGAAGAAAATGAGAAGCTCAAGGCCAATTTCAAAACCGAAAGAGCCGCATGGGAGCAAGAAAAAACTTCATTGTTGCTAAGGGCAGAAGCCGCTGAGTCTTCCCTGATGAGTACCACTCCAGAGCTATCCGGCTTAAAACAACGAATTTCACAGATGACATCTGCTATCTTTGGTAAGCAATACTTAACTTTTTAGCCTTTCACAATCTTATTCATTTTGACTTGCCCGGCGACTCATCTATATATTTGCTCAACAGGCCCCAGGAGCTCCAATCTTGGCCAGGATATGCTTGTGAAGCTGAAAGCCGTGTACGCCCTAGTTGAGCAACTGTATACTGGCACTCAGCGGACCCTTGTGGCTATATCCAACGGTAAACAGCCGCCGACACTCATCAAGGATGTCCTAGCCAAACTGTCCATAATGCCCAAGAAACTGGAAGAAATAAAACTCTCATCCGCCCGCTCTGGCGCCATCACCGCTCTTAGTCGTGCAAAAGTATGGCAAGCAGAATTAGACCCGAAAGTGATGGCCACCGGCTGTCCAGGCTTTAAAGAGGATGGGAATCCTTTTGATCAGTCAGATTTTGCGAAGTGCGTAAAGGAGATGCATCCCTTGGCGTGGAAACTGGCTGCAGAAACGGACTTGTCCAGGTACCAGCCGGCATATAACATGGAAAACGCGAAGGTCAAGGCACCGGCTTATGACATCGTGGACCTCACTCCTCCAACGCGTAAGCATACTTTTGCCCCTGATGTTGATCCATCCCCGATTATCAATGATGAAGCTATATTCAAAGCCTTAACTGGCATCGACTGGACGTCACCTGACCTCCAGATGGGAGAGGAAGAAGAGCCGGCGTGGGATGACCTGGAGTCATCAACCCGCCGCGACGAAGATAACTGAGACCAGGCGGCTCTCAGATCAGGACATAGACATCCTGTGCTACAAAACATTTTGCTCTGATTATTCAGGTCCATGGTGGCCTTGTAAAAGGCTAGGTTTGAAAACAATGATCTGTCATGCCATCGTGCATGTTAGCTTTTAACTGCTTAAACCGCCAATCTGATATTTATGATCCGCCGCTGTGCTTTCTCATAATATTATCATTCTTGTGGGTCAGACCAATATTTTCATATTCCCTGCACACAAGTGGAATAACATATGCCCTGGTTGTTTAAGCCAGGGCGGGTAATAAACCCCAATATAATAGTCTTTGAAAAATTTATATAAAAAGAATAGAGTGAAGGCTATTTGAGCCGAAACATTCTGGCGACTTAAAGTCTAGAGCCAGGGCGGGTTAAAAAACCCTAAATATTCATATAGTTATTAAAGGACATACCTGTAGATTGATATCATGGTGATGTCGTGATAATTATAATCCAGCATGGGTATTAACCCGTAGGCATGAAATATCATGATTTTGATTGCTCAAGGCAAACTATCCTAGCGACTTAAAGTCTGCTATCAGGGCGGGTTACCAACCCAATATGCTCAATTATGAGTCATATAATCAAGGCTACATGGCCTGAATTGTACCAAACACTCTTTGAGTAGAAAAATTCTTCAATGGCTGCAAATCCAAAATATCCAGAAGAAAAGAAATTCAGAAAAAATTCAAGTGCTTTCATAGGCCGCATAGCCTTAAAATTCAAGTGCTTTCATGGGCCGCACAGCCGCTAAGATTCAAGTGCTTTCATAGGCCGCACAGCCTTAGAGTTGGCCTCGCTCACTGTAAGCCGGCCCTCACATGATAAACCGCCATTTTAACCTTAACAAGTTCAGGGTCTTAGTTAAAAGATTGACTGTTAAGAGTACGGCGGGTCATTCAGGATTACCTGGTGGAGTAGCATCATGCAGATAGGCAGGTCGAAACTCGGGATTCGGCATCTAGCCTGGTCATAAGGGTAAGAAAGCTGAACCCGTTGGGTTGGAAGCCCCCAAGTAACCTTATGAACAAATAATAAAGACTCAGATACTTAGAAATGAAACGACAAAGGCCCTGAATTATCAGGGGTGCCGGCTTTATTATATTGATCATAATATATACATTGATAAAAGTATGTACAGCATAAGAGCCGGTGGCTCAAGTGTAATAAGGCCGAAGATGAGCAATATTCCAGGGCCGGCGGGTCTCCTCCTCCGACTTGCATGATTCCTTGTGTTCCCGTATATCAATGAGGTAGTATGACGCATTATTCAGGTTCTTACTGACCACAAAGGGTCCTTCCCAAGGTGGGGATAACTTATGCATATCTGTTTGATCTTGGATTAACCGGAGCACCAAGTCGCCTTCTTGAAAGGTTCTGGTCTTGACTCTGCGGCTATGGTAGCGATGCAGATCTTGCTGATATATCGCCGAATGAGCTGCCGCAAGGTCACGCTCCTCATCCAACACATCAAGTGCATCCTGACGTGCTATTTCATTAGCAGCTTCAACATAAGCCACCACACGGGGCGAGTCATGACGGATATCACTTGGAAGAACCGCCTCTGCCCCGTAGACCATGAAAAAGGGTGTATAGCCTGTTGACCTGTTGGGAGTAGTATTGATGCTCCAAATCACGGAGGGTAACTCCTCAACCCAACAACCCGGCATTCGCTATAAAGGAACCATAAGCCGAGGCTTTATACCTTTCAAGATTTCCTGATTGGCCCTCTCAGCTTGACCGTTAGACTGTGGGTGAGCCACTGATGAGACGTCAAGACGAATATGCTCCCGTTGACAGAACTCTCTCATAGCACCCTTAGATAGATTAGTGCCATTGTCAGTTATGATACTATGAGGGTAACCAAAACGGAAAATTACTTTCTTTATGAATTGAACCGCCGTTGCCGCATCACACTTACTGACCGGCTCTGCCTCAACCCACTTGGTAAATTTGTCAACCGTCACCAAGAGGTGGGTCTTCTTATCCTTAGATCTCTTGAAAGGTCCAACCATATCAAGCCCCCAGGCTGCAAATGGCCACTTACTTGGAATCATCCGCAATTCTTGAGCCGGCACATGAGCCCGTCGAGAGAATTTCTAACAGCCGTCACACTTACTGACAAGATCCTCCGCATCAGCATGAGCCGTCAACTAGTAAAATCCATCACGAAAGGCTTTAGACACAAGAGATTTAGAGCCGGCGTGATGGCCACAATCACCTTCATGTATCTCCCTTAAAATCTCACGACCCTCTTCAGGAGAAACACAACGCTGGAACACACCTGTGACACTGCATCGGTGTAACTCGCCATTGACAATAGTCATAGACTTAGACCGCCAGGTTATCTGCCTGGCCAAAGTTTCATCCTCAGGTAACTCGCCCCGGGTCATATAAGCCAAATAGGGAACTGTCTAATCAGGGATTGCATGAAGAGCCGCTACCAGCTGCGCCTCCGGGTCAGGAATAGCCAGATCCTCTTCTGACGGCAATTTGACTGAAGGATTGTGTAATATATCAAGAAAAACATTAGGGGGTACCGGCCTACGTTGAGACCCGAGCCGGCTCAAAGCATCAGCCGCCTCATTCTTCCTTCGATAAAGATGCTCCACCTGATAACCTTTGAAGTGACCAGCAATATTGTTAACCGCCCGATGATAAGCCGCCATGAGCGGGTCTTTGGAATCCCAAGTACCTGAAACTTGTTGGGCCACTAAATCTGAGTCGCCAAAGCATCTAACCCGGCTCAAATTCTTCTCTTTAGCCATCCTGAGGCCATGGAGAAAGGCCTCATATTCAGCTGCATTGTTAGTACAGGGAAACATCAGCCTTAAAACATAACAAAACTTGTCACCTCGTGGGGAAGTCAAAATAACTCCAGCCCCCGAGCCCTCCAATTGCCTGGACCCATCAAAATGAATAGTCCAATATGTGTTATCAGGCTTCTCCTCAGGCATCTGCAACTCCATCCAGTCGTTGATGAAATCCACTAGGGCCTGAGACTTGATTGCTGTTCTCGGCACATATCTCAAGCCATGAGGTCCAAGCTCTATTGCCCACTTGGCAACCCGGCCAGTGGCCTCTCTGTTTTGAATAATATCTCCTCAGGGCGCAGAACTGACCATAGTAATAGGATGGCCCAGAAAGTAATGTTTCAGCTTATGACTCGCCATGAACACTCTGTAAACCAGCTTCTGCCAATGCGGGTATCTCTGCTTGGACTCAATTAACACCTCACTGACATAGTAAGCCGGCCGTTGGACTGGGTACTCCTTTCCCGCTTCTTTGTGCTCCACAGCAATTGCTACACTGACAGCGCTACTGTTAGCAGCCACATATAAGAGCAAAGGCTCTTTCTCGATAGGAGCTGCAAGAACCGGCGGCTCAACTAACTGTTTTTTAAGCGCCTCAAACACCTCATTAGCAGCATCACTCTAGACAAAATGATCTGTTTTCTTCATCATCTAGTATAGAGGAATAGCCTTCTCTCCCAGGCAGCTTATAAACCGGCTTAAAGCTGCAATGCGACCCGCCAAGCGCTGGACGTCATTGACGCACGCCAGCTTAGCCAACGAAGTAATAGCTTTGATTTTCTCCGGGTTAGCTTCAATACCTCTCTCAGAGACCAAAAAACCCAAGAGCTTGCCTGCAGGTACACCAAAAACACATTTGGCCGGGTTAAGCATCATTTTGTAAACCCAGAGATTATCAAAGGTCTCTTTCAGATCATCCAACAAAGTCTCCTTTTTCCTGGACTTCACAACAATATCATCCACATAAGCATGAACATTGCATCCAATTTGACTATGGAAATAGTTCTGGACAAAAATGATAAGTCACCTGGGCACTTTTAAGCCCAAAAGGCATGGACACATAGCAGAAAGCTCCAAAAGGTGTAATAAAAGCTGTCTTCTCTTGGTCTTTGACTGCCATCTTAATCTGATGATAACCAGAATAGGCATCGAGGAAACACAAATGCTCACAACCCGCCGTAGCATCTATGATCTGATCGATACGGGGGAGAGCAAAAGGATCAGCCGGACAGGCTTTATTGAGGTCCGTATAATCCACACACATACGCCAAGTGCCATTTTTCTTAAGTACCAGCACCGGGTTAGCCAACCATTCCGGGTGAAAAACTTCGACGATGAACCCAGCCGCTAAGAGCCGGGCCACCTCTTCTCCAATGGCCTTACGTCGCTCTTCATTAAAACGGCGAAGGAATTGCTTGACCGGCTTAAATTTAGGATCAATATTGAGAGTGTGCTCAGCGAGTTCTCTCGGTACACCCGGCATGTCTGAAGGCTTCCTGCAAAGATGTCCCGATTCTCACGGATGAACTCGATGAGCGCGCTTTCCTATTTTGGATCCATATTAGCACTGATAGTGAACTACTGAGATGAGTCACCAGGGACAAAATCAACCTGTTTGGTATCATCCGCCGACTTAAATTTCAGCAAAGGGTCTTGCTCTGTGGTTGGCTTCTTTAAGGGGGTCATATCAGCCGGGTCAACATTATCCTTGTAAAATTTAAGCTCCTCTGTAGCACAAGCAGACTCAGCATAAGCAGCATCACCTTCCTCGCATTCCAAAGCAATCTTTCTATTACCATGAACCATAATGGTACCCTTACGTCCTGGCATCTTAAGCTGCAGATACACATAACAAGGCTGCGCCATAAATTTGGCATAAGCCGGCCGTCCAAACAAAGCATGATAAGGGCTTTTAATTTTAACCACCTCAAACCACAACGTCTCTACCCTGTAATCATAGTCATCGCCAAAAGCCACCTCCAAAGCAATCTTACCAACTGGGTATGCCGACTTACCAGGTACCACGCTATGAAAGACTGTAGAAGACGGCTTAAGATCTTTACCAGTCAAATTCATACGGCGAAAAGTATCATAATAAAGGATATTGATGCTGCTGCCTCCATCCATGAGCACCTTAGTAAATTTATAACCCCCAACTTGAGGGTCTACAACCAATGCCAGCTGACCCGGGTTGTCAACCCGGGGCGGGTGATCCTCATGACTCCATATAATCGGCTGCTCTGACCACCGCAAATATCGAGGCACCGCCGGTTCAACTGTATTGACACGTTTATGAACCTTCTGATCTCGCTTGCAAAGGCTTGTGGTGAAAACATGATATTGGCCACTATTAAGCTGTTTTGGATTACTCTGATACCCGGACTGCTGTTGTTGGTTATTCTGACTAGGCTGCTGATTATAACCACTCTGATTACCATGCCCTTGATATCCGGAATTTGAGCTGCCACCCCCAAAGCCGGGCCCGTGTGAGCCGGATCCTGACCCGCCATGCGGGCCATTATTGCTATTATGATTCTGGTGATAGCCAGAATTCTTGTATTCCTTCATAATAAAGCAATCCTTCCACAAATGAG
Organism: Thinopyrum elongatum; assembly: GCA_011799875.1. Classification (NCBI taxonomy): domain Eukaryota; kingdom Viridiplantae; phylum Streptophyta; class Magnoliopsida; order Poales; family Poaceae; genus Thinopyrum; species Thinopyrum elongatum. Next base: position 162,015,188 of record CM022299.1, read on the forward strand.
TTGACGGTCTATCCGGGAAGCTATGTTTTGGGCAAGGTTCATTCAACAACGCCTCCAGGTTGAATTTCGGTCCTCCAAGCTGTGGCTTACCCTTATGACGCTGATTATTACATTGTGTATTGGTGTTAGCCACAAAGTCTGACCCATCGGCCTGCTTGCGCTTACCGTTGTTGCCCTGATTATGTCCTGCTATATTCTGCTGCTGACTCTTACCGTTACCATTCTTCTTTGCCTTATTAGATTTTTCATCATCGGACCCTGGCTTCTTAATAGGATCAGAGTCAGCATACTTGATAAGAGCCACCATGAGCTCCCCCATATCATTGCAATGACATTTAAGCCATCCTAACTTCTGCTTAAGAGGTAACAAGTGGCAATTCTTCTCAAGAATCAGCACAACAGAGCAGGCATTGATGCTGTTGGATGAATGGGTTATAGCTGAAACCCGGCGAACCCAATGGTGGGCCAACTCATTCTCCCGCTGGACACAATCATCCAGATCAATAATCAACAAGGGCTGCTTGCATGTATCTTTAAAATTCTGAATAAAATGTGCTTTCAACTCAGCCCATGAACTGATGGAGTTGGCAGGCAACCCTTTCAACCAGGTCCGAGCTGGCCCATCCAACATCATGGTGAAGTACTTGGCGCATACTGCATCGCTGACATCCAACATCTCCATGGCTAGTTCATAGCTCTCGATCCAAGCCTTAGGTGGGAGATCAACTATGTAATTAGGCACCTTACGAGGACCCTTAAAATCTTTGGGCGGACGCTCATTGCGTAGAGCCGGCACTAGACAGGGCACTCCAACAGACCTGGAGGTCATCCCAGCTTCTATAAACACAGAAGGATTCAACTGAAACTGCTGGTGAGCCCCCGCTTGAGCCGCCAACTCCGCCTCGCGACGCACTCTAGTTCGATCCACAAGGGCCTGAGCAGCATTATGACCGCGCGGCGGCTCATCAGCCCGAGGCGGGTTACGATGCCGCTCACTGCTAGAAACCGCCGGCGATTCGATACGTCGGCTATAGTTGCGACTCTGACGGGGCGTTGAATGAATGCGATCGCAACTGTATGAATCAGCCGCCTGCTATTTGACCGCTATTTGGAGGAGCTCAACAGCATTACGGGTCTCCACAGTCACCAGCGATTCTCCCTCAATGGGAATTGCAGGTAATCGAATGGCTGCCGCTAACATGTTGTCCACCGGGTTAGAGTAATGACCAGAAGGTGTCGGTATCCGATGAGGCGGGGCCAGATCCATACGAAGCGGGTCTGGTACACGGGGTTGAGTCACCGCTCCAGGCACAGGCGCCTCAGTAGCCTGGGTCACACCGGGCGGGTTACTCGTTCCCGCTCCGGGCGTGTTAAAGAGATTCCGCCCCTCAAACTGCGAATGAAGGCGGCTCTGGTACCTCCTTTGAAGAACAACATTTGACGCATTCTGATCCAGGTTTAGACGAAAGGCTTCTGCCCTTACCCGCTGTGACTCAGCATCCAGGGCGGCTCGTTCCGTGGCCATCCTGACATTCTCTGCTTCAAGATCTTCTCTGGCTTTGGTCAACTCATCCCGCAGCTTTGCAACCTGCGCATTATGCTGCACTTGATTTGCCGGAGTTACTTCTGCGGCTAACAGACTCACCAAAGCATCCAAGAGTTTAGACAAAACTTGAGCTGGCAGACGGGCAGACCCGCTCGCCCCAGCCGTTGCCGCCGCAGTTGAGCCGGACGTCATAGCCGCGGTAGTTGACGATTGTATCACTGGCTGCGTACCAGCCATAAAAATAGCGGCCCTACTCGGCGGCTCATAGGGGTCTAGAATACTGTCGCCATCGGAATAGCCCCCAAGCCCATCGTCTTGAAGTTGATAGATTGACTTGGTTTCGCCGGTTGAGGATTCATCACCTGAATAGATGGTCTTCTCTCCACCAGATATAGATCCTTCCTTGAGACTCACCCTGTGAACGAAGCCAAAAAAAGCGTGCTTCCGGCCGGGTTGAGCCCTGGCGGGTTGCGCGCGCCGAGCCGTCTCGATGACATCGGCGCAGGAATCCGGCTCAGGCTCTGACTCGCTGATCTTGCCAATGAAGACGTGAATTCCGCCAAAGGGGACCCGGTACCCGTACTTGATTGAGTCGGCCTCGGGGCCCCAACCTGCGTCGTCGATGTAGATCTTGCCGTGGCGACTCTTGGTCATCCGGCCCACGGTGTATCCTTTGATCCCTGAGAAGTTGCCCTTCAAGAACTCGAAACCACCGTGCGCAGGCCCCACGGTGGGTGCCAACTGTCGTGGGTTTATCACGGCAGATGTCCTAGCGCAAGGACTTAGGTGTGGAGCCATCGCAACATAGGTTAGCTTGGAGGGGTTAAGCGGGATAAAGGACACAAAGGGTTTACCCAGGTTCGTCCCCTCACAACGAGGTAAAAGCCTACGTCCTGCTTCTAGTTGTATTGCTTGAGTTTCGATTACAAGGGAGCGAATCTGCTTGACCTAGTTCTCGACTTGTCCTTTCTTGGCCTAAGCCACCGCCGGGTCTCGCCTTTATATACACAGGTCGAAGCTCGGCGGCTTACAAGAGTCCGAGCCGGATCACAAAACGTGACCAACCCGGTTTCTAAATTACCTTATCTTAACAGACAAGTCACCGTATGGCGGTTCACACGCCCGGGTCTTGGGCTTTCACCAGGCCCACTCCTATGAGCCGCCATCTTCATACTTCATCTTCTTAGGCCTACTCATGCCTTCTTCATGTTAAGCCGCCAACGGTGTAACCCGGCCCCTCCTGGGCGGGTCACACCTCGGAGCTATATCCTCAACAATGATGTCTCTCTATATGTGGCCACATGCATTTGGAAACTCAAGTGGGAGCATTAGCTAACCAATTAAATGTGTGTCTGTTAGCTAATGTTAGTATCATATCACATTCGTATTTGAAGAACCTTAGGACGTATGATTGGTGTGTTATTTAGCTTTAAAGGGTGGACAGCTGCTAGTAGGACACAAAGCACCTACGCATATCATAGTGTAGATATAATGGGAAAACCCTAAGCATCAGGAGTAAAATCAGGAATTGGAACTTGCTGGAATATATGTGCTAGTATTGCCGGTATGGCTAGAAAGGCTTCGGATACCTGCTCTCTACAACTGAAGGCGCAGTACTGTTACTATCAGTCTAACTCTCAAAGGCGACACATACGACTGAATACAAAGAGTTGAAAGCATCCATGACAATCGACATGAAGACCAACACGAAGAGTTGAAAGCGTCCATGACAAGCGACCGAATAGACCTGTACACTGCAAATGTCCTTGCTCCTCTTCACTACAAAGAAAATACTGTACAACTATTATACTCCCTCTGTTCCTAAATACAAGTCTTTGTAGAGATTCCACTATGGATCACATACGGATGTATATAGATACATTTTAGAGTGTAGATTCACTCATTTTGCTCCATATGTAGTCCATGGAGGAATCTCTACAAAGACTTATATTTAAGTACGGAGAGAGTACTTACAAAAGAAGAACAGAAGAGGAGCATGTTAAAGAAGAGCAAGCAGATTTTGGATAATAAAATGTTGGTTGGCCACACATGATGAACCAGAGCGCATTAAGAATGCAACTCCCTGCTGTGCCTCGATATGTGGCGCATGTGCTTTTCGAAAGTAAAGTAGGAACATTAGCTGACCAATTAAACATTCTCTGTTTTAGTACATGTCAGCATCATATCAGATTCGTATTTGAGCAACTAAGTTTGGAATTATGAGTGGCATGTTGTTTAGCTTGATGGGTTGAGGAGCACTACTTGCACGTACGTCTCGAAGCAACTACGATAATGGTACTGAATATGTGGGAATGTCTACATGCAAGTCACCTAACTTTCCTCATTTGGGTCAGTCGACCATTTCAGGCGGTGATGAAGATCCTACGTCTCCTAATCCTTCTTCTTCCTCGCCTCTTATTCTTCCCCTAAAGACCACCGCACGGGTCTCCGGTCGAACCACTGGCCCCCGCCCTCCCCTGAACCGCCCACCACCTCCGGTCTTCCGCCGCCCTCGGCCATCCCTCTAGTTAACCCCACCCCCACACGCATCGAGTTTTGCCTCCGGTGAGGCCCCACCATAGCCCGACGACAGCCCCCCACAACCACGGTCCCCACCCAAAACCCTAAGATAGATAATGGGGCAGCCCTCCGGCGAGCCCCTTCCTTCCCTCCGGCGAACTCCCAAAAATGGACTGACCCGAATTTGAAATTCAGTCGACTGTCATTTAAGCTAATGTGGAATATAAAAGGGGAAAACCATAAGCATTGCGAGTATAGTGGTGCGCGTGCCATGGCGGATCTGAAGGTGCAAATTGGACAAAGGCAACTTCGCAACCAATGTTTGGTTTCAACTAACAAGTAAGATTCTAAGTGATGGACAAGAAATCACAGTAAAGCAGTGGCGATCTATTTTCTTGCTGAGATAAATAACTTGAGCAGATACGAAAGAGTACCGCCTCTGGTGTGGCACCGTGTAAGCATCTGCTGAGGCGTTGAGGGTGCTGCGGTAGCGATGGCTGTCGTCGGCGTGGAAGCAGATCTAGGAGGGCAGACGGTGGCGGCGAGGGAAATATCCCGGCGCGGTGGACGAGACGGTCGGTCGTACGAGCGGCCTCGGCAAGGTGGACGACGGTGCGGATGAAGCGAGAGGACGCGATGCAAGGATCCTGGTCCGAAGCCGTGGATGAGAGAGGTCAATCTCTTGTAATGGATGACGACGTCGGGGTATCAGCTCCGGCATGGTGGAGGAGGACGGCAGTGGATGGGGTGGCGGACGAAGGAGAGTGCAGTGGAGAGGGTGTTTTGGCGCCCACGGAGTACGAATGGGGAAATGGAGGGAGAGAGGAAGGGGGGAACCATGTCTTCAGGGCGCGCTTGTCTCAAATGTGAGGAAATTTACAAACTTAGCCCCCGTTTAAAATTTCCTACATCACAGCAATATTAGTCGGTTGGGGATAGGACGGTAATCTCGCATACACCGAATATTTGCCGACAGAGATTTCGGCCGACGAGAGTTTGTTTTGGCACCCACCGTGTATGAATCGGGGAGGGAGGTGAGAGGCGATTTCAGCCGAGGAGAAATTGTGTTTTGGCGCCCACCGTGTATGAATCCGGGGAGGTGAGAGGCGGAGGCGGTTATGTCACGTTTGAGTGAAATTACAAGCCTACCCCTATCGAAACCTATAGAAATCGAGTCGATAGGCTTTGCGTGTCAGGGATAGGCAGTAATTTCCATCTCGCAGATTTTGGTTTCGGGCGGTTACTGCGAGTTTCCCCGCTTCGTTCAAATTTTTGCAGAGAAAGAGTGCATGTTTACCGTGCCAACTCAATTCGAATCCAGTTTGTATTTTTTTTTGGGCAGGATCCATTTTGTATTCGAATACAAATCTATATACATCATTTTTTATATATAATTTCAAAAGGACAACAACCTTTATACATAAATATGGTTTACAAATGGCATGATCTCGGATTCATAAGGCTGGATCCATCTTAATTTGGATTTTCAAATATTTGAAACCACTTTATGTTGAAATCCAATGTATGCATTCCTCGCTAACTGTCTCCAATTAATGTGTGTTTCATGCATTTTTTTTTACTTCTCAAACACGTATAATGTGTTTGACACACGCAACATATAGTGTAATCCCGTTTAGACATTAATTGCATATAAACCATGCATTGTCTCTAATTAAAGAATCTATGGATCACTAATATTGATAAACTATATAACATTACATGTGTCCCCAAATTCAAATGAACATGCATGTTTGATAGACCAATTTTAGTGATGATATTATCGATGCCGTGATCTCTAGTTTAAATATTTGAATCCCCTTTAATCCAGATATTTGTCTCATATAGCTATCACTCATGCTTGTATATCTCTCTAGACCTATACGCCTTCATCGTCTCTCGGGTATCTCTCGTGCTACTTGTATGTCGACAATGATCTTTTATCTTCGTAACACACTAATGGTACTCTCTCCCTCGACATTCACTCTATCTCTCTAAGTATATCTCGCTCCCTGATATGTGTCTCTAACTATGATTCTCCCTGTCAAATCTCTTTCTCTCACACAAACACAAACTTCGTCTCCCGGGGTCTCATTTCTCTCTACTATTCCCCTGTGTGCCACTCGCACACCCCCTCTCACACAGAGATGTCTTGTGCTCCTTAGGTATGAGAAGCTGCGACTTTCCCTCTTAAATATCTCTTTCTCACACACAAACACAAACTCTGTCTCCCAGGGTCTCATATCTCTCCACCATTCCCTTGTATGTCGCTCACACACACTCTCTCTCCCTAGAGATATCTCGCGTTCCCTGATATGTCTCTCTAGCTATCACTCTCCTTGTGAAATATCTTTATCTCTCGCAAACACAAAACTCTGTCTCTCGGGATCTCATTTCTCTCTGATATTTGTTTGTATGTGACTCACATGCACCCTCTCTCTATCTCTCTCTCTCTCACACACACACATAACTCAGCCTTCTGGTCCACTCGACTCTTATCTCTAACACACACACTAGCTAGCTGATCTCCCTCTAGCTAGCATCTTTATCTTTCTATTTATCTGTTTCTCCATCAACCTTCTTTCTCGCCCTCACTCTTGCTTCCTATCAAGCACACTATATATGTTTCTCTCTACATGCAGTCATACGCCCTCTTTTTATCTTTCTCTCACACACACATAACTTCACCCCTCTGAACCACTCGGCGGTCATCTCTAACACACAAACTAGCCAATGTCCTCTATCTCTCTATCTATCTGCAGTTTCTCCGTCAACCTTTCTTTCTCGCACGCACTCTTGCTTCCTATCATGCACACTATATATGTCTCTCTATACATGCATCTATGGGTTGATCTCTTTTGCACAATCGTTGTGTCTCGCACTCTCGCTCTCTCTGCTCGCCATAGAAGCATGCTCCAGCCCATGCCACTATCTCTTAAAGACAAAAACACATGCTCAATTATCGGGCCTTCTTCCCTCCACTCTCCCATGCATGCATATTGTCATACCAATCCGTATTTCCCATGTCGTTGATCTTATGACTTATGTCTTCTTTCTTTTATCTCGATCATGCGCGCACGCACACACACACACACGCATCCCACGTATACATGTATACCTCACGCACATGCATGTTCAAGGTCTCCTATGTCTCCATACGTAGTTAATTACCCTCAGCCCTAACCCCACATCAAATCGTTCTCTTCTTGTGTGCACATGACTTCCACCTGGATGGGTCTCTTCTCTAAAACACACACTCACACTTAACAATCTCCTTCTAGCTACCCCCTCTCTCACTCTTCCCCTATATCCCCTAAACCAATAAGACCCTCCCTTCATTTAATTCCCGCCTACATGCACCATCGATATATAGTAGTCTTCCTTGGTGTCTCTCGAACAAACACGTTATCTCGATGTCGACTCCTCTCACGCGCACACGCCTTCTCTTCCCTCTTTACGGGCCTCTTCTCTCTCGCACCCTCCTCGTTGGTGGCCTTTGCCATACACATCACCTCTCTACGATGAAGCCACACACACTTAAATTACTTTCGCCACCGAAGACTCCACTTCACACACACACACATTAAGACTCCATCTCACACACACATGCTCTAGGTGGAGCATTTGTTCCTACCACCCTTCGTCCAACCTTACCTGTCGTGGACTTGACACGGCAGATGTCCTAGCGGAAGGACTTAGTCATGGAGCCATCGCAACTAGGTTAACTTGAAGGGGTTAAATGGGACAAAGGACACAGAGAGTTTACCCAGGTTCGGCCCCTCTCAATGAGGTAAAAAGCCTATTCCTGCTTTGTGTTGTATTGCTAGGGTTTCGATTACCAGGGAGCGAATACGCTTGACCTAGTTCCCGATTGTTTGTTACCTGACCCTAAACTGCCGCCGGGTCGTCCCTTTATATCCACAGGTTGACGCCCGGTGGTTCACAGAATCCCGACCGGCTCATAAACGTGTCCGGCTCGGTATCCTCTCTTTCCTATCTTACAATACAAGTCATATACTTATGGTGGTTTACATCTATGGGCCCTAACTCACCTTTGGGCTTTGGGCCTTCTTATTAAGTCTCCTTCGTAAGTCGCCATCTTCTATGTCTTCATGGGCTTCAATACAGGTAAACCACTATGAGCATAACCCGGCCCCTCCTGGGCGGTTTATACTCAATAGTTATATCCCCAACATTAGGCCCCAGGTTGATGTGAACTTGTTCATATCAATCTTCAATACTTGACTTAGAAAAAATCCTTCATCATCAGTCCTTATGAAAATTTATAACCCGCCACGACATTTGCTCACAGCATTGTGCTAACCCGCCATGACGTCATCTTGCATTAATATCGCACGAGGCCCAAATCTCAGCCTCCTTGATTCCCACGCATGCCATCTATCCACTGCCTTATAAATAGGGACAGGGGTCCTTTTCATTTCCCCCCCTTGCCTCCTCGTCTTCATCCTCTTCCTTGCCATGCCACACGCGCCCGAGCTCCGCCGCCGTCGATCTCACGAGCTGCCTCCACTCCGGCCGCTGAATCGTCCTGAACGCACCAGAGCACCGCCGCACGCCACCGCTGTCCAACAGTCCTGGTAAGCCTCCCTTTTTTCCTCACCGCAGATCTCCATTAGGGTTTGCTTGAGTTCTTCAGAGTTCGTCTCGGTTCACCATTGTTCCTCCATAGACCATGTAGTTTCTGATCTAAGTATAGTACCAATCTTGTGTGATAGCAGTTTAGCACTCATTTTTAATATCTGAACGCCTCCCCTCCATAGGAGATCTTATCTGAGCACGTGAACTGTCCTGCTGCCGCTACTTTAGGTTAGAATTTTTCTTCATTATCTGAACTGCTGTATATCCAAAATTATAACACCAATCTGTGAAACCTGTTTTTCACCACTTAGCCATTTTCCAACTTCAGATCTATACTTTCAATATCCGTGTAGGCGGTTTAACCTCAGAAAATAATAACCTGCCAGGTACCATTAGTCCCCTCTTAAACCACCAAGTGCTCGTCTTTGTAATTTAATAATGTCACTGTCCGGTTTAACATTTATGCATGCTTCACCACTTTCTGCTTATTAACCATGAACCTTAAACCGGCACAAATCTTTTCCAGGTTATCGTATAAATGGCCAAATCCTTTTATTCCTGTAACTGGGTTCAATCCCGGGTTACAGAAGAAGAACAGAACGGGTGTGTTGCAACCGACGCTTTAGCAAAAAAGGAAGACATCCACTGGAGAGCCCCCGGTCCAGAAAATCCTCCTGAGTCCAAGGATGGGGAAGTGATCGTTTTTGTTGATCATCTGAGTCGAGGGTTCAGCCCTCCCGGATCAAAAAATTTCCGTGATGTGCTTCACTTCTTCCAACTTCACCCTCAAGATATTGGGCCTAACTTCGTGTCTAATATTTGCAGTTTTCAAGTGTTTTGTGAAGCCTACCTGCAAGAAGAGCCCATAGTCGACCTGTTCAGAGATTTCTTCTATTTAAACTGCCATACTGAATTTACGGATGGGCCCAATACTGAACTTGGCGGGGTTTCAATTCAGAAGAGAAAACACGTCAGCTTCCCTCACGCTAAGCATCATAGCCATCCCAAAGATTGGAATCAAACTTGGTTCTATTGCCAAGATACATCTCCAGCTGGCGAGAATCCTCTGCCGGGTTACCGTGCTCACCGGCTTACCGATGCAAATCCATTCCCCCAAAGACTCAACGCAAAGGAACGGTCCAAATATGCACCACAGCTTTCAAAGCTCAGAGCCTTTATGGCAAACGGTTTGACAGGCATTGATTTTGTCCGTTGCTGGGTATCTTGGAGCATTTTGCCTTTAAGCCGTCGCCCCGGTTTAATGTGTGAGTACACAGGGGATGTGAAAGACCCTCAATGCCACACTGATATTCAGCTGACTGATACTGAAATTACTGAATCTGTCAAGAAGATGCTGGATGAACCGGTGACCGACTGTAGCAAAACAGGACTTAGTCCTTTCTGCGCTTCAAATAAACCGCCAGCTGTAAGAATTGCTCCACTCCTGCTTTAATCCATATTCTTAATACTCCCTTATGATCTTTTCAATCTTAAACAGGGTGATGATCCGTTCTGGAAGAAGAAACCGCAGGATAAACCGGCCAAAACACTTCGTGTCAAGACCAAGGCCAACAAGAAGCCCGCCAAGAAGAAAAACACCGAGCCTACCGAGTTAAACATTGACGATGATAATCCGGAGTCAGAGGTAGAACTTGATTCACTTGGCTCTTTTTTCATACATCTCATTGACGATGATTTTTATCAGGACGACGCACAAGCTCGCCGTGCAAATGACGTAGAGGTAGCTATTCTCTCATCCGGTTCAGAACCTCTGCCCACACAGAAAACCCGACAAGCAAGCCGGAAAGTAAGATTTTCTCACCCCCTAGCTTACTTGGATTCAAACTTTCTTTTGAAGAAGCAGCAACACGAAGCTCGCCGCACAACCCGGCATAGCGGCCATGTGGTCACTTCTTCCGGTTTACCGAACTCGCCAGTTCGTAAACGCCGCCCAGAGGTCTCTTCTATTTCTGACACGTCTTATCCCAAGGCGGGTTATTTCCGACAACCTCTTAATCCGTCTGATTCAAACTACCAGGGAAATTCCCTTTCATCCTATGGCGAGTCCACAGGGACACAAATTCCAACCCTCAAAACTGTTCCTGGGTGAGCATTTTTAACTAACCCCTTGTACCTTATGCTTGATCATTATACTAAGCTGTTATTTGCGTCTCTGTCAGAGCCAAGGCCAGGCCCAGTAAAAAGGCCAAATTGAACAAACCGGCTGATGACAGCGTGCCAACTGATCCGGAAAAGAACCTGAAACAGTTTGAAACAAATACTGAAGCTATTCTTGATGATCTGCCACTGCAAGATCATGACGCCTTTGTTGAGCAGATGAAAATTGATCCGATAGGTCATGCTGATAAACCGCCAAGCCCAACTAAGGCTGCTGATGATAAAGCTGATGATGTTGTAGTTACCGGTGTCGGGTATACAACCCCAGACAACCCCACTGCTCTGTTAAAACATAGTGCTAAAGAAGAGTTTTCTGCTATTGACAAGGGCAAGTGGAAGGCGGACTTGGAAAGCTATGCCCACCTCAGCGCCCAAGATATTCATTCTGGGTTTTTAAACCGTCTGTACACAAGCCGTGATTATGAAGCCGGTTTACTGAACATGATGAAGGAGCGATATGAGGTAAATGCTGTTAACTCTGCATACATATTCTTCCCTTAGCCGCCAAGTTTACTGGACATAAAAGAATAGAATGTTCTGCAAACTTTCAAGAGCCATATAGATCAACTCCACTAGCCCGCAAGGGCCGGTTTATAATGTCAATATGAACCGGGACTTTAGAATAATATATCTTCAATTTCACCTGTGTAGCCCCCAAGGGTCGACTTAACAAATATGTTAAGTTGAGACTAATTATGCTGTAAGGCTGAAATTTCTTACTTAGGACCTTTATAATCCGGCTGACCATCAAGCTGATAGTTGTTACGTGCTTGGGACTTGTAATTTTTTTTGATAAGAAGCAATAGACATTAGCCCCCAAGTGCCAAGTATATTACTTGTTATGTGCTTGGGACTTTGAATATGCACTGCCATGTAATTAATTACATGTCTCTTGCAGGCTGATCTTAACAAGAAGGAATCTCAAATCGCCGACCCTCAAGAAAATATCAAGTCGCAACAAGCCGAGACCTCCAAAGCCAAGGAGGAACTCACCAGTGCCTTAACAGCAATGGAGAAACTGAAGGAGAGCTTCAAGAACGAGCGGGCAGGTTGGGATACAGAAAAGTCAAGTCTGCTGAAGAGGGCTGAGGATGCTGAGGCTGCCCTTAAACCGGTAGGTGAAGAGCTGACTGGCTTGAAACAGCAAATAAATGCCATGACCGCTGCCGTATTTGGTAAATAACTTCTTCATAAGCTTTGAACATGTATTTGTAAGAGACTGCCGGTTTATCGATGTTTTTGATGATGCAGGAACTCGCATTGCTCATCTTGGCTCAGATATGCGGCAAAAACTCAAGGCCGCCTATACACTTATAGAACAATTATATACCGGCGTACAACGGGTTATCTGCACAGCTTCCCATAATAAACCGCCCCCAACCTTGATCAAGGAGACTTTGGAAAGGCTGGCGATGATGCCTGCACAGTTTGAAGAGCTAAAAAGTCAGCTGCCAGGGCGGGTGCTCTTACTGCACTGACTTGGGCCAAAGCTTGGATATCTGATCTTGATCCGGCCGATGTGGGAAACGGCTACCCGAGCATAAAGGAGGACGGGTCAGAGTTTAATAACGATGACCTCAGAGCCTTGACGAGGGAAATGCGCCCATTGGCTAGCCAATTGGCTGAAGAAACCGATCTTTCACATTATCAGTCGATTTATGATGCCAACAACAAGAGAGTTAATGCGCCAACTTATGATGCTCCAAACCTTATTCCTCCAATCCGTAAGCATACCTATGCCCCTGATGTTGACCCCTCCACACTTATAAGTGATGAAGCTGTATTCAAGGCCTTAACTGGGATTGATTGGACCACCATTGACTTCCAACCACTAGGTAGAGAGGAGGAAGATGAACCGGCGCTGGACGATCCGCAACCTTCAAGTTAGCCAGGCCAGGACTCGTAAACCGGGGGCCGGTTTAGCAGCTGCTTCCTTTAAGACTTGTTAAACCAATTATTCTTTTGGGCACCAAACGCCTTGTAATAGGCTAGCTTAAACTCTTGTTCTGCTATGCCATCGTGCATATTTACTTTGCATGACACTGCCAATCCACCATGTTAAGATATGCCACTTATGCTTATAATATTAACAATGTGGAATCTGTTCCTGCATGCAAAGGATTAAAGGTGTCCTGGCGGTTTACCGATGGACGGTTCATAACGCCCAATATAAAACCATGGAAATTAACATAGCTTGTACCCAAGGCTGGACTTTAAGAATAACCAAATTTGAAATATATCATACCTGTGATATTTGATCATACTGTTGGTTTATCAAACCGGTGTAGTAAGGGGAGAACCCAAACTTTGAGCACTGGTAATCATCATAGATTTTCTTGGCTTATGAACAAAACCAGGCCGGGTTAATAAACACCGGATATTATCTTATCTCATACTGGCGACTTATAGTCAAAAGCCAGGCCGGGTTAATAAACACCGAATGTTATCTTATCTCATACTGGCGACTTATAGTCAAAAACCAGGCCGGGTTAATAAACACCGGATGAATTATGATCATAAAGCATTATAAGCCTTATCAAATAAACCTCAAAACTGTGGAATAAAACAAACGAAAAAACGAGGCTTTTCATGGGCTGCCAGGCCGAAAATTGAGTGCTTTCACGGGCCGCACAGCCACTGAGTTAAACCTATATACAAACCTTATAAGATGGACCTCACATAACCAATCGTCATTTTAACTTTGACAAGTTCAGGGTCTGTATAAGATTGACTTGTCAAACGTTCGGCGGGTCATTCCAGGAATAACTGGGCGGAGTGGCTTACTTAAAAAGGCAGGATAACCCGGGGTTTTAGGTGAATACACCTGGCTTTTAAGCCTATTACAAGGGTTATACAAACTCTTTGTTCTTTAGAATCAAGGAGCCCCCAAGTAATATTTTTGAGCTGTGCTCAAGGGGCACCTATGTTTGAGCTGTGATTTTGCAACAGGCTCTCTTTGGTACCTTTAACCTGGGTAGCAAGCCCGCAAGTTTTTTTTTCAGTTGGCTTATAAGCCGGTTCAAAGGGTAATCATAACTTCGCTCATAAGCTGGAAGCCCCCAAGTAACCAAAAACTCATTAAGAAAAGACGACAGAGGCCCTGCTTTAGCAGGGGTGCCGGTTTAATATATACATTGTCAAAAATATGTACATCAGAAGAGCCAATGGCTCAGGTGTAGTAAGGCCGAAGATGAGCAATATTCCATGGCCGGCGAGTCTCTTCCTCCGACGTGCATGAGCCCTTGTGGTCTCGAACATCAATAAGGTAGTATGACCCGTTGTTCAGATTCTTGCTGACCACAAAGGGTCCTTCCCAAGGTGGGGATAACTTGTGCATATTAGTCTGATCCTGGATAAGCCGGAGCACCAAGTCGCCTTCTTGAAAGGCTCTGGTCTTGACCCGGCGGCTGTGATAACGACGTAGATCTTGCTGGTAAATCGCCGAACGAGCCGCTGCGAGATCACGCGCCTCGTCTAACAGGTCAAGTGCATCCTGACGTGCCTTTTCATTATCAGCTTCAACGTAAGCCGCCACCCGGGGTGAGTCGTTACGGATGTCACTGGGGAGAACCGCCTTTGCTCCATAAACCATGAAAAAAGGCGTGTAACCCGTAGATCTGTTGGGCGTTGTGTTGATGCTCCATAGCACCGAGGGTAACTCCTCTACCCAACAACCCGGCGTCCTCTGTAAGGGAACCATAAGCCGGGGCTTGATGCCTCTCAGAATCTCTTGATTGGCTCTCTCAGCTTGACCATTAGATTGGGGGTGAGCCACTGACAATACATCAAGCCGGATATGCTCACGTTGACAAAATTCTTTCATAGCACCCTTGGAGAGATTAGTGCCATTGTCTGTTACAATGCTGTGTGGAAAGCCAAAACGGAAGATCACCTTCTTCATGAATTGAACCGCCGTTGCTGCATCACACTTACTGACTGGCTCTGCCTCTACCCACTTAGTGAATTTATCAACCGCCACCAAGAGGTGGGTCTTCTTATCCTTGGACCTTTTAAAAGGTCCAACCATATCAAGCCCCCAAACTGCAAACGGCCAAGTGATTGGAATCATTCTCAACTCCTGAGCCGGAACATGAGCTCGATGTGAAAACTTCTGACAACCGTCACATTTTTTGACCAAGTCCTCAGCATCAGCATGAGCCGTCAGCCAATAAAAACTGTGATGAAAAGCCTTGGCTACAAGAGGTTTAGAGCCGGTGTGATGACCACAATCTCCTTCATGGATCTCCCGCAGAATCTCACAGCCTTCCTCAGGAGAAACACAACGCTGAAACGCCCGGTAACAATGCAATGGTGCAGCTCTCCATTGACAATTGTCATTGACTTGGACCGTCGGGTTATTTTCCTGGCCAAGGTTTCATCCTCAGGTAACTCGCCTTCAACCGGGATAGCCGCCAATCGTGACGCCGCAGAGATCATGTTATCCAAAGGGTTAGAGTAATGACCCGGTGGTGTTGGCATGTGTTGCGGCGGGATATTGTTCTGACGAGGCGGATCCGTGGTGTGTGGCTGAACCGGTGCTCCCGTCCCAGGCGTTTCAACCCGGTCCGCCACTGGCGGGTTACTGGTTCCTGCTCCTGGCGTGCTAAAGAGGTTCCTCGCCTCATAAACCGGTGGCAGGCGAGACTGATGCCTCCTCCTCATGACTTTTTTTGAAGCGTTCTGATCTAGCATGAGCCGGTAAGACTCCGACTGAATCCGCTGCGCCTGTGCATCCAACGTAACCCGCTCCGCAGCCATCCTGGCATCTTCAGCTGCCAGGTCTTCCTTAGCTTGAGCTATCTGATCTCGCAATTTCACGACTTCCGCGTTATGCTGATCTTGATTACCCGGGTTAACCTCCGTCGCCAGCAGTGTTTCCAAGGCGTCTAGAAACCCGGACAAGACTTGAGCCGGCGGGCGCGCATGGCCTCCTGCCCCGGCTGCCGTCACCGCTGCTGACCCGGAAATCAATGCCGCTGCAGTTGAAGAGTGTTGTACTGGCTGCATACCGGCCATGAAGATTGCAACCCGGTTCGGTGGCTCGTAGGGGTCCAGAATACTATCGCCATCGGAACAGCCCCCAAGCCGACCGTCTTGCAGTTGGTACAATGACTAGGTTTCACCGGTGGATGACTCGCCATCAGAGTAGACAATTGTCTCACCGTCAAATACCGATTTATCCTCAGATCCCGCACCATTGATGAATCCCACGAAGGCACGACTCATGGCGGTCTGAACTCGGGCGGGTTTTGCACGCTGAGCCGTCTCGATGATGTCAGTGCAGGTGTCCGGCTCAAGGCCCGGTTCACCGATCTTGCCAATGAAGATGTGAATTCCACCGAAGGGGACCCGGTATCCGTACTCGATTGAACCGGCCTCAGGGCCCCAGCGTTCATCGTTGATGTAGAGCTTGTCACGACGACTCTTGGTCATCCGGCCCACAGCGTATCGCTTGATCCCTTCGAAGTTGCCCTTCAAGAACTCGAAACCACCGTGCGCTGGCCCCACGGTGGGCGCCAACTGTCGTGGACTTGACACGGCAGATGTCCTAGCGGAAGGACTTGGTCGTGGAGCCATCGCAACTAGGTTAATTTGAAGGGGTTAAATGGGACAAAGGACACAGAAAGTTTACCCAGGTTCGGCCCCTCTCAATGAGGTAAAAAGCCTACTCCTGCTTTGTGTTGTATTGCTAGGGTTTCGATTACCAGGGAGCGAATACGCTTGACCTAGTTCCCGATTGTTTGTTACCTGACCCTAAACCGCCGCCGGGTCGTCCCTTTATATCCACAGGTTGACACCCGGCGGTTCACAGAATCCCGGCCGGCTCATAAACGTGTCCGGCTCGGTATCCTCTCTTTCCTATCTTACAATACAAGTCATATACTTATGGCGGTTTACATCTATGGGCCCTAACTTGACTTTGGGCTTTGGGCCTTCTTATTAAGTCTGCTTCATAAGTCACCATCTTCTATGTGTTCATGGGCTTCAATACAGGTAAACCACTATAAGCATAACCCGACCCCTCCTGGGCGGTTTATACTCAATAGTTATATCCCCAACATTACCCGTATGATAAACAATCACCTTAATTTACTTATATAACATGGACAAATTCCACTTTATTTTAGTAGTTAGCAAAGTTCTCATAATTATATAACGCAAATCACGAGCAGGAAGTGACATTTTTTTACACAACCATGTTAACATGGCCACGTAAATCACAAGCTAAAGTGTAATACCATTATACTTATATCCCGATGCAAAAGGTGGAGTACATGTCCGAAGAGTAGAGTTGCACACATGCACTCTGTCTCTCAGAATCTCATACACATACCAGTTACGTGACGCCCCCTAAGCAGACCCGTATGTTACAATTTGTGCCCCCGCGGGTACACATGATGGTGCACATTTATTTAAGCCGGACGGCGAACCCAAACAGTAGCTGCATTCATTCCCCTCCCGCCGCCTCTTCTCTGGTCGCCGTCGCCCGATAGCCATGGCCCGGCCGAAGGTAACGACATATGCCATGCTCCCGCCGGAGTGGTGCTTTGATCTGGAGGCGGTGCGAAGCCCGGATCGCAGCCGCCCTGCCTCCGGAGTCCGGACTAGCCGGAGCAGGACGAGGAGGCGTTGGAAGCGGAGCAGCACGCGGAGCCGGAGGAGGAGAACGACGACGCGAAGCCGGAACAGGAGGACGACGACGAGGGCAAAGCGGAGCCGGAGGAGGGCGATGATTTCCATTATATTCAGACTTAAAGGGATTTGAGTTTCACACCACATTTATTTCATAGAGATAAAGAAAGGAAATTTTAGTGGTCATGCATGCATCTATTTGTGCTAGCACTCCTATATAAGGGTTGACCAGTCGCTTCCCGCGGACGTGCGCGGGTAGTGGAAGAGGAAGGAGAAGGGAAGCGGGCTATGGAGTACGCCAGTTGCAGCACGAGCTCCAAGGAACGTTCGTGCCAAACAATGCATATTAGTATAGTATAGTCCAACGGAGTATGAATTGGCCTTTAGGTTGCGTGTGGATGACATGGCTACAACATGCAGGCTGCAGTTCGACAGCCTACCGCTCCACTTCGCACAGTTTGGTCACGCAAGATTTGCATGCAAGCATGTCACGCACGTCCTTGTCGAAGGCGTGCTCGAAAAAGGGCGACCAGGTCCGCCAGTCCGCGTTGGTCCATGCACCCGGAAAACAACTAATCCCAGTCGCTGTAAATGTCATGCGTGCTTTAATTCCAGGCTAGTGGATGGACGCGAACGTGCCGTACAACGAACCGCCCGCCAGCTCCCTAATCTCTATCTCTACTCTTATAATAATAATAATATATCTATCTATCTATCTATCTACTCTTATAAAAAATAGAGTTGGTGATGATGGTGTGCCTTCCATCCTACAATATAGGCTGTCCGATTTATATCTGACAGATAGGAAGGAAACTATGGCAATTTTGCAAAAAAGACACCCACACCTCTCTCCACATTTGCAAATAAGGCCTTCCCTCGTTCATCCTTTTCTCTCACAAGATAAACTACTCATACAAATGCATCTTGATGTTACGTGCAACGCACGGGCATCTTGCTAGTAATAAATAATAATAAAATAAAATAAAATAAAAAACCAAGTTGGTGATGATGGTGTGCCTGCCATCCTGAAAAATAGACCGTCCGATCTATATCTGACGGATAGAAAGCAAACTATGGCAATTTTGCAAAAAGATACCCACACCGCTCTCCACATTTGCAGATAAGGCCTTCCCTCGTTCATCTTCGTCTCCCACATCTTATTGCCATGTCATCTTATAACATTTCAGTACATGTCTCTTTGCACTCCAGGAGCAGGAGTAGTTCTTTCCTTCTTTTTTTGTTGATTGGGATAGTCATCTACGCAACTTTATAATGCCAGTTGTATAAACTATAAAGGACTTAACAATTTCAATTCCAGGTAACACTCTCAAATTATTTGTCGTCGCCCGTGCCGCAGCTGGTCTATACATTGCTTCCATTCCCCCTCATAGAAATAAGCAATATAAAGTATTTTATTTTAATCCGTATCCCCTGCTTACGTCACCTTATTATACTGCATGGACCATAACCATGCACGTCAGCATGTATCCAGGTTTGAGATGCCAGGTGTACCAGATGGATGGCGGCGTGTTCGACCCCCGTGATCCTACCTGGGTGTAGATGAACACACTTGAAGAGTACTCGATTTTCATCGGGGACAGCTACCCCATAGTGCAAACGATGCCACCTTCCGTGCACGACGCCGACGGCCTGCCGTTCATGAAGAACGGGTGCGTTTTCATTGCGCATCGACGGATTCATATCTTGAACGCCCCTATCCGTGATCTATGCCACTTCAGTTTGGATGAGTCTCCATCATAGGGAGCCACACTTAAGAAGCTGCGATGATATGGACTCCCGTTGCCCACAGTTATGGATCGTTCCATCTATGAAGAACACGTGGGTTTGGAACTACGAGACGGACATGTACCCAGGGATGTACGGACCTGAGTAATGTAGCACAGTAAGTGAAGTAGAAAGGCACAAATAGTATGAACATGCGTG
Organism: Thinopyrum elongatum; assembly: GCA_011799875.1. Taxonomy (NCBI): domain Eukaryota; kingdom Viridiplantae; phylum Streptophyta; class Magnoliopsida; order Poales; family Poaceae; genus Thinopyrum; species Thinopyrum elongatum. The sequence goes on from CM022299.1 coordinate 162,034,605, forward strand.
GCATATAGGCATTTGTCTTTTACTACCACTAAATGTTGTACGTGCAATGCACGGTGATATTATGATGTACGTGCCTAAGTATTCTACTACTATATTAATTGGAGGCACATATTAGATTTTATATTTGTTTACGTGTATGGCCTGAGACCTTCCAACTAGACGCGTCTTTCTCTCCGGGTCGCACTTTGTATCGTTCATACTACTAGTACTACGTGTGGTCTCCGACCTAGAAGTGGAAGAAGTGGAGACGCTCTACCATGATGTTCATGTCCTATTCCTTTCACTGACATGTGGGACATCCAGCACATGCCGTGTTTGGCACTCCTCTGTCGTAAGAGTTGAAACGCTAGCTTTCATCAAAAATAAAAAATAAATATAAATCAGCAGTGATACTATAGCACGCGGTTTCCTTGCTCCTCGATATCGGAAAGAATACTTCCGTTCGCCAATATGTGGGACATCGACCATCCTGGTCCACTTGCCATGCATGCAGAACTCCAAGGGAGAGTCACCATGGTCGTCGCGCCGCAGTAATAATGACTAATGAGCCGTCAAATCACAGGCCCAACCTTTCCCACTGTAAATTTGCTTGGACGAAGGAACCATCATGACTTCATTGAATTCCGCTTCTTGAAGAAAACTACTGTACCAGCAATACTGCTAGCTACAGTAGTACTGTACTCCAGCGGGAGGGTCTTTCTCTCTCTCTAGATCTCTCTCCATCCCACAACCCCTCTAGCGCACCTAGACACTCTCTGTAGCCACTCCGAAAGTACGACGTCACTACACATTCACGCTTCCAACAAAAAAATTACACATTCACGCATGTCACAAGTACGTGCCAATTTTGCTGGCTATTAATGTGAATGTATTCGTGAACCAACTCTTTGAGTTTGATATGAATTAATGTATAATTGTGGACTATTTGTCTGATCGATCGATAAGCCTACAATTGTAGGAGCTTGGGTTATTGGCTGATAGACGACGGATCAACCCTAAAAGCGTACCACGAGCTCATCAGCCCCAACGTTTCTCTTCGGTGAGTGTTTGCAAGTACTATAGCTCGCACAGTACCTAGCCTACTAACACCAAGAATCATCAAACAAGCCCTGCTAATATGATAAACAGTTCAAACTTACATCTAAGCATTCCATATATTACATCAAAAGCTGGTGAGGATACATCTATTTCCATAACTCGGAGAGGGTTCGCATGATTCACTATCAAACAAAAGTAGCAAGTACCGCCCACACAAGATAATGCACTAGCCCTAAGATGGTTTGATAACATGCATCGTTCTGCTAATTAAACACAATGCAAACTACCTTGAAGGATTAGCGCGACCAACTATTTCTTGTCATCGATCTCTCAGGCAATGACCACAGCACAGACAGCGGCATGGGAATCGATCTCTGGGGCAATGTCCACAGGACGGACCGCGACATCGGAATCGATCTCTGGGGCGATGTCCACAGGACGGACAGCGGCATCAGAATCGATCTCCGGGGTGATGTCCACATGACGGACAGCGGCATCGGAATCGATCTCCGGGGCGATGTCCACAGGACGGACCGCGACATCGGAATCATCAAGGACGTCCATCGGCACCTGCACAACCCTAACATATTAGCAAACACATTGCAAATAATCAAAAACTACAACTATGGTAAGCCATTTTTTTACCTTGTGCAGCTCACCGGGGGATCCCATCCCTCCGGGGGCCATCTCCTCGATGGGGGCCATCGCCTTGCCAGGGAAATACTGCTTCTCAACGGCGACTATCTCCTCAAACTCGGCCTTGAGCCTCTCATAGGTGGCCATTAGAGTTTCTGGGGTAGGCACAATGGGGCCCTTGCTGTTCTTCCAGCTTTCTTTGAGGAGTTCGTTCGCCAACGTCGTCAACTCTTTGGCCAGTGCTTGTTTCTTAGAGTTCTTCGTCTCCATGGGTTGGCCCGCTAACATGGCCAACTCGTTGGTCGGTGCTCGCTTCCTGGATGTAACACCCTGGATTTTGCCCATTTTCTTTTTCTTTTGATTTTGGTCCAGATTCGCTTTTTGTGGCTTAGTAGTCTTGCAACCTGGAGGGATCACCCTTCATTCTTCTTCTCGAGTGGCTTGCCAACCTCAAAACCATCCCAAGACCTTGTCATTTCCATCTTGGACCAATCCCAATATTCTTTTTCTTGGGAATATTCCTTTTTCTATTAAAGGAATAACTCCGTTTGCTCTGAGTTGTGAAGCAACTCACATTTCCATCATTCCCAAAATTCCCAAATAATTCTCATAAATTGTTTGTGTCATGTATTCCACAAATATGTCAAACCTTTCCTTGCCATGTTCAAAAATATTTCACAAATATTCCTTTTCTAATTTTGCCTTATCTGTCAGATTGAGAAGCAAGTACCCTTTATATTTGATTGCTTGCTCTCAAACTTTTTGTGCACTCTTTCCAACCCATATCATTGCCACATGCCAAAATTCAACTTTATTTGGGTAATAAATCTCCTTTGGCTAATTTCCAAAGTTTCTGGTCAACTAGAACCTTTGTGAAGCAAGTGCTAGCTAGGAGTATCCAAATGAGTTGAAATTTTGCAAGAATATTCATATTCCAAAATCATGAATCTCCACCAAATTTCAACCCTATCCAAGCATCTATGAGAGAACAGCATCAAATCTTGGTTTCTGGTCATATTTTCCTGTTGTGAAGCAACTATATTTTATATTGCTTCATAATTGCTGAAAATTTACCAGAGCCTTCTCCTACCCATATCTCACTTCTCCACCAAATTTGGGCTCATTGCATTTCACCAGTAATTTCCTAGAATTTTTCAAAGATTCTGTCCATTTGGAAGCTGTGTGAAGGAAGTACCATTTTGGTTTATCCAAATGGTATGAAATTTGTACAGTACCTTCATATGCCCATATCAATCATCTCCTCCAAATTTCATCCCAATCCCATGTGATATGTGAGTGCTACTTCAAGATTGGCAAATCTGGTCAGTGAGGCCCTTTGAACAGCAAGTGCTATGTATCTTCATCCAATTGAGCTGCAAATCTGCAGACATGATCATCTTAGCATTTTATCACCCCATGCCAAATATCAGAGTCTAGATCCTGCTCGATCTCCCCCAGCCCACTCCAAACACCTTGCTGTTCTGGATAGACCTGCTATCTGTGGTCACCTCAAGCCTCTCTGTGCCTGTCTCTTTCCTCCTTGACCTCTTCCTACGAGTGACCGACCGAGTTGACATGTTGGAGTTGACTTGGACGCGTGGCAAGGCCAAGTTCACGTGGTGACCGCCGCCCTGGCGAGCAGTGGTCATGAGCTGCGTCGTTTCTTGTCGGGGCCCCTCTCCTCCTTGTCGTTCCCGCGCGAACGATCATGTCCAACAGCCTCCCCTTGTCGTCGCCTTCCTCCCTGGATAAATCCCCCCCTCTCACGTCCCCTCCATCGAGCAGAACCGCCGTGCCCGCACCCTGTCTTCTCTGCCGCCGCCATGTCCCATCGCCTGCGAGCTCGCGAGTTTTCCCGAGCTCTCCTGACCACACCCGAGTCTTCTCCGCCCTCCCCCGACCTCCCTAGAACCCCCTCCTCTCCTCTGGGCGAGCTCCCGAAGCTCCGGGAAGCCGGAGTACGCGCCACCGTGGCAATGGCCGGCCCTCCTCGCCGCTCGCCTATATATAGGCTGCCCCGAGCCTTCCCGAGCTCACCACCAGCTCCACCTCGTTCCCCTACGCCTCCCCGTCCTCTCCCCGGAGCTCAAGCCGCCCTCCTTGCCTCTATTGACTGCCATGGACGCCGCCCTCCTCCGGCTCAAATTTGAGCTAGACCGACCCCTCCTCTCCTCCCTGACCTTTCCACAAGGTCCCCCACTCACCGGCGATCCTCCCCACCACCGCATCACGCCGCCGGAGCCCCTGTGGCCGCCGCTGCCTAGGTCCGGCCGCTGCTGCCGAGCCTCTGTTGCCTGCTACAGCGGTCCCTCCTCTCTTCCCCCGCGATGACCCTTCCTCTGGATGAGCTCGGCGCAGCCGCCCGAGTCCGCCGGTGCCTTCCGCTCGACCGAAGACGGCCTGAGCTGCCCAGACCACCGCCGGCGCCGCCCCTCCCCTGCCCCTCCTCTGCTTCGGTCGGGCCAGCGCGAGGAGGAAGGAGACGACTAGGCCAGGCGGGCCCCACCACCCAGCGGACCCCACCCGTCAGCCACAAGGCGGAGTCAACGCCCGGGCCCGCGTGGATAAGTGGAGGCGTAACCTCGGGTTTACGTTTTCACTTTCTGAAAGCGTACTTTGGTGCTTCTTCGGGCCCAAATGCATTTTCTCTTCTGGAACGTGTATCTTTCAGAAATGCGCGATCTGTTTTTCTGCTGAGGACCCGTTTGTGAAGATTTTATTTACAGACAGGTCCCTGGCAGAAAAACTATCACAACTTTTTAACCGAGACTCCGATCGAGGTGAATCCAATGCCCACGTCTTCGTCTCGTCGAGCCCGTTCTGATGGAGTCATTTTAATAATGTTTACACATAGTGGAAATGACCCTTTTGCCCTTGTCCGTAAACAGCCCCTCCGAGAGAGAACTGTTTCCGGCAGTCAACTCCGCGACCATTCCGCACTCCTTTCCGATGATTCCTTCACCCCCAGGCAAGCCACAACTCTCATCTGCATCATCGCATTGCAATGTCATAGTTTAACTATTTACTTTATCGGCAAGTATGAGTAGCAGTGAAATGGATTGGATTATGCAATATTCGAGTTAATTCTCGGATAGGTGACTACCATGTTGAATACCGGATTATTAGTGACTAGTAGCTTACCCACTTGTTGATATTGTGATGTTGAGATCACTGTCTATGATTATTTTGGAGTTCATCCGGTAGTTCGTAGAGATGAATTAGTAGCAGTGGCTTAAGCATATTGGCTATTGGATTGCTATGATATCGGAGTGTCAGCCATGACAGATATTATTCGGGGATTAGATATTTCATGGTTGATCTTGAGTCACCTGTCCGGACTTATCCATGCAGCCACATTTGCCGGTATGGGACGGCCTTGACTTGGTCTGATCGCGTGCTCTTTCACCAGTACCGCCCGACAGGGAAGGTTATGCGTGCGCGCTACCCTGGCCCGGTAGGTGGCGATAACCTTGTGAGCCCAGTTGAGTTTTGTGCCGGCGTCCCCGTTTGGGACAGTATAGTTTGGCCACGACGGTGGCAAGTGTCACGAGGTGACAAGGGGCCACCCAAGGCTTGACTCCGAGGGAGTGCGATTGCCGGTGGTACGATGGGAGAGTCACGGGTCAGGCAGGTTTCGTTGGAGCAACACTGGTCCACCCGAATGGGATCACGAGGTCAGTGCTCCATAGTGTGGGTAAAGTGCGCAACCTCTGCAGAGTGTAAAATCTATTCGAATAGCCGTGTCCACGGTATTGGACAGTCCGTCCAGACCTCACTAGGTGGTCAACCATGGTAGTGATGATAATGATGGAAGAACTCATTGTATGATCAGAAGTACTTGGTGGTTCATGAGTATTCTGAGGGTTGTGAGACAACCTGGAGGAGAGTAAGTTTGTCAGACTTGTCGTGCAGATGGAATTAGGTATTTGATATGTTAGCCATGGGATGGCTATGAGTTGAGTGGTCGGATGACCACATGCTTGGGGATTGGACTTGGTATAGGTTCAGATTGGAGCCTGAGATTATTTGAAGTATGGATTTAATACGCTTTACCTTATTGCAGTCATTTCAGTAGCTACCTTGCTAGATAACCTTGCTGGTTAATTTTGGATTGCTATGATGTTGTTTTGCTTTAATGCTGATGTTTGTTGTGAGCTTGCGAGTACATTCAAAGTACTCACCTGGCGTGTCATGCCAGTTTGCAGGTCATGCCATGATTGCTTGCTTGTCGAGGATCCTGAGTTTGCGACCTAGGAGACGCGTTCTAGCCAGAGTCCCTGCGGAGTGGAGTCCATCACCGTCGTCACTGTTCCGCTGCCGAGAGAGTTAGTCTGCTGTTAGCATAGAGCTACCCCGGGCAGGCATAGTGTTGCCGTGCCGATGTAATCCTTGTACCATTGTAACCATATCTATTGCAATAAAGAGCTGATTTGTTCTATGCCAACAGTGCCGTATTCCAGAAGACTCGTTCTTGGGCTGGAATACGGGGCGTTCCGGTTTACTCTGAGCCGGGGTGCCACACTGGAGATCTCTGTCTTGAGTGGGTTGTCCGCCGGCAACTCTTTGCCTAGTGCTCCAGGACCCATCAATAAACTGACAAACAAAAAGCAATCGAAAGGAAACCACAATCGCAATGAAAACGGGAAAAGAATAGGCAGTGAGAATCGGTCGGTGCTTCGCAAAAAGAAGATTCTTGGAATGAAAATATAGTAGCATCACTGATTCGCCCACCTTTCCTTCGTCGGTATAGAAGAAAAATGGCAGAAGTGAGTAGCCTAGAGTGAGGTTTTCTTCAAGAAAGGGGAGAAAGGGCTTCAACGAGCGTTCTAGTGAAATGATGGTTGCTTTGTCCAGTCCAACTTCGAGGCCACTTTACCACTGCTAGTAAAGGTGTGGGTTTTGTGATATGACGGGTTATGACGGCCACACCGGGGTGACTGGTGAGTCTCGACTGTATCACCTCGCTGTGATTTGGTGGATGGCACGCGGGCCCGGATGCTTGATGTCCCGCATGTAATAGAGCAGCTAGTCATATAAATAGTTTGGACGGCAGACGAGGAGCTCCGTCCTGGTTTATTGGTCCTTGTTCCCTATGATAATCTGTGCCAAAATTTGACTATAAATTTAACTAACCAAATGTTCATGCATGTCACAAAAAATTACATCATTGAAAACTATGTTCAAATACGAATCAAAGGATATATTTTTTTTAACATGCACTAACATTTTTCCAGTTAAATCTTTGGTCAAAATTTAGCACAAATTACAAAGGGGCCCAATAAAGATTCACATTTTGTTTTGAGTATACTCCCACATAGAAAATATAAATAATAATGCATGTTGGTGCAGCCCACGTTTCCGATAATTTTAGCCGTGGGCTTGTTCACAATTTTTAGGAGGCGGTGGTTGTTCACTTAATGGAGGGTCTAGTACCAGACTTGAACGATACAAAGTGCGACCTGGCACACCGTAACACCACTTGGAATAAGCGGGTAGCTATCTCGAAAAATAATCAACAACTCAAAAAAAAAGGCGACCTGGCACGTACACAATTTTAAATGATTTTTTTTGATGGAGTGAAAACAGAAAACTACCCCACTATACGTATATATATATATAGGCAGGAGCCTCCGCGCTTGCTTGCTAGGGCTACTCTATTCACACACTCTCATCCTCTCCAGATCTAAACAAGATAGCGGTGGTAACACTATCTTTCTATCCTCACCGCTTGTTACAGATCCGGACGTATCCCCCTCCGCCGGTGAAGGGGAGGAGGGGCAGCATTTAGGCCGTCGTCGACAGCGAGGGAGGAGACCCTCTGCCAGCCGCACCGTTATCTCTGGTCGAGCGCCGGCACGGGAGGTCATCTGATCCCTTCGTCGCTGCCCTAGTGTGGGCGGATCCGGCCTCCCGCCGCCCACCTATCCACACCCCGACGACCTTCAGGTATATCTTCCTTCGAAACCGGCCTAGCTCTACTTCCCCGGCTAGCTACGTCGCTGCATGTGCATCATTTTCTACCTCTCAGCCCCCCTCGTAGCTAGGCTCGATCGGATGGTCCAACGTCACCTAATTTTTTTTTATTGTTAGAGGTAAAGCTACTTCATGGAGTCAAATCTTGTACTTGGTTCAAACAAGAATTAAAGGGGGAAACTTTAGTATGTACATCGGACTTGGTACAAACAGGAAAGAAAGGGGGTGAAAGTAGTACAGACTGGTCATCCAACCAGTCTCTTGGTCAAAAAGGGAAATATAGGGGAAACGTTGTACACAGTGGTATGACCAGGACTAGATTTGCTATCCACACATAGGAATAGGTGGCTAGAGTGAACAAAAATGGGACCAACCCAGATATGTTCTTGGACGTTTGTTTCTCGGGGCAACAAACTCTGAATCACCACTTTATGCCCCAGTTTAGGTACATGGTGCTGGACTGCTGGTGCACCCACTGTCCCATGCCCTTATAGCAAATATTTAGTTGTTCTTAATCTAATGCCCCTGGTAAAATAAAGCCATGCCACTGTTATAAGCCATGACAAGTTTAACCAATTGTTTTTGCCAATAATTGTTTGAGACTCTGACTGTTTCCTTTGTAGCTTTTTGTGCAAATAGGGATATCCATTTCACCTCGTTGCTATTGCGACCTTTTGGTGCACTGCAAAAACACTTCTTAAAAGAAGTGACTTTTGTGCTGTTTAACTGGAATGTCAAAATGGAACCGTTGGTTCATTTTGGTGGAACTGCACAAAGGGAGATCTGTGTTCCAATCTTCATCCTCCATATTGGCACCATAACCTTCCTTTGGGTAAGAATGATATTTAATGCATGTGTTCACCTCTATTTTGCGACTGCCATGAGAAAATAATGCTATTGTTTACTAGTACACTTGTACTCCCTCACTGACAAAACCAATTCTGAAATAGAAGGCCAATCATGTACTTGGTTTCACCAACTGGTGAGGATAAAGAGAAACAGAGCATGAAGAGGAAGAGGAAGACGAAGAAGAAGAAGAAGAAGAAGAAGAAGGAGGAAATGAAGAAGATCACATGATGGTACCGTCCTATGTTATCCTGACATCTTGTTAGTGGTATTGTATTGTTGTGTTGCTACTAGTCTTACTTTACTTGGAAGACTAGCAAGATGCCCGTGCGTTGCACGTAACATCAAGATGCATTTGTATGAGTAGTTTATCTTGTGAGAGAAAAGGATGAATGAGGGAAGGCCTTATTTGCAAATGTGGAGAGGGGTGTGGATATCTTTTTGCAAAATTGCCATAGTTTCCTTCCTATCCGTCAGATATAAATCGGACGGCCTATATTGCAGGATGGCAGGCACACCGTCATCACCAACTCTGTTTTTTATAAGAGTAGAGAAGTAGAGATAGATAGAGAAATGCAGCAGAGTAGTACTTGGCTTGACGACACATCATACAAATTAACTGGATTCTGGATGCATGTGTGACCCAGCTCTACACGATCAACAGTGCCAAGGTGATCTTGCTGAAGCCGAGGCCTCAGTCGAGGCCATTCAAGGGCTCCGGCAACGTCCCCCTTACATGTGAGACGATCCTCCAGGAGCCCTTCCACTTCTGCTGTCTCTCCTGTAAGGTCACTTAATTAATTAGGAGTACTTAAGTAGCACTAATTTATTGCTGCCTAATTTTCTTGTCGGAGTTAAACAAATCTTTAGTAGCACCCTATGCTAAATCATGTACGTGTGTATGTGTGTCTGTAGAGGTAAATCATGTGGTGGAGCAGGGAGGAAATCTTGGTAGTGTCATGACATAATAATGCTATTGTTTTGCATGTCAATTTATTGCCACTGGTTCAATGAGGCAATGTTTTGCGTAATATCCATCATGAATTTGATGCTACTGTTAAAGTAATATGCTAATGTCTTTCTATCCTTTCTCACTAAGTTAATGAAGGTTTCACCTTGTTCCTACTTGTGCAAACAGGGATCATGTTGTGCCAATCATACATTTTAGTGGAACTGCACAAGAGAATACAATGAACTGTATCCCAGCCAGTGCTTTAACTCTGCTGGAAGTTCTTGATAATCTTTCGGTATAATCTCACCACTGGTAAACAAGAGTGATGTCAACCATACATTTGAAGTGCACAAAAATATATACTATTGAATGATTCCAGTGAGCGCTTTATCATCTCTTCTGGGACTACTTGAATAAGCTTTTTTTCTTAGGTTGGTACTGGCCTAAGGCCTTCATCCATATTAGTTTGCTGTCATCTCTATTTGTATCGTGCTACTGTGTTGCTATTGTCATGAGAAACTCCTTTATCTTTGCATGTTAAAGTTTTGCACGTTAAAACTTTGGGTGCTTCATTGCCTCGACTGCTTCCTTCCTTTCCTGTCAGTCGCTTATCTCGGCTTCCAGTCAAAGGAAATAGTATTTGATATGCTACCTCACACAGGTTGGTACCGGTCTTTATCCTGATTATTGTGCTTGTCATATGTATTGGTAATTTGGTATTGTGCTACTGTTTGCCGATTTCATAAAGGAGTAACTTGGAGCCTGAACTCGTAGGCAAATCATTACATTGGGCGATTTCAGTAGAACTACACAAAAAGATCAGATGGACAGATACTTATGCTGCTGCTATGTACTCCAAAGTTCACTCAGACAAGCATCGATGTTGACAAGAAGAAGTGCCAGAGTGAACGCCAACAATATTGCTTGGCGCATAGCCAAGAAAAAATGCAGTCCAGTCTTTGGTCCCAACTTGTGCCTTTTGGTTATCGGCACATATGGTAGCGAACTGTATGGCATGGAGTCTAAAGATTCCAGACAAGTTGGTTGACGCGTATATTCATCTGGCACTTAATCAGTCTGCGCGCCAGGGATGCTCCATTTCAGTTGAACTGCACAAAAAAATTGGGTGGTTCATTTTATCGACCGCCTCCTTTCTTATCTGCAATGTAAAATTTTGGCGAGCTATAGGACCAAGATGAGCCAGTAAACTAGTTGGATGAAAGTAGTGGCCAAGTTTCTCAAACCTCCCTCGGCATTGAGGCCACTATCTTGAGGATAAACCTGCAAGCAAAGTTCAGATTGTCTGTCCTACCTCTTATGTACTCGAAAGTTTACTCGTACAAGCATTAATTTTAGCAAGAAGTACCACCGAGTGAACACCATTTACCAGTCTGTACCCTAGGTAATTAAAGTTTGTACATGGATGATATTGGCTGTGATCTCAATCATTTGGATGCATAAACATGCTGAACATGTGTATATCTGAATATTTTTGTGAATTATCTATGAATATTGTCTAGTGATCTATCAATCATTTGGATGCATAGACATGCTGAACTTGTGTATATATGAATATTTTGAGTTGTTGATTGTGAATGTTGGCTATGAATATGAACGTGTCCTGTGAACCTGAGTTTGATACGAATGTTTACCTTTTTTGTTGTACTTGTGTGTGAACATGTTAGAATGTCTACTGTGGGATTGTGACATGTGAGTGTCAACGGCACACCTTCTTCCCGAGAAGAATTGCACCTACTTGTTAGGGTAGCAACGGCGCATCAGCTCTTTTTATTTTTTTTGCTGTGTCTTCCCCCCTCCCCCGCTCAACCCCTGCCGTAATGTTTTCGACCTCAAACAAACATAGTACTGCATTGTTTTAGGGCCTTGATGAAAAATCAAGTGCTGCTTTCTATAGGTTGGCCCGCCTAGCAAATGGGCTGCTGGTCCACCACGGACTGGGAGGCTAAAAATACAAGTTGTATGGTGCAGAGGCAAGTAAAAAAATGCCATCGAGAGCCATCCACTGAAAAAAATCGCGTCTAATGTGCTTCTTCAGTCGTGCCGCCGGCCCCCTCTTTAATCCAGTTCGCTCCATTCCCCAACCGGCAGCATGGGACGGAAGTTTATTCCCCCTCGCGCTGCCGGGGGATTGAAGAAGCGCGGCATCGAATCCAACACCGGTGATGGCTGCTTGTCCAAGTGATTTTCAGATAAGAAACTGCATGTTTCAGAGGCAGAGCATTTAAATCAACACGCACTTTTCAAACATGGATAACAGAATGTTGGAAATTTTATTCATGGTAAAAAATGGAACTAACAACAAGTTAACATCATGCTGATCAACATTCGTGTATAGCACATCTTCATATGATGCAAAGTCAAAAAGATATGCTATTTTCAAAATGGCAAGACAATGTTGAGTGTGCGAAAAACTGGGTAAACCAGGGACGAAATTTTGGCAAGTGTTAGATATTTTTCAACTGCACCAGTTGGAATCAAACCCGGGCAGTACAACTTTTGGGTGAGAGGGCTGCAGCCACCGGGCTAGTGCACTATGTTCGAAAGAATGAAGGCGTCTTCCCCGGCTCCGGTTCTTTCCCGTCCGTGTCTGCTCGCCGTGGCGCCGCCGTATGCCGTTGTCAACATGCTTAACAAACGAGAGGAATCCGGAGAGGACTGTACGCCGAGAGGCTGACACTGGGGACCCACCAGGTCCAAGCCGTACGCAAGCAAGTGCCTCATTGGAAAAAAAGCATCCTCCTAATTGCATACTGACGTTGGGGCCCACGGGTTTGTCAACCTAGCCAATAAACGAAATAAATTTCCAACGATGACTGTCATCGGGGAGCTTTTTTTTCCAGGGGTATCGGGGATTTTTTGTTGTTGCGGGAAAGGGGTATCGGGTATCTAGCTGGTATCATTTTTTCAGAGGGCGAACAAGTATCAGCTAGGCCTAGGTTTTGTTTTTTTAACATGCGTAGCCCACGACATACCGAGACAGTGGTTTCAACTTTTTTTTGAGGTCCATCATGTACGTACCGGCCTATGGGCCTCCCAGTGTAGGTTTTACTTTTTCTTAAACATCGGCAGCCCAATGTATTTTTTTTTTAATAAAACGCAGATCTCTGTTCTATTTATCTATATATAACAATAATAATGAAGTGTCCAATTTATGTTTTCTCTTCTAACCACATTATATATATTTATATTATTACTATTATCGTATATTTAATAGAGACTTATATATACATTATAAAAACATCCCACGTCTTATTAACTTATAAAAGTAAATGTTTAACAGAAGTTGGCAAGGAAAATCCTGGTTGTTTTTGACTCACAGGCAAGGAAAATCCTGGTGATTGCGTACAAAAGTTCACGAAGATTTTAAGGACCAATGTAATAATAACGCGCTCATTTTTCTTTTGAGTAATAACTCGCTAATTTGTTAATTATATATATATAATAAAATGTGTAGCTCCGGTTTATTTTTTGATATTAATTGCTCCTTCTAACCTAACATTAAATATAGAACAAGCCCAGCTAATTCGTGTATTTCAAGAAAGTGCAAATGGGCTGGGATTTCTTAGAAAATATTAAATGGGCCGCATTGACGCGAAATTATTTGTTTACCCAGCCCAGCAAATGGACTGTAAATTCTAGAAAACATGGGTTAAATGTATGCCACATTTTTGCAGTCTGACATGTGGGCCAATAGGTCGAAGCCTATGCAAGGCGTTGTCAACTTAGTCAACAAATGGTTCTGACATCCACAACCATTGGATTTATATCCAACGGCCAGCATGCACCTTAAATCTCTCATTTTCTTCCTCCAGCTTCACCGGGGCTGCCTGCTCCGGCCTCCGGTGGCTAGCGGCTCTGCTTAGCATGCATCACTGCGAAGCGCTACCCCACCTCCGGCCAGGCTATCCCTCCACCCCTCCACACCTCCTGTTATTCTCCACCAACTACAGCCCCATGCCGCACCCAAACAGTTATATAACCCTTGTACTCCTCTCAATCTGTGACTCCACTGTCGCGTCTTCCCATCTTTGGGTCGTTCTCGTCCGGGGCCTCGCCGTCGTCCACCGCGTTGCTGCGCTCGGCGTGGCGTGGTCAACAAACGAGAGGCATCGGAAGAGGACTGTACATCGAGAGCCTGACAGCTGGGACCCACGAGGTCCGTGGTCGCACACAAGGAAAGTTCCTCCTTAATAAGCTGGAAAAAAATGTTTCCTCCCCCTAACAGCTGGGACCCACCGGCTGTATCTTCGCACGGAAGGAAGTGCCTCCTTGTTATACGAAAAAAACTATTCCTCCCGATGACAGCTGGGACCCGGCAGATTTGGTGGCTGAATTGTGGGCCTACTAAGCTGACGCGTACGCAGGGCTTTTGTCAACTTAATCAACAAATGATTCTAGCAGCTGGATGATACGTCTCCAACGTATCTATAATTTTTTATTGTTCCATGATATTATATTATCTGTTTTGGATGTTTTATATGCATTAATATGCTATTTTATATTATTTTTGGGACTAACCTATTAACCTAGAGCCCAGTGCCAGTGCCAGTTTCTATTTTTTCCATGTTTTTGAGCCTCACAGAAAAGGAATACCAAACGAAGTCCAAACGGAATAAAACTTCATGATGATTTTTCTTGGACCAGAAGACACCCAGGGGACTTGGAGTCCAAATCAGAAGAGCCACGAGGCGGCGACAACGGTGGAGGGCGTGCCCCCTACCTTGTGGGCCCCTCGGTGACCTCCTGACCTAGGTATTCCTCCTATATATTCACAAATATTCCAGAACCACCAGAGGCATCCACGAAAACACTTTTCCACCGCCGCAACCTTCTGTTCCCGTGAGATCCCATCTTGGGGCCTTTTTCGGCATCCCACCGGAGGGGGAATCGATTACGGAGGGCTTCTACATCAACTCCATTGCCCTTCCGATGACGTGAGTAGTTTACCTCAGACCTACGGGTCCATAGCTAGTAGCTAGATGGCTACTTCTCTCTCTTTGATTCTCAATACAACGTTCTCCTTGATGTTCTTGGAGATCTATCCGATGTAATCTTCTTTTGCGGTGTGTTTGTCGAGATCCGATGAATTGTGGATTTATGATCAGCTTATCTATGAATATTATTTGAATCTTCTCTGAATTCTTTTATGCATGATTTAATATCTTTGTATTTCTCTTCAAATTATCGGTTTGGTTTGGCCAACTAGATTGGTTTTTCTTGCAATGGGAGAGGTGCTTAGCTTTGGGTTCAATCTTGCGTGATTCCACCCAGTGACAAAGTAGGGTTAGCGAGACATGTATTGCATTGTTGCCATCGAGGATAAAAAGATGGGGTTTTCATCATATTGCTTGAGTTAATTCCTCTACATCATGTCATCTTACTTAAGGCGTTACTCCGTTCTTTATGAACTTAATACTCTAGATGCATGCTAGATAGCGGTCGATGTGTGGAGTAATAGTAGTAGATGCAGGTAGGAGTCGGTCTACTTGACACGGACGTGATGCCTATATGCATAATCATTGCCTTGGATATCGTCATAACTTTGCGCTTTTCTATCAATTGCTCGACAGTAATTTGTTCACCCACCGTATTATTTGCCTTCATGAGAGAAGCCTCTAGTGAAACCTATGGCCCCCGGGTCTATTTTCCATCATATTACTTTCCGATCTACTATTTTGCAATATTTTATTTTCAGATCTATATACCAAAAATCCCAAAAATATTTTATCTTTTGTTTATCTATCTCTATCGGATCTCACCTTTGCAATTGACCGTGAAGGGATTGACAACCCCTTTATCGCGTTAGGTGCAAGTGATTGATTGTTTGTGTAGGTGTTTGTGATTTGTGCGTTCTTCTCCTAATGGATTGATACCTTGGTTCTTAACTGAGGGAAATACTTACCTCTACTGTGCTGCATCACCCTTTCCTCTTCAAGGAAAAAACCAACGCAAGCTCAAGAAGTAGCAGGATGAATTTCTGGCACCGTTGCCGGGGAGATCTACGCCAAGTCAAGACATACCAAGTACCCTTCATAAACTCTCATCTCTTGCATTACATTATTCGCCATTTGCCTCTCATTTTCCTCTTCCCTACTTCTAAAATGATTTTTGAAAAGATTTGCCTTTTTATTCGCCCTTCTTCCGTTCGTCTTTTTCGTTTGCCTTTTGTTTGCTCGTGTGTTAGATCTGTTTCTTGCCACCATGTCTGAATCTGGGGAGATTTTTGTTGAAAAGGATAGTAGTAATGATGGGGGGGGCATGATAATTTTACTAATATTGATCATCATGAAGAACCTACTATCCTGCACACTAAAAAACTTCGCATAGGTAGCGGCAATATTATTGGAAAAGGGGTTATTCAAGATTTCTTTACTTGTGCTGGTGCGCTACCCATGTTAGGTGGATCTATTCTCCATAAAACTAATAGTCTTGCAGATGCTATATCTTTGCTTATACTTGAACTTGAAAGACAATTTGTTCATATGCATCCATGCATACAAAGGATTTTTCTAGAGTTCTCTAATATTGAGCATTCTTCTGTTAAACGCGCTGCTACCATATTTCTAGCCCATGAGTTTAGATTCATTATGAAAGAAGCTAGTGAAATTTTTGTGCATTATAAGGTAGATGGTGGTCGTCCTCCCATAGAGGGGATTCTCTTTAATCAAGAAGAAATAATGCGTTTGCGATCTCTTGATCATGTTGCTTATAATGAAAATTTGAGAAAAAGAGTTCCTACCGATGTTTTAGTTGATAAAATTTCTGAACTTAATGATAATTTTGCTATAGAAAACAACGGATTGGGTTTCTCTCTTGGAAATAAGCTCATGACCTTTTGCCAAAAGAATTCTTACAATGATGAGTTGATCATACAATATAAGGGGCCGAAGGAGGAGCCAATACCTCCCGAGCTTGATCTTAGGGATCCTTATCCCGTTAAATTTAGCCCTTTTGATTACTTTTGCTTACCACAAAGAAAACTTGCTGCTGAATGAAGGGAGTACGAGATGAGTTTTCAAAATTTGCCTTATTATTACAATGACAATACCTAGATCTATGTGTTTTTATGCCTAGCTAAGGGCGTTAAACAATAGCGCTTGTTGGGAGGCAACCCAATTTTATTTTTGTTTTTACTTTTTTGGTTCTGTTTTTCAATAAATTTTTCATCTAGCCTCTGGTTAGATGTATTTTGGTGTTTTAATTAGTGTTTGTACCAAGTAAGACCTTTGGGATGGCTTACGATGATAGTTGATTTGATCTTGCTGAAAAACAGAAATTTTGCGTCCAGTCACAGAATGTTAATAATTCACTGGAGCGCTGAAAAACCCTGTATGTTTTACACGATATTGATATACAAATTGCCTATGTTTTCCTAATTTTTCAGAATTTTTGGAGTTAAATAAGTATTAGAACAATTCGGATCTTCGCAGACTGTTCTGTTTTTGACAGATTCTGTTTTCTTTGTGTTGTTTGCTTATTTTGATGAATCTATGGGTAATATCGGGGGGTATGAACCATGGAGAAGTTGGAATACAGTATATATTACACCAATATAAATAAATAATGAGTTCACAACAGTACCAAAAGTGGTGATTTTATTTTCTTGTACTAACGTATCTCACGAGTTTTCTGTTGAGTTTTGTGTTCTGAAGTTTTCAAGTTTGGGGTAAAGATTTGATGGACTATGGAATAAGGAGTGGCAAGAGCCTAAGCTTGGGGATGCCCAAGGAACCCCAAGGTAATATTCAAGGACAACCAAGAGCCTAAGATTGGGGATGCTCCGGAAGGCATCCCCTCTTTCGTCTTCGTCTATCGATAAATTTACTTGAGGCTGTATTTTTATTCACCACATGATATGTGTTTTGCTTGGAGCATCTTGTATGATATGAGTCTTTGATTTTTAGTTTGCCACAATCATCCTTGCTGTACACACCTTTTGAGAGGGACACGCATGAATCGTGATTTATTAGAATACTCTATGTGCTTCACTTATATCTTTTGAGCTAGGCAATTTTGCTCTAGTGCTTCACTTATATCTTTTTAGAGCACGGCGGTGGTTTTATTTATAGAAATTATTGAACTCTCATGCTTCACTTATATTATTTTGAGAGTCTTTCTAAACAGCATGGTAATTTGCTCTGGTTATAAATTTAGTCCTAATATGATATACATCCAAGAGGGATATAATAAAAACTTTCATATAAAGTGCATTGAATACTATGTGAAGTTTGATTCCTTATGATTGTTTTGAGATATAAAGATGGTGATATTAGATTCATGCTAGTGAGTAATTGTGGATTGTAGAAATACTTGTGTTAAAGTTTGTGATTCCCGTAGCATGCACGTATGGTGAACCGTTATGTAACGAAGTTGGACCATGAGGTATTTATTGACTGTCTTCCTTATGAGTGGCGGTCGGGGACGAGCGATGGTCTTTTCCTACCAATATATCCCCCTAGGAGCATGTGCATAGTACTTCGTTTCGATGACTTATAGATTTTTACAATAAGTATGTGAGTTCTTTATGACTAATGTTGAGTCCATGGATTATACGCACTCTCACCCTTCCACCTTTGCTAGCCTCTCTAGTACCGCGCAACTTTCGCCGGTGCCATACACCTACCTTTTACCTTCCTCAAAACAGCCACCATACCTACCTATTATGGCATTTCCATAGCCATTCCGAGATATATTGCCATGCAACTTTCCACCATTCCGTTTTATTATGACACGTTCCATCATTGTCATATTGCTTTGCATGATCATGTAGTTGACATAGTATTTGTGGCAAAGCCACCGTTCATAATTTTGATACATGTCACTCTTGAGTCCTTGCACATCCCGGTACACCACCGGAGGCATTCATATAGAGTCATATTTTGTTCTAAGTATCGAGTTGTAATTATTGAGTTGTAAGTAAACAAAAGTGTGATGATCTTCATTATTAGAGCATTGTCCCATGTGAGGAAAAAAAATAAAAGAGGCCAACAAAGCCCACAAATAAAATAAAAGAGGCCAAAGAAGCCCACCAAAAAAATGAGAGAAAAGAGAGAAAGGGCAATGTTACTATCCTTTTTCCACACTTGTGCTTCAAAGTAGCACCATGATCTTCATCATAGAGAGTCTCCTATGTTGTCACTTTCATATACTAGTGGGAGTTTTTCATTATAGAACTTGGCTTGTATATTCCAATGATGGGCTTCCTCAAATTGCCCTAGGTCTTCATGAGCAAGCAAGTTGGATGCACACCCACTTAGTTTCTTTTTGAGCTTTCATAAACTTATAGCTCTTGTGCATCCGTTGCATGGCAATCCCTACTCACTCACATTGATATCTATTGATGGGCATCTCCATAGCCCGTTGATATGCCTAGTTGATATGAGACTATCCCCTTCTTTTTGTCTTCTCCACAACCACCATATTCTATTCCATCTATAGTGCTATGTCCATGGCTCACACTCATGTATTGCGTGAAAGTAGAAAAGGTTTGAGAACATCAAAAGTATGAAACAATTGCTTGGCTTGTCATCGGGGTTGTGCATAATTTGAGTACTTTGTGTGACGAAGATGGAGCATAGCCAGACTAAATGATTTTGTAGGGATAACTTTCTTTGGCCATGTTATTTTGAGAAAACATGATTGCTTTATTAGTATGCTTGAAGTACTATTGTTTTTATGTGAATATTTAACTTTTGTTTTGAATCTTATGGATCTGAACATTCATGCCACAATAAAGAAAATTACATGGATAAGTATGTTAGGTAGCATTCCACATCAAAAATTCTGTTTTTATCATTTACCTACTAGAAGACGAGCAGGAATTAAGCTTGGGGATGCTTGATACGTCTCCAACGTATCTATAATTTTTTATCATTCCATGCTATTATATTATCTGTTTTGGATGTTTTATATGCATTAATATGCTATTTTATATTATTTTTGGGACTAACCTATTAACCTTGAGCCTAGTGCCAGTTTCTATTTTTTCCTTGTCTTTGAGCCTCGCAGAAAAGGAATACCAAACGGAGTCCAAACGGAATAAAACTTCATGATGATTTTTCTTGGACCAGAAGACACCCAGGGGACTTGGAGTGCAAGTCAGAAGAGCCACGAGGCGGCGACAAGGGTGGAGGGCGCGCCCTAGGGAGGGGGGACGCCCCCCTTCCTTGTGGGCCCGTCGGTGACCTCCTGACCTAGGTCTTCCTCCTATATATTCACAAATATTCCAAAACCACCAGAGGCATCCACGAAAACACTTTTCCACCGCCGCAACCTTCTGTTCCCATGAGATCCCATCTTGGGGCCTTTTCCGGCATCCCGCCGGAGGGGGAATCGATCACAAAGGGCTTCTACATCAACTCCATTGCCCTTCCGATGATGCGTGAGTAGTTTAACTCAGACCTACGGGTCCATAGCCAGTAGCTAGATGGCTTCTTTTCTCTCTTTGATTCTCAATACAATGTTCTCCTTGGTGTTCTTGGAGATCTATCCGACGTAATCTTCTTTTGCGGTGTGTTTGTCGAGATCTGATGAATTGTGGATTTATGATCAGCTTATCTATGAATATTATTTGAATCTTCTCTGAATTCTTTTATGCATGATTTAATATCTTTGTATTTCTCTTCGAATTATCGGTTTGGTTTGGCCAACTAGATTGGTTTTTCTTGCAATGGGAGTGGTGCTTAGTTTTGGGTTCAATCTTGCATGATTTCACCCAGTGACAAAGTAGCGGTAGCGAGACACGTATTGCACTATTGCCATCGTGGATAAAAAGATGGGGTTTTCATCATATTGCTTAAATTAATTCCTCTACATAATGTCATCTTACTTAAGGCGTTACTCCGTTCTTTATGAACTTAATACTCTAGATGCATGCTGGATAGCGGTCGATGTGTGGAGTAATAGTAGTAGATGCAAGCAGAAGTCGGTTTACTTGACACGGACGTGATGCCTATATGCATAATCATTGCCTTGGATATCGTCATAACTTTGCGCTTTTCTATCAATTGCTCGACAGTAATTTGTTCACCCACCGTATTATTTGCCTTCATGAGAGAAGCCTCTAGTGAAACCTATGGCCCCCGGGTCTATTTTCCATCATATTACTTTCCGATCTACTATTTTGCGATCTTTTATTTACAGATCTATATACCAAAAAACCCAAAAATATTTTATCTTTTGTTTATCTATCTCTATCGGATCTCACCTTTGCAATTGACCGTGAAGGGATTGACAAGCCCTTTATCGCGTTGGGTGCAAGTGATTGATTGTTTGTGCAGGTGTTGGTGATTTGTGCGTTCTTCTCCTACTGGATTGATACCTTGGTTCTTAACTGAGGGAAATACTTACCTCTACTGTGCTGCATCACCCTTTCCTCTTTAAGGAAAAAACCAACGCAAGCTCAAGAAGTAGCAGGAGGAATTTCTGGCGCCGTTGCCGGGGAGATCTATGCCAAGTCAAGACATACCTAGTACCCATCATAAACTCTCATCTCTTGCATTACATTATTCACCATTTGCCTCTCATTTTCCTCTCCCCCACTTCTAAAATGATTTTCGAAAAGATTTTCCTTTTTATTCGCCCTTCTTCCGTTCGTCTTTTTCATTTGCCTTTTGTTTGCTCTCGTGTTAGATCTGTTTCTTGCCAGCATTTCTGAATCTGGGGAGATTTTCATTGAAAAGGATAGTCGTAATGACGCGGGGGGGGGGGGCTTGATAATTTTGCTAATATTGATCCTCATGAAGAACCTACTATCCTGCACACTAAAAAACTTCGCATAGGTAGCGGCAATATTATTGGAAAAGGGGTTATTCAAGATTTCTTTACTTGTGCTGGTGCGCTACCCACGTTAGGTGGATCTATTCTCCATAAAACTAATATTCTTGTGGATGCTATATCTTTGCTTATACTTGAACTTGAAAGACAATTTGTTCATATGCATCCATGCATACAAAGGATTTTTCTAGAGTTCTCTAATATTGAGCATTCTTCTGTTAAACGCGCTGCTACCATATTTCTAGCCCATGAGTTTAGATTCATTATGAAAGAAGCTAGTGAAATTTTTGTGCATTATAAGGTAGATGGTGGTCGTCCTCCCATAGAGGGGATTCTCTTTAATCAAGAAGAAATAATGCGTTTGCGATCTCTTGATCATGTTGCTTATAATGAAAATTTGAGAAAAAGAGTTCCTACCGATGTTTTAGTTGATAAAATTTCTGAACTTAATGATAATTTTGCTATAGAAAACAACGGATTGGGTTTCTCTCTTGGAAATAAGCTCATGACCTTTTGCCAAAAGAATTCTTACAATGATGAGTTGATCATACAATATAAGGGGCCGAAGGAGGAGCCAATACCTCCCGAGCTTGATCTTAGGGATCCTTATCCCGTTAAATTTAGCCCTTTTGATTACTTTTGCTTACCACAAAGAAAAATTGCTGCTGAATGAAGGGAGTACGAGATGAGTTTTCAAAATTTGCCTTATTATTACAATGACAATACCTAGATCTATGTGTTTTTATGCCTAGCTAAGGGCGTTAAACAATAGCGCTTGTTGGGAGGCAACCCAATTTTATTTTTGTTTTTACTTTTTGGGTTCTGTTTTTCAATAAATTTTTCATCTAGCCTCTGGTTAGATGTATTTTGGTGTTTTAATTAGTGTTTGTGCCAAGTAAGACCTTTGGGATGGCTTACGATGATAGTTGATTTGATCTTGCTGAAAAACATAAATTTTGCGTCCAGTCACAGAATGTTAAAAATTCACTGGAGCGCTGAAAAACCCTGTATGTTTTACACGATATTGATATACAAATTTCCTATGTTTTCCTAATTTTTCAAAAGTTTTGGAGTTAAATAAGTATTAGAACAATTCGGATCTTCGCAGACTGTTCTGTTTTTGACAGATTCTGTTTTCTTTGTGTTGTTTGCTTATTTTGATGAATCTATGGGTAATATCGGGGGGTATGAACCATGGAGAAGTTGGAATACAGTATATATTACACCAATATAAATAAAGAATGAGTTCAAAACAGTACCAAAAGTGATGATTTTATTTTCTTGTACTAACGTATCTCACGAGTTTTCTGTTGAGTTTTGTGTTCTGAAGTTTTCAAGTTTTGGGTAAAGATTTGATGGACTATGGAATAAGGAGTGGCAAGAGCCTAATCTTGAGGATGCCCAAGGCACCCCAAGGAAATATTCAAGGACAACCAAGAGCCTAAGCTTGGGGATGCCCCGGAAGGCATCCCCTCTTTCGTCTTCGTCTATCGGTAAATTTACTTGAGGCTGTATTTTTATTCACCACATGATATGTGTTTTGCTTGGAGCGTCTTGTATGATATGAGTCTTTGATTTTTAGTTCACCACAATCATCCTTGCTGTACACACCTTTTGAGAGGGACACGCATGAATCGTGATTTATTTGAATACTCTATGTGCTTCACTTATATCTTTTGAGCTAGGCAATTTTGCTCTAGTGCTTCACTTATATCTTTTTAGAGCACGGCGGCAGTTTTATTTTATAGAAATTATTGAACTCTCATGCTTCACTTATATTATTTTGAGTCTTTCTAAACAGCATGGTAATTTGCTTTGGTTATAAATTTAGTCCTAATATGATAGAAATCCAAGAGGGATATAATAAAAACTTTCATATAAAGTGCATTGAATACTATGTGAAGTTTGATTCCTTATGATTGTTTTGAGATATAAACATGGTGATATTAGAGTCATGCTAGTGAGTAATTGTGGATTGGAGAAATACTTGTGTTAAAGTTTGTGATTCCCATAGCATGCACGTATGGTGAACCGTTATGTAACGAAGTTGGAGCATGAGGTATTTATTGATTGTCTTCCTTATGAGTGGCGGTCGGGGACGAGCGATGGTCTTTTCCTACCAATATATCCCCCTAGGAGCATGCACGTAGTACTTCGTTTCGATGACTAATAGATTTTTACAATAAGTATGTGAGTTCTTTATGACTAATGTTGAGTCCATTGATTATACGCACTCTCACCCTTCCACCTTTGCTAGCCTCTCTAGTACCGTGCAACTTTCGCCGGTGCCATACACCTACCTTTTACATTCCTCAAAAAAGCCACCATACCTACCTATTATGGCATTTCCATAGCCATTCCGAGATATATTGCCATGCAACTTTCCACCGTTCCATTTTATTATGACAAGTTCCATCATTGTCATATTGCTTTGCATGATCATGTAGTTGACATAGTATTTGTGGCAAAGCCACCGTTCATAATTTTGATACATGTCACTCTTGAGTCCTTGCACATCCCGGTACACCGCCGGAGGCATTCATATAGAGTCATATTTTGTTCTAAGTATCGAGTTGTAATTCTTGAGTTGTAAGTAAATAAAAGTGTGATGATCTTCATTATTAGAGCATTGTCCCATGTGAGGAAAAAAATAAAAGAGGCCAACGAAGCCCACAAATAAAATAAAAGAGGCCAAAGAAGCCCACAAAAAAATTAGAGAAAAGAGAGAAGGGGCAATGTTACTATCCTTTTTCCACACTTGTGCTTCAAAGTAGCACCATGATCTTCATGATAGAGAGTCTCCTATGTTGTCACTTTCATATACTAGCGGGAATTTTTCATTATAGAACTTGGCTTGTATATTCCAATGATGGGCTTCCTCAAATTGCCCTAGGTCTTCATGAGCAAGCAAGTTGGATGCACACCCACTTAGTTTCTTTTTGAGCTTTCATAAACTTATAGCTCTTGTGCATCCGTTGCATGGCAATCACTACTCACTCACATTGATATCTATTGATGGGCATCTCCATAGCACGTTGATACGCCTAGTTGATGTGAGACTATCCCCTTCTTTTTGTCTTCTCCACAACCACCATATTCTATTCCACCTATAGTGCTATGTCCATGGCTCACGCTCATGTATTGCGTGAAAGTTGAAAAGGTTTGAGAACATCAAAAGTATGAAACAGTTGCTTGGCTTGTCATCGGGGTGTTGCATGATTTGAGTACTTTGTGTGACGAAGATGGAGCATAGCCAGACAATATGATTTTGTAGGGATAACTTTCTTTGGCCATGTTATTTTGAGAAGACATGATTGCTTTATTTGTATTCTTGAAGTATTATTGTTTTTATGACAATATTTAACTTTTGTTATGAATCTTATGGATCTGAACATTCATGCCACAATAAAGAAAATTACATGGATAAGTATGTTAGGTAGCATTCCACATCAAAAATTCTGTTTTTATCATTTACCTACTCGAGGACGAGCAGGAATTAAGCTTGGGGATGCTTGATACGTCTCCAACGTATCTATAATTTTTTATTGTTCCATGCTATTATATTATCTGTTTTGGATGTTTTATATGCATTAATATGCTATTTTATATTATTTTTGGGACTAACCTATTAACCTAGAGCCCAGTGCCATTTTCTGTTTTTTCCTTGTCTTTGAGCCTCGCAGAAAAGGAATACCAAACGGACTCCAAATGGAATAAAACTTCACGATGATTTTTCTTGGACTAGAAGACACCCAAGGGACTTGGAGTGCAAGTCAGAAGAGCCACGAGGCGGCGACAAGGGTGGAGGGCGCGCCCTAGGGGGGCGCCCCCTACCTTGTGGGCCCGTCGGTGACCTCCTGACCTAGGTCTTCCTCCTATATATTCACAAATATTCCAGAACCACCAGAGGCATCCACGAAAACACTTTTCCGCCGCCGCAACCTTCTGTTCCCATGAGATCCCATCTTGGGGCCTTTTCCGGCATCCCGCCGGAGGGGGAATCGATCACGGAGGGCTTCTACATCAACTCCATTGCCCTTCCGATGATGCGTGAGTAATTTACCTCAGACCTATGGGTCCATAGCTAGTAGCTAGATGGCTTCTTCTCTCTCGTTGATTCTCAATACAATGTTCTCCTTGATGTTCTTGGAGATCTATCGGATGTAATCTTCTTTTACGGTGTGTTTGTCGAGATCCGATGAATTATGGATTTATGATCAGCTTATCTATGAATATTATTTGAATCTTCTCTGAATTCTTTTATGCATGATTTAATATCTTTGTATTTCTCTTCGAATTATCGGTCTGGTTTGGCCAACTAGATTGGTTTTTCTTGCAATGGGAGAGGTGCTTAGCTTTGGGTTCAATCTTGCATGATTTCACCCAGTGACAAAGTAGGGGTAGCGAGACACGTATTGCATTGTTGCCATCGAGGATAAAAAGATGGGGTTTTCATCATATTGCTTGAGTTAATTCCTCTACATCATGTCATCTTACTTAAGGCGTTACTCCGTTCTTTATGAACTTAATACTCTAGATGCATGCTGGATAGCGGTTGATGTGTGGAGTAATAGTAGTAGATGCAGGCAGGAGTCGGTCTACTTGACACGGACGTGATGCCTATATGCATAATCATTGCCTTGGACATCGTCATAACTTTGCGCTTTTCTATCAATTGCTCGACAGTAATTTGTTCACCCACCGTATTATTTGCCTTCATGAGAGAAGCCTCTAGTGAAACCTATGGCCCCCGGGTCTATTTTCCATCATATTACTTTCCGATCTACTATTTTGCAATCTTTTATTTTCAGATCTATATACCAAAAAACCCAAAAGTATTTTATCTTTTGTTTATCTATCTCTATCGGATCTCACCTTTATTGACCGCGAAGGGATTGACAACCCCTTTATCGCGTTGGGTGCAAGTGTTTGATTGTTTGTGTTGGTGTTGGTGATTTGTGCGTTCTTCTCCTACTGGATTGATACCTTGGTTCTTAACTGAGGGAAATACTTACCTCTACTATGCTGCATCACCCTTTCCTCTTCAAGGGAAGAACCAACACAAGCTCAAGAAGTAGCATTGGACCGTTGGATGTTAATCCAACAGCCGTGCTGC
This sequence comes from Thinopyrum elongatum, assembly GCA_011799875.1. Lineage (NCBI taxonomy): Eukaryota > Viridiplantae > Streptophyta > Magnoliopsida > Poales > Poaceae > Thinopyrum > Thinopyrum elongatum. The sequence continues at coordinate 162,060,962 of CM022299.1, forward strand.
TTCTTCAACCTCTGTTCTTGCTCCTGTCTCCCGTGGGCGGCAGTGCTGCCGCGCTCCCGAACCGGTCAAGTTTCCCACTACTCTCCATCTGTGACTCCACTGCCGTGTCTTCCCCATCTCCGGGTTGTTCCAGTCTGGGGCCTCGCCGTCGTCCACCTGCCTTGGTGCGCTCGGCACGGTGTGGTCAACATGGTCAACAAACGAGAGTCATTGGAAGATGACTGTACGTGAAAGGCTGACAGTGGGGACACACCACGCCCATGGATGCATGCATGCAACTGCATCATTTTTACCCTGAAAAATAATGTTTTCTCCCCCTGACAGCTGGGACCCACCAGCTACATCTTTGCATGCAAGGAAGTGCGTCCTTATTACGGGAAAAAAATGATTCCTCCCCTGACAGCTAGGACCCAACAGCTATATCTTCGCACGCAAGGAAGTGCGTCCTTATCCTCCCTGACAGCTGGGACCCACCCGGTCGAAGCGTATGTAGCGTTGTCTGTCTTGTCCCGAACGTGTACGTACATACTGGTCGACCGGTTTCTCTGCAACGATGAACCATGGCCGAGTAAGTAGCGACACATGTCATAGTAGAGCCCCCCACGTAGCAGTTCAGGCTGTCCCGTCTAAACCGTGTACACGTACATACAGCCACACGGCAAAAAATATGGCCACGTACGTACATACGAGCGGGGTCTCGAAATGCGTACTCGCGCATACGGACGGCCAGGGCTCGTGTACATGGAGAGGCAACGGACGGCAGCAATGACATCCTATTCATCGGCAGCTAACCGGCTGGGTCAGAATGGAGGAAACAACATCGTGTTCACTGGGAGCCAAGTGACTGGGTCGGAACGCGTCCTGTTCATCGGGAGCGAAGCCACTGGGTCAGAATGGGTCATGTTCAACGAGAGCCAACTGGCTTGGACGGAACAGCCGGAACGGGGTCTGGCGTACCACAAAAGGGAGGAAAACGGCCTTCTGTTCCATCGCGTACGGTCGAAACAGGGTCCTGTTCATCAGGAAGGGTCTGGCGTACCGCACAACGAAGGAAACGGACTTGTGTTCGAGTGCCTACGGTCGAAACAGGGTGCTGTTGATCGGAAGGGGTGTGGCATACCGCAAAACGGAGGGAACGGACTTGTGTGTTGGAGCGCCTACGATCGAAACGGGGGTCCTATTCATTGGGAGGGGTGTGGCGTACCGCAAAACAGGACTCCACGGGCTACTGTTCATCCAGTGTCTACTGCCTTGCTCCAGCCTCCACGGGATACTGTTCATCCACCGTCGACTTCCTCCAGCCTCCACCTACTACTGTTCATCCACCGTCGACTTCCTCCTGCCTCCCAAGCTACTGTTCATCCACGAGGTCCTGTTCATCCAGCCTCCATTGGCTACTATTCAACTAGCCCTCCACGGGGTCCTGTTCATCCAGCCTCCACCGGCTCCTGTTCAACCAGCCCTCCACACGGTCCTGTTCATCCAGCCTCCACCGGCTCCTGTTCAACCAGCCCTCCACACGGGGTCCTATTGAACCAACCCTCCACCGGCTACTGTTCATCCACCCCCACCTGCTCCTCGATCGAGGTCCTGTTCATCCAGCGGCAACGGCGTCTAATAGCATGGGGTCCTGTTCATCCATCCCCCACCGGGAACTGTTCATCCAACCACAACCACGTACGTCTTGACTCGTTCAACCAACCTCCACGTTCACTGTTCATCAAGAGGCAGCAGGTTCGATCGGCTTCAGTAAGCAGCAACAGCAGCGATCGATCGCTCGGGTTCAGTTAGCAGCAGTAGCGAAGGAATCGCTCGGGTTCAGTTAACAGCCAAGGGATCGATCGCTCGGGTTCAGCAACATAGCTAGTGCAATCGCTTGGGTTCAGTAAGCGAACGCCTTGCTCGGGTTTAGTTAGAGCCCAACGCCTCACACACACACGCGCGTACATGTACGAGAGAAACACACAATCCCTCCGTGCATCGCTCGGCCCCGACCACCCACCGTAACCGGGAACTCCCCGAAATTTTCCTCGCCCTCACTTCTACCATGATTTTTTCCGTCATGGACGGCCCAAAGAATGTCATGCAGGTGCGTCTCCGGCCCGCCCAGGACGAAAAGCCCATTTTCTGTCTTGATTTTTTGTCATAGAAGTAGGGGCCCACCACATCTATGATGATACCGGGTTTTGTCATAATTATCGTCATAGAAGTGTCATAAGCATGACAGAAAAAAAATTCGTTCGGCCCAAAATGTCATGGATGTGTCTTTTTTTGTAGTGTTTACACCAATATGACCTAAACGGCAGTGCCACAAGTATGTTGCACTATCATTATCAACTTTGCATCTTTTGGCATCAATATTATGAATATCTGTATCACTACGATCGAGATTCAACAAGAATAGACCATTCATCAAAGGTGCATGACCATAAAAGATATTAGTCATATAAATAGAACAACCATTATTCTCTGATTTAAATGAATAATTGTCTCGCAATAAACAAGATCCAGATATAATATTCATGCTCAACGCTGGCACCAAATAACAATTATTGAGGTCTAAAACTAATCCCGAAGGTAGATGTAGAGGCAGCGTGCCAACGGCGATCACATCGACCTTGGAACCATTCCCGACGCGCATCGTCACCTCATCCTTAGCCAATCTTCGTTTATTCCGCAGCTCTTGTTTCGAGTTACAAATATGAGAAACCGAACCAGTATCAAATACCCAGGCGCTACTACAAGCATTAGTAAGGAACACATCAATAACATGTATATCAAATATACCTTTGTTCACTTTGCCATCCTTCTTATCTGCCAAATATTTGGGGCAGTTCCGCTGCCAGTGACCATTTCCCTTGAAGTAGAAGCACTCAGTTTCAGGTTTGGGTCCAGCTATGGGCTTCTTCACGGGAGAAGCAACTTGCTTGCCATTCTTCTTGAAGTTCCCTTTCTTTCCATTGCCCTTTTTCTTGAAACTAGTGGTCTTGTTAACCATCAACACTTGATGCTCCTTCTTGATTTCTACCTCCATAGCCTTAAGCATTGTGAAGAGCTTGGGAATTGTTTTCTCCATCCCTTGCATATTATAGTTCATCACAAAGCCTTTATAGCTTGGTGGCAGTGACTGAAGAACTCTGTCAATAACACTCTCAGCTGGAAGATCAATTCCCAACTGAGTCAAGTGGTTGTGGTACCCAGACATTTTGAGTATGTGTTCACTGACATAACTGTTCTCCTCCATCTTATAGCTATAGAACTTGTTGGAGACTTCATATCTCTCAACCCGGGCATTAGCTTGAAATATCAACTTCAGCTCTTGGAACATCTCATATGCTCTGTGGTGCTCAAAACATTTTTGGAGCCCCGGTTCTAAGCCAGAAAGCATGGCACACTGAACTATCAAGTAGTCATCAGTCCGCGTTTGCCAGGAGTTCACAACATCTAGATTAGCAGCAGCGGGTGGGTTTCCTAGCGGTGCATCAAGGACATAATTCTTCTGTGCAACAATGAGGATAATCCTCAAGTTACGGACCCAGTCCGTGTAGTTGCTACCATCATCTTTCAACTTAGCTTTCTCTAGGAACGCATTAAAATTCAAGGGAACGGTAGCACGGGCCATTGATCTACAACATAGATATGCAAAAACTATTAAGACTAAGTTCATGATAAATTAAGTTCAATTAATCAAATTACTAATGAACTCCCACTTAAATTAACATCCCTCAAGTTATCTAAGGGATACATGATCCAAATCAACTAACCCATGTCCGATCATCACGTGAGATGGGGTAGTCTTCAATGGTGAATATCTCTATGTTAATCATATCTACTATATATCATCTACGCATAGACCTGGCTCATGATGCCACTGTTGGGAACGTTGCATGGAAAACAAAAAAATTCTACGCACACGCAAGATCTATCCATGGAGATGCATAGCTACGAGAGGGGAGAGTATGTATACGTACCCTCATAGACCATTAAGTGGAAGCATTTATAACCGCAGTTGATGTAGTCGTACACCTTCACGATCCGTCCCGATCAAGTACCGAACGTACGGCACCTCCGCGTTCAGCACACGTTCAGCTTGATGATGTCCTCGCCTTGTTGATCCAGCAAGATGGGCGAAGTAGTAGATGAGTTCCGACAGCACGATGGCATGGTAACGGTGGTTGTGAACTTGTTCCCGCAGGGCTTCGCCGTGCACTGCGGAAAAACTTGACGGAGGATGAAACCGGGGAGAGGGGCGCCGCACACAACTTGGGGATTGTCGTAGTCTGTGGCGCCCCCTCCCTCTCATGTATATATATAGGTGGGGGGGGAGGGGAGGTAGCCAGGGTGTGCCCCAAGGGTGGCCGCCGGCCCCCTTGGGCGCCTGCCCTATGGCGCCCCCTTCCTTTTTCTAGCGCTTGGGAGAAGGCGGGAGGGGGTGGCGCCCCCTTCCCTTTTTCTCATGTGGGAGAAAAGGCAAGAGGGGCTAGCCCTATCCCTTTACTTCCCTAGGGCCGGCGCCATAAGGTGGAGGCACACCAGCCCCATGTGGGCTTGTGTGCACTTCCTCGTTGGCCCGTTTGGCCCAATAAACTCCCGGGGCCTCCCGGAACCCCTTCCGGTGATCCGATAAATACTCGGTGCATTCCGAAACCTTTCCGGAAACCAAATAGTATCGTCCTATATATTAATCTTTACCTCCGGACCATTCCGGAGCTTCTCGTCATGTCCATGATCTCACCCGGGACTCCGAACAACATTCGGTCAACAACATACATAACTCATATAATACTATATCGTCAATGAACATTACGCGTGCAGACCCTACGGGTTCGAGAATGATGTAGACATGACCGAGACGCTTCTCCGGTCAATAACCAATAGCGGGACCTAGATGCCCATATTGGTTCCTACATATTCTACGAAGATCTTTATCGGTCGAACCTTTATGACAACATACGTAATTTCCTTTTTCTGTCGGTATGTTACTTGCCCGAGATTCGATTGTCGGTATCTCCATACCTAGTTCAATCTCGTTATTGGCAAGTCTCTTTACTCGTTCCGTAATACATCATCTTGCAACTAACTCCTTAGTCACTTTGCTTGCAAGCTTCTTGTGATGTGTATTACCGAGAGGGCCTAGAGACACCTCTCCGTCATATAGAGTGACAAATCCCAATCTCAATTCACGCCAACTCAACAGACACCTTCGGAGATACCTGTAGAGCATCTTTATGATCACCCAGTTACGTTGTGATGTTTGATAGCACACAAGGTATTCCTCCGGTATCCGGGAGTTGCATGATCTCATGGTCAAAGGAATATGTATTTGACATTAAGAAGGCAGTAGCAATAAACTGAACAATCATATGCCAAGCTAACGGATGGGTCTTGTGTATTACATGATTCTCCTAATGATGTGATCCCGTTATCAAATGACAACTCATGTCTATGGTTAGGAAACCTTAACCATCTTCTGATTAATGAGCTTGTCTAGTATAGGCTCATTAGGGACATGGTATTTGTTTATATATCCACACATGTATTTAAGTTTCTGATCAATACAATTCTAGCATGAATAATAAACCTTTATCATGAATAAGGAAATATAATAATAAAAACTTTATTATTGCCTCTAGGGCATATTTCCATCACAATTCCAACAATTATTATGGTTTATGGTGAGTAGTTTTTATAGGAAAACAAATTACGAACATAGATCACACACACTACCTTTACGAGTGCCTCATGAGCAACAAAGCCTAATATGAGAAAAGTTACTACAGGCGTCTCGTAGTCGATAGGGAAGTCATTTTCTACTAAACGAACATCACCAGAAAGACTGGCTTAAATCCAAAGAAATACGAGTACCAATACCAAGTCTAAGAATTGAACCTGGGTGGGATAATTCCACCACAAGAAATCAAGTCAGCTCAATGCGCCACGTACATACTTACTGTTCATAATAAATCAGCTCCCTTCTTTATTTAGGGCATCTCCAAGGCGCCCCTCAAAACGGACACTGCATTTGTCCGGGGACTGGTCCACGGATAGTGATACGGAAGCCGGTCATCCAACCATGTCCCCTAAATATCCGCATCTGTTCTTTTAAGTCGGAAAGCTCAAAATAAAAGTATATCAAATCTTTGATGAATGAAAATATTAACTGCGATAGTACTTCTAATTTAAATATTACAATCCAACTGTGTTTTCAAATAAAATAGTTCAATCTTGAATTCAACTCGCACATATGTTCTAGTTGTCCCCATTAACCATCCATAGATGCTTAATCAATCTTCCATGAGCTACTCATGAGTTTCTCGATGCCACATTTGTTAATGCATTTGAAGAAGGAAAAACTTTGTTTTTACCACTCTAGCTTTTGCCAACTTTGCTTATTCCACTCTAGAATTTCACATCTCACTTTTGCCACTCTCAGCTTTCGATAATATATCACAAATGCCATTCTGTTAGGTCAATGGATGTTTTGACCAAACAGAGCATGGAAAAGACCAGATTGCCCTCAATTATTTTGTTTTTATTTTGTCACTCTTGTTTTTTTTCAAATATTGCTTTTTCCATTATAGTAACGTCATGACCAGCAACATACTAAAGATAACATTTTGGCATGACATATTTGAAAATCTAACCATCACACATAATTACACAATACTTAGAGATCATGAGCAGCAGCACCGTAAAGAGGAAATTTTGGCATGACCTATTTGAAAATCTAACCAACACACATAGTTACACAGTATTTAGATGAGAAGTATGCACATTAATAAGAATATAACCAGTAGCACAGTAAAGAGGAAATTTTGGCATGACCTCTTTGGAAATTTAACAATCACACATAATTACACGATATTTAGATGAGAAGTAAGTGCAATAATAACATCATGACCAGCGGCATAGTAAAGAGGTTAAGGAGTTCTAGATATCAACAAAATACTTCATAGGAATCAAATCCATCATCTAATCTAAACAACTAGGTTCACATGCATATGGACCACCCCAAAAGCAGCTCCACACAAGTTGAAACATAGTACAACCAAGTCTAGCAACATCAACAGCTAAACAGTAAGGTTCACATATGCATAGTGCTCCAAAAAATAACATGAAGTTCTGCATCATCCTAAATAGCAAGGTTCACAACTTCTTTTTGCTTGTGCTCTTCGCCGGAGGACATTTTTTGCTTGTGTTCTTCGATGGAGGACATTTGCTTCTTGTGTTCTTTGCTGGGCTATCATGGGTAGCACAGGTCTTCTTAGATGCTTCAGGAACTCAGCTAGACTTTTCCCTTTTACCACATCTTCTCTTGTTTGTAGAACCATTTTCAGAACTAAGAATGAATGCAAATAAGTGTTGAAATGCAGATTTGAATAGGAAAAATTAGACTTCTATGCATTGGCTTGTTTGAAGTAGAATTAGGCACACCAGAATAGGCATGTAGATTTTCAATAGGAAAAATTAGACTTATATGCATTGGCTTGTCTGAAGAAAAATTAGACGCGCCAGAATAGGCATGCAGATTTACAATAGGAAAAATTAGACTTCTATGCATTGGCTTGTTTGAAGCAAAATTAGATCACCAGAATAAGCATGCAGATTTACAATAGGCAAAATTAGACTTCTATGCATTGGCTTGTTTGAAGGAAAATTAGACGCACCAGAATAAGCATGCAGATTTACAATAGGCAAAATAGACTTCTATGCATTGGCTTGTTTGAAACAAAATTAGACACGCCAGAATAGGAAAAATGCAGATTTACAATACTCATAATTAGACCCTTATGGATTGTTGGAAGCAAAACAAAGAATATTTACCTTGTAGTGCCCATAGTTTCAGCATTTACAGCAATAGCTTCTATGTCTTTTTCGATGTCTACTGGCTCAACATTTTTTCTTTTCCTGGCAACTTTGAGATAGAGAAATTTAGTTAGACTATACATTTATTTGCATTTAAATTTTGAATATATAATTCTTTGCTAGAAATTACATGTGTCTTGTCTTGCGTTTGGGATGAAGTTTTTGACATGTCTTCAACAAATGCCCAAATTGTTTGCATTCTGGGCACTTGTGTCTTCTCTTGGATATTCTGTCAAAGGCTGACTTTATCCTTTGTTTCCTATGTCAACTGCTACTTGTGAACTGCGTTGGGATTTCCCTGAAGAGGAGAGGATGATGCAGTACAGTAGATATAAGTATTTCCCTCAGTTAAGAACCAAGGTTATCAATCCAGTAGGAGAACCAATCAACACCTCATTAGCAGCACCTGCACAAGACAACAAATCCTTGCAACCCAACGCGAACAAGGGGTTGTTAATGCCTTGACGGTTACGAGCAAGATTAAATTGTTTGGTGTTTGATAGATAGATCAGGAAAAAATACAAAATAAAATAAATAAAGTAAAAACGCAGCAAGGTATTTTTAGGATTTTTATATGATAAAAGATAAACCCGGGGGTCATAGTTTTCACTAAAGGTTTCTCTCTTGAAAATAGCATACGGTGGGTAAACTAATTACTGTTGTGCAATTGATAGAAAAGCAAATAATTATGACGATATCCAAGGCAATGATCATATATAGGCATCACGTCCGAGACAAGTAGACCGAGTCCTGCCTGCATCTACTACTATTACTCCACACATCGACTACTATCCAGCATGCATCTAGAGTATTAAGTTCATAAAGAATGGAGTAACGCCCTAGGCAAGATGACATGATGTAGACAAGATAAACTCACGTATGAATAAACCCCATCTTTTTACCATTAATAGCAATGATACATACGTGTCATGTCCCCTTCTGTCACTTGGATTGAGCACCGCAAGATCAAAGCCATTACAAAGCACTTCTCCCATTGCAATATAAATTAATCTGATTGGCCAAACCAAATCAATAGATCAAAGAGAAATACGAAGCTATAGTAATCATGCATAAAAGAGTTCAGAGAAACTCAAATACTATTCATGGATAGATCTGATGAAAAACTCACAATTCATCGGATCCCAACAAACACACCGCAAAAAGTGATTACATCGGATAGAACTCCAAGAACATCAAGGAGAACATTGTATTGAAGATCAAATAGAGAGAAGAAGCCATCTAGCTACTAACTATGGACCCGTAGGTCTGTGGTAAACTACTCACGCATCATCAGAAGGGCGGCACGGATGATGTAGAGCCGCCCCGTTAATGATTCCCACTCCGGCGGAGTACCATAAAAGGTCCCCAGATGGGATCTCTTGAGAACAGAGGCTTGCGGCGGCGGAAAAAGTACTTCGTGGACTCGTCTGTTGGTTTCCCGATTTTAGATAATTTATAGAGGCGGAGTTAAGTCAAACAGAGGTATATGGGCCCCACAAGCCACCAGGGCGTGCCCTACCCCTTGGGCGCGCACTGGTGCCTTGTGGGCCACTGCTCCATCTTCTTGTCCCCCCGAAGCTTCCAGGGTCTCTTATTGCCAGAAAAAAATCTTCAAAAAGTTTTGTGGCATTTGGAATTCGTTTGGTACAGATATTCTGAAAAACCAAAAACAAGCAAAAAACAACAACTGGCACTGGGCACTAAGTTAATAGGTTAGTCCCAAAAAATGATATATAATTGCTTGTAAGTGTATATAAAACATCCAAGATTGATACCATAATAGCACGGAACAATAAAAAATTATAGATATGTTGGAATGCTACCTATCATATTCATCATATACTCTTTTAATTTGTAGCATGGACATTTGGACTTGAATGATTCCAAGCAATAGTCTATAATTTGACATGAAGACATCAATACTCAAGCATACTAACAAGCAACCATGTCTTTCAAATTATCAATGCTAAAGAAAGCTATCCCTAGCCCATTATGCTCAATCATTGATCCATTCATGAAACACAGTCAAATATTAGCTACATCCAATACACAAGTATGACAATAGTGTTACCTAGTTGGTGCTTTGTAAGAGAAGATGGAGACTCAAAATAAAAATGAAAATTACATAAAAATAGATAGGCCCTTCACAGAGGGAAGCAGAGATTTGCAGAGGTGCCAGAGCTCAAGGCTTAAATTGAGAGATAAAATATATTGAGAGGCATGCTTTTCCTGTCAACGCTACGACTGAAAGTTCCCAATATATTCCATGCTAGACACATTATAGGCAGTTCCCAAACAAAAATAAAATTTATTTCTTTTCCACCTTTCTTTTCACAAGCCATGGCTAGCCGTATCCATAGGTGCCTTCGATACCAACACTTTTCAAGGAATTAATTATTATCATCATATTAAAAAAAATCATTTCGTGACTGGGTATCCCTATTACCCGCCACTCTCTCGTGCAATGAGAAGTGAATAAACACTCATCGTGAGAATAAAATAACCAGCATGGAAAATATTGGCCACCCCCTGCCACTTCATAAGCAGTACAGACACACAAAATGGAAATTTATTTTGAAAAATTAGAGTTGGCACATGCAAATTTACTTGGAACGACATGGAAATACTGCATATAGGTAGGTATGGTGGACTCATTTGGCACAACTTTGGGTTTAAGAAGTTGGATGCACAAGCAGCATTCCCGCTTAGTACAAATAAAGGCTAGCAAATAGATTGAGAAGCGACCAACCAAAAAACGAAAACGATCATAAACACACATTGAACATAACTAACACTGAATAATGCACCATAAGTAGGATATAACTTCGTTGCGTAACTATTGACTTTACATGCTTGCATAGGGAATCACAAACCTTAACACCAATATTCTTACTAAAGCAGAAATATCCACTAACATGACTCACATATTATCATCTCCATATCGCAAAACTATTGCAAGGAATCAAACTTAGCATATCCAATGATCTTATAGGATTTTTTTATTATATCCCTCTCGAATATTCATCACTTTGGGACCAAATTCATATCTTGTGCAAATTACCTTTACAATTATCAACTCCCAAAAAAGATATAAGTGAAGCACGAGAGTGCAAATATTTCTTCAAAATTTATCAACTCTAAAAATAATATAAGTGAAATAAGTGAAGCATGAGAGTGCATGTATTTATTCAAAATTTGTCAACTCTCAAAATAATATAAGTGAAGAATGAGTTGCATGTATTTCTTCAAAATTTATGAACTCTCTCAAAATAACATAGGTGAAGCATGAGAGTGCATGTATTTCTTCAAAATTTATGAACTCTCAAAATAATATAAGTGAAGCATCAGAGTGCAAATATTTCTTAAAATTTTAATCACCTCCGAGCTCAAAAGATTTAAGTGAAGTACTAGAGCAAATGCCTAACTCAAAAAATTTAAGTGAAGCACATAGAGCATTCTAACAAATCATGATAAACTTATGGCTCTATCAAATAGGTGTGTCTAGCAAGGATGATTGTGACAAACTAAAAAGCAAACAAATCAAAGACTCATATAATACACATCGCTCCAAGCAAAACGCATGATATGTGACGAATAAAAATATAGCTCCAAGTAAAATTACCGATGGTCATTACAAGAAAGAGGGGATGCCTTTCGGGGCATCCCCAAGCTTAGTTGCTTGGGAGTCCTTGAATATTACCTTGGGGTACCTCGGGCATCCCAAAGCTTAGGCTCTTGCCTCTCCTTATCCCTTCATCCATCGTGATCTCACCCAAAACTTAAAAACTTCAATCACACAAAACTTAACAAAACATTCGTGAGATCCGTTAGTATAATAAAGCAAATCACTACTTTAAGTACTGTTGCAAACCCATTCATATTTTATTATTGCATTATACCTACTATATTCTAACTTTACCATGACTTATACCCCCTGATACAATCCATAGATTCGACAAAATAAGCACACAATGCAACAAAAACAGAATTTATCAAAAACAGAACAGTCTATAGTAATCTGAACATTGACCATATTTATGTAACTCCAAAAATTATAAAAAATTAGGAGAATTTGGGAAATTTGTATATCAATTATGTGTAAAAATTCAGATAAAAAGAACGTTTCTGTGAATTTACAAAATTCTAGAACTGGCTGCAAAAGTTTCTGTTTTTTCACAGAATCAAGTGAACTATCATCCAAACCATCCTAAAGGCTTTACTTGGCACAAACAATAATTAAAACATAAAAAACACAATCATAATAGTAGCATAATTGTGCGCACACAAGAAAACAGAAAAATAAACACGAAAATTAAGATAACTATTGAGTTACCTCCCAACAAGCGCTATTGTTTTACGCCCCTAGCCAGGCATAATGCATAGTTTCAAGTATTGCCATCTTTGGTTCTAGTTTCATAAGTGGCCCTCATGATTGACTCATATGGTGGCTTAATTTTAGTTCTAGGGAAGTGTTCCATAGCTTTTTTTATGGAAACTGAAATTTTATATTCCCTTCTTTCATGTCAATCACGACACCTATAGTTCGTAAGAATGGTCTACCAAGTATTATGGGGCAAGACGAATTGCAATAATAAGAACATCATTAATTCTACTCAAAGGCTTTTTAATAGTAGAATCCGCCAAGTGCAAACTAAGAGAACATTCATCCATATTGGTAAGACCTAACACATCACATAGAGATTTTGGAATTGTGGAAACGCTAGCATCCAAATCACATAAAGCAGTGCACTCATAATTTTTAATTTTAACATTAATGGTAGGTTCCCACTCATCATATAAATTTCCAGGAATTGAAATATCTGATTCTAGCTTTTCTTCTAAAGCTTTCACCATCACTTCTACAATATCTTTAGTAAAAGCCTTATTTTGTTCATAGGCGTTTGGTGAATTTAGCATGGATTGTAACAAAGAAATACACTCAATCCAAGAGAAACTATCATAATGCCCAATTTTGGGATGAAGTTTTGGACATGTCTTCAGCAAATGCCCAAATTCTTTGCATTGTGGGCACTTGTGCATAGTTCACATATGCATAGTGCTCGACAAATTAACATGTAGTTGCACATCATCCTAAACAGCAAGGTTCACAGCTTCTTTTTGCTTGTGCTCTTCACCGGAGGACATTTTTGCTTCTTGTGTTCTTCGATGGAGGACATTTGCTTCTTATGTTCTTTGCTGGGCTATCATGGGTAGTGCAAGTCTTCTTAGATGCTTTAGTAACTGAGCTAGACTTTGCCCTTTTACCACCTCTTCTCTTATTTGTAAAACCATTTTCAGAACTAAGAATGAATGCAAATAAGTGTTGAAATGCAGATTTAAATAGGCAAAATTAGACTTCTATGCATTAGCTTGTTTGAAGCAAAATTAGGAACACTAGAATAGGCATGTAGATTTTCAATAGGAAAAATTAGACTTATACGTATTGGCTTCTCTGAAGTAAAATTAGACGCGCCAGAACAGGCATGCAAATTTATAATAGAAAAAATTAGACTTCTATGCATTGGCTTGTTTGAAGCAAAATTAGATCACCAGAATAGGCTTGCAAATTTACAATAGGCAAAATTAGACTTCTATGCATTGGCTTGTTTGAAGCAAAATTAGACGCACCAGAATAAGCATGCAGATTTACAATAGGAAAAATAGACTTCTATGCATTGGCTTGTTTGAAACAAAATTAGTCACGCCAGAATAGGAAAAATGCAGATTTACAATAGACATAATCACACCATTATGGATTATTTGAAGCGAAACAAAGAATATTTACCTTGTAGAGCCCATAGTTTCAGCATCTACGTCTTCGATGTCTACTCGCTTAACATTTTTTCTTTGCGTGGCAGATTTGAGATAGAGAAATTTAGTTAGATTATACATTTCTTTGCACTTAAATTTTGAATGTATAATTCTTTGCTAGAAATTACCTCTTTCTTGTCTTGCGCTCGGGATGAAGTTTTCGACATGTCTTCAACAAATGCCCAAATTCTTTGCATTCTGGGCACTTGTGTCTTCTCTTGGATATGCTCTCAAAGGCTGACTTTATCCTTTGTCTCCTATGTCTATGGCTACTTGTGAACTATGTTGGGATTTCCCCGAAGAGGAGAGGATGATGCAGTACAGTAGAGATAAGTATTTCCCTCAGTTAAGAACCAAGGTTATCAATCCAGTAGGAGAACCAAACAACACCTCGTTAGCAGCATTTGCACACAAACAACAAATCCTTGCAACCCAATGCGCAAAGGGGTTGTCAATCCCTCGACGCTTACAAGCAAGATTAAATTGTATAGTTTTTGATAGATATATCAGACAAAAATACAAAATAAAATAAATAAAGTAAAAACATAGCCATCTAGCTACATCGGATAGAACTCCAAGAACATCAAGGAGAACATTGTATCGAAGATAAAATAGAGAGAAGAAGCCATCTTGCTACTAACTATGGACACGTACACTACCGCAGGATGCTGCTAACGCGACACTATAATCAGAGACCCTTTGACGAAAATGTGTGCGACGCATTAATCGCAAACGGTGTTGTAAAAAACCTGTCAAAAAAGATGCAAAACGTTTGCGATGGCGGAGGCATCAAACACGGTTCAGATTTTAGTTGTGTGTGTGATGCAGGGCATTCGGTTGATCCATATGAACTGTTTGCGATGGGACAGAACAACAGAAACGGGCAGCCATATCAAGGTGTGTGCGATATATGGCATACAGTTTGCTCAGATCAACTGTTTGCTATTAGGGAATGCAACAGAAATAGTTAGCCAGATCAAGGTGTGTGTGATATATGGCATACGGTTCACTCGGATGAACTATTTTCGATTAGGGAACATAACAGAAATGGTTCAACTTAACAAGATGTGTGTGATATGCGGCATACAGTTCACATAGATGAACTGTTTGCGATGAGCCAAAAGAACACAAACAATTCGTGTAAACAAGATGTGTGTGATACGCGACAAACAGCCCACTCGGATGAACTGTTTGCGATGAGAAATTATAACACAGATGTTTACTACAGTTAATTCGTGTGCAATTCTGTGTGTACAAAAAACTTTGAAAAATGCAAACTAGTTGCTTGCGGTGGCTAGGAGTATCACACACAATGCGCCTTCGAGTACTCGTGTGCGATGATTAGTAAGTTACACATACGTTTCCTTATGTTAACAAGTGTGTGATAGATAACACGTGGCACCGCATACAGTATTCGGGTTGTGTGCTCCACTTAGTCTTCCCGTGCTCCAGCGAATGCTTCCCGCGCTCCACATGGGTGAATTGTAAAATCCCCGCCTCTTCCCTCATCGGTTTCCCGCCACCAGCTAATGGCTTGGTGCATATAACCCAGGCGGCAATGCACCGTCGTGACACTGTGCGCAGATTTAGTCCTCAGACATCTACCATTAGTTATTCCAAGCATGCCAGGCAACGACCAAAGCTTCTACGTCGACCCCTACCTACGTTACATCTTCGGCGAGGAGAACGAGCCGAAGCAGGTCAGGGAGCAAGAGCTTCATCGGCCGGTGCAGGCACCATGGCCCATCGGCAACGATATCAGCATGACAGTCCTTAGGCGCACAATCAACATATTGCAGAGGAACAGTGATGAGTAGTTTGCCATCCACCATGCAAAAGATCCAGAGCTTCTAGGTGACTTGATCGACAACCCACCCGAAGAGCCGCCGTCACCGGTGCTCATCGAGAGCCTGATACCCCGCAAGGAATGGGCAGAGGACCTCTGCGATCCAGTCAAGACACAGCCAGCCTACGGCTTCATCATTGCCAGCGGCGGCCGTGTCAACCTTGATCCTGACGATGTGGTGGCCAGGCTCGAGCGCATCCTTGGTGGAGTTGACATCCCCGACGAAGTAGAACATCGCCAACGTGGTATATTGAGGATGCAGGTGATGGACGGAATTTGCTACCAAGCCAGAGACATGGAAATGGAGCGGTTCCGCGGAGATGTCATGCGCGCGATTGCACGCTGTCAAGCTCTTTTGGAAGAGGCCCAGGAGCCCCAAGAGCCTCCCAACGCCAGCAGCTCCGTAGGCGGTGGTGGGTCGGGACACTTGGAATGAACGGCCACAAGGGTGCTATGCTGATCATGGAGTCTGAGAAGACCGTCGTCAGAAGGCCGCCAGGTCAGCCTTTTAGCCTATATTTTATTATAATTGTATGCATATGTGGGTCGTGAGTGTTTTGGGCGTTGCCGCATGTGGCATTTTAAATTATCCTGAATATGTAAGACAATTATTAACCGTTGCCATTGTAAATTTGCCTCAACGCGAGTAGAGCGCGCGCAGGGACGCCAGGCAGAGTGCGCCGCGGCCACCTCAGTGGCGAGAAAAACGCGCGGACGGACGCGAGCAGAGCACGCCGCGGCCGCCTCAATGGCGAGCAAAACACGCGAATGGATGCAAGCAGAGCGCGCCGCGGCCGCCTCAACGGCGAGCAACCACGTGGTCAACCTTCTGGCACCCCGTGGGAGGCACGACGACGCATCCATCGAACATGATGGTGATATCTTGACCGTGTGTGATAGTGGGCAGACATGTACACGTACATCCGAGAACGCGGGCCCACGTACACCATCCGGGGACCATTTCAGGTTTCGATGCATGGCATACGGTTGATCCAAAAGAACTGTTTGCGATGAGCCATCAATAAATGTTGACCTTGTTTCTCGTCACATTGCAGATTACAACGCAATAAGTAATTGCAAATCTGTTCACACCGATCAAGCCAATATGTGTTCACACCCAGCACCGGGCTATAAAAACTACCCACTAGAAAATTACTTCACAGTTCCTCTCCTCACCACCCACAAAACTGGTCTTTCCTGTCAAGTCGTTCTGCCATGACCAGTAGGAGGAGTTTCGGGTGGACATATAACCAGGGAGCAAAGACCAAGGCAGCGGAAGCACTAGAGAGGTCCCGCCGCTACGCGGCAGCCGCAGCAGAGATGTCCCGGCGCGCCACGGAGCCCTCGAACGAGCTCTCACCGGCACACGAGGGCTCTCACAAGCGCACTCGCCGCATCGGCGATCGCGACGACGACATTCTCGCTATCCTCATTAAGCAGCAGGAGCTGGTCGATGGCTTGATGAAGTTGCTCGAGATCAGGGATGCCTTGGTTGAGAAGGCAACCGGCCTCGTCGAGCAACTCATGGGTGCCAATGCGAAGCTCCTCAAGGCGCTCGCCGAGAAGGAGGAGGAGGCCACCGGCTGGAAGATGCTACATGAGCAGAGCAGTGCCTCAGGGATGACGCTGAAAGCGGTCATCGAGGAACTGATGGGTGACTTGAGGAAGCTCCGGATCGAGCGCGAGCAGGAGGTGGAGGAATCCGTGGCTGCTGTCAAGCAAAGTCGTGACGAATTGAAGAAGGAGCTAGAGGATGTCGTCGCCCGGCGATCCATCAAGGAGTGGAGACAGTAGCGACCCGGATCGCTATCTGCGATTTCCTTCTTCTCTTGCCCACATGTCTTCTGGGCTTTGCCGCATGTGGCATTTTAAATTATCCGGAATATGTAAGACAATTATTATCCGCGCCATTGTAAATTTGTCGTCGTATTATCCGTTGCCCTATGTGGCATTTTAAATTATCCGGAATACGAGTTGAAAACACGAACAAAGCAAATGCTAACATTGAGAGGGGCCATGGGATCACAAGCAAACACCCTCCGTCCAGGTGCTTTAATTAATTGCGTGTTAAACAACGGCTCGGCCGCCATTAATGGAGAAGTTGTGAGCGAGGCGGGCGGCTGGTGGACGGAGGTCAAAGAGCTCGCTTCCCGATGAGCATGGGCTGCCTTGCTACTCGCACGTGTCCCGTCGAGCCTGCGAGCTGGACAGGATGCACGCGTCCCGTCGAGCCTGCGCGGCGGACTGCTCGCACGTGTCCCGTCGAGCCTGCACGGTAGACTTCTCGCGCTCGTCCCATCTAATCAAACAGCTGCACGCACGCCACCGAGTATGGTTAAATTTTGGCACAAAATACAAAGATGATCAATGAACGAGGACGGAGGTAGTACTATCCCATAAGAAAAGAGGGACGCGTGGCCGCACTTAAATGGTTACGGGAACACATGGTTCATATAATACAACCGTTTGCGATATTAACGTGTCAGCTATTTGTTTCAAAAGGACTTCGTTGGCTATTAATGTGTGCGCCTTGTCTCAAACTGGACGACTTTTTTACCACGGCATATATGTGCCATGTCATGAAACCATGCCAAGTTTCATGTTTTTTGGGTGAGTTTTCAATTTACTGGGATTTAAAAACCGAGATTCTCAATGTTTCAGGATGACGAGATGTTTGTAATTCATTCCCATTCCTTCAATGAGACCTAAACATTCACCCAATGACACATCTACAATTTTCCACCCATTTTGCTTCACTGGAGCATGTGCTTGTAGTTCAAATTTGAATTATGGACTACATTAAATGCCTAGAAAACTCAATTAATATATAAAATGGCCAAACGAACCCTAAACAGTTTCAAATTTCACCACGACACTCTTGTTAGTCTATGTTGCTTGTAGAAAACAAAATTCAAGGCGAGATGAGGCAACGATTAACGTTTCGCCCACAGGAGGGGCATGTTTCCCTACCGGAACCATGAGGGTTACGAGAAGCTTCGTTTTGTAAGAGGCTTGTAGTATAGCTTGGCCCAAATTGGACAATTTTTTACCACGACATATATGTGCCATGTAGTGACACCATGCCAAGTTTCATGATTTTTTGGTGAGCTTTGGATTTACGGAGATTTAAAAACTGAGATTCGCAATGTTTGAGGCCGAGCCAGGACGTTGAGACGGTCGAATTCATTCCCATTCCTTTCATGGGACCTAAACATGCACCCCAAGGACACATGTACGATTTTTCTGTCCATTTTGGTGCACTGGAGCATGTATTTGTAGTTCGGATTTGAATTATGGACGAAAAACTCAATTAATGAATAAAAATGTCAAACGAACCCTGAATAATTTAAAAGTTTAGCATGAATCTCCCGTTGTTCCATGTTGCGTGTAGAAGAAAATACAAGGCTAGAAGAGGGAGCGATTATCGTTTCGCCCACAAGGGGACACATTTCCCTATCAAAACCACGAGGGTTCTTGCGACAGGCTCCGGTTTGTAAGAGGTTTGTAATAAAGCTTGACCCAAATTGGACAATGTTTTTACCACGACATATATGTGCCATGACGTGACACCATGCCAACTTTCATGACTTTCTGGTGAGTTTTGGATTTACGGGGATTTAAAAACCAAGATTCCAAATGTTTGAGGACGAGCCAGGACGCCGGTACGGTTGTAATTCATTCCCATTCCTTGCATGGGACCTAAACACGCACCCAAGGACACATGTATGATTTTTCTAGCCATTTTGGTGAACTGGAGCATGTATTTGTAGTTCAGATTTGAATTATGGACATTAAATGCCTAGGGAACTCAATTAATGTAAAAAAGGCCAAACGAACCCTGAGTAATTTTAAATTTCAGCACGGATATCCTGTTGTTCCATGTTGCCTTTAGAAGAAAATACAAGGCGAAAAGAGGCAGTGATTATCGTTTCGCCCACAAGGGGGACACGTTTCCCTATCGGAACCACGAGGCTTCTTGAGAAAAGCTCCGGTTTGTAAGAGGCTTGTAATAAAAGTTGCCCCAAAGTGGACAATTTTTTTTCCTTGACATATATGTGCCATGTCGTGACACCATGCCAAGTTTCACGATTTTCGGTGAGTTTTGGATTTACGGGGATTTAAAATCTGAGATTCTCACAAAATGTTTTCAAATAGCACACGGTTCACTCACGAAAGCCGTGTGCCTACCAAACCGTGGCCGATGCCCCCTCCCCCTGCTGCGCGCGCGATCTGAATCATGCATTCTAATTGGCTAGAACCCAAACCCCACGGATCGTAAGCCTACACCGTTGGATGCTCCAGATCGAACGGCAATCCTCATCCCTTTCGACAACACATGCAGTTCCGGTTGTGATTTTATTTATATGGGTAAGCACTGTGCGCAAGCGTCCTGCTAGCTCATGCTTCCTTCTCTACTAAGTTTTCCATATTCATGTAATTTTTTTTCCATATTAATGTTGTTATATATCCAAACACGCTACCATTTCCCGCCACTCCTCCCATCGGTTTCCCGCCTCTTACCCCATCGTTTTCCCGCTGCCAGTGTCTATGCTCATAGAAGGCTAGGCGGCAACACACCGGCCATGTAATTATTGCACATAGTTTCTAAAAGCACAAACGTGTGTGATAGTAAGGAGTAGGTCCCATAGGGTGACCAGCATGAAACGCCTTAAAGACAATGAGGCTATTCCCATCAGCAAGGCGCGGCTTCCCATCCGTTAGCCTAGTCGAATAGAACGCAGAAGTTAAGCGTGCTCGGGCTGGAGTGGTCTAAAGATGGGTGACCCGGTGGGAAGTTGCATATCTCAAGCTTCATTTAAACGCTATGATATGGTCATTATAGAGATATATGTCTCTATAGTGACCTGTCATGACGATTATATAAACCTTGGGATCCTTGTTTTGCTAATTTGTAGACTATGTTTTTTATTGGTTATTTTTTTGTTCTCAAAAATCAAAGAATGATCGACATCTGTAGGCCCACACAAATTATCCCTTTGACCCAACGCACGAGAAGGGTTTACTCTTTGCTTTGTGTGCTATGTTAGAGCAAATCAAGTTTCAGCACATGCGTTGGATGGCACCCGGCGCCTACCCCCCCACCCGCCTCGAAGTTGCATTCCCGACATCGTACGTCTTTAACCTGTCCGCGGGGGTACGATGTTCAGTTTGTAATGTTACTAATATAGTTGGTGCCCCATCGAACTTGTGCTTTCAAGATTTGAACAAATCACACACCAGACCCATACGTTTTTTTCGGGCCGCATGCAGGGTATAGGGGGCCAGGTGTTCTGATCGAGCATGCATGTCTCCCTTGTGTGGTTTATAGACGCCGCACATATATGTGGGCTCCCCAAGGTATATATATATATATCATCCTTGATCGATAACAAGGGGGGCCCACACAATCTATCCCTTTGACCCAACATACGAGAATGGTTTGACCATGATGGTTTCCTATTGCTATGTGTGCCATGTTAGACCAAAATAAAGTTTGAGCGCATGCGTTGGACGACACCCCCCCCCCCCCCCCCCCCCCGCCTCGAAGTTGGGGAACCGACATCGTACGTATTGAACCTGGCTTTGGGTTGGGTACGGTGTTTAGTTTGTAATGTAGTTGGTGCCCCATCGAAGTTGTGCATTCGGGATTTGAACACATCACACAGCACCGTACCCATACATATTATTGTACCGCATGCAGTGTATAGGGGGTCTTCTGATCGACGACGTCTCCCTTGTGCATTTTTTTGTGATGACATGCATATCTGTGGGCTCCCCGAGAGTATATATATCATCCCTTTGACCGATAACGAGGGGTATGTGTTGGCCATGAATGGATTCTTCCTAGTTCGTGTAGGGCCGGTCACCGTCACATGTCATTCAACCAAAGCTCGAGCTCATGTGTTGTCAGGATTCCCTCCCACACGCTCAGATTGATGGGTTCGACCAACACCATACCTTGCGTATCTCGTCCTTAACTACCTGGCTTTCATGGTTGTTGTATGTATCGAGAGGCAGGCGCCACATCTAAATTGTACATTATTCGATATTGAAAACACACATCACCCCTTCCAACGTACATCATTTTGGGCCGCATGCAGGCGGTGCTGGTTTTGTGGTCCCTCTCGTGCGATTTTTTATGATGGTTCAATCTATTGGCCCAAGCGGTTTATATATATATTATGTCCATTTTTTATCGACAACAACAGTTGTCGTTTGACCAAGCGATAGATTCACTGGTCCGTCTTATGGTAGGTCATGGCGACATGCATGTATGACCAAAGTATCATTATGTGCATCTGCCCCGCTAACACGAAGTGGGAGGTGGGTCAAGCACCCTATCTAGGTAGCTACGACATTATGTCACTATAGATATATCCAAGGGTGCTTTCGGGTTTGCGAGGCAGGTGCCACCAAAGTTTTGCATTTTGTATTTAAAGTTTTAACCATCACAACCTATATTCCAACATATATTTGGCCACTTCCAGGTGGTTCTTGACTTCTGGCCCGTCTCATCGATCTTCGACGACGCGCCCAACCGTGGGCCCGCGCGGTCAAAGTTGTGCATTGGAATTTTGAACATCACATACCACCCTTTTCACTCATATATATTTGGGCCACATGCTGATGTGGCTGTCTTCTGACCCTCTCTAATGTTTTTTTTGCTGCAAAGACTCGGATGACGCTCAATGGACATGGGTGTACTGGCTTAACCGTGTGCGATGCAAGTGCACTGTGAATCCCCACCACTGCGCAAGCGCGAGCAAAGGTGGAGGTACTGGCTTAACCGTGTGCGATGCTAGTGCGCTGTAAAATCACCACCTGCGCAAGCTAAAGGCGGGTAGTTTATTTAGATTGAATTCCACATCTGCGTCTAAAAATTAGGAGGAACAGTGTGTGATAGACCAGCTAGCCAGAAATCTAAAAACAAACTACCCGCCCTGAGCATTGCAAAAATCGGAGGTTTCGCCGCTTTTCCTTATTATCATACACGCATATTCTTATTGGACCGTGTGCGGTCTTGAGTACTCCCGCCCCGCATCAATTCCTTTACCCAAATTTTAGTAGCCGCCGTACTTCAACCGTCGCCCCCACTCCTCCAGCACCGACTTTATAGTAAAATTGCAGTAGCCGAGGCATATGAACGGTCGCCCTCCCTCGTCCACCACCATCTCTACCCACCATTACTAAAAATTTCAGTAGTCGCGGCGTATCCTCAAACACCACCCCGCCCACCCCCCCTCCACAGTCCCCCCACCCGGCCCCCTCCCCCCCGCTCGAACCCTAGCTCACCGCCGCCGCCGCCAACCCCTGCCGGTCTGCCCGTTCCTCCTAGCTTAGATAATAAAGTTTAGGTTACCCAGCGATTCCCATACCGTCACCCCACTCCCCTGAGTTTTTAGATGATGCCTGCGGTGTCCCTCCCCACCAGATCCACATACCCTGCTCCAGGATGTCGCAGCCTAAGCCCGACCACGTATCCCGGGGAGCCCGACGAGCGTTCGGCCAAGAAGAGGTTTATCATGGCCTCTCCGGCGGACGTTGGCGAGGTGGCCGCCGTTCGCCCTGACCAGTCGATCCCGGAGCTACACCTCGCCGTGGAAGCTAGCGAAGACGCTGACTACATTGCCATGTTGAAGGCTTCTCATCAGCGGGTTAGTGTATTACTGTATCTCGGGAAAGCTGGCTACGACATCAACCTCGTCGACAGCGATGGCTTCACGCGGGCCATGTAACAGGTTAAGTCACTACTACAGGATGCTGCTAACGCGACACTATGATCAAAGACCCTTTGACGAAACTATGTGTGATGCATTAATCGGAAATGGTGATGTAAAATAACCGTCAAAAAAGATGCAAAACATTTGCGATGAAGGATTCATCAAACATGGTTCAGATTTTAGTTGCGTGTGCGATGCGAGGCATATGGTTCAGTTCAATTAATTGTTTGTGATGAGGAAGAAGAACAGAAATGGACAGCCAAATGAAGGCGTGTGTGATATACGGCATACAGTTCACGCGGATTAACTGTTTGTGATGAGGCGGAACAACAGAAACGGGCAGCCAGATGAAGGTGTGTGCGCGATTGAGGGCATACGCTTCTGAAGGATTAACTGTTTGCGATTAGGCAACACAACAGAAACGGTCAGCCAGATCAAAGTGTCTACGATTTACGGCATACACTTCACACGGATGAACTGTTTGCGATTAGCCACAACAAATATAAATAGTTAGACAGATCAACGTGTGTTCGCTAGACGGGCACACATTCTAATTAAAAGAAGCGTGCACGATGGTAATAACGAGCGCGCACGGTTGTTGGAACAAGACATGTGCTGACATTGCCTATTGTGGTGCACCCTATGGTGCAAATGCCACGTACGCGGCCGAGAAAGCGTGCCCACGTTACGCTGTCCGGGAATAGTGCCGTACTTAGAAATTATAGAACCATCAATAAATTTTGAGCCTGCGTCCCGTCACATTCCAAATTACTACCACGCTATATTTAATTACAAACCTGTTCACACCGATCAAAACCTAAATGGTTTCCCACTTAGGAGCGTATTAGTACTCGGTTATAAATACTACTACTCCAAGATGACTACACATTCCTCCTCAACTCCTCATCCACAAAAACAAACAAGTCATTCATCATCGTTCCCTTGCGTCTGCCATGGCCAGCGTGAGTTCTGGGTCGAGAGATTACCACCAGGGAGAGGCGATGGAAGCGGAAGCACGAGAGATGTCCCGCCTCGTCGCGAAAGCAGCCGACATGTCCCGCCGTGTGGCCGTAGCAGCACATAGGTCCCGCAGCGCCGCCGAAGCAGCACAGAGGTCCTGCCGTGCCGTCGATGCAGCAGACTGGGCCGGCCGCGCCGCGGAAGCAGCAGAGATGTCCCGCCGCGCCGCGAATGCAGCAGAGATGTCCTCCCACGCCGCGGCGGCCTGGGAAAATGTCTCGCGGGCAAGCTAGGACCCTTACAGGCGCATGAATGCGATCGTTGATAGGCAGATGGATCAGATCTCCGGCTGGGCGAGGTTGCAGGACGACATGAAAGCCTCATTTGAACAGGCTACCGGCGTCATCCGGCAACTAAGTGAGGGCAATGCGAAGCTCCGGGCCGAGGACGACCTGCTGAGGGCGAAGATTGTCAGATGTGTGGAGCAGCAGGAGGAGATCACTGCCTTGTTGAAGAGGACCGGTGTCATCGTCAAGAAACTTATGGACGAGAATGACATGCTCCGCATCGAGCGCCATAGGCTGGTGGAGGAATCCGTGGATGCTCTCAAGCAGCGTCTTGAGGACACGAAAGAGCTCATCGCCGCTCGCCGCAGAGACTAGTTCCCGCGGCCTGCAGCAACGCATCAAGAAAGTAGAGATCAGTGAGCCAGATCGTTGTCTTCCTTCTTCTTTTGCCCTTGTGTATTTCGGGCGTTGCCGCATGTGGCTTTTTTAATTATCTTCCTAAATATGTAAGACAATTATTATCCATTGTCATCGTCCTTATATTCATCAGTCTTGCTATAAGTCGCAGTCGATGCTATATAGGTCCGTCGGATCTTACATCAAGATTCGTGCAAAACTTTTTTTTTTAGATTTTGTTTTTTCTCTCTTAAATCACAGTCGAGTGAGACATAGCCACGCCATGAAACAGGGGCTCGGGCGCCATTAATGGAGACGTTGGGAGGGCGGTGGGCGGCGGATAGAGATCAAAGGGCTCTCCTCCCGATGAGCATGCGCAGGGGTCTGATCGCACGCCTCCCGTACTCAAATAGCTACTCCGCACGGCACCTCCTAGCCAATAAAAAAGGGGACGCGTGGCGGCACGTAAATGGTAAGTAGAATGCCCACGGTTTCAATAATACTTGTGTTTTCGATTTGTAACATGACAGGACTTGTTCCAAAATGACGTTGTTGATTGTTAATGTGTGCGCCTTCGCAAATCGGACAAAAAATTTACCACAGCATGTTGGTGCCATGTCATGAAACCATGCCAAGTTTCATGATTTACAGGCGAGTTTTGGATTTACGGGAATTTTAAAACCAAGTTTCTCTATGTTTCCGGCTGAGCCAAGATGCCCAGATGTTTGAATTCCATTCCCACTTCTTCCATGGGACCTAGAAATTCGCCCAAGTACACATAAATGATTTTCCAACTAACTTTTGCGCACTGGAGCAGGCGCTTGTACTTCAAATTTGAATTATGTGCGTTAAATGCCTGGAAAAATCAATTAATGTATAAAAAAGGCCAAACGAACCCGGAATAATTCCAAAATTTAGCACGAAATTCCTATTTGGTCAAAGCTACCTGTGTAAAAAAATCAAGGCGGGAGAAGCCAGTGTATGTCGTTTCGCACACGGAGGTGACATGTTCCCTCTCGGAACCACGAGCCTTCTTGAGAGAAGCTCCAGTTTGCAAGAAGCTTATACCAAAGCTTGTCCCAATTTGGCCAAAAAAATTACCACAACATGTTGGTGCCATGTCATGACACCATGCTAAGTTTCATGATTTTCGCGCGTGTTTTGGATTTACAGGAATTGAAAAACCAAGTTTCTCAATATTTTCGGCCGAGCCACGACGCCCAGATGTTTGAATTCCATTCCCATTTCTTGCATGGGACCTACAAATTCACCCAAGGACACACATGTGATTTTTCAACCAACTTTGGTGCACTAGAGCATGTGCTTGTAGTTCAAATTTGAATTATGCACATTAAATGCCCAGAAATTCAATTAATGTATAAAAAAGGCCAAACGAACCCGGAATAATTCCAAAATTTAGCACGAAACTCCTATTTGGTCTAAGCTGTGACGCCCCCGGCCCAATCGTGCACTAATCATAAACGCAAATGCACACGATCAAGCCTAAGGACTCACGGGAAGAAATCACAACACAACTCTAAAACATAAATAAAGTCATACATGCTTTATATTACAAGCCAGGGGCCTCGAGGGCTCGAATACATAAGCTTGCGATCAAGCGTCAGCGGAAGCATCAGATATCTGAGTACAGATATAAAAGAAAGCACAAAAAGGCCATTAGAAAGGCGGGGCAAAATAAAACACTATGATCGAAAGGCGCAGGCCTCCTGCCTGGGACCCTCCGAACCTACTCCTGGTCGTCAGTCAACTCGTAGAAGTATCCATCCTCTGGGTAGTAGTAGTAGTCGATCGACGGGGCATCTATCTCAGGGGCTCCATCATCTTGGTCACGTCAAACTGATATGGGGAGAAAAGGAAAACAAAGCAACCGTGAGTACTCAGAAGTACTCAGCAAGCAAGGATCTACACTACATATGCAACATTTTCAAAGAGAGGTTGTATATGTGGACTGGGCTGCAGAAATGCCAGAATAGAGAGAAGGCCTAGTCCTATCGAAGACTAGCATCTTCAGAGGTCTTGCAGCAATAGAAGAGAGCAGAACGGTACAATATAATGTAGCAGTATCATTAAGTCTCATCCTCACCCAGAGATCCTTTCTCGACACCCTGCGAGAAAGCAATCCCAGAGCCATACAGTCATCAACCTCGTCCGGAGATCCCTTCTCGACTCCCTGCGAGAAGCAATCCCAGAGCCATAGTATCCAAGTATCCAGTTCTAAAATGTATCAATCAGGATACAACTCCGAGTGTCCTTTACCGTAGGACCGGCTATCGATAGAAGTATTCTTCCCTGCAGGGGTGCACCAACTTACCCAACATGCTCGATTAACTCCGGCCGGACACACTTTCCTGGGTCATGCCCGGCCTCGGCCAAACGACACATCGCAACCCTACCTACAGCTCAACAGAGAGGTCCCCGCCGGTCTACATCCTAAGCGCAAGGGGGTCTTGGCCATCGCCCCTCGCCCTCCGGGTCATTGCGCACATGGCTCAGATCCAAGCACCACCGCAATGGCGCCAATCACTCCATGCCGCACTGCTGAACTGGACGTCTGACAGAGCTTTCGGCTGATGCATACGATGCAGAACGCCCATACTATGCCCACGTGATGGTTAGTGCTATCAGACCAGAGGCCTGCTCGGATCAAATATCTAAATCGTTAGGACTAGAGGCTTGCCGTAACGAGCAGAGACTCACGAAAGATGTGACCCTGTCGCCCCGTCTCGAGGACTTGCTGCAAGGGTTAAGAATGCCCAGCCGCGCCTCGTATTCACCACTCGGGCACCACACTGGCATCCGTCTTCACAACACTTGCCTCTCAGGCGCACGCAGGTACCCCTCAGGGTCGACTCGCCTATCCAAGTTACAGTGTAAAGTCCAAGTATCCGTGTGTCCATAACATCAGGGGAATCCGAGGTATCACCCTAGTTGGATTCCTACTCGATGTCTTCGTCAAGGTGAACTCGGAGGAATCACCCTCACTGGGTCCACACTTGAGATGTTGTACGACAGCATCGTTATCGGAAGCTGTGAAGGAGGAATCACCCTCGATGACCACGACCGAATAGCTACTCTACAGAGTTAACATCAGAAGTGCTACAAGAGGTTTCACCCTCGGCACTCGATAGTAACGCTGCAGTGTCGTTACAACTAAGGGGGTGATGTGCAGTGTCGGGGCCTGGTCTTCAATCCCGTTGATCGGGTCTTCTGACGATCCAGCACGGTAGTCGGGATAAGTGGGGTCACTGATAGGTCTCTACCCAGCCTATACTAAGCAGTTTAGGATATGCAGGTAATTATCAACAGCAGGTTACAATAAACAGGCTATGCATCAGAATAGGTAAAGCAGTAGCAGCAGCAATTCTAATGCAAGCATGAGAAAATAGAATAGGCGATATCGGGATGATCAAAAGGGGGGGCTTGCCTGGTTGCTCGGCGGCAAGGGCAGGGTTGTCAATGGTGTCTTCGGTCTCCGGAGCTGCGTCAGTCTCGGGGGCGATGTCGAGGTCAAGGGCTATTAAGAGAGAAGAGGGGGAGGAAACAGTATAAATACACAGCAAACATGAGCATCATAAAGTACGACATGACAATGTGCAGTGCCGGGTGTGTCCTAGCGTATGGTTGCACGTCACTGAGGAAGGAGGAATCCATCCGGGAATGTTTTCCCGGTTCCGGACATTTGTCACACAGATGACCGGAGGGGATCGGTTCCATGTTCGGATAGTTAGGGACGTGTGGCGGACAAACGGACTGCGCATCCGAATTCGTCTCGTCGTTCTGAGCAACTTTCATGTACAAAGTTTTTCCATCGGAGTTACGGATTAAAAGATATGATTTTCTAAAGTTTTATTGATTTTCTGGAATTTATTTAGTTATTTAAATTCGAATTATCCAAAACAGTGTAAGTGACGTCAGCATGACCTAATCATGACGTCAGCAGGTCAACTGGTCGGCTGACCAGTCAAACCAGACAGGTGGGACCCACATGTCATTGACTGTGACATTAACAGTGGGGTTAAAATTAACTAACTGGGTTAATTAGTGGGTGGGCCCCAGCAGTCAGTGACTGATTAGTGTTTAAACTAATTAATTAACTAATTAACAGATTTTCTATTTAATTAAATCAGTTTAACCGAGTGGGGCCCGCATGTCAGCGAGACAGGGCGGCCAGGTCAGCTGTTGACCTGGTCAACAGGTCAACTGGGGTCCGCGGGGCCCCACAGTCAGTGGCCCAGGAGCGGGGCCCATCGGGGCCAGGTCAGCGCCGGCCGCCGGAGCTCTCCGGCGAGCCCCGACGCGGTGGCTCAACTCCGGCGAGCTCGGAAACGGCGCACAGGGCATCATTTGCGACGCGGTTGGCGGCAGTCGAACGGGGAGACGACGCCGCGTCGATCTAGGGCACTAGCACGAGGCAGGGCAGTCGGAGACGAGCGCTGCGACGGCAATGGCGGACGGCGGCGTTCGGGCGAGACGGCGAACGGCGTTGCAGCGCGTGTGCGAGCGAGTCAAGAGGCTAGGCGTGGCCTACGCGGTGCAGTGAGTGCGATGGCCACGGGCACGGGGCCCAAAGGTCGCCGGGGACACGCCGGCGACGAGCGAGGCGGATGCGCGTTCGGTGACGAAGGGGGCGGCGCCCACGGCTAGCTAGCGGCGACGAGAGGAAGCGGGGAGGAAGCAGAGGCTCACTGTTAGCCATAGGGAAGTGGCAGTGGGCTCGGGGAGGTGTCGACGGCGGCGAATCGGCGGCGGCGATGCGGGCACCCGAATGTTGAAGACGACGGCGTAGGAGGCGAAGCAAAGGCGCTCGGCTTCGGCTCGATGGCGCAGTCGAAGGAGGCGACGATGGCGGGCACCATGGACACGTCGGGGAGGCAAGAGGGGCACGGTGGCCACGGCTATTACGGCGGCAGCGCCATGGTCGCGCTCGGGCTTGCGGGAGAGGAGAGGGACGACGCAGGGCGAGGGGGAAGTGAGGCAAGGGAGTGCCAGGGGGGTCGATGAGGGGGCCTTGTAGGCGCTGGCGTGGGCGCGGCGTGCTGTCGAGCAGCGGTGAGGGGGGGCCTGGCCGCGCGCGGCAGGTGCTCGACAGTGCGCGCGTGAGCAGTGCGAGGTGAGGGACGGCGCGGGGGTGGGCTGGGCCGCGCTGTAGCAGTAGGCCTAGTGCACAGTAGATCCTTTAGGCCTTTTCCTTTTCTCTTTTTCTGTTTCTTTTCTTTTCTATTCTGTTAATTGTTTAGGCCCCAAATGGTTTTTGTAAAAAGGGAGACCTAGTCCATAAATACCAGTGCTTTATACCCTAACACCAAAAACTAGTTTGGGCAAAACATCATTTCATATTTGTTTTAAATAAATTAAAAGGTTACTAAATGTTATTTTCAGCCACTGTTTTAAGTTGTTTGAGTCACTTACCCAATTTTAATAATGTTGTTTACAATTTTAACATAGCCTCTAATTTATCTACTATTTATTGAACATTTCAGTTCTTATGTTGGACAACTTTTATATTTCACTTTCATTTAAATTTGAATTTGAGTTAGGAGTTGAAATGCAATATGATGCAAATGATGATCATGCACTGTTAAACATGATGACATGGCATAATCAAAAGGGTGATTACTGTAGTTAACCACTGGGGGTGTTACAAATCTCCTCTACTAACAAGAATTCTCGTCCCGAGAATTAAGAGGTAGAAGGAAAAAGTTCGGGGTATTCCGCACGAAGATTATCCTCGCGTTCCCAAGTGGCTTCATCTTCAGTATGATTTGACCACTGCACTTTGAGGAACTTGGTAACCTTCTGACGGGTCCGACATTTAGCTTCATCGAGAATGCGGATCGGATGTTCCATATATGAAAGATCATCATGCAATTCGAGCATTTCCTGATCCACAGCTCGGTGCGGAGATTCCTTGAAGCATTGGCGAAGTTGCGACACATGGAAGACGTCGTGGATATGAGAGAATTGCGGCGGCAACTCCAATTTATATGCCACCTGTCCACGCCTTGCAACAACGCGGAAAGGACCAATATAGCGTGGAGCTAGCTTGCCCTTGATTCCAAAACGGTGAGTGCCCTTCATAGGAGTGACACGAAGATAAGCCTGATCACCAGGTTGATAAGTCAAACCCCATCGTTTGCGATCATAGTTGCTCTTCTGGCGGTCCTGAGCCGCCTTGAGATTTTCCCGAACAATTCGAACTTGTTCTTCTGCGTATTGAATAATATTCGGACCCACGAGTGGTCGTTCCCCAGTTTCTGACCAATTCAGAGGGGTTCGACACTTACGTCCATATAGAACTTCGAAGGGGGCCATTTTCAAACTGGCTTGATAGTTGTTGTTATAAGAGAACTCGGCATACGGGAGAGATTCTTCCCATTTCTTACCGAAAGAAATAACACACGCTCGAAGCATGTCTTCAAGCACTTGATTGACTCGTTCGACTTGGCCTTGGGATTGGGGGTGATAAGCTGAACTCCAGGTAATATGAGTTCCCATAGCTTCTTGGAAACTTTCCCAGAATTTGGAAGTGAAAAGACCGCCACGGTCCGAACTGATCTCCTTCGGAATACCGTGGAGTGAAACAATTCTGGAGATATACAACTCTGCTAACTGGCTAGCAGTGATAGTTTCTTTGACAGGCAGAAAGTGTGCAACTTTGGAAAGTTGATCGACGATGACAAGAATAGCATCGTGACCCTTCTGTGACCTGGGAAGTCCTGTAATGAAATCCATCTGAACCTTATCCCATTTCCATAGAGGAATAGGAAGTGGTTGCAGAATTCCAGCTAGTTTCTGATGTTCTGCTTTAACGCGACGACAAACATCACATTCGGCAACATAACGAGCAATGTCCTGCTTCATTTTAGACCACCAGTACCTTTGTCGAAGATCACGATACATTTTGGTGCTACCCGGATGAATAGACAGCGGGGTATCATGGGCCTCCTTCATGACTTTGTCGGTCATAAGCTCGAAGCGAGGTACGACAATGCGGTTTCTGAAATACAAGGTTCCATCTTCAGACAGCGAGAAATCCCTGTACTTTTGAAGGTGAAGATCTTTCTTCATGAGATCAATTTCAGCATCTTTAGCTTGCGCATTCTTAACAGCTTTCTCAAGATCTGGTTGTATCACAAGGTTATTTAGAGAGCCCTGTGGAACAATACGCAGATTCAGCTTGCGGAGCTCTTCAAAAAGACGAGGTTGAGCTCGCCTAACCATGAGGTTGTCGCAATAGGACTTGCGGCTTAAGGCATCAGCCATCACGTTAGCTTTGCCAGGGGTATAGGAAATACCCAAATCATAGTCCGCAATGGCCTCCATCCATCTTTGCTGACGGAGGTTTAGAGATGGTTGAGTAAACAAGTACTTCAGACTTTTATGATCCGTGTAGATCTCGCAACGATTACCGAGAAGGTAATGTCGCCACAACTGTAGTGCATAGATGACAGCAGCTAGTTCTAGATCATGTACCGGATAATTCTCTTCATGTGGGCGCAACTGACAAGAGCCATAAGCAATCACTTTACGCTCTTGCATTAGGACACAGCCTAATCCTTCACGGGATGCGTCACAATAAATCACAAAGTCTTTGCGGGTATCTGGAGGAGATGGTACTGGGGCAGATGTCAGCTTGTCTTTGAGTGTTTGAAAACTTTCCTGACATTTTTCTGTCCATTCAAACTTAACGCCCTTGTGAAGCAGATCAGTCAAAGGCTTAGCAATCTTAGAAAAGTTCTCGACAAATCGACGGCAATAACTTGCAAGGCCGAGAAAACTTCTCACTTGCTTGATGTTCTTCGGAGGAGTCCAGTCAAGAATAGCCTGAACTCGTTCTGGGTTAACGGCAATGCCATCTTTTGAAATCACATGACCAAGGTAGGTTACTTCAGAAAGCCAGAATTCACATTTGGAGTATCTGGCATACAACTGGTGTTCTCGGAGCCTCTCTAGTACCAGACGGAGGTGTTCAGCATGTTCTTCCTTATTCTTTGAATAGACTAGAATATCATCTAGATAAACCACGACGAACTTGTCGAGGTAATCCATGAATATATAATTCATCAGACGGGAGAATGTGGCTGGAGCATTTGTTAAGCCAAACGACATGACAGTGTACTCGTAAGAGCCATAGCGAGTAACAAATGTAGTCTTCGGAATATCCTCTTCGCGAACACGGATCTGATGGTATCCCAATCTCAAATCAAGCTTAGAGAATACTGAGGAACCGGCAAGTTGATCATACAAATCATTGATCCGGGGAAGCGGATATTGGTTCTGAATTGTTGCTTGGTTGATAGGTCGGTAATCCTAAACCAATCGATTAGTTCCATCCTTCTTCTTAACGAAGAGTGAAGGTGCTCCCCAAGCAGAGGAACTGGGGCGGATGAAACCTTTCTTAAGTGATGTGTCGATTTCTTCCTTAAGCTCGAGAAGATGATGCGGAGGCATCTTATAAGGACGCTTCGCAATAGGGGTAGTGCGAGGTTTCAAGTCGATGACAAACTCAACAGCTCTAGCAGGGGGTATTACTGGAAGTCCTTCTGGAAAGACATCTTGAAATTCACGAACAACTGGAATGTTCTCGATGCCTTCAAGAGGTGAGGCATTCAATGCATTCAGAACATATATTTGAGTTTCGGCGTCCTGCATTGTACGAGCTGAGTATCTGACAGTCTGACCGGAAGGGTGTGTGAGGCGGACTGTTTTAGTGGCACAGTCAATCAAAGCTTTATGGGGCTTCAACCAGTCCATACCCAGAATAATGTCTATGTTGGAGGTCTTGAGAGCAATGAGTGAAACGGGGAACATCAATCCTCCGATCACAATGTGGTTACCGTGGCTAACCATGGTAGTTTGCCAATTAGCCCCAAGTGAATGGATTACTAATGGGATGGACATCTCCTCGAAAAGTATATCATGGCTTCGCGCAAAACTTTCGGACATGAAGGAGTGCGATGCTCCAGAATCAAAGAGGACTGAAGCTGGGATTGAATTCACTAGAAGGGTGCCCATCACAATGTTGGGGTCCTGTCGAGCTTCTTCCATGTTGACTTGGTTGACATGACCACGCTGATTAGCAGGTGGTCTGGTTCCAACGTTCCTAGAAGGATGTTTTCGACGGCTCTTCCTGCAACCAGCAGAAGGACGTGGTGCATCCTGACGAAAAGCCATAGCATCAGGCTGTCCAGCATGAACCGATAGCTGTCTCGGCGATGAAGGCAAACGAGGTGCAACATAGGACGGCCTTGGTGTTGGAGCAGGTCGGTGGTGTACATTGTGCGGGATCCACACTCGACGCTTCTGAACAGGCTGACCCGAGGATGAGCCAGCTTCATGAGTGCGCTTGAGTGACTCCTGGTACTCAGTCAGAGCTGTTTCAACTTGAAAAGATTTGCTGACAAGCGTTGCGAATTCTGTGCAATCATGGACAGCAAGTGCAAGTTTTATATCAGTACGTAGTCCTCCACGGAATTTCTCCTGCTTGCAAGTGTCAGTGTCGACGTCATCCGCAGCATAGCGGGATAATTCAAGGAATTTCCTCTGATATTCATCCACAGTCATTGTGCCCTGTGAGAGTTTACGGAACTCCAGCTTCTTCTGGTCCATCAGACCTTGAGGAATGTAACATGCATGAAAAGCTGACTGAAATTCCTGCCAAGTGGTTACAGTCTCTGCAGGCAACATAGCCTTGTGGCTTTCCCACCACTGAGCAGCTGATCCCCTCAGGTGATATGTCGCATAGGTGACGTAACAGTCAGGGATAACATTGGCTGACTTCATCTGAAAGGTAATGTCACGGAGCCAATCGTCAGCATCCATTGGATCAGTCGAGCTGCGAAAAGTGGACGGATTGAGGCGCACGAATTCTGACAGTGTTATTGGTGTAGGCTGCTGATGAGCATTCTGGTTTGGGAACTGAGCCAATATCCCGGTCATAACCTGACGGTTAAGCTCAAACTGCTGACGGTTGAGTTCAAACTGCTGCATCATGGCGGCAATATAGGGTGGAGGTGGAGGATCGTCAGCCATCCTGCCAAATCAACAGGGGCAGTTTAGCAAGAAAACTGCATGTGTATGGAATGATTCATGAAGTATCACGCACAACAAAAAGAAGTGCAATAGATAATTCAGCATATTTGCACCAGACATTCAAATCCGCACATAGCCTCGGTTAGCATCCGGCATTATGACAGCTGAAAGGGGAAGGCTAGACATCTAGGCGGCGCGCAGGCACGCGGTAGGGAAGTACACAACGAGACATAGCAAAGGCTACATCAACGTCGGAGAAAACTATTGGAGCGAGGAATCTGCAAGTGAAACACAGGGTGCCCTCGATAAGAGGATCCTGTAAGCAGAACCTGGCCCATAATCTCGAAGCAAGGGGGGATATTTCAGAACTCCAGGTGGATGTGATCACGAGAACCTAATGTTGGAGTTAGTAAAATTTCAACCCGAATAGAAGAGAGGTCAGAGTCCCAGAGTATAGGTCGAGGAGTAAAAGATCCTAATACCACCCAATTGGTGACGTGGGCCCGTAAGCCACACAGCCAAGTTAGTAAAACAGTTTTTAGACCACTAGACTCAACTTCGGCCAAGGAGTTGGAAAGGGAGGTTCCTACAGTCAGTCGGCTCTGATACCAACTTGTGACGCCCCCGGCCCAATCGTGCACTAATCATACACGCAAATGCACACGATCAAGCCTAAGGACTCATGGGAAGATATCACAACACAACTCTAAAACATAAATAAAGTCATACAAGCTTTATATTACAAGCCAGGGGCCTCGAGGGCTCGAATACATAAGCTTGCGATCAAGCGTCAGCAGAAGCATCAGATATCTGAGTACAGATATAAAAGAAAGCACAGAAAGGCCTTTAGAAAGGCAGGGCAAAATAAAACACTATGATCGAAAGGCGCAGGCCTCCTGCCTGGGACCCTCCGAACCTACTCCTGGTCGTCAGTCAACTCGTAGAAGTATCCATCCTCTGGGTAGTAGTAGTAGTCGATCGACGGGGCATCTATCTCAGGGGCTCCATCATCTTGGTCACGTCAAACTGATATGGGGAGAAAAGGAAAACAAAGCAACCGTGAGTACTCAGAAGTACTCAGCAAGCAAGGATCTACACTACATATGCAACATTTTCAAAGAGAGGCTGTATATGTGGACTGGCCTGCAGAAATGCCAGAATAGAGAGAAGGCCTAGTCCTATCGAAGACTAGCATCTTCAGCGGTCTTGCAGCAATAGAAGAGAGCAGAATGGTACAATATAATGTAGCAGTATCATTAAGTCTCATCCTCACCCAGAGATCCTTTCTCGACTCCCTGCGAGAAAGCAATCCCAGAGCCATACAGTCATCAACCTCGTCTGGAGATCCCTTCTCGACTCCCTGCGAGAAGCAATCCCAGAGCCATAGTATCCAAGTATCCAGTTCTAAAATGTATCAATCAGGATACAACTCCGAGTGTCCTTTACCGTAGGACCGGCTATCGATAGAAGTATTCTTCCCTGCAGGGGTGCACCAACTTACCCAACATGCTCGATTAACTCCGGCCGGACACACTTTCCTGGGTCATGCCCGGCCTCGGCCAAACGACACATCGCAACCCTACCTACAGCTCAGCAGAGAGGTCCCCGCCGGTCTACATCCTAAGCGCAAGGGGGTCTTGGCCATCGCCCCTCGCCCTCCGGGTCGTTGCGCACATGGCTTAGATCCAAGCACCACCGCAATGGCGCCAATCACTCCATGCCGCACTCCTGAACTGGACGTCTGACAGAGCTTTCAGCTGATGCATACGATGCAGAACGCCCATACTATGCCCACGTGATGGTTAGTGCTATCAGACCAGAGGCCTGCTTGGATCAAATATCCAAATCGTTAGGACTAGGGGCTTGCGGTAACGAGCAGAGACTCACGAAAGATGTGACCCCGTCGCCTCGTCTCGAGGACTTGCTGCAAGGGTTAAGAATGCCCAGCCGCGCCTCGTATTCACCACTCGGGCACCACACTGGCACCCGTCTTCACAGCACTCGCCTCTCAGGCGCACGCGGGTACCCCTCGGGGTCGACCCGCCTATCCAAGTAACAGTGTAAAGTCCAAGTATCCGTGTGTCCATAACATCAGGGGAATCCGAGGTATCACCCTCGTTGGATTCCTACTCGATGTCTCCGTCAAGGTGAACTTGGAGGAATCACCCTCACTGGGTCCACACTTGAGGTGTTGTACGACAGCATCGTTATCGGAAACGGTGAAGGAGGAATCACCCTCGATGACCACGACCGAATAGCTACTCTACAGAGTTAACATCAGAAGTGCTACAAGAGGTTTCACCCTCGGCACTCGATAGTAACGCTGCAGTGTCGTTACAACTAAGGGGGGTGATGTGCGGTGTCGGGGCCTGGTCTTCAATCCCATTGATCGGGTCTTCTGACGATCCAGCGCGGCAGTCGGGATAAGTGGGGTCACTGATAGGTCTCTACCCAGCCTATACTAAGCAGTTTAGGATGTGCAGGTAATTATCAACAGCAGGTTACAATAAACAGGCTATGCATCAGAATAGGTAAAGCAGTAGCAGCAGCAATTCTAATGCAAGCATGAGAAAATAGAATAGGCGATATTGGGATGATCAAAAGGGGGGGCTTTCTTGGTTGCTCGGCGGCAAGGGCAGGGTTGTCAATGGTGTCTTCGGTCTCCGGAGCTGCATCGGTCTCGGGGGCGACGTCGAGGTCGAGGGCTGTCGAGAGAGAAGAGGGGGAGGAAACAATATAAATACACAGCAAACATGAGCATCACAAAGTACGACATGACAATGTGCAGTGCTGGTGTGTCCTAGCGTATGGTTGCACGTGACTGAGGAAGGAGGAATCCATCCGGGAATGTTTTCCCGGTTCCGGACATTTGTCACACAGATGACCGGAGGGGATCGGTTCCATGTTCGGATAGTTAGGGACGTGTGGCGGACGAACGGACCGCGAATCCGAATTCGTCTCGTCGTTCTGAGCAACTTTCATGTACAAAGTTTTTCCATCGGAGTTACGGATTAAAAGATATGATTTTCTAAAGTTTTATTGATTTTCTGGAATTTATTTAGTTATTTAAATTCGAATTATCCAAAATAGTGTAAGTGACGTCAGCATGACCTAATCATGACGTCAGCAGGTCAACTGGTCGGCTTACCAGTCAAACCAGACAGGTGGGACCCACATGTCATTGACTGTGACATTAACAGTGGGGTTAAAATTAACTAACTGGGTTAATTAGTGGGTGGCCCCCAGCAGTAAGTGACTGATTAGTGTTTAAACTAATTAATTAACTAATTAAAAGATTTTCTATTTAATTAAATCAGTTTAACGAGTGGGGCCCGCATGTCAGCGAGACAGGGCGGCCACGTCAGCTGTTGACCTGGTCAACAGGTCAACTGGGGGCCCGCGGGGCCCCACAGTCAGTGGCCCACGAGCGGGGCCCATCGGGGCCAGGTCAGCGCCGGCCGCCGGAGCTCTCCGGCGAGCCCCGACGCGGTGGCTCAACTCCGGCGAGCTCGGAAACGGCGCACAGGGCATCATTTGCGACGCGGTTGGCGGCAGTCGAACGGGGAGACGACGCCGTGTCGATCTAGGGCACTAGCACGAGGCAGGGCAGTCGGAGACGAGCGCTGCGACGGCAATGGCGGACGGCGGCGTTCGGGCGAGACGGCGAACGGCATTGCAGCGCATGTGCGAGCGAGTCAAGAGGCTAGGCGTGGCCTACGCGGTGCAGTGAGTGCGATGGCCATGGGCACGGGGCCCAAAGGTCGTCGGGGACACACCGGCGACGAGCGAGGCGGATGCGCGTTCGGTGACGAAGGGGGCGGCGCCCACGGCTAGCTAGCGGCGACGAGAGGGAGCGGGGAGGAAGCAGAGGCTCACTGTGAGCCGTAGGGAAGTGGCAGTGGGCTCGGGGAGGTGTCAACGGCGGCGAATCGGCGGCGGCGATGCGGGCACCCGAAGGTTGAAGACGAGGGCATAGGAGGCGAAGCAGAGGCGCTCGGCTTCGGCTCGATGGCGCAGTCGAAGGAGGCGACGATGGCGGGCACCGTGGACACGTCGGGGAGGCAAGAGGGGCGCGGTGGCCGCGGCTGTTACGGCGGCAGCGCCATGGTCGCGCTCGGGCTTGCGGGAGAGGAGAGGGACGAGGCAGGGAGAGGGGGAAGTGAGGCAAGGGAGTGCCAGGGGGTCGAGGAGGGGGCCTTGTAGGCGTTGGCATGGGCGCGACGTGCTGTCGAGCAGCGGTGAGGGGGTGCCTGGCCGCTCGCGGCAGGTGCTCGACAGCGCGCGCGTGAGCAGTGCGAGGTGAGGGACGGCGCGGGGGTGGGCTGGGCCGCGCTGTAGCAGTAGGCCTAGTGCACAGTAGATCCTTTAGGCTTTTTTCCTTTTCTCTTTTTCTGTTTCTTTTCTTTTCTATTCTGTTAATTGTTTAGGCCCCAAATGGTTTTTGTAAAAAGGGAGACCTAGTCCATAAATACCAGTGCTTTATACCCTAACACCAAAAACTAGTTTGGGCAAAACATCATTTCATATTTGTTTTAAATAAATTAAAAGGTTACTAAATGTTATTTTCAGCCACAGTTTTAAGTTGTTTGAGTCACTAACCCAATTTTAATAATGTTGTTTACAATTTTAACATAGCCTCTGATTTATCTACTATTTATTGAACATTTTAGTTCTTATGTTGGACAACTTTTATATTTCACTTTCATTTAAATTTGAATTTGAGTTAGGAGTTGAAATGCAATATGATGCAAATGATGATCATGCACTGTTAAACATGATGACATGGCATAATCAAAAGGGTGATTACTGTAGTTAACCACCGGGGGTGTTACATAAGCTACCTGTGTAAAACAATTAAGGCAGGAGAAGGCAGTGTATGTCGTTTCGCACACGGAGGTGACACGTTCCCTCTCGGAACCACGAGCCTTCTTGAGAGAAGCTCCGGTTTGCAAGAAGCTTATACCAAAGCTTGTCCCAATTCGACAAAAAATTTACCACAGCATGTTGGTGCCATGTCATGACACCATGCCAAGTTTCATAATTTTCAGGCGTGTTTTGGTTTTACATGAATTAAAAAACCAAGTTTCTCAATATTTCCGGCCGAGCCATGATGCCCAGATGTTTGAATTTCATTCTCATTTCTTGCATGGGACCTAGAAATTCACCCAAGGACACACATGTGATTTTTCAACCAACTTTGGCACACTGGAGCATGTGCTTGTAGTTCAAATTTGAATTATGCACATTAAATGACCAGAAATTCAATTAATGTATAAAAAAGTACAAACGAACCTGGAATAATTCCAAATTTTAACACGGCACTCATATAGTTCTAAGTTGCCTCTGTAAAAAATCAAGGGGGGGGAGGCAGCGTATATCGTTTCGCACACAAAGGTGACACGTCCCCCCTCGGGAACCACGAGTCTTCGCGAGAGAAGCTCCGGTTTGCAAGAAGCTTATACCAAAACTTGTCCAAATGCGGCCATTTTTTTTACCATAGCATGTTGGTGCCATGAAATGACACCATGCCAAGTTTCATGATTTTCAGGCGAGTTTTGAATTTACAGGAATTTTAAACCAAGTTTCTCAATGCTCCCGGCCGAGCCACGACGCCCATATGTTTGAATTTCATTCCCATTTCTTGCGTGGGACGTATAAATTCACTCAAAGACACACATGTGATTTTTCAACAAACTTTGGTGCACTGGAGCGTGTGCTTATAGTTCAAATTTGAATTATGCACATTAAATGCCTAAAAACTCAATTAATGCATAAAAATGCCAAACGAACCCAGAATAATTCCAAATTTAAACACGACACTCATGTAGTTGCATGTTCACTATACATAAATGTTCTAGCAATTCAAACACCATCCTTTCCCTCCGTAACACCATTTTGTCTTTCAAAACATAATGAAAAAAATCAGGTATACCACAAACAGTTTACTACCAAGAATCATGTGGGATGCGATATAAAATATCTTGG
This sequence comes from Thinopyrum elongatum, assembly GCA_011799875.1. Taxonomy (NCBI): domain Eukaryota; kingdom Viridiplantae; phylum Streptophyta; class Magnoliopsida; order Poales; family Poaceae; genus Thinopyrum; species Thinopyrum elongatum. The sequence continues at coordinate 162,101,887 of CM022299.1, forward strand.
CGCACCGTCTTATCTGGTAACGCAGGAAGCTTCGTCGTCTGTAGTCCACCGCGCACGCTTGAACCACACTTGCATGCCAGTTTCTCGCGGCACCGAGCGAAAATTTTCTGCCACCGCGGAAATATCTATCTCCCCGCCCCCTCCCTCCCACCAAAAGCCACATTTCCACTGTTCCTCCTTGCTTTCCAAGTTCAAACCTTCACTGCTGCTTACTGGCAGCTCAGCCTCCTCGCCGGCGACCCTTCTTCTTGCAACGCCGCCTCCTCACTGGCGACCCTTCTTCTTGCAGCGCCGCCTCCTCGCCGGCGACCCTTCTTCTTAACGCGCGACCTCCTCAGCGCCGGCCCTTCTTCTTGCTGCGCGGCCTCATGATATGGTCAGGTAATCCACACCCCACCCACACCATCCTCCTCCTTCCCCATCCCACATGCCCTGACCGACGGCGCGACACCTTTCGCCGAAATCACTGGCCCCGTCCTCCAATTAAGCGCCGCCCACAGCCATTTTGCACGCAGTATAACGTGGAGCTCAGTAGCATCTGGCAGCGGAGAAGCAAATCCCGGCCGCACGCGCGCACAAGGTCGCTATGTTTGCCATGCGTGCCGACCGCCAGATCTTCAAGGAGCACCTTGTCTTCGAGGCCATCGTCGACACTGCCACGCAGTTGTCTACTTTAAAATACAGTTCGTGCTGTTTTCTCGAGGCCACCGCCAGTGCCTTCTAGTGATTTGTCCTCTGTAATGTTAATATGCAATCTGATGTTCAGTTAATAGTTTGGTCCTCTGAAATGTAATGTTCAGTTAACAGTTTGGTCCAACAATTGCTACATTTCGTAGTACTATTCTCAAGCATTCTTTGTTTTGTTAACTGTCTTATCTTCTAGTACATGTTTCTATTCTGCAATGTCATGGTCAGTTAACTGTTTTGGTTCATTTGGTCTGTTGTCCACTTAACTGTTTGGTTCAATTCTGCAATTTGATTTTCATTTGCTGTGGGTACAATTTTGTATTGTTATGCATGTGAGAAATTAATCGAATTTGGCTGTACTCAATACATATTCTACTGATAGTATGGCAACTCTCAGTTAACCTCATCAAGATCTTCCTTATGTGTGTTGCAGGGAAACAATGGGAGACACTGCGGTTTACCATCGAGGTTTGCTCATGCATGGTCCTTTCACTAATAGCACATTATTGTGCAGTTGCAGGAATCATTGTAATATTTAGGTTTCTTACAATTTGGTCTTGCACATGTAGGTCCTGCTGTCAGAGGCTTAGACCCACTGTTCGACCCATTTTGCATATAGGGAAATGAGATGTCCATGAATATCAGTCAAGTCAAGAAAATCAGAAAGATTGTTAGGATGAAGAAACTTGCGACGAATAACAGCAAGATCTTTGTTTGCACAATGAAGAAGACATCAATCAACTATAGGATGGTACTAACTCTTTTACCTTGTTTTTACCCCTTGCGCCATTTCAAAATTTATAACAGTGATTTATGCATATCTTTGTTTTCAGTACTTTTCAAAGCAGTTCACCGATGATTACCTCTCAAACCACCTGCATGGTCAAGAGGCGAGGAAGGTATTCATTCAACACCCACAGTACAACATTGAAGTCTTCCTGAAGAGGACGAAGGTTGGGCAGGCAATTATCCATAACCACTGGCCTAAAGTTGCAAGGACATTCAACATCACTGAAGGCTCAATATTTGCCTTCCGCTTCTGTAGTTTCCGAGATGAGATTCATCTGTCTATTTACCGTGTATGATGCTACTTTCCAAAGGTTTTCGATGTTGCATGTGAAACTTGGTGCTGTTGTGTAATGGCGTAACTGAGTGCTGAAGCTATCTGATGTAATTCGATTATGAAATCCTGGTTGCCGTTATATGGATATGAAATATCTAGTGTGTTTTATAAGAAATATCAATTTGATTACTACATGGATTATCAATAATAGGCTAAGTACCCTGCTTATTGGGGTTTTCTATTGCAGACGGTTACTCAGACAGCACCGTGGGCGATGAACTCAAACAACCCATACGGTTTCTAGAAAGTAGGCGTTTCCGATCAACTAACAACCACACACAGCTTCCGGCAGAGAACTGTTTGCGTTAGGCCACCTTGCACAAACGTTTCCACACAAAAACCTGTGTGTGATATACATACGAACGGAAATGTTTTTCTGAGATTCATCGTGTGGGATGTGCATACGAACGGAAACGATTGGGTTTTGATGCCTCGCCCGATCACACACGAGCTCATTTTGCCCCCGCTTGTGTGGTCGGAGGGCCTATCCCCGACGGTTTCTGGGTCATGTGGGAAGGACCCCCCTATCCCACACACTCACTAGGCGACGGTTTAAAACTCCGTGGCTGAAAGGGGGTAAAAACCGTTTGTATAGCACGTCTCTGCACCAGTGAGTGGTCCATCCCCAACCCCTCTGGTTCAACCGCCGTCGATCTCTTCGACGGCCCTGCCGCTGATCTCCTCTGCCACGCGGTCAAGGATCTGCGATCCTTGTACGCCATCGAGCCCATTTAGTCATTTCTGAAGGACACGTTCTATGGCGGCGGCCTGGGATCCTCAATTGCCAAGTCAGATCTCATCGACCACGACCACGAGGAGGGCACCCACAATGGTTCTTCCAAGGTGAAACAGCCCATCTGTGACATCAGAGAGCGCACGATGGGTCTGTGCTCTTCCAACTGGAAGGATCCCATCCGTGACATGTGAGGCAACATCCTATCAGCAAATCTTACCTTATCTAGCTTGCCAACCCGTACCCTTTGTTGTAGTAGATTTTTCCAAGCGGTGTTTTAACTGTGCCATGTTTAATTATTTCAGTTATGCAAAAATGTAATGTTCAATAGGGCTATGGGATGTTTAAGTATGAATTGTCCACTTCAGTTTTACGGATGGCTATATTTGGTTGTTTATAGTGAGTAGATGCCTTGTTTATCTGTATTTGGTTGTTAGGTTGGTTGAAGTGAGCATTTGTCCAGTTATCAAGCAGATGCCTTGTTTATCTGTATTTGGTTGTTAGGTTGGTTGAAGTGAGCATTTGTCCAGTTATCGAGCAGATGCCTTGTTTATCTGTATTTGGTTGTTAGGTTGGTTGCAGTGAACATTTGTCCAGTTATCAAGCAGATGCCTTATTTATCTGTATTTGGTTGTTAGGTTGGTTGCAGTGAGCATTTGTCCAGTTTTCAAGCAGATGCCTTGTTTATCTGTATTTGCTTGTTAGGTTGGTTGCAGTGAGCATTTGTCCAGTTTTCAAGCATATGCCATGCTTATCTGTAATTGCTTGTTAGGTTGGTTGCAGTGAGACTCTGTCCAGTTTTCAATGGCTATATTTGGTTGTTATACTGATCATTTATGCCTTGTTTAATTCAGTCATTCCCAATGTGATGTTCATTATGTGCAAGTCAGAACTGTGCCGCTCGATTGCATCAATACCAGTTTGCACGGCTATATTTGGTTCCAGTTATGCCTGGTGTAGTTAACACATGCCCTTTATTTCACTTTTACACATTTATCCAGTGTGATGTTTAAGCATGACCTATGTTCTATTCATTTTCAACAATACCAGTTTGAATTGCAATATTTGATGGCTGTTAAGCCTGTTGTAGGTAACATTCCCTTCCATTTTATATCTGCTTTAACAACATGCTGAAACCAACACATTCAAGCTATCATTTGGAGATGATGTTGTTTACCTTTGCTATATTTGTTTGATGTTAAGGTTGCTGTACTTATCATGCCTTTCCACTACTTATGCAGGACAACAATGGGAGTGGCCACCATTTTCCGCCGAGGTTAGTTTCATCCCTCGGCTTGTACTTCCCCCATCGTTCCATAATGTAGTGCATATAGATACAGGCCTGGACACTTGTTAGCTTCTAATATTGACTTGTTGCTTGTTGTACATATGCCCTTGGCAAGGATCCACGCATCGACCCTTTTTTGCGCATGGGGCAATGAGATATTCATGAACAAGCATCAAGTGAGGAAACTGATAAGGATTATTAGCAAAAAGATACGAACGATGGCAAGCAAATTATTTGTTTACGCTCTATCCAACACAACAGTGAACTGTAGGATGGTAACTACAAACTTTGCAGCCTTCTCTTTTTACTGCCCATAATGAGTTGTTAGACAACAATGTCCGAATCTTTTTCGTTCGCAGTGGGTCCTGAAGCAGTTTACTCAAGATTACCTTGCAAAGTACATGATTTGTGGACACGCAATGAAGGTTAAAGTATTTCATCCAGACTACAATGACCATCGAGAAGTCCTAATGAAGACAGTGAAGGATGGACGGGCAGCCATCACAAGGGGTTGGCCTAGAGTCGTGCGCGCATTACGCATGGAGGAGGGCACAATATGGGCATTCCACTTCACCTTCTCCGGCAACAAGAATGTCTTTTGCCTCTCTCTTTACAGTCTTTAGTACAACTGTGGTTCATCATTCTTTCCTTGGTGCTTCTGTAGTTCTTCAGTATATGTACCTGTGCATCGAATTATGCATTTGTGGTTGAACCTATATTTGTAATAAACATGGTTCGATATGAAATAAGTGATTGCCTACTTTCAAATTCAAAATCTGTGATTTTTAAATGCAGGGATTAAATTAGGGATTACACTGCACACGGTTTGCGAAAGCGAAACGTCTGCGATAGACATGGAGATCAGACACGTTTCTCGGATCCACTACGTGTGCGGTCAATCTCTACTGCACACACGATCAGCCAAGAAAAAACATGTGCGATTAACAACAGCATCGCACACAGTTCCTTCTTATTAAATGTTTGCGAATGTCACCTTATCACACATGCTTGGCAATTATGGACTGTTTATGATGTTGTGTGCGTCGCAAACATTTGGTCATTGAAGAACGCGTGCAATAGGTCTTCATCCGACGCGGGTACGACTGATGAATCGTGTGGGATGTATTCAAGCTTCAAGTACAGTTTTATAGGGACAACTGTATGCGCTCTTACATCGAATCGCATACAGTCAAGGAAAAGTAAATGTGTGTGATTGTCTGCTTATCGTACATGTTCTATAATCGTGAAATGTTTGTGATGGGTCGCGCATCGTAAACGTAGCACCGTAGAATACCGACTACGACGGTAATGCAAGCAGAAAAGAGTAGCAAGGATGGAGCATTTTGGATATTCGAGATATCAGAAATAGTTTTATAGGGACAACTGTATGCATCAAGGCTCCCTATGCCTGACGGTTTCTGGGTCGTGTGGGAAGGACCGCCCTATCACAGTCACTCATTTGGCGACGGTTCAAAACACCACCACGGGAAGGGGTTAAAAACCGTTTGTCTAGCACCTCGCTGTACTAGTGGTAGGTCTGTGGTAAACTACTCATGCATCATCGGAAGGGCATCAAGGATGATGTAGAGCCCCTCCGTGATTGATTCCCCCACTGGCGGAGTATCCAAAAAGGTCCCCACATGGGATCTCTCGAGAACAGAGGCTTGTGGCGGCGGAAAAAGTATTTCATGGACTCCTCTGTTGGTTTCCCGATTTTGGAGAATTTATAGAGGTGGAGTTAGGTCAAACGGAGCTATGTGGGCCCCACAAGCCACCAGGGCGCGCCCTACCCCCTGGGCTCGCCCTGGTGCCTTGTGGGCCACTGCTTCATCTTCTCGTCCCCTCCCGAAGCTTCCAGCGTCACTTATTGCCAAAAAAATCTCCAAAAAGTTTTGTGGCATTTGGACTTCGTTTGTACTGATATTCTGAAAAAGCAAAAACAAGCAAATAACAGCAACTAGCACTGGGCACTAAGTTAATAGGTTAGGCCCAAAAAATGATATATAATTGCTTGTAAGTGTATATAAAACATCGAAGATTGATACTATAATAGCATGGAACAATAAAAAATTATAGACACGTTGGAAACGTATCATCTACCAGCAGCCTTTTTAAACACAGGAGGGCGCAATTTTAACCCAACATCGACCACTGGCCATTGTTTCATATCAGTTATGGTGGGCACATTTTTCGCATATGCATTGTTGAATGATTTCACTGAGTAGTACTCATGCACATAGTAATCTACCTCTCGACCTCCTCTAATACTTGTGATGAACGCAATGGCATGTAGGCAAGGTTGTCCATTTACTTGCCAACACCTACAAGAGCATTCCCACTTCTCCAAATCTACACAATGCTTCCAATTACATCCATAGATCTTTATAGTGACCTCCGCTTTGCAGTCACCACTTCTAGAGATCCCAACTAGCACTATCCCCCTTGATCTATTGTTCATCATGTTGGTGATCCTTGGCAGAATTTTTAGATGTCTGCTTAAAATTTCTTCGCTATTTTAACTCTTATTTCAAATCTGAACATTAGCCATTCTCGTAATGCATCCAATAATTCAAGAACAGGGAACCCATTCAATTTCTTAATCATGGAGTTGAATGACTAAGATATGTTGTTCATCACATAGTCACATTTGCATGCCGTAGAGAACTTGCTTCTGCTCCACAAATTAGAATGCCACTCATGAAGGTATGCGATAGCTTCTGGATTAGCTTCCATAATTTTTGTGATATGGTGATTGTGCTTGGCAGGAGAATATGTGTATGCTGCTGGCCATAGATTTTCTTCAAAAACCTTTCCATGATATTTCTTTTTGAAGTTCATTATCATGTGTCTAAAGCATTCCCTATGTTCAGCAGTTGGGAATACTGTATGCACTGCTGTCTTCAGCCCTTTGCACGCATCTGTGCATATGACTAAGCCATCAGGTGTGCCAATACCTGATTTGAGATTCTCCATGAACCAATCCTAATTTTATTTAGTCTCTGAATCGAAGAAAACATAAGCTACAGGATACAACCAGTTGTACCCATCAACACCACAAGCAACTACAAGCCGTCCTTTCCATTTCCCATTCAAGGCAGTGGCATCAATGCTTAAGTAAGGCCTACATCCTGATAGAAATCCATCAATGCAAGCTCTAAAACACACAAATGCCCTTGTGAATTGTTGCTGCCCTTCTACCTCTTTGTGATTTATCACTACAATACTTGTTGGGCACTTCCTAAGCACCTCAACTTGCCAATTGTGCAACAAAACTTGAATGCTGCCACAACATAGGTGATTTACAGAAATGCAAAAATGAAGAAGTGAGGAACATTACTACTGATCTAGTGCTTTGGTTATGTGAACATCAGTGAATGCAACCAATGTTTACGAACCGAACTTGCAAACAAACTAGCAGTAGCATCTCAGATACATGTGTATAATTATTAGAACACTAGCCAATGTGCCCCATGAACAAAACACAAATGAACCAGCATGAGCATAAAAGGAGTTCTATTTCTAGCATAAAAATATGTTTATTTCTAGCAGCCAGATGCTACACGTCAATGTGAGGAGTTGAAAACTTGCCCATCAGGAAGAGGAACTAGCAGGTTCGAGGTCTTCGGTGCCGCCCCTGCCGCAATGGCCGGCAGCGCGGCCCCCTCCATCCTGTGTGAGCTGCTGAACGTAGAGGAAAGGGGTGCGCTGGTGCGGACAGTGTCAAGGAGGGAGGCCAGAGTAGAGAATTGTCCTCGCTGGTGCGGACCACGTCGGGGAGGGGGGCTGGGGTAGAGGACGGGTCATCGCTAGTGCAGACCGTATCGAGGAGGGAGGTCAGAGCGGAGGAATGAAGCCCGGTGCTGCGGACCGCATCGGGGAGGAATGCTGGAGCGGAGAAACCAAGCTCCTTGTTGCGGACCGCGTCGGTGAGGGATGCCGGAGAAAGGCACCACGGAGGGGAGAGCGGAGGTGCGCCATGCATCGGCGAGGTCAGAGCAGGACACCGTGGTGGGGAGACCTAAGATGTGCGATCCGTCAGCGAGGCCGGAGGAGGGGGAGCTGGAGGATACTCACGTGTCGGGGAGGCCGGAGGGGGCGTCGATGCGTCAGCGGGCAGGGGGCGCCGCGACATGGATGTGACTGGTGGATGCGGGCACGCGGCTGGTTAGATCATTCTTTTTTTAGCGAACGGGTTTTTTTTTAGTGGAATTTGGAGGGAACGGGTGTGTGGTGTGGTTGGATCCGTGTGTGGCGTGGTGTGTGTGTATTTTCTATTTGTGTCACTTACAAAGTGGCCCCACAAGTTAGTAGGGGCAACTTATGCCATTTTTACAAATGCTGACAGCTCTTTTTTTGGTCAACTAGCTAGAATAAACGGACAACAAACGGATGTGTAACAGAATGGCATTTGTGATATATTATCGAAAGCTAAGAGTGGCAAAAGTGAGAGATGAAATTCTAGAGTGGCATAAGCAAAGTTGGCAAAAGCTAGAGTGGCAAAAACAAAGTTTTCCCTTTGGAGAAACTCATCAAACGGCTGGGTTCTGATGTGGAAGTTGGATAGGATCACCAATGTTCTCAAATTCTAGACCACCGACAACATCTTCATCCTCATCCTCCATGATCATGTTGTGCATGATCACACAACATCTCATCACCTTCCACAAGGTCTTCAGATCCCATGGTTTAGCAGGTCCATGAACAACTGCAAAAAGGGTTTGGAGCACTCCAAATGCCCTCTCCACATCCTTTGTAACTCCTTGTCTAGCCCACGGAGGATTGATACTGTTGACCAGAGAGTAGCCCATGTTGTACGGATGCCCATTGATAGTATAGTTGCAAGGAGGACTTTGCCCTTCAGCCAACCTAGCAAACAACGAGGCCGCTGCATCACATTGATGTCATTGTGAGACTCGGTCATGCCAAGAAAGCGTGACAAATCTAGGGGTCAACTGCTTCAAGAATGATGGTGGGTTTCTTACCACGGCCATGATATTGCCCTTGTAGAGCTTTTGGGTAGCTCTTCCATCTTCAGTGCATGCAATCGAGAGATCCGAGCAAACATGGCCACCCTCTTGCTCCAGACATTGCCAAGAGCCTTTCAGTGTCTCCCACAGTGGTTTCCCTCAAGTATCAAGGTCCAAACACCTTGACCACTGATACGTCCATTTTACATCATGTTTCCCTACTGTTATTTATAGTCTTTTCATTCAATATAACACTTTGTGGAGTACTAATGCCTTTTCTCTCATAATATGCAAGGTTTACACAAAGAGGGAGATTATCGGCAGCTGGAATTCTGGACCTGAAAAAGCTATGTCAGAGATACCTATTCTACACATCTCCAAATGAGGTGAAATTTTACAGAGATTTATTTGGAATATATAAAAATTATTGGAGAAAAGAAATACCAGAGGGGGGCACCCAGGTGCCCACTAGGCACCAGGGCGCGCCTACCCCCCTGGCATGCCCTGGTGAGTAGTGGGGCCCCTGGCCAGCCTCCGGTACCCATCTTCTAGTATATAAGCCCATTTGCCCTAGAAAAAAAATAGGGAGAAGACTTTCGGGACGGAGCGCCGCCGTATCGAGGCGGAACTTGGGCATGAGCACTTTTTCTCTCTGGCGGAGCGATTTCGCCGGGGATACTTCCCTCTGGGAGGGGGAAATCAAAGCCATAGTCATCACCAACAACCCTCTCATCTTGGGAGGATCAATCTTCATCAATATCTTCACCAACACCATCTCATCTCAAAACCCTAGTTCATCTCTTGTGTTCAATCTTTGTATCAAAACCTCAGATTGGTACCTATGGGTGACTAGTAGTGATTACATCTTGTAGTTGATGCTAGTTGGTTTATTTCGTGGAAGATTAATTGTTCAGATCCATTATGCTATTTATTATCCCTCCGATCTTGAGCATGAATATGATTTGTGAGTAGTTGCTTTTGTTCTTGAGGACATGGAGAAGTCTTGTCATAAGTAATCATGTGAATTTGATATTTGTTTGATATTTTGATGATGTGTATGTTGTGATTCCCTTAGTGGTGTTATGTGAACATCGACTACATGGCACTTCACCATCTTTGGGCCAAAGGGAATGCATTGTGGAGTAGTTATTAGATGATGGGTTGCTAGAGTGACAGAAGCTTAAACCCTAGTTTATGCGCTATTCTGTAAGGGGCTGATTAGGATCCATGTGTTTAATGCTATGGTTAGATTTTATATTAATTCTTCTTTCGTAGTTGCAGATGCTTGCGAGAGGGATTAATCATAAGTGGGAGGCTTGTTCAAGTAAGAATAGCACCCAACCACCAGTCCACCCACATATCAAATTATCAAAGTAGCGAACGCGAATCGAACCAACATGATGAAAGTGACTAGATGAAATTCCCTTGTGTCCTCAAGAACGTTTTACTTTTTATAAGAGACCACTCCGGCCTATCCTTTGCTACAAAAAGGACTGGGCTACCTTGCCGCACTTTTCTTACCACTACTATTACTTGCTCATCACAAATTATCTTGCTATCAAACTATCTGTTACCGACAATTTTAGTGCTTGCAAAAATTACCTTGCTGAAAACCGCTTGTCATTTCCTTCTGCTCCTCGTTGGGTTTGACACTCTTACTTATCGAAAGGACTACAATTGATCCCCTACACTTGTAGTTCATCAAGACTCTTTTCTGGCGCCGTTGCCGGGGAGTGAAGCTCTTCTGTTAAGTGGGATTTGGTAAGGAAAAATTTATATTACGTGTTGAAATTTACTGTTACTTGTTACTATGGAAAACAATCCTGTGAGGGGTTTGTTCGGGGTATCTTCACCTCGACCAGAAGCACAAAGAGTTGCTCCTCAACCTACTGCACCTACTAAAAATATTGGTTATGAGATTCCTTCAGGTATGATAGAGAAACTGCTAGCTAATCCTTATGCAGGAGATGGAACACTACATCCTGATATGCACCAAATCTATGTCGATGAAGTTTGTGGATTATTTAAGCATGCAGGTTTACTCGAAGATGAAATTAAGAAGAAGGTTTTCCCTTTATCTTTGGGGGGGGGAGCATTAACATGGCATAGGTTATGTGATGATATTGGAGCTTGGGACTGGAATCGATTGAAATTGGAATTTCATCAAAAGTTTTATCCTATGCATCTAGTTCATTGTGATCGGAATTATATATATAATTTTTGGCCTCGTGAAGGAGAAAGTATCACTCAACCTTGGGGGAGGCTTAAATATATGATGTATACATTCCCCAATCATGATCTCTCAAAGGAAATTATCTTACATAATTTTTATGCTCGGCTTTCTCATGATAATCAAACCATGCTCGATTCTTCTTGGAGTGGCTCTTTTATGAAGAAAACTATTGAATTCAGATGGAACCTTCTGGAAAGAGTTCAATGCAACTCCGAAGACTGGGAACTCGACAAAGGTAATGAGTCAGGTATAACACTTAAGTTAGATTGTGTTAAATCTTTTATGGATACCAATGCTTTCCACAAGTTTAGCACTAAATATGGACTTGACTCTGAGATAGTAGCCTGTTTTTGTGAAACATTTGCTACTCATGTTGATCTCCTTAAGGAGAAATGGTTTAAATATCATCCACCTATTAAAGAAAAGATTGAGGAGCTAGTTATAGTTAAAGATGAAACTATCATTTACAATGTTGATCCAGTTGTGCCTACTGCTTATATTGAAAACCCACCTTTCCCTGTAAGGATAAAGGAACATGCTAAGGTTTCAACCGTGGTTAACAAAAGTAATATTAGAGCACCTAGACCCTCTGAACAAATTAAAGTTGAACCTAAGGTTGCTATGGTTAAAGATCCCTTGGTTGATAATATTGATGGGCATGTTATTTATTTCTGTGGTGAAGCCGCTAGAATTGCTAAACCCGATGATAAAGATAAGAATAAACATGTTGTTGGCATGCATGTTGTCTCTGTTAAAATAGGAGATCATTGTTATCATGGTTTATGTGATTTGGGTGCTAGTGTTAGTGCAATCCCTTTTACTTTATACCAAGAAATTATGAGTGATATTGCACCTGCTGAAATAGAAGATATTGATGTCACTATTGAACTTGCAAACAGAGATACTATCACACCACTTGGGATTGTTAGAGATGTTCAAGTCTTGTGTTGGGAAATAAAATACCCTACTGATTTTCTAGTTCTTGGTTCTCCACAAGATGATTTTTATCCCATAATATTTGGTAGACCTTTCTTGAACGCTGTTAATGCTAATATAGATGGCAATAAAGAAACTATCTGTGTTAATTTTGGTGATGTGTTTCATGAGTTTATTTTCTCTAAGTTTCGTAGGCAACCTCATGATAAAGAATTGCCTAGTAAGGATGAAATAATTGGTCTTGCTTCTATTGCCGTACCACCTACTGATCTGTTAGAACAATATTTGCTAGACCATGAAAATGATATGCACTCGCATGAAAGAAATGAAATAGTTAAGATGTTCTTTGATCAACAACCAATTCTTAAACACAATTTGCCTATTGAAATTCTAGGAGGCCCTCCTCCACCTAAGGGTGATCCTATGTTTGAATTGAAACAATTACCTGATACTTTGAAATATGCTTATCTTGATGAGAAGAAAATATATCCTATTATTATTAGTGCTAACCTTACAGAGCATGAAGAAAAGAGATTATTAAAAACTCTGAGGAAGCACCGTGCTGCTATTGGATATACTCTTGATGATCTTAAGGGCATCAACCCCACTCTTTGTCAGCACAAGATTAATATGGAACCCAATGCTAAACTAGTTGTTGATCATCAACAACGTTTAAATCCTAAGATGAAGGTAAGAACTGAAATATTAAAGCTTCTGGAAGCAGGTATAAATTATCCTATACCTGATAGTAGATGGGTAAGTCATTTTCATTGTGTCCCTAAGAAGGGAGGTATTACTGTTGTTCCTAATGATAAAAATGAACTTATCCCACAAAGAATTGTGACTGGTTATAGAATGGTAATTGATTTCAGAAAATTAAATAAAGCCACTAGAAAAGATCATTACCCTTTGCCTTATATTGATCAAATGTTGGAAAGATTATCTAAGCACACACACTTTTGCTTTCTTGATGGATATTCTGGTTTCTCTCAAATACCTGTTTCGCAACCTGATCAAGAGAAACCCACCTTTACTGGTCCTTTTGGAACTTATGCTTATAGACGTATGGCTTTCTGTTTATGCAATGCACCTGCTACATTTCAAAGATGTATGACTGCAATATTCTCTGATTTTTGTGAAAATATTGTTGAGGTTTTCATGGATGATTTTTCCGTTTACGGAACTTCTTTTGATGATTGCTTAAGCAACCTTGATCGAGTTTTGCAGAGATGTGAACAAACTAATCTTGTCTTGAATTGGGAGAAGTGCCACTTTATGGTTAATGAAGGTATTGTCTTGGGGCATAAAATTTCCGAATGAGGTATTGAGGTGGATAAAGCTAAAGTTGATGCAATTGAGAAAATGCCATGTCCTAAAGATATTAAAGGTATAAGAAGTTTCCTCGGTCATGCTAGCTTCTATAGAAGGTTTATTAAAGACTTCTCTAAAATTTCTAGGCCTCTTACTTGTGACGCCCCCGGCTTAATCGTGCACTAATCATACACGCAAATGCGCACGATCAAGCCTAAGGACTCACTTGAAGGAATCACAACACAACTCTAAAACATAAATAGAGGCATACAAGCATTATATTACAAGCCAGGGCCTCGAGGGCTCGAATACATAAGCTTGATGTCAACAAGCATCAGCGAAAGCGTTAGATATCTGAGTACAGATATAAAAGAGAAACAGATAAGCCTTTAAGAAGGCGGTGCAAAACAAAAGCTACGATCGAAAAGGCGCAGGCCTCCTGCCTGGGACCCTCCGAACCTACTCCTGGTCGTCGGTCAACTTGAAGTAGTAACCACCCTGGGGGTGGTAGTAGTAGTCATCGGTGGGGGCAGCTATCTTAGGGGCTCCGTCATCTGGTTGCATCAAATGGATATGGGAAAAAGAGGAAGCAAAGCAACCGTGAGTACTCATCTGAAGTACTCAGCAAGCAAGGATAGACACTACATATGCAACATTATCAAAGAAAGGCTGTATATGTGGACTGGGCTACAGAAATGCCAGAATAGAGAGAAGGCCTAGTCCTATCTAAGACTAGCATCTTCAGCGGTCTTGCAGCATTAGAAGAGTGTAGATTAGTACAGTATAAAGTAGTAGCAGTATTAAGCATCAACCTCGCCCAGAGATCCTTCCTCCACTCCCTGCGAGAAAGCAATCCCAGAGCCCTAATATCCATATCTCATCTCAAGTATCCAGTTCTAGTTGTATCGATCGGGATACAACTCTGAGCGTCCATTACCGAGGATCCGGCTATCCATAGATGTTTTCTTCCCTGCAGGGGTGCACCAACTTACCCACCACGCTCGATTAACTCTGGCCGGACACATTTTTCTGGGTCATGCCCGGCCTCGGCCAAACGATACGCCGCAACCCGAGCTAGGCTTAACAGAGAGGTCAGCATGCCGGACTAACCTATGCGCCCAGGGGTCTTGGGCCATCGCCCCGGGAAGTCCTGCATGTTGCGAACGCGGCCGGTGAGCAGACCTAGCCCCCGTTATACAAGTGCAGGGCGTTACCAGTCCAACCCAGCGCGCGCCGCTCAGTCGCTGACATCTATTAAGCTTCGGCTGATGCATACGACACAGAGTGCCCATAACTGTTCCCACATGATGGTTAGTGCTATCGGGCCAAAGGCCCACTCGGATCAAATATCCAAATTGTTAGTGTGTTGGTAGCCTGCGGTAACGAGCAGAGACTCATGATCGATGTGACCCCGTCGCCGCATCTCAAGGACTTGCTGCAAGGGCTAAGAATGCCCGGTCGCGCCTCGTATTTATCTCTCAGGTACCCTCCAGGTCAACCCGACTCCACATCTCTCGCCACTTAGGCTCTCGCGGGTACCCCTCAGGGTCGACCCGCCATTCCAAGTAACAGCTGTAAAGTCCAAGTATCCGTGTGTCCATAACATCCGGGGAATCCGAGGTATCACCCTCGTTGGATTCCTACTCGATGTAACCGTCAAGGTGAACTCGGAGGAATCACCCTCGATGGGTTCACACTTGAGGTGTCGCACGGCAGCGTCGTTATCGGGAGTGGTGAAGGAGGAATCACCCTCGATGACCACGACTGAATAGCTACTCTATAGAGTTAACATCAGAAGTGCTAAACGAGGTATCACCCTCAGCACTCGATAGTAACGCTGCAGTGTCGTACAACTAGGGGGGTGATGTGCGGTGCTGGGGCCTGGTCGTCGAGTCTTTCGATGATCCAGTGGGGCAACTGGGACAAAGTGGGGTCGGTGGTGGGTCTCTATCCAGCCTATACTAAGCAGTTTAGGATAAGCAGGTAGGTATCAACAGCAGTTAAAAAAATAGGCTATGCATCAGAGATAGGATAAACAGTAGCAGCAACAATTTCTAATGCAAGCATAAGAGAGAAAGAATAGGCGATATAGGCATGTTCAAGGGGGGGTGCTTGCCTGGTTGTTCGGCGGCAAAGGCAGGGTCGTCAACGGTGTAGTCGGTCTTCGGAGCTACGTCGGTCTCGGGGACTGTGTCGGTACCGGGATCTACCGAGAGAGAAGAGGGGGAGGAAACAGATAAATACACAGCAAACAGACGCAACACAGATCATGACATGCTAACGTGCAGTGCAGGGTTGCCTAAAGACATGTCTAAACCTTTTTAGTTATTTTATGATTAAAGTTGGATTTATTAACCGGTATGTATGCACTATTCATCTACCGGAAACGGGCAAAAAGTTGCGGGTTCACCTATTTAGAGGGTCCCGAAACAAAAAAATATAGTACGGTTGGATTCGTGGGATTTTTCTGAGCAACTTTCATGTAGAAAGTTTTTCCATCCGAGCTACGGATTATTTTCTACGAATTTCCGAAGATTTAAACAGTTATTTGGAATTCTTGAAAATTGGCCAAGTTTAAGAATAGTTCAGTTTTTAAACTTCACTTAGCTGTTTTCCAGAGGCTATAACTAGTGTTCTGCCCATCCTATGAATTAGTGCCTTATACCAATCTTGATCAGTTTTCTGTGATCTACAAGATAATATCAATTGCATCTCTGTTAGATCCCTATAACTTGTTTATTTTCTGCTCTAAAGTTGCTATGGCAGTATATCTGTTTTTTTTCTATTAACAGAAAGTAGCATTTTGTGATTTTCATAGGATTTAATCCATGCATCAAATGGATTTGGTCCAATGGGATAAAATGAAGTTTGTCAAGTGCACTACCAGCCCACATGAATTTTACTCATATTAACTTTTGTTTAGTTGCTGTTTAGGTGCTATCAAGAGGGCTAGTCAGTGTAATAGTTGCAAAGCTGTCCACTGCTACAGTAACTGAATGTTACTGTAGCAGAGGGGCAGCAGCAGAGTGCAGTGGGCAGAGCAGTAGCAGGGAGCGGCAGCGGCGGCGCGGCGAGGCTGGCCGAAGGCGGGCGAGGCCGGAGGTGGGCGCGGCCACACACTCGGTGCACACACACACTGCACGCACACACCGCGCACACACACTGCACGCATGCACAACACGCACACACACATGCACGGCCGCTCGGCCATGGCCAGCAGTAGCAGCAGCCGGCGGCAACGGCTAGCGGCAGCGCAGCAAGGGCAGCAACAAGCAGCAGCTAACGGCAGCCGAGCAGCAGTAATAGGAGGAGCAGCAGCAGCGCAACAGCAGCAGAGCAGCGCGCACGTACGTGTACGCGTACGCGAGAGCTCGGGTGAGCTCGAGGACGGCGGCTACAGGCGCGGAAAAAGGCAGGGGAGAGACATGTTCGGGCAGGAGCTCACCGGGAGGCACACGGTGGCCGTTGGGAGGCTTAGTAGCTGCAGGCTTCGCCGGAATCGACGACGACGCCGGCGACCGAAGAGGAAGAAGACAGCGGCGATCTCGCGATGTAGAGCTCCCCGGCTCCAACGGCTGGCACTGGACGGCGTAGCGGGTGACGGCGAAGCTCGTGGGCACGACGGCGAGGCGCAGGGAGGACGGTGGCCGCGGCTACGGCTCGGCGACGGTGACAGCGGCGCTCTGGAGCGAGCGAGAGAGAGCGAGAGAGGAGGGGGAAATGGATGAGGACGGTGACGGGGGCCGAGGGGCGTCGCCCTTATCCCCTCGCCACCCTGTAGCGCTGCCGTGTCGGTCAGACACCGGAGCGCGCGCGTCCACGGGCACGCCGACACGCACTAGAAGAAGAGAGGAGGGAGGTGGTAAGAGGTGGGCTGGGCCGCACTGTGGACTTAGGCCCAGTCCATAGTAGCTTTTCTGATTTTCTTTATTTCTTTTCTGTTTTTCTCTTTATTAGTTTCCGTTTTGTAATTCTTGTAGCATTGAACAGTTCCTGTAAAATGTACAACTAGTCCCATTAATCATTAAGTAATATTCCTCACTGCCACAAAAGTTTGGGAGTGATTTGAACTCATTTAGATTTTGCATAAATAAAAATGATTAAATTTGGGGCTGTTTTGCTATGGCTTTGGATGCTAGGGTCAATTTAAAAATTCAAATAATGCTGGCTTTTTTTTTATAACTGCTTTGGGATTATTTGCAATATTATGAACTATTTTGTTTTGTTGTTTGAATAATTATTAACTTGACCTTATTTTAAATTTTTGAATTTGAACTCGGTTTGGATCAAAGTGAGGTTTAGCAAATTAATTGTGATGACATAGCACCATTATTGTGTGATTACTATAGATGAGCTACCGAGGTGTTACATTACTAGTCTCTTGCAAAAAGATATTCCGTTTGTTTTTTATGATGATTGTGTAGAAGCCTTTGAAACACTTAAGAAAGCCTTAACTTCTGCACCTATTGTTCAACCACCTGATTGGAACCTGCCTTTTGAAATTATGTGTGAAGCTAGTGATTATGCTGTTGGTGCTGTTCTAGGACAAAGAGTTGATAAGAAATTAAATGTTATCCATTATGCTACTAAAACTCTAGACAGTGCTCAAAGAAATTATGCTACTACTGAGAAAGAATTTTTATCAGTTGTGTTTGCTTGTCATAAATTCAGATCTTACATAGTCGATTCTAAAGTAATTGTTCACACCGATCATGTTGTTGTTAAATACCTTATGGAAAAGAAATATACTAAACCTAGACTCATTAGGTGGGTTCTTTTGATGTAAGAATTTGACTTGCATATCACTGATACGAAGGGAGCTGAGAATCACGTAGCTGATAATTTGTCTAGGTTAGAAAATATTCTTGATAACCCACTACCTATTGATGATAGCTTCCCCGATGAACAACTAGCTATAATAAATGCCTCTAGTAATACTCCTTGGTATGCTGACTATGCTAATTATATTGTTGCTAAATTTATACCACCTAGGTTTACATACCAACAAGAGAAAAAAATCTTCTTTGATTTAAGACATTACTTTTGGGATGACCCACACCTTTATAAAGAATGACTAGATGGTATTATTAGACGTTGTATACCTGAGCATGAACAAGAACAAATCCTACCGCAAGTGTCACTCCGAAGCTTATGGAGGACACCATGCGGGAGATAGAACTACACACAAGGTATTACAATCTGGTTTTTATTGGCCTACTCTTTTCAAGGATGCTCGTAAGTTTGTTTTATCTTGTGATGAATGTCAATGAATTGGTAATATTGGTAGACGTTAGGAAATGCTTATGAATAATTCAGTTCTTATTGAACCATTTGATGTTTGGGGTTTTGATTATATGGGATCTTTTCCTACCTCTAATTGGTATACACATATTTTGGTTGATGTTGATTATGTTACTAAGTGGGTAGAACTATTCCAACTAGTAGTGCTAATCATAAGACTTCCATTAAAATGCTTAAAGAAGTTATTTTCCCGAGGTTTGGGGTCCCTAGATATCTAATGACTGATGATGGTTCACATTTTATTCATGGTGCCTTTTGTAAATTGCTTGCTAAATATGATGTCAACCATAGAATTGCATCTCCTTATCACCCTCTATCTAGTGGTCAAGTTGAATTGAGCAATAGAGAAATAAAGTTAATATTGCAAAAGACCGTTAATAGATCTCGAAAGAATTGGTCTAAGAAACTTGATGATGCATTATGGGCTTATAGAACAGCTTATAAAAATCCTATGGGTATGTCTCCATATAAAATGGTTTATGTAAAAGCTTGTCATTTGCCTCTTGAGTTAGAACATAAAGCATATTTGGGAATTAAAGAACTCAATTATGACTTCAAACTTGCCGGTGAAAAGAGGCTATTTGATATTAGCTCATTAGATGAATGGAGAACCCAAGCCTATGAAAATGCCAAGTTGTTCAAAGAAAAAGTTAAAAGATGGCATGGCCAAAGAATCCAAAAGCGGGAATTCAAAGTGGGTGAATATGTTCTATTATACAATTCTCATTTTAGATTTTTTGCAGGAAAACTCCTCTCCAAGTGGGAAGGACCATATATCATTGAAGAAGTTTATCGCTCTGGAGCTATTAAGATCAATAATGCCGAAGGCACTAATCCGAAGATGGTCAATGGAGAAAGAATTAAGCACTATATATCAGGTACACCTATTAATGTTGAAACTAACATTATTCAAACCAGGACACCGGAGGAATACATAAAAGAGACCTTCCAGAACACTCTAGAACCTGAAAAGAAAGAGGTATGTGATACGGTAAGTAAGCGGACTCCAAAAATTCCGTAAAAATATTTTCTGTCAGTTTTGCAATATTAGAAAATTTAGAGAAATAAGAAACACCCGAGAAGGCAACCCAGGTGCCCACTAGGCACCAGGGCGCACCTGCCCCACCTGGCATGCCCTGGTGGGTAGTGGTCCCCTCGGGAACATTCCCGATTTCGTTTTCCTCTGGATTACTTGTTTTGCAAGATAAAAATGCTTTATATATACTCCCGAATGTTTTAACCACCGTATCATAGAAAAATCCTCTGTTCTTCTTTCGTGCTATTTTTCTGGCAGATCTGAAAGTATGTCGTCACAAGATTCAGATGGGGAGAGCTATGTGATACATCTCCAATGTATCTATAAATTTTGATTGTTCCATGCTATTATATTATCTGTTTTGGATGTTTTATATGCATTATTATGCTATTTTATATTATTTTTGGGACTAACCTATTAACCTAGAGCCCAGTGCCAGTTTCTGTTTTTTCCTTGTTTTTGAGTTTCGCAGAAAAGGAATACCAAACGGAGTCCAAACGGAATAAAACCTTCGCGATGATTTTTCTTGGACCAGAAGACACCCCAGAGACTTGGAGTTCAAGTTTGAAGAGCCACGAGGCGGCTACAAGGGGGGAGGGCATGCCCAGGGGGGTAAGGCGCGCCCCCTGCCTTGTGGGCCTCACGTGACTCCACCGACCTACTTCTTCATCCTATATATTCACATATATTCCCAAACCCTCAGAAGAATCCACGAAAACACTTTTCCACCGCCGCAACTTTTTGTACCTGTGAGATCCCATTTAGGGACCTTTTCCGGCACCCTGCCAGAGGGGGATTCGATCATGGAGGGCTTCTACATCAACTCTATTGCCCTTCCGATGAAGCGTGAGTAGTTTACCTTAGACCTACGGGTCCATAGCTAGCAGCTAGATGGCTTCCTCTCTCTCTTTGATTCTCAATACCACGTTCTCCTCATTATTCTTGGAGATCTATCCGATATAATCTTCTTTTGTGGTGTGTTTGTCAAGAGCCGATGAATTGTGGATTTGTGATTAGCTTATCTATGAATATTATTTGAATCTTCTCTGAATTCTTATATGCATGATTTGATATCTTTGTAATTCTCTTCGAACTATCGGTTTGGTTTGGCCAACTAGATTGGTTTTTCTTGCAATGGGAGAAGTGCTTAGCTTTGGGTTCAATCTTGCAGTGTCCTTTCCCAGTGACAGTAGGGGCAGCAAGGCACGTATTGTATTGTTGCCATCAAGGATAAAAAGATGGGGTTTACATCATATTGCTTGAGTTTATTCCTCTACATCATGTCATCTTACTTAATGCGTTACTCTGTTCTTCATGAACTTAATACTCTAGATGCAGGCAGGAGTCGGTCGATGTGTGGAGTAATAGTAGTAGATGCAGAATCGTTTCGGTCTACTTGACACGGACGTGATGCCTATATTTCATAATCATTGCCTTAGATATCATCATAACTTTGCGCTTTTCTATCAATTGCTCGACAGTAATTTGTTCACCCACCGTATTATTTGCTATCTTGAGAGAAGCCTCTAGTGAAACCTATGGCCCCTGGGTCTATTTTCCATCATATAAATTTCCGATCTACTATTTTCCATCATATAAGTTTCCGATCTACTATTTTCCATCATATTAGTTTTCGATCTACTATTTTGCAATCTTTTACTTTCCGATCTATAAACCAAAAAAACCCAAAAATATTTACTTTATTTTTTGTTTAGTTTTATCTATCTCTATCAGATCTCACTTTTGCAAGTGACCGTGAAGGGATTGACAACCCCTTTATCGCGTTGGGTGCAAGTGTTTGATTGTTTGTGCAGGTATTAGGTGATTTGTGCGTTGTCTCCTACTGGATTGATACCTTCGTTCTCTAACTGAGGGAAATACTTATCTCTACTTTGTTGCATCACCCTTTCCTCTTCGAAGGAAAAACCAACGCAAGCTCAAGAAGTAGCAGGAAGAATTTCTGGCGCCGTTGCCGGGGAGATCTACGCCAAGTCAAGACGTACCAGGTACCCATCATAAACTCTCATCTCTTGCATTACATTATTCGCCATTTGCCTCTTATTTTCCTCTCCCCCACTTCTAAAATGATTTTTGAAAAGATTCGCACTTCTGTTTGCCTTTCCTTTGCCTCTCTTCCGTTCATCTTCTTCGTTTGCTTTTTTGTGTGCTCGTGTGTTGGATTGCTTGCTTTGTCACGATGGCTCAAGAGAATACCAAATTGTGTGATTTTTCCAACACTAATAACAATGATTTTATTAGTACACCGATTACTCCCGCCACTAGTGCGGAATCTTATGAAATTAATGCCGCTTTGCTAAATCTTGTTATGAAAGATCAATTTTCCGGCCTTCCTAGTGAAGATGCCGCATCCCATCTGAATAATTTCGTTGAGTTGTGTGATATGCAAAAGAAAAAATATGTGGATAATGATATTGATAAATTAAAGCTATTTCCGTTCTCACTTCGAGATCGTGCTAAAACTTGGTTTTCATCTTTGCCTAAAAATAGTATTAATTCATGGAATAAGTGTAAAGATGCTTTTATTTCCAAGTATTTTCCTCCCGCTAAGATCATCTCCCTTAAGAACGATATTATGAATTTTAAGCAACTTGATCATGAACATGTTGCACAATCTTGGGAGAGGATGAAATTGATGATACGAAATTGCCCTACTCATGGTTTGAATTTGTGGATCATTATACAAAAAATTTATGCCGGATTGAATTTTGCTTCTAGAAATCTTTTAGATTCAGCCGCGGGAGGTACTTTTATGGAAATTACTCTAGGAGAAGCTACTAAACTTGTAGATAATATTATGGTTAATTATTCTCAATGGCATACCGAAAGATCTTCCACTAGTAAAAAAGTGCATGCAATTGAAGAGATTAATGTTTTGAGTGGAAAGATGGATGAACTTATGAAATTATTTGCTAGCAAGAGTGCTTCTATTGATCCTAATGATATGCCTTTGTCTATTTTGATTGAGAATAATAATGAATCTATGGATGTGAATTTTGTTGGTAGGAACAATTTTGGTAAGAACGCGTATAGAGGTAATTTTAATCCTAGGTCGTTTCCTAGTAATTCCTCTAATAATTATGGTAATTCCTACAACAATTCTTATGGAAATTATAATAAGATGTCCTCTGATTTTGAGAATAGTGTTAAAGAATTTATGATTTCGCAAAAGAGTTTCAATGCTTTGATTGAAGAAAAATTGCTTAAGATTGATGATTTGGCTAGGAACGTGGATAGAATTTCTCTTGATGTTGATTCTTTGAAAATTAGATCTATTCCACCCAAGCATGATATCAATGAATCTCTAAAGGCTATGAGAATCTCCATTGATGAGTGCAAAGAAAGAACCGCTAAGATGCGTGCTAAACGAGATTGGTTTGTAAAAACGTGTTCTTCTAGTTTCCGTGAAAATAATGATGAAGAACTTAAAGTGATTGATGTGACTCCTATTGAATCTTTGTTTGCCAAAATAAATCTTGATAAAGATGGGACTAGAGATGAGTCAACTTTATTTAAAAGGCGTCCCAATGATTCGGAGTTTTTAGATCTTGATGCAAAAATTGATAAAAGTGGGATTGGAGAGGTCAAAACTTTAAGTAGCAACGAACCCACTATTTTGGATTTCAAGAAATTTAATTATGATAATTGCTCTTTAATAGATTGTATTTCCTTGTTGCAATCCATGTTGAATTCTCCTCATGATTATAATCAAAACAAAGCTTTTACTAAACATATCGTTGATGCTATGATGCAATCTTTTGAAGAAAAGCTTGAATTGGAAGTTTCTATCCCTAGAAAACTTTATGATGAGTGGGAACCTACTATTAAGATTAAGATTAAAGATTATGAGTGCCATGCTTTGTGTGATTTGGGTGCTAGTGTTTCCACGATTCCAAAAACTTTATGTGATGTGTTAGGTTTCCGTGAATTTGATGATTGTTCCTTAAATTTGCATCTTGCGGATTCCACTATTAAGAAACCTATGTGAAGGATTAATGATGCTCTTATTATTGCAAATAGGAATTATGTGCCCGTAGATTTCATTGTTCTTGATATAGATTGCAATCCTACATGTCCTATTATTCTTGGTAGACCTTTCCTTAGAACGATTGGTGCAATTATTGATATGAAAGAAGGAAACATTAGATGTCAATTTCCGTTAAGAAAGGGCATGGAACACTTTCTAAGAAATAAAATTAAATTTTCATATGAATCTATTATGAGAGCTACTTATGGATTGCATACCAAAGATGACAATACCTAGATCTATTTGTGTTTTTATGCCTAACTAAGGGCGTTAAACAATAGCGCTTGTTGGGAGGCAACCCAATTTTATTTTTGTTTTTTCTTTTTGTTCCTGTTTTGCTATGAATAATTCATATAGCCTCTGGTTAGATGTGGATTTGTGTTTTAATTAGTGTTTGTGCCAAGTAAGACCTTTGGGATAGCTTACGGTGATAGTTGATTTGATCTTGCTGAAAAACAGAAACTTTGGCATCCAGTCACAGAATTTTAATAATTCACTGGAGCCTGAAAAAACCCTGAATGTTTTACAAAGTATTGATATACAAATTTCCTCTGTTTTCCTAATGTTTCAGAATTTTTGGAGTTACAGAAGTATTAGAAAAATTCAGATCTTCGCAGACTGTTCTGTTTTTGACAGATTCTGTTTTCTTTGTGTTGTTTGCTTATTTTGATGAATCTATGGGTTGTATCGGGGGGTATGAACCATGGAAAAGTTGTAATACAGTAGATATTAGATGAATATAAATAAAAAATGAGTTCACAACAGTACCAAAAGTGGTGATTTATTTTCTTATACTGACGGAGCTTATGAGATTTTCTGTTGAGTTTTGTGTTGTGAAGTTTTCAACTTTTGGGTAAGGATTTGATGGACTATGGAATAAGGAGTGGCAAGAGCTTAAGCTTGGGGACTCACAAGACACCCCAAGGTAATATTCAAGGACAACCAAGAGCCTAAGCTTGGGGATGCCCCGGAAGGCATCCCCTCTTTCGTCTTCGTCTATCGATAACTTTACTTGAGGCTATATTTTTATTCACCACATGATATGTGTTTTGCTTGGAGCGTCATGTATTATATGATTATTTACTTTTTATTTTGCCACAATCATCCTTGTTGTACACACCTTTTGAGAGGGACAAGCATGAATCGTGATTTATTAGAATACTCTATGTGCTTCACTTATATCTTTTGAGCAAGGCAATTTTGCTCTAGTGCTTCACTTATATCTTTTTAGTGCACGGCGGTGGCTTTATTTTGTAGAAATTATTGAACTCTCATGCTTCACTTATATTATTTTGAGAGTCTCTAAACAGCATGGTAATTTTCTTTGGTTATGAATTTAGTCCTAATATGATAGACATCCAAGAGGGATATAATAAAAACTTTCATATAAAGTGCATTGAATACTATGAGAAATTTGATTCCTTACGATTGTTTTGAGATATAAAGATGGTGATATTAGAGTCATGCTAGTGAGTAATTGTGGATTGTAGAAATACTTGTGTTAAACTTTGTGATTCCCGTAGCATGCACGTATGGTGAACCGTTATGTGATGAAGTCGGAGCATGATTTATTTATTGATTGTCTTCCTTATGAGTGGCGGTCGGGGATGAGCGATGGTCTTTTCCTACCAATCTATCCCCCTAGGAGCATGCGTGTAGTACTTTGTTTCGATGACTAATAGATTTTTACAATAAGTGTGTGAGTTCTTTATGACTAATGTTGAGTCCATGGATTATATGCACTCTCACCCTTCCACCATTGCTAGCCTCTCTAGTGCCGCGCAACTTTCGCCGGTACCATACACCCACCATATACCTTCCTCAAAACAGCCACCATACCTACCTATTATGGCATTTCCATAGCCATTCCGAGATATATTGCCATGCAACTTTTCACCGTACCGTTTTATTATGACACGCTTCATTATTGTCATATTGCTTTGCATGATCATGTAGTTGACATCGTATTTGTGGCAAAGCCACCATTCATAATTCTTTCATACATGTCACTCTTGATTCATTGCACATCCCGGTACACCGCCGGAGGCATTCATATATAGTCATATTTTATTTTAATTATCGAGTTGTAATTCTTGAGTTGTAAGTAAATAAAAGTGTGATGATCTTCATTATTAGAGCATTGTCCCATGTGAGGAAAGGATGATGGAGACTATGATTCCCCCACAAGTCGGGATGAGACTCCAGACGAAAAATAAAAAAACGAGGCCAAAGAAGCCAAACAAAAAAATGAGAGAAAAAGAGAGAAGGAGCAATGCTACTATCCTTTTTCCACACTTGTGCTTCAAAGTAGCACCATGATCTTCATGATAGAGAGTCTCTTATTTTGTCACTTTCATATACTAGTGGGAAATTTTCATTATAGAACTTGGCTTGTATATTCCAACGATGGGCTTCCTCAAATTGCCCTAGGTCTTCATGAGCAAGCAAGTTGGATGCACACCCATTTAGTTTTCTTTTGAGCTTTCATATACTTATAGCTCTAGTGCATCCGTTGCATGGCAATTCCTACTCACTCACATTGATATCTATTGATGGGCATCTCCATAGCCCGTTAATACGCCTAGTTGATGTGAGACTATCTCCTTCTTTTTGTCTTCTCCACAACCACCATATTCTATTCCACCTATAGTGCTATGTCCATGGCTCACGCTCATGTATTGCGTGAAAGTTGAAAAGGTTTGAGAACATTAAAAGTATGAAACAATTGCTTGGCTTGTCATCGGGGTTGTGCATGATTTGAATATTTTGTGTGATGAAGATGGAGCATAGCCAGACTATATGATTTTGTAGGGATAAGCTTTATTTGGCCATGTTATTTTGAGAAGACATAATTGCCTTGTTAGTATGCTTGAAGTATTATTGTTTTTATGTCAATATTAAACTTTTGTTTCGAATCTTATGGATCTGAACATTCATGCCACAATAAAGAAAATTACATGGATAAATATGTTAGGTAGCATTCCACATCAAAAATTCTTTTTTTATCATTTACCTACTCGAGGACGAGCAGGAATTAAGCTTGGGGATGCTTGATACGTCTCCAACGTATCTATAATTTTTTATTATTCCATGCTATTATATTATCTGTTTTGGATGTTTATATGCATTATTATGATATTTTATATTATTTTTGGGACTAACCTATTAACCTAGAGCCCAGTGCCAGTTTCTGTTTTTTCCTTGTTTTTGAGTTTCGCAGAAAGGAATAGCAGACGGAGTCCAAACGGAATAAAACCTTCGCGATGCTTTTTCTTGGACCAGAAGACACCCCGGAGACTTGGAGTTCAAGTCAGAAGAGCCACGAGGCGGCGACAAGGGGGGAGGGCGCGCCCAGGGGGGTAGGGCGCACCCCCTGCCTTGTGGGCCCCACGTGACTCCACCGACCTACTTCTTCGTCCTATATATTCACATATATTCCCAAACCCTCAGAAGCATCCACAAAAACACTTTTCCACCGCCACAACCTTCTGTACCCATGAGATCCCATCTAGGGACCTTTTCCGGCACCCTGCCGGAGGGGGATTCGATCACGAAGGGCTTCTACATCAACTCTATTGCCCTTCCGATGAAGCGTGAGTAGTTTACCTCAGACCTACGGGTCCATAGCTAGTAGCTAGATGGCTTCCTCTCTCTCTTTGGTTCTCAATACCATGTTCTCCTCGTTGTTCTTGGTGATCTATCTGATGTAATCTTCTTTTGCGTTGTGTTTGTTGAGATCCAATGAATTGTGGATTTATGATCATCTTATCTATGAATATTATTTGAATCTTCTCTGAATTCTTATATGCATGATTTGATATCTTTGTAATTCTCTTCGAACTATCGGTTTGGTTTGGCCAACTAGATTGGTTTCTCTTGCAATGGGAGAAGTGCTTAGCTTTGGGTTCAATCTTGCGGTGTCCTTTCCCAGTGACAGTAGGGGCAGCAAGGCACATATTGTATTGTTGCCATCGAGGATAAAAAGATGGGGTTTACATCATATTGCTTGAGTTTATTCCTCTACATCATGTCATCTTACTTAATGTGTTACTCTATTCTTCATGAACTTAATACTCTAGACGCAGGCAGGAGTCGGTCGATGTGTGGAGTAATAGTAGTAGATGCAGAATCGTTTCGGTCTACTTGACACGGACGTGATGCCTATATCGTTAGATATCGTCATAACTTTGCGCTTTCCTATCAATTGCTCGACAGTAATTTGTTCACCCACCATATTATTTGCTATCTTGAGAGAAGCCTCTAGTGAAACCTATGGCCCCCGGGTCTATTTTCCATCATATAAGTTTCCGATCTACTATTTTCCATCATATAAGTTTCCGATCTACTATTTTCCATCATATTAGTTTCCGATCTACTATTTTGCAATCTTTTACTTTCCGATCTATAAACAAAAAAAACCAAAAATATTTACTTTATCTTTTGTTTAGTTTTATCTATCTCTATCAGATCTCACTTTTGCAAGTGACCGTTAAGGGATTGACAACAACTTTATCGCGTTGGGTGCAAGTGTTTGATTGTTTATGCAGGTATTAGGTGATTTGAGCGTTGTCTCCTACTGGATTGATACCTTGGTCCTCTAACTGAGGGAAATACTAATCTCTACTTTGCTGCATCACCCTTTTCTCTTCAAGGGAAAAACCAATGCGAGCTCAAGAAGTAGCACTATGTTTCCCACTATGTTGCAGATCCAAAGATCTTTGGGGATATTTATCCCTACCTTTGGGCAACAGATGAGGAGGAAGATACTGACTTGGAGGAGAAGGAAGATGCCAGTTCAGATGAAGATGAAGTTCCACTACCTCAGCCTGGAGATATGCACGTGGAATTCAAGAAGTCAAGTCTCCCAAACAGAGTAAACAAATCTAAGATCCAATTTATCCCTTCACGTTTTCTGCAGGAAAGCAAGGAGGCATTATGTAAAAGGATATTGAAGCTTGAGCAAGAAAATGATGATTTGAGGGAGGAAAATTTTATCCTCAAACGGAGGCTGGAGAATAAGCCTACCACCTCATCACCACCACCATCACCAAAGAAGGAGACTTGAGTACATGGGTATGGGCACTCCCCTTGGCTTGTGCCCAGCTTGGGGGAGATGCCCCGGTATCGTATCACCATATTATCTTTACCTATCATAGTTTGACCCTTAGGTATTTCGTGATTTAGTTGAATAAAAGTTTAGTATGATCTATTTTTGAGTGTTAATTTCTTGATCTATCTCTCTATGCAATCAAGTGAGAGTTATATAATAAAGTCTAGTTTGAGTTTTTACTTCTTTACTTTTATGTTTCAATCAAAATAAAGAAAGTAATGAAATAGATCATATGCTAATCTCATGGAAGGTAATGACATTACATAAGAAAGAGTATAAATAGTAAAATTTATTGAAAGTTGACAAACATAGCATTGGTCAATGATGCAATTCAAGGAAGAAATTAATAAGGGAAGAGAAGATTCACATGCAAATATACTATCTTGGACATCTTTTATGATTGTGAGCCCCCATTAAGTATTTTATGTCAAATTGTTGACGTTGGATAAGGAAGACAACGTAATGATTTATATTTGTTCATATTCACATACAAGTTATATTGTCATAGATCCTCTAACATGTGGTGCTTGCCCAATATCTTTGCTAGCCAAAAATCCGCACTAAGTAGAGATACTACTTGTGCATCCAAAAACCTTAAACCCAATTTCAAGTTATCAGAGTCCACTATACCTACCTATCGATTGAAAAAGATCCTTCAAGTAAGTTGTGATCGGTGCATAAGGCAATAAAATTGCTTCTAAATATGTATGATCTTTTAGTGTATGGGAAAATAAGCGTCATACGAACTTGTGATGGCAAAGTAATAAAAGCGACGGACTGCATAATAAAGGTTGCTATCATAAGGGGCAATATAATGTGACATTCTTTTGCACTAAGAGCTTGTGCATCCAAAAATAAAAAGCGCATGACAACCTCTGCTTCCCTCTGCGAAGGGCCTATCCTTTACTTTTATGTATTTACTTTTTTTGCAAGAGTCAATACTATTCTCCTCTATTCTTTTCTTATTTTTCTCTTTTGCAAGCATCATGTGCTGGGGAAAGATCTAGGCACATATACCCAGTTGGATATGAGTAATCATGAGTTATTATTGTTGACATCACCCTCGAGGTGAATAAGTTGGGAGACGAAATCATAAGCCCCTAACTTTCTATGTGTCTGGCTGAAACCTTTTGCTCCATATATATGGTGTGAGTGTTAGCAATCATAGTAGACTAAATGATGGTTGAGTATGTCGACTTTCCAAAAAGGCTCCGACACGAGACCCTTCCTGAAAATATGATGAATTGCAATTGCATTGTTGACTGAGAACATAGTTTGTTAGTTTTCAAGAAAGTTTATTCCTTATACTTTGATGTTGTGATGAATTTTTACTTGCTCATGAGAAGTTTTATGGTAAAGCTTATTGCTGTTACAATAATGATCATGATGCTATTATGTGTGTATTTTGTTTTTATTGACACCTCTCTCTAAACATATGGACATGATTATTGATATCGGCTTTCGCTTGAGCACAAGCGTGGTCGAAGCTTGGGGGAGTTGATACGTCCATTTTGCATCATGTTTCCCTACTGTTATTTATAGTGTTTTCATTCAATATAACACTTTGTGGAGTAATTCTAATGCCCTTCGTCTCATACTATGCAAGGTTTACACAAAGAGGGACATTACCGGCAGCTGAAATTCTGGACCTGAAAAAGCTATGTCAGAGATACCAATTCTGCACATCTCCAAATGAGCTGAAATTTTACGGAGATTTATTTTGGAATATAAAAAAATTATTGGGAAAGGAAATACCAGAGGGGGCAAACCAGGTGCCCACTAGGCACCAGGGCGCGCCTACCCCCCCCCCCCCCCCCTCGACGTGCCCTGGTGGCTAGTGGGGCCCCTGGCCAGCCTCCGGTGCCCATCTCCTAGTATATAAGCCCATTTTCCCTAGAAAAAAATAGGGAGATTACTTTCGGGATGGAGCGCTGCCGTCTCGAGGCAGAACTTGGGCAGGAGCACTTTTGCTCTCCGGTGGAGCGATTCCGCCGGGGATACTTCCCTCCGGTTGGGGGAAATCGAAGCCATCGTCATCACCAACAACCCTCTCATCTTGGGAGGATCAATCTTCATCAACATCTTCACCAGAACCATCTCATCTCAAAACCCTAGTTCATCTCTTGTGTTCAATCTTTTTATCAAAACTTCAAATTGGTACCTGTGGGTGACTAGTAGTGTTGATTACATCTTGTAGTTGATGCTAGTTGGTTTATTTGGTGGAAGATTAAATGTTCAGATCCATTATGCTATTTATTATCCCTCTAATCCTGAGCATGAATATGATTTGTGAGTAGTTGCTTTTGTTCTTGAGGACATGGGAGAAGTTTTGTCATAAGTAATCATGTGAATTTGATATGCGTTCGATATTTTGATGATGTGTATGTTGTGATTCCCTTAGTGGTGTTATGTGAATGTCGACTACATGACACTTCACCATCTTTAGGCCTAAGGGAATGCATTGTGGAGTAGTTATTAGATGATGGGTTGCTAGAGTGACAGAAGCTTAAACCCTAGTTTATGCGCTATTCCATAAGGGGCTGATTTGGATCGATATGTTTAATGATATGGTTAGATTTTATCTTAATCCTTCTTTCATAGTTGCGGATGCTTGCGAGAGGGGTTAATCATAAGTGGGAGGCTTGTTCAAGTAAGAACAACACCCAAGCATCGGTCCACCCACATATCAAATTATCAAAGTAGCAAACATGAATCGAATCAACATGATGAAAGTGACTAGATGAAATTCCCGTGTGTCCTCAAGAATGTTTTACTTATCATAAGAGACCTTTCCAGCCTGTCCTTTGCTACAGAAAGGATTGGGCTACCTTGGTACACTTTTGTTACTGTTACTATTACTTGCCCGTCACAAATTATCTTGCTATCAAACTATCTGTTACCGACAATTTTAGTGCTTGCAGAAAATACCTTGCTGAAAACCGCTTGTCATTTCCTTCTGCTCCTCGTTGGGTTCGACACTCTTACTTATTGAAAGGACAATGATTGATCCTCTATACTTGTGGGTCATCAACCACCCTAGTAGCAAATATAACCAGGGCGTCTCTACATATGCTCTCAGAAATCCGGGGGTACTCGTCCCATGAATCTACGGGTGTGCCATATGCAAGCATTCGCAATGCAGTTGTGCACTTCTAGTAATTAAATCCTTTCCACGGCATCCTTTTTCAAGATGAAGTAGTCATCTTAGGAATGGACACCATTGTATATGCGATCACAGACATTTTTCCACATCTGAAAGCATGGCGAAAAATGTTTGCGAATATGGCATTGGGGGCAAAGTAGTCGTTCGTCAGCGTCAAATGCCCATGTGTCGTGTTCCAATTCAGCACTCAATGACCCTTGATCGATCCCTTGAAATTGAGAACATGCTCTTCTGCACACTACGCATCTGCAAGGACCACCTGCATCATCGCCATTTCATCCGCATAATCCTCCTCATTAGACGAATCCTCGGACGACTCAACGTAGTGCTCATACATGTACTCCATGTCAGATGAATCATCGGACGACTCAATGTAGAGCTCGTACATGTACTCCATGTCCGATACCTTGTTTCAAAGAAGGGACAATAAAGTTAGCATTGAGATTCCACCAAACACTTACCTGGCATGGTGATCCCCATAGGGGTGGATGGTACCTATGCTACGGACGGACGAGAGGTGTGGACCAGCGGCGTAGGCAAAACAGCGTGGGGACCGAGTGGAACGATGGAGGTCACGGAGGTCCGGGAAGGGTTTGGCGGGCGACCGTGGTGTAGTGCAGCGAAGGCAAGGGAGGAGTTGGAGATGCGGGTTCGGGTGGGGTATTGTGTGGGCGTGTTGGAGTTCTATGTGGTGGCGGTCCGGACTCCCACAAAGCCACCTAGTTTGCTTCAGTTTGCGTGAAAACCGATGCAAGACGACATTGAATGACAAACTACGTCTGAGTAATGCGGTCCGAATGTATACGGAGGATTTAAGAGCCCGATTTTAAGATGCCCTTACCGCTAAAGTTTTATGCATGTGTGCTTATTTATGAACAAGAGTTGCAACTTGAGCTGTCCCTTGATCCTGCAGGCGATGTGTGGTCCCATTTCTTTTGTGAATGAAAGGGGTCCCCCCTGCCCCATTTTTATAGAATGAAGCAAAAAGCCAACACAAAAGTTCAACAACTGAGCCCATACAAGATGCAGGAACCAAAGTCTACGGCCCAAGGCCCTACTAGAGACTAAAACTGGAAATAACCAAGAGCAACAGTTCTCTCAAAATACTTATCATTCAGTTTATAGCTTACGGACCAAAATGAGCAATTAAGCCAGCTAGCAGCATGGGATAGCATCGGTTGGAGAAGTGCACAACGGTTCAGTGTCGACTCACTTGGCTCCCCACCTCATCTCTAGGCGATCCGAAGTAGTTCCCCACATTGTTTGTCCAATAGGAGGAAGCAATGTTGGAGCAGCACCGACTGTGCATCGGTACAGAGCACTTTTCATTGATGCAGATAACAACTTAGTTTGGCAAGAATGCATTTCACACTTCGCCGGGTGTGCCCTTGAAAACAAAAATCATTGCTCAGTTTCCAAATGCTCTACAAGGAGGCAACATCTACTAAATTCAACACTGCATTCTCTTTAGATGAATGCCAAAAAGCGCAAATATCTTCAATACCAGAAATCCCGTCAATTACAAAAAACTCAGAAATAAAAGCCCACACTTGTTGAACCACAATGCAATCAAATAGCATATGCTAGACATATTCGTTCTCAGTACAAAACAAATAGGTAGGGTCATCCACTTGTCTTCTTTTTGCTAAATTATCCCTGGTAAGCACTTTGTTATAAACACACAACCAATGAAAAACATGAATCTTATGTGGGCATAAACCTTTCCACAATTTGTTACTAACAACAGAAGCTATCACACCAAAATTAATAATCACGTAGAAAGATTTCACCGAGTAGACTCCATTAGGTTCCAACATCCAAATTGGCCTGTCCAGCTCATCCAGTAGGGGGATTGCCCAATCAGCGTAACTAACTGCTCCCAAAGAGCCATACCAACACGATCTACACATCTTATACATGACAGTTTCAAATTCACCCCATCGCACACTTGGGTAACAATGCAATCAGATTGGTTGCATATACTAAACAAATCCCATAGTTGCTCCTTAAGGAAACATTCCCCTGCCCAAGAATCATGCCAGAAGCTAATAAGCTCTCCATTCCCCAATTTCCATTTGTAAAAGGTTTTGGCCGTCGCCAAGGCCTAGGTGACGCTCTTCCAAAAGGTAGAGCCCACCCACTTTTTCCCAAAGGATATTGGGAGAATTTACCTTATATTTATAAGAAATGATTTTCTTCCAATCTTTTCCATTGTTATCAAATAATCGTTTCCCCCAAGAGGCCAACAAGGCCATAATAAACTCCTTGGGATTGGGGATCCCTAAACCCCAAATTCTTTCTTCCTAGAAACCAGGCCCCAGTTAGCAAAATGGTATTTGTGTTGATCTCCTAGATTGCCCCAAAATAAGTGAGCCATCTGAGAATTAATTGCATTAACATATCATTTTGGGAACTTAATCATGGACATAAGATATGCAGGTATGCGAACAACATAGGCACACAGCAAAACCATCTCCCCCCCCCCCCCCTATAAGTGAGAAATCTCTCCATCCATCCTGAAATGTTTTTAATAATCCTATCAATAATAGGCTGCAAATCTTCTCTCTTAAGTTTATCATAGTGCAAAGGCACTCCAAGGTATTTGATAGGAAAAAGGAAAACTTACATACAGCAAGTTCTATTCGAATGGCGACTCCCACCCCCGACCTGGCGACTCCTCTGGCGACTCCACCGGTGATCCATGGCGCTTCCTCCTAGAGATCTCCTTCGATGGTCATGGTGCCTCCACCTCTGGATCCCACTCCAAGATCTGGATTCGCCGATCAGGTCAGCGCCAGGTTTTCCACTCCTGTCCATTGCTCCAATCCCCTTCAAGTCTTCTACTTGGTTGTTTATTTTAGCCGTTCTTTGTTTCCCCTCATGATTGATAATGTTGGTCACGCACTTCACGCTTGCCTTGGTAGATCCCCTAAGGAACTACATGTGACTCATCTACGTGGTCATGTTGTCAAATTCTCTGTGATCTCTAAGGCTGTTGGGTTTATGATCTACAACCTTCGATCCTATTATTGCCCTCACTTTCGTTGCCTTTTCATATGTGGGGTTTTGATGGACCTGCCTGGGTCCGTGAGTATAATTCTTAGTTGCACGATCTTGCCAATGAATGGACCATCGTACCACATTCATCTCCACGTCGCATTCTCTCCGGTGCAAACACCACTCTCGTCGGCCCCCGCCGGCCACCAGCTTCCACCTCATCGATGTTGCCTATGGCTACCACCAACCATCCTGCGCATCCCTCGGATCATGAGCTAGCTTCTCGCGGCCCCATTTCAAATCTTCAAATTTCAAATCCTAATCCTTAAACCTCGGCCCAGCCCACCTCCCCTCAGCCCATTAACTCACTTTCCCATCCCCAGCCCATCATCCCCTCTACTCATCATAGACCCACGACCCCAGCCCACCACGCCCCACCCAACCCCACCATAGACCGTATTGACCCCGGCCCACCCACCCTTTTTCCATCTCCATTATTTTCTGGCAAATGTTTATCCTCTGGTCATCTCTGTGTCGATTGCAAAAATGAGTTTAGATGCCGCAGTTGTTTTTGATATGGCCATATATCTCATTTTTGCCTCAACCTCCGGAACAAACTCTCGGTCTATCAGGTCAAAACCCTGCAACCTAGCTATCCACCACCCGTATCCATGAGCCTGGCTGACGACTCGTCTCCCAAAAACCCCACTTCCACCCCTCCGCACGCGCCCTCCCCTTGCCAAACCCCCTGCTCGCCTTCATCCCCTTGCTCTGCTCCATTGGTTTTCTCGCTCGCTCCGTCGAACACCACCTCCGCCATGGCCACCTACCCTTGCGACCCGCTGCCTCTCCTTCCACCCGGCACTGCTACCATGGAGGCCAATGGCAATCATCGCAGGCATACCTACCATTATCTTGGTGGGGAACCTCTGGTTCAATCTGGAGACTGGGCCATCATCTCCATAGCCCCGCCTCCGGACCCTACTCAGTTTGAGACGGACGCCATGCTCATCCGACACTAGCTCGACCATGAGCGTGGCTTCCGTATCTCCGAGATCTCTCGATGTGGCATGGGTGCCGTGCTCGTCCACTTCGCCCATGCCTACGACATCGACACCGCCATTGCCAACAGCCCCTACTTTGTCGGGGACTCTGTTCTCCGTGTCATTCACCATGACTGAGGTATCAATCATAGGGACTGCACTTTTACTCATGACGCCTGGATTATGATGGTCAACTATCCGCTTGAGGCATGGCGTCCTGATAAAGTTAGGGAGTCGGTTTGCGATTTTGGTAAATTCCTAGTTTGGAACAGAGATCTGTTAAACCGTGCTAGAATTCTCATCAAAGTCCATGTGCCTGATTTACTTGAGGTACCTGTCAGCCATGTTATCTGTGAGAGCCTTGATGATTTTGGTCATGGCCAGTCATGGACCTGTGCGGTTTACATTCTCCAAGTTCATCTTCTTGGCGCCATGGGTGGTGATGAGGACCCCATCCCTCCTGATGGTGTTATGCACCCCATGCCGCAAGCTCCTTTTGGTGGCATTTGGCATGATGCTGATTTTATGGGTGAGGAGAACAACCATGTTGCCCCCGCTGCTCACCATGCTGGAAACGATGATGTTCCCATGATTCCAACTCCCCCCTCAGTCCGGAGTCTGAGCAACACGAACCCCCTATTCAGTCTGCTGTTGAAGCCATGGACTGCTTTGTTGCCCTTCAAGACATGGTGTCAAAAATCATGGCCTCTACTCCTGACATCATTGATCAACTAGCAGGATCCACTGTCATCAGTACCAGATGCCAGATGATCAATGTTGATGATGATCATGGTACTATCATGAAGTGTCTGCTCACGATTACTACAGACAACTTTACTGCTCCTCCAGCTCCTACTGCTACCATCACTGAATTATCTGAAGTTGTGGAGCACAACAACATTGTGGAACCAGAGTACCCTGATTTACCTACTCAGCTGGAATATGTGCATCCAATTAGCAACTCCCAAGCCCTTGGTGATCCTACTATTACGAGCTCTACAATCAATGCCTCACCTACTGCCAACAAGCGCAAGAAGGTCAATGCTCCTTTGGATGTTCTTGAGCTACGTCGCAGCCGCCGTTTAGCTGGTCTCAGTGTGGGTTTCAAGGATCAGGCTGCAGCTACCAGAGCCAGGAACCTGATCAGCTGCAAGAAAAACATCTCTGCTGAATTTGAATATGAACTCCGTGATCCACTGGGTTCACCCCCTCCAGAACTTCCACTGGCTACCATCCAAGCCATTACCACGAAGCAGTGTCAGATCCCTCCTGAGGAGTTCTCTGGAGAGCTACTGAAGGCCACTGTTGATCATGAATAATTTTAGCTATCTTGCTTGTTGGTCTTGTAATAGTGTGAAGACCTCCTTAGGCCCTTTGCCCTTTTATTATTATGTCAGACACTGTTGGTCTTTATGCTATGTTGAACTCATGCTTTTGGTTTGTAAGCAGTTATACTCCATAATAAGGCACTTTTATCATGATATTTCCTACTGCTTATCTTATCACTATGAGAGGTGCCTGAATGGTCACGATATGCTTATTCTGTTATGTTGCTCTATGTTGATTTGGTTATGTCCTTGGGTTGAATTTGTATGCCACCAGCATTACCAGCAGTCTGTTGTTACAGGGATGATTAAGTCATCACCTGGATATGAGCACATCCCACAACATTTTGATTATCAATAGATCATGGAACATTCTCAATTGGAATGTAAGAGGGATAAATTCTCAAAGTAGATGAGAAGACTTGAGAGCAAAAATTGAAGAGAGTAACTGTGGCATTATATGTATACAGGAAACTAAAAGAGACATTTTTGATCTGATATACCTCAAAAATATCTCCCGCAGAAGATATAATCAATATGCATATAGCCATGTGTTGGAAACACTTGAGGCTTAATCACTATCTGGAATGGTAGTCTATTCACTGGATCCATCATCAGCCAAACCGGCTTTCAAATTACTGTCAAACTAGTTTGTAACTTATCTGGACACATCTTTCATATCACAAATTTATATGGCCCTTGCCACAATGATGACAGAGCTGACTTTTTCAATTGGTTGAATAATATGGATGCCACCCTTATGGATCACTGGATGCTTGTTGGTGATTTCAACCTGATCAGAAGCCCTCATGATAGAAGTAGACCTGGAGGAGACACAAACAACATGCTGTTGTTTAATAGTTTTATACAATAACTGGATCTTGTGGAAATTCCACTGAAGGGCAGAAACTTTACTTGGAGTAATATGCAAGATTTGCCACTTCTGGAAAAACTTGACTGGATTTTTATCTCTGCCAATTGGACTTTATCTTTCCCTAATACATTGGCTCATCCACTAGCCAGAATTTCATCTGACCATGTTCCCATCCATATTCAAATTGGCAGTGACATACCAAGAGCCTCTATCTTCAGGTTTGAAAATTACTGGTTTGAGTTTGATGGATTCTATGAGACTGTCATACAATGCTGGAACAGAAAATCATCAATTGAGTAATTCTGCTAAAGATGTCTCTGCCAGATTTAAATGTCTCAGACAAGGTTTAAGAAAATGGAGAAGTAACCTTTCCAGACTGAACACCACTATTGCTGCTTGCAACTTTGTTCTCACCATGTTGGATGGTATTGAGGAGCAAAGGCCACTTTCAGTTATGGAATATGATTTTAGGAAAATACTAAGAAAACACACTTCCAAACTCCTAGAAGCAAAAAGAATTTATTGGAAGACCAGGTTCAAAATGACAAGTATCAGACTTGATGATGAAAACACTATTTTTTCCATGCCATGGCAACTCAGAGTTTCAGGAAGAATTTCATCACTTCGATCCCTAGTGATGATGGCATCACATACCAAAACCATGATCATAAAGCTGCCATCATCTGGCAATCTTACAAAGACAGACTTGGCAAATCTATAAACCCTACTATGCTTTTCAACCTTGATGAACTCATCCAGTCTCATGATCTGTCTGATCTAGATGCAGCTTTCTCCATTGATGAATGGCAGTTGCTAAAGATTTCCCTGCTGACAGAGCACCAGGGCCTGACGGTTTCAATGGATTATTCTTGAGAAAATGCTGGGATTTTGTTAAACAGGATTTCTACACTATGATTTGGGATTTCTTTGAGGGCAATTGTGATATTCAAAGCATCAATACTGTATTTATCACTCTCATTCCTAAAGTTGCCGATCCTGAGACCATGAATGATTTTTAGCCTATATCCTTGGTTAGTTTACCTCTAAATGTTTTCACCAAGTTAATGGCCAACAGAGCTCAAAAGATTATCACCTCTGTTATTCATCGGAACCAATATGGGTTCATTAAAGGTAGAAACATTGAAGACTGCCTGGGCTATGCTTTTGAATATCTTCACCAATGCCATCAATCCAAGAAGCCTATCATCATTCTCAAGCTTGACTTTGAAAAGGCTTTTGAAAAAATTGAATATAAGGCTATTATTGCTATGCTTAATGCTAAAGGTTTTGGGCCTAAATGGATTAATTGGGTGTCCAACATACTGAACTCTGCTTCTACTTCTGTTCTACTTAATGGAGTTGCAGGCAAAAAAGTTATGTGCAAAAGAGGTGTTAGATAATGAGACCCTTACTCCCCTCTTCTCTTTGTTATTGCTGCTGACTTACTTCAGTCTGTTATCAATGCTGCTTGGGCAAATGGTGAAATTACACTCCCAATAAACCATGCTTATGGTCAGGATTATCCAATTATTCAATATGCTAATGACACATTAATGATCATGCCAGCAAATGAAGATCAAATTGTTCATCTCAAATACCTGCTCCATTTATTTAGCCTATCCACTGGTCTCTTTGTGAATTACAAAAAGTCATCCATGGTTCCTATTAACATTGATCTACAAACAGTTTCTAATCTGGCCAACATATTTGGATGCAAAGGTGAGAGTCTGCCATTTACTTACCTAGGACTTCCCCTGGGTACAACTAAGCCACTGTCCGAGATCTTATTCCAGTGATTACAAAGATAGACAGAAGACTATCTGGGGTGGCCAGAATTATGAACCACTCTGGTAGGCTCACATACATTAACTCTGTGGTTGCTTCCATGCCTATATTGCTATGCGCTCTCTGAAGCTGCACTACACCATTCTGGATCATGTTGATAGGTCCAGTAGAAATTTTTTATGGTTTGGTAATGATATCAACAAAAAAGGGAAATGCCTTGCCAGTTGGGATATGATCTGCAAATCTAAAAATCAAGGAGGACTTGGAGTGCTTAATCTCATAACTCAAAACAAAGCTCTTCTTATCAAACATCTCTATAAGTTCTACAATCAAGTTGATATACCCTGGGTAAAATTAATTTGGAAGGCATATTGCCAAAATAATGAGGTCCCCCACAACAAGGGCTCTTTCTGGAAGACAATGACAACCTGCCATGTCAATTCTGGAAACTCTACTTTGCTATGGGAGGATAATTGGAATGGGTCAATTTTGAAACTAAAGATCCCTGAATTACATTCTTTTACACACCTTGAGAACATCTCAATACTTGCAGCCAAGATATTTGACAACACATATAACCTTTTCCAACTCCCATTGTCCATTGTTGCTCATCGGCAATTTCATTTACTTTCTAATCAATTAAATTCTATCAGGCAAAACCATGACCATGACAGATGGATATTCAACTGGGGAAGTTCTGCCAATATGACCAAGAAGATTTATAACTTCCTTATGGGCAATTCTGAAGCAGCCTCCCCAATCAAATGGATATGGAAATCCTGTTGTCTCCCTAAGCATAATTTTTTTTTCTGCCGGTTAATGCTCAATGACAGAATAAATACATGTGATCTTCGTACTAGGAAAAGATTTCATCTTGACTCCACTTCCCATGTTCTATGTAACGATGAGGGCATGGAAGGCAGAACACATCTTTTATTCTCTTGACCTTTTAGTCAGGGATTCTGGTGGAATATTGGCATTGAATGGAACACAGATAACGACATCCATGACATGATAATTGAAGCAAAACAGAGATATCAACATAGTTTTTCATGGAAATTATGACTGTAGGCTGCTGGAGTATCTGGAATCAAAGGAATGGTCTGATTTTTGAGGGTGTACCATGCTCCATTACTGAATGCAGATATGACTTCATCAGAACTTTCAAGTTCACAATGCTTAGAGCCAAACCAAGTCTTAAGGATGGCATGTCATCCTGGATAGACAATATTTGATTTCTTTATCTACTTAGTTTCAAGTTGTAATCACTAGCTTTCCTTGGTTGTACACCCATCAACCATTGTAAAATACTTTTTCCCCTATTTTTTAATGAAAATTGACAAACATTAGGTTTTTTTGCCCTACTGTATTATGGTCAAAAAAAGGTATTTGATAGGAAAAGAACAAATTTTACAGTAGAAAATTTGTGCAAATTCCTTAGCTATGTGCCTATGTCTTCCTCTATATTAATGTCCATTAGATCGCTCTTATGGAAATTGATATTCATGACCAAGAGGTTTTCAAAACATGACAAAAGCCATTAAAAATTGCTTGCTTTATCCACAAAATTTTCCAAGAAGAGGATGGTGTCATCAGCGTATTGAAAACTAACCACCCCCTGGTATTACCTGAGGCAGAAGCCTAGAAATTAGGTCTTGACTAGCTGCTTTTTGAAGCCTTTTAGTAAAAACATTAGCCACAAGATTAAACAATAAAGGAGAGAATGGGTCACCCTGCTTAAGCCCTTCCCCCCCTACAAAGTGGGGACATATAGGACATTAATCCTCACACTAAAGGTGCTATGAATTAAGGTGCTTTTAATCCAAGAAATCCATTTTGGACCAAAACCTCTAGAGTGCAACATTTCAAGTAGAAAATCCCAGCTAACTCCATCATATGCTTTCTCATAGTCCAATTTAAGCACTAAACCTTGAGACCCAGTTTTCTTCACCTCATGAATGACCACATGGGCCATCACCACTCTCTCCAAGATATATCTACCTTTAATAAAGACTGTTTGGTTAGACAAAATCAGTCTATGACCAATAGGAGAAAGTCTATTGGTCATAGCCTTAGAGGAAATTTTAATGCCACGATTACTCTGACTAATTGGTCTAATTTTTTTCATATCCTTTGCATCAGCCTCCTTAGGAATAAGCACAACTAAAGCAAAGTTTAATCTATGTAAATCCAATTTACCCTACTCAAAGTCTCTAAGCAATGCCATAGTCAGTTTTACTCATATCCGAAAAAGTTTGGTAAAACAGGAGGGATAGGCCATCAGGGCCAAGGGCGCCATGAGCATAAGATCCGAAAATAACTTCCTTAATTTCTTCTTCAGAAAAGTTTCGCTCAGGAAATCATTCTCTTCTTGTGTAACTAAATCATCCTCCCTCCAAAACGAAGGCCCCAAACTGATGTTATGTTTATTTTCAAACCCAAATAGCTTTTTATAAAAAGAAGTGGCCACCTCCAGCATTTCTTTAGTAGTATACACAGGCCCATTCTCCCCAATTAACTCATAGAGGTGGTTCTTTCCATGTCTATGATTGGCTAGAGCATGGAAATAAGCATTATTCTTATGATCTTATCCCCATCTTTAATCTTACGATCTCTAGAATGTTGCCACAAGGCAATCTCTACCTTATGCTAGATATTTGCAAGTTCTTTTTTAATCTCAACCATTCTAATTTATCTCCCTCATTAAGTTGATTTTTTTCTAAAAATACATCAAGTTTATCAAATTCCAGTAAAAGCTCTTTCTTCTTCTTTTTCAAACCTGCCTCTATGTTACTACTCCACCCTTTAAACTTTTTCCTAAAAAGCCTAGTTTTGTTCATCCACACATCCATAGCACATTTTCCTGGCACTGGAGTGTTTCAAATGTCAGAAACCATTTAAAAAAAATTAGGATGGTCAAGCCACCAATTTTCAAAACCGACACATTTTTGGGGAAGTAATCCTCCTAGATTCAATATCAAGAATTAAAGGACAAACGCCTTTAAATCATCAGCAATATTAATGGGTGGCTGTGACTAGATCCGAACCCACCAAAAGCCAAGGTACTCCATGGAGTCCTCGGCAAAAAACGTCCTCGGATATTGCTTTATGTGCATCGGTTTTGAATTGTGTCTTTGGTCAATTGTTGGGTTCCGCTGCTCCTGTGCTTACTCCTTACGTTCCTGACCATTCGACTAAGGGTAAAGGGAGAACCACTACGATTGTACTTCCGGTTTAACTGGTCAAGTACCTTAGTGGAGAAAGCCGAAAACTGACTGTCACAATGAGCGTAAACTGGTCAGCGATCCAATGACGGTGTCAAACTATAGATCTATAGAGGTTACCCCGTGTTAAACGAGGGGCCTTTCATAAAATTGGCCGAAGTGTTAATGGCTTGACCTCAGCTGACGCTGAACACTATCCGGTAGCTAGTAACTGACCTCCCAACTTTTAGCTCCTATGACTAAGTGAAAGTTATAAAGCCTCCATATCTGATTGCCTCATTTTCGCTAACACAGCCGCCTCCGGGCACCGAGACATCGGCTAAGGGTTGTGTTGTTACTGC
Organism: Thinopyrum elongatum; assembly: GCA_011799875.1. Classification (NCBI taxonomy): domain Eukaryota; kingdom Viridiplantae; phylum Streptophyta; class Magnoliopsida; order Poales; family Poaceae; genus Thinopyrum; species Thinopyrum elongatum. The sequence continues at coordinate 162,145,409 of CM022299.1, forward strand.
GGAAACACCCTGCGTAGCATCTACAAAGGGGTGGAAGCCGACGATGGGCCACTTTAAAATGATAAACGGTCGCAACAGAGTCAAAATAAACATATAGCATAAATATGCAAAGTACAACTTAAAAGCTGACTATCACAACATGCACAAATTTGATCGGCCGATCAGTAATATTAACCATAAAGGTTGCCTGTGTAAAACAAAGGACTTTTTCGTATGTCACCAAGTTTGCTTTCATAAAGGTGCTCGGCTTGTCTGAGGTCACTAATAGAAAAGTAGTTCGCCTGTCTTTAAAGAAACTACGCAATTCTAAGCTCGAGTTTTTGGTAGAAAACACTTCGGAACTATAGAAGAGTCCAATAAATTGTACCGAGGGCTCCTTGAGGCACTTCGGCACGGTTACATCAGGACTCCTGGAGATCCCAACATATCATCAGCGTTCGTATTCAATATACGAGTGTCGCCTTCTGTAATCATCGTTATAAAGCCATAAATATGCATCAATTTGGCTTAAGATTTTGGCCAAGCTGGGTTGCCTCGCTCCTGTGCTTACCCCCTATGTTCCCGATTGTTCGGCTAGGGCGTAAAGGGAGAACCTTTGTGATTTTTATTACCGGGTCATCCGGGTTCGTAACTCAGACAGGTGAAGCCGAAAGCTAGTTGTCTTACGAATATAATTGGTCGGCAACAACAGAAGTAAAAATTTAGGTTCATTAGAGACCACAGAGTTTGGGAACTCTCCCCAAACTAAATACTCGCAATTTTCCTCCCATATTGATCGGAGGTGAGCTTTCATGGTCATGGTCAACATGATAGCCTGGGAAAAGGAGCTTATAAAGGAACTACTTTTCCCAAATGATGTTTCTTACGTTAAGTAGTAATATAACATATCTCTCCATACCTTTGTTTATAAAACCGTATGGCCATATTGCCTTGTTTTCCATAAATATTTGCCCTCATAAGGGCTTTATAAAGTAGGCAAACACTCCCCGGCTACTAGCCGAGGAGGTTGAAACCGATGGTCAGTCAACAAAGTTTATACAATGTGGATCCGAGTGTTAATGATGTAAATTACTTGGATAAATATCATTACACACAAATTGTGATTAAAGTCAATTTACTCCAGCCGATCTATTAAAGAGTCAAGGGAATAGTCTCGCTGAGACAACCGAGCAGCTGACATAACGCTCTCATAATTCCCATTGGCTTTGATTTCCTTCATATTAAGCCCTTGGGGCCAATCTTGGCAAGCTCAGCTTTCGCTAGCCCCAGCTCCTTTAAGAGATCTTTATTATTTTGCTGAGAAGTCTGTCTCAAATGTAATAAAATTTTGTGTCAAACGGATATCGATACTTAATTCGGCCACCGTGCCCAAATTAAGGCTCGGGGGCTACTGGGCTTCTGCATTAAAGGGGCACATCGATCCCCTGATCTGGTGTTGCCACTCAACAAGTGGCTCGGGCGCTACTGCATTGACGATTCAATGCAGAAATTGAAAGCGTGAAACATTTCCGAGGAGATTATGATCCTCAGGCTTGTCGGCCGCACCCAACTTGAGTCTCGGAAGCTACAGCGCACCACGTGTCCATTCCTAAATTATGCTTCCGAATAGGGACTTGATCCTCAGGAAATTTTTTTGAATCGACCTAAGTCTCAGGGGCTACTGGAATCAGCAGTTTTGTTTTATCCTTCAGGTGCATCCCATATTTTAGACCGACATGCACCTTGAGGGCTACTGACTATACATCTCGGCAGTAAATAAATTGCGCCGATCGGAAATAAATTCCACAAAAAACAGCCTGAGGCCGAGGTGGTGCACCACCACGGAAGCAGTCCGGCATAAAGCTCAGCTGTGAGTAGTTGGCTCCATAGAGAAGTTTTTTGGCATTAAGACTTGGCTAACATTCGTCAAAAAAATTCAAGGCCGAGGTAATCTATGACACCTTGCATGCATACCGAGTTGGTGCTCGGCTGCAAAAAGATACCTCGGATGTAGTCCGGCATTGGAGCTCAGATGTAAGAGGACACCGCTGCACGAGAAAAACTTCAAACCCGAGGTGTGGCGTAAAAATAATAAGGCATTGATAAAAGCCGAGAAATTAAAGGGGCTCCTCGGATACACGATGTGTGAACTCTTCGGATTTACCTCGGCGATCCTCAAGATCAAAGATGGAAAGATTTGTTGAACCAGCTTTCAAGACCGACGGCCGTAGATGAAGAACAGTTCGGAAGAACCGAGGAGCGTCCCCAATTTGAAGACCGATTCAAGGGGCTACTGGTGGTGTCCTGGACTAGGGGGTACTCATTGATGTCTACTACGCAACCTTCTTCTTGTAGACTCGTGTTGGGCCTCCAAGCGCACAGTTTTGTAGGACAGTAGCAAATTTCCCTCAAGTGGATGACCTAAGGTTTATCAATCCATGGGAGGCGTAGGATGAAGATGGTCTCTCTCAAACAACCCTGCAACCAAATATCAAAGAGTCTCTTGTGTCCCCAACACACCCAATACAATGGTAAATTGTATAGGTGCACTAGTTCGGCGAAAAGATGGTGATACAAGTGTAATACGGATGGTAGATATAGGTTTTGTAATCTGAAAATATAAAAACAACAAGGTAGCAAGTAACAAAAGTGAGTAAAAACGGTATTGCAATGCTTGAAAACAAAGCCTAGGGTTCATACTTTCACTAGCGCAAGTTCTCTCAACAATGATAACATAATTAGATCATATGGCAATCCCTCAACGTGCAACAAAGAATCACTCCAAAGTTTCTATCGAAGAACGTAGGACGAAAATGTGCATCAACCCCTATGCATAGATTACCCCAATGTCACCTCGGGAATCCGTGAGTTGAGTGCCAAAACATACATCAAGTGAATCAATAGAACATCCCATTGTCACCACAGATATCCCATCGCAAGACATACATCAAGTGTTCTCAAATCCAATACTCAATCCAACATAACGGAACCTCAAAGAACAAGACTCAATTCATCACAACAAGAGATAGAGAGGGAAGAAACACCATATGATCCAACTATAATAACAAAGCTCGCAGCACATCAAGATCGTGCCAAATCAAGAACACAAGAGAGAGATCAAACACATAGCTACTGGTACATACTCTCAGCCCCGAGGGTGAACTACTCCCTCCTCGTCATGGAGACCGCTGAGATGATGAAGATGGCCACCGGTGATGGTTTCCCCCTCCGGCAGGGTGCCAGAACGGGCTCCCGATTGGTTTTTCGTGGCTACAGAGGCTTGCGGCGGCAGAACTCCCAATCTAGGTTTCTATTCGGGGGTTTCTGTATTTATAGGAGGTTTTGGCATCGGTCTCACGTCAAGGGGGTCCAGGAGGCGGCGGCAAGGCTGGGGGCGCGACCCCACCCTTGTGGTTGCCTCGGGACTCTTCTCCGGTATCTTTTCGCTCTAGTATTTTTTATATTTTCCAAAAATATTCTTTGTAAATTTTCAGCTCATTCCGAGAACTTTTATTTCTGCTCGAAAAATGACACCACGGTAGTTCTGCTGAAAACGGCGTCAGTCCGGGTTAGTTCTAATAAAACCATACCAAAACCATATAAAATTGTTGTAAACATGGCATGAATACTTCATAAATTATAGATACGTTGGAGACGTATCACTCATCACGTTGTCTCCCGACCAGGTGGATCGGGCCGAGGACCCCCATGACGGTTCACTCATGGGCCACTTCGAGCAGTCCACGACGCATACAAGGAAGACTCCACAAGACTTGGTGCACAAGACGAGGACTCGTCTAAATCCTTGGCCTCCGGTGCGTTATATAAACTGAGGCCAGGCTAGTCAAACATATCATCTTAGAATCATACACGATAATCTCGTGGTACATACCTCTACTCTGTACTATCCCCCATATGAATACAATGAAAAGCAGGACGTAGGGTATTATCTCTTCGAGAGAGCCCGAACCTGGGTAAAAATCGGTGTCCATGTTATCATCGCTCCAAGACGCCTAGCTTAGGACCCCTACCTCGAGATGCCGGATTTAGCACTGACAGTATGATCACTCTCCACTCTAGGTAGAGAAGTCAACACTGACAAAGGGAAGTGAGCATCCCAGGAAATAGAGAAAAAAACTCTGTCTATAGCAGCGAAAATAGGGTTTTCCTGATTATTACTCCAAGTATAGCTCCTATTAGCAATACTGATTTCCAAAAGAGCCCATTTATTCACCCAGTCATTGCACAGATAACAGAATTGATTGTTAATGACCCCATTGTTTTTATCAACAGCAGATCTAACCAAATTAAAGTACCCAACTAACATAACTCGATAAGTAAGCTCGGACATAGTCTCATGCAATTCAGCAATGAAGTCCAATTTAAATTCATTATAAGCCATACCATAAATTGCAACAAGATGCCAAATAAAACCATCACATTTGTTCATAACAGTCAGAACAACGCAAAATTTCTTATTAGTAAAACCAATGATAACAAATAAATCAATTTTTAGACCAACAAGGATCCCACCACCAGTGTTTACAGCAGGAAGAGTGTGCCAAATAAAACCATTCCTGCCAGTAATACTATTCAAGATGTGGTCATCAATAATATCTCTCTTGGTTTACAAAGTCCACATGATTATTGTTTAGGAAATCTCCTAGGCACTAAATTTTCCCAGATTGCCCTAAACCACAAATGTTCCAAAAGGCACCTATCATTTGACTTTAAAGGGGTGGGACAAGCCACAAGGCTTCCTTTTAGTATTCAGTATTGAGCTACTCACCTCCAGATCAACAGTGCCCCCTGATCTAGGAGGATAAGTAGCACCAGCATCTTTAGAGAGAACATTAACACCTATATCATCTACTACTAATTATCAAGAAGAACAATCTCAGGGTTAGCGTCTACAAATTGAAGACATTTTTTCCAGCTCTAATTTAGTCCTGGATAATGTCATCTTGTTCTTTCTTGTTATTACCGATGCAAGTATCTACCTTAGTAGTATGAGAAGCAAGTTCACTACGCTCAAGGTTAGCAAATGATTTACCTTTGAAAGTAGTTGGGATTTCTAAGTTCTTCTTCTGCATGTAAGTAGTAGCTTTATCCATGATCTTGACATTCCCCTGGTTTCTGGTCATTAGCCTGCTAGCAAGAACTGGGCCCCAAGATGTTGTAGATACAACATTAGGCCTTTTCTTCTGCTTTGTCTCAACTTTCTCCAAAGTTTCCAGCAATGACCTCTTCACAGAACCTAATGCTACAGCCATATCTTCAAGTAAGCATTATAGGCCAGTCACCATTTTTTTCACTTCTTCATCAGACTCATCCATTTCAAATTTGCTAAGCAGCTCAGAACACTAATCCAAATGAACTGGCATAGGGACAGATCCTGGACAAACAGGGGGAAGGTTGTACGGGCAAGGACTGATGTTTTCCTTCACTTCATCACTGACAATAGGTTTCCTGGGAGTAGTGTTTCTAATTTCCTACATAAATTCCTCATGAACTACGTCCATCAAATGGGATGGGTGGAATTCAGCTGCAGAAGCAACCAACTATTGATTAGTTTTGCTTGAACTTGCAGAAGCACAAGGTTTGTCAGGAAAGTTAGCTTTGTCAAGTTCATCAATAGCTTCCTCTTCATCCACCTTATCTTTGACAGAAGGCCTTTTTTTTGTGTGTTCATTGCTCCCTTCCATATTATCCAAGTCAGGGTCCAGATCATCTCCATCAGAATCCTCTCCTATTTGCTTAAATCCTTCAATAGTGAAGAACAGTAAGTGCAATTTCCTTTCATCTCTACCAACCTTTCAAAAGGGATTTTCTGGGATCTCTGCAAGCAACTTTAATCCTGATAATTTCATAGAAGCTCTTGAATATTTCATTCCATACAACATCCACCAAGGTTCCAAAACATGCAGCAATCTGGGCAAAGACTTTACATGCACACCACTTAGGTGGAATTCCATCAATTTGCACCCAGGCTTCTATCAGTTCACCAAACTCATCTGATATTCCTTCCCATTCATAAATTTTAACGGATACCCCATCAATTGGTAGATCAAAAGCGGGAAACTCAATTAGGTCAGCTACATTTTTCCATGGAGGAAATCTCAACAAGAACTTCTTGTCCTCCAACTCTCTAATTTGCCAGGGCCATTCCTTGTTTTTGCAGAAAATTCTATTTAGCTATAGCAACAACTCTGAACTAGAAACTTCCCCTTTGTCCACCCTAAGAACAACACAGTTTTTGTAGTTTAGCCAGCTGGATTCGACTATGGCGGGAATGTCAATGTGATAGAACCCCAGCCCCGCGGCAGCCCTGTTGGAAATATTCTCTAGAGGCAATAATATTTGTATTATTATATTTCCATATACATAGTTAAGAGTTTATATTCTATGCTATAACTTCTATGATCCTGGAATATGCGATTCAGTGGGAAACTCATATGCACGTGTGGAATGATAAACGGTAAATAAAAGGTTCCTAGTCTCGCCTCTAAGACTAGCTCAATTGATGTTGGTGATCACATTTTCCTGATCTTAGGATATCGTTAAGTGTAACGATAGTCCTAAAACAACATTGAGATTATGACATTGGAAGAATGATCATATTGAATCGATTCAATCTTGTTTGTTATGAATTGAGTTAATATAGTTGATACGTCCATTTTGCATCATGTTTTCCTACTGTTATTTATGATATTTTTATGCATAATAAGGCTTTTTGGAGTAATTCTAATGCCTTTTCTCTAATAATATGCAAGATTTACACAAAGAGGGAGAATTCCGGTAGCTGGAAATCTGGACCTGGAAATGCTACGTCAGGCCACCTATTCTGCACAACTCCAAACAAGCTGAAACTTTACGGAGATTTTTTATGGAATATTTGAAGAATATTGGAGCAAATAAGTACCAGAGGGGGCCCACCAAGTGGGCACAACCCACCTGGGCGCGCCAGGGAGCCCAGGCGCGCCCTGGTCGGTTGTGCTCACCCAGGCCCACCTCCGGTGCCCATCTTCTGGTATATAAGTCATTTTGACCTAGAAAAAATAAGGAGAGGACTTTCGGGACGGAGCGCCGCCGTCTCGAGGCGGAACTTGGGCAGGAGCACTTTTGCCCTTCGGCGGAGCGATTCCGCCAGGGGAACTTCCCTCCCGGAGGGGGAAATCATCGTCATCATCATCACCAACAACTCTCCCATCTTGGGGAGGGCAATCTCCATCAACATCTTCAACAGCACCATCTCATCTCAAACCCTAGTTCATCTCTTGTGTTCAATCTTGTTACCAGAACTATAGATTGGTGCTTGTGGGTGACTAGTAGTGTTGATTACATCTTGTAGTTGATTACTATATGGTTTATTTGGTGGAAGATTATATGTTCAGATCCAATATGCTATTTAATACCCCTCTGATCTTGAGCAAGATTATCATTTGTGAGTAGTTACTTTTTTTTTGAGGTCACGGGAGAAATCATGTTGCAAGTAATCATGTGAACTTGATATGTGTTCGATATTTTGATAGTATGTATGTTGTGATTCCCTTAGTGGTGTCATGTGAACGTCGACTACATGACACTTCACCATATTTGGGAATGCATTGTGGAGTAGTAAGTAGATGATGGGTTGCGAGAGTGACATTAACTTAAACCCCAGTTTATGCGCTATTCCGTAAGGGACCGATTGGATCCAAAAGTTTAATGCTATGGTTAGAATTTATTCTTAATACTTTTCTCATAGTTGCGGACGCTTGCGAGAGGGTTAATCATAAGTAGGAGGCTTGTTCAAGTAAGAACAGCACCTAAGCTCCGGTCCACCCACATATCAAATTATCAAAGTAGCGAACATAAATCGAACCAACATGGTGAAAGTGACTAGATGAAATTCCCGTGTACCCTCAAGAACGCTTTGCTTATTATAAGAGACCGTTTTGGCCTGTCCTTTGCCTCAAAAGGATTGGGCTACCTTGCTGCACTTTTGTTACTACTATCGTTACTTGCTCGTTACAAATTATCTTGCTATCAAACTACTCTGTTACTTACAATTTCAGCACTTGCAGACATTACCTTGCTGAAAACCACTTGTCATTTCCTTCTGCTCCTCGTTGGGTTCGACACTCTTACTTATCGAAAAGAGCTACAATTGATCCCCTATACTTGTGGGTCATCAAGGCTATTTTCTGGCGCCGTTCCCGGGGAGTGAAGCGCCTTTGGTAAGTGGAATTTGGTAAGGAAACATTTATATAGTGTGCTGAAATTTATTGTCACTTGTTACTATGGAAAACAATCCTTTGAGGGGTTTGTTCGGGGTATCTTCACCTTGACCGGAACCACAATTAGCTACCCCTCAACCTACTGCACCTACTGAAAATATTGAATATGAAATTCCTTCGGGTATGATAGAACAACTGCTAGCTAATCCTTATGCAGGAGATGGAACCGAACATCCCGATATGCACTTGATATATGTGGAAGAAATTTGTGGATTGTTTAAGCTTGTAGGTTTACCCGGAGATGAAGTTATGAAAAAGGTTTTCCCTTTATCTTTGAAGGGAAAATCATTTTCATGGTATAGGCTATGCGATGATATTGGATCTTGGAATTGGAATCGATTGAAATTGGAGTTCCACCAAAATTTTTATCCTATGCATCTAGTTCATCGTGATCGGAATTATATATATAATTTTTGGCCTCGTGAAGGAGAAAGTATCGCTCTAGCTTGGGGGAGGCTTAAGTCAATGTTATATTCATGCCCCAACCATGAGCTCTCAAGAGAAATTATTATCCAGAACTTTTATGCTTGGCTTTCTCGTGATGATCAATCCATGCTTGATACTTCTTGTACTGGTTCTTTTATGAAGAAGACTATTGAATTCCGGTGGGATCTTTTGGAAAGAATTAAACACAACTCTGAAGATTGGGAACTCGACGAAGGTAAAGAATGAGGTATTAAGCTTAAGTATGATTGTGTTAAATCTTTTATGAATACCGATGCTTTTCAAAAGTTTAGCACTAAATATGGACTTGACTCTGAGATAGTAGCCTCCTTTTGTGAATCATTTGCTACTCATGTTGTTCTCCCTAAGGAGAAGTGGTTCAAATATCACCCACCTATTAAAGAAGAAGTTAAAGAACCGGTACCAATTAAAGAGGAAACCATAATTTATAATGTTGATCCAGTTGTTCCTACTGCTTATATTGAGAAACCACCTTTCCCTGTTAGGATAAAGGAACATGCTAAAGTTTCAACTGTGGTTAAAAAAAGTTATATTAGAACACCTAAACCAGATGAACAAATTAAAGTAGAACCTAGTGTTGCTATGATTAAGGATCTCCTGGAAGAAAACGTAGATGGGCATGTTATTTACTTTTGTGAAGAAGCTGCTAGAATTGCCAAACCTGATAAAAAGGATAATCATAGACCTATTGTTGGCATGCCTGTTGTCTCAGTTAAAATAGGAGATCACTGTTATCATGGTCTATGTGACATAGGTGCTAGTGTGAGTGCTATTCCTTATTCCGTACATCAAGAAATTATGAATGACATAGCACCCGCAGAAATAGAAGACATAGATGTTACTATTAAACTTGCTAATAGAGACACCATATCACCAATTGGGATTGTTAGAGATGTTGAAGTCTTGTGTGGGAAAATAAAATACCCTACTAATTTCGTTGTTCTTGGTTCCCCACAAGATGACTTTTGTCCCATTATCTTTGGTAGACCTTTCTTGAACACCGTTAATGCTAAAATAGATTGTGAAAAACAAACTGTCGGTGTTAGCTTTGGTGATGAGTCTCATGAGTTTAATTTTTCTAAGTTTAGTAGAAAGCTTCATGAAAAAGAATTGCCTAGTAAGGATGAAATAATTGGTCTTGCTTCTATTGTTGTGCCTCCTACTGATCCTTTAGAACAATATTTGCTAGACCATGAAAATGATTTACATATGCATAAGAGAAATGAAATAGATAAGATTTTCTTTAAACAACGTCCTTTGCTTAAACACAATTTGCCTATTGAAACTCTAGGAGGTCCTCCTCCACCTAAAGGTGATCCTGTGTTTGAATTAAAACAATTGCCAGACACTTTGAAATATGCTTATCTTGATGAAAAGAAGATATATCCTGTTATTATTAGCGCTATCCTTTCAGAACATGAAGAAGAAACATTATTGAAAGTTCAAAAGAAGCACCGAGCTGCTATTGGGTATACTCTTGATGATTTAAAGGGCATTAGTCCCACTCTATGTCAGCACAAGATTAATATGGAACCTGATGATAAACCCGTTGTCGATCACCAACGTCGGTTAAATACAAAAATGAAGGAAGTGGTAAGAACGGAAATCTTAAAACTTTTGGAAGCATGTATAATCTATCCTATAGCTAATAGTAGATGGGTAAGTCCTGTTCATTGTGTTCCTAAGAAAGGAGGTATTACTGTTGTTCCTAATGATAAGAATGAACTTATTCCACAAAGAATTGTTACAGGCTATAGAATGGTAATTGATTTCAGAAAATTAAATAAAGCAACTAGAAAAGATCATTACCCTCTGCCTTTTATTGATCAAATGCTAGAAAGATTATCTAATCACACACACTTTTGCTTCCTTGATGGATATTCTGGTTTTTCACAAATACCTGTTTCTCAACCTGATCAAGAAAAGACCACTTTCACTTGTCCCTTTGGAACTTATGCTTATAGACATATGCCTTTTGGTTTATGCAATGCACCTGCTACCTTTCAAAGATGTATGACTGCTATATTCTCTGACTTTTGTGAAAAGATTGTTGAGGTTTTCATGGATGACTTCTCTATTTATGGGAAGTCTTTTGATGATTGTTTAAGCAATCTTGATCGAGTTTTGCAGAGATGCGAGCAAACAAATCTTGTCTTGAATTGGGAGAAGTGCCACTTTATGGTTAATGAAGGTATTGTTTTGGGCCATAAAATTTCTGAAAGAGGTATTGAAGTGGACAAAGCTAAGGTTGATGCAATTGAGAAAATGCCATGTCCTAAAGATATCAAAGGTATTCGTAGTTTCCTAGGTCATGCTGGTTTCTATAGGAGATTTATCAAAGACTTTTCTAAAATTTCTAGGCCTCTTACAAATCTTTTGCAAAAGGATACTCCTTTTGTTTTTGATGATGATTGTTTAGAAGCCTTCGAAACACTCAAGAAAGCCTTAATTTCTGCACCTATTGTTCAACCACCTGATTGGAACTTGCCTTTTGGAATTATGTGTGATGCTAGTGATTATGCTGTTGGTGCTATTCTAGGACAAAGAGTTGATAAGAAACTGAGTGTTATACATTATGCTAGTAAAACTCTAGATAGTGCACAACGGAATTATGCTACTTCTGAAAATGAATTTCTAGCAGTGGTGTTTGCTTGTGATAAATTTAGATCTTATATTGTTGATTCAAAAGTAATTGTTCACACCGATCATGCTGCTATTAAATATCTTATGGAAAAGAAAGATGCTAAACCTAGACTTATTCGATGGGTTCTCTTGCTACAAGAATTTGATTTACATATCACCGATAGAAAAGGAGCTGAGAACCCCGTAGCTGATAACTTGTCTAGACTTGAAAATGTGCTTGATGACCCACTACCTATTGATGATAGTTTTCCTGATGAGCAGTTAGCTGCAATAAATGTTTCTAATAACACTCCTTGGTATGCTGACTATGCTAATTACATTGTTGCTAAATATTTACCACCTAGCTTTACATACCAACAAAAGAAAAAATTCTTCTATGATTTAAGACACTACTTTTGGGATGACCCACATCTTTATAATGAAGGAGTAGATGGTATTATTAGACGCTGTGTAACTGAGCATGAACAGGGACAAATCCTACGGAAATGTCACTCCGAAGCTTATGGAGGGCATCATGCTGGAGACAGAACTGCTCACAAGGTATTGCAATCTGGATTTTATTGGCCTACTCTCTTCAAGGATGCTCGTAAGTTTTTCTTATCTTGTGATGAATGTCAAAGAATAGGTAATATCAGTAAGCGTCAAGAAATGCCTATGAATTATTCACTTGCTGTTGAACCATTTGATGTTTGGGGATTTGATTACATGGGACCTTTTCCTTCCTCTAATGGGTATACACATATTTTGGTTGTTGTTGATTATGTTACTAAATGGGTAGAAGCTATTCCAACCAATAGTGCTAATCACAACACCTCTATTAAAATGCTTAAGGAAGTTATTTTCCCAAGGTTTGGAGTCCCTAGATATTTAATGACTGATGGTGGTTCACACTTTATTCATGGTGCTTTCCGTAAAATGCTTACCAAGTATGATGTTAACCATAGAATTGCATCACCCTATCATCCTCAGTCTAGTGGTCAAGTTGAACTTAGTAATAGAGAAATAAAATTAATTTTGCAAAAGACTGTCAATAGGTCCCGGAAGAATTGGTCTAAGAAATTAGATGATGCACTTTGGGCTTATAGAACAGCATATAAAAATCCTATGGGTATGTCTCCTTATAAAATGGTCTATGGAAAAGCTTGTCATTTGCCTCTTGAGTTAGAACATAAAGCATATTGGGCAGTCAAAGAACTCAACTATGATTTCAAACTTGCCAGTCAAAAGAGGTTATTTGATATTAGCTCACTAGATGAATGGAGAACCCAAGCTTATGAAAATGCCAAATTATTTAAAGAAAAAGTTAAAAGATGGCATGATAAAAGAATCCAAAAGCGTGAGTTCAAAGTTGGAGAATATGTTCTTTTGTACAACTCTCGTTTCAGATTCTTTGCAGGAAAACTCCTCCCCAAATGGGAAGGACCCTATGTTATCGAGGAGGTTTATCTGTCTGGAGCTATCAAAATAAATAATGCCGAAGGTACTAACCTGAAGGTTGTTAATGGGCAACGAATAAAACATTATATCTCACGTACGCCCATTAATGTTGAAAGTAATATTATCCAAACTTTGACACCGGAAGAACACATAAAAGAGTCCTTCCGGAACACTCCAGAATCGTGAAAATAAGGAGGTACGTGATACTGTAAGTAAACAGACTCTGAAAAATCCGCAAAAATATTTTTTGTCAATTTTGGAATATTTAGAAAATTAGGAAAATAAGAAACTTCCAAGAAGCGTACCCTGGTGGGCACAAGACACCAGGGCGCGCCTGGCTTGCTTGGCGCGCCCAGGTGGGTTGTGCCCATCTGGGACACCTTCCGGACTCCGTTTTTCTTTCGTTTGCTTGTTTCCCAAGATAAAAAAAATCTTTATATACTCCCCAAACCTATTGACCACCGTATCGCGAAGAAATCTTCTGTTCTCTTTTCTTACTGTTTTCGGTCAAATCTGTTAAGCCAGGCATCATGTCTTCTTCCTCCTCCAACAACATGGAAGAAGATGCTTGGTTGATGAAAATCGAGTTGAAGAGGGAAGAGCCAGCAGAAGCCATCAAGGGAGACAATAATAACGAGGTTACCGTAGATCAAGCCCCAGGGATCAAGCAAGCACTTCCGGCCGAGGAGGAAGAAGAAGAAGATATCCTTAAACCTTATTATGCTCATCTTACCCCTACTGAGATTGACGCCTTTCGGATCATTGAAACGGTTCGTGTGCAGAATAAATATCTCACTCGTGAAAATATTCTGCACCAAGAGCATATCATCTACCTCTGAAGCGTCATCTGTAGATTGGAGAATCTCTTCATCTTGAAGGACAGGGTCGCTTCTACTTCACCAGCACCTTCTTCTTCATCACCAAAGGAAAATTGAGTTTCGGGTATGGGCACTACCCTTGGCTTCCGCCAAGCTTGGGGGAGGTGCCCCGGTATCGTATCATCCCCACTATCTTTTTGCCTTTACTTATCTTAGTTCGATCTTTTGCTTTAGATGAATAAAAGTTTAGTTCGATCCTTTCTTTTTGAGAGCTTGCTTAGTGGCCTATCCTTGTAATCGTGTGCAAGATTTATAATAAAGTCTAGTCTGAGTTTTTGCTTTCTTACTTTCATGTTGCAATAAAAAGAAAGGATATAGATAAAAAAGAAAGGAAATAAAAGAAAAAGATCAAATGCTAATCTTATGGTAGGTGATGGCACCACATAAGGAAAAGTATAAGTAGAAAAATTTATTAGAGATTGACAAACATAGCATTGGTCAATGATGCAACTCATGAAAGAATTAATAAGGGAAGAGAAGATTCACATATAAATACACTATCCTAGGAATCTTTTGTGATTGTGAGCCCCCATCAAATTATTATATGCCAAAATTGTTGACGTTGGACAAGGAAGACAATGTAATGATTTATGCTTGTTCATATTCACATAGAAGTTATATTTTCATAGATCCTTCAACATGTGGTGCTTGCCCCCTATCTTTGCTAGCCAAAATTCCGCACTAAGTAGAGATACTACTTGTGCATCCAAAAACCCTTAAACCCAGATCTTATTTTCAAGTGTCCACCATACCTACCTAGGGATTGAGCAAGATCCCTCAAGTAAGTTGTCATCAGTGCAATAAGGCAATAAAAATTGCTTCTAAAAGTGTGAGATCATTTAGTGTAAAGGAAAATTGAGCATTGTACGAACTTGTGATGGTGAAGAATAAAAGCGACATACTGCATAATAAAGGTTGCCATCACAAGGGGCAATACAACGTGACTTTCTTTTGCACTAAGGGGTTGAGCATACAAACAAATAAGCGCATGGCAACCTCTGCTTCCCTCTGCGAAGGGCCTATCTTTTACTTTTATGCAAAGAGTCAAAGTTCTTCTCTCTTTTCCTTTTATTTTTATCCTTTGGCAAGCATCATGTGGTGAGAAAAGATCTAGGCACATATGTCCAGTTGAATATGGGTGGCATAAGTTATTATTGTTGACATCGCCCTTGAGGTGAATACGTTGGGAGGCGAAAGTATGAGCCCCTATCTTTCCATGTGTCTGGCTGAAACGTTTTGCTCATGTGTATGTGGTGAGTGTTGGCAATCATAGAAGACTATATGATGGTTGAGTATGTGGACGTGCCTAAAGGCTCCGATACGTGACCCTTCCTGAAAAGATGATGAATTGTAGTTGCAAAGTTGACTGAGAACATAGTTTGTTGGTTTCTAATAGAGTTTATGCTTTATACTTCAATTGTGTGATGAATTGCCACTTATTCATGAGAAGTTTATGATAAAAGTTCTATGATAAAAGTCTTATGTTTAAATTCGTTGCTGTTATAATAATTTACATGATGCTTCTATGTCCGTATTTTGTTTTTATCGACACCTCTCTCTCTAAGCATGTGGACATGTTTTTCGATTTCGGTTTTCGCTTGAGGACAAGCAAGGTCTAAGCTTGGGGGAGTTGATACGTCCATTTTGCATCATGTTTTCCTACTATTATTTATGATGTTTTTATGCATAATAAGGCTTTTTGGAGTAATTCTAATGCCTTTTCTTTCATAATATGCAAGATTTACACAAAGAGGGAGAATTCCGGCAGCTGGAAATATGGACCTGGAAAAGCTACGTCAGGCCACCTTTTCTGCAAAACTCCAAACAAGCTGAAACTTTATGGAGATTTTTTATGGAATATTTGAAGAATATTGGAGCTAATAAGTACCAGAGGGGGCCCACCAGGTGGGCACAACCCACCTGGGCGCGCTAGGGAGCCCAGGCGCACCCTGGTGGGTTGTGCTCACCCAGGCCCACCTCCGGTGCCCATCTTCTAGTATATAAGTCATTTTGACCTAGAAAAAATAAGGAGAGGGCTTTCGGGATGGAGTGCCGCCGTCTCGAGGCGGAACTTGGGCAGGAGCACTTTTGCCCTCCGGCGGAGCGATTCCGCCGGGGGAACTTCCCTCCCGGAGGGTGAAATCATCGTCATCATTATCACCAACAACTCTCCCATCTTGGGGAGGGCAATCTCCATCAACATCTTCAACAACACCATCTCATCTCAAACCCTAGTTCATCTCTTGAGTTCAATCTTGTTACCGGAACTATAGATTGGTGCTTGTGGGTGACTAGTAGTGTTGATTACATCTTGTAGTTGATTACTATATGGTTTATTTGGTGGAAGATTATATGTTCAGATCCAATATGCTATTTAATACCCCTCTGATCTTGAGCATGATTATCATTTGTGAGTAGTTACTTTTGCTCTTGAGGTCACGGGAGAAATCATGTTGCAAGTAATCATGTGAACTTGATATGTGTTCGATATTTTGATAGTATGTATGTTGTGATTCCCTTAGTGGTGTCATGTGAACGTCGACTACATGACACTTCACCATATTTGGGCCTAAGAGAGTGCATTGTGGAGTAGTAAGTAGATGATGGGTTGCAAGAGTGACAAAAACTTAAACCCCAGTTTATGCGCTATTCCGTAAGGGACCGATTGGATCCAAAAGTTTAATGCTATGGTTAGAATTTATTCTTAATACTTTTCTCATAGTTGCGGACGCTTGCGAGAGGGTTAATCATAAGTAGGAGGCTTGTTCAAGTAAGAACAACACCTAAGCACCGGTCCACCCACATATCAAATTATCAAAGTAGCGAACATAAATCGAACCAACATGGTGAAAGTGACTAGATGAAATTCCCGTGTACCCTCAAGAACGCTTTGCTTATTATAAGAGACCATTTTGGCCTGTCCTTTTCCTCAAAAGGATTGGGCTACCTTGCTGCACTTTTGTTACTACTATCGTTACTTGCTCGTTACAAATTATCTTGCTATCAAACTACTCTGTTACTTACAATTTCAGCACTTGCAGACATTACCTTGCTGAAAACCACTTGTCATTTCCTTCTGCTCCTCGTTGGGTTCGACACTCTTACTTATCGAAAAGAGCTACAATTGATCCCCTATACTTGTGGGTCATCAATAGTCTGCATTCAATTGTAATAACACGGAGTGTTAACATGTGATATTTCTCCTTAGACCATGAGAGTATAGTGGTTGCTTCTTACCGTACGATGGGCTTTGGGGCTGCTCAAACATCACCTGTAACATGGTGATCATAACGACAACTTACAGGTTCAACGGAAAGTTTGACAAGTGACCGGATAGCTCGAGAGTGGGATTTTCTCCTCCGGCAATGGAGAGATATTCTTAGGGCCCTCTCAGTGTGAGGGCATCAACCATCGTCTGTCCAGAAACACTTGACTTTGTCACGGGGATGCCAGACCACAATGACGAGAAAGAAGAACAATACCGGTAACGAGGATTTCGGTATAGCGAGCATAGTGATGACTCGGGGGGATACCGATGCATCCTGGGTTTTGTGAAGTATTGCAAAGCAAAGGGAACATCACATGATAACCTAAGGTTCACTCGAATATCATTCGTGTGCTCATAGGGACCGATACGGATGTCCACGGTCCCACTGCCGGTCATTGAATGAACGATTTCGTTCATGTCTATGAGTTACCGAACCTACAGGGTCACAAGCTTAAGGCAATCATGATCTGTTGAGTGTTAGTAGGACGGGAGTCATCAGAATATATATTTGGAATTGTTTCATGAATATCCGGAATAGTTCCGAGAGGACCAGGAAGCCTTTTGGGGTCACCGGAAGGGTTTCAGAGAGTATCGGGTCATATCGGGTATTACCTATAAATTATATATAGGTGGAAAATGTTTTCGGGGATGTTAAAAAATATATATAATGTTCTATAGGTATTTAGAACATTTTATATTTATTTTAAATATCAACGGCCTTAAAAGGCCAAGAGGTCGAAGGCAACTTGGGCCACAAGGGCCCAAGTAGGAAGGCGCCCCCCTTCCCTTGTGCGAGGGCCGAATTAGACTTGGGGAGGAGTCCTACTCCTCCCCCTTTGGTCGGCGCCCCAAAGGGGACTTTTCCCTCTTGGTGTCTGCCCTCTCCTCCTCCTCCAACCTATATATACTAGGGGTTTTGCTCTATTGTTTCACAAAAGTTTTTGGAGCCTCGTCTAGTTCTTCTAGTTCATGTTCTAGTTGGTCCTAGTTGACTAACTAGAGCTTGGATAATACTCTTGTCCTCATAATTAGAAACCATGTGTGGTTCTAATCTCCTCCCTCTAATTCTTCAGTGATGATTAGCTCTGGACGACGAAGCGCTGCCGGATTGTGAAGGCTACACGTTTGCAACCAAGTAGAGAGGTCGTGCTTTTGGTCTTCGGTTCGAGGGACTATTCGTGGGCGGTACGAGGGATCGTTTATCAATGGTTCGAGGGACTCCAAGTAGGATCCACATCGACATGCTCATCTTCCGCTGCAACTCGGTGACGGTAATGATCGTGATCCCAACCCATTATGCATCTTCGTATTGATCTTGGGTGATCGTAGGTGCGGAATTGTTTGTTTTCTACAACGTTTCACAATAAGCACTACCAAAATAGGTAGCTGTGGGTTGAGGTTTTGCTCAGGAGATGCAATTATTCACATTGTGACTGCCAGCATAGATGAAGCACTTTTTTAGCTCAATACAAATCCCCACATAGTGTCCCAGCCAACTGCAATTCAAACATATCATGTGTTTGTATTTAGGATCTAGTGCTTGTACCGCTGCGACTGGAGGTGGGGTGGGGCTGTCACAGCAGGCGGGAGCAGGCTGCTCCACAGTCATCTACTTCCCCGCACCCGCAGACTTGGACACCCTTTGCTAAGCTGGTTTGGGCGTATTGATCAGCAGGGGTGCCGAAACCTTGCCATCCTGAGGAGCAGGTTTCTTCACCAGTTGTTGTCGTCGATGCCGCTGAGCGATCTGCCCATGATTCTCCATGCTACCCTTGACAACCTCCACAAATGATCTAGATCGAGGACCTAACCCCTCCATAGAAATATTGAATTTGGTGGGAACAGGATCAAAACGACCCAAGAACGAGATCGGGTAGCAGTCTTGCACAGTAAACTTCTTTGATAGGAACAGATCCTTCCTCACCCAAAACAATGAATGGCAAAACTAGGGTTAGGGGGTCTGTGCCTGTTCTTATGTAGTTGCGGGTGGCAGCTCGGGGAGGGGACGACCCATAGTTGCACATAAAATCCGTCATCTCTTCCTGATCAACGCTAACCAACTCAGAATATGTATTCCTAAAACCCGCTTTCTTACGGACCACACATCCGCTGATTAGCGGCGCTGGCGCGGGGGAAGGCCCAATCGCTGATGTCAGCCGATTCGAAATCCGTCCCTCCGTCCTCGCACATGCGAACTCACTAGTGATTACCAAGTTCGTCGGAATCAGAGATTCACAAGAATCTGTCAACGATTTAGGTGTAATAGGAGGGGAACTACACAAATTAACTTGAGGGATAACCCTCAACATCAGATTATCAATTTTTGGCCCGGCGAAAATGCCATCTGAATCACAAAACCCATCCAATAGACAACGGGTTATGGTGCGCATGCATCATACCTTATCGGTGAGGTGTGGTACCTCCCGTTGATCCCCCGGACATGGCAGAGGATCCAGGCTGCTGAAACACAACCCAGGCCTCCCGCAACGTGCTCGTGGTCCAGGGGCGCTCCCCCGTGACGCACGCGCGCCGGGATCGTTGAGCTTCAGTGGTGAAAGGATCAAGAAGAGGGGTCTAGAGGGGGGTGATTAGACCCTTAACAAGTAAAAGTGGTAGTTTTTAGTTTTTTTAAGTTAAGGTTGAGTTTTGCACAAGTTAAAGGGCATCCAATACATCTCAAGCAAGTGTGACAAGAGTATAGGCAGCGGAAAGAGTAAAGCATGCAATTTGCGAGAATGTAAAGGGATGGGATTGGAGTGTGCAAACGCAATGGTGACGCGGAGAGTTTTTGGCGTGGTTCCGATAGGTGGTGCTATCGTAAGTCCACGTTGATGGAGACTTCAACCCACGAAGGGTAACTGTTGCGTGAGTCCACGAAGGGCTCCACCCACGAGGGGTCCACGAAGAAGCAACCTTGTCTATCCCACCATGGCCATCGCCCACGAAGGACATGCCTCACTCGGGTAGATCTTCACTCCACATCATGTCGGAGGCTCCCAAGCGAAACCTAACCAATCTAGGTGACACCACTCTCCAAAAGGTAATAGACTGTGTGTTGATGATGAACTCCTTGCTCTTGTGCTTCAAATGATAGTCTCCCCAACACTCAACTCTCTGTCACAGAATTTGCTATAGTGGAAGAAGGATTTGAGTGGAAAGCAACTTGGGGAAGGCTAGAAATCAAGGTTCAAATGGTAGCAATGGAATCTCTTGATCTCAATACATGAGTAGGTGGTTCTCTCTCGGAAAATGAATGGTGGAAGTGTAGGCACGTTCTAATGGCTCTCTCTCTCTCTCTCTCTGGAGAAGAAGGGGGTGGAGGGGTATATATAGCCTCCAGACAAAATCCAATCGTCACACACTTTTGACCCATCTCGGTGGCACTGATTAGTAAACTCAGTGGCACCGATTTGTTCAAAAATATGAACATTAGGAATCTCGGTGGGACCAATGTGCTAGGGCTTAGGGCAAACTTCATCTCAGTGGTACCGATTGCATCATCTCGGTGGGACCAAAGTGAAGAAATAAGCAACAGATAATCTGTCAAGCCAACTCGGTGAGACCGATTGCAACAACTCGGTGAGACCGAAGTGAATGCAATAGGTCACAGAGCGCTGGCAAGGCCATCTCGATGGGACCGAGATCCGTATTGGTGTGACCAACTATTAGGGCTTCTGGTAGTGGCTATGTCAAAATGAACTCGGTGGCTCCGGATGGAAGATATCGGTGGGACTGAGTTGGATTTTAGGGTTTTGGCATATTTGGATGGAGAAAGTGGCTGAAGGTTTTGGAGCAGTATCACTAAGTACCTTAGCAACAAGATCATTAAGCAACACCTCATCCCCTTTTAATAGTATTGGCTTTCCTATGGACTCAATGTGATCTTGGATCACTAAAATAGAAATGAAGAGTCTTGAGCTTTTGCCAATCCTTGTCCTTAGCATTTTGAAGGGGGTTCCACATGCTCTTGTCCTTGCCACTCCATTGTTGAATTCATCTGAAATATACTAGATGAAACTATTAGTCCAACAAGAGATATGTTAGCATTAATTACCAAAATCACCCAGGGAGCACTTGTGCTTTCAATCTCCCCCTTTTTGGTAATTGATGACAAAATACATCAAAGCTTCAAGTAAATGATATGAAGAATAGTAGTTAAAGCTTTGGAGAAACATGTAACTTGCATGAGCTCCCCCTACATGCATGCAATCATGTGATGATAGAATTGAAAGACATGTGAATGCACAACATGACAGAGTAAGTAATGAGTTACATGTATCTCGGCAATATGCATCGGAGCAGAAAGCGAAGTGAGATGTACCTTCATGTTTATTGTAACACCCCCGGTGATTAGCAACAGTAATCACTTTTGATAATGACATGTTAGCATGATCGACAGTGCATAATCATCATTAGCATCATATTGCATTTCAACTCCTAAGTCAAATTCAAATTTAAATGAAAGTGGAATATAAAAGTTGTCCAACATAGGAGCTAAAATGTCAGATAAATAACAAATATTCCAGAGGCTATTCTAAAATTGAAACCAACATCATTGGAATTGGATAAGTGACTCGAACAACCTCAAACAGTGGATAAAGATAATATTTAGTAACCATTTATTAAATCTGAAATTAATATGGAATTATGTTTTGCCCAAACTAATTTTAGGTGTTAAGGTATAATGCACTGGTATTTATGAACTAGGTCTCATGTTTTACAAAAACCATTTTGAGGCCTGACTATTTACTAAACTGAGAAAAGAGAATAAAGAAAAGGAAAAAGAAACAGAAAAGGAAAAAAAAAGAGCAACCCCCCCCCCCCGGCCCAACTGGGCAAGCCCACCGGCCGGCCCGCCTGCGCCCCCCCTCCCTCTCTATATGGCCTCCCCCAGGAGACCCAAACCCTAACCCACCGGTGCCACTCCCCCCCCCCCCCCCGATCCCCCTCCCCCTCGCTTCTCTCCCCCCCCCATCTGGATCGAGATCTCCCGATCCGCCCGCCCGCGCTCGTCCGACGCCGTCCCTCGCCCCTCCCCCTCGTCAGCCCCCACCTCCGACCAGATCGGGATCGGGATCGGCGGAACGCCCCGTCGCCGACGCCGCTCGCCGTCCCGTTGGACGCCGCCGCCCGGAGCCCGCGCCTCCCCCCGCCGGCCTGCACCTCGTCCCCGTCACCCTCCGTCGTCCTCGTCCTCCTCCCCAAGTAGCTCCCCGCGCCTCGCTGCCCCCGTGCCCTACCACCCCCTTGTGAGCCCCCCCCTTTTTTCTTCTCTGCCTCGTCCCCGCCGTCGCCGCTCACCGCGCTGCGCGCATGCCTACGCGTCGCCGCGCCCCGCTCGCGCCGACCGCCGCTGCCGCGCCCCGCTCGCGCCCCACTCCACCGCCGCTGCCTGCCCTCTCCGCTCTCCTCCTCTCCCTCTCCCGCTCCTCCCCTCCCCCCGCGCCCCGCTCCTCTCAGCCCCACCCTCTCCCTCAGCTCTCTCCGCCTCTCTCCCCCCTGTTCCCCTCTCTCCCGTCCCCGTCCGCGTCCTCCTTCCCTCTCCTGCGCCCTTTCCCCTCCCTGTCCCTGCACCCCTTGCCTCTCTCCCTCTCGGCTCCCCCCTCCCCCGCCCCGTGTGCCGTATGGGCCACTGCCCGGTGGGCCCTGCCCCCCCTGTGCCGCTGACAGATGGGGCCCACCCCCCTAAAACGATTTAAAAGAAATAGAAAATAAAAATAGAAATAAATAAAATGATTAATTAAATAATTAATTAGTTAATTAATTAGTTAATTATCCTGATTAGGTTATACTAATTAACTAATTAGTTTTAATTAATCAGTAATTAATTAATTAAACCTAATTAACCTAACAGCCTATGACAGGTGGGACCACCCTGTCAGGTGGCTGCTGACGTCAGCATGATGTCATGCTGACGTCATCAATCACTGTTTCGGATAATGTTGATTAAATAATTAATTAATTTTAGAAATTAATAAAAACTTTAGAAAATCATATCTTTTAAACCGTATCTCCGATGAAAATATTTTATCATGAAACTTGCTCAGAACGACGATACGGGCCCGGATACGCCCTCGGTATCTCCGTCAGCACGCCCGCAGCTATAAGAACGTTGAACAATTAGACCGATTTCGATAAATGAATAGTGTCCAACTTTAATTAAATAAATCCGAATAAATTCCTAATTAACTAAATCATTTAGTTAGGCAGTAGAACACCCCCGGCATATCATTTAGGCATGTCATACATATTGTTGCATATTTGCCGTGGAATTTATTGTTTCTCCCCCCTCCTTCTCTCTCGATAGACGCCGAGACCGACGACGCCTGCACCAGGATACGACTACTCTACCGACGAGCAGCCCGTTGACGACCTCCCTCTCTTGCCAAGCACCAGGCAAGCCCCCCCCCTTGAGCATTCCAGATTCGCCCATTCTACTCCTGCTTGCATTAGATTTCGCTACTGTTAAGTGTATGCTCCTATCTGATGCATAGCCTGCTGTTGTAACCTGTTCATTGCTATCTTACCTGCCTATGATAAACTGTTTAGTATAGGTTGGTATGACCCATCTGTGACCCCACCACCTTACTTTGTGCGCCCTGCTTGTTCATCAACGACTCGATCAACGTGATCGTCGATCAGAACAGACGCCTCACTTCACCCTCACTCACACCCCCTTGTGTACGACTCTGCGTAGTAACTATCGAGTGCCGAGGGTGATACCTCGTAACCCACTCCTGATGATACTCTGCAGCATAGCTGAACGATCGTGGTCATCGAGGGTGATCCCTCCTTCTCCATGTCCATACGACTCTGTCGTGCAACCCCTCAGTGTGAACCTCGAGGGTGAATACCTCTACGTTCACCCTGATAATTATGACCACACGTTTACTTGACCTCTTTCACAGGGCGGGTCCACCCGGTGGGTACCCGCTGGAGATCTATGATTTCGGGTGTGCCGGAAGGGCACTCGAGTGTGACATTGTGGCGGAGCATCAGAGACTCTGATTGTCTCCGCTTGATACTAATTGAGCCTATTGGATTTGGGGGTGTGATCTGAGTGGGTCGACGTGCCTATACGCACTGCCACACACGCGGAATAATGGTTATGGGGCCCTCTGCGATGTACGTTTCGCCGAAAGCTTATCAGACGTCACGATTCACCGTGCGGGCTGATCGTCGGGATGGCTGGATACTTCACTGGCGAGTTCAGTGTCGCGCCTGCACCCCGGCCAGCCACACGCAACGCGCAGGGTGCCCAGGGCGATGGCCCGAGACCCCTGGGTGCATAGGTTAGTCCGGCGTGCTGACCTCTCTGCTGAGCCTAGGTAGAGCGCTGCTTCGTGTTGATCTTCCGAGGACGGGCATTACCCAGCAAGTATGTCCGGCCAGAGTTGATCGAGCGTGTTGGGTAACAGTAGTGCACCCCTGCAGGGATGAATCTTCTATCGATAGCCGGTCCTACGGTAAAGGACGCTCAGTTTGTGTATCCCGATCTACTACTTAAACTGGATACTTGTTACTTAATTGAAGCTTCGGGATTACTTTCTCGCTGGGAGTCGAGGAAGGATCTTTGAGCTGTAATTCAACATGTTTGTTAAATAAAATGCTATTCTACTCTCTTCTACTGCTGCAAGATGATGGCTTTGAGAAGATGTTTGAAGATGCTAGTCTTCGATAGGACTAGGCCTTTCTCTCGATTCTGGCATTTCTGCAGCCCAGTCCACATATACAGCCTTTTCTCCATTGATAATGTTGCATATGTAGTATAGATCCTTGCTTGCTGAGTACTTCGGATGAGTACTCACGGTTGCTTTATTTTCTCTTTTTCCCCATATACCCCACCTTGATGATACACCAGACGATGGAGTCCAGGAGCCAGACGCCACCACCGGAGCCTACTACCAGGCGGGTCCAGAGGGCACGTACTACTGGATCGAGCCAGCTGACCAGGAGTAGGATCGGAGGCTCCCAGGCAGGAGGCCAACGCCTTTCGATCTAGTGTCGCTGTTTGTGCTAGCCTTCTTAAGGCAAAACTTGTCTAACTATGTCTGTACCCAGATATTATTTGTATGACTGACTTATGTATTCGGATCTTCGGATCCCTGGTCTGTAATATTGTGGACCTCCGTTTATTTGTGTTTAGAGTTGTGTTGTGATATCTTCCCGTGAGTCCCTGGGTTTGATCGTACACGTTTGCGTGTATGATTAGTGTACGATTGAACCGGGGGCGTCACAAGTTGGTATCAGAGCCGACTGCCTGTAGGAAGCCCCCCTCCAAATTCCTTGGCCGAAGTTGAGTCTAGAAACCGTGAAACTAATTTACTAACTTGGCTGTGTGGCTTACGGGCCCACGTCGCCAACTGGGTGGTATTAGGATCTTTTATTCCTCGTCTATACTCTGGGACTCTAATATCTCTTCTATTCGGGTTAAATAAAATTTTACTAACGCCGACACTTAGGATCTCGTAAATCCCGTCTACCCGGAGAGCTGGATATCTGTGCGATTTCCCTGTCGTTGATCTGATTAGTCTGATAATCATTTTCCTTTCCATTTTTGTTTAACCTTTCTCTCCGAGTTGTGTTAAACTTCTCGTTGTCATTTGACAAATCTGAATTTCCTCTGTTTCAGATGGACCGTTTGTTTCCACCGCGTCCTACGATACAGCTTGTGCTTCGCACTTGGGCTCGTGATGCCCCTGGTTTTCCAGCTGTCCTGATCGCTCTCATGACCAGACTTGGCTACCGCTGGTACCCTGAGTACATGGTTTACGAGGATTACCGCGAGTTTAATCAGGAGCAGTACCATGCTGATGTTCGTATCTATGATCGGCAGAATGACTCAGACACCGAGCTGCACCTTTTCCATGGTATCGGCGTGACGATTGAGATGGCAGTACATGATGCCGCCTACTCTGCTGTCGCACGTCTTCGAGGACAGTTCAGTGGTATCTTGGATGACTCTGAGTTCCGATACATTCCGTATGCCCCTGCTGGAGATGCTACTGGATACTACACAGCTATCTGTGCCCCGTTCGAACCTCGTCGCTATGATCCGCGCGTTCTGATTCAGTGCACTCAGGCTCTGGATCGCACTGTTCGGGCTCTTGCCGTCGAGTTGGTTGCCACTCGAGCACGTCTCTACGATGCTATGACGCAGTTGCTACCCGCTGTTCGCGCCCACCACCGCCAGACTATATGGCGGCTATGTTGCAACAGTTTGAGCTTAACCGGCAGTTCATGGTTGGAATCATGGCTCAATTTCCGCATCAAAACAATCAGAACCAGAACCCAGCTTCAATAACTTTGACAGAGTTTACGCGACTCAACCCAACGCAGTTTCGCAACTCTGACAAGCCCCTGGATGCCGATGACTGGCTCCGCGACATCACTCACGAGATGGAGTCTGCTAATGTCGCCCCCGCCAACTTTGTCGCCTTCGCGGCCTTTTTCTTAAAGGGCCCCGCTGCTCAATGGTGGGACACACACAAGCGTACTCTGCCTGTTGGAACAATCATCACTTGGTATGAGTTCCAGGCTGCTTTCCGTACACGTTACATCCCTCAAGCAATTATGGAACGCATGAAGACCCAGTTCCGCAACCTCACACAGGGCAATAAAACCGTCTAAGCTTATCAGCGGGAATTTCTTGATCTCTCCCGCTATGCTGAAGAAGACATCGCCACAGATGCTCGCAGACAGGAGAAGTTCCGTAATGGACTACACCCTGACCTCAAGCTTGCACTAGCTGCTCAAGACATCAATGACTTCTCAACTCTAGTGAACAAGGCTATTCTCGTTGAGACCGCTCAGATGGAACACAAGGACTCGCAGAAGCGCTATCGTGATGCTGGCTCATCTTCGGGCTCAGCACCGAAGCGTAGAGTTTGGATTCCCAACAACGCGTTCCGTCCCAATGCCTCTGCGCCAAAGAACAATGCTGCACTACGTCTGCCTCCTCCACCACCGAGGCCGTCAAAGGCTCAAGCTATTCAGAACAATGCCCCTCTTCGTCCTGAAGATGGTTTGTGTTTCAAGTGCCGCAAACCAGGCCACCAGGCTAAAGACTGCCGCCAGACTCAGAATCAGTTAGATTTTCCTCGTGCTGGCCGTGGATATGGCCGTGGCAACAATCAGACCCGCAACTATAATACTGGGTCTGCTTCACGTGGTCGTGGTCAAGCTTACAACATTGACATTGAAGAAGTCCAGGATCAACCTGCTACTGTGATGGGTACCCTTCTTGTTAACTCAGTACCTGCTTCTGCATTATTTGATTCAGGAGCATCGCATTCATTCATGTCTGAAGCATTTGCATTATCTCATGACATTGCATTCGAAAAGATGAACCTGCCAATAGTTGTCCGTACCCCTGGAGGCCAATGTCAAACCACTATGATGGCACATAATGTCCCTGTTGAAATCGAGGAATTTGAATTCCTAGCCTCCCCTATTATCCTGAAGTCTTCCACCATAGACCTCATACTCGGAATGGATTGGTTGAAAGCTCACATTGCTTCGATCAATTGTGCCACTAAAGTCGTCCAACTTCTTCACCCCACCGATGAGATAGTGAACTACACTGCCCGAATTACTCGAGACGCTGAAGCTGAGATATATGTTATGAATGCTTTGAACGCCTCACCTCTGGAAGGGATCGAGAACGTTCCTGTCGTTCGAGATTTTCCAGACGTCTTTCCAGAAGAACTTCCAGGAATACCCCCGGCTAGAGCTGTCGAGTTCGTCATCGACTTGAAGCCTGGCACCGTTCCTATTGCCAAGCGACCTTATAAGATGCCTCCGCATCACCTTCTTGAGCTTAAGGAAGAAATCGACAAGTCACTTAAGAGTGGTTTCATCCGCCCCAGTTCCTCTGCTTGGGGAGCACCTTCACTCTTCGTTAAGAAGAAGGATGGAACTAACCGATTGGTTCAGGATTACCGGCCCATTAACCAAGCCACAATCCAGAATAAATACCCACTGCCCCGTATCAATGATCTTTATGATCAACTTGCCGGATCATCGGTGTTCTCTAAACTCGACTTGAGGTTGGGTTATCACCAGATCCGCGTCCGTGAAGAGGATATTCCCAAGACTGCATTCGTCACTCGTTATGGCTCCTATGAATACACCGTCATGTCATTTGGCCTAACGAATGCCCCAGCTACGTTCTCCCGTCTGATGAATTATATATTCATGGATTACCTCGACAAATTCGTCGTGGTATATCTAGATGATATTCTGGTCTATTCTAAGAATAAAGAGGAACATGCTGAACATCTCTGCCTTGTTCTAGAAAGGCTCCGAGAACACCAGTTGTATGCCAAGTATTCCAAATGCGAATTTTGGCTTCCGGAAGTAACTTACCTTGGACATGTGATTTCCAAGGATGGGATTGCTGTTAACCCCGAACGAGTTCAGGCTATTCTCGACTGGACTCCCCCAAAGAATGTTAAGCAAGTCAGAAGTTTTCTCGGACTCGCTAGTTATTGCCGTCGATTCGTTGAGAACTTTTCCAAGATTGCAAAACCATTGACATATCTGCTTCACAAAGGTGTTAAATTTGAGTGGACAGAAAAATGTCAAGAAAGCTTTCAGACACTAAAAGATAAATTGACATCTGCCCCAGTACTAGCACCCCCGGAATCCCAAAAGGATTTCGTGATATACTGTGATGCATCTCGTCAAGGATTAGGCTGTGTCCTAATGCAAGAGCGCAAAGTGATTGCTTATGCCTCCCGACAATTGCGTCCTCATGAAGAAAATTATCCCGTGCATGATCTTGAACTTTCTGCGGTTATCTATGCCTTGAAGCTATGGCGACATTACCTTCTCGGTAACCGTTGCGAGATATACACGGATCACCAAAGCTTGAAGTATTTATATACTCAACCAGATCTGAACCTTCGTCAACAAAGATGGCTCGAAACAATTGCCGATTATGATATGAATATCTCATACACCCCCGGCAAGGCTAATGTAATGGCCGATGCTTTAAGTCGCAAGTCCTATAGCAACAATCTTATGGTTCAAGAAACACAACCTCTTCTCCATGAAGAGCTTTGCAAATTGAACCTCCATATTGTTCCACAGGGTTATCTCAATACCCTTGTTGTCGAACCAGATTTAGAACACGGCATTAAGGTTATGCAAAGGTATGACACTGAAGTTGAAAAGATCAAGCGATACCTCGAGAAAGGAAAGCCGTCGGAATTCCATCTTGATGCAGATGGGATCCTATTTTTCCAACACCGTCTCTTCGTACCCAAGTTCAAGAATGAGAGGGAAAACGTTATGAAGGAAGCTCATGACACTCCCTTGTCCATTCACCCTGGTAGCACAAAGATGTACCGTGACATTTGTCAAAGATTCTGGTGGCCTAATATGAAGCGAGACATTGCTCGTTATGTTTCTGAGTGTGACGTTTGCCGCCGCGTTAAATCTCAACATCAAAGGCCCGCAGGAACTCTGCAACCCCTGGAAATTCCTGAATGGAAATGGGACAAGGTCCAAATGGATTTCATTACTGGTTTTCCCAAATCCCAGAAGGGTCATGATGCTATTTTTGTTGTCATTGACCGATTCTCTAAGGTTGCCCACTTTCTGCCTGTTAAGGAGACAATCACTGCTAGCCAGTTAGCAGACTTGTATGTTTCCCGGATTGTGTCACTCCACGGTGTTCCGTTGGAGATCAGTTCTGATCGTGGCAGCCTCTTCACCTCCAGATTCTGGAATAGTTTCCAAGAAGCTATGGGAACTCATCTGTCTTTCAGCACCGCTTTTCACCCTCAGTCACAGGGTCAAGTTGAACGAGTTAATCAAGTGCTCGAAGATATGCTTCGAGCTTGCGTCATCTCCTTCGGTAAGAAATGGGAGGAATCTCTCCCGTATGCCGAATTCTCTTACAACAATAGCTATCAAGCTAGTCTGAAGATGTCACCGTTTGAAGTTCTATACGGTCGTAAGTGTCGAACCCCTCTGAATTGGTCAGAAACTGGGGAACGCTCACTCGTCGGACCGGACATTATTCGGCAAGCTGAAGAACAAGTCCGTATTGTTCGTGAACATTTGAAGTCTGCTCAGTCTCGTCAGAAGAGCAACTATGACCGAAAGCACCAGGAAATAGTCTATCAACCTGGCGAGCAAGCTTACCTCCGCGTCACTCCGTTGAAAGGCACTCATCGGTTCGGAATCAAAGGCAAGTTAGCCCCTCGCTACATTGGCCCGTTCCGTATTCTTGCCCGTCGAGGAGAAGTGGCATATCAGTTGCAATTGCCGCCAAACCTTTCTCAAGTACATGACGTCTTTCATGTATCCCAACTCCGCCGCTGCTTCAAGGATCCTATTCGAGCTGTGGATCATGAAGTGCTTGAATTATGGGAAGATCTGTCATATCCAGAATATCCCATCCGTATTCTTGATCAAGCTGAGCGTCGAACACGTCAAAAGTCAATCAAGTTCCTCAAGGTTCAGTGGTCAAATCATTCTGAAGATGAAGCCACTTGGGAACGCGAGGATCGTCTTCGCGAAGAATACCCCTCTTTCTTTCAGTCTTCCTCTTAATTCTCGGGACGAGAATTCTTAATAGATGAGGAGAGTTGTAACACCCCCGGTGATTAGCAACAGTAATCACTTTTGATAATGACATGTTAGCATGATCGACAGTGCATAATCATCATTAGCATCATATTGCATTTCAACTCCTAAGTCAAATTCAAATTTAAATGAAAGTGGAATATAAAAGTTGTCCAACATAGGAGCTAAAATGTCAGATAAATAACAAATATTCCAGAGGCTATTCTAAAATTGAAACCAACATCATTGGAATTGGATAAGTGACTCGAACAACCTCAAACAGTGGATAAAGATAATATTTAGTAACCATTTATTAAATCTGAAATAAATATGGAATTATGTTTTGCCCACTCCAGCCGCCGCTGCCGCTCGTCCTCTCGCCTCTGCCTCCGCTCGCCGCGGCCACCCGCACGCGCGCGCGCCCCCACACCTCGCCCGCGCGCTCGTCCGCATCGCGCGCCGTGGCCCCGCGCTCACCACCGACCCGTCCAGCCGCGCCTCGCCGGCGCCCGTGGCCAGCGCCCGGGCGCACCCTGGACGCGCCCGCTCGGGCTGCGCCCACGCCCGCCCCGTGTGGCCGTATGGGCCACTGCCCGGTGGGCCCTGCCCCCCCTGTGCCGCTGACAGATGGGGCCCACCCCCCTAAAAACGATTTAAAAGAAATAGAAAATAAAAATAGAAATAAATAAAATGATTAATTAAATAATTAATTAGTTAATTAATTAGTTAATTAATCCTGATTAGGTTAATCTAATTAACTAATTAGTGTTAATTAATCAGTAATTAAATTAATTAAACCTAATTAACCTAACAGCCTATGACAGGTGGGACCCACCCTGTCAGGTGGCTGCTGACGTCAGCATGATGTCATGCTGACGTCATCAATCACTGTTTCGGATAATGTTGAATTAAATAATTAATTAAATTTTAGAAATTAATAAAAACTTTAGAAAATCATATCTTTTAAACCGTATCTCCGATGAAAATATTTTATACATGAAACTTGCTCAGAACGACGATACGGGCCCGGATACGCCCTCGGTATCTCCGTCAGACGCCCGCAGCTATAAGAACGTTGAACAATTAGACCGATTTCGATAAATGAATAGTGTCCAACTTTAATTAAATAAATCCGAATAAATTCCTAAATTAACTAAATCATTTAGTTAGGCAGTAGAACACCCCGGCATATCATTTAGGCATGTCATACATATTGTTTGCATATTTGCCGTGGAATTTATTGTTTCTCTCCCCCTCCTTCTCTCTCGATAGACGCCGAGACCGACGACGCTGCACCAGGATACGACTACTCTACCGACGAGCAGCCCGTTGACGACCTCCCTCTCTTGCCAGAGCAACCAGGCAAGCCCCCCCCCTTGAGCATTCCAGATATCGCCCATTCTATTCTCCTGCTTGCATTAGATTTCGCTACTGTTAATGTATGCTCCTATTCTGATGCATAGCCTGCTGTTGTAACCTGTTCATTGCTATCTTACCTGCCTATGATAAACTGTTTAGTATAGGTTGGTATGACCCATCTGTGACCCCACCACCTTACCTTGCCGCCCCTGCTTGTTCATCAACGACTCGATCAACGTGATCGTCGATCAGAGACAGACGCCTCACTTCACACCCCCCTTAGTTGTACGACTCTGCTTAGTTACTATCGAGTGCCGAGGGTGATACCTCGTAACGCACTCCTGATGAATACTCTACAGCATAGCTGTTCGGTCGTGGTCATCGAGGGTGATTCCTCCTTCTCCATGTCCGATACGACTCTGTCGTGCAACCCCTCAGTGTGAACCTCGAGGGTGATACCTCTTACGTTCACCCTGATGATTATGACCACACGGTTACTTGACCTCTTTCACAGGCGGGTCCACCCTGGTGGGTACCCGCTGGGGATCTATGATTTCGGGTGTGCCGGAAGGGCACTCGAGTGTGACATTGTGGCGGAGCATCAGAGACTCTGATTGTCTCCGCTTGATACTAATTGAGCCTATTGGATTTGGGTGTGTGATCTGAGTGGGTCGACGTGCCCTATACGCACTGCCACCACGCGGGATAATGGTTATGGGGCCCTCTGCGATGTACGTTTCGCCGAAAGCTTATCAGACGTCACGATTCACCGTGCGGGCTGATCGTCGGGATTGGGCTGGATACTTCACTGGCGAGTTAAGTGTCGCGCCTGCACCCCGGCCAGCCACGCAACGCGCAGGGTGCCCAGGGCGATGGCCCGAGACCCCTGGGTGCATAGGTTAGTCCGGCGTGCTGACCTCTCTGCTGAGCCTAGGTAGAGCGCTGCTTCGTGTTGATCTTCCGAGGACGGGCATTACCCAGCAAGTATGTCCGGCCAGAGTTGATCGAGCGTGTTGGGTAACAGTAGTGCACCCCTGCAGGGATGAATCTTCTATCGATAGCCGGTCCTACGGTAAAGGACGCTCAGTTTGTGTATCCCGATCTACCTACTTAAACTGGATACTTGTTACTTAATTGAAGCTTCGGGATTACTTTCTCGCTGGGAGTCGAGGAAGGATCTTTGAGCTGTATTTCAACATGTTTGTTAAATAAAATGCTATTCTACTCTCTTCTACTGCTGCAATATGATGGCTTTGAGAAGATGTTTGAAGATGCTAGTCTTCGATAGGACTAGGCCTTTCTCTCTATTCTGGCATTTCTGCAGCCCAGTCCACATATACAGCCTTTTCTCCATTGATAATGTTGCATATGTAGTATAGATCCTTGCTTGCTGAGTACTTCGGATGAGTACTCACGGTTGCTTTATTTTCTCTTTTTCCCCATATACCCCACCTTGATGATACACCAGACGATGGAGTCCAGGAGCCAGACGCCACCACCGGAGCCTACTACCAGGCGGGTCCAGAGGGCACGTACTACTGGATCGAGCCAGCTGACCAGGAGTAGGATCGGAGGCTCCCAGGCAGGAGGCCAACGCCTTTCGATCTAGTGTCGCTGTTTGTGCTAGCCTTCTTAAGGCAAAACTTGTCTAACTATGTCTGTACCCAGATATTATTTGTATGACTGACTTATGTATTCGGATCTTCGGATCCCTGGTCTGTAATATTGTGGACCTCCGTTTATTTGTGTTTAGAGTTGTGTTGTGATATCTTCCCGTGAGTCCCTGGGTTTGATCGTACACGTTTGCGTGTATGATTAGTGTACGATTGAACCGGGGGCGTCACATTTATGAATCCCTCTTGCAAACAATATGTGTAAAAGCAAGAGATCATCATGCACATGAGTGTGATGCACATACTTACCTTGTGGGTCTTGAGCTGATTCTTGAAGAAGTAGACTTGAGAAAACATGGTTAAATAACACAAAAGAACTTCAAGCAAGAAAGATTTCAAGGTCCACAAGAGTACGAAGACTAGGATGACATGTAATAGAAGAGTACCACAGAGTGAGTACTTCATTTGAATGTAGACATGTCCCCAAAGGTTTAAAGATTTGCAATAAATTCCAAGGATTTTTCTTCCCAAAACATAAGTTATCCTCTCCCCCTGAATCTAACATTAGATAATGGGAGTGGGTAGGGTAAGATAAAATCAAAGCAAAAGGACATTATAGTAGAGTAGGGCTCAGAGCAAATAAAGATTAAAATAATGACTGGCATATCTTTCCCCTCTTAAAGATATGTGTATTCTCTCCTCTTATGAAAATGCATCTTTCTTTGAAGAGCTTTGATGTGCTCTCTCTCGTTATTCAGATAAGATAAGCTTTGATGTGCTCTCTCTCTCTCCCCCTTTGACATCAATTTCCAAGAAGGGTAGTGTCCATGGATATGAGTCAAGTGAGTGTGGTCCTTGAGAGTCACAACTAAGTAGAATGCAGCTTAAGATGCAGGTAGAGGGAAAGAATCATTGAGTGGAGCTAATAAGTGATAAATTCTTTAAGATGGCAAAAAGTTTTCTCAGTATTGAATTCGGTGGCGCCGATCCAGTTCAATCGGTGACTCCAAGATAGCAGAGTCACTGAAGGTGCACACCGGTGAGACCGAGGTAGTCCGTTTCTGTACAATCGATGAACTGTTGCTCATGTAGACCTTGTGCTTTGGTCTGGCCGATAGGCTTGGATCGGTGGAACCGAGTTCAATGCAGAGGAAAGATTTTGTCAACTCAGCTCACTTGCAGTAGAACTTTCACAAAGATTTTCACGGAATTTGATAGAATTTGCAATGAATTTACTTAAAACAAAATACAAAACAGAAAAGAGAAGAAAGACAATCTAGATAAAGTTTTTTTAGAAGGGAAACACAATAGTAAGAAGAAATGCCACAACCAGAAAAGAATTCTAGAGAACTTCATCTAGGGGTGGTCAGCGACATAGTCACCTATGTTAGATTATATTGACTTACAAGTCAAGTGAAAGCACTTGATCATAGGTCATACTCATCGTTAAGCTCAAAATGGGGTTGCCATTTTCATTTAAGCATCTTGATATATTCTAATCTTGTTGAGTTACTTTGGCTCATGACTTGGAGCAAAGCTTCTCTAAGATGGAATGACATACCTTGGGTTGTGGTGTTGAACTTGATCATGTAGTTGAACTTGTGGTAGATTCTCAATGTTGATGTGATCCATCAATAGTTGGGGCATCACTTGGATTTTGAAGCTCAACTTCCTATATGGGTTAGTCTTGCAAGGAATAGCGCTTGTGTATCCAAATTGACAAGAGTGAAATTCATTATGTAGATATTGTCAAAGGATATGTTGAATGAGTGCATGCTTCCTTGATTTCAACAACCAAAGCATAGATACTTGGTGATATAGAAATTGCTCAAGATGTGAGTGATTTGCAATCTCATGGATTGAGGCTCATCCAAGTACCTACAAGGGTTAGATGACATGCAAGGGTGCAAATGTATCCAAGATAAATGATCACCATTATAATAGAAATATCAAGGATTAGTCATATAGGCCCATGCCTTGCATGTATTCAAGGAGTCTCTACTCCAAATTTGAGGCATCAATGATGTTCAACTCACTCCTCAAACGACAAAATATCTTTTCATCAAGCAGTTTGGTGAAGATATCCGTCAATTGCTTGCCGGTACGAACATGCTTAAGATTGATATCTCCTTTAGCAACATGATCATGAATGAAATGATGCCAAACTTCAATATGCTTAGTTCGAGAATGTTGCATAGGATTGTGTGCAATCTTAATAGCACTCTCATTTTCACAAAGCAATGGAACATGTCTCACATGTATCCCATAATCTTTAAGAGTTTGGGTCATCCAAAGTAATTGAGCACAACATGATCCCGCGGCAATGTATTCCGCTTTGGCGGCGGATAAGGATACCGAGTTTTGTTTCTTGGAAGACCAAGAGACAAGGGATCTACCAAGAAATTGACATGTACCTGAAGTGGACTTCCCATCAACCTTGTCACCGGCATAGTCCGAGTCGGAATAGCCAACAAGATCAAAAGATGACCTCTGAGGGTACCAAATGCCAAAAATTGGTGTGTGAATCAAATATCTCACTATCCTTCACGGCCTTAAGATGACATTCTATAGGAGCCGCTTGATATCGTGCACACATGGACACGCTTAGCATAATATCGGGACAGGAGGCACAAAGATACAATAATGAACCAAAAATTGATCGGTAAACCTTTTGGTCAATCGGGTTGCCATCCTTAGTCAAGTCAAGATGTCCACTAGTAGGCATGGGTGTTTTCATACCTTTTCTTTGTTGCATGTTAAACTCCTTGAAAAGATCATTGGTATACTTTGTTTGTGAGACAAAGGTACCTTCCTTAGTTTGTCTGATTTGCAAACCAAGGAAAAATTTGAGTTCACTCATCATAGACATCTCAAACTTCTCCGACAATAACCTTCCAAACTTTTCACTAAAATGCTGATACGTCTCCAACGTATCTATAATTTATGAAGTATTCATGCTGATATATTATCATTCTTGGATGTTTTACAATCATTTTATAGCAACTTTATATCATTTTTTTGGGACTAACCTATTGACCCAGTGCCCAATGCCAGTTGCTGTTTTTGCTTGTTTTTTACATCGCAGGAAATCAATATCAAACGGAGTCCAAACACCACGAAACTTTTTGTGGATTTTTTATGGACCAGAAGACATCTAATGGGCCAGAGCAGCACCTGGGGGGTACCCCAAGAGGGGCACAACCCACCAGGGCGCGCCCCGGTGGGTTGTGCCCACCTCGGTGGCCTCCCGCACCGCCTCTTCGCCCTATAAATTGCCAAATATTCCAAAAACCCTCGCAGAAACCCTAGATCAGAAGTCCTGCCGCCGCAAGCCTCTGTAGCCACGAGAAACCAATCTAGACCCCGTTCTGGCACCCTGTCTAAGAGGGAAATCATCACCAGTGGTCATCTTCATCATCCCGGCGGCCACCATGATGAGGAGGGAGTAGTCCACCCTCGGGGTTGAGGGTTTGTACCAGTAGCTATGTGTTTAATCCCTCTCTCTCGTGTTCTTGAGATGTCACGATCTTGATGTATCGTGGGCTTTGTTAATATAGTCGGATCATATGGTGTTTTCCCCTCTCTATCTTGTTGTGATGAATTGAGTTTTCCCTTTGAGATTTCGTTTTATCGGATTGAATACTTTTATGGATTTGAGAGCACTTGATATATGTGTTGCATACGAATACCCATGGTGACAATGGGGTATTATATTGATTCACTTGATATATGTTTTGGCACTCAACTCGCGGATTCCCGAGGTGACATTGGGGTAATCTATGCATAGGGGTTGATGCACGTTCTTGTCTTTGTTTCTCCGGTAGAAATCTTGGGGCACTATTTGAGGTTCTTTGTGTTGGATTGAGTATTACGAATATGAATTTGCTTTGGTGTTATTTTAGTACGAACTCTTGGATAAATCGATTGGAAAGAATAGCTTTGAGATGGTTTCGTACCCTACAAACAATTTATTCTTATGTTCTCCGCTAGATAGGAACTTTGGAGTGATTCTTCATCGCACGTTGAGGGATGGTTATATGATCCAATTATATTAGCATTGTTGAGAGATTGCACTAGCGAAAGTACGGACCCTAGGCCTTGTTTTCAAGCATTGAAATACCATTTGTGCTCACTTTTGTCACTTGCTACCTTGCTGTTTTTATTTATTCAGATTATAAAAATATATTTCTACCATCCATATTACACTTTTATCACCATCTCTTCGCCGAACTAGTGCACCTATACAATTTGACATTGTATTGGGTGTGTTGGGGACACAAGAGATCTCTTGTATTTGGTTGCAGGGTTGTTTGAGAGAGACCATCTTCATCCTACGCCTCCCACGGATTGATAAACCTTAGGTCATCCACTTGAGGGAAAATTGCAACTGTCCTACAAAACTCTGCGCTTGGAGGCCCAACACGAGTCTACAAGAATAAAGTTGCGTAGTAGACATCAAGCTCTTTTCTGGCGCCGTTGCCGGGGAGGTGAGTGCTTGAAGGTATATCTTTAGATCTTGCAATTGAATCTTTTAGTTTCTTGTTTTATCACTAGTTTGGTTCGTAAAAGAAAAGTACAAAAAAAATGGATTTGAGGTGGTCTCATGTTATTCATCTTTATAATGTCTTTCGTGAAAATGATGGAAAGGAAAATTGTTCTCAATTGATAGAAGAAGAATTCAATAATATGTTTGGCATAAATGATGAGCATGATTGCAATATTGTTAGTATGAATTCTTTGAATATCCATGATGCTAATGATATGCAAAGCCATAAGCTTGGGGATGCTATGTTTGATGAAGATGATATTTTTAGTCCCTCAAGTTTTGATGATAATATTTACTATGATGAAAGTATGCCTCCTATTTATGATGATTATGGTGATGACATGTATGCTATAAAGATTAATGATATCCATGAAACTTGTCATCATGATTTTAATGCTCAATATTATTATGCCAATCAAGAATCGCATGATAGTTATTTTGTTGAGTTTGCTCCCACTACTATTCATGAGAATAAATTTGCTTATGTGGAGAGTAATAAAATTTCTATGCTTGTGGATCATGAAAATAATGATTTATGTGATAGTTATATTGTTGAATTCACTCATGATGCTACTGAAAATTATTATGAGAGAGGAACACATGCTTCTACATATTGCAATAATATCAAGTTTCCTCTCTGTGTGTTGAAAATCTTGAAGTTTTGCTTGTTTTGCCTTTCTATGATAGTTGATTCTTGTTCCCATAAGTTGTTTGCTCACAAAATCTCTTTGCATAGGAAGTGTATTAGACTTAAATGTGATTGTCATATGATTCATGATGCTCTCTTTCTGTTTCAATTCTTTACTTTTATGTGAGCATCATTGAAATCATCATGCCTAGCTAAAAGGCATTAAGGAAAAGCGCTTGTTGGGAGACAACTCAACACTTTTACCTACTGTTTTTGTGTGTTCACATGGTTAGGATACTGCAATAATCTTGTTTATAGCTTTTGTTTCAATAAAGTGCCAAGTAAAGCCTTTGGGATAGTGTGGATGATAGTTGACTTGATTCTGTGCAAAAAGAGAAACTTTTGTGTCCAGTGCAGAAATTCCTGTCTTTTTATGGAACGTGGAAAATTCTGAATTTTTTATAGTTGATGGGTATACAAATTTCCTACGTTGTTCTAATTTCTAAGAATTTCTGGAGTAACATAAGTATGACATTAATTCAGATCTTTATGTACTGTTCTATTTTTGACAGATTCTATTTTCAATGCATAGTTTGCTTGTTTTATGGTTTCTATGGCTTATATTTCTTAATATAAATTGTGTAAATTGTAGAGTACAGTAGGCATTGTGTGAGAATAATATGAATCTTATATTAACAGTACCAAAGTGAATGATTTGTCTTTATCATACTAACCCATCTCACGAAGTTCCGTTAAGTTTTGTGTGATTGAAGTTTTCAAGTTTTGGGTGAGATATTGATATGAGGAGAATAAAGAGTGACAAGACACTAAGATTGGGGATGCCCAAGGCACCCCATGGTAATATTCAAGGAACATCCAAGCAATTAAGCTTGGGGATGCCCCGGAAGGCATCCCCTCTTTCGTCTTCAACATTATCGGTAACCTCACTTGGAGCTATATTTTCATTCGTCACATGATATGAGTTTTGCTTGGAGAGTCATTTTATTTTATTAGAATTTTATTTCTGTTATTTATAATAATGTTTTGCATATTTTATTCCAATAAAAGTGGCAACGATAGCCTTCACCATGCTTATTTTGCAAATATATGAGTTGCTGTTTCAAAACAGAAAGTTTATCTCTGTTGCAATAATTCTCCAGAAAAGTCAGGATGTGATAAAATGTTGAAACTTTTTGCACAATAAGCTCTGATAAAGTTTCTACAGTTTGGTAAATTATCAGAATTTTTGGAGTTAGGGAAGTATGAGTACAATTGCACTCTTTACAGACTGTCTTGTTTAGACAGATTGCTGTTATGTTCGCATTGTTTGCATATGTTTGCTTGTTTAATGATTCTATTTGAGGATAGGAGTATTAAATATGCAGAGGCATTTAGTATGCAATGTTGAATAATAATTTTTGTGATTTGCTACAGTAGAGAATGATAAGGTTTTTGCATTGGTTTATACTAACTTATCTCACGAGTTCTTATTGAGTTTTGTGTGTATGAAGTTTTTAAGATTTAGGGAAACTGTGATATAAAAGGAATTAAGGAGACGCAAAAGCTCAAGCTTGGGGATGCCCAAGGCATTCCAAGATAATATTTTAAGAAGTCTCAAGCATCTAAGCTTGAGGATGCCCCGGTAGGCATACCACCTTTCTTCATCAACAATTATCAGTTAGTATCGGTTGAACCTAAGTTTTTGCTTCTTCACTTGAGTTGTGCTATTCTTGGAATGTCATTTTGTTTTGTTTTACTTGCTGTTTTAATAAAATACTTAGATCTGAAAGTTTTTAAATAAGAGAGAGTCCTCAATTAGTTACCCCTTTACTTAACTACTCGCTTGATCTTCACTTATATGTTTTTGGAGTAGTTTGTCATTTACTCTCGTGCTTCACTTATATCCTATGAGTAAATTGTTGAATGAATTGAATATCATGAAGTTGAAATTATATGTTCATATCATGCCTAGTGGTAGCTTCACATTGGGTTTAGAAAGTGAAATCTTTTGAAGCTTGACAATCACAATATTGGTCATACAAGCAATTCATGAATGATTACTATAAGGAATAGAACTTTCACATGCAAATACACTATCTTGGAAATCTTTTGTGATTGTGAGCCGCATCAAAATATTATATGCCAAAATTGTTGACGTTGGACAAGGAAGACAACATAATGATTTATGTTTGTTCATATTCAAATAGAAGTTATATTTTCATAGATCCTTCAACATGTGGTGCTTGCCCCCATCTTTGCTAGCCAAAAATTCCGCACTAAGTATAGATACTACTTGTGCATCCAAAATCCCTTAAACCCAAATCTTATTTTCAAGAGTCCACCATACCTACCTATGAATTGAGTAAGATCCTTCAAGTAAGTTGTCATCGGTGCAATAAGGCAATAAAAATTGCTTCTAAAAGTGTAAGATCATTTAGTGTAAGAGAAAATTGAGCGTTGTTCGAACTTGTGATGGTAAAGAAATAAAAGTGATAGACTGCATAATAAAGGTTGCCATCACAAGAGGCAATATAACATGACGTTCTTTTGCACTAAGGGGTTGAGCATACAAACAAATAAGCGCATGGCAACCTCTACTTCCCTCTGCGAAGGGCCTATCTTTTACTTTTATGTATTTACTTTTATGCAAGAGTCAGAGTTTTTCTCTCTATTCCTTTTTATTTTTCTCCTTTGGCAAGCATCATGTGGTGAGGTAAGATCTAGGCACATATGTCCAGTTGGATATGGGTGGCATGAGTTATTATTGTTGACATCACCCTTGAGGTGAATACGTTGGGAGGCGAAATTATAAGCCCCTATCTTTCTATGTGTCCGGTTGAAACGTTTTGCTCATTTGTATGCAGTGAGTGTTAGCAATCATAGAAGACTATATGATGGTTGAGTACGTGGAGCTCTTACTTAGAAT
This sequence comes from Thinopyrum elongatum, assembly GCA_011799875.1. Classification (NCBI taxonomy): domain Eukaryota; kingdom Viridiplantae; phylum Streptophyta; class Magnoliopsida; order Poales; family Poaceae; genus Thinopyrum; species Thinopyrum elongatum. The sequence goes on from CM022299.1 coordinate 162,187,005, forward strand.
CTGTTGAATAAGTTGAATTGCAATTGTTTGGTGACTGAGAACATAGGTTGTTGAGTTTCAAGAGAATTCATTGTTTGAACCTTAACATGTGAATTGGTTGCTACTTTAACATGATGAGTTTTATGAGAAAGAGTAGCTGTTATGATGCTAGGAAAAGTGATTGAAATTACTATTGATCAAACTTATGCACTTTGCTAGCATTCACACTTCATAAATTATTTCTTTTATCATTTACCTACTCGAGGACGAGTAGGAATTAAGCTTGGGGATGCTGATACGTCTTCAATGTATCTATAATTTATGAAGTATTCATGCTGTTATATTATCATTATTGGATGTTTTACAATCATTTTATAGCAACTTTATATCATTTTTTTGGAACTAACCTATTGACCCAGTGCCAGTTGCTGTTTTTGCTTGTTTTTTACATCGCAGGAAATTAATATCAAACGGAGTCCAAACACCGCGAAATTTTTTGTGGATTTTTTATGGACCAGAAGACATCCAATGGGCTAGAGCAGCACCTGGGGGGTGCCCCGAGGGAGGCACAACCCACCAGGGCGCGCCTGGGCCCCCAAGCGCGTCCCGGTGGGTTGTGCCCACCTCGGTGGCCTCCCGCACCGCCTCTTCGCCCTATAAATTGCCAAATATTCCAAAAACCCTCGCAGAAACCCTAGATCAGAAGTTCCGCCGCTGCAAGCCTCTGTAGCCACGAGAAACCAATCTAGACCCCGTTTCGGCACCCTGCCGGAGGGGGAAATCATCACCGGTGGTCATCTTCATCATCCCGGCGGCCACCATGATGAGGAGGGAGTAGTCCACCCTCGGGCTGAGGGTTTGTACTAGTAGCTATGTGTTTAATCTCTCTCTCTCTCGTGTTCTTGAGATGTCACGATCTTGATGTATGGCGGGATTTGTTAATATAGTCGAATCATATGGTGTTTTCCCCTCTCTATCTTGTTGTGATGAATTGAGTTTTCCCATTGAGATTTCGTTTTATCGGATTGAATACTTTTATGGATTTGAGAGCACTTGATATATGTGTTGCATACGAATACCCGTGGTGACAATGGGGTATTATATTGATTCACTTGATATATGTTTTGGCACTCAACTCGCGGATTCCCGAGGTTACATTGGGGTAATCTATGCATAGGGGTTGATGCACGTTCTTGTCTTTGTTTCTCCGGTAGAAATCTTGGGGCACTCTTTGAGGTTCTTTGTGTTGGATTGAGCATTACGAATCTGAATTTGCTTTGGTGTTATTTTAGTACGAACTCTTGGATAGATCGATCGGAAAGAATAGCTTTGATGTGGTTTCGTACCCTACAAACAATTTATTCTTATGTTCTCCACTAGATAGGAACTTTGGAGCGATTCTTCATCGCACGTTGAGGGATGGTTATATGATCCAATTATATTAGCATTGTTGAGAGATTGCACTAGCGAAAGTACGGACCCTAGGCCTTGTTTTCAAGCATTGCAATACCGTTTGTGCTCACTTTTGTCACTTGCTACCATCCATATTTCTACCATCCATATTACATTTTTATCACCATCTCTTCGCCGAACTAGTGCACCTATACAATTTGCCATTGTATTGGGTGTGTTGGGGACACAAGAGATTTCTTGTATTTGGTTGCAGGGTTGTTTGAGAGAGACCATCTTCATCCTACGCCTCCCACGGATTGATAAACCTTAGGTCATCCACTTGAAGGAAAATTGCTACTGTCCTACAAAACTCTGCGCTTGGAGGCCCAACACGAGTCTACAAGAATAAAGTTGCGTAGTAGACATCAAATGGGGGTTAGTAGAACCAAATATGATATCATCCACATAAATTTGGCACACAAATAATTCTCCATTAACCATTTTAGTAAAAAGAGTAGAATCATTTTTCCCAATTTCAAAGCCTTTTTCAATAAGAAACTTGGTCAAGCATTTATACCATGCTCTTGGAGCTTGTTTAAGACCATAAAGAGCTTTGTGAAGTTTGTAAACATGATTAAGTTTCTTGGGATTAACAAAGCCGGGAGGTTGTTTAACATTGACTTCCTCCTCAATTTCACCATTTAGAAAAGCACTTTTAATATCCATTTGGTATAAGGTGATATCAAGGTGATTGGCATAAGCAAGTACGATGCGAATGGAATCAAGTCTAGCAACGGGGGCATATATCTTACCATAGTACATACCTTCGAATTGAGTGTAGCCTTGAGCAACGAGACGAGCCTTGTTGCGTACAACTTTTCCATCTTCATCTTGCTTATTCCGAAACACCCATTTTGTACCAATAATGTTTTGATCATCATCGGGCTTCTCTACCAATGTCCATACTTGATTCCTTTCGAAGTTGTGGAGCTCTTCATGCATAGAATTTATTCAATCCGGATCCTCAAGGGCTTCTTCTACCTTCATAGGTTCAATGCTAGAGATGAATGAGTAATGTTCACAAAAGTTAGCCAAACGAGTTCTAGAGCGAGTAATTCTCCCGGTATTGATGTCATCGAGGATTTGTTCAATGGGGTGATTCTTTGAGACTCTTGCTCTAACTCGTGAGAGCTTTTGCTTGGGTTGTGGTGGAACATCCTCATCATCATCTTCTTCTTCTTCATTGTTGTTGGCGTTGTCGTTCGCTTGTGGAGGTGGAGAAGGAGGTTGAGGTGGATTATCTTGATGTACTTCCTCATTTCCTACGTCTTGACGTGTTCCACTTGTGGATGCCTCCATGTCAACTTGTGGTTCACCTTGATGTGAAGTTGTGGCTTCCACTTGTATGGACGAAGTGCTCTCCTTCACCTCCGTTGGGCGAATTTTGTCAATAGACAAATCTTGAATTGCTTCCGAGGGGTCTTTATCTCCTACATCAATTGGCAATTGCTCTACTTGTGAGCCGTTGGATTCATCAAACTTCACATCTACCGTCTCTTCAACCTTTCGGGTGAAATTGTTGTAGACACGGTAAGTGTGAGAGTTTGAGCCGTAACCGAGTAGAAAACCTTCATGAGACTTAGGAGCAAATTTCGAACGACGATGCTTATCAAGAATGTAGCACTTTGAGCCAAATACTCGAAAGTATCCAACTTGGGGTTTGTTATCGGTGAGTAGCTCGTATGCCGTTTTACCGAGAAGCTTGCGAAGATATAGTCGATTCATAGCATGACAAGCTGTCTGAATCACTTCCGCCCAAAAGTGTCTTGGCGTCTTGTATTCATCAAGCATCATTCTCGCCATCTCAATAAGTTTCCGGTTCTTCCTCTCAACAACTCCATTTTGTTGAGGTGTGTATGTAGCCGAGAACTCATGTGAAATCCCTTCTTCGTCAAGAAAGGTATCCACATTGGCGTTCCTGAAATCCGTTCCATTATCACCCCGAACCTTCTTGATCTTCACTTCAAATTGATTTTGGGTCTTCTTAGCGAAGTTCTTGAAGATTTTTTGGACCTACGATTTGTCATCAAGAAAGAACACCCACATAAATCTTGAAAAATCGTCAACAATGACCAAACCGAAAGAGCTACCACCAAGGCTCTTATAAGCATTGGGACCGAAGAGATCCATGTGAAGTAGCTCAAGAGGTCTTCTTGTGGTCCAGATGTTCTTCACGGGATGACTTCCTCCAACTTGTTTTTCTTCTTGGCAAGCACTACAAAGTCTATCCTTTTCAAATATAACATCTTTAACACCAAGGATATGATCACCTTTAATAAGCTTATCAAAAGATTTCTCATACCAACATGACCTAACCTTCTATGCCATAGCCATCCTTTAGAAGATTTAGCAATTAAAGAAGTACGAGGTTGGGCTTTCTTAGTGAAATCAACAATGTATAGATCACCTCTACGAATGCCGGTAAAGACCATATTATGATTATCTCTACGAAACACTTGGCAATCTACTTCGGTAAACAAGACATTGAAACCAAAGTCGGCTAGTCTAGATACGGAAAGAAGATTGTAACCAAGAGATTCAACGAGCATAACATTTTGAATAGAGCTATCATTGGATATGGCCACCTTACCAAGGCCAAGTACCTTACCCTTGGAGTTGTATCCAAAAGTCACATACTTGCGTGGACCATCATTTTTGGCAAGCTCACGGAACATGTCTTTATCTCCGATCATGTGATCGGTACATCCACTATCAAGAATCCACTCTTTTCCTCCGGATATGTAATTTCAAAGATTCGCGATGAGACTAAGATTCCTCATAGTCTCCTCAATATCACTTTCTTCATCTTCATCATATAGCCATGCTTAACATCATCATCATCATCATCATGTAAATGATCATCACCTAGGTCAAGTGATTCATTAGTTTTATGACCATGACAATGTTCAAGTTTATGAATTCTAATTGTCTCCGAGATGATGCTACTAATAATTCCAACATTACCCTTAGCACGCATAAGATCACAGAGCTCAAATAATCATTCATCAAGCTTGGGACCACTAGGCTTCATCTTATGAAAAGCAATGGATTTTTGAAGAATCACATCTAGATTTTTCAAGGAATAATTTGGAAAGCATTCCTCAAGATAATTCCATATAGTATATGCACATTCAAAGGTTGGCAAGCAAACAAGCAAATTTCAAGGCGATCCTCTAATGATAAGATCAATAGTCCTAAGATTGCGAACCATGTCAAGATACTCATCGGGGGTAGGATGCAAAGGATCAATGGGAGGCACATAAGGGCTAAGAATACACTTGCTCAAATTATATTCGTTGAAAATCTCAAGCATCTCATTTTTCCATGAACCATAAAACTCACCATCAATAATAGGCATTCTACGTCTAATACTCCCGAACGTAGACTCATCCATCTTCCTCCAATGATGATTAAACCAAAGCAATGGAGACCAATGCTCTGATACCAATTAAAAGGATCAAGAAGAGGGGTCTAGAGGGGGGTGATTAGACCCTTAACAAGTAAAAGTGGCAGTTTTTAGTTTCTTCAAGTTAACGTTGAGTTTTGCACAAGTTAAAGGGCACCCAATACATCTCAAGCAAGCGTAACAAGAGTATAGGTAGCGGAAAGAGTAAAGCATGCAATTTGCAAGATGTAAATGGATGGGACTGGAGTGTGCAAACGCAATGGAGATGCGGAGAATTTTTGGCGTGGTTCCGATAGGTGGTGCTATCGTACGTCCACGTTCATGGAGACTTCAACCCACGAAGGGTAACGGTTGCGCGAGTCCACGGAGGGCTCCACCCACGAGGGGTCCACGAAGAAGCAACCTTGTCTATCCCACCAGGGCCACCGCCCACGAAGGACTTTCCTCACTAGGGTAGATCTTCATGAAGTAGGCGATCTCCTAGCCCTTACAAACTTTTTGGTCCAACTCCACATCATGTCGGAGGCTCCCAAGCGACATCTAACCAGTCTAGGAGACAACACTCTCCAAATGGTAATAGACGGTGTGTTGATGATGAACTCCTTACTCTTGTGCTTCAAATGATAGTCTCCCCAACATCAACTCTCTCACACAGATTTGGCTATGGTGGAAGAAGGATTTGAGTGGAAAGCAACTTGGGGAAGGCTAGAAATCAAGGTTCAAATGGTAGGAATGGAATCTCTTAGTCTCAACATATAAGTAGGTGGTTCTCTCTCAGAAAATGAATGGTGGAAGTGTAGGCACGTTCTAATGTCTCTCTCTCTGGAGAAGAAGGGGTGGAGGGGTATACATAGCCTCCACACAAAATCCAACCGCTACACACTTTTGACACATCTTGGTGGCACCGATTAGTAAACTCGATGGCACCGATCTGTTCAAAAATATGAACATTGGGAATCTCGGTGGGACCGATTGGAACAACTCGGTGGGACCGATGTGCTAGGGCTTAGGGCAAACTTCATCTCGGTGGTACTGATTGCATCATCTCGGTGGGATCGAAGTGAAGCAATAAGGAATAGAGAATCTGTCAAGCCAACTCGATGAGACCGAAGTGAATGCAACAGGTCATAGAGCGCTAGCAAGGCCATCTCGATGGGACCGAGATCCGTATCGGCGGCTATGTCAAGATGAACTCGGTGGCTCCGAATGGAAGATATCGGTGGGGCCGAGTTGGAGTTTAGGATTTTGACTTATTTGGATGGAGAAAGTGGCTGAGAGTTTTGGAGCAGTATCACTAAGCACTTGAGCAACAAGATCATTAAGCAACACCTCATCCCCTTTTAATAGTATTGGCTTTCCTATGGACTCAATGTGATCTTGGATCATTAAAATAGAAATGAAGAGTCTTGAGCTTTTGCCAATCCTTGTCCTTAGCATTTTGAAGGGGGTTCCACATCCTCTTGTCCTTGCCACTCCACTGTTGAACTCATCTGAAATATACTAGATGAAACTATTAGTCCAACAAGAGATATGTTGACATTAATTACCAAAATCACCCAGGGAGTACTTGTGCTTTCAGGGGACTCGAGGAAGGATGACCCCCAGTAGCAGAAATTCTGGCGGAATGCTGGCAATCCCCACGACGGACGGTGGTCGGATGTTGAGGCTAGATGGATTGCTTGTTTTGAACCGCACCCACCTCGTCGCTTGGTCCGGATAAGTCGACTCCGCCACCTGAATCGCCCAGAATAGCATATCGTAGTCCATTCCCCCATCGTCGCTGACAAACCGCGCTCGCTCCTTGAACGTCGCGTATCGGATGATCTCCACGCAGATCTCAGGCCACTTGGAGTGGTTGGGGAAGCGCTCCCGTACCACCCGCTGGAGCTCCGCCCTCGCTTCCGAGGTCGCCGCATCGATCGCCAGCAGCTGGGCCACCGGGGTTGGTGGCTGGAGGACTAGCAGCACCGCCACCTGATGCGCGGGGCGCGCCCTCCTTGCCCTCAATCCGCGATTCGAGCTCCCCACCATCACGCCCACCAATTTCGGTCGTGGGAGGAGTTTGTGAACTGTGGTTGTTGGTGAGGGACGATGGGGTTGGGTGGGGGTGGGGAGTAGATAACCCTACGGCGCCATTAATGTTGGCCAGGCGGCCATTAATGGTGGTAGGTGAGGTCGCCTTGAAATCGCCTCGCCTGCCCGATTCGTCCGTTTCGACGGCCATCGACCGACCGTCTGCCCCGATGTGTGGTCCAATTGGACAACCGCGTGTTGACAATCATCCTTCTGAAGGCTCACACCTGACATTGGGTGGTTAAATGACTCTGATAAGTGTCACACATGTGGCACGAACACACGACAACTCCAAACATTTTGGATGGCAAATTTAGTGACGCAAAGATGACAAATTTTGTTGTCAAGCATGACAGCTTCTTTTCGGATGACAAATTTCAGATTTTGTTTGTTTGTTTATTATTTTCCGATGACAACTTCAGTTGTAAAAAATGTATGCCACATGTGTGGCACTTATCATTTAGGTTAAACTAGCATGTTGTTAGTTCAGATTGTAATGTGGATTTTCCTCTTCAGTTATTGTGCACGATTGGGATTGTATCAACGGACACTTTCACGGCGACACAAAGCAGCGATAACCAGGTCCGCCCCGACGAATTCACGATTAACAGTAGGCTATGACCGGAAACGACGACAGAAACCGGTGCAGAGACATGGGCGCCGAGCACAAGGCGGTGACCGTCTGAGCGCACTGCGCGCAGCGCATGCAGACGACGAGCTAGCGCCGGCCGGCCTGTTCCCGGCGCAGGCCGTCTGGTCGCCGGCGGCCAAAACGCATTTAAACCGCTGATGCCGAATACGGAATGCTCTCACAGAGCGCCGCTGCATGCCACTGGAGGCAGCTGACGGAAGCATGCAGAGCCAAGCCATATGCAGCTAGGGCCACTGGAAACGCTGGGATGGATGTATGGGCGTGTCGCCTCCGCCGTGGTGGGCCGTGAAGGCACGCCGCCCGACGACCCGACGAGAGGAACGTACCCGGTCATTGGGGGATGCTCGCATTTAAGACGCCTCGGTTGGCTTGCGTCCGGTTTGCTCCTCGCGCTCGCGGGAAGATGCCAATCTCTCGCACACACAAGACAGAATGCGAGAGGCTGCCCGTGGTGGCGCTGGCGACTGCCGTCAGATATGGCAGCACTGGATGGCGCCTACCGTTGGCAACGCATCGTCTTCGAGGTGCAGTCGTTACATGAAGGTCTCTGTACTACTCGGTTGCAAGCATATATTTCTACATCTAGGTCGAATGGGGGCATATGGGGCACGTACACAGGGAGGTGCATGGAGCACGCGAACATTGGCGCCGGCGGCCCTTTCAGTCCAAACAAGAGTTTAGTATATAACTATTACAAATGCCCGTGCGTTGCGCCGGGCGACAAAAGGGTACAACCTGCTTCATGTGCCATTTTGCACCATTTTTATATCAAATTTTAATAAATGTTGATAATAATGTTGAACGTGGAAATTTCCTTATTTTAAATAAAATTTAATGTTTTCATTAAAAATGTAACACCTTTTGAAAAATAGTTAACATTTTTATGAAAATTGGAACATTTCTCTATAGATAAACATTTTTTTAACAGATGTTCTTTTTTTGAAAAGAATGTTTTCTGTTGTACATTTTGAAATAATTTTTTAGTAAGAAGTGAGTTTTGGGGGAATTTTTAAGTGTTTTTAAAAAGTATGAACATATTTTTTTGAAATGTTTTTGAACTATTTTATGTGTTAAACTTTTGGGAATTTTTGTTTGGTAATTTTTACAGATGGTTGGTTGTTTGGTTGGGAGAGTTTTTTTTAACAATTTGGGCTTGGCCCAAACAAAATAGTTAATGTACACAGAAGGACTCACGAACTATCTTCCTACACTTGCTCTAGTACTCCCTTATGTTCTACTAAAAAGTAGTACTCCCTTGTGCGGGCCGTGAGGGCTCTTCCTTATCTTTCCCCATTCTCCAGTACTTCCTTATGCGCCGCCACCGCCCGCGTTGACGATTCACACAGGGTGAGATGCGGTCTGCTGTCCGAGGCCGTCGTCGCCACCAGCGGCAAGGCGAGAGCTATTGCGGGTAGCACCGCTTGCGTCCGGTGCACCTAAGCCCGAGCCTAAGCTGTGGCAGCTGCTCATGTCTCTGTTCCCCGCCGAACAACATCGTGTGCGGGGGCGGTCAGTTGTTACCCCGAGATACAACATGAGCTCGTTCAGACTCACTCGCATGCATGAACATTATCATAGTTCCCTGCAATAATCTAATAAGGAAGGAAATAATTGCGACAAATACAATTAAGAAACTATAATCACATGCAATATTGATCACCATCTGCATAGACTCACAATCACAACAAAATACAAGAAGAAAAATCATTTGAACGATACCAATGGAAACCCTGGGTATTAATTGGATAATAAAAAAAACAAACATGATACCCTTGAGGGATACTTATGGACGGGAGGAGCTGGACAGCATGTTTTTTGGAGAACTTACTAAAACAATGAAACTGAATTATGAGTGTAAAAAAACTTGTGAAACCAAATAACAACTTAGTTTGAAGAATGGTCTGTCAATACTCTAAAAAGAAAGGGAATGTTATATAGTATGCAATAAGGCACACCTCCATGCATGTCGAAAAAGAGGAACTTTATGTCAGCATATATATATCATGAGTAAGAATAATCATGTAGAACACAAATACTCAAAAATATAATACCAGGAAGAATAATCATGTATAAAAAAGGATGTCACCAACATATATCAAACAAAATATGGTGAAATTAAGTACGTACCAGAAAGCAAGGATATCTATATATATAGAGAACTAATTGACACATGAGTACGTACGTGCAGCAATAATTGGCACCGCTGCTGCAAGCAGTGCCATTCAGGCCATGCTAGGAAATAACCTATCTGTTCTCTATTTTTGTGTAGGAGGAGGCCATCCATATATATCAGAAGTATTAATTACGTAGTACTTAAGAAACACCGCCTGCATGTGCTAGAAGTTGCATTAGGACTTTAGGACTATGATTTGGTGCCGCATCTGCCTAGTGCTATGGCCGTCCTAGGTGTGCAAAACGGAATCTTGGAGGAACTCCGACACCATGTTAGATGATCGCCTATCCTCTCTGTTCCTCAAGTATACTCTTGACGGCGGACTCTACTCGTAAATGCGAGCTCGCGCCACACCGTTACAACCTCCAGCTGCACCAAGAACTGTGCCTTCCCAAGGTGCCGCACAATCTCCGCGACCGATCACGGCCTCTCATTGTCTTCCCCTCCGACCTCTATTTTCCAACCTCCTCCTCCTCATTGTCCTCCCCGATCACGGCCTCCAGCGGCCAACCTTCCACGACCGCGGGGCCGCGCCCCACATGAAGGGAGGTGTGCTCCCATGAGATTGTTCTTGCTGCTGACGTCGCCACCGTCGCTGGCTCCGTGTTTATTAGCTAGAGTTGTAAGTCAACGTGGCTAATTGAGGATTCCGTAGCTTACGCAGGCGGCCTTTTTAAACGACGCGGAACCTTTCCTTCTCAAGGAGAGTCTTTTACCAGGCCTCTCCCACTTGTAATGGCATGTCAGCCCACCTCCATAATTTCTGGAGTTAATTTCGTCCTTCCTTCCTCGAGGATAAATTCCATACTTCCTCTGTTATTGAGACCCACGCTTCATCCTTTTCTATTGTTTGTTGCTTGCTGATTTCTAGGCAACTCATGGAAGTATATAAATTGGTGGATGTTATTGTAAAAAAATGCAAGGTGGGACTATTCCATTAAGAAACAAACCTATTTTCTATCACAACCAAAACCTGGTTGAGGTGGCTGCAGTATTCATGACAGGAGGTGAGTCCGTGGGTTTGAACCCTCACGCGAGCATTTTTTTTTTTCTTTTGGGCTAGTGGTGCACTGGGACGCAGGCCATGCAGCGGTGCTAGCCTGCTAGGTAAGGCCCAATATAGCCTCGATGGCTTAGGCGGACGTGCGACGGACGAAATTTGAGGTACGACAACGGACAAAAAACGGACCAAATTACGGTGGTAAGAAGCAATAGCCTCTTTATTATTAGGGTAAGATTACAAGGTCACCAAAAGGGCGAGAAGCTTACTCTCGCGGCATCATGAAACTTAAATTCTTTGAGTATCTAACAGTCCTCAACCCACAACACCGCCTCCACCAGCCCCAAATCCCTCCCGGTTGTCCTTGGCAGCCCGGACACGGTCGCCGTCCCGGTATGTCCTACTCCTCCGAACATACACCTCACCCTCTATGTGTTCGACAAAATATCGGATCAATTTTTTTAGATAGTTTTGCTCATTTGTTGGCAAACAGTGCATTCATCGGATGATGAATTTGAGAATAGGGAGCTTGATGAATTCACATACAAGGAGTTTGTGTCGATTCATTGGATTCAGCCGACGAAGATGCTGACATGATGTTGATGATGAGCATCCAGGAAGAAATGGAGAAGCAAATGGAGCATGTTCTAAACTTCAAGGATTCGATCAAAGGGCAGGATAGCCGTTACATGGGATTGGATTAGTGGAGCATATGATTCTTACTTCAAGCTAAGGAAGGATTGTTGCAGACAACTGTCGTTCTCCCCTATACAAAAATGCACGGCTACTCTAAAGATGGTTGCATACGGTAAATTCATTGATGAGATTGTCTGGATGGGGGAGAGCACATGCATACAGGCCACGATGAAATTCGTCTGCACCATGGTACATGTGTTTAGGCCGGAATACATTGAAAAGTTATTGGCAATTGGAGGAACAAAAGGTTTCTAGAGACATTGTGGCAATTGAAGCACATACAATGATGTGACATTGTGGCAATTGATGACATATTGTGTAATCTTGCACAACATGATTGTGGAGGATGGGGGTGAAGGGGAAGCCCGCACACATGATTTTGAGAAATCCCGAGTACATGTCTACCTCCGAGAACAAGATATGCAAAGCATGTTGTGAACTTTCTAGAGATGCATAGACAACTTCGAGATCAACAGGTGCATGTGCAACTATTCAATGATCTTGTGGAGCACATGTGGATCCATGCACACTGAAAATTATCGAATTTGACATTTGAATTTTGCACTCCAAATAAGTTTTTTGTTCGAATTATGTATTTTTCTATATGAACAAATTCAGTTTGTGTGCTATATTCATTGTCACATGTATTTGTATCGTCAAATGATCGACGTGCATGTCATTGCATGGATTTGAGATTTTAAAAGTGAAGGATGTGATTGCATGGATGGACATATATAGGGTGGTCGGACTCCTGTCCACGGACATATAAGGGCTCATATTAGCTCAACCCGGTTGTAGATGCTCTTAGCCACGCACATCCCATAGGTCCACCTCAATCTTAACATTGGTAAGAATTACACTACGCAAGGACGATACATGCTTACAAACACTAGCATTGTGTTCATTCCAAAACTCCCGAAAGAGACGAGCATCAACAAAGACATGATGAATTTACGATGAGTTCCATGAAGATGTGTGACAGAGGATGTGTTATTTCAACTCTAGGCATCTACAAAATTGATTTTATAAAGTGTCATTGAAGTGTCTGTCCACAAACCATCTCAAAACATGTAGACACGCTTGCTAGGCGTCTGCACGTTGCAAGATACTTTATATAGGGATGTTCAAAATCCATATCTACACTTCTAAGGACATTCTATTAGACGTACGCGTATCAGATGCTTATGTAGACTTATTGTCATTCTGGATCTGATACTTATACATCATATGTATAGCTGCTATGTTCGCCTGTAAATATGCGAGGGTCTTTATAGCTATCAACAAACTTTAAGTACTATTTGATTTATTTTTAATTTGTATTTCATCCTTTCAAATTCGAATATTTAATCATGTCGCAAATGCATGTGCAGGTTCATCTACAAATATTTGTTGTATAAAGGCATCACACCATGTCATGAATTGCATTGGCCATAATTAGCAACCTCAATAAGAAATCCCATAGACTGATTAGTAGGAACAAATACCTCTATTGGAAGTGTGTAGAGTTCACAACTTCAAATTAAAATTAATACGACAAATACAAATTATGAAGAAAAGATCCGACAAATTAAAACTAAGTTTTCCTATGAATCTAAAAACTATACATAATTAATAATATTTTTCATTTAAAGACTAATTCATCTAATTTCTATTGTCTCCTCTAATGCACATGTTTCCGAGTCCCCGCATACCTAGTAAACGTAAGTCAACAGAGAAAAGATTACATGGACATAAGCTTTTAGACTACTACAAGATAATTTTTTTATGAAATTGCAAGAGATGGAATGTACCAATGTTTTGGGGCTGTTTTTCTTAAGAGGGGGAACACCCTTGGCCTATGCATCGACTGATGGATACAACCTTTCATTGATTATTCCAAAGTTCATCATTCCAGTTTAATAAGGTTCAACAAATAAAATGCCCAGTAATGGTTTTCCCAAAGGTAATAAAAAGGACGTAGGAACTAAGCTTCATGCATCACAAATCCTACCAGTTAGCCGCCATCGAAATCACTTGAACAAACCTGAGAGATTGTCTCCTATCGGTTTTACCCAGCGATCATGGGCACCCGCTCCTCCTCCTTGCAAAAAAACGACCGCATATGGATCCAATTGATGATTTGAATATAACTTGCAATAAATTATCTCTTTCGTTACCTTAATAATACAAACATTACGGGTGTTCCGAGTGGCTCAATGTAAAGCGTAAATTTCCGCGCGGGTTTAAGACTAAAACTTGGTATGCACTTCAACTAACCAGTTTTTGAACATGTTCGTACTACTCATGGGTGGAGGCCGATTAAAAGAGATATGAACGTATCGACAGAATAGCTTGGCAAGTGGGCAATGAAAGAATATATGTTGAGTTGACTTCTTGTTACCATAAATGCAACACTTAGTGCATCCTTGCCAATTTCATTTTTTTTCAGGTTATTTTTGGTGAAGATTACCGTGATCTAAATGACACATGAAATTTGAGTTTCAACGGGACTTTCATTTGGAGTGGTTGGGTTAGATTTTTTGACTTAAAAAACACAAAGACTTTTGCTAAATAATAAACCTTTAGTACGGACATTGGAACATACTCAAAACCTCCTGTATGGAAATAGACTTACATGTGATAGAGGAAATAACATAACCGATAGGATCTGATGCGGAGCATCCTACGGACATCACCATGTCAAGAGCCCGTTCGGCGAGGGACACGTGTGACATCTACTTCACATACACAAAGGTGAATCATCTTCTTTACGCGTGTTCACTTGACCCCTTCGAGGATGGTATACTACTTGACACTCCACTCGTGTGCACACATAGGTATTGTCGGAGCACCACGGACGACGAGGAGGAGTGCGAGCGCAAGTGTACAACTACATCATCCGCGAGGGAAGCCTGGAAGCGATGACGGAAGAAGATGGAGCTGCTGAAGCTACAGCGGCCAGACATCCGGGCCAGAGGCCGGACATCCGACGCCTGTGCAGCTGCCCAGCAACTACACCAACAGACGGCCGAGACATTGATACGTCCATTTTGCATCATGTTTTCCTACTGTTATGTATGATGTTTTTATGCATAATAAGGCTTTTTGGAGTAATTCTAATGCCTTTTCTCTCATAATATGCAAGGTTTACACAAAAAGGGAGAATTCCGGCAGCTCGAAATCTGGACCTGGAAAAGCTACGTCAGGCCACCTATTCTGCACAACTCCAAACAAGCTGAAACTTTACGGAGATTTTTTATGGAATATTTGAAGAATATTGGAGCAAATACGTACCAGAGGGGGCCCACCAGGTGGGCACAACCCACCTGGGCGCGCCAGGGAGCCCAGGCGCGCCCTGGTGGGTTGTGCTCACCCAGGCCCACCTCCGATGCCCATCTTCTGGTATATAAGTCATTTTGACCTAGAAAAAATAAGGAGAGGACTTTCGGGACGGAGCGCCGCTGTCTCGAGGCGAAACTTGGGCAGGAGCACTTTTGCCCTCTGGCGGAGCGATTCCGCCGGGGGAACTTCTCTCCCGGAGGGGGAAATCATCGTCATCATCATCACCAACAACTCTCCCATCTTGGGGAGGGCAATCTCCATCAACATCTTCAACAACACCATCTCATCTCAAACCCTAGTTCATCTCTTGTGTTCAATCTTGTTACCGGAACTATAGATTGGTGCTTGTGGGTGACTAGTAGTGTTGATTACATCTTGTAGTTGATTACTATATGGTTTATTTGGTGGAAGATTATATGTTCAGATCCAATATGCTATTTAATACCCCTCTGATCTTGGGCATGATTATCATTTGTGAGTAGTTACTTTTGTTCTTGAGGTCACGGGAGAAATCATGTTGCAAGTAATCATGTGAACTTAATATGTGTTCGATATTTTGATAGTATGTATGTTGTGATTCCCTTAGTGGTGTCATGTGAACGTCGTTTACATGACACTTCACCATATTTGGGCCTAAGGGAATGCATTGTGGAGTAGTAAGTAGATGATGGGTTGTGAGAGTGACAGAAGCTTAAACCCCAGTTTATGCGCTATTCCGTAAGGGACCGATTGGATCCAAAAGTTTAATGCTATGGTTAGAATTTATTCTTAATACTTTTCTCGTAGTTGCGGACGCTTGCGAGAGGGTTAGTCATAAGTAGGAGGCTTGTTCAAGTAAGAACAGCACCTAAGCACCGGTCCACCTACATATCAAATTATCAAAGTAGCAAACACAAATCGAACCAACATGGTGAAAGTGACTAGATGAAATTCCCGTGTACCCTCAAGAACGCTTTGCTTATTATAAGAGATCGTTTTGGCCTGTCCTTTGCCTCAAAAGGATTGGGCTACCTTGCTGCACATTTGTTACTACTATCGTTACTTGCTCGTTACAAATTATCTTGCTATCAAACTACTCTGTTACTTACAATTTCAGCACTTGCAGACATTACCTTGCTGAAAACCACTTGTCATTTCCTTCTGCTCCTCGTTGGGTTTGACACTCTTACTTATCGAAAAGAGCTACAATTGATCCCCTATACTTGTGGGTCATCAAGGCTATTTTCTGGCGCCGTTGCCGGGGAGTGAAGCGCCTTTGGTAAGTGGAATTTGGTAAGGAAACATTTATATAGGGTGCTGAAATTTATTGTCACTTGTTACTATGGAAAACAATCCTTTGAGGGGTTTGTTCGGGGTATCTTCACCTTGACAGGAACCACAATTAGCTACCTCTCAACCTACTGCACCTATTGAAAATATTGAATATGAAATTCCTTCGGGTATGATAGAACAACTGCTAGCTAATCCTTATGCAGGAGATGGAACCGAACATCCCGATATGCACTTGATATATGTGGAACAAATTTGTGGATTGTTTAAGCTTGCAGGTTTACCCGGAGATGAAGTTATGAAAAAGGTTTTCCCTTTATCTTTGAAGGGAAAATCATTGGCATGGTATAGGCTATGCGATGATATTGGATCTTGGAATTGGAATCGATTGAAATTGGAGTTCCACCAAAAAATTTATCCTATGCATCTAGTTCATCGTGATCGGAATTATATATATAATTTTTGGCCTCGTGAAGGAGAAAGTATCGCTCTAGCTTGGGGGAGGCTTAAGTCAATGTTATATTCATGCCCCAACCATGAGCTCTCAAGAGAAATTATTATCTAGAACTTTTATGCTCGGCTTTCTCGTGATGATCAATCCATGCTTGATACTTCTTGTACTGGTTCTTTTATGAAGAAGACTATTGAAATCCGGTGGGATCTTTTGGAAAGAATTAAACGCAACTCTGAAGATTGGGAACTCGACGAAGGTAAAGAGTCAGGTATTAAGCTTAAGTATGATTGTGTTAAATCTTTTATGAATACCGATGCTTTTCAAAAGTTTAGCACTAAATATGGACTTGACTCTGAGATAGTAGCCTCCTTTTGTGAATCATTTGCTACTCATGTTGATCTCCCTAAGGAGAAGTGGTTCAAATATCACCCACCTATTAAAGAAGAAGTTAAAGAACTGGTACCAATTAAAGAGGAAACCATAATTTATAATGTTGATCCAGTTGTTCCTACTGCTTATATTGAGAAACCACCTTTCCCTGTTAGGATAAAGGAACATGCTAAAGTTTCAACTGTGGTTAACAAAAGTTATATTAGAACACCTAAACCTAATGAACAAATTAAAGTATAACCTAGTGTTGCTATGATTAAGGATCTCCTAGAAGAAAACATAGATGGGCATGTTATTTACTTCTATGAAGAAGCTGCTAGAATTGCCAAACCTGATAAAAAGGATAATCATAGACCTGTTGTTGGCATGCCTGTTGTCTCAGTTAAAATAGGAGATCACTGTTATCATGGTCTATGTGACATAGGTGCTAGTGTGAGTGCTATTCCTTATTCCTTATATCAAGAAATTATGAATGACATAGCACCCGCAGAAATAGAAGACATAGATGTTACTACTAAACATGCTAATAGAGACACCTTATCACCAATTGAGATTGTTAGAGATGTTGAAGTCTTGTGTGGGAAAATAAAATACCCTACTGATTTCCTTGTTCTTGGTTCCCACAAGATGACTTTTGTCCCATTATCTTTGATAGACCTTTCTTGAACACCGTTAATGCTAAAATAGATTGTGAAAAACAAACTATCGGTGTTAGTTTTGGTGATGAGTCTCATCAGTTTAATTTTTCCAAGTTTAGTAGAAAGCTTCATGAAAAAGAATTGCCTAGTAAGGATGAAATAATTGGCATTGCTTCTATTGTTGTGCCTCCTACTGATCCTTTAGAACAATATTTGCTAGACCATGAAAATGATTTACATATGCATAAGAGAAATGAAATAGATAAGATTTTCTTTGAACAACGTCCTCTGCTTAAACACAATTTGCCTATTGAAACTCTAGGAGGTCCTCCTCCACCTAAAGGTGATCCTGTGTTTGAATTAAAACAATTGTCAGACACTTTGAAATATGCTTATCTTGATGAAAAGAAGATATATCCTGTTATTATTAGCGCTAACCTTTCAGAACATGAAGAAGAAAGATTATTGAAAGTTCTAAGGAAGCACCGAGCTGCTATTGGGTATACTCTTGATGATTTAAAGGGCATTAGTCCCACTCTATGTCAGCACAATATTAATATGGAACCTGATGCTAAACCCGTTGTCGATCACCAACGTTGGTTAAATCCAAAAATGAAGGAAGTGGTAAGAACGGAAATCTTAAAACTTCTGGAAGCAAGTATAATCTATACTGTAGCTAATAGTAGATGGGTAAGTCATGTTCATTGTGTTCCTAAGAAAGGAGGTATTACTGTTGTTCCTAATGATAAGAATGAACTTATTCCACAAAGAATTGTTACAGGCTATAGAATGGTAATTGATTTCAGAAAATTAAATAAAGCAACTAGAAAAGATCATTACCCTCTGCCTTTTATTGATCAAATGCTAGAAATATTATCTAATCACACACACTTTTGCTTCCTTGATGGATATTCTGGTTTTTCACAAATACCTGTTTCTCAACCTGATCAAGAAAAGACCACTTTCACTTGTCCCTTTGGAACTTATGCTTATAGACATATGCCTTTTGGTTTATGCAATGCACCTGCTACCTTTCAAAGATGTATGACTGCTATATTCTGTGACTTTTGTGAAAAGATTGTTGAGATTTTCATGGATGACTTCTCTGTTTATGGGAAGTCTTTTGATGATTGCTTAAGCAATCTTCATCGATTTTTGCAGAGATGCGAGCAAACAAATCTTGTCTTGAATTGGGAGAAGTGCCACTTTATGGTTAATGAAGGTATTATTTTGGGCCATAAAATTTCTGAAAGAGGTATTGAAGTGGACAAAGCTAAGGTTGATGCAATTGAGAAAATGCCATGTCCTAAAGATATCAAAGATATTTGTAGTTTCCTAGGTCATGCTGGTTTCTATAGGAGATTTATCAAAGACTTTTCTAAATTTTCTAGGCTTCTTACAAATCTTTTGCAAAAGGATACTCCTTTTGTTTTTGATGATGATTGTTTAGAAGCCTTCGAAACACTCAAGAAAGCCTTAATTTCTGCACCTATTGTTCAACCACCTGATTGGAACTTGCCTTTTGGAATTATGTGTGATGCTAGTGATTATGCTGTTGGTGCTGTTCTAGGACAAAGAGTTGATAAGAAACTGAATGTTATACATTATGCTAGTAAAACTCTAGACAGTGCACAATGGAATTATGCTACCACTGAAAAGGAATTTCTAGCAGTGGTGTTTGCTTGTGATAAATTTAGATCTTATATTGTTGATTCAAAAGTAATTGTTCACACCGATCATGCTGCTATTAAATATCTTATGGAAAAGAAAGATGCTAAACCTAGACTTATTCGATGGGTTCTCTTGCTACAAGAATTTGATTTACATATCACCGATAGAAAAGGAGCTGAGAACCCCGTAGCTGATAACTTGTCTAGACTTGAAAATGTGCTTGATGACCCACTACCTATTGATGATAATTTTCCTAATGAGTAGTTAGCTGCAATAAATGTTTCTAATAACACTCCTTGGTATGCTGACTACGCTAATTACATTGTTGCTAAATATTTACCACCTAGCTTTATATACCAACAAAAGAAAAAATTCTTCTATGATTTAAGACACTACTTTTGCGATGACCCACATCTTTATAAAGAAGGAGTAGATGGTATTATTAGACGCTATGTACCTGAGCATGAACAGGGACAAATCCTACGGAAATGTCACTCCGAAGCTTATGGAGGGCATCATGCAGGAGACAGAACTGCTCACAAGGTATTGCAATCTGGATTTTATTGGCCTACTCTCTTCAAGGATGCCCGTAAGTTTGCCTTATCTTGTGATGAATGTCAAAGAATAGGTAATATCGGTAAGCGTCAAGAAATGCCTATGAATTATTCACTTGCTGTTGAACCATTTGATGTTTGGAGATTTGATTACATGGGACATTTTCCTTCCTCTAATGGGTATACACATATTTTGGTTGCTGTTGATTATGTTACTAAATGGGTAGAAGCTATTCCAACCAATAGTGCTGATCACAACACCTCTATTAAAATGATTAAGGAAGTTATTTTCCCAAGGTTTGGAGTCCCTAGATATTTAATGACTGATGGTGGTTCACACTTTATTCATGGTGCTTTCCGTAAAATGCTTGCCAAGTATGATGTTAACCATGTAATTGCATCACCCTATCATCCTCAGTCTAGTGGTCAAGTTGAACTTAGTAATAGAGAAATAAAATTAATTTTGCAAAAGACTGTCAATAGGTCCTGGAAGAATTGGTCTAAGAAATTAGATGATGCACTTTGGGCTTATAGAACAGCATATAAAAATCCTATGGGTATGTCTCCTTATAAAATGGTCTATGGAAAAGCTTGTCATTTGCCTCTTGAGTTAGACATGATGCTTTTCCAGGCATCATGTCTTCTTCCTCCTCCAACAACGTGGAAGAAGATGCTTGGTTGATGAAAATCGAGCTGAAGAGGGAAGAGCCAGCAGAAGCCGTCAAGGGAGACAATAATAAGGAGGTTACCGTAGATCAAGCCCCGGGGATCGAGCAAGCACTTCCGGCCGAGGAGGAAGAAGAAGAAGATATCCTTAAACCTTATTATGCTCATCTTACCCCTACTGAGATTGAGGCCTTTTGGGTCATTGAAACGGTTCGTGTGCAGAATAAATATCTCACTCGTGAAAATATTCTGCATCAAGAGCATATCATCTACCTCCGAAGCATCATTCGTAGATTGGAGAATCTCTTGATCTTGAAGGACAGGGTCGCTTCTACTTCACCACCACCTTCTTCTTCATCACCAAAGGAAAATTGAGTTCAAGGTATGGGAACTCCCCTTGGCTTCCGCCAAGCTTGGGGGAGGTGCCCCGGTATCATATCACCCCCACTATCTTTTTGCCTTTACTTATTTTAGTTCAATCTTTTGCTTTAGATGAATAAAAGTTTAGTTCGATCCTTTCTTTTCGAGAGCTTGCTTAGTGGTCTATCCTTGTAATTGTGTGCAAGATTTATAATAAAGTCTAGTCTGAGTTTTTGCTTTCTTACTTTCATGTTGCATTAAAAAGAAAGGATATAAATAAAAAGAAAGGAAATAAAAGAAAAAGATCATATGCTAATCTTATGGTAGGTGATGGCACCACATAAGGAAAAGTATAAGTAGAAAATTTTATTAGAGATTGACAAACATAGCATTGGCCAATGATGCAACTCATGAAAGAATTAATAAGGGAAGAGAAGATTCACATATAAATACACTATCCTAGGAATCTTTTGTGATTGTGAGCCCCCATCAAATTATTATATGCCAAAATAGTTGACGTTGGACAAGGAAGACAACGTAATGATTTATGCTTGTTCATATTCACATAGAAGTTATATTGTCATAGATCCTTCAACATGTGGTGCTTGCCCCCTATCTTTGCTAGCCAAAATTCCGCACTAAGTAGAGATACTACTTGTGCATCCAAAAACCCTTAAACCCAAATCTTATTTTCAAGTGTCCACCATACCTACCTAGGGATTGAGCAAGATCCCTCAAGTAAGTTGTCATCGGTGCAATAAGGCAATAAAAATTGCTTCTAAAAGTGTGAGATCATTTAGTATAAAGGAAAATTGAGCATTGTATGAACTTGTGATGGTGAAGAATAAAAGTGGCAGACTGCATAATAAAGGTTGCCATCACAAGGGGCAATACAACGTGACTTTCTTTTGCACTAAGGGGTTGAGCATTCAAACAAATAAGCACATGGCAACCTCTGCTTCCCTCTGCGAAGGGCCTATCTTTTACTTTTATGCAAAGAGTCAAAGTTCTTCTCTCTTTTTATTTTATTTTTATCCTTTGGCAAGCATCATGTGGTGAGGAAAGATCTAGGCACATATGTCCAGTTGAATATGGGTGGCATAAGTTATTATTGTTGACATCGCCCTTGAGGTGAATACGTTGGGAGGCGAAACTATAAGCCCCAATCTTTCTATGTGTCTGGCTGAAACATTTTGCTCATGTGTATGCGGTGAGTGTTAGCAATCATAGAAGACTATATGATGGTTGAGTATGTGTACTTGCCTAAAGGCTCCGATACGTGACCCTTCCTGAAAAGATGATGAATATTAGTTGCAAAGTTGACTGAGAACATAGTTTGTTGGTTTCTAATAGAGTTTATGCTTTATACTTCAATTGTGTGTTGAACTGCCACTTATTCATGAGAAGTCTATGATAAAAGTCTTATGTTTAAATTTGTTGCTGTTATAATAATTTACATGATGCTTCTATGTCCGTATTTTGTTTTTATCGACACCTCTCTCTCTAAGCATGTGGACATGTTTTTCGATTTCAGTTTTCGCTTGAGGACAAGCGAGGTCTAAGCTTGGGGGAGTTGATACGTCCATTTTGCATCATGTTTTCCTACTGTTATTTATGATGTTTTTATGCATAATAAGGCTTTTTGGAGTAATTCTAATGCCTTTTCTCTGATAATATGCAAGGTTTACACAAAGAGGGAGAATTCCGGCAGCTGGAAATCTAGACCTGGAAAAGCTACGTCAGGCCACCTATTCTGCACAACTCCAAACAAGCTGAAACTTTACGAAGATTTTTTATGGAATATTTGAAGAATATTGGAGCAAATAAGTACCAGAGGGGGCCCACCAGGTGGGCACAACCCACCTGGGCGCCCCAGGGAGCCCAGGCGCGCCCTAGTGGGTTGTGCTCACCCAGGCCCACCTCCGGTGCCCATCTTCTGGTATATAAGTCATTTTGACCTAGAAAAAATAAGGAGAGGACTTTTGGGACGGAGCGCCGCCGTCTCGAGGCGGAACTTGGGCAGGAGCACTTTTGCCCTCCGGCGGAGCGATTCCGCCGGGGGAACTTCCCTCCCGGAGGGGGAAATCATCGTCATCATCATCACCAACAACTCTCCCATCTTGGGGAGGACAATCTCCATCAACATCTTCAACAGCACCATCTCATCTCAAATCCTAGTTCATCTCTTGTGTTCAATCTTGTTACCGGAACTATAGATTGGTGCTTGTGGGTGACTAGTAGTGTTGATTACATCTTGTAGTTGATTACTATATAGTTTATTTGGTGGAAGATTATATGTTCAGATCCAATATGCTATTTAATACCCCTCTGATCTTGAGCATGCTTATCATTTATGAGTAGTTACTTTTGTTCTTGAGGTCACGGGAGAAATCATGTTGCAAGTAATCATGTGAACTTGATATGTGTTCGATATTTTGATAGTATGTATGTTGTGATTCCCTTAGTGGTGTCATGTGAACATCGACTATTTAACACTTCACCATATTTGGGCCTAAGTGAATGCATTGAGGAGTAGTAAGTAGATGATGGGTTGCGAGAGTGACAGAAGCTTAAACCCCAGTTTATGCGCTATTCCGTAAGGGACCGATTGGATCCAAAAGTTTAATGCTATGGTTAGAATTTATTCTTAATACTTTTCTCGTAGTTGCAGATGCTTGCGAGAGGGTTAGTCATAAGTAGGAGGCTTGTTCAAGTAAGAACAGCACCTAAGCACCGGTCCACCCACATATCAAATTATCAAAGTAGCGAACACAAATCGAACCAACATGGTGAAAGTGACTAGATGAAATTCCCGTGTACCCTCAAGAACGCTTTGCTTATTATAAGAGACCGTTTTGGCCTGTCCTTTGCCTCAAAAGGATTGGGCTACCTTGCTGCACTTTTGTTACTACTATCGTTACTTGCTCGTTACAAATTATCTTGCTATCAAACTACTATGTTACTTACAATTTCAGCACTTGCAGACATTACCTTGCTGAAAACCACTTGTCATTTCCTTCTGCTCCTCGTTGGGTTCGACACTCTTACTTATCGAAAAGAGCTACAATTGATCCCCTATACTTGTGGGTCATCAGACATCAGCGGCCGGACATCCGGCCCGTGTGCCCAGAAATCCGGCGCCTTGCCACCACCCAGACATCCGGCCCTCCCCCGGAAATCCGGCGGAGACAACAGAACACCCCAGAAGTTTGGCCACCGTCAGACCGGACATCCGGCCAGTGCTCTGGAAATCCGGCGTCCCGCGAAGTCCCGGACATCCAGCCCCCAGCCCGGACATCCGGTGCTTGCCTGCGCGCAGCCCCGGGCCAGAGGCCCATGTATCCCTTTCCCACTTATCCCTTCGTGGCTTAGACTATAAATAGACCACCCCCTCCTCCTAGTTAGGGTTAGCAATGGATTAGCTCATTTGTATGTGAGCTTTGCTCCTGTCTACTCTTCTCTTGAGAGAGAGAGACCACTACATTGGAGTTCAAAACCTCCTTTGGAGAGGATCCCATAGGGGAATCAAGACCCCTTCATGGGAAGATCTTTCTAGGATTCAAGACCTTAACTCCTCACGGATTGGGATGAACTAGCTACCATTTGTATCATCCTTTGTTTGATTTGGATCGTGTATCTCTTCGTGTGTATGTGGATCTAGCACATGTGTAACCGTTTCTTGTTGATTTGAGTGTTTCCTCTCGTTTCCCCTCGTGTGTTCATCATGTTCTTCGCGGGATCCGCTCCAATCATGAAAGATCGGCCCCTAGGGTTCCATCCTACATCATCTTGGTATCATGAGCCACATTGATTGCGATTTTGGAGCCTCCCCATTCGTTTTCTATCATAATTTTGCTTTGTTCTTGCCCAATTTCGAAAATCCCCACCAAAAATAGCCCCCAATTTTTTTGTGATTTGTTGATTTGATGATGTTTTGTTGATTTTTTATCTATGGATTCGTTGTGTCTTGAGTAGATCTAGCTTCTCCCCAATTTCCCCCCACTTTCCATCCACGTAATCTCTCCAATTTTTCCCTTAGAATCATCAATTTCCGCCCCCCAAAATCAAGTTCATCGAGTTCATCCTCGGATTTGGAGCCCGGATATCCGTCCCGTGGCCCCGGACATCTGGCCCCCCGGGCATCCGGCCTGTAGCCCAGACATCTGGCTCCTGGAGTGCAAATTCGCACACGGTTCTGGACATCAGGCCCCGGATTTCCGGCCTAGCCCCCGGATGACCGACCCCTGGAGTTTCAGCTTCACTTGTTTCATTAATTTGAACATAACTTTCACATCCGGAGTCCGATTTTCGCGTTCTTTAGCTCGTTGAGTAGCTATTGACATACTCTATCCCTCTAGATAGGTTTCAACACCATTTGACTCCATCAAATTTTTGGAACTTTGGCATCTTTGCTTAGGGCCTCCACCACATCATCCGCTATACCACCGCCGACTCCCGCAACCTAACCCATTTTGATCTCCATACCATTTGAGGTTGTTTGAGTTGTGGCTTGTGTCTCCTAAGGTGTTTCAGCTACTTAGGGACGGTGACTTCAACTCCGACAATGTGTATAGCCCCACCATACTCTTCTGCCACCTTAACCCATTTTGACCGGGTTTCCACCAATACTTCCGCAACCACCACCGCATTCCCGCTACCACCATTTTGACATTTGACGTTTGAGATTTTGAGATCGCGGTTTTTTCCATTTCCTAAGTTGTTTCGGCTAATTAGGGACGGTTCGACATCGAGAACACCGCCACTCATCATCGCCATGAGGTCGTCATCGACATTGACCACTTCACCATTTTAACACCATCAAATGTAAGCAAGGGACGGTAACCTCGACGACATCATTGTATATCCCCCCTTGACATTGCATTGTTAACCCCTAGCCCATTTTGCGTCACTTGCCTATCAAGACTAGCCTTTGAGTATTGCCGGCAACGCTACTTGTGCACATTAGTGATCATCGCATACATACATCATATTGGTATCATCTTGGTATCATAGTACCATCACTTGTGTCACAAGCCTGTTCCCACATATCCACAATTGCTATCTTGATTTGTGCATTTCGCATAGTGGCCAAAAAAAAGAATAAGCTTTTAAGCAAAGAGAAAAACAAAGAGCTTGTAAGCAAGAGCCATAGCATCATACCACATTGCATATAAGATTGTCATATCCGATCATCTTTGATCATCTTGAGAGCATCACCGGAAATCATATATACATAGCATACTTGGGATAGAAGTCGTTTCATTTTTGTCTCTTATAGGTTGTGCACAAGTGTCGTATTCGCCTATTGAGCAATCGTGCTAGCGTCTCTCTAGAGTTGTGCAACAAGAGCATTTTCTGTGGATTCCACATTTTCAGCTCGTTCCTTGGTTGCACGACTCCATCAATCTATCCGTGTGTGTGTTTCCGTGTGCCACCCATCTATCTATTTTCTATTGGTCGACTTGTTTCACTTGCGAATTTGTGAATCTCTTTCAACATTACTGACTCTTGCTAACAATTGCATCAAATTTTTGTGCCACTATCCTCACCAAGATACTCCATAAGCCTTATTTGTGTAGGTGTGAGAATTGACAAGATCTGGTACCAATTGTGCTATTTCCATAATACATTATTGAGCGATCATTGATCCATCTTCAACGTTGGATAAGGTACATTTGGTCTAGTTCTTTCCTTTCTTCCAGTCACATTTGTTCGAGTCTTGTGATGGATGGGCAAAGCACATCTACTTTGGTCTACAACAACAACGACAAGTTCAATGCCATGAAGGACCACATCGACGCCAAGATAGATGCTCGAATGGAGGAGCTCAAAGCCCTCATCAAGACCTACAAGTGGTCTCCCTCATCTTCGAGAAGACGCTCAAGTACACATGCTTTCGAGCTACCATCTCCGGCAAGGTCACATCGGCATCGACACCATCACCAACAAGAACATGAAGGTCAAGAGCTCAACACCAACAACCGCTCAACAAATTCACCATCTACCTTGGCATCTTCGCCTTTGGACATGTGGCATCTTTGCCAACTAGCACCTCAAGATTACGCTCAAGAGAATCTCCCCAAGCTCAAGTTCGCGACCTCCATGAGCTACTACGACCTCGA
The DNA here is from genome assembly GCA_011799875.1 of Thinopyrum elongatum. Taxonomy (NCBI): domain Eukaryota; kingdom Viridiplantae; phylum Streptophyta; class Magnoliopsida; order Poales; family Poaceae; genus Thinopyrum; species Thinopyrum elongatum. The sequence goes on from CM022299.1 coordinate 162,213,881, forward strand.
CACCGACTACGAGCTTCCTTTCTATGGGACTCAAGACCCCGAGGAGTATCTCAAGTGGGAGCGCAAGATGGACGACTACCTCAAGCTGCATCAAGTACCTTTCGAAGATCAAGTGAAGTGCGCCACAAGTAACTTCCACAACTACACGTCGACATGGTGGCTTCACACACCTTCGAAGACCTTCGACATGAGTTGGCCCAAGACGAAGAAAGCTATGTGGCGAGAGTTTTTTCCTTCCACCTACACGGAACAACTTCAACGCCAATTGGAGAACACCATACAAGGATCCAAGTCCCTCGACAAGTACTTCAAGGATATGAAGAAAGCCTTGCGACGAGCCGGTGTGGACGACCCATTTGGATGAAGTTCCACTTCATGATGGGATTGAACAACGACAACTCCAAGACTATCTTCCTCGAAAGCTACAAGTCCCTCGACGACCTCTACATTGGTGCTCTCAGGGCGAAACAAGAACACATGAAGGCTAAGGCTTCTCCACCCCAAGCACACTTCGCGACGACCAAGCTCCACGAAAACGAGCATGAGGATAGTACCACCAAGATGTCCAAGCCCGATGAGCTCCAAGACGATGCTCCCAAGTTCGACTTCACTGCCATCCCTCTTTGTGTCATTAATGATGCCGAGTCTACCATGACTCTTTTTCAAGATGGTGCGGCAACAACTACGACTACGGAGACCTTCAAGGACCAAGCTTTGGAGGCGAGCGACATGGTGAAGAGCAAGGATGATGCTTCCATCTTAGGAGGCGAGAGTGATGATGTGCCATCTTCGGCCTTCATCCACGGCGACGGTGATGAGATGGTTGAGCATGGGATTTTCCCTTCGACCAAGGCGGCGTATGATGATGACTTGAGTGACATGAGCCACCATATTGAGAGTGAGAGCGATTTTACCACTAGCCCCATATATGATGAGTTGCCCCAATTCCCATGTGAGGAGAGCCACAACCCTCACCACCACTTGAGTGAGATGAGTGACTCCACCATATGTGAGTTTGAGTGCACCTACTTTGAGGGAGTGAGTGAGCCACCACATAGAGAGAGTGTGATAGTCGATAGGTCATGTGAGGCCACTTCGATTTCTAACGACTTAACCTCCACCTTTATTGTGTCTTCTCATTTGGTGCTAGGTCCCATATATGATGACACGCCGATTCTCGATGACTTCGTCCTTCCTATGGACATGACGATGGCCATGGTGGAATACGATGCACCCCCCACATGGTTCCATTAAGATGAAGATGACCGCCATTTGGTTTTGCCACCTCACCTACACCACTTGAGTGGAATGAAAAAGGTAACATAGGTGAAGGTGATGCTCTAGTCCCACTAGTGGACATTCTTGACATTGATTGCTTGCATGATGTTGATCAACCTATTACCATGCTTCATACTAGCGCGACTTACCCATGCGATGATTTAACCATTTATGATGAGTTTGATGATTGCCATGTGGAGTCTATTAGTTGTGATGCCATGTTACATAGGATTTCTTATGATAATAATCTTGGTCACATCATGTTTGATAATCCGCTTGACTTGCCATATGCTATGAATAAGAACAACCATATGTCATATTTGCAATCTCATCGTAGTGACTATGCATATGCCATTAAAATAAACTCAATTTGCACATATGGCATAGATGACAAGCCCATGGTTATTGGCATTTGTTTTTCTTGTGATGATATCGATATGCTCCTTTTGCATCATTCCTCTCATATGCCATGCCATTACCACATAACTTCGGACATGCTTTGTTTTGGATATTGTTCCTATTCTCCATATGATTTTTCCGATATTGCTCATGAGGAGACTCCCATAGTTTCCTCATACATTTTAGGAGATTTTGATCAATCCCATCCATTGCATGATTCCCATGATTGTGTGCACAACATGCTCCTCATGAATAACAATGATATTGTTGTGCCATATAATTTCATGCTCAATTTGTGTCCCCATCGTGTCATACATAATAACTAGTCTTTCATGATGGATGACATGTTCTTATATCATGCTTCAAATTTCTTTGAGCGATGCTTATCTTGTGCTAACTCTCATTTGCACATACACATCATCATGGATGATGTGTACATTTACCACGCACACAATTTTTTTGGTTTGTGTCTCTTTTGTGTAGGTACACATGAATACTTGTCAACCTCACAATCCCATGAGTTGACAAAAGGAGCTCTAGAGAGCAATGATGATTTGGGATGCCGTGGATTTTCATTCTCACCGTTCCCTTCGCGCCAAGACTTCGCGCATTCTTCTACATGGCCCTCACATGGTTATGGGTTATTGTCCATTATGTATCATTTGTCCATCTTGCCATGTTCACTTTGCATGATATGCTCATTCCTATGCCTTTGCTATGCATTTGTGGCCCATGCTTTGCATTACACATGATGATTGATTCTTGTACTTATATGTGTTTTTGCAAGCTTGGTGGAGATATTGCTCGTTATTGCCATGTTCCTTTTGTTCCCAATGTCTATGATGATACATTGATCTTGCTTTGTGTTCGTGCTTGTGATATGTCATGTGCATTACTTATGCCTACTATTTGCTCACATGACATGATTGCCATGATTTCTTCTAGTGTGTCGCATCTTCGCTCCACTAGTTTGCACGACATAATAACTATGCTTGCTTTGTGTTGTGCATCACCCATGATTCATACTTGATCATTTCATGCGGTTGATGACAACCATTACCATGCTTTGCACATGATTCATATTGCTTCTTGTCACATATCTCCATATGTTGCCTCTCTCATGCTAGATGATTTGCCATGTATTGAGTGCAGCGATGCATTTAGCCTTGCTAATGAGATTGCCCCCATAGCTTTCTCCCATATGTTTGGAGCTTTTGACATATTTCTTGTGAAGCATGCTTGTCTTACTTCTTTGCACCATATGCCTAGTGCCATGAATTTAGCCATTGTTGCATCATATTCTTCATGCATGTTTCCTACTAATGGTTATGTGCAAGAGAAGAGAACCATCATGATGGATGATGTGTTTATATACCATGCGCATATGTTCTTTGTTTTGTTGTGTGTATGTGTAGGATACTTGGACTTCGTGTTGACTTCCACTTCATGTGAGTTGACCATTCGAGCTCTTGAGAGCGAGCCTCATACATTATAACATGACTCGCTTCTACACACCACATTTCCTACCACTTCGACATTGTGAAGAATGCACAAGGACACGCCTTCAAGGTGACATCTTTCTTGAGCATGGATATTGCGGATCATACTACTTGTGTTGCTTGCACCATGAAACTTATTGGCCATCTTGGATCACTTGATTGCACACATGTTAGAGATCTTGCTTCGACTTGTCATTTTCACCTTTCCATGCCTCATGACATATATACCTTGTGTGTTGCATCCAACTTGTTGAGTTCTTGCTCCTATCACATGCTTGGTTAAAACAATGTCATTTCTTCACATATGCCATGTCCCATTGCTTGTCACATGATTGACTTGATTGCCTCACACATGATGAACAATTGCTCTTTCTATTGTGTTGAGTGCCACACTATATTCACTACACCCTATGCATGTTATGCTTGGATTGTCTTGCACTTGACCCATGTGTTTTGACACTTCATTTTATTTGGTGTTGTGAATGATTCATATGCCTACCATAGACCTTTCATTGAGCAATTTGTGAATGCTTGCTATGACCTCGAGGTAGATGCTTATTCTCTTGTCACACATATTTGCATCGCTACCTCACATTTACATGCTTGTTTCCATGATGTCCTTCATTGTGCTCAATTTATGTGCTTACGTGCCATGTCACAATCCTTTGTCACACATTATGCTTTGCATGATGACGACACTTGTTGGGTGAATCACCTCTTGAATGCTTGGTTTTGCACTAACGCTAACCACATTTGTTTTTCCAAGTGTTTGTTGTCCTTACTCCTTTTGAAGGAATCACTAGACGGTGCGACATTGGAGAGTGCCCATTTTGAGCTTGAAGATGATGAGTACTTGGTGATCAGAAACTCCTACACGGCGAAGCCATCTCTTTCCCAGGGTGATTTGGTATTTGATCCGAGGTCGGATCTTTCCTAAGGGGGAAGATGATGTGGAGCATCCTACGGATATCACCATGTCAAGAGCCCGTTCGGCAAGGGACACATGCGACATCTACTCCACATACACAAAGGTGAATCATCTCCTTTACGCATGTTCACTTGACCCCTTCGAAGATGGTATACTACCTAACACTCCACTCGTGTGCATACATAGGTATTATCGGAGCACCACGGACGACGAGGAGGAGTGCGAGCGCAAGTGTACAACTGTACCATCCGCGAGGGAAGCCTGGAAGCGACGACGGAAGAAGACAGAGCTGCTGAAGCTACAACGGCCGGACATCCGTGCCAGAGGCCGGACATCCGGCGCCTGTGCAGCCGCCCAGCAACTGTAGCAACAGACGGCCGAGACATCAGCGGCCCGACATCCGGCCCGTGTGCCCTGACATCCGGCGCCTCGCCACCACCCGGACATCCGGCCCTCCCCCGGAAATCCGGCAGAGCCAACAGAACGCCCCAGAAGTTTGGCCACCGTCGGGCCGGATATCCGGCGCCTGCCTGCGCGCGGCCCCGGGCCAGAGGCCCATGTATCCCTTTCCCACTTACCCCTTCGTGGCTTAGACTATAAATAGACCACTCCCTCCTCCTAGTTAGGGTTAGCAAAGGATTAGCTCATTTGTATGTGAGCTTTGCTCCTATCTACTCTTTTCATGAGAGAGAGAGAGAGAGAGAGACAGACCACTCCATTGGAGTTCAAGACCTCCTTTGGAGAGGATCCCATAGGGGAATCAAGACCCCTTCATGGGAAGAAACTTCTAGTATTCAAGACCTCAAATCCTCACGGATTGGGATGAACTAGCTACCGTTTGTATCGTCCTTTGTTGGATTTGAATCGTGTATCTCTTCGTGCATATGTGGATATAGCACATGTGTAACCGTTTCTCGTTGATTTGAGTGTTTCCTCTCGTTTCCCCTCGTGTTTTCCCCTCGTGTATTCATCGTGTTCTTCGCGGGATCCCCTCCAATCGTGAAAGATCGGCCCCTGGGGTTCCACCCTACATCAGCATCCCTAACTGTTTGAAATTTTCATATGGTCTAACCAATCTCTCAGCTCCAAGTTTTGAAACATGGCGAACATAAACTGCAACATATTGGTCTACAAGCATGTTTCCTCAAACCACATATGTTTTATCTTTACTCACTAGAGTTTCTTTAACCACGACATCACTTTTGTTTCTCTAGTTCATCGAAAACAACAAGACTTCATCTTTATCATATCACTTCAACAAATAAAATATTTATTATTCATGAACCTTGTAAGAGTTATAATGTACTTCCCCCGTTCCACAATTCTTGTTGTGGTTTGAACTGGACAATAATTATGGCACGGAGGGAGTACTCATGTTTTTTGGCTTTTAAAAAAAAGAGGGGGAATACCTCTGGCCTCTGCATCGACTGATGCACATGGCATTTCATTAATTATTCGAATTCACATCATTCATGTTTAAAAAAATCAACAAATAAAATGACATCAATGGTTGTCCAGGGGGGAATAAAAAGGACACGGGAACTAAAAGCCAAGCATTGTTACAGTGTCAGACCAGTGACACATGAAATAAAAAAGGACACACGAACTAAAAAATGCCATGAATGGTCGTATCTTTACTAAGCAAGTTCACTTTCTTTCTTCTTTAGTTACAGTGTCACACTAGCATTTTGCGTATGATAGCATGGTAAAAGCCAAGCATTGTGAGTGCCCTCATGCATCACAAATCCTAACAGTAAGCCGCTAAATAAATAAGTTGAACAAATCAAGAGAGATTGGCTCCCATCGGTTGCACCTACAGACCATGGGCGCCCGCTCCTCTTTGCAAAGTAACGACCACATAGGGATTCAGTTGATGGATTTGAAAATAACTTGCAAGCTTTTTGAAGTTTCCGTTATGTTAAAAAAATAATCATTACGAGTGTTTAATGGCCCAACGTAAAGTGTAAATTCCCACGCGGATCTAAGACTTCAACTGGTGATGTTCGTCCTGGTGGAGGCCGAATTAAAGCTATATGAATAGATCGCATAATAGGTTGGCAACTGGGCTGTGAATGAATAGATGCTAAATTGACTCCTCGTTGCCACAAAAGCAACACTTAGTTCACCCTTGTTTTTTCAGATTATCTTTGTCAAGATGACCTAACGATCGAAATATCACGTGAACATTTCAATTTTCAACAGGACTTTCATTTGGAGTGGTTGGCTTAGATTTTTTGACCAAGGAATTACCAAGATTATTGATAAATAAAAACCTTTAGTATGGACATTGGAGCATACTCAACACCTCTTGGATGGAAATAGACATACATGTGTTTGAGGGCAGGCAATAACATAATCAACAACATCCCTAGCTGTTTGACAAGTTTCACATGGTCTAAGCAATCTCTCATCTCCAAGATTTGAAACATCGTGAACAAAAACTGTAACATTTTGGTCTACAAGCATGTTTCCTCGAACCACATATGTCTTTAACTTGACTCACTAAAGTTCCTTTTGTTTCTCGAGTTCATCGAAAACAACAAGACTTCAGCTTTATTCTATTTATTTACTTCAACAAATAAACCATTTATTATTCACGAACCTTGGAAGGTTTCACTTGATGCAAAAAAAAAGTGTGATTTCAATTTTGATTACTCTCTTGTATAGAGGGCGCGTCAATTAATTTGGATCAGAGGGAGTACTACTTTTTTAGGGTTCAATTTTTTTTTGGAATTGATTTAGGGTTCAGTTTTAGTTACTTGTTTCTCTTGGATCGTCGTGCTTGTCGTGTTCACAGATCAAGAACAGGCAATTGACGAAAAATGACAGGCGCGGCAGATGGATAAGTGGGCCTGTTGCGCGCTTGTTCGACAAGTAATAACCGTGGGCCTGCGAGCTTTGTCATCGGGCTGTCGCTGTCAGTAGCCACCACAAGGCCAGCCCACGTGTTCGTTCAGCGTGCGTCTGCAAACAAGGCGCACACTTTATGAAGAGGTCGAGGGCTAAATCAAATAGTTATTGTGCCTTGAAGCTGGATATGATGAAGGCATATGACAGATTGGAGTGGGCCTATTTGAGAGGTATCATGACTAAATTGGGATTTGATCATCATTGGATAGATGTTGTCATGGGCATGGTCTCTTCAGTTTCATTCTCTGTCTGTTTTAATGGTGAAAAGCTCGATTCTTTTAAGCCTACACGGGGTATTCGGCAGGGAGACCCAATCTCCCCCTACTTATTCTTGATTGCAGCAAAGGGCCTTTCGTGCCTCCTTAAATCAAGTTCTCAGTCGTCTCTGACAGGTATCCAGGTGGCTCCCATGGCTCCCGCCGTTAACCACCTCTTGTTTGCAGATGATAGCCTGCTGTTATTCAAGGCTAGTGGGGAAGGTTCAGTTATGGTGTCAAACCTACTTGATACATATTGCAATGCTTCTAGACAGCGGATCAATAATGAGAAATCTTCAATCTTCTTCAGCAAGGGCTGCCCGGCGCAATTGAGAGAAACTGTCAAGAACAACTTGCAGGTGCACAATGAGTCTCTGAGTGAGCGATACCTGGGCATGCCGACTGATGTTGGCCACTCAAAGAACGGTACGTTCAAATATCTTCGGGATCGTGTTTGGGAGAAGATCAAAGGATGGATGGAGAAACTGCTCTCAGCTGCGGGTAAAGAAGTTTTGATTTAATCTGTTGCACAAGCTATACCAGTTTATTCTATGTCTTGCTTCAGATTGCCACGAGGTTTATGTGAGAGTATTATGTCTATCATCCGACAATTTTGGTGGGGTTCCAAGCAGGGAAGGAGAAAGCCCAGTTGGGTGGCGTGGGATATCATGACCCTACCGAACCACTTGGGGGGCCTAGGTTTTCGTGACATGGAGATTTTTAACCTTGCCCTTTTAGCAAGGCAGGCATGGCTCACCCTTACAGATAGCACATCGCTAAGTGCCCGTATTCTCAAGGCTGTATACTTCCCGGATTGTTCTCTCCTTCAGGCTAAACTGGGATCGCACCCGTCCTAGATATGGCGGGCGATATTGGATGGCCGTGACATTCTGGCACAAGGGGTCATACGGCACATTGGAGATGGCGAGACAACGGATATCTGGCTTCATAACTGGATCCCGCGAGATAGCTTCAAACGACCCATCAGCGCTCGCGTTCAGAACCCTCCGGAGAGAGTGGCGCAGCTCATGGATGCCACGTCGGCAACATGGAATGAGAACTTGGTACGTTCTGTGTTCACTCATTTTGATGCGGAAGCGATTCTACGGATTCCGCTATGCACACGTCGAGTTTGAGATTTTTGGGCCTGGCATGAAGAACCTCGAGGAACCTTCAGTGTTCGGTCGGCTTACCGTATGATTCTTAAGACGAAGCATAGCCGGGAGGCTTGGTTATATGAGGAGGGCGGAACATCTTATGAGCAGCACGAGACCAACAAGTGGTCTATGATCTGGCATATGCAAGTTCCCTCCAAACTCAAGGTGTTTGTGTGGCGGCTAGCTCGACAATCCATGCCGACAGGTTCGCTTCTGAAGCACCGTCACATGGCGATGGAGGACACATGTCTGTTTATGTGGGGCTGTTGACACGTGGAAACATGCTCTTGTCTTATGCCCGATGGCGGCGAGTGTCTGGGCGCTGGCGCCAGAGGAGTTGGTGCAACATATGGTGGATCGCGAGGAGGAGAACCCGAAGGATTGGCTGTTTACACTGCATGAAATATTGACGAAGGAGCTCTTTGATCGCCTAGTGGTAACTTTATGGGCACTATGGGCAGCCAGCCGGAAGGCTATTCATGAGAATATTTTTCAGCCACCTTATTCTGTTAATAGTTCCATAACTAACTACTTGGGCGAGCTGCAACTTACCAATGCCAGGCAACCAAGGACGGCGACTTCAACCAGTGCTAGACCGAGGAGATGGCTAGCCCCGCTATCAGGCAATGCGAAGTTCAACGTTGACGCTGCTGTATCCAGATATGGTTTTGGGTCAGTTGGTGTTATATGCAGAGACGACATAGGTATGTTCATGGGAGCGTCGACTCTTTCCTTCAGACACATTGTGGATCCCCCGACTTTGGAAGCTCTCGCCATCAGAGAAGCTCTTGCATTGGCTGATGACCTCTACTTGAGACGTATTCAAGTTGCATCGGATTGCAAAACGGTGGTACAGGACATACAGAAGGAGAATTTGGCGAGCTACCGAGCAATCATACATGAAATAGTAGAACACTCTTCAGCTTTTGATTTTTGTAACTTTAGTCATGAGTTTAGGAGCTCAAACCTTGAAGCTCACAACTTAGCGAAGCATGCTTTATCTCTCGGTTATGGCCGCCATGTTTGGTTAGAACATCCTGGGAATCTACCATCCGTTTCTGTAAATATTGTGACGAATTAATAAAAGCTTCGCGACGTTGCCTTAAAAAAAAAAGGCGCACACGCCGGGGCACGGCTACGTGCGGGTGCTGCTGGCCGGGCCCTTGCAGACCCACCGCCGCGCACGCGCCACGCTCCATGCCGACGCCTTTGCCGGGGCAGCGTGGCGCATGCTGCTTCCGGGACGCGCACTCAGAAGGCGGCCAGTCGGGCCGGGCGCAGTCGCTGCCTGCCTGCCTGGCGCGTGCAGCTAGCCCTAGCTAGCATACGTCGGGATCCCAGAATTCGATCGTAGGACCGCAGCGGCGGAGCGATTACTACACTTGCCCTGTTCGCGCACGCCTTGGGCCAGACACCGCGCGTCCAGGAATCCTGCATGCCATGCACGCAGCTTCCTCAATTCTGCAAACAACGGCCGGCGGCTCGCTCCCCCGCTTCCGCCCCAGCTCCGCCTCTGGCAATAACTCTTCGTGCCCGTCACGAGACCACTTCCAGCACCCGCCCCGGTCGAGCACGCGTACAGGTACAGGGGTGCAAGAAGAAACTATATGCACTCGTGACAAGGCCGCTTCGTGCAGGGAGAGCGTACTGTGTGCATGCCGGCACGAGCCCATGTCGACGGTGTCTCCAGCTGCGGACAATGCACGATCGGGCACGAGCATGGGACTGTTGCGTGTTGATGTGCGTGCGAGTGCGAGTGCGACGACGAACATTTTCCTTGTGATCGTGAGCCTTTTTGTGGGAGTAGCAGCAAAACCTGGACCCCAAACAGTCGAGGTCTCGAGGCCACTACCGAGGTGACCATTCCTTCAGCTTGCCGGCCAATGGCTGGAAAAAGCGAACGCCTTTTTTCAACGGGAAAATTGAGACGAGATGACACACCATGCAGCCAGAGATTAGCTACCAAGTCAAAGAAGAAACAGCTAGTACTACTCGTAGATTAGATCGAAGTTAGAAGTGAGACAACACTGTCTAGTTATCTACTACTCCATTCTAGTAGCTTTATGGGCTATATAAGTTTCTTTTTCAAACGGACTGGTGTTCGATCTGGTAACGCACTACTACCATGCATATGGAGTATTACATTTTAGCTCTACGGACTATATAGCGCAGCCCCAGGCAGGACGACATCACGCAGGCTCGAGAAAGTACGTAGGTAAAAGTGTCTTTTATCACTTTGAAGTTTGAACTAAGCACCTCGAGCTGATGGAGATTGCATTGCAGTGTTCTAAAAGGGGGGCACTAAAGAAGGCCAGGCTTCAGCCGAAATGTCAATGCCGTAGTCAGGCAAGCATGTGCCTACCTTGACCAAATGCACGCCTGACACACGTCATTTCTTTAACTCGATGGCTTAGTCCTCCCATTTACTTATGCGCAGTAGGAATCTGGGAATGTTTGTCGTAAGCATGTGTCCTACAAGTACAAGATGATGCGATGATGCCATAATAACCAACGGGGCAGCAATGCAAAGCCATGGGGTGGCATGGCATTCAGGTCGCCTTCGCTGCTGCCTGGTGTCCGTCCCCTGTAAAGCGCAAGAGTACAAGGGTTAAGCGCGGTGAAATCTTTCACGCATCATGGGGAAACACTGCCCTAGAAACCTAATCCCGAACCCATCCCCCTGTGACTAGCTAACCCACACGCCCAAACGTCGTTCCAGGAGCGTGATTGGGAGGATGCGTCAAGGACGGCTGCATGCAATGCAAGGCGATGGATGGATGGACGTGTCTCCCCTCTCAGACTACGCACAATGAGAGTAATATAGATGGTAACATCACACATATTTAGGCAAAATAGATGATGTGGCAAGTAATTAATGAAGAAAGAGAGTCATGTGGTAATATAGTTAGTTACTAGTAGTACAAGTAACATCACACATATCAAGACAAAATGAGCCTACAACATAATAAATGAAGTGTTGCATGATACCACATATATGTTACTCCTCATTTTAAAGGTAGTAAACATAGACTAAGTTACTTCCCACCGTGGCTAGTCTCAAGCAAGTTCAAATGCAGAGCAGATTTGCCTACTCCAGTAGACTTCAATTCCTAGCCCCCTTCTCCAGCACTTTTCTGTGTGTGTACTACTTGGAGAATGGTGCAGCAGCGCCTGCTCCGATGCAGCAGTACTAACTTCCAACGTCTTTCTACGAGCTCTATCACATAGGAGTAGTACCGGTGACGAGTGATGCCTTTGCTTGTGGTGCACACTAAGCACAGCGTCTCTTGATATGATTTGATTTGGATCTGATCCGACTGATGGGGCGAGGCGAGGCGAGGCGACGTACGGGCTCGAATCCCAAGGCAGCGAGTGATGCGCGCAGGAAAGGCATACTCTATTGCCATCTTCGATTCCCTTTTCCGTTTGACGTCTTGCGCAGCAAAGGCTTCTTTTGAGGAGGAGGAGGAGGGTCCATGCATGTCACGGCATGTGCCATGTTATGTGGTTGAGTTATCGTATTCTTCCCTCTCTGACTCTCTCTCCTCCCTCCTCTCTCTCTCTCTCTCTCTGCATACATGTAATACTCAGAGGAGAGGGGTTTTGACAGTGAGCTGATGACACCGTTTGAATTTTATCTGGACCGACGTACCTGGCTTTACATGGATGATGGGTGATACGGCGCTGCTTGCTTGGCGTTATGTCCATTTTAAAAAAACAAAACCAGCAGAGCATAGTAATGAAGTGCAAACCGAGTGAGTTGCTTTTACAGTAGTACAATTTATATAACTAGTGCCTTTTCTAAAGGCAGTCTCTGTCAATATGCGTTGTCTGGCCTTACATTTCACATGCAAGGTTTCAATGTGCATAGCAGCAGCCTTCTTCGAGATTCTCAACAAGAATAGGCACAATCAATTGCTTTTTTTTTAAACACAGTACATACGCAAGGGCTCATACATACACACATACACTCACTCATATGAACGCAGACACGCACATCCTATTCCTATGAGCATCTTTGAGAGACTGAGCCGGCATATCATCTTGAGATTTACGAAGTCATCGTAGGCGCCTCGTCGTCGATGGGAACGTCTCCTCCCACTGAAAGCACATCGCCAAAAATCCTGAAGTAAATCCAGAAATAATGCAAGCACCAGGAGTTGGACCCTGGTGGGCTGGGGATACCACTATTCCTCTCACCATCCAACCACAGGTTGGTTCGAGCGCAATCAATTGCTGACAGAAGAGCCCAAGTTCATATGTGTTTTTTTTTCAAAAAAATTGTGAATCATACGGGGGTTTTATTCCAATGTCAGATGAATTGCTGACAGATGAGCAAAAGTTCAGATTTAATTTTTCAAAGAATAGGTTTTTTTGTGAATCATACATGACTTTATTCGAGTGTCAGTCATAACATGGAGCACACCTACTCATCAACACTACAGTACACGACTCGTTACAGCTATAGTCATCTATGAATATAGAAGTGCCTGATAGGGCTAAGCCATAATACATATTAACAAGATACTAAACTAGTTTAGTACGGAAAACACCAAGAAAAGTTCTTGCCGAGGTCACATGGAATAGTTTTTAGTAAGACTCAGTGTCCTGAAACACTAATGAACAAAATACATGATTTGGATTCTACACACATTTGTGTTTGGATTAATCATGTACTCCATGGTATGTAAACAACCAGATAAGTACAATACTAAGTTGCGAGTAAGTTATCAAAGTGATCAAGATGTTAATCATAGGACAACAATAAAAATGTCATTAAGTACTAACGTAGGAGTAATGGCATATTTCTCACATACGGAGATAATAAATAAATCGTTGTAAGTAGCTACATTGATGCAGCCTCATTGTAAATAGTTACAACGATGCAATCTTCATCAGTGCTCGAAATGATTTTTGATTTCAATTAAGGTTTTCTGTAATACACTAAATGGTGGCGCAACAAGTTGTAGTTATTCCAAATAGGTTACTGTGGCAAATTCCATAACAAAAGGCTAAGTATGTTGTAGCTTCAGAAGCAACAAAGGAGGGTGTTGGATCAAAAGGTTCATTCCTGAACTTGGTATGCATGTATGAATGTTGAAGTACTGATATTCCTGAACACGTGTGTGAATGTTGAAGTACTGATATTTAGTCATTATGTGCTTGAGATATGCTATTGAATCTTGAGTGAGTTCCTATATGAATAGAAATCAGAAGAAATATATATGCTACCGGGATCAAGAAAACCGCCGGGGTAAGTAAAAGTCAAGGACATACTATTTGCTTGGCATTATTGTAACTGTCGTCAATTAAATTACCGGCATACACTTGTATCTGTCGAGAAAGAGTGGATCTGCCGGGAAATATGATTCCCGGCAGCCGTTCTTGTGGCAGTTCTATTTGCCGGGAGAAACTTTGTCCCGGCAATTTTCTGCCGTCTTAAGGGTCTTCTCCCGGCAAATTACATGTCGTTGCATCCATGTTGTGGTGTAGTGATGGTTCAAGATGGCTTAGGTCAATAGAACACTATTGAGGATAGTGCCTCCATAGCTGAGTCTGAGGAATCAAACGTCCTACCAGTGATTCAAATATATACATAGCCAAGACCACACAAATTTTGAATTTTATGAAAGCGTGAAGACGCATGGATATGCAAAGATACACACGGACTTGAACTTGTGAGATCCATTGGAAAAGTCTGTACCAGAAGGGAAGTATAGTTTACACCGGTGTGCCATAGATTATTGATTCTAGTGCAAGTGGGAGACTGAAGGAAAAATGCCCTGGAGGCAATAATAAATATTATTATTTATCTCCATGTTCGTAATTGATGTTTATTATATGTGCTATAGTTGCAATGGTTCTCAGGTCTGTATATCCAAGAGGCTCAGAGGAAAACTCATATGCATGTGTGGAATCATTAACGGTAAAAATAAATTACTAGTCTCGCCTCTAAAACTAGCTCAAGTGTTGCATGATGGTTTTGTTTTCCTGATCATGGGCATAAGTTACTGTAACGAGGATGCTGACAACCTTGAGGACACATTGTTGGCAACCATATCGAAGCAACTTGTATTATTGTTCCCTTGGTCTCTAGAGTTCTACCCTTTTAGCTCCTATTTTTGTGAAGGATGAGACTGTTGGAAATATGCCCTAGAGGCAATAATAAAATAGTTATTATCATATTTCCCATTCATGATAAACGTTTAGTATTCATGCTAGAATTGTATTGACAGGAAAGTTAAATACATGTGTGAATACATAAACTAGGTCGTGTCCCTAGTAAGCCTCTACCAGACTAGCTCGTTGATCAAAGATGGTTATAGTTTCCTAACCATAAACATTAGTTATCATTTGATAATAGGATCACATCATTAGGAGAATGATGTGATGGACAGACCCAACCATAAGCTTAGCATCAGATCGTTTAGTTATTTGCTACAGCTTTCTTCATGTCAAGTATCAGTTCCTTAGACCATGAGATCATGCCACTCCTGGACACCGGAGGAATACCTTGTGTGCTATCAAACGTCACTTCATAACTGGATGATCATAAAGGTGCTCTACAGGTATCTCCAAAGGTGTCTGTTGCGTTGCATGGATCGAGACTAGGATTTGTCGCTCCGTGTTCCTTACCATAAGTCTGGTAGGGTGGTACCAAACTAATCCAGGAGTGCATCACTGGACAGCTGTCAAAAATATCCTTAAGTACCTAAAGAGGACTAAGGACATGTTTCTCGTTTATGGAGGTGATAAAGAGCTCGTCGTAAAGGGTTACGTCGATGCTGGTATTGACACTGATCTGGATGACTCGAAGTCACAAACTGGATACGTCTTTATTTTGAATGGTGGAGCAGTCAGTTGGTGCAGTTACAAGCAGAGCGTCATAGCGGGATCTACATGTGAAGCGAAATATATAGCTGCTTCAGAAGCAGCGTAAGAAGGAGTCTGGATGAAGGAGTTCATATTCGACCTAGGGGTGATGCCTAGTGCATCAGATCCAATGACTATCTTTTGTGACAATACTAGTGCAATTGCAATTGCCAAGGAGCCCAGGTTTCATAAGAAGACCAAGCACATCAAACACCGCTTCAACTCCATTTGTAATTATATTATAAGGATGGAGACAGAGAACTTTGCAAAGTACATACGGATCTGAATATGGCAGACCCGTTGACTAAACCTCTTCCATGAGCAAAACATGATCAGCATCAGGACTCCATGGGTGTCAGATTCATTACAATGTAATCTAGATTATTGACTCTATTGCAAGTGGGAGACTGTTGGAAATATGCCCTAGAGGCAATAATAAAATAGTTATTATCATACTTCTAGTTCATCATAAATGTTTATTATTCAAGCTAGAATTGTATTGACCAGAAACATAAATACATGTATGAATACATAAACTACACCGTGTCCCTAGTAAGCCTCTACTAGACTGTTGGGGAACGTTGCATGGGAAACAAAAAAAATTCCTACGTTCACCAAGATCCAATCTAGGAGATGACCATCTACGAGAGGAGAGATTGGATCTACATACCCTTGTAGATCGCTAATGTGACGCCCCCGGCCCGATCGTGCACTAATCATACACGCAAATGCACACGATCAAGCCTAAGGACTCACGGGAAGATATCACAACACAACTCTAAAACATAAATAAAGTCATACAAGCTTTATATTACAAGCCAGGGGCCTCGAGGGCTCGAATACATAAGCTTGCGAACAAGCGTCAGCGGAAGCATCAGATATCTGAGTACAGATATGAAATAGAAACAGAAAGGCCTTTAGAAAGGCGGGGCAAAATAAAACACTACGATCGAAAGGCGAAGGCCTCCTGCCTGGGACCCTCCGATCCTACTCCTGGTCGTCAGTCAACTCGTAGTAGTATCCATCCTCTGGGTAGTAGTAGTAACGATCGTCGGGGCATCTGTCTCAAGGGGCTCCGTCCTCTGGTCACGTCAAACTGATATGGGGAGAAAAAGGAAAACAAAGCAACCGTGAGTACTCAGAAGTACTCAGCAAGCAAGGATCTACACTACATATGCAACATTATCAAGGGGAGGCTGTATATGTGGACTGGGCTGCAGAAATGCCAGAATAGAGAGAAGGCCTAGTCCTATCGAAGACTAGCATCTTCAGCGGTATTGCAGCAGTAGAAGAGAGTAGAACAATACCATATAATGTAGCAGTAATAATATCAACCTCACCCAGAGATCCTTTCTCGACTCCCTGCGAGAAAGCAATCCCAGAGCCATATATACAGGTCTCATCACAGGTATCCAATTCTAAATTGTATCAATCAGGATACAACTCCGAGTGTCCTTTACCGTAGGACCGGCTATCGATAGAAGTGTTCTTCCCTGCAGGGGTGCACCAACTTACCCAACACGCTCGATTAACTCCGGCCGGACACACTTTCCAGGGTCATGCCCGGCCTCGGCCAAACGACACATCGCAACCCTACCTACAACTCAGCAGAGAGGTCCCCGCCGGTCTACATCCTAATCGCAAGGGGGTCTTGGCCATCGCCCCTCGCCCTCCGGGTCGTTGCGTGCCGGGCGAACCAGGCTCCACCCCTCAGGATGGTGCCGGCCCAGCCCGGCCGCAGTGCTGAACTGGACGTCTGACAGAGTTTTTGGCTGATGCATACGATGCAGAACGCCCATACTATGCCCACGTGATGGTTAGTGCTATCAGACCAGAGGCCTGCTCGGATCAAATATCCAAATCGTTAATGGACTAGGGCTTGCGGAAACGAGCAGAGACTCACGAAAGATGTGACCCCGTCGCCCCGTCTCGAGGACTTGCGGCAAGGGTTAAGAATGCCCGACCGCGCCTCGTATTCACCACTCGGGCACCACACTGGCAACCCGCCTTCACATCACACGCGGGTACCCCTCAGGGTCGACCCGCCTTTCCAAGTAACATTGTAAAGTCCAAGTATCCGTGTGTCCATAACGTCAGGGAATCCGAGGTATCACCCTCATTGAATTCCCACTCGATGTATCCGTCAAGGTGAACTAGGAGGAATCACCCTCACTGGGTCCACACTTGAGGTGTTGTACGACAGCGTCGTTATCGGAAGCGGTGAAGGAGGAATCACCCTCGATGACCACGACCGAATAGCTACTCTACAGAGTTAACATCAGAAGTGCTACAAGAGGTTTCACCCTCGGCACTCGATAGTAATGCTGCAGTGTCGTTACAACTAAGGGGGGTGATGTGCGGTGTCGGGTCCTGGTCTTCAATCCCATTGATCGGGTCTTCTGACGATCCAGCGCGGCAGTCGGGATAAGTGGGGTCACTGATAGGTCTCTACCCAGCCTAGACTAAACAGTTTAGGATATGTAGGTAATTATCAACAGCAGGTTACAATGAACAGGCTATGCATCAGAATAGGTAAAGCAGCAGCAGCAGCAGCAATTCTAATGCAAGCATGGGAAATTAGAATGGGCGATATCGGTATGCTCAAGGGAGGGGCTTGCCTGGTTGCTCGGCGGCAAGGGCAAGGTTGTCAATGGTGTCTTCGGGCTCCGGAGCTGCGTCGGGATCTATCGAGAGAGAAGAGGGGGAGGAAACAGTATAAATATAGAGCAAACATGAGCAACGCAAAGTACGGCATGACAATATGCAGTGCCGGGTGTGTCCTAACGTATGGTTGCACGTCACCGAGGAAGGAGGAATCCATCCGGGAATGTTTTCCCGGTTCCGGACATTTGTTAGACAGATGACCGGAGGGGAACGGTTGCAAGTTCGGATAGTTAGAGACGCGTGACGGACGAACGGACCGCGTATTCAGATTCGTCTCGTCGTTCTGAGCAACTTTCATGTAGAAAGTATTTTCATCCGAGTTACGGTTTATTTAATATGATTTTCTAAAGTTTTTATTAATTTTCTGAATTTATTTTTATTGTTTAAATTAAACATTATCCAGAATAGTGCTCGCTGATGTCAGCATGACGTCAGGACCAGTGGGTCCCACCTGTCATAGGCTGTTAGGTTAATTAGTGATTAACTAATTAAATTACTGTTTAATTAACACTAACTACTTAATTAAATTAACCTAATCAGGATTAATTAACTAATTAATTAATTAATTAGTTTAATTATTTTTATTTTTATTTTTATTATTATATTTTTTTAATTCGTTCTGGGCCGTGGGCCCCTATGTCAGTGGGCTGGGCGACATGTCCGCGGCGTGCACGTCTGGGCGCGGACATGTCCGGAGCGTGCCCATTTGGGACCGGACATGTCCGGTGCCCAAATGGCACGCGCGGCGCGGACGGGGGGGGGGGGGGGGGGCTGGAGGGCGAGGCCGCGGCAGCCCGCCAGGTGTGAGCGGCGCCCAGGGGCGCGGTCGCCGCGGATGCCGCGCGCCTCGCTTCCGCGTGGGCGAGGCGGTGGTGACCACCGTGGTGCTGGGCGAGCGGACCGAGCGCACGGAAGGGGGGGGAAAGGAGAGCGGGCGGCGGCGCGGGCGTGCTCACTTTTGGGGGCCGATCGAGGCTGGCCGGCGACGGGGGCGAGGGGTGCGCAGGTGTGTGGGAGGAGGAGGCGAGGCAGTCCTGGCGGGAGGCGGCGGCGAAGACGGTGGCGACCGGCGAGGCAGATCGGCGCGGGGAGGCGCGCCGGGTCGGGGGGGGCGACGCGGGCGCCGGGGCGCGACGGGGCGCAGGCCTGCGCCGGAGCGGCACGGCGAGGGGCGGGGCAGCGAGGTCGGGGAGGAGCAGGCGGTGACGGAGCGGGGCGACGCCGGGACGAAGGCGGCGGCGGCGGCGGCGTTAGCGACGGCGTCGGCGCGAGGGCGAGGCGGCGACGGGGCGCGTCGGGCGACGCGGGCGGCGGTGCGGGAGCTCCCCCGATCCGGTTTCTGGATCGGCGGGGGGGGGGAATGAGCGAGGGGGTTGGGGTAGCGGTAGGTTTCGGGTGGGGTGGGATATGGGGATGGGTGTGGGCGGCCCGAGGGGGAATGGGCCGGCTGGTTTGTGGCCTGGTGGCCAGCTGGGCCACGGCCCAGTTGGTCCGGGGGGGGGGGGCTTTTCCTTTTTCTTTTCTTTTCTCTTTTTATTTATCCATACCCCTGTTTTGTAAATAGTTAGGGCTCAAATTGAATTTTGTAAAACATGTGACCTGGTCCATAAATACCAGTGCTTTATTCCCTAACACCTAAAATTAGTTTGGACAAAACATCATTTCTTATTTGTTTTAAATAAATTAAAAGGTCATTAAATATTATTTTCAGCCACTGTTTGTGGACGTTCAAGCCACTTATCCATTTTCAATAATGTTGGTTTCAATTTTAGAAGTGCCTCTGGAACGTTTGTTATTTATCTGACATTTTAGTTTATGATTTGAATAACTTCTATTTTCCACTTTCATTTAAATTCGAATTTGACTTAGGAGTTGAAATGCAATATGATGCTAATGATGATCATGCACTGTTAATCATGCTGACATGGCATAATCAAAAGGGTGATTACTGTAGTTAACCACTGGGGGTGTTACAAATCTCCTCTACTAACAAGAATTCTCGTCCCGAGAATTAAGAAGTAGAAGGAAAAAGTTCGGGGTATTCCGCACGAAGATTATCCTCGCGTTCCCAAGTGGCTTCATCTTCAGTATGATTTAACCACTGTACTTTGAGGAACTTGGTAACCTTCTGACGGGTTCGACGTTCAGCTTCATCGAGAATGCGGATCGGATGTTCCTTATATGAAAGATCATGATGCAATTCGAGCATCTCGTGATCCAGAGCTCGGTGCGGAGATTCCTTGAAGCATTTACGAAGTTGCGACACATGGAAGACATCGTGGATATCAGAGAATTGCGGCGGCAACTCCAATTTATATGCCACCTGACCACGTCTGGCAACAATGCGGAAAGGACCAATGTAGCGCGGAGCTAGCTTGCCCTTGATTCCAAAACGGTGAGTGCCTTTCATAGGAGTGACACGAAGATAAGCTTGATCACCAGGTTGATAAGTCAAACCCCATCGTTTGCGATCATAGTTGCTCTTCTGGCGGTCCTGAGCCGCCTTGAGATTTTCCCGGACAATTCGGACTTGTTCTTCGGCGTGTTGAATAATATCTGGACCCACGAGCGGTCGTTCCCCAGTTTCTGACCAATTCAGAGGGGTTCGACACTTACGTCCATAGAGAACTTCAAAGGGGGCCATTTTCAAGCTGGCTTGATAGCTGTTGTTATAGGAGAACTCGGCATATGGAAGAGATTCTTCCCACTTCTTGCCGAAAGAAACAACACAAGCTCGTAGCATGTCTTCAAGCACTTGATTAACTCGTTCAACTTGGCCTTGGGATTGAGGATGATAAGCTGAACTCCAGGTAATATGAGTTCCCATAGCCTTTTGGAAACTTTCCCAGAAATGACCAGTGAATATGCTGCCACGGTCTGAACTGATCTCTTTCGGAATACCGTGGAGTGAAACAATTCTAGAGATATATAACTCTGCTAACTGACTAGCAGTGATCGTCTCCTTGACAGGCAGAAAGTGTGCAACTTTGGAGAGTTGGTCGACGACGACAAGAATAGCATCGTGACCCTTCTGTGACCTGGGAAGTCCTGTAACGAAATCCATCTGAACCTTATCCCATTTCCATAAAGGAATAGGAAGTGGTTGCAGAATTCCAGCAGGCTTCTGATGTTCTGCTTTAACGCGTCGACACACATCACATTCAGCAACATATCGAGCAATGTCTTGCTTCATTCTAGACCACCAGTACCTTTGACGGAGATCACGATACATCTTGGTGCTACCCGGATGAATAGACAGCGGGGTATCATGTGCCTCCTTCATGACTTTGTCAGTCATAAGCTCGAAGCGAGGTACGACAATGCGGTCTCTGAAATACAAGGTTCCATCTTCAGACAGCGAGAAATCCCTGTACTTTACAAGGTGAAGGTCTTTCTTCATCAAATCAATTTCAGCATCTTTAGCTTGCGCATTCTTAACAGCTTTCTCAAGGTCTGGTTCAACAACCAAGGTTTTTAGGTATCCTTGGGGAACTATCTCAAGATTTAGCTTTCGAAGCTCTTCATACAGAAGGGGTTGCTGTAGCTGAACCTCAAGTTCGCAGCAATAGGATTTGCGGCTCAACGCATCAGCCATTACATTAGCCTTGCCAGGGGTATAAGAAATACCCAAATCATAGTCCGCAATGGTCTCCATCCATCTTTGCTGACGGAGATTCAGAGATGGCTGAGTGAACAAGTACTTCAAACTTTTATGATCCGTGTAGATCTCGCAACGATTACCGAGGAGGTAATGTCGCCACAACTGCAGTGCATAGATGACAGCAGCTAGTTCTAGATCATGTACCGGATAATTCTCTTCATGTGGGCGCAACTGACGAGAGCCATAAGCAATCACTTTACGCTCTTGCATTAGGACATAGCCTAATCCTTCACGGGATGCATCACAATAAATCACAAAGTCTTTACGGGAATCTGGAGGAGCAAGTACTGGGGCGGACGTTAGCTTGTCCTTGAGTGTTTGAAAGCTTTCCTGACATTTTTCTGTCCATTCAAACTTAACGCCCTTGTGAAGCAGATCAGTCAACGGCTTAGCAATCTTAGAAAAATTCTCAACAAATCGACGGCAATAGCTTGCAAGGCCGAGAAAACTTCTCATTTGCTTGACGTTCTTCGGAGGAGTCCAGTCAAGAATAGCCTGAACTCGTTCTGGGTTAACGGCAATGCCATCTTTCGAAATCACATGGCCGAGATATGTCACTTCAGACAGCCAGAATTCACATTTAGAATATTTGGCATACAGTTGGTGTTCTCGGAGCCTTTCCAGTACAAGACGGAGGTGTTCAGCATGTTCTTCCTTATTCTTTGAATAAACCAGAATATCATCTAGATATACCACGACGAACTTGTCGAGGTAATCCATGAAGATATAATTCATCAGACGGGAAAATGTGGCTGGAGCATTGGTTAAGCCAAATGACATGACAGTGTACTCATAAGAGCCATAGCGAGTAACAAAAGCAGTCTTCGGAATATCCTCTTCACGAACACGGATCTGATGATAACCCAATCTCAAATCAAGCTTAGAGAATACTGAGGAACCAACAAGTTGATCATACAAATCATTGATCCGAGGAAGCGGATACTTGTTCTGAATTGTTGCTTGGTTGATTGGTCGATAATCCTGAACCAATCGGTTAGTTCCATCCTTCTTCTTAACGAAGAGTGAAGGTGCTCCCCAAGCAGAGGAACTGGGGCGGATGAAACCTTTCTTAAGTGACGTGTCGATTTCTTCCTTAAGTTCCAAAAGGTGATGCGGAGGCATCTTATAAGGACGCTTCGCGATAGGTGTTGTGCCAGGCTTCAAGTCGATGACAAACTCAACAGCTCTAGCAGGGGGTATTCCTGGAAGTTCTTCTGGAAATACATCTTGAAAATCACGAACAACTGGAACGTTCTCGATGCCTTCAAGAGGTGAGGCATTCAATGCATTCAGAACATATATTTGAGTTTCCGCATCCGGAGCTATTCGAGCTGAGTATTGTACTTTCTGGCCAGAAGGGTGTGTGAGGCGGACTGTTTCAGTGGCACAGTCAATCAAAGCTTTATGAGGCTTCAACCAGTCCATACCCAGAATAATGTCTATGTTGGAGGTCTTAAGGGCAATGAGAGAAACGGGGAACATCAATCCTCCAATCACAATGTGATTACCGTGGCTTATCCTGGTAGTTTGCCAATTAGCCCCGGGTGACTGGATTACCAATGGGGTGGACATCTTGTCGAAAGGGATATCATGGCTTCGTGCAAAACTTTCAGACATGAAGGAGTGCGACGCTCCAGAATCAAAGAGTACAGAAGCTGGGATTGAATTCACTAGAAGGGTGCCCATCAAAATGTTGGTGTCCTGTCGAGCTTCTTCAATCTTGACATGGTTGACATGAACAAGCTGACTAGCAGGTGGTCTGGCATTATGCTTTCTGCTATGATGGTTCCGACGGCCCTTTTTTTTATGGTCAACAGAACAACGTGATGAACTCTGCGGCTGACCCTGAGGACAGTTGAAAGCACGGTGCCCTGGCTGTCCACACTTGCGGCACAAACCATCATTATGGAGAGGAGCCACAACATTGGACTGTCCACCCTGAGTCGTTAACTGGCTTGGGGGCGGAGGCAGACGAGGCGCCACATATGACGGCCTTGGTGCAGGGGCAGGTCGGTGATGATAATTGTGTGGGATCCAGACTCGACGTTTCTGAACAGGCTGACCCGAGGATAAGCCAGCTTCATGAGTGCGCTTGAGCGACTCCTGGCATTCAGTCAGAGCTGTTTCAATTTGAAAAGATTTGCTGACAAGCGTTGCGAAGTCTGTGCAATCAAGGACTGCAAGTGCGAGTTTTATGTCAGTACGGAGTCCTTCACGGAATTTATCCTGCTTACGGGCGTCAGTGCAGACGTCATCTTCAGCATAGCGGGACAATTCAAGAAATTTCCTCTGATATTCATCCACAGTCATTGTGCCCTGGGTAAGTTTGCGGAATTCCTGCTTCTTCTGGTCCATCAGACCTTGAGGAATGTACTGTGCACGAAAAGCTGTCTGAAATTCCTGCCAAGTGGTTACTGTTTCAGCAGGCAACGTACCCTTGTGGCTTTCCCACCATTGAGCCGCTGGGCCCTTTAGGTGGAATGTTGCAAAGGTGACATAACTGGCAGGGGCAACATTAGCTGACTCCATTTCAAACAGGATGTCACGAAGCCAATCATCAGCATCCATAGGATTGGTGGAGTTGCGGAAAACGGACGGGTTGAGGTGCACAAATTCTGGCAGCGAGATCGGTCCAGGCTCCTGACGAGCCTCATTGCGTTCCAAACGTCTTACCAGACTCTCGTTGAGCTGACGGTTCAATTCAAACTGCTGCATCATTGCGGCAATATAGGGTGGAGGTGGAGGATCGTCAGCCATCCTGCCAAATCAACAGGGGCAATTTAGCTAGTAACTTGCAGGTGTATGGAATTATTTATGAAGTAACACGCACAACAGAAGGAAGTGCAATAGATACTTCATCATATTCGCACCAGACATTCAAAGCCACACATAGCCTCGGTTAGCATCCGGCATTACGACAGTTGAAAAGGGAAGGGCTAGACATCTAGACGGCGCGCAGGCACGCGATATGGGAGTACACAACGAGACATAGCAAAGGCTAGACCCACGTCGGAGAAAACTGTTGGAGCGAGGAATCTGCACGTGACAACACAGGGTGCCCTCGATAAAAGGATCCTGTAAGCAGAACCTGGCCCACAATCTTGAAGCAAGGGGGGAATATTTCAGAACTCCGGGTGGATGTGAGCACGAGAGCCTAATGCTGGAGTTAGAAAAATCATTTAACCCGAATAGAAGAGAGAGCAGAGTCCCAGAGTAAAGGTCGAGGAGTAAAAGATCCTAATACCACCCAATTGGCGACGTGGGCCCGTAAGCCACACAGCCAAGTTAGTAAAACAGTTTTCCGGTTTCTAGACTCAACTTCGGCCAAGGAGTTGGAAAGGGGGTTCCTACAGGCAGTCGGCTCTGATACTCACAGGAAGATATCACAACACAACTCTAAAACATAAATAAAGTCATACAAGCTTTATATTACAAGCCAGGGGCCTCGAGGGCTCGAATACATAAGCTTGCGAACAAGCGTCAGCGGAAGCATCAGATATCTGAGTACAAATATGAAATAGAAACAGAAAGGCCTTTAGAAAGGCGGGGCAAAATAAAACACTACGATCGAAAGGCGAAGGCCTCCTGCCTGGGACCCTCCGATCCTACTCCTGGTCGTCAGTCAACTCGTAGTAGTATCCATCCTCTAGGTAGTAGTAGTAACGATCGTCGGGGCATCTGTCTCAGGGGGCTCCGTCCTCTGGTCACGTCAAACTGATATGGGGAGAAAAAGGAAAACAAAGCAACCGTGAGTACTCAGAAGTACTCAGCAAGCAAGGATCTACACTACATATGCAACATTATCAAGGGGAGGCTGTATATGTGGACTGGGCTGCAGAAATGCCAGAATAGAGAGAAGGCCTAGTCCTATCGAAGACTAGCATCTTCAGCGGTATTGCAGCAGTAGAAGAGAGTAGAACAATACCATATAATGTAGCAGTAATAATATCAACCTCACCCAGAGATCCTTTCTCGACTCCCTGCGAGAAAGCAATCCCAGAGCCATATATACAGGTCTCATCACAGGTATCCAGTTCTAAATTGTATCAATCAGGATACAACTCCGAGTGTCCTTTACCGTAGGACCGGCTATCGATAGAAGTGTTCTTCCCTGCAGGGGTGCACCAACTTACCCAACACGCTCGATTAACTCCGGCCGGACACACTTTCCAGGGTCATGCCCGGCCTCGGCCAAACGACACATCGCAACCCTACCTACAACTCAGCAGAGAGGTCCCCGCCGGTCTACAAGATCTCGCAACGATTACCGAGGAAGGAGGAATCCATCCGGGAATGTTTTCCCGGTTCCGGACATTTGTTAGACAGATGACCGGAGGGGAACGGTTGCAAGTTCGGATAGTTAGAGACGCGTGACGGACGAACGGACCGCGTATTCAGATTCGTCTCGTCGTTCTGAGCAACTTTCATGTAGAAAGTATTTTCATCCGTGTTACGGTTTATTTAATATGATTTTCTAAAGTTTTTATTAATTTTCTGAATTTATTTTTATTGTTTAAATTAAACATTATCCAGAATAGTGCTTGCTGATGTCAGCATGACGTCAGCATGACTTCAGGACCAGTGGGTCCCACCTGTCATAGGCTGTTAGGTTAATTAGTGATTAACTAATTAAATTACTGTTTAATTAACACTAACTACTTAATTAAATTAACCTAATCAGGATTAATTAACTAACTAATTAATTAATTAGTTTAATTATTTTTATTTTTATTTTTATTATTATTATTTTTTTATTATTCGTTCTGGGCCGTGGGCCCCTATGTCAGTGGGCTGGGCGGACATGCATCAATCCTCCAATCACAATGTGATTACCGTGGCTATATCCTGGTAGTTTGCCATTAGCCCCGGTGACTGGATTACCAATGGGGTGGACATCTCTGTCGAAAGGGATATCATGGCTTCGTGCAAAACTTTCAGACATGAAGGAGTGCGACGCTCCAGCGATCAAAGAGTCGAAGCTGGGATTGAATTCACTAGAAGGGTGCCCATCAAAATGTTGGTGTCCTGTCGAGCTTCTTCAATCTTGACATGGTTGACATGAACAAGCTGACTAGCAGGTGGTCTGGCATTATGCTTTTCTGCTATGATGGTTCCGACGGCCCTTTTTTTTATGGTCAACCAGAACAACGTGATGAACTCTGCGGCTGACCCTGAGGACAGTTGAAAGCACGTGCCCTGGCTGTCCACACTTGCGGCACAACCATCATTATGGAGAGGAGCCACAACATTGGACTGTCCACCCTGAGTCGTTAACTGGCTTGGGGCGGAGGCAGACGAGGCGCCACATATGACGGCCTTGGTGCAGGGGCAGTCGGGTGATGATAATTGTGTGGGATCCAGACTCGACGTTTCTCTGAACAGGCTGACCCGGGATAAGCCAGCTTCATGAGTGCGCTTGAGCGACTCCTGCATTCAGTCAGAGCTGTTTCAATTTGAAAAGATTTGCTGACAAGCGTTGCGAAGTCTGTGCAATCAAGGACTGCAAGTGCGAGTTTTATGTCAGTACGGAGTCCTTCACGCGTTTATCCTGCTTACGACGGGCGTCATGCAGACGTCATCTTCAGCATAGCGGGACAATTCAAGAAATTTCCTCTGATATTCATCCACAGTCATTGTGCCCTGGGTAAGTTTGCGGAATTCCTGCTTCTTCTTCTGGTCCCATCAGACCTTGAGGAATGTACTGTGTCACGAAAAGCTGTCTGAAATTCCTGCCAAGTGGTTACTGTTTCAGCAGGCAACGTACCCTTGTGGCTTTCCCACCATTGAGCCGCTGGGCCCTTTAGTGTGGAATGTTGCAAAGGTGACTAACTGGCAGGGGCAACATTAGCTGACTCCATTTCAAACAGGATGTCACGAAGCCAATCATCAGCATCCATAGATTGGTGGAGTTGCGGAAAACGGACGGGTTGAGGTGCACAAATTCTGGCAGCGAGATCGGCCACGGCTCCTGACGAGCCTCATTGCGTTCCAAACGTCTTACCAGACTCTCGTTGAGCTGACGGTTCAATCAAACTGCTGCATCATTGCGGCAATATAGGGTGGGAGGTGGAGGATCGTCAGCCATCCTGCCAAATCAACAGGGGCAATTTAGCTAGTAACTTGCAGGTGTATGTAGATTATTTATGAATTACACGCACAACAGAAGAAGTGCAATAGATACTTCATCATATTCGCACCAGACATTCAAAGCCACACATAGCCTCGGTTAGTCATCCGGCCTTACGACAGTTGAAAAGGAAGGGCTAGACATCTAGACGGCGCGCAGGCACGCGTATGGGAGTACACAACGAGACATAGCAAGGCTAACCCACGTCGGAGAAAACTGTTGGAGCGAGGAATCTGCACGTGACAACACAGGGTGCCCTCGATAAAAGGATCCTGTAAGCAGAACCTGGCCCACAATCTTGAAGCAAGGGGGGAATATTTCAGAACTCCGGGTGGATGTGAGCACGAGACCTAATGCTGGAGTTAGTAAAATCATTTAACCCGAATAGAAGAGAGAGCAGAGTCCCAGAGTAAAGGTCGAGAGTAAAAGATCCTAATACCACCCAATTGGCGACGTGGCCCGTAAGCACACACAGCCAAGTTAGTAAAACAGTTTTCCGGTTTCTAGACTCAACTTCGGCCAAGGAGTTGGAAAGGGGGTTCCTACAGGCAGTCGGCTCTGATACCAACTTGTGACGCCCCCGGCCCGATCGTGCACTAATCATACACGCAAATGCACACGATCAAGCCCTAAGGACTCACGGGAAGATATCACCCACACTCTAAAACATAAATAAGTCATACAAGCTTTATATTACAAGCCAGGGGCCCTCGAGGGCTCGAATACATAAGCTTGCGAACAAGCGTCAGCGGAAGCATCAGTATCTGAGTACAGATATGAAATAGAAACCAGAAAGGCCTTTAGAAAGGCGGGGCAAAATAAAACACTACGATCGAAAGGCGAAGGCCTCCTGCCTGGGACCCTCCGATCCTACTCCTGGTCGTCAGTCAACTCGTAGTAGTATCCATCCTCTGGGTAGTAGTAGTAACGATCCGTCGGGGCTCCTGTCTCAGGGGCTCCGTCCTCTGGTCACGTCAAACTGATATGGGGAGAAAAAGGAAAACAAAGCAACCGTGAGTATCAAATTACTCAGCAAGCAAGGATCTACACTACATATGCAACATTATCAAGGGGAGGCTGTATATGTGGACTGGGCTGCAAATGCCAGAATAGAGAGAAGGCCTAGTCCTATCGAAGACTAGCATCTTCAGCGGTATTGCAGGCAGTAGAAGAGAGTAGAACAATACCATATAATGTAGCAGTAATAATATCAACCTCACCCAGAGATCCTTTCTCGACTCCCTGCGAGAAAGCAATCCCAGAGCCATATTACAGGTCTCATCACAGGTATCCAGTTCTAATTGTATCAATCAGGATACAACTCCGAGTGTCCTTTACCGTAGGACCGGCTATCGATAGAGTGTTCTTCCCTGCAGGGGTGCACCAACTTACCCAACACGCTCGATTACTCCGGCCGGACACACTTTTCCAGGTCATGCCCGGCCTCGGCCAAACGACACATCGCAACCCTACCCCTACCTACAACTCAGCAGAGAGGTCCCCCGCCGGTCTACAAGATCTCGCAAACCGATTACCGAGGAAGGAGGAATCCCATCCGGGAATGTTTTCCCGGTTCCGGACATTTTGTTAGACAGATGACGCGGAGGGGAAACGGTTGCAAGTTCGGATAGTTAGAGACGCGTGACGGACGAACGGAACCGCGTATTCAGATTCGTCTCGTCGTTCTGAGCAACTTTCATGTAAGAAGTATTTTCATCATCCGTGTTACGGTTTATTTAATATGATTTTCTAAAGTTTTATAATTTTCTGATTTATTTTTTTATTGTTTAAATTAAACATTATCCAGAATAGTGCTTGCTGATGTCAGCATGACGTCAGCATGACTTCAGGACCAGTGGGTCCCACCTGTCATAGGCTGTTAGGTTAATTAGTGATTAACTAATTAAATTACTGTTTAATTACACTAACTACTTAATTAAATTAACCTAATCAGGATTAATTAACTAACTAATTAATTAATTAGTTTAATTATTTTTATTTTTATTTTTATTATTATTATTTTTTTATTATTCGTTCTGGGCCGTGGGCCCCTAGTCAGTGGGCTGGGCGGACATTTCCGCAGCGTGCACGTCTGGGGCGCCGGACATGTCCGAGCATGCCCATTTGGAGACCGGACATGTCCGTGCCCAAATGGCACGCCGCGGGCGCGGACGGGGGGGGGGGGGGGGGCGCGGACCCGAGGCCCGCCCGCCACCCCCCCCAGGGGGGGCCCGTCCGCGCGCGTTCCATTGGCTTCGCTGGCCGCCTGGTCGGCGGCTCCTCGGTGCTCCGGCTTGCCCGTGTGGCGTCGAGCGACGGGGCGGAGGACCGGAGCGCGACGGAGAGGGGGGGAAGAGGAGAGCGGCGGCGGCGCGGGCGTGCTCACGTTGGGGGCCGAGTCGAGGCTGGCCGGCGACGGGGGCGAGGAGGTGGCGGCAGGTGTGGGGAGGAGGAGGCAGGGCAGTCCGCGGGGAGGCGGCGGCGAAGACGGTGGCGACCGCGAGGCAGATCGGCGCGGGGAGGCGCGCCGGGTCGGGGGGGGGGGCGTACTCGGGCGCCGGGGCGGCTAACGGGGCGCAGGCCGGCGCCGGAGCGGCACGGCGGAGGGGGCGGGGTAGTGAGGTCGGGGAAGGAGCAGGCAGTGACGGAGCGGGGCGAACGCCGGGACGAAGGGCGGCGGCGGCGGCGGGTTAGCGACGGCGTCGCGCGAGGGCGAGCGGCGACGGGGCGCGTCGGGCTGACGCGGGCGGCGTGCGGGAGCTCCCCCCGATCCGTTCTGGATCGGGCGGGGGGGGGGGGAATGAGCGAAGGGGGGTGGGGTAGCGGCTAGGGTTTCGGGTGGGGGTGGGATATGGGTTGGGTGGGCGGGCCAGGGGGGAATGGGCCGGCCTGGTTGGTGGCCTGGTGGCCGCTGGGCCACGGCCCAGTTGGTCCGGGGGGGGGGTCTTCCTTTTTCCTTTTCTTTTCTTTTCTCTTTTTATTTATCCATACCCCTGTTTTGTAAATAGTTAGGGCTCAATTGAATTTTTAAACAATGTGACCTGTCCATAAATACCAGTGCTTATTTCCCTAACACCTAAAATTAGTTTGGACAAACACTCATTTTCTTATTTGTTTTAAATAAATTAAAAGGTCATTAAATATTATTTTCAGCCACTGTTTGAGGACGTTCAAGCCACTTATCCATTTTCAATAATGTTGGTTTCAATTTTAGAAGTGCCTCTGGAACGTTTGTTATTTATCTGACATTTTAGTTTATGATTTGAATAACTTCTATTTTCCACTTTCATTTAAATTCGAATTTGACTTAGGAGTTGAAATGCAATATGATGCTAATGATGATCATGCACTGTTAATCATGCTGACATGGCATAATCAAAAGGGTGATTACTGTAGTTAACCACTGGGGGTGTTACAGCTAAGTGGAAGCGTTAAGAAACGCGGTTGATGTAGTCGAACGTCTTCGCGATCCAATCACGATCCGTCCCGCGAACTCCCGATCCAAGTGCCGAACGGACGGCACCTCCGCGTTCAACACACATACGGATTGATGACGCCTTCGCCTCCTCGATCCAGCGAGCGATGGTGAAGTAGTAGCTCGAGTCCTCCGGCAGCACGACGGCGTGGTGGCGGTGGTGGTGGAGAAATCTCGGCAGAGCTTCGCTAAGCACTACGGAGAAGAAGAGGGATGCGAGGGAGAGGAGAGGCAGCGCCGTGGCGTGGAGATGTGCTCAAGGGGTGCGGCTGCCCTCTCTCTACCTCTCTATATATAGGGGAAGGGAGGAGGGGGTGGCGCCCCTTGGGTTTCCCCTAGGGGGCGGTGGCCAGGGCAGATGGGATCTCCCCTAGGGTGGCTTGCCCCCCAAGCCGGGTGGAGGGAAACCCTAGAGGGTGGCGCCCCACCTCTCCTGGTCACGTGGGAAAGGGTGAGGGGGCGCACAGTGTGGCACCCT
Organism: Thinopyrum elongatum; assembly: GCA_011799875.1. Lineage (NCBI taxonomy): Eukaryota > Viridiplantae > Streptophyta > Magnoliopsida > Poales > Poaceae > Thinopyrum > Thinopyrum elongatum. Next base: position 162,245,587 of record CM022299.1, read on the forward strand.
AACTCAGAGAAGACCGGAACGCCTCGTATTCCAGCCCAGGGACAAGTCCTCTGGAATACGGCACTGTTGGCATAGAACAAATCAGCTCTTTATTACAATGGATATGGTTACAAAGGGTACAAGGATTACATCGGCACGGCGACACTACGCCTGCCCGGGGTAGCTCTATGCAGGGACTCTGGCTAGAACGCGTATCCTAGGTCGTAAACTCGGAATCCTCAACAAGCAAGCAATCATGGCATGCCCTGCAAACTGGCATGACATGCCAGGTGAGTACTTTGAATGTACTCGCAAGCTCACAACAAACATCAGCATTAAGGCAAGACAACATCATAGCAAGATAGCTACTAAAGTACATACAATAAGGTAAAGCATATTAAGTAGTTTAATCCATACTCCGAATAATCTCAGGATCCAATCCGAATCTGTTCCAAGTCCAATCCCAATCATGCGGTCATCCGACCACTCATCCCATTGCCATCCCATGGCTGACATATCATATACCTGATACCATCTGCACTGCAAGTCTGACCAACTTACTCTCCTCCGGGTTGCCTCACAACCCTCAGAATACTCACGATCCACCGAGTACTTCCAATCTTACGACGAGTTCTTCCATCAATATCACTACTATGGTTGACCACCTAAAGAGATCTGGACGGATTGTCCAATACCGTGGACACGGCTATTCGAATAGATTATACACTCTGTAGAGGTTGCGCACTTTACCCACACCATGGAGCACCTGACCTCGTGATCCCATTCGGGTGGACCAGCGTTGCTCCAACGAAAACCGCCTGACCCGTGACTCTCCCATCGTACCACCAGCAATCATCCTCCCCCGAAGTCCTGCCATGGGTGGCCCCTGTGTCACCGCGTGACACCTGCCACCATCGTGGCTAACAACTGTCCCAAACGGGGACCTGGTACCATATAACTCAACTGGGCTCACAAGGTTATCGCCGCCTACCGGGCTAGGGTAGCGCGCACGCATAACCTTACCTGTCGGGCGGTATCGGTGAAAGAGCACGTGATCAGACCAAGTCAAGGCCGTCCCATACCGGCAAATGTGGCTGCACGAATAAGTCCGGACAGGTGACTCTGGATCAACCATGAAGTACCTAATCTCCGAACAATCTCTGTCATGGCTGACACTCCGATATCATAGCAATCCAAGTCAAAACAATATCCGGCCAGAAATTCGGTAACCAGTATGCTTACTACTACTGACTCTTCTCTACGAACTGCCGGATGAAATCCGAAATAATCATAGACACTGATCTCAATATCATAGCATCAACGAGTGGGTAAACTACTAGTCACTACAATCCGGTACTCAACATGGTAGTCACCATTCCAAGAATTTACTCAGGCATTGAATAATCCAATTCATTTCACAAATAACTCATACTTGCTGTTAAAGTGAAGATTTAAACTATGACATTGCAATGCGATTATGCAGATGAGAGTTGTGGCTTGCCTGGAGATGAAGGAACCATCGGGAAGAAGTGCGGAGAGTCCGCCGAGTTGACTACCGGAAACAGTTCTCTCCCGGAGGGGCTATTTACGGGCAAGGGTAAAATGGTCATTTTCATAGTGTCAGCACATTATGAAAATGATACCAACATGACGGGCTCGAAGAGACGAAGAAGTGGGCTTTGGATTCACCTCGATCGGAGTCACGAGCAAAAAGTTACGGGGTGTTGAAACTTAGGGCCTAATCTGTAAAAATAATTCACCAATGGGTCCCTGGCTGGTTAAACAGACGGCTCATTTCTGAAAATACGCTTCCCGTGACTGAAAACGTATTCTCTGCCGAAACAGGGGCAGAATGCGCTTCCTCAGCTGGGAAACATACTCTAGAGGAGTACGCCTCCACTTATCCCAGTCAGCAGGCGCGGGGCCGGGCCACGAGCAGCTGACAGGCGGGCCCCACCGGGCTTCTCTCTCTCCTCCCGCTCCCTTTCTCCTTCCTCCCAACGCAGAACAGAGGAGAGGCGGGAAGGCTCGACCGGCGGCTAGCCTGGCCGGCTCCGGCCGTCTCCGGCGCGGGCGCGGGCGCCGGCGAGCGCGCCAGCGAGTGTCGCGTCCACGGGTAAGCAAAAGAACGATGAGGAGAGGTGGAGACGACGGCCGTGGCTTCGGGCAGAGGCGGGCGCCGGCGAGGGGCACGGTCGGCTCCGGCCGACTCCGGTCGAGGGGAGACCACCGGTGGCCTCGGGAGACCACGCCGCACTCATCTGGACTAGGTACGGGCATTGGGGAGACTTGAAGTGACGGTGCCGCGCGGAGACAGAGAGCGGCGGCGGCAGTTGAGCTTGGGGCGGTGGCCTGGGGCACTCCGGCGACGAACGGAGAGGCGGAGCGGGCTAGTCGGAGGGTGGGGAAGGCGAGGGTGGTGGAGGGAAGGGAAGAGGAGCTCAGAGCAGCTTGAATTGGATCGAAGCTCCGCGGCGGCCATGGCGACGGTTTGAGGTGAAGAGAGGAGCTGGAGCTCCGGCGAGTGGACGGGGAGGGCCAGAGAAGGACGGTGGTGGCGATGGTGAGCTCGGTAGGGCTCGGGGCAGCCTACAAATAAGCGCGGCGACGCGGGTGGATAGGGACGGCCACAGTGGCAAGCTTAGCCGGATACTGGAGCTGCGGGGCGACGTGGCTGGTGTTTTGCGGGGTCGAGGAGCTTCATGGGGGAGTGGAGAAGGCAGCTGCAGCTTCGGGAGCGCTCGAGGAGGAGGGGGCAGAGGAAAACGACAACGGCAGTCACGGGTAGAATAGTGGCGGTGATCGCCGTGGCGCAAGGGGGAAGAATCTGGAGGGGGAGAGGCTTCCAGAGCGAAGGCGGCGACGAGGGGAAGCCCCTGGATATGAAGAGGTGGCGAGGGAGAGACGGAATGGACGGAACCGAGCGGTTTAATTACCAGAGCGCGCTGGCTGGCATGCCAAACACGTGGTCACCGCGTGCACTGGCGCACGTTGTGCATCCTGGCGTGCCAAGTCATGTCCAGAGTGTTGTCCTTCCAAGGAATAGTCTCTGGGAGGTGATGTATCGATGATAGGAACTGTGGTTAGATGGGAGTGTTCATCTGAAGTTTGCTGTAGCAAACTTGGGCATGAAGCTGTGAGGAGCAGAGAAGTGATAAGAGCCAACCAAGATGTCTGGGAGTGTTAGGGTAGGAAGGACTACAATCCTATGAATTTTGAGAAGACAAGGACCAAGATTTAATAGGGTTGCTTTGCAACTGACCAATCTGGTCCAGAAAATCAATCTTGATGTGCCACTCACATGGTGTAGCAACTTGGGCTGAAATTTGGTAGAACATGATTATTTGGTCATATGAGAGTGCCATAAAAATTTCATGCCAGTTGGACAAGCCAAAATGGTACTTCCTTCACAATGAGCCTCACTGACCAGAATCTTAGAAAAATTCTAGGGAATTATTGGGAATATGAAATGAGCCCAAATTTTGTGGAGATAGGTTATATGGGTATGAGAATGCTCTGGTAAATTTTCAGCAATTATGGAGCAATATAAAATATAGTTGCTTCACAATGTGAAAATCTGACCAGTAACCAAGATTTGAGTCTGTGCTCACATAGATGATTGGATAGGGTTGAAACTTGATGGAGGGTCATGATTTGATCATATAAAGATGCTTCCAAAATTTCAACTCATTTGGATACTCCTAGCTAGCACTTGCTTCACAAAGCTACCAGTTAACCAGAAACTTTGGAAATTAGCCAAGAGAGATTTCTTATCCAAATAAAGTTGAATTTTGGCATGTGGCAATGATATGGATAGGAAAGAGTGCACAAAAAGTTTGAGAGCAAGCAAGCAAATACAAATGGTACTTGCTTCTGAACTTGGCAGCTAGGGCAGAATCAAAAAAGGAATATTTGTGAAATATTTGGAACATGGCAAGGAAGGTTTTTGACATATTTGTGGAAGATATGACCCAAACAATTTATGAGAATTATTTGGGAATTTTGGGAATGATGGAAATGTGGGTTGCTTCACAACCCAGGACAACAGGGTTATTCCTTTAATAGGAAAAGGAATATTCCCAAGAAAAAGAATATTGTGGTTGGTCCAAGATGGAAATGACAAGGTATTGGGATGGTTTAGAGGTTGGCAAGCCACTAGGGAATTGGAATCAAGAGTGATCCCTCCAGGTTGCAAGACTACTAAGCCACAGAAAAGCGAATCCAGACCAAAATCAAAAGAAAAAGAAAATGGGCAAAATCCAGGGTGTTACAAACCTACCCCCCTTAAAAAATCTCGTCCTCGAGATTTGGTTGCTCAGGGATGAAACATGAATATTTCCACTTGAGGAAACCGTTTCCAACTCGGGTTTCCTTTTTACCTTTGTATAATGCTCCCACTGAGTTTCATATGACTGACTGCCTTGCTTCGTGGTGGTTTGCTTCACTGGAGCCTTTTTCTGGCAAATCTTACCTCATATGTTACTCTGACTCCAATCTTTTTGTGTCTGCTGACCTATCTGGGGCAATAAATTATTCTGACCAAACTATGTGCCCTGCTCGTAAGTCCGAGGGTGGTTCCTCATGGACGTGTGATGACGAGGTCCACTACGAAAGACCGTTCACTAAGTTGTGAACAGATCCTCTTGGTGGACACGAAATCTTTTACTCGTTGCATTGGGTGACTTCAAATGGTTGTGTGTCCTCCAGGCTCAAAACAGTACTGCGAGTCGTACCATTCTCCCGGCGGAATCTGACTTCTCGCATGGATAGCTGGGTCATCTTGGCTATCTTCACTGTCTTGGGTATAAGGCTCCTACCAAATATTTGACTGCCACCTGTCGTGACCAGCATAAAGGTGTACGGTCTTATTGTGATATTATCCATAGACTTGACTGACAGCGGTCCTGGCAGCAGAATCTTGTTCACGACAGGTTAGTCTTTAACTGATTCCCATCTGTGAGGACACATGCTTCGAGACTGTTGTTCATTCTTCTGATTACTCAGTCTATCGGTATCTTTATATGGATGGTAGGCCGTGTAATGCTTTAACATGGTTGCTGAATTCGAACTGCTGAGTTAATCTTTTGGCTTACCTGACCAGCTTGATTGCCCTCTTCTGACAGTTCTGAGCATATCTGGTTGGCTGGGCGGGTTGTCTTGATATGGTGTCCTTGCAAATGAAATAGACCCCGTGGGTGTGTACCCATGGTGATCGGTATTGAACCCGACTGTTCGGAGTATTTGTACCTTTACCATACCCGTATGGACAACCTTGCTTTTGCATTATAGTTCTCTTTGCCTAGATCATCAGCTGAAGGAACTTGGCCTAATATGCTCTTGATTCTCCGTGTGACCATAGGTGTTGTCAAGTGCAATATTCTGGCAGGCATATTACTTTACAAGTTGTAGCTATAGGGTAACAACCGTCTGAACCCTTGGATAAAACTGGCAAATAAACCAGTAGCCATAGACATGAGTTATCATTTGATAATGGGATCACGTCATTAGGAGAATGATGTGATGGATAGACCCAAGCGTAAGCTTAGCATCAGATTGTTTAGTTAGTTGCTACTTCTTTCTTCATGTCAAGTATCAGTTCCTTAGATCATGAGATCATGCCACTCCCAGACACCGGAGGAATACCTTGTGTATCAAACGTCACTTCATAACTGGGTGATCATAAAGATGCTCTATAGGTATCTCTGAAGGTGTCTATCGGGTTGCATGGATTGGGACTGGGATTTGTCGCTCCATGTGACGGAGAGATATCTCTGGGCCCTCTCCATAATGCAACATCACAAGAAGCTTACAAGCACGTGACTAATGAGTTTAGTCACGAGATCTTACATTACGGAACGAGAAAATAGACTTGCCGGTAACGATATTGAACTAGGTATGGAGATACCACGATCGAATATCGGGCATGTAACGTATCGCCGGACAAAGGGAATTGCATACGGGATTGACAGAATCCTTGAGATCGTGGTTCAACTTTTAAAGATCTTCGTGGAATATGTGGGAACCAGTATGGGCATCCAGTTCCCGCTATTGGTTATTGACCAGTTAGTAGTCTCGGTCATGTCTACATGATTCTGGAATCCGTAGGGCCGCATGCTTAACGTTCGGTAGCGCTAGGGTAGTACTGGGATATTAATAGTGGAAAGTCCGAAGGTTGTTCAGAGTCCCGGATGGGATCCGGGTCATCACGAGGAGCTCCACAATGGTCCGGGGGTAAAGATTTATATATGGAAAGTTGTTGTCGGGGTTCCGGGAAAATGTCCCGTATTTTTGGTATTGTACCAGGTAGTCACCGGAAGGTTCCAGAAGGTTCCGGAGGGGTCCGGAAGTCCTCAGAGGGTTCCACCACGAGCCATATAGTATCATGGGCTATATGGGGTGCCTGGCCTTATTGGGCCAAACGCACCAACCCCTGCAAGGCCCATGCGCCTAGGGGAAGGGAAACCCTAAAGGGGAGGGGCCTCCACTTGCCATGGAGGGCACTCCTCCCCCCATGGCCGCCGCCCCCTGCCTTGGGAGGGGGGCTAGGGCTGGCACGCCCCTCCCTCACCCCTATATATAGTGGGGAGGCGCAGGGGAAAGCCAACGGCTTCGGCCCTTGCCCCGTCTCTCTCCTGCTACTCCTCCATATTCTCTGGTACGCGCTTGGCGAAGCCCTGCCGGAATTCCGCTGCCACCACCACTACCACGCCGTCGTGTTGGTTCAAATATCATCTACCTCCTCTCCCTCGCTTGCTGTATCAAGAAGGAGAGGACGCCATCGAGTCGTACGTGTGCTAAACTCGGAGCTGCCGTCCGTTTGGCACTAGATCAGATTAGATCGCGATTGGATCGTGAAGAGTACGACTACGTCAACCGCGTTACGACGCTAATGCTTTTAGTCTACAAGGGTGTGTAGACACACTCCCCTCACATAGATATGTATCTCCTAGATTAGATGTTGGGTGTTTCGTAGGAATTTTTTTGATTTTCATGCAATGTTCCCCATCAGTGGCATCATGAGCTAGGTCTATGCGTAGATATATGCACGAGTGGAACACAAAGGTGTTGTGGGCGTTGATGTTTAAATTGCTTACTTACTTTGTCTTATTTGGATTCGGCGGTATTGTGGGATGAAACGGCTCGGACCAACCTTACTTGTCCTCGCACAAAAGACCGGTTCCACTGACTGACATGCAACTTGTATTGCATAAAAGTGGCTTGGCGGGTGTCTGTCTCTCCCACCTTAGTTGAATCTGATTTGACAATGGCGGTCCTTATAGAAGGTTAAAATGCAACTTGTATATCACCGTTGAGGTTTTGTGTAGATAACAATGGTTCTTATAGTTTGCCCTGGTAGCCATGTAAAAATTGCAACAACAAAGCAGAGGACGTCTACTTGTTTCTGCATGGCATGTTGCGATGTGGTATGGCCCAAACATGATGTGATATATGTTGATGTATGAGATGATCATGTTTTGTAATAGGTTCACGACTTGCATTTCGATGAGTACGGCAACAGGCAAGAGCCATAGGGTTGTCTTTAATTTATGGTATAACCTACGTGTCAATCATTAAACGCCATGTAATTGCATTACTTTATCGCTATGCGTTAGCAATATTTGTAGAAGCAATAGTTGATGAGACAACCATGTGACAACACGATGATGGAGATCATGGTGTCATGCCGGTGACGATGGAGATAATGTCGGTGCTTTGGAGATGGAGATTAAAAGCACAAAATGATGATGGCCATATCATGTCACATATTGATTGCATGTGATGTTTATATTTTTATGTTTCTTATTTTGCTTAGGACGGCAGTTAGCATTATAATATGATCCCTTTACTTAATTTCAAGATAAAATGTGTTATCCCTAAGTATGTGCTACTTGTGAGCTGCGTTGGGATTTCCTCGAAGAGGAGAGGATGATGCAGTACAGTAGAGATAAGTATTTCCCTCAGTTATGAAACCAAGGTTATCAATCCAGTAGGAGAACCAAGCAAGACTATGTAAACAACACCTGCACACAAACAACAAATACTTGCAACCCAACGCGTATAGGTGCTGTCAATCCCTCAACAGTTATGAGCAAGATTAAATTGTATAGGTTTTGATAGATAGATCTGAAAAAAATACAAAAGAAAATAAATAAAATAAAATTGCAGCAAGGTATTTTTGGTTTTTAATATATGATAGAAAATAGACCCGGGGGGCATAGTTTTCACTAGAGGCTTCTCTCGAGAAAATAGCATACAGCGGGTAAACAAATTACTGTTGGGCAATTGACAGAAAAGCAAATAATTATGATGATATCCAAGGCAATGATCATGTATATAGGCATCACTTCCAAGATTAGTAGACCGACTCCTGCCTGCATCTACTACTATTACTCCACACATCGACCGCTATCCAGCATGCATCTAGTGTATTAAGTTCATCAAAGAAGGGAGTAATGCCTTAAGCAAGATGACATGATGTAGACAAGATAAACTCATGTATGAAATAAATCACATCTTGTTACCCTTCATAGCAACGATACATGCGTGTCATGTCTCTTTCTGTCACTGAGACTGAGCACCGCAAGATCGAGCCCATCACAAATTACCCCTTCCCATGGCAAGATAAATCAATCTAGTTGGCCAAACCAAACCAATAAATCGAAGAAGAAATACGAGGCTATAACAATCATACATAAAAGAGTTCAGAGAAAACTCAAATAAAATTCATGGATATATCTGATCATAAACTCACAATTCATCGGATCCCAACAAAAACACCGTAAAAAGTCATTACATCAAATAGATCTTCAAGAACACCGAGGAGAACATTGTATTGAAGATCAAAAAGGGAGAAGAAGCCATCTAGCTACTAACTATGGACCCGTAGGTCTGTGGTAAACTACTCACGCATCATCGGAGGGGCGGCATGGATGATGAAGAAGCCCTCCGTGATCGTTTCCCCCTCCGGCAGAGTGTAGGAAAAGGCCTCTAGATTGGATCTCGTGGTTCTGGAACTTGCGGCGGTGGAAAAAGTATTTCCTGGACTCCCTGGTAGGTTTTGGGATTTTAGAGTATTTATGGAGGTGGAGGTAGGCCAAACGGGGGCTCGTGGGCCCCACTACCCACCAGGACGCTCTGGTGCCTAGTGGGCCACTCCCTCATCTTCTCTTGGCCTCCAGAAGCTTCCAGGGTCTCTTATCGCTAGAAAAAAAATCTCCAAAAAGTGTCGTGGCATTTGGACTTCGTTTGGTACTGATATTCTGCAAAGTAAAAAACAAGCAAAAAAACAGCAACTGGCACTGGGTACTAAGTTAATAGGTTAGTCCCAAAAAATGATATAAAGTTTCTTGTAAATGTATATAAAACATCCAAGATTGATAATATAATAGCATGGAAAAATAAAAAATTATAGATACGATGGAGACATATCAATGTGCACCGTTGCGAAAGTTCGTCGTTTCAAAGCACCTTGTGATGATCGGGTGTGATAGATTCTATGTTCGCATACAACAGGTGTAAGTCAGTTTTAACATGCGGAATACTTGGCGTAAACTTGATGAGCCTAGGATGTGCAGACATGGCCTCGAAACACGGAGGACCGAAAGTTCAAACATGAGTCATATAGTAGATATGATCAACATTGAGATGTTCACCATTGATGACCATCCCATCTTGCGTGATGATCGGACATGGGTTAGTTGATTTGGATCATGTAACACTTAGACAACTTGAGGGATGTTGATTTAAGTGGGAGTTCACTAGTAATTTGATTAACCGAACCAATTATCATGAACATAGTCTTAATGTCTTTTGCAAATTATGTTGTAGATCAATGGCTCGCGTTGTAGCTCCCCTGAATTTTAATGTGTTCCTAGAGAAAACTAAGTTGAAAGATGATGGAAGCAACTATATAGACTGGGTCTGCAATTTGAGGATTATCCTCACTGCTGCACAGAAAGTTTATGTCATTGATGCACTGCTAGGTGAACCACCCGCTCCTACAAACCTGGACGCTATGAACGTCTGGCAGAAAGGAATGATGACTACTCGATAGTTCAGTGCGCCATGCTTTACGGCTTAGAACCAGGGCTACAAAGACGTTTTGAGCACCTCAAAGCATATGAGATGTTCCAGGAGCTGAAACTGGTATTTCGGGCTCATGCCCGGGTTGAGAGGTATGACACCTCTGACAAGTTCTTTAGCTACAAGATGGAGGAGAACAGCTCCGTTAGTGAGCACGTACTCAAGATGTCTGGGTACTACAACCGCTTGAATCAGTTGGGAGTTAATCTTTTGGATGAAGTAGCGATTGACAGAGTTCTCCAGTCACTGCCACCAAGCTACAAGGGCTTTGTGATGAACTATAATATGCAAGGGATGGAGAAAACAATCCCTGAGCTTTTCGCGATGCTTAAGGTCGCGGAGGTAGAAATTAAAAGAGCATCAAGTGCTGATGGTCAACAAGACCATTAGTTTCAAGAAAGGCAAGGGAAAGAAAGGGAACTTCAAGAAGAATGGCAAGCAAGTTGCCCCTCCCGTGAAGAAGCCCAAGGCTGGACCCAAACCTGAGACTGAGTGCTTCTATTGCAAGGGGAAGGGTCACTGGAAGCAGAACTGCTGCAAATACTTGGCAGATAAGAAGGCTGGCAACGTCAACAAAGGTATATTTGATATACATGTTATTGATGTGTACCTTACTAGTGCTCGTAGTAGCGCCTGGTATTTGATACTGGTTCGGTTGCTAATATTTGTAACTCGAAATATGAGCTGCGGAATAAACAGAGACTAGCTAAGGATGATGTGACGATGCGCGTTGGAAATGGCTCCAAGGTTGATGTGATCGCCGTCGACACGCTCCCTCTACGTCTACCTTCAGGATTAGTTTTAAACCTAAATAATTGTTATTAGGTGCCTTTCTTAAGCATGAACATTATATCTGGATCTTTTTTATTGCGAGACGGTTATTCATTTAAGTCAGAGAATAATGGTTATTCTATTTATATGAACAATATCTTTTATGGTCTTGCACCCCTTTTCAATGGTTTATTCTTGTTGAATCTCGATCGTAATGATACACATGTTCATAATATTGATGCCAAAAGGTGCAAGGTCAATGATGATAGTACCACATACTTGTGGCACTGCCGCTTAGGTCATATTGGTGTAAAGCGCATGAAGAAACTCCATGTCGATGGACTTTTGGAATCACTTGATTATGAATCATTTGAAACATGTGAACGATGCCTTATGGGCAAGATGACTAAAACCCAATTTTCTAGAACCATGGAGCGGGCAAGTGACTTGTTGGAAATAATACATACCGATGTATGCGGTCCGATGAGTGTTGAAGCATGCGGTGGATATCGTATATTCTCACCTTCACGGATGATTTGAGTAGATATGGGTATATTTACTTAATGAAACACAAGTCTGAAACATTTGAAAGGTTCAAGGAATTTCAGAGTGAAGTGGAGAATCATCGTAACAAGAAAATAAAGTTTCTGCGATCTGATCGTGGAGGTGAATATTTGAGTTACGAGCTTGGCACGCATTTAAGACAATGTGGAATTATTTCACAACTCACGCCACCTGAAACACCACAGCGTAACGGTGTGTCCGAATATTATAACCGTACTTTATTGGATATGGTGCGTTGATATGTCTTCGTCGTATCTATAATTTTTGATTGTTTCATGTCAATATTCTACAACTTTCATATACTTTTGGCAACATTTTATATTATTATTAGGACTAACATATTGATCCAGTGCCTAGTGTCAGTTCTTGTTTGTTGCATGTTTTTTGTTTCACAGAATATCCATATCAAACAAAGTCCAAACGCGATAAAAATTTACAGAGATTTATTTTTGAATATATGTGAATTTTTGGGAAGAAGACTCAACGCAAGATGGTGCCCGAGGGGGCCACGAGGCACCTGGGCGTGCCCAGGTGGCTCGTGGGGCCCTCATAAGTTAGTTGCTACCCTTCTTTCACCGCAGGAAAGCTAATGTCCGGAAGAAAATTGTGTTAAAATTTCAGCCCAATCGGAGTTACGGTTCTTCGGGAATTTAAGAAATGGTGAAGGGCCAGAAAACAGGAATGTGAAACAGAAGAGAATAGAGAGAGAGAGAGAGAGAGAGATCCAATCTCAGAGGGGCTCCTGCCCTCCGGGAGCCATGGAGACCAAGGACCAGAGGGGAAACCCTCCTACCATCTTGGGGGAGACCAAGGAAGAAGAAGAAGAAGGAGGGGGGCTCTCTCCCCCTCTCTCCCGGTGGCGCCGGAACGCCGCTGGGGCAATCATCATGTGACGGCGATCTACTCCAATAACTCCGTCATATTCACCAAAACCTCCATCATCTTCTCTCATCTATATTCAGTGGTCCACTCTCCCGCAACCCGTTGTACCCCCTACTTGAATATGGTGCTTTATACTTCATATTACTATCCAATGATGTGTTGCCATCCTATGATGTTTGAGTAGATTTTTGTTGTCCTTTCGGGTGATTGGTGAATTGCTATGATTGGTTTAATTTGCTTGTGGTTATGTTGCTGTCCTTTGGTGCCCATCATATGAGCACATGTGTGGATCACACCATAGGGTTAGTTGTATGTTGATAAGACTATGCATTGGAGGGCAAGAGTGACAGAAGCTTCTTCCTACCATAGAAATTGATTCATACGGGATTGAAGGGGGACTAATATATCTTAATGCTATGGTTGGGTTTTACCTTAATGAACATTAGTAGTTGCGGATGCTTGCTAATAGTTCCAATCATAAGTGCATAGAATTCCAAGTAAGGGATGACATGCTAGCAGTGGCCACTCCCACATAAAAACATGCTATCGGTCTAGTAACATAGCCAATTGCTTAGGGAAAATTCCACTAATCCAACCACCACTTTTCCACACTCGTTATACTAACCAAATTGTACTTTAATTAGAACAGCACCTAACTTTTATTTTCACGTTCTTTATTGTCTTGCAAACCTATCCCTTTACACCTACAAAGTACTTCTAGTTTCATACTTGTTCTAGGAAAAGCAAACGTTAAGTGTGCGTAGAGTTGTATCGGTGGTCGATAGAACTTGAAGAGAATATAAATTCTACCTTTAGCTCCTCGTTGGGTTCAACACTCTTATTTATCGAAAAGGCTACAATTGATACACTATACTTGTGGGTTATCGAGACCTTTTTCTGGCGCCATTGCCGGGGAGCAATAGCGTGGGGTGAATATTCTCATGTTTGCTTGTTTGCTTTATCACTAAGTAGTTTTTATTTTCTGTTCTAAGTTGTTCTCTATCTTTAGTTAAGGATATGGAACACGAAATACTAAAATAATTAGTTGTACTTGCTACTCACGGAGATGGGGAACCTCTGAAAACCCTCGATGCTCGTTATGTGGAAAATATTAAGCACTACTTTCATAATCCTGGGAAAACCCCATTCAACTTGATAATGGGAGACACGTTGGATCAACGTGAATACTTTAGGGATTATCGCTTGACTCAAAAAGGGAAACTCTTATGGGATTAAATTGATTATTTGCAATGGTATGCGTGGAATTTATGCTTGAGATATGATTACACTTGTTGCTCTAAGATGAAGGCTCCACACCTTCCCTTTTCATGTGAAGGATCCATGTATGAAAATAAAGTATGGACTTTGGTGGACTTGCCCGATGACCGGCAGACCATTGAGAACAAATAGATCTTTAAGAAGAAGACAAATGTTGATGGTAATGTCACCGTCTATAAAGCTCAACTTGTCGCAAAAGGCTTCCGATAAGTTCAAGGGGTTAACTACGATGAGACTTTCTCACCCGTAGCGATGCTTAAGTTTGTTAGAATTATGTTGGCAATTGCCGCATATTACGATTATGAAATCTGGCAGATGGAAGTCAAAACAGCGTTACTTAACGGTTTACTTAAGGAAGAGTTGTATATGATGCAACCGGAAGGTTTTGTCGATCCTAAGGGTGCTGACAAGGTATGCAAGCTCCAGCAATCCATCTATGGATTGGTGCAAGCATCTCAGAGTTCGAATATATGCTTTGGTGAGGTGATCAAAGCTTTTGGTTTTATACAAACTTATGGGGAAGCTTGTATTTACAAGAAAGTGAGTGGAAGCTCTGTAGCATTTCTAATACTATATGTGGATGACATATTATTGATTGGAAATGATAAAGAATTTCTAGAAACATAAAGGGTTATTTGAACAAGAGTTCTTCAATGAAAGACCTGGGTGAAGTTGCTTACATATTGGGCATCAAGATCTATAGAGATGGATCGAGACGTCTGATAGGACTTTCAAAAAGCACATACCTTAACAAGATTTAGAAGAAGTTCAACATGGACCCGTAAAAGAAGGGGTTCTTTCCCGTGTTGCAAGGTATGAAGTTGAGTCAGACTCAAAGCGCGACCACGGCAGAAGAAAGAGAAAGGATGAAGCTCATCCCCTATGCCTCAGCCATAGGCTCTATAATGTATGCCATGTTGTGTACCAGACCTGTTGTGTTCCTTACCATAAGTCTGTTACGGAGGTACCAAAGTAATCCAGGAGTGGAACACTGGACAACGGTCAAAAATATCCTTAAGTACCCAAAGAGGAATAAGGACATGTTTCTCGTTTATGGAGGTGACGAAGAGCTCGTCGTAAAGGGTTACGTCGATGCTAGCTTTGACACTGATCCAGATGACTCGAAGTCACAAACTGGATACCATCTTTATTTTAAATGGTGGAGCAGACAGTTGGTGCAGTTCCAAGGAGAGCGTCGTAGCGGTATCTACATGTGAAGCGGAATATATAGTTGCTTCGGAAGCAGCGCAAGAAGGAGTCTGGATGAAGGAGTTCACATCTGACCTAGGGGTAATGCCTAGTGCATCGAATCCAATGACTATCTTTTGTGACAACACTGGTGCAATTGCAATTGCCAAGGAGCCCAGGTTTCACAAGAAGACCAAGCACATCAAACGCCGCTTCAACTCCATTCGTAATTATATTAAGGATGGAGATATAGAATTTTGAAAAGTACATACGGATCCTAATGTGGCAAACCCGTTGACTAAACCTCTTCCACGAGCAAAACATGATCAGCACCAGGATTCCATGGGTGTCAGATTCATTACAATGTAATCTAGATATTGACTCTAGTGCAAGTGGGAGACTGTTGGAAATATGCCCTAGAGGCAATAATAAAATAGTTATTATCATATTTCCCGTTCATGATAAATGTTTATTATTCATGCTAGAATTGTATTGATCGGAAACTTAAATACATGTGTGAATACATAAACTACATTGTGTCCCTAGTAAGCCTCTACTAGACTAGCTCCTTGCTCAAAGATGGTTATAGTTTCCTAACCATAGACATGAGTTATCATTTGATAACGGGATCATATCACTAGGAGAATGATGTGATGGACAGACCCAACCGTAAGCTTAGCATCAGATTGTTTAGTTATTTGCTACAACTTTCTTCATGTCAAGTATCAGTTCCTTAGATCATGAGATCATGCCACTCCCAGACACCGGAGGAATCCGTTGTGTGCTATCAAACGTCACTTCATAACTGGGTGATCATAAAGGTGCTCTATAGGAATCTCCGAAGGTCTCGGTCGGGTTGCATGGATCGAGACTGGGATTTGTCGCTCCGTGTGATGGAGAGATATTTGTGGGCCCTCTCGGTAATGCAACATCACAAGAAGCTGCTTGCAAGCATGTGACTAATGAGTTTAGTTACAGGATCTTGTATTATGGAACAAGAAAAGAGACTTGCCGGTAACGATATTGAACTAGGTATGGAGATACCGACGATCGAATCTCGGGCAAGCAACATATCGCCGGACAAAGGGAATTGTATACGGGATTGAAAGAATCCTAGACATCGTGGTTCAACCGATAAAGATCTTCATGGAATATGTGGGAATAAATATGGGCATCTAGTTCCCGCTATTGGTTATTGACTGGAGAGGAGTCTCGGTCATGTCTACATGATTCTGGAACCCGTAGGGTCGCACGCTTAACGTTCGATAACACTAGGGTAATATTGAGATATTAATAGTGGAAAGTCCGGAGGTTGTTCGGAGTCCCGGATGGGATCTGGGATGTCACGAGGAGCTCCGCAATGGTCCGAAGGTAAAGATTTATATATGGGAAGTTGTTGTCAGGGTTCCGGGAAAATGTTCATTTTTTCGGTATTGTACCGGGTAGTCACCAGAAGGTTCCAGAAGGTTTCGGAGGGGTCCGGAAGTCCTCAGAGGGTTCCACCACGTCCCATACAGTAGCATGGGCTATAGGAAGCACCCTGGCCTTATTGGGCCAGGCGCACCAGCCTCTACAAGGCCCATGCGTCTAGGGGAAGAGAAACCCTAAGGAGGAGGGCCCTCCACTTGGCTTGGTGGGCACTCCTCCCCCCTTGGCCGCCGCCCCCCTGCCTTGGGAGGGGGGGCTAGGGATGGCACGCCTCTCCCTCACCCCTATATATAGTGGGTAGGCGGAGGGGGCAGCCAACGGCTTTGGCCCTTGCCCCGTCTCTCTCCCGCTACTCCTCCATATTCTACAGTACGCGCTTGGCGAAGCCCTGCCAAAATTCCGCTGCCACCACCACCACCACCACCACGCCGTCGTGTTGGTTCATGTCTCATCTACCTCCTCTCCCTCGCTTGCTGAATCAAGAAGGAGAGGACGCCACTGAGTCGTACGTGTGCTAAACTCGGAGGTGTCGTCCGTTCGGCACTAGATTGGATTGGATCGCGATTGGACCGTGAAGAGTATGACTACATCAACTG
Source organism: Thinopyrum elongatum (assembly GCA_011799875.1). Classification (NCBI taxonomy): domain Eukaryota; kingdom Viridiplantae; phylum Streptophyta; class Magnoliopsida; order Poales; family Poaceae; genus Thinopyrum; species Thinopyrum elongatum. The sequence continues at coordinate 162,262,356 of CM022299.1, forward strand.
CGTTACGACGCTAACGCATTCGGTCTACAAGGGTATGTAGACACACTCCCCTCTCGTAGCTATGCATCTCCTAGATAAGATCTTGGGTGTTTTGTAGGAATTTTTTTGATTTTCATGTAACGTTCCCATCAGAGGCAATGTGTTCATTTGATTAGTTTTGAAGTTCAGTTTCCTAATCTGTCAATGCATACATCTCTGCGATTTTACCGAGTTCATCAATAATTCACGATAGCCATTTTTTCTGTCATATAATTAAATGTCGCTGGTGTGAAGTGTCTATCCTCTTAGGAATTGTCACGGTGTGCAAACTTTGTGATTCCATCTTTGGATGAATGCTCGACCTTTGGCGGCCTATTCCACACATCATCCACTCTTTTCAGCGAACCACCTATGATTACCATCTCAATTCAAACTTTACGATATATGAAACCATACGTCACCGTTCGACAAGCCCAGGCATCCAGGTCGCTCCCAAGGGGCGGCTCGGTCGAACCCTAGCCTCCACCGCCCCGCTCCTTCTCTCCTTCAATATCTCACCACCGCTGGAAGTGGCCGGCAAACAATGCCCTGCCCGCGGGACAGCGGTCTGCGGGCCCTCGTCTCCTCATCCCCATGGGGGATCTCCGGCCTGGAGCATGGATGCGGCCCTGGACGTCAGTTGTACGCAAGGTGGAGCTTGGATCCTAGGATTGCAGCTTCGGAAGGGTGATGGTTGGGATGCCGGTGGCTGTGAGGGCAGTCGGCGATGGACCGATGGCGGTGTTGTGGTCACGACGCCCTTGTTCTTCGGGGCGATAGGCCTACTGAGTGGGGTCTGCTGCGGCTGGCGGTGGGGAGGTGGTGGCTATAGCCGGCTGCTATTACGTGGCAGCACAGTGGCCAGTAGCCGGTCCGATGGAGATCTAACACGTTGGCTACTATCGGCGTTGAGGTAGAGGAGGCATGACTGACGGTGAAAACTGAGCCACTTTCGATCATGGCGGACGATGGCGGCGTGCAAGCGTCATTACAGTGATGAAGGCATCGTCATTGTAGGTCTTGTCTCCTCGATCGGGCTACTCTGAGGAGAAACCCTTGATTTGGGTCTCCTGGATAGAGCGATGGTGACGCTTGATGCCATTCTCGCTCCTGGGGCATCATTTTGGAGGAGCCGCTGGGGGAGACGGGAGGTGGTATATGCCACGTCGATGATGGGGGGTCTCGGCAGCATGGCACAGCCGAGTCTTTATGGCAAATGCGTCTTGATGGATGAGTGGAGGGCGATGGCGTTGTTTGGCGCCGTGGCGGGTCGGCGGCTAGCCTAGCAAGCATAATGCGGATCTCTACTCTGAAGATGTGTTGACTGTTCGCTAGTGGTAGCGGCTTCTGAAGCATGTGCATGTAGTGCGCGCTTAGGGTCCGTTGGACCAGATGTGTGCTTCCAGTACGCCATGCGGGCAGTGTGGTGATGATCCCGGTTCTAGATGGTAGGCGTTGTGACAGCATCCTCTGTTGTCGAGTACGTAGGTGTGGAGTGGTGGCTTCGGATTGTTTGATGTATGCTTTTATCAGACCTTTGTTGAAGAAAATAATAATGATGGTTATGTACATCTTTTGATGTAGAGGCCAGGATTTTGAACCTTATTTTCTAGAAGAAGAGAGCCAAGTTAAGAGCGGCTAAATGGCTCCCAAGCACATCTGATTCTTTCTGTGAACAGTAAAATAAATAAATATACTAGAAAAAAGTTCAGATTGACATGAGAGATGTTTGAGTGTGTGATGTCTGTGACACCCTGGTAGTTAAGCTACAGTAACCACATGCTAATGGTGCCATGTCACCACTGCTACTGTTGTTAATCTCGCGTTAATCCAAATCCTATTTAAATTCAAATTCAAATGGAAATTCAAACTTAAAGTGAAAATAAAAGTTGTTCAAATTTGAGAACTAAAATGTTCATCATGTTGCAAATATTCCCCAGATAATTATAAAAATAACAACAACATTAATTGGAATACTTAAATAACACTAACACCCTAAAATAGTAACAAAACAGAACTATTTAATACCTTTCATTTAAATAAAATCCAAGTGAAAACATATGGACTCTAAACATTTTTCTAGCAGTGTTAAATAATGCACTGATGTTATTGGACTAAGTCACATATTTTATAAAATTGTAAATGGGTCCTCACATTTTACAAAACAGAAACAAAAGGGGAAAAACAGAAAGGAAATAAAAGAAAAAGAAAACGGTTAAGGACTCACTGGTGCACTGGGCCGTGAGAGCACAGTCTCGCGCGGCCCAGCCCACGCAGCGTCATCTCCCACCTCCCCCCCTCGCTGTCGCCCCTGCAACGCTCGCACGCTCGCCCGCAACCGGCCCCCCTCCTGCCTGCTCGACACCGCGCGCCCCGCGCCCGCGTGGGGAGGATAAGAGCCTCTCCGTGGATACCCTGGCCTCCCCTGGCCACCTTCTCCCTCTCCCTCACTCGTTCCTCACCTCCTCCCGACGCCGCCATGAACGCGCCGTCTCCATAGCTGTCGCTGCCGTCCTTCTCTCGCCGTTCCGACCGGTCCAGAGGCTTCCCCGTCCTCGACTCCTCCCTCTCCGCCGAGCCACGCGAGCCAGAACAGCCCCACGACACCGCCCCGACCCCATCTTCCTCCTCTGCCCTGCCGGACTCCGCCGCCTCATCTCGCTCTGGCAAGCCCTCCCCAAGTCGCGCAGGCAAGTCCAGGAGCTCCACCGCGCACCTCCACGTCGTCTCCGCCCTCAAGCTCGAACTAGAATGCCTCTGCTTCATCGCCATCGACCGGCTCCACCCACCACGGCCGCCGCCGCCATTAGCGTCGATCCCCTTGACCTCGACATCCCCGCGCCTCGCCGAGCCATCCTGCGCGACCACTGTGAGCGTGCGCACCTTCTCCCTCCTTCCCGAGTTCGATGTCGAGCTCTCCCGCATGAATGCATCGTCCCCGCAGCTTTGGCCGCCGCTCACCGTCGTCGTTGCCGTCGCCTTAAGCCGTCCCCACTTGAACCAGTGGCACCAGTGGATGTGCGGCTTGGCCCTCTTCTGATCCCCGCTCACCGCCACTCTTTTGGTCACCGGAGCGGCGAGTTCCGCGACCACCGCTGCACTCTGGCCTCGCCGGTGTGCCCAGCGCACGCGCGCATGCAGTTTTAACCGGCGTTGACCCACTGTAGCGTGGGCCCGCCCGGTGGTTAATTAGCCCTAACCCCCCTGCTAACTCCACTGACTACTGGGCCCCAGGCCACTAACTAATTTGGTTTAGTTTAAATAAAAACTGTTAACTGGATCTGTGAGTATGACACGTGGGCCCCAACTGGCACTGTTCACGTTTGACCCCAGTCAACACTTTGACTGTTGACTTGCTGACTGTGCATGCTGACTCAGCCACTGGACCCCACCTATCATTCTAATAGGCTAGCTAGCTCTGAGTATAAAAATTATTTCAACTGTTTTGGATAATTCGGATTTAATAATTAAAAACAATTCCAAAAATTTCAAAAAATGTTTAAAACTTTAGAAAATCATATAAAATAAACCGTAGCTCAGATGAAAATACTTTTTACATGAAAGTTGCTCAGAAAAATATGATGAATCTGAATACGTAGTCCGTTCGTCCGCCACACGTCCCTAGCATAGCGAACATGCAACCGTCTCACTCCGTTTCATCTGTCCGAAAATGCCAAACTTCGGGAAAACTTTCCCGGATGTTATTCCCCTTCACCTATATCATGTAGTACCGCATTAGAACATCCCTAGCACTACTTGTTGTTTTGTCATGTCTAGTATTACACTTGTTTGCTCTGTATTTATTGTTTCTTCCCCCTCCTTCTCTCTCGATAGACGCCGAGACCGACGCCGTTGCAGCTGAGTACGACTACGCTCCGGACGAGCAGCCTTCCGACGACCATTCTTCCTGTGCAACGGAGCTTCCAGGCAAGCACCCCCCTTTTGAGCATACCGATATCGCCTACTCTTTCTCTCTCATGCTTGCATGAGAAATTGCTGCTGGTGCTTTACCTATTATGATGCATAGCCTGTTTATTGTAACCTGCTATTGAAACCTTACCTGCTTATCCTAAACTGTCTAGTATAGGCTGGGTAGAGACCTATCAGTGACCCCACTTGTCCCGATTGCCCAGCTGGATTATAAGAAGACTCGACAACCAGGCACCGGCACCGCACATCACCCCCTTAGTTGTAACGACACTGCAGCGTTACTATCGAGTGTCGAGGGTGATACCTCGTGTAGCACTTCTGATGTTAACTCTGTAGAGTAGCTATTCGGTCGTGGTCATCGAGGGTGATTCCTCCTTCCCCACTTCCGATAACGACGCTATCGTGCAACACCTCAAGTGTGAACCCATCGAGGGTGATTCCTCTGAGTTCACCTTGACGGATACATCGAGTAGGAATCCAACGAGGGTGATACCTCGGATTCCCTTGATGTTATGGACACACGGATAATTGAACTTTACACTGTTACTTGGAAGGCGGGTCGACCCTGAGGGGTACCCGCGAGTGATATGGAGACGGGTTGACCTGGATGGTGCCCGAGTGATAAATACGAGGCGTGGCCGGGCATTCTTGGCCCTTGCCGCAAGTCCTCGAGACGGGGCGACGGGGTCACATCGATCGTGAGTCTCTACTCGTTACCGCACTACCAATACACTATGATTTGGATATGTGATCTGAGTGGGCCTCTGGCCCGATAGCACTAACCATCACGTGTGAATAAATATGGGTACTCTGCATCGTGGTATCAGCCGACAGCTCTATCAGACGTCCAATTCAGCATTGTGGCCGTGTCGGATCGTGCCGTTGGCGCTGGTATCCACCCTGCTCGCAACGACCCGGAGTGCACAGGGCGACGGCCCAAGACCCCTGAGCGCTTAGGATGTAGACCGGCTGGGACCTCTCTGCTGAGCTCTAGGTAGGGCTGCGGTGTGTCGTTTGGCCGAGGCCGGGCATGACCCAGAAAAGTGTGTCCGGTCGGAGTTAAGCGAGCGTGGTGGGTAAGTTGGTGCACCCCTGCAGGGAAGAACTAATCTATGCATAGCCGGATCCTCGGTAACGGACGCTCGGAGTTGTATCCCGATCAATACAACTAGAACTTGTGATGATAACTGGTTATGATGGCTCCGGGATCGCTTTCTCGCAGGGAGTCGAGGAAGTATCTCTGGGCGAGACTGTTACTTGACACAACCACTACTATTTTATACTGTGCTGATCTACTCTCTTTTGTTGCTGCAAGACCGCTGAAGATGCTAGTCTTCGATAGGACTAGGCCTTCTCTCTATGCTGGCATTTCTGCAGCCCAGTCCACATATACAGTCTTCCTTTGAAAATATTGCATATGTAGTGTAGATCCTTACTTGTTGAGTACTTCGGATGAGTACACACGGTTGCTTTACTTTCTTTTTCCCCCATATCCATTCGATGCAACCAGATGACGGAGCCCCTGAGACCGCTGCCCCGATTGACGACTTCAGCTACCACTTCTACCCCGAGGGTGGCTACTACTACGAGCTGGCCGACGACCAGGAGTAGGTTCGGAGGGTCCTAGGCAGGAGGCCTACGCCTTTCGATCGTAGTGTTTTATTTTGCCGCGCCTTCTTAAAGGCTTATCTCTGAGTCTCTTTTATATCTGTACCCAGATATCTGATGCTTCCGCTGACACTTGTATGCCATCGAGCTATGTATTCGAGCCCTCGAAGCCCTGACTTGTAATATAAAGCTTGTATGACTTTATTTATGTTTTAGAGTTGTGTTGTAATATCTTCAAGTGAGTCCTATGCTTGATCGTGTGCAATTGCGGGTATGGTTAGTGCATGATTAAGCCGGGGCGTCACAATGTCCGTACCAATTTTCATCGTGTTTGGACATCTGAGTAGCTATCAGAAAAAATTGAGAATCCGCTAAAAAGTTTATTGTTCGTGCAGTGTTCGAACATTTTTTTTTTTGCTGAGAGCTACTCAAATGTCCGAACGCGCTCAAAATTGAAACAGACCGGATGCAGCTAAACATCTTCCATACAAAAAGAGTATCAGATTTTTCGAATTTTCTAGCATTTTTTACTGTTCATCAAGGTCCGATAAGCTCGGGTACAAAAATGGATATACGCCCCAAGTTCAGAAACTTAGAGGAATTACTTCTTGTGTGAATAGACGTTGTTGTTCTTTTTTTTTGTGAAATGTTATTCATTGTTTAACCATGTTATTCTTGATTCTTTCAAAAAGGTTAAGTCTACATGATACGTACTTCCACATGAACCGCACAAATATAATCTACTAGGCACCGATGAATGATTACTTGTTCATCTTTAAATTCGACATGGCGAGCATCCGAGCAAAATACAATACTTGCCGACACAAAGGATAAAATAGCGCAGTGGTCGCATGGCAGGGGAAGCGCAAACCCAAAGTTCTGTAGTGTCATCATGATTTTCAAATCATTGACGCCCAAAATCAAACATCGTACAGCTCCTCTAGCTAGCAAACAAAACCCACGGCGCCCTCTGGCCAAATCTGAATCCAATTCCAAATCAGAAGCTAGCTTTTGCACACTGGGTCAGAGCCAAGAACAGTAGTACTACTACTACCAGGAGTACATTACAGCAGAACTGCACGGCCAGTTACAGCCAAGATTAAAACTAAGATCAAACTGATGAACATCGTTGGAGCTAATCATGAACGCAGAGCATGATTAATTATGATAGAGTCCTAGTAGTAGTTAAGGAAACGTCCTGGGGCTGGATTAATAACTGAGTGAGTGAGTGGATAGCCAGTGAGATCGCTAGCTAGCCGCCGTGGAGGACGACCCAGATGTCGGAGAAGGCCTGGAGGATGACGGGATGGTGGCGCGGCGCGTTGAGCGAGAGGTACGACCGCAGCAGCCGCTCCAGCTCCGCCGCGCCGAACATCTGCCGGCTCACCACCATCTCCACCATCGACGCCCGGAAGTCGGCGTAGGGGTCCCGCGACCGCTGCACCACCGCGAACCCCCTGCGAACCTGCTCCTCCGCCGCCGACACCACCGGACGGAACCCTTCCCTCACGCCGCACGTGTCGCAGCTGCTCGCCACGCGATTCTTGCGCCGCTGCCCCCTCGCCCTCGCTCTCGGCGGCGGCGGCGGCTTGGGCGCCACTGCGGCAGGGGACTTCTTCTTTGGTTTCTTCTTCTTGCTGTAGAACTCGGAGGAGTCGGAGGAGAAGGAGAAGCTTCTGGAGGAGGAGAAGAAGGCCTCCGCGTCCCCCTTCTTGGCGTCGCTGCTGAAGACGTCGTCGCCGTCAGTGTCCGAGGTGCTGAAGCCATAGGGGTTGTTGGAGAGCAGCTTCTTGCTCTTGTCGCCCTTGACCCGGCCACCGAGGCGGTGGCGGTGGTGCCGATGACCGTGGAAAGGGCTCTTTTTCTTGCTCTCCATCAGAGGCGACGCGTGCATGGAGAAGCGAGCCGGAGGCGGCAGAGAATGCACCGCGGCGCCGGCATGGCGGTGCACGCGGTCGAGGGCGTTGGAGAAGGACTCGGTGCGGCCGACGATGGTGGCGTAGTCGCGGCGAGAAGAGGTGAGGAACGAGTCCCTGTCGCGGGCGATGGCGGAGTCGGCGGCCAAGAGCCCGCGGCTGGAGGAGCAGGCGGAGCTTGGTGGCGGCTTGGACGCAGTCACCCCGTCGGCTGCCGCGCCCACCGCGGCGGAGCACGAGGAGGAGGAGGAGGTCGATGCGGTGTTGTTGTTGCAGGTCGAGCGGAGCAGCGAGCCCGGACGGAACATCCGGGCCAGCCGGTCCCGGAGGCGGCTGCTACTCCTGCCGCCGCCGCCGCCACCATGATCCATCGGTAGCTCAGTCAGTGCTCACTTGACGCCGGACTGGTTGGTTGTGGAAGCAGGGGAGCACTGGTGCCGAGCCATCGGTGTTATATATAGCCGTGGGAGATGGAGCCGGGAGCGAAGGAAGGTTTGAAATGGCTAGTGTGAGCTGCCAGTACGCTACGTGCACTACGAGCCGTGCGTACAAAGTGGGTCACATGACGAATTATTAATCAAGGCATGCATTTTTCTTGTTTATGCAAGGATAATAAAGCCAACGAATGTTTTGGCATGTATGTAAGCTTTCGGTTATGGAATCACTGACACTGAAGCACTGAGCAAATCATGCAAGTTTTTCGTTATGGACCGACTCTGAAACAGATTTTAGTAGAGTTAAATGCATCACGGGTGTCTTAACTTGTCTTGTGTGGTCAGTTTAGTGTCTAAAGTTATAAAATACATGAAAGTGGTGCTCTAACTTGTCCAGTTGTGCAAATACAGTGCCTCTTACCGTATCCGGGCATATGCCATGCCCACCTGGCGAGTCAATATGGTGGCGGACCACATGACAGTGGCCAGGAGCATTTTTTTTACAGCCAACCCCCTCACATTTTATTTAATTACACATAATTGTATCACATACGGATGCAGACTGATGAGTCCAGCCTGTCAGGTTTGGGTCCTGCATATCAGCTACACCAAGCATGGCTTTATATGCAAATCACAGATATAACGCAATTTGTAATAATGATAACATGTGAAATAATAAAGAGAAATAAGAAAGGAAAAGGGGATCCGAAGTTTCGAACCCACGAGCTCAGGTGTGCCACCCATGCAATCTAGCCGGTAAACCAAGCAAGATTTTATGTTTAATTAGAGCATCTAGTTGGAATTTTCCTACGGAATTATTTGTCTCAATGTAAACATTATTTCTCCATTTAGGTATCACGTGGTGTCCTGCCTCGTGGTTATACTGTTCACCCAGGGCCCTTTTGGTGCTACCAACGCGTGTGTGTGTGTGCTAACCAACACACAAGACACCATTTGATGCCTTAATGAGATAATTTACTTCTTAAGTGTTTTAGTATCGAGGGAGATTTAGGGAATATGCTAGTGCATTTGAAAAAAATGTTTCATGTGTATTATAAAGTTGTAAACTTATTTTTGAAAGATGTTTGTCATGCATTCAAAAAATTGACAACATGTATTTAAAAAAAATGTTCAATATGTATTGAAAATGTTATTGTGTAAAATTTACATATCAAACTAAACAGGAACTTGAAAAAAATAAAAACATGTAGAAAATGTGTTCAGGAATGGCAGATGGATACACCGAATTGGTCTATATACATTTTTAGCTAGTACTACAACGGTTTCTCAAAAAGAAGCTAATACTACAACGTATAACTTAGTTTGGCCGGGTGGCCAGCACGTTATTGCATTAAGCAGGGTGACCCAGGTTCGAATTTCCATCCCTGCAAAAAAAAATCACTCTTCCACTTCCAGGCTTGTGGGCTGCCGCTGCCGTGCCATGCGGGCAAGGCGTACACCCCAATAGTATTTGCATAGCCGGACAAGTTAGAGCACCATTTTCGTGTATTTTACAATTTTAGGGATCAAATTGACCGCACATGACAAGTTAAGACACCTGTGGTGTATTTAACTCATTTTAGTATCACTGAGTGATCATCCGGCATTCCAGATATGATATACCAAATGAATTACTGGCCTGTTTTTTTCAACGAAGAGTGGATTTTATAGAGTCAAACAGGGCATTAAGAAGATACATAATACAATGAGCACACATCCGACCTCTGCATACTTAGCATGCATGCAGGCAACATCAACTTACACACACGTGAACACACATCGCAACTAGCAAAGTCGTATCAGAGCAAAGCCATGTGTAGATGAGGAAAAAAAGAAGCCCCAAAGTGACTAGATCTGAGATCGACAAACTAGAGTAACGATCATATCCCACCAACCATCTCATGACACCACATGGACGACAAGGTTCTTTAATGGCAACGCCTTCATGAAGGGTGCGAAACTCAAGTGTCACCATCACCGGATCCAATGACAAGGCCAAAATGTAGTTTTTCACCTTTGAGAATCAGTTCGGATATATCCGAGCAATGTCTTCAGTAAGGTAAGGGCATAAGAATAAAATATCGTCATTGACAGGTATAACCACTCGGGTTTGACCTAGGCTTTCGCTCCAGAGCTCGAGACTGGGTGCTCGAGTAGCAACACCAACGAAGTCACTCATGTGTTATTGCCACCACTTTTCCGCGATCCCGCCTGCTACATGCGATGCATCCACCGCCATTGCTTTTTTAGAGATAAGACAACTGCCCAACTTTATAAATAAAGCCAACACGGCAGGTTCAAAACAAGTATAGAAGAGGTTCTGCAAATAAGCCATTACAAATCCAGTGGACCAAGCACAGGGACACGCAGGCCGGGCAAGACAACAGAAACCTAGAACTAATTCACCACACGGGGGCTTGGGGTAGCGAGAGCAATGGCGGAGGCGCGGATCTTGGTAACCATTAGGGAAACGACATCAACGTCAACATATGTAGCGAGAGGGCTCCACGGCTAGATGAGAGGAGCCATTTTAAACAAAACATCATCAGGGTGGTTAGGAAAGAGGTGTTCAATCATAAATTTGTTATGAGCAATTCATAAGGCCCACCCAAGGGCACCAAAGACAATCCAGACCACCCTAGAGAATTGGCCCAAGTAATTCCTAATAATGTCGATAAGATCGTCCATAGTTGATAGTTTCTAGGATACGTTCAACCACGATCGAACGCAACACCAGCCCAACTTAGCCAAAACGAAGTTAAAAAGGATGTGCTCAGCATTTCAGTGTGGCCTCAAAGAGAACATGCAGGAGAGGCATGCCCATTTCTCTTAAGGATTTGATGGCTACCTGAAAATTATGCCTGATGGCTTGCCAAAGAAAGATATGAATTTTGAGAGGAATCCACGCACGGCGAGGCCCTTGAACCGGGGGGCGGGCCGCCCGTGGGAGAGCTTAAGGTAGAGAGATTTAACTGGGAACCTACCATAAGAAGAATGGGGCCAAGAGATTTAGTATGTGGTATCCGAGAGCGAAGGGAGAAGGGCTGTGTGAGCCTGCCTATCTGCCAACTCTTCAGGAGTCAGCACCTGACACATACCAAGATCCCAGTTACGAGAGGCGAGCTCCGAAATGGAGATCGATGAATTTTCACGGTAAGGGAATAAAACAGAGAAAGTTTCGCACAGGGGTATCATCCGAGAGCACCAGTCCAACCAGAATCTGATGGAAGCGCTGGAGCCATCTGATAGTTTGACTAACCACAAAATTCATCCCGCACCAGGAAAAGGGATTTCCAGAGTTTAGAGCCACCCCAGATGGTGGACATCAGAGGAGGGTGGTTAGGGAAGTATTTCGTATACAAAATTTTACGCCATACGCAATCAGGAGGCTCGGTGAAAATGCACCACCACCACTTCATAATCAGGCACTTGTTCATGACACCAGTATTAATAGTGCCTAGCCCCCCAAGGCTTTTGGGCTTGCACATGATTTTCCACTTAACTATCTGATATTTCTTCCTGTTTTTAATGTTGTTCTAGTAGAAAGCGCTACGATCTCTATCTAAGCTAGCAAGATTATTGTCGTACAAGTGATAAAATCCATGATGAAAGTAGGAAGGCTGGACAAACTTGAATTGATCAGAGTTACTTTGCCAGTGAAGAATTGGTGGCGGCCACACCAAGGAGCAACCCTAGCGCCCACTTTAACTTCGGTAGGTTTGAAATCAACCGCGAGAAGTTTCATGTGGGAAATAGTCGCACCAACATAGGTGGTAGGAAAAGTCGTGAGCTTACACTTCCAAACATGAGAAATTAGAGATTGTTCTACGGGCGGGCAGCCCAAAATAAAAGCTTCACTCTTGGTATGGTTAACTTTTTGCCCCGACATGGCTTCAAATAGAGCAGGGGGGATTTCAGGTTAGCCAGTTTCAAGTCATTCTTCTCAACAAGAATATGTTGGGAAACGTTGCATGGAAAACAAAAAATTTCCTACGCACATGCAAGATCTATCAAGGAGATGCATAGCAACGAGAGGGGAGAGTGTGTCTACGTACCCTCGTAGACCGTAAGTGGAAGAGTTTAGTAACACGGTTGATGTAGTTGAACTTCTTCGCGATCCAACCGATCAAGTACCGAACGTACGGCACCTCCGCGTTCAGCACACGTTCAGCTCGGTGACATCCTCGCCTTCTTGATCCAGCAAGACGGGCGAAGCAGTCGATGAGTTCCGGCAGCACGACAGCGTGGTGATGGTGATGATGATGCTATCTCCGCAGGGCTTCGCCTAAGCACCACGAAAATATGACCAAGGGACGAAACTGTGGAGAGGGGGGCCGCACACGGCTAAAACAATGTTGTGTCCCTTGTGTTGCGCCCCCTCCCACATATATATAGGTTGGGGGGAGAGGGGAGCAGCCAGGAGGTGCCTCAAGTAGGGCCGAATCCTACTTGGGGTCCTGCCCTGGCCGCCCCCCCCCCCCTCTCCTCTCCTTATTTGCTCCGGGGAAAAGGGAAAGGGGAGGAGAGGAAGGCAAGGGGTCCGAATCCCCCCCTTTCCTTTTCTCCCCAAGGCCGACTGCCATAGAAGGGGCACACCAGCCCCTTGTGGGCTGGTGTGCTCCCCTCTAATGGCTCAATAGGACCATCTTCCGCCCGGGGCTTCCCGGAACCCCTTCCGGTGATCCGGTGACCACCCGGTACCTCTCGAAACTCTTCCGGTGTCCGAATAGTATCATCCTATATATCAATCTTTACCTCCGGACCATTCCGGAACTCCTCGTCATATCCATGACCTCATCCTGGACTCCGAACAATATTCGGTCACCAAATTATATAACTCATATAACACTATATCGTCAACGAACGTTAAGCGTGCGGACCCTACGGGTTCGAGAACTATGTAGACATGACCGAGACACCTCTCCGATCAATAAAAAATAGTAGAACCTGGATGTCCATATTGGATCCTACATATTCTACGAAGATCTTTATCGGTCGAACCGTTATGACAACATACGTAATTCCCTTTGTCTTATCGGTATGTTACTTGCCCAAGATTTGATCGTCGGTATCTCCATACCTAGTTCAATCTCGTTACCGGCAAGTCTCTTTACTCGTTCCGTAATACATCATCTCATAACTAACTCATTAGTCATTTGCTTGCAAGGCTTATTATGATGTGTATTACCGAGAGGGCCCAGAGATACCTCTTCGATATTCGGAGTGACAAATCCCAATCTTGATGCATGCCAACTCAACAAACACCTTCGGAGATACCTGTAGAGCATCTTTATGATCACCCAGTTATGTTGTGACATTTTATAGCACACAAGGTATTCCTCTAGTATCCGGGAGTTGCATGATCTCATGGTCGAAGGAACATGTATTTGACATTCAAGAAAGAAGTAGCAATAAACTGAACAATCATATGCTAAGCTAACGGATGGGTCTTGTCCATCACATCATTCTCCTAATGATGTGATCCCATTATCAAATGACAACACATGTCTATGGTTAGGAAACCTTAACCATCTTTGATCAACGAGCTAGTCTAGTAGAGGCTTACTAGGGACAAGGTATTTGTTTATGTATTCACATATGTATTTAAGTTTCCGATCAATAAAATTCTAGCATGAATAATAAACCTTTATCATGAATAAGGAAATATAAAATAAGAACTTTATTATTGCCTCTAGGGCATATTTCCTTCAGTTTCCCACTTGCACTAGAGTCAATAATCTAGGTCACATCGCCATGTGATTAACACCCATAGTTCACATCGCCATGTGACCAACACCCAAAGAATTTACTAGAGTCAATACTCTAGTGCACATCGCCATGTGATTAACACCCAAAGGGTACTAAGGAGTGAACATGTTTTGCTTGTGAGAGTAGTTTAGTCAACGGGTCTATCACATTCAGATCCGTATGTATTTTGCAAATTTCTATGCCTACAATGCTCTGCATGGAGCTACTCTAGCTAATTGCTCCCACTTTCAATACGTATCCAGATTGAGACTCAGAGTCATCCGAATCGGTGTCAAAGCTTGCATCGACGTAACCCTTTACGATGAACTCTTTATCACCTCCATAACCGAGAAATATTTCCTTAGTCCTCTTAGGTAACTAAGGATAATTTTGACCACTGTCCAGTGATCTACACCTGGATCACTATTGTACCCCCTTGTAAAACTCATGGTAAGGTACACAATAGATCTGGTACACAGTATGGCATACTTTATAGAACCTATGGCTGAGGCATAGGGAATGACTTTCATTCTCTCTCTATTTTCTGTCGTGGTCGGGATTTGAGTCTTACTCAACTTCACACCTTACAATACAGGCTAGAACTCCTGCTTTGACTGATCCATTTTGAACTTCATCAAAATCTTGTCAAGGTATGTACTCATTGAAAATCTTATCAAGCGTCTTGATCTATCTCTATAGATCCTGATGCCTAATATATAAGCAGCTTCACCAGGGTCTTTCATTGAAAAATTCTTATTCAAGTATCCTTTTATGCTATCCAGAAATTCTATATCATTTCCAATCAACAATATGTCATCCTAATATAATATCAGAAATGCTACAGAGCTCCCACTCACTTTCTTGTAAATACAGGCTTCACCGTGATACGTCTCCAACGTATCTATAATTTTTTATTGTTCCATGCTATTATATTATCCATCTTGGATGTTTTATATGCATTTATATGCTATTTTATATTATTTTTGGGACTAACCTATTAACCTAGAGCCCAGTGCCAGTTTTTGTTTTTTTTCCTTATTTTTGAGCTTCGCAGAAAAGGAATATCAAACGGAGTCCAATTGACCTGAAAATCCACGGAGAATATTTTTGGGAAATATAAAAAATACTGGAACGAAAAGTTATCGGAGAGGAGTCCCGAGACCACCACAAGGGTGGAGGGTGCCCCCCTAGGGCGCGCCCTCCGTCCTTGTCGTCGCCTCGTGGGCCCCCTTGACTTGTCCCTGACGCCAACACCTCCTATAAATCCCAAAACCTCTAGAACATAACCTAGACCGGGAGTTCCGCCGCCGCAAGCCTCTGTAGCCACCAAAAACCAATCGGGACCCTGTTCCGGCACCCTGCCAGAGGGGGAAATCATCACCGGTGGCCATCTTCATCATCCCGACGCTCTCCATGACGAGGAGGGAGTAGTTCACCCTCGGGGCTGAGGGTATGTACCAGTAGTTATGTGTTTGATCTCTCTCTCTCTCTCTCGTGTTCTTGATTTGGTAAGATCTTGATGTACCGCGAGCTTTGCTATTATAGTTGGATCTTATGATGTTTCTCCCCTCTACCTTCTTGTAATGGATTGAGTTTTCCCTTTGAAGTTATCTTATCGGATTGAGTCTTTAAGGATTTGAGAACACTTGATGTATGTCTTGCATGTGCTTATCTGTGGTGACAATGGGATATTCACGTGATCCACTTGATGTATGTTTTGGTGATCAACTTGCGGGTTCTGTGACCTTGTGAACTTATGCGTAGGGGTTGGCACACGTTTTCGTCTTGACTCTCCGGTAGAAACTTTGGGGCACTCTTTGAAGTTCTTTGTGTTGGTTTGAATAGATGAATCTGAGATTGTGTGATGCATATCGTATAATCAAACCCGCGGATACTTGTGGTGACATTGGAGTATCTAGGTGACATTAGGGTTTTGGTTGATGTGTGTCTTAAGGTGTTATTTTAGTACGAACTCTAGGGTTGTTTGTGACACTTATAGGAATAGCCCAATAGATCGATCAGAAAGAATAACTTTGAGGTGGTTTTGTACCCTACAATAATCTCTTCGTTTTTTCTCCGCTATTAGTGACTTTGGAGTGACTCTTCATTGCATGTTGAGGGATTGTTATATGATCTAATTATGTTATCTTTGTTGAGAGAACTTGCACTAGTGAAAGTATGAACCCTAGGCCTTATTTCCAAGCATTGCAATACCGTTTTCGCTCACTTTTGTTACTTACTACCTTGCTGTTTTTATATTTTCAGATTACAAAAACCTATATCTACCATCCATATTGCACTGGTATCACCATCTCTTCGCCGAACTAGTGCACCTATACAATTTATCATTGTATTGGGTGTGTTGGGGACACAAGAGACTCTTTGTTATTTGGTTGCAGGGTTGTTTGAGAGAGACCATCTTCATCCTACGCCTCCCACGGATTGATAAACCTTAGGTCATCCACTTGAGGGAAATTTGCTACTGTCCTACAAAACTCTGCGCTTGGAGGCCCAACATGAGTCTACAAGAAGAAGGTTGCGTAATAGACATCACACCGTAAGTCTGTATAAAACCATATGCTTTGATCACCTCATCAAAGCGTATATTCCAACTCTGAGATGCTTGTACCAGTCCATAGATGGATCGTTGGAGCTTGCACACTTTGTTAGCACCTTTAGGATCGACAAAACCTTCTGGTTGCATCATATACAACTCTTCTTTAAGAAATCCATTAAGGAATGCAGTTTTGACGTCCATTTGCCAGATTTCATAATTATAAAATGCGGAAATTGCTAACATGATTCGGACAGACTTAAGCATCGCTACGGGTGAGAAAGTCTCATCGTAGTCAACTCCTTGAACTTGTCGAAAACCTTTCGCGACAATTCGAGCTTTGTAGACAGTAACATTACCATCAGCGTCAGTCTTCTTCTTGAAGATCCATTTATTCTCAATGGCTTGCCGATCATCGGGCAGGTCCACCAAAGTCCACACTTTGTTCTCATACATGGATCCTATCTCAAATTTCAAGGCCTCAAGCAATTTATCGGAATCTAGGCTCATCATAGCTTCTTCATAGTTCGTAGGTTCGCCATGGTCTAATAACATAACTTCCAGAACAGGATTACCGTACCACTCTGGTGTGGATCGTGCTCTGGTCGACCTACGAGGTTCAGTAGTAACTTGATCTGAAGATTCATGATCATCATCATTTTCTTCCTCTCTAGTTGGTGTGGGCATCACTGGAATGGTTTTCTATATGTGCTACTTTCCAATTCGAGACAAGGTACAATTACCTCATCAAGTTATACTTTCCTTCCACTCACTTCTTTCGAGAGAAACTCCTTCTCTAGAAAGGATCCATTCTTGGCAACAAAGATCTTGCCTTCGAATCTATGGTAGAAGGTGTACCCAATTGTTTCCTTACGACATCCTATGAAGACGCACTTCTCCGATTTGGGTTCGAGCTTATCAGGCTGAAGCCTTTTGACAAAAGCGTCGCATCCCCAAACTTTAAGAAACGACAGCTTAGGTTTCTTACCAAACCACAGCTCATACGGTGTCATCTCAACGGATATAGATGATGCCCTATTTTAACGTGAATGCGGCTATCTCTAATGCATAACCCCAAAACAGTAGTGGTAAATCGGTAAGAGACATCATAGATCGCACCACATCTAATAAAGTACGGTTATGACGTTCGGACACACCATTACGCTGTGGTGTTCCAGGTGGCGTGAGTTGTGAAACAATTCCACATTGTTTTAAATGAAGGCCAAACTTGTAACTCAAATATTCATCTCCGTGATCAGATCGTAGAAACTTTATTTTCTTGTTACGATGATTCTCCACTTCACTCTGAAATTCTTTGAACTTTTCAAATGTTTCAGACTTGTGTCTCATCAAGTAGATATACCCATACCTACTCAAATCATGTGTGAAGTTCAGAAAATAATGATACCCGCCGCGTGCTTCAACACTCATCGGACCGCATACATCAATATGTATTATTTCCAATAAGTCATAAGCTTGCTCCATTGTTTCGAAGAATGGAGTTTTAGTCATGTTGCCCATGAGGCATGGTTCGCAAGTATCAAATGATTCATAATCAAGTGATTCCAAAAGTCCATCCGCATGGAGTTTCTTCATGTGCTTTACACCAATATGACCTAAACGGCAGTGCCACAAGTATGTTGCACTATCATCATCAACTTTGCATCTTTTGGCATCAATATTATGAATATGTGTATCACTACGATCGAGATTCAATAAACCATTCACATTGGGTGTATGACCATAGAAGGTTTTATTCATGTAAACAGAACAACAATTATTCTCTAACTTAAATGAATAACCGTATTGCAATAAGCATGATCTAATCATATTCATGCTCAACACAAACACCAAATAACATTTATTTAGGTTCAACACTAATCCCGAAGGTAGAGGGAGTGTGCGATGGTGATCGTATCAACCTTGGAATCACTTCCAACACACATCGTCACCTCGCACTTAACTAGTATTTGTTTATTCTGCAACTCCTGTTTCGAGTTACTAATCTTAGCAACTGAACCGGTATCGAATACCCAGGGGCTACTACGAACACTTGTAAGGTACACATCAATAACATGTATATCAAATATACCTTTGTTCACTTTGCCATCCTTCTTATCCGCCAAGTATTTGGGGCACTTCCGCTTCCAGTGACCATTTCCTTTGCAGTAGAAGCACTCAGTTTCAGGCTTGGGTCCAGCTTTGGGCTTCTTCATGGGAGCAACAACTTGCTTGCCATTCTTCTTGAAGTTCCCTTTCTTTCCCTTGCCCTTTTGAAACTAGTGGTCTTTCTGGTCTTTCTAACCATCAACACTTGATGCTCTTTCTTGATTTCTACCTCTGCCGATTTCAGCATCACGAAGAGCTCAGAAATCGTTTTAGTCATTCCTTGCATATTACAGTTCATCACGAAGTTCTAGTAGCTTGGTAATAGTGACTAGAGAACTCTGTCAATCACTATCTTATCTGGAAGATTAACTCCCATTTGATTCAAGCGATTGTAGTACCCAGACATTCTGAGCACATGCTCACTAGCTGAGCTATTCTCCTCCATCTTGTTGGCAAAGTACTTGTCAAAGGTCTCATACCTCTTGACACGGGCATGAGTCTGAAATACCAATTTCAGCTCTTGGAACATCTCATATGCTCTGTGGCGTTCAAAACATTTTGAAGTCCCGGTTCTAAGCCGTAAAGCATGGTGCACTAAACTATTAAGTAGTCATCATATCGAGCTTGCCAAACGTTCATAACGTCTGCATCTGCTCCTGCAATAGGTCTGTCACCTAGTGGTGCATCAAGGACATAATTCTTCTGTGCAGCAATGAGGATAATCCTCAGATCACGGACCTAGTCCGCATTATTGCTACCATCATCTTTCAACTTAGTTTTCTCTAGGAACATATCAAAATTATAGGGGAGCTATATTGCGAGCTATTGATCTACAACATAGTTATGCAGAAACTATTAAGACTAAGTTCATGATAAATTTAAGTTCAATTAATCAAATTACTAATGAACTCCCACTTAAATAAACATCCCTCAAGTTTATCTAACTGATACATGATCCAAATCAACTAACCCATGTCCGATCATCACATGAGATGGGGTAGTCATCAATGGTGAACATCTCTATGTTGATCATATCTACTATATGACTCACGTTCGACCTTTCGGTCTCCAGTGTTCCGAAACCATGTATGTACATGCTAGGCTCATCAAGTTTAACCCAAGTATTCTGCGTGTGCAAAACTGTCTTACACCCGTTGTATGTGAACGTAGATTCTATCACACCCGATCATCACGAGGTGCTTCGAAATGACGAACTTTGGCAACGGTGCATACTCGTGGAGAACACTTTTACCTTGAAATTTAGTGAAGGGATCATCTTATAATGCTACCGCCGTTCTAAGAAAAATAAGATGCATAAAGGATAAACATCACATGCAATCAAAATATGTGACATGATATGGCCATCATCATCTTGTGCTTTTGATCTCCATCTCCAAAACATCATCATGATCTCCACCGTCACCGGCTCGACACCTTGATCTCCATCGTTGCGTCGGGGTCGTCTCGCCAACTATTGCTTCTACAACTATTGCTAACTGATACGTCTCCAACGTATCTATAATTTTTTATTGTTCCATGCTGTTATATTATCATTCTTGGATGTTTTACAATCATTTTATAGTCATTTTATATCATTTTTTGGTACTAACCTATTGACATAGTGCCAAGTGCCAGTTGCTGTTTTTTGCATGTTTTTACATCGCAGGAAATCAATACCAAACGGAGTCCAAACGCAGCGAAACTTTTTGTGGATTTTTTTTGGACCAGAAGACATCCAGTGGGCCGGAGAAGCGCCTGGGGGGTGCTCCGAGGGGAGCACAACCCACCAGGGCGCGCCTGGAGGCCCAGGCTCGCCCTGGTGGGTTGTGCCCACCTCGGGTACCCCCCGAACCGCCTCTTTGCTCTATAAATACCCCAATATTCAAGAAACCCTAGGGGAGTCGACGAAAATCAATTCCAGCCGCCGTAGAGTCCAGAATCACCAGATCCAATCTAGACACCATCATGGAGGTGTTCACCACTTCCATTGGTGCCTCTCCGATGATGCGTGAGTAGTGCTTTATAGACCTACGGGTCCGTAGTTAGTAGCTAGATGGCTTTCTCTCTCTCGTTTGATTCTCAATACAATGGTCTCTTGGAGATCCATATGATGTAACTCTTTTTGCTGTGTGTTTGTTGGGATCCGATGAACTTTGAGTTTATGATCAGATCTATCTTTTTATCCATGAAAGTTATTTGAGTCTTCTTTTATCTCTTATATGCATGATTGCTTATAGCCTCGTATTTCTTCTCCGATATTTGGGTTTTGTTTGGCCAACTTGATCTATTTATCTTGCAATGGGAAGAGGTGCTTTGTAGTGGGTTCGATCTTACGGTGCTTGATCCCAGTGACAGAAGGGGAACCGACACGTATGTATCGTTGCTACTAAGGATAAAACGATGGGGTCTATTTCTACATAAATAGATCTTGTCTACATCATGTCATCGTTCTTATTGCATTACTCCGTTTCTCCATGAACTTAATACACTAGATGCATGCTGGATAGCGGTCAATGTGTGGAGTAATAGTAGTAGATGCAGGCAGGAGTCGGTCTACTAATCTTGGGCGTGATGCCTATATAATGATCATTGCCTGGATATCATCATGATTATTTGAAGTTCTATCAATTGCCCAACAGTAATTTGTTTCCACCGTTTGCTATTTTTCTCGAGAGAAGCCACTAGTGAAACCTACGGCCCCTGGGTCTCTTTTACAATATATTTGCTTTCAAGATCTCTTTTGCTATTCGCTCTTTTATTTATTTGCAACTTTTATTTTTAGATCTATTAAACCAAAAATACAAAAATACCTTGCTGCACTTTATTTTATTTGGCGTTCGATCTATCAATATTCACTACTCTCTCACGTCCGTTTGCCAATTTTTGGCGCCGTTGCCCGAAAGGGATTGACAATCCCTTTTACACGTCGGGTTGCGAGTATTTGTTATTTGTGTGCAGGTGTTGTTTACGTAGTGTTGCGTGGTTCTCCTACTGGTTCGATAACCTTGGTCTCATCACTGAGGGAAATACCTACCGCCGCTGTGCTGCATCATCCCTTCCTCTTTGGGGAAATACCGACGTAGCTTCAAGCCGCATCAAAAGGAATTTCTGGCGCCGTTGCCGGGGAGGATCTACAACATATACCAGGTTCCTAATCACAAATCTTATCTCCTCGCAATTTACATTATTTGCCATTTGCCTCTCGTTTTCCCTCTCCCTCACTTCACAAAAATTTGTCATTTTATTTGCCCTCTTTTTCGTTCGCCATTTTCTCGTCAGATCTATCTTTTTGCTTGCAATCATGAGTGATTTTGGTATGGCAGAAACAGATGATGGCCTAACTCCTAAAATTTAGCGTATGGGTAATCTGGATGCCAAAACTTTTGTTTTGGGGCAGGGAAATGTTATGGGAAAAGAACATATCCAAGAATTTTCCAATTGTGTTGGAAATTTGAGTCTTGATGATGCTCCTATACTTAAAAGAACTAAATCTTATGCGGAAGCTATTTCAGCGCTAGTTCTGAAACTTTAAAATAGATTTATCCATACTCATCCTACCTTGCAAAGATTGTTTTATGAGTTACCCGTTATAAAGAATCCTAAAGCTAAAAAGTTGGCCACCCTTTGTTCTTATGAATGAATTTGACTACATAATACGGGAAGCTAGGGAAATCTTTGATTTCTATGGTATGAATCGTGAAAACCCCGTGATAGATGAAATTCTATATAATAGTGATTATACTTTAAGTCATTTACTTGGGGATAATCAAATCTTTGATGAGAATCTTAAAAAGCAAGTCCCTGTTTTAGATATTATCCAACAAGTTTTTAATGATGTTAATCAACATTATTCTTGGATCACTGCCGGAAATCAAAATGGGTCTGTTGATAAGCAACTTGATTGTGCTAAAGTTTCCATGGATAATGTGTTTTATGTTGTTTTTGCAAAGCCTCATGAGAAAAACACCTCCAAGGAAAATAAGAACAAAGATGACAAATCTTAGATCCTTGCATTATGCCTAGCTAGGGGCGTGAAAGAATAGCACTTGTTGGGAGGCAACCCAATGAATAAAATTTATTTTTGCTTTTTGATTTCTGTTCTTGAGTGTTTGCACAATTATGCTACTGTTATAATTGTCTTTTTTGTGTTTTAATTAGTGTTTGTGCTAAGTAAAGCCTTTAGGATTGATTTGGGTGATAGTTGATTTGATCTTGTTGGAAAACAGAAACTTTTGCGTCCAGTATTTTTTTTTTGAAAATTCATAGAAGAGAATAAAAAATCTGCATTTTTTACACAAGATTGATATACAAATTTCCTCTGTTGTCCTAATTTTTCATAATTTTTGGAGTTTCAGAAGCATTCGAAATATTCAGATTGCTGCAGACTGTTCTGTTTTTGACAGATTCTGTTTTCTTTGCGTTCTGTGCTTGTTTTGATGATTCTATGGTTTTCTTTGATGAGTTTTTGCCATAGAAAAGTTGGAATACAGTAGATATAATGCAAGAATAAAATATGAATTGCTTTGCTACAGAACTTATAGTAGTGATTTGCTTTCTTATACTAACGGATCTCACGAAGGTTTTGTTGAGTTTTGTGTGATTGAAGTTTTCATGTTTTGGGTTATCTTACGATGGATGAAGGAATAAGGAGTAAGAAGAGCCTAAGCTTGGGGATGCCCATGTCATACCAAGCTATTATACAAAGAGAAGCAAGAAACTAAGCTTGGGGATGCCCCGAGTGGCATCCCCTCTTTCTTCTAACGACCATCGGTATTTTACTCGAAGCTATATTTTTATTCGTCACATACTATGTGTTTTACTTGGAGCGTCTTGTATGATATGAGTCTTTGCTTGTTTTGCTTTATGTTATAAGTCATGAATCCTTGCTGGACACACCTATTTAAGAGAGCCAAAATTATGCCATGACTTGTTAGAATTGCTCTCTATGCTTCACTTAAATTTTTATGAGCTATGGATTTGCTCTAGTGCTTCACTTATATCTTTTTGAGCACGGCGTGCTTTAGTATTTTTGAAGAAATGCTCTCATGCTTCACTTAGATTTATTTGGGAGTTAGTAAATTTTTTAAGAAATTCTCTCTTGCTTCACTTAAATTAATTTGAGAGAAAGAAATATCATGCTCATGATCTTCACTTATATTTGTTTGAGCTTATCAAAAGCAACACATGAAAATTAGTCCCAAAGTGATAGATATTCAAGAAGGATATAATAAAAACTTTCATGAAGATCATTGGACAAAATAAACTTGATTCCTTGTAATAGTTTTGAGATATGATGATGTGATATGTGAGTTATGTTGGTGAGTAATTGTGCTTTAGTAAGAATATTGGTGTTAAGGTTTGTGATTCCCTATGCAAGCACGAAAGTCAATAGTCATGCAATGAAATTATATCCTACTTGTGGTGCATTATTTAGTGTTAATTATGCTTAATGCTCGCTTATGAGATTATTCATTTTTTGGTTGGTCGCTTCTCAATTTTTTTGCTAGCCTTCATTTTGCACTAAGTATGATCACTACTTGTGCATCCAAAACCCTTTAAACCAGTTTTGCCACATGAGTCCACTATATCTACCTATATGTGGTATTCTTCTGCCGTTCTAAGCAAATTTGTATCTGCCATCTCTAATTTTCAAAATAAACTTCTCTTTTGTGTGTTCGTACCGCTCGCGAGGCGGTGAGGGGTGGCTAATATTTTCCATGCTAGATGTGTTATTCTCACGGTGAGTGTTTATTCACTTGTCATTGCACGAGAGTAAGGCAAAGGTATTAGGGATGCCCAGTCCTGAAATGAAAAAAATGAATTTACTTTATGTTGTCAAATAATAAATTCCTTGGAAAGTGTTGGTATGGAGGGCACTCGTGGATACGGCTAGCCATGGAAAGTGAAAGAAATGGTGGAAAAAGGAATAAACTTTATTTTCTGTTTGGGAACCGTCTATGATATATCTAGCATGGAAAGTGTTGGGAACTCTAAGTCATTTTTGTTGGTGGGAAAAGCACACCTCCCAAAATATTTTTTATCTCTCAATTTTCGCTTTGAGCTCTGGCACCTCTACAAATCCCTACTTCCCTCTGCGAAGGGCCTTTCTTTACTTTATGCATTTTTTATTTTTTATTTGAATCTCCATCTTCTCTTATAAAGCACCAACTAGGAGGCATTATGATCGTACTTGAGCATTGGGTGTAGTTAATATGCGAGTGTGTTTCATAAATGGATCAATGGTTGAGCATGATGGGCTAGGGATAACATATTTTAGCGTTGATATTTTGAAAGACATAGTTGCTTGTTGATATGCTTGAGTATTTAAGTCATCATGTCAAAACTAGACTATTGCTTTGAACCATATAAAAGTCCAAATGTCCATGCTATAAAAGAAAGAATATGATATGACATGTTAGGCAGCATTCCACATCAAAAATTCTATTTTTATCATTTACCTACTCGAGGACGAGCAGGAATTAAGCTTGGGGATGCTGATACGTCTCCAACGTATCTATAATTTTTGATTGTTCCATGCTGTTATATTATCATTCTTGGATGTTTTACAATCATTTTATAGTCATTTTATATCATTTTTTGGTACTAACCTATTGACATAGTGCCAAGTGCCGGTTGCTGTTTTTTGCATGTTTTTTACATCACAGGAAATCAATACCAAACGGAGTCCAAACGCAGAAAAACTTTTTGTGGATTTTTTTTTGGACCAGAAGACATCCAGTGGGCCGGAGAAGCGCCTGGGGGTGCTCCGAGGGGAGCACAACCCACCAGGGCGCACCTGGAGGCCCGGGCACACCCTGGTGGGTTGTGCCCACCTCGGGTACCCCCCGAACCACCTCTTTGCTCTATAAATACCCCAATATTCCAAAAACCCTAGGGGAGTCGACAAAAATCAATTCCAGCCGCCGCAGAGTCCAGAACCACCAGATCCAATCTAGACACCATCATGGAGGGGTTCACCACTTCCATTGGTGCCTCTCCGATGATGCGTGAGTAGTTCTTTGTAGACCTACGGGTCCGTAGTTAGTATCTAGATGGATTTCTCTCTCTCGTTTGATTCTCAATACAATGGTCTCTTGGAGATCCATATGATGTAACACTTTTTGCGGTGTGTTTGTTGGGATCCGATGAACTTTGAGTTTATGATCAGATCTATCTTTTTATCCATGAAAGTTATTTGAGTCTTCTTTGATCTCTTATATGCATGATTGCTTATAGCCTCGTATTTCTTCTCCGATATTTGGGTTTTGTTTGGCCAACTTGATCTATTTATCTTGCAATGGGAAGAGGTGCTTTGTAGTGGGTTCGATCTTACGGTGCTTGATCCCAGTGACAGAAGGGGAACCGACACGTATGTATCGTTGCTACTAAGGATAAAACGATGGGGTCTATTTCTACATAAATAGATCTTGTCTACATCATGTCATCGTTCTTATTGCATTACTCCATTTCTCCATGAACTTAATACACTAGATGCATGCTGGATAGCGGTCGATGTGTGGAGTAATAGTAGTAGATGCAGGCAAGAGTCGGTCTACTAATCTTGGACGTGATGCCTATATAACGATCATTGCCTGGATATCGTCATGATTATTTGAAGTTCTATCACTTGCCCAACAGTAATTTGTTTCCACCGTTTGCTATTTTTCTCGAGAGAAGCCACTAGTGAAACCTACGGCCCCCGGGTCTCTTTTACAATATATTTGCTTTCAAGATCTCTTTTGCTATTCGCTCTTTTATTTATTTGCAACTTTTATTTTTAGATCTATTAAACCAAAAATACAAAAATACCTTGCTGCACTTTATTTTATTTGGCGTTCGATCTATCAATATTTACTACTCTCTCACGTCCGTTTGCCAATTTTTGGCGCCGTTGCCCGAAAGGGATTGACAACCCCTTTTACACGCCGGGTTGCGAGTATTTGTTATTTGTGTGAAGGTGTTGTTTACGTAGTGTTGCTTGGTTCTCCTACTGGTTCGATAACCTTGGTCTCATCACTGAGGGAAATACCTACCGCCGCTGTGCTGCATCATCCCTTCCTCTTTGGGGAAATACTGACATAGCTTCAAGCCGCATCACTAACGCATAGCGATAAAATAAAGCAATTACATGACGCTTGCATTTCATACAATAATTAAGAGACAACCCTAAGGCTCCTGCCGGTTGTCGACATTACAAAACATGATCACCTCATACATCAACATATATCACATTATATCTTGACCATATCACATCACAACATGCCCTGCAAAAACAAGTTAGATGTCCTCTACTTTGTTGTTGCAAGTTTTACGTGGCTGCTACGGGCTTCTAGCAAGAACCGTTCTTAACTACGCAAAAACAAAACGGTGATTTTATCAAGTTTGCTGTTTTAACCTTCTTCAAGGACTGGCCGTAGACAAATTCGATTCAACTAAAGTAGGAGAAACAGACACCCACCAGCCACCTTTATGCAAAACAAGTTGCATGTCAGTCGGTGTAACCGGTCTCATGTGCGTGGACATGTAAGGTTGGTCCAGGCCGCTTCATCCCACAATACCGCCGAATCAAAATAAGACGTTGGTGGTAAGCAGTATGACCATCATCGACCACAACTCCTTTGTGTTCTACTCGTGCATATCATCTATTCATAGACCTGGCTCTAATGCCACTGTTGGGAAACGTTGCATGGAAAACAAAGAATTTCCTACGCACACGCAAGATCTATCAAGGAGATGCATAGCAACAAGAGGGGAGAGTGTGTTTACGTACCTTCATAGACCGTAAGCGGAAGCGTTTAGTAACGCGGTTGATGTAGTCGAACTTCTTCGCGATACAACTGATCAAGTGCGGCACCTCCGCGTTCAACACACGTTCAGCTCGGTGACATCCTCGCCTTCTTGATCCAGCAAGACGGGCGAAGTAGTAGATGAGTTCCGGCAGCACGACGGCGTGGTGATGGTGATGGTGTTGCTATCTCCACAAGGCTTCGCCTAAGCACTACGAAAATATGACCGAGGGACGAAACTATGGAGAGGGGCGCCGCACACGGCTAAGACAATGTTGTGTCCCTTGTGTGGCGCCCCCTCCCACATATATATAGGTTGGGGGGAGAGGGGAGCAACCAGGAGGTGCCCCAAGTAGGGCCGAATCCTACTTGGGCTCCTGCCCTGGCCGCCCCCCCCCCCCCCTCCCCCTTCCTTATTTGCTCCGGGGAAAAGGGAAAGGGGAGGAGAGGAAGGCAAGGGGGGGCGAATCCCCCCTTTCCTTTTCTTCCCAAGGCCGACTGCCATAGGAGGGGCGCGCCAGCCCCTTGTGGGATAGAGTGCTCCCCTCTAATGGCCCAATAGGCCCATCTTCCTCCAGGGGCTTCCCGAAACCCCTTCCAGTGATCCGATGACCACCCGGTACCTCCCGAAACCCTTCCGGTGCCCGAATAGTATCGTCCTATATATCAATCTTTACCTCCGGACCATTTCAGAACTCCTCGTCATGTCCGTGACGTCATCTGGGACTCCGAACAACATTCGGTCACCAAATCATATAACTCATATAACACTATATCGTCAACGAACGTTAAGCGTGCGGACTCTACGGGTTTGAGAACTATGTAGACATGACCGAGACACCTCTCCAGTCAATAACCAATAGCGGAACCTGGATGTCCATATTGGCTCCTACATATTCTACGAAGATCTTTATCGGTCTAACCATTATGACCACATACGTAATTCCCTTTGTCTTATCGGTATGTTACTTGCCCGAGATTCAATCGTCGGTATCTCGATACCTAGTTTAATCTCGTTACCGGCAAGTCCATTTACTCGTTCTGTAATACATCATCTCATAACTAACTCATTAGTCATTTGCTTGCAAGGCATATTATGATGTGTATTACCGAGAGGGCCCAGAGATACCTCTTCGATACTCGGAGTGACAAATCCCAATCTCGATCCATGCCAACTCAACAAACACCTTCGGAGATACCTATAGAGCATCTTTATGATCACTCAGTTATGTTGTGACATTTGATAGCACACAAGGTATTCCTCCGGTATCCGGGAGTTGCATGATCCCAAGGTCGAAGGAACATGTATTTGACATTCAAGAAAGCAGTAGCAATAAACTGAACGATCATATGCTAAGCTGACGGATGGGTCTTGTCCATCACATCATTCTGCTAATGATGTGATCCCGTTATCAAATGACAACACATGTCTATGGTTAGGAAACCTTAACCATCTTTGATCAATGAGCTAGTCTAGTAGAGGCTTACTAGGGACACGGTATTTGTTTATGTATTCACACATGTATTTAAGTTTTCGATCAATACAATTCTAGCATGAATAATAAACCTTTATCATGAATAAGGAAATATAAAATAACAACTTTATTATTGCCTCTAGGGCATATTTCCTTCAGAATAATAGTATCGTCAGCTTACTAGAGGTGGGTTACCCCGAGGGGAAGAAGATGAGAGGCAACAACAGAGATGTGCCCAGCGTTAGTCGCCGAGGGCATCATCCTATCAAGAGAATCCGAGATGAAGTTAAATAGGAGGGGGGAAATGGGATCACCTTGATGCAAGCCCCTACCATTCTTGTAATAGGGACCAGCAATCCCATTAATGGCGATAGCAATGTGGCTACCAATAACAATCTGCATTATGCGATGAATGTAAGCAGGAACAAAGCCCTGGCTAACAAGATAGTTTGCCAGAAGGATTAGCGAACACAATCGTAGGCCCTCTCGAAGGCCAATTTAAGAATGACAACTTCATGCTTATAACGGTGGATATCCTGAAGTAACTGGTGTAACGTGAGAATACCATCAAGAATGAAGTGCCCTTTAATGAAAGCATTAAGGGGTATAGATCACCTTATGAGCTATAGGAGTCAATCTAGTGGCGAAGGCTTTGGAAGGGAATCTAGCGATATTGTTGATAAGAGCAAAGTCCTAAATTGCCTGATATCATCCGCTCCTTTGACTTTTGGGATTAAGGTAATGACAACATAGTTTAGGCAGGAGATGTTGACCGGCCCCAAGCAAAAACCCTGCATGATCTTGTAAACCAGATGTTTACACTGGTGCAAAGACGTCATATACAAACAGTTTTTAACCCCTTTCCATGATGGAGTTTTAAACCGTCGCCTAGTCATTGTGTGCGATAGGGGGGGTCCTTCCCACACGACCAAGAAACCGTCGGGGATAGGCCCTCCGGTCACACACGCGGGGCAAAATGAGCTTGTGTGCAATCGGGCGAGGCATTAGAGACAATTATACAGGCCTAATCATTTCCGTTCGTATGTACATCCCACATAGTGAATCCCAGGAAAAAAATTCCGTTCGTATGTATATCACACACAATTTTTTATGTGAAAACGTTTGTTCAATGTGGCCTAACGCAAACAGTTCTCTCGCGGAAGCCGTGTGTGATTGTTAATTGATCCAACACACCTACTTTCTAGAAACCATGTGGTTTGTTTGAGTTCATTGCCCACTGTGTTGTCAGAGAAACCGTCTGC
Source organism: Thinopyrum elongatum (assembly GCA_011799875.1). Taxonomy (NCBI): domain Eukaryota; kingdom Viridiplantae; phylum Streptophyta; class Magnoliopsida; order Poales; family Poaceae; genus Thinopyrum; species Thinopyrum elongatum. The sequence goes on from CM022299.1 coordinate 162,292,196, forward strand.
AATAGAAAACCCCAATAAGCAGGGTAATGGCCTATTATTGATAATCCATGTAGCAATCAAAATGACATTTCTTATGAATCACACCATACATTTCATATCTGTCAGCAACCAGGATTTCATAATCGAATTACATCAGATAGCTTTAGCACTCAGTTACACCATATAGGGATATAGCTAGCTACGCCATGATGTCGCTTGAACTACGTCGGTATTTTCCCAAAGAGGAAGGGATGATGCAGCACAGCTACGGTAGGTATTGCCCTCAGCTATGAAATCAAGGTATCAATCCAGTAGGAGAACCAAGCAACACTATGTAAATGGTACCTGCACACAAAGAACAAATACTTGCAACCCGACATGTTAAAGGGGTTGTCAATCCCTTTCGGGTAACGGTGCCAGAAATTGTCACGTGGATGAGAGAAAATTTATGATAGATTGGATAAATAGATCTCGAATAAACGCGAAATAAAAGAAGTAAATAAAAAGTGCAGTAAGGTATTTTTGGGTTTTTTGAAATATAGATCTGAAAATAAAAGTGGCAAATAATAGATCGGAAAGCAAATATGAAGAAGAATAGACCCGGGGGCCGTAGATTTCACTAGTGGCTTCTCTCGAGAAAAATAGCATACGGTGGGTAAACAAATTACTGTTGGGCAATTGATAGAACTTCAAATAATCATGGCGATATCCAGGCAATAATCATTATATAGGCATCACGTCCAAGATTAGTAGACCGACTCCTGCCTGCATCTACTACTATTACTCCACACATCGACCGCTATCCAGCATGCATCTAGTGTATTAAGTTCATGGAGAAACGGAGTAATGCAATAAGAACGATGACATGATGTAGACAAGATCTATTCATGTAGGAATATACCCCATCTTGTTATCCTTAATAGCAACGATACATACGTGTCATGTCCCCTTATGTCACTGGGATTGAGCACCGTAATATCGAACACATCACAAAGCACCTCTTCCCATGGCAAGAAAAAATGATCTAGTCAGCCTAACTAAACCAAAGATTCGAAGAAGAAATACAAGGCTATAAGTAATCATGCATATAAGAGATCGAAGAAACTCAAATAACTTTCATGGATAAAAAAATAGATCTGATCATAAACTCAAAGTTCATCGGATCCCAACAAACACACCGCAAAAAGAGTTACATCAAATAGATCTCCAAGAGACCATTGTATTGAGAATCAAAAGAGAGAGAGAGAGGAAGCCATCTAGCTACTAACTACGGACCCGAAGGTCTACAATGAACTACTCACGCATAATCGAAGAGGCACCAATGAGGATGATGAACCCCTCCGTGATGGTGTCTAGGTTGGATCTGGTGTTTCTGGAACTTGCGGCGGCTGGAATTGTGTTTCGTCGACTCCCCTAGGGTTTTTGGAATATTGGGGTATTTATAGAGCAAAGAGGCGGTGCGGGAGGCCACCGAAGTGGGCACAACCCACCAAGGCGCGCCTAGGCCCCCAGGCGCGCCCAGGTGGGTTGTGCCCCCTCGGGGCACTCCTCTGGTACTTCTTTGGCCCAAGTTGTCCCTTCTGGTCCAGAAAAAATCTCCAAAAAGTTTCGCTGCGTTTGGACTCCGTTTGGTATTGATTTTCTGCAAAGTAAAAAACAAGCAAAAAACAGCAACTGGCATTGGGCACTATGTCAATAGGTTAGTCCCAAAAAAGATATGAAGTTGCTATAAAATGATTTTAAAACATCCAAAAATGATAATATAACAACATGGAACAAGCAAAAATTATAGATACGTTGGCGACGTATCACGCCATTACACAACAGCACCAAGTTTCACATGCAACATCGAAAACCTTTGGAAAGTAGCATCATACACGGTAAATAGACAGATGAATCTCATCTGGGTAACTGCAGAAGCGGAAGGCGAATATTGAGCCTTCAGTGATGTTGAATGTCCTTGCAACTTTAGGCCAGTGGCTATGGATAATTTCCCGCCCAATCTGCGCCCTCTTGAGAAAGACTTCAATATTTTACCGTGGGTGTTGAATGAATACCTTCCTCGCCTCTTAACCATGCAGGTGGTTTGAGAGGTAATCATCGGTGAACTGCTTTGGAAAGTACTAAAAACAAATATATGTATAAATCGTTGTTATAAATTTTGAAATGGCACAAGGGGAAAAACAAGGTAAAAGAGTTAGTACCATCCTATAGTTGACTGTTGTCTTCTTCATTGTGCAAACAAAGATCTTGTTGTTATTCGTCGCAAGTTTCTTTATCCTGACAATCTTTTTGAGTTTCTTGACTTGACTGATATTCATGGACATCTCATTTCCCCATATGCAAAATGGGTCGAATAGTGGGTCTAAGCCTCTGACGGCAGGACCTACATGTGCAAGACCAAATTGTAAGAAACCTAAATATTAGAATGATTCCTGCAATAGCACAATAATATGCTATTAGCGAAAGTACCATGCATGAGAAAACCTCGATGGTAAACCGCAGTGCCTCCCATTGTTTCCCTGCAACACATATAAGGAAGATCTTGATCAGGTTAACTGAGAGTTGCCACACTATCAGTAGAATATGTTAATGAAAAATAAACAAACTGCAGATCCAACAGATTAACTCGAGACGCATGGAAAAGCCAGTTAACCTAACCAAGCATGCTAAACAACTTGGAATTCGAGCAATTATATATGTTTCTCATGTATTGAGTATAGCCAAATTGGATTTATTTCTCACATGCATAACAATGAAAAATTGTACCCACAACAAATGAAAATCAAATTGCGGAATTGAACCAAACAGTTAACTGGACAGCAGAATAAATGAACCAAAACAGTTAACTGAGCACGACATTGTAGAATAGAACATATACTAGAAGATAAGACAGTTAACGAAACCAAGAATGCTTGAGAACTACTACGAAATGTAGCAATTGTTGGACCAAACTATCAATTGAACATTACATCTCAGAATATCAGATTGCATATTAACATTATGGAGGACAAATCACTAGAAGGCACTGGCGGTGGCCTCGAGAAAACAACACGAACTGTATTTTAAAGTAGACAACCACGTGGCGGTGTCGATGGTAGCCTCGAAGATGAGGTGCTCCTCCAAGATCTGGCAGTCGGCACGCATGGCAGCCATCGCGACCTCATCCACGCGTGCGGCCGCGATTTGCTTCTTCGCTACCAGATGCTATTGAGCTCCACGCTATACTGCATGCAAAATGGCTGTGGGCGGTGCTTAATTGGAGGACGGGGCAGTGATTTGGGAGGAAGGTGTCGCGCCATCGGTCGGGGCATGTGGGATGGGGAAGGAGGAGGATGGTGTGGGTGGGGTGTGGATTACCTGAGCATATCGATGAGGCCGCGCAGTAAGAAGAAGGGTCGTCAGCGAGGAGGCGGCGCTGCGAGAAGAAGGGTCGCCGGCGAGGAGGCGGCGCTGCCAGTAAGCAGCAGTGAAGGTTTGAACTTGGAAAGCAAGGAGGAACAGTGGAAATGTGGGTTTTGGTGAGGGGGCGGGGAGATAGATATTTTCGTGGTGGCAGAAAAATTTGCTCGGTGCCGCGAGAAACTGCCGCGCAAGTGTGGTTCAACTGCGGGCGATGGACTGTAGACGACGAAGCTTCCTGTGTAAGCCAGACAAGACGGTGCGCCAAGATATTTTATATCGCATCCCACATGATTCTTGCTAGTAAACTGTTTGTGGTATACCTGATTTTTTTCCATTCTGTTTTGAAAGACAAAATGGTGTTACGGAGGGAAAGGATAGTGTTTGAATTGCTAGAACATTTATCTGCAGTGAACATGCAACTATATGAGTGTCGTGTTAAAAATTGGAATTATTTTGGGTTCGTTTGGCCTTTTCTATACATTAATTGAGTTTCTGGGCATTTAATGTGCATAATTCAAATGTGAACTACAAGCACATGCTGCAGTGCACCATAGTTGGTTGAAAAATCACATGTGTGTCCGTGGGTGAATTCCTAGGTCCCATGCAAGAAATGGGAATGAGATTCAAACATCTGGGTGCTACTTCTTGAGCTTGCGTTGATTTTTCCCTTGAAGAGGAAAGGGTGATGTAGCAAAATAGAGATAAGTATTTCCCTCAGTTAAGAACCAAGGTATCAATCCAGTAGGAGGCATAAGCAAGTACCCAATATATGCGCCTGCACAAACTAACAAACACTTGCACACAACGCGAAAAAGGGGTTGTCAATCCCTTCACGGTCATGAACAAGATTGAGATCTAATAGAGATAGGTATAAAAGATAAATAAAAGAGCAAACTAAAGTAAATATAAATAAAGTGCTGCAAGGTATTTTTGGGTTTTTTGGTTTCATAGATCTGAAAATAAATGATAAAAAATAGACCCGAGTGGCATAGGTTTCACTAGAGGCTTCTCTCTTGAAGAAAACATACGATGGGTAAACAAATTACTGTTGAGCAATTGATAGAAAAGCGCACAGTTATGATGATATCTAAGGCAATGGTCATGAATATAGGCATCACGTCTGAGGGAGTCATGGACTAAGGGGTCCTCGGGGCGACAACCCATTGTACATGGGCCGGACTGGTGGAGTTGTTTAATGACAGGAGATCTACGAAGCCGTGGTGTGCCCCCCAAGTCAAGAAGGCGGAGGATCTCTTTAATTCCTTATTGTAATCTATCTTCGATAACCCTAACCCTACCGGTGTCTATATAAACCGAGGGTTTTTAGTCTTTAGGGCTAGAGCTACATTCATCACCTCATAGCCTTAGGGTTTAGCTCATGTTGATCTCGAGGTAGATCTACTCTGTAAACCACATTATACATTCAATACAATCAAGCAGGACGTAGGGTTTTACCTCTTCGAGAGGGCCTGAAGTTGGGTAAACATTGTGTTCGTCATCCCTTGTTACCCATCGATCCTAGATCCACAGCTCGGGACCCCCTACCCCGAGGTCTGCCGGTTTTGACACCGACATTGGTGCTTTCATTGAGAGTTCCGCTGTGGGATCGCCAGAGGAATCGATGCCTCAACCGGTCGTTGGAGACCACACCCGCGTCGAGGGCTTCCCTGCCCCTGGTCATCTCCTCATCTTCGGTGGCATACTAGCGCGCGCCGATCCCACTAGTCGCCTCGACTAGATCAAAGGCTTCACCCTCGTCGAAGGGTTCATCGGTTCAGTGGCATCGACCCCAGGACCAGCAGACTCACAAAAATCCGGTATCCCTTAGAGTCCGGCCCTGAAGCCCGGCTCCGACAGACCGCCCCAAAGACCTCCCGCCGAATCGCTGAAGTGTCCGGCACCCCCATGTGGCCAGCCGGCAGACCACCTGGTGAGCCTTTTTCGTGCAATGGGAATCTCTGTTACAAGGCCTGCGGCCTACGATCGGATCGGGCTTAGACCCGACGACCGAGAAATCAACAGCCCTCCGGTCACAGACCTCGTCGCCACAGTCGAAGAGGCCCAGGAGGGGCCACAGCCTTGCAAGCTAAAGACAGTGTACACTCGAATCCCCAGCTCGGAGTCAGGCACCAGCCTGGATGTACGTCCGTACATAACCCCCAGCTCAAGTCCCGGCCTCGAGCCTATCCGGCCGCACACCAATTCGGATCCGAGCCCTGTGCGGTCAGAACCAGACATGACTCAACCGCCCATCAAGGATAGTCCGGATCCGCGGCAGGAGGGAATTCTCGAAATTTTCCCGCCCGCCCACCACACGGAATATAATCCAGACTCGAGAAACCCAAATATATGGGACCTCATGTACGTCAAGCAGCTGCCAAACGAGACAGTCCACCTTTATTGGGCTAGATTTCTCCTGGTAAAAAACAAGATGGCTCCTTACTGTGACAAAGAAATAATTAAAGCCTTCCAGTTTAACTGCAGGGACGAGGGCCTCTTAAACGCCCTCGCGCGTCACCGAATTCAAAGCTTCACCGAACTATCAGACATGGTACGCAAATATTGCGCCATGGAGAACACGTGGAGGGCGCAACAACTGAACATGGGGCCATAGCCCGCCGCGCGTCATGGAAGGCCCCGCCTTAAACGGGCTTACACAAATCGGTCACCGGAGCGCAAGCCTAATGAAAGGAAAACAAGGTCCAGATCGGTGTTAGACGAGTTGCTGGATAAACCATGCCCAATACATTCGGTCTTGCTAGACGCAAACCCTACCCACAGACTTCGAGCCTGTTGGGTGGTAAGACAAGTGGCCAAATATGGCGAGCCAATCTTGGGCCTTACACCCCCAGATAAATAGTCCTCGGCTTCACCGCAGGACCGCAATGTCCTTGCAATATACGAGAGGTTTGCCTCAAATAATAAAAGCAAAAAGGCTCTTCGAGAGCTCAATCAAATATATCAAGTGACGGGCCGCACAACCATGGGCGGCCACGCCTATCACGTTCAACAAGAAGGATGAGCCAAGCCCCCGTAATAACCACGCACCGGCCGCACTGGTCCTCGACCCCATTGTCGACGGTTTTCGGCTGACTAAAGTGCTGATGGACGGAGGCAGCGGCCTCAACCTCATTTATGAGGATACTCTAGATAAGATGCAGTTAAATAGGTCTCGCATCGAACGCAGTCATACCACATTCCGAGGTATAATACCCGGAAGGGAGGCACACTGCTCGGGACGTGTAACCCTGGACGTTGTGTTTGGTACACCCGACAACTACAGATCCAAACCCTTGCTATTTCACATTGTGCCCTTCCGTAGCGGATACCACGCCCTTCTAGGACATGAGGCATTCTCAAGATTTCAGGCCATACCACATTATGGGTATATGAAACTCAAAATGCCAGGGCCCAACGGGGTAATTTCACTTAAAAGCGACCCAAGCAAAGCCTTGTGAGCCGAAAACAAAACGGCATCCCTCGCCCTAGAGGCACTATCCGAAGCCCTCATGGCCGAAGAATTGACAGCTCTACGCACTACCGTCGACAGGGATGATGTGGTTCTCAGTAAAAGACAAAAATCCACGTCATTCAAGCCAGCAGATGAAATAGTAAAGTTTCAAGTGCACCCAACAAATCCCAACAAAACGGCGTCCATAGGAGCGCAGCTGGACCCCGCAGTCGACAAGGCAGTAAGGACATTCCTGCGAGAAAATTGGGACATATTCGCCTGGCACCCCTCGGAAATGCCAGGAATCCTACGCAGGAAAGCAGAGCACAGCCTCAACATTCTAAAAGGATTTAAGCCAGTGAAACAGACCCTGCGCCGATTCTCCGAACCCAAATGACAAGCCATGGGTGAAGAACTCGCAAAATTGCTGGAGGCTAGATTCATCCGTGAGATCAAGTATCCCGAGTGGTTAGCAAACCTGGTAATGGTACCAAAGAAGGATAAGTCCTGGCGGCTCTGTGTCGATTTCACAGACCTTAACAAGGCCTGCCCTAAGGATCCTTTCCCCCTACCATGGATAGACCAGATCATCGCCACCGCCGGACACGACTCACTACGCATACTCTGGATACCACCAGATCAAGATGAAAGAGTCCGACCAGGCGGCAACCGCATTCATTACCCCTTATGGGCCCTTCTGCTTCAACACCATGCCGTTCGGATTGAAAAACGCAGGAGCCACATACCAACGCATGATTCAAGCATGCCTCAAAAATCAAATTGGCAAAACGGTCGAGGCATACGTGGACGATGTGATTGTCAAAACCAAACACATAGACCAACTGGTAGACGACCTATGCCAAACCTTTGACAACTTACGCGCTTATGACATACGACTCAACCCGGAAAAGTGTGTCTTTGGGGTCCCCGCTGTAACACCCCAGTGGTTAACTACAGTAATCACCCTTTTGATTATGCCATGTCATCATGTTTAACAGTGCATGATCATCATTAGCATTATATTGCATTTCAACTCCTAAGTCAAAATCCAAATTTAAATGAAAGTGGAAAATAAAAGTTGTCCAGCATAAAAACTAAAATGTTCAATAAATAATAAATATTCCAGAGACAATTCTAAAATTGTAATCAACAATTAATAAATTAATTCGGTGGCTCTAACATTACCAAAACAGCAAGGATTAATGCATTTTATTTAATATAAAAATTGTGTGAACTCAAATTGACTCCAAACTAATTTTTGGTAGTAGTAGAGGATGCCTAGTAATTATTGGAGCAAGTGCCATGTTTTACAAAATTCAATCTGAGGCCTAACTATTTACAAAACAGGAGATAGGATTAAATAAAAGAAAAGAGAAAAAGAAAAGAAAAGAAGAAAACAAAAAAAAACAGAACCCCCTCCCGCCCTGGGCCACGGCCCAGCAGGCCACTAGGCCGGCCCACCCCGCGCGCCCCTGGCCTATATGGCCCAGCCCCACCAGCAAACCTAAACCTAGTCCCCATTCCTTCCCCCCCCCCCCGATCCACTCCCCCCCCCCCCCCTCCTCTCGCTGGATGTGGCGATCCATCGCCCCCACCCCCCCAACCCCCTCCGCGACGCCGCGCTGACGCCGCTCGCCGTCGTCCTCGCCTCCCATTCACGGCCTCCTCGTGCCCCGTCGCCCCCGTCCTCCCTCCCTCGCTCTCGTCTCGTCGACCTCCTCTGCCCCACCTCCCCTCCCCGTCGCCGACACCGGACCCCCACCGCCGCGCCCCGAGCTCCGACGCCTCCCCAGCTCCTCTATGAGCTACTACGACGTCGCCCCCTTCTCCCCTCCCCCCCGGTCGAATCCACCGCCATACGCCGCCGCGCCACACACGGTAGCTCGCGCTCACCGCGCCCGCGCGCCTCCTCTACCCGCGCACACGCCGTTGCTCTGCCAGCGCTCGCTTTCCTCTCCTGTTATTCCTCGTTTTCGCCACGCCCGCGCCCGCTTTTTCGCCTCTCCTCTCTCCCCCCACCCCTCCCTACTGCGTCGCTCGCCCGCATTCTCTCTTCAGCTCTTTTCCCCCCCCCCCCCCACCCCCCCAGCTCGCCCCTCGCCCGTCCTACCCTCCCCTCCCTTCGCAGCGTGAGGGAGTGAGCCTGGAGAATCCTTTCCTGTTTTTTCGTCGGTCGGCCAACCCCCCCCCCCTGTGGCTTAGCCACTAACCAGTGGGGCCCCCCCCTGGGAAAAGTTAGAATAGAAAGAAAAATAATGTGTAAAATAAAAATAAAAATAAAAATTAAATTAATAATTAATTAATTGTGTAATTAATTAAGTTAATTAACTGTGATTAGGTTAATCTAAATTAGTTAATTAGTTTAATTAAATACTAATTAATTAGTTAACCCTAATTAACTAACCAGTCAATGACAGGTGGGTCCCACGTGTCAGATTGGCTGCTGACGTCAGCATGATGTCATGCTGACGTCATCAACTACTGTTTCGGATAATGTTAATTTAAATAATTAATTAAATTCCAGAAATTAATAAAAACTTTAGAAAATCATATTAAATAAACCGTAACTCGGATGAAAATAATTTGTACATGAAAATTGCTCAGAACGACGAGACGAATCCGAATACGCGGTCCGTTCGTCCGTCACACGTCCCTAGCTACCCGAACATGCAACCGTTCCCCTCCGGTCATCTGTGTGACAAATGTCCGGAACCGGGAAAACATTCCCGGATGGATTCCCCCTTCCTCGGTGACGTGCAACCATACGTTAGGACACACCTGGCACTGCACATTGTCATGTCGTACTTTGTGTTGCTCATGTTTGCTTTATATTTACTGTTTCTTCCCCCTCTTCTCTCCGGTAGACCCCGAGACCGCTGCTGATGCCGTTGTGATCGACTACGTCACCGACGAACCCTCCTTCTTGCCAGAGCAACTAGGCAAGTCCCCCCCCCCTTGAGCATACCGATATCGCCCATTCTATTTCTCATGCTTGCATTAGAATTGCTGCTGCTGCTGCTTTACCTATTCTGATGCATAGCCTGTTTACTGTAACTTGCTGTTGATAATTACCTGCATATCCTAAACTGCTTAGTATAGGCTGGGTAGAGACCTATCAGTGACCCCACTAGTCCCGACTGCCCCGTTGGATTATCCGAAGACCCGATCAACGGGATTGAAGACCAGGCCCCGACACCGCACCTCACCCCCTTAGTTGTAACGACACTGCAGCATTACCACCGAGTGCCGAGGGTGATACCTCGTGTAGCACTTCTGATGTTAACTCTGTAGAGTAGCTATTCGGTCGTGGTCATCGAGGGTGATTCCTCCTTCACCACTTCCGGTAACGACGCTGTCGTGCAACACATCAGGTGTGAACCCATCGAGGGTGATTCCTCCGAGTTCACCTTGACGGATACATCGAGTGGGAATTCAATGAGGGTGATACCTCGGATTCCCCTGATGTTATGGACACACGGATACTTGGACTTTACACTGTTACTTGGATAGGTGGGTCGACCCTGAGGGGTACCCGCGTGCACCTGAGAGGCGAGTGTTGTGAAGAAAGGTTGCCTGTATGGTGCCCGAGTGATGAATACGAGGCGCGGCCGGGCATTCTTAACCCTTGCAGCAAGTCCTCGAGATGGGGCGACGGGGTCACATCTTTCGTGAGTCTCTGCTCGTTACCGCAAGCCCTAGTCCACTAACGATTTGGATATTTGATCCGAGCAGGCCTCTGGCCTGATAGCACTAACCATCACGTGGGAAGAGTTATGGGCACTCTGCATCGTATGCATCAGCCAAAAGCTTTGTCAGACGTCCAGTTCAGCCTCGTGGCCGGGCCGGGCCAGTACCATCCAGGACTGAGGTGGTGCTCGTCCCGACCCTGCACACACCGACCCGGAGTGCACAGGGCGATGGCCCAAGACCCCTGAGCGCTTAGGATATAGACCGACGGGGACCTCTCTGCTGAGCTGTAGGTAGGGCTGGGATGTATCGTTTGGCCGAGGCCGGGCATGACCCAGGAAAGTGTGTCCGGCCGGAGTTAATCAAGCGTGTTGGGTAAGTTGGTGCACCCCTGCAAGGAAGAATATTTCTATCGATAGCCGGTCCTACGGTAAAGGACACTCGGAGTTGTATCCTGATTGATACAATTAGAACTGGATACTTGGATACTATGGCTCTGGGATTGCTTCTTGCAGGGAGTCGAGAAGGGATCTCAGGACGAGGTTGATGACTATATGGCTCTAGGATTGCTTTCTCGCAGGGAGTCAAGAAAGGATCTCTGGGTGAGGTTGAGACTTAATGATACTGCTACATTATATGGTACTGTTCTTCTCTCTTCTATTGCTGCAAGACCTCTGAAGATGCTAGTCTTCGATAGGACTAGGCCTTCTCTCTATTCTGGCATTTCTGCAGCCCAGTCCACATATACAGCCTCCCCATGAAAATGTTGCATATGTAGTGTAGATCCTTGCTTGTTGAGTACTTCTGAGTACTCACGGTTGCTTTGTTTTCCTTTTCTCCACATATCAGTTTGACATGACCAAGATGACGGAGCCCATGAGACAGATGCCCCGTCGATCGACTACTACTACTACCCCGAGGGTGGATACTACTACGAGTTGACTGACGACTAGGAGTAGGATCGGAGGGTCCCAGGCAGGAGGCCTACGCCTTTCGATCGTAGTGTTTTATTTTGCCCCGCCTTTCTAAAGGCCTTTCTGTTTCTGTTTCATATATGTACTCAGATATCTGATGCTTCCACTAACGCTTGTACGCAAGCTTATGTATTCGAGCCCTCGAGGCCCCTGGCTTGTAATATAAAGCTGGTATGACTTTATTTATGTTTTAGAGTTGTGTTGTGATATCTTCCCGTGAGTCCTTAGGCTTGATCGTGTGCATTTGCGTGTATGATTAGTGCACGATTAAGCCGGGGGCGTCACAAGTTGGTATCAGAGCCGACTTCCTGTAGGAATCCCCCTTTCCAACTCCTTGGCCGAAGTTGAGTCTAGTAACCGAAAACTGTTTTACTAACTTGGTTGTGTGGCTTACGGGCCCACGTCGCCAATTGGGTGGTATCAGGATCTTTTACTCCTCGACCTTTACTCTGGGACTCTGATCTCTCTTCTATTCGGGTTAAATAAAGTTTACTAACACCGACACTTAGGATCTCGTAATTCTCGTACACCCGGAGAGCTGGATATCTGTGCGATTTCCCTGATATTGATCTGATTAGTCTGATAATCATTTTCCTTTCCATTGTTTTGTTTAACCTTTCTCTCCGAGTTGTATTATACTTCGAGTTGTCATTCGATAAGACCGGATTCTGCATCGGAGTGCACACGGAGAGTAGGATCCAGCAAGTTGATCGATCATCGGTATTCTCTAAACTTGATTTGAGGTTGGGTTATCATCAGATCTGTGTTCGTGAAGAGGATATTCCCAAGACTGCATTTGTTACTCGCTATGGCTCTTATGAGTACACTGTAATGTCATTTGGCTTAACCAATGCTCCAGCCACATTCTCCCGTCTGATGAATTATATCTTCATGGATTATCTCGACAAGTTCGTCATGGTATATCTAGATGATATTCTGGTTTATTCGAAGAATAAGGAAGAACATGCTGAACACCTCCGTCTAGTACTTGAAAGGCTCCGAGAATACCAGTTGTATGCCAAATACTCCAAATGTGAATTCTGGCTTTCTGAAGTAACCTACCTTGGTCATGTGATTTCGAAAGATGGCATTGCCGTTAACCCAGAACGAGTTCAGGCTATTCTTGACTGGGCACCTCCGAAGAACGTCAAGCAAGTGAGAAGTTTTCTCGGCCTTGCAAGCTATTGCCGTCGATTTGTTGAGAATTTTTCTAAGATTGCTAAGACTTTGACTGATCTGCTTCACAAGGGCGTTAAGTTTGAATGGACAGAAAAATGTCAGGAAAGTTTCCAGACACTCAAAGACAAGCTGACATCTGCCCCAGTACTATCTCCTCCAGATACCCGCAAAGACTTTGTGATTTATTGTGACGCATCCCGTGAAGGATTAGGTTGTGTCCTAATGCAAGAGCGTAAAGTGATTGCTTATGGCTCTTGTCAGTTGCGCCCACATGAAGAGAATTATCTGGTACATGATCTAGAACTAGCTGCTGTCATCTATGCATTGCAGTTGTGGCGACATTACCTCCTCGGTAATCGTTGCGAGATCTACACAGATCATAAAAGTCTGAAGTACTTGTTCACTCAACCTTCTCTAAACCTCCGTCAGCAAAGATGGATGGAGGCCATTGCGGACTATGATTTGGGTATTTCCTATACCCCTGGCATGGCTAACGTGATGGTTGATGCCTTAAGCCGCAAGTCCTATTGCGACAACCTCATGGTTAGGCGAGCTCAACCTCGTCTTTTTGAAGAACTATGCAAGCTGAATTTGCGTATTGTTCCACAGGGTTCTCTTAATAACCTTGTGATACAACCAGATCTTGAGAAAGCTGTTAAGATTGTGCAAGCTAAAGATGCTGAAATTGATCTCATGAAGAAAGACCTTCACCTTGTAAAGTACAGGGATTTCTCATTGTCTGAAGATGGAACCTTGTATTCCGCATTGTGGTACCTCGCTTCGAGCTTATGACTGACAAAGTCATGAAGGAGGCACATGACACCCCGCTGTCTATTCATCCGGGTAGCACCAAGATGTATCGTGACCTCCGTCAAAGGTATTGGTGGTCTAAAATGAAGCAGGACATTGCTCGTTATGTTGCTGAATGTGATGTGTGTCGTCGCGTTAAAGCAGAACATCAGAAACCAGCTGGAATTCTGCAACCGCTTCCTATTCCTCTATGGAAATGGGATAAGGTTCAGATGGATTTCATTACATGACTTCCTAGGTCACAGAAGGGTCACGATGCTATTCTTGTCGTCGTCGACCAACTTTCCAAAGTTGCACACTTTCTGCCTGTCAAAGAAACTATCACTGCTAGTCAGTTAGCAGAGTTGTATATCTCCAAAATTGTTTCACTCCACGGTATTCCGAAGGAGATCAGTTCGGACCGTGGCGGCCTTTTCACTTCCAAATTCTGGGAAAGTTTCCAAACATCTATGGGAACTCATATTACCTGGAGTTCAGCTTATCACCCCCAATCCCAAGGCCAAGTCGAACAAGTCAATCAGGTGCTTGAAGACATGCTTCGGGCTTGTGTTATTTCTTTCGGCAAGAAGTGGGAAGAATCTCTTCCATATGCCGAATTCTCTTACAACAACAGCTATCAAGCCAGTTTGAAAATGGCCCCCTTCGAAGTACTCTATGGACGTAAGTGTCGAACCCCTCTGAATTGGTCAGAAACTGGGGAACGACCGCTCGTGGGTCCGGATATTCTTCAACACGCCGAAGAGCAAGTCCGTATCGTCCGTGAAAACCTCAAGGCGGCTCAGGACCGCCAGAAGAGCAACTATGATCGCAAAAGATGGGGTTTGACTTATCAACCTGGTGATCAAGCTTATCTACATGTCACCCCTATGAAGTGCACTCACCGTTTTGGAATCAAGGGCAAGCTAGCTCCACGCTACATTGGTCCTTTTCGCATTATTGCTAGACATGGACAGGTGGCATATAAATTGGAATTGCCGCCGCAATTCTCTCATATCCACGACGTATTCCATGTGTCGCAACTTCGTAAATGCTTCAAGGAATCTCCGCACCGAGCAGTGGATCACGAGGTGCTCGAATTACAAGATGACCTATCTTATAAGGAGCATCCGATCCGCATTCTCCATGAAGCTGAACGTCGGACCCGTCAGAAGGTTACCAAGTTCCTCAAAGTGCAGTGGTCAAATCATACTGAAGATGAAGCCACTTGGGAACGCGAGGAAAATCTTCGTGCGGAATACCCCGAACTTTTTCCTTCTACCTCTTAATTCTCTGGACGAGAATTCTTATTAGTGGAGGAGAATTGTAACACCCCCAGTGGTTAACTACAGTAATCACCCTTTTGATTATGCCATGTCATCATGTTTAACAGTGCATGATCATCATTAGCATTATATTGCATTTCAACTCCTAAGTCAAAATCCAAATTTAAATGAAAGTGGAAAATAAAAGTTGTCCAGCATAAAAACTAAAATGTTCAATAAATAATAAATATTCCAGAGACAATTCTAAAATTGTAACCAACAATTAATAAATTAATTAGGTGGCTCTAACATTACCAAAACAGCAAGGATTAATGCATTTTATTTAATATAAAAATTGTGTGAACTCAAATTGACTCCAAACTAATTTTTGGTAGTAGTAGAGGATGCCTAGTAATTATTGGAGCAAATGCCATGTTTTACAAAATTCAATCTGAGGCCTAACTATTTACAAAACAGGAGATATGATTAAATAAAAGAAAAGAGAAAAAGAAAAGAAAAGAAGAAAACAAAAAAAACAGAACCCCCTCCCCCCCTGGGCCACGGCCCAGCAGGCCACCAGGCCGGCCCACCCCGCGCGCCCCTGGCCTATATGGCCCAGCCCCACCAGCAAACTCTAAACCTAGTCCCCACTTCCCCCCCCCCCTATTCACTCCCCCCCCTTCTCCTGAATCTGGCGATCCCCATCGCCCCCCCGACCCCGCCTCCGCGACGCCGCGCTGACGCCGCTCGCCGTCGTCCTCGCCTCCCCATCGACGGCCTCCTCGTGCCCCGTCGCCCCCGTCCTCTCCCTCGCGCTCGGCCTCGTCGACCTCCTTGCCCCACCTCGCCCGTCGCCGTCTCGACGTCGACCACCGCCGCCCCGAGCTCCTTCGTGGCTACTACGCCGTCACCACCTCCCCCCTTCCCACCCCCCCCCCCCCCGTCGAATCCACCGCCGTACGCCGCCGCGCCCGGACACACGGTGAGCTCGCGCTCACCGCGCCCGCGCGCCTCCCTGACCGCGCCCACGCGCGTTGCTGCTGTGCTCCGGGCCGCGCCGGGCCACGTCCCGCGTTCGCCCAGCGCCCGCGCCCGCTTTTCGCTCGCCGCGCGCCACCCGCACCTACGCGCGCTCGCTCGCTGCTCGCTGCTCGCTGCAGCTGTTGCCCCCCCCCCCCCCCGCTCCTCGCCCGCCGGCCAGCCACGGCCACGGCCGCGCCGTACGCCCCTGGGTCGCGCGCGCGCCCAAACCCCCCCTGTGGCTTAGCCACTGACCAGTGGGGCCCTCCCCTGGGAAAATAGAAATTAGAAAGAAAAAAATGTGTAAAATAAAAATAATTATAATAATTAAATTAATAATTAATTAAGTTAATTAACTCTGATTTGATTAATCTAAATTAGTTAATTAGTTTAATTAAATACTAATTAATTAGTTAACCCTAATTAACTAACGAGTCAATGACAGGTGGGTCCCACGTGTCAGATTGGCTGCTGACGTCAGCATGATGTCATGCTGACGTCATCAACTACTGTTTCGGATAATGTTAATTTAAATAATTAATTAAATTCCAGAAATTAATAAAAACTTTAGAAAATCATATTAAATAAACCGTAACTCGGATGAAAATAATTTGTACATGAAAATTGCTCAGAACGACGAGATGAATCCGAATACGCGGTCCGTTCATCCGTCACACGTCCCTAGCTACCCGAACATGCAACCGTTCCCCTCCGGTCATCTGTCTGACAAATGTCCGGAACCGGGAAAACATTCCTGGATGGATTCCCCCTTCCTCGGTGATGTGCAACCATACGTTAGGACACACCCGGCACTGCACATTGTCATGTCGTACTTTGTGTTGCACATGTTTGCTTTATATTTACTGTTTCTTCCCCCTCTTCTCTCCGGTAGACCCCAAGACCGTTGCTGATGCCGCTGTGATCGACTACGTCACCGATGACCCCTCCTTCTTGCCAGAGCAACCAGGCAAGCCCCCCCCCCCTTGAGCATACCGATATCGCCCATTCTATTTCTCATGCTTGCATTAGAATTGCTGCTGCTGCTGCTTTACCTATTCTGATGCCTAGCCTGTTTACTGTAACCTGCTGTTGATAATTACCTGCATATCCTAAACTGCTTAGTATAGGTTGGGTAGAGACCTATCAGTGACCCCACTAGTCCCGACTGCCCCGCTGGATTATCCGAAGACCCGATCAACGGGATTGAAGACCAGGCCCCGACACCGCACCTCACCCCCTTAGTTGTAACGACACTGCAGCATTACCACCGAGTGCCGAGGGTGATACCTCGTGTAGCACTTCTGATGTTAACTCTATAGAGTAGCTATTCGGTCATGGTCATCGAGGGTGATTTCTCCTTCACCACTTCCGGTAACGACGCTGTCGTGCAACACATCAGGTGTGAACCCATCGAGGGTGATTCCTCCGAGTTCACCTTGACGGATACATCGAGTGGGAATTCAATGAGGGTGATACCTCGGATTCCCCTGATGTTATGGACACACGGATACTTGGACTTTACACTGTTACTTGGATAGGCGGGTCGACCCTGAGGGGTACCCGCGTGCGCCTGAGAGGCGAGTGTTGTGAAGACGGGTTGCCTGTATGGTGCCCGAGTGATGAATACGAGGCGCGGCCGGGCATTCTTAACCCTTGCAGCAAGTCCTCGAGATGGGGCGACGGGGTCACATCTTTCATGAGTCTCTGCTTGTTACCGCAAGCCCTAGTCCACTAACGATTTGGATATTTGATCCGAGCAGGCCTCTGGCCTGATAGCACTAACCATCACGTGGGAAGAGTTATGGGCACTCTGCATCGTATGCATCAGCCGAAAGCTTTGTCAGACGTCCAGTTCAGCCTCGTGGCCGGGCCGGGCCAGTACCATCCAGGACTGAGGTGGTGCTCATCCCGACCCTGCACACACCGACCTGGAGGGCACAGGGCGATGACCCAAGACCCCTGAGCGCTTAGGATATAGACCGACGGGGACCTCTCTGCTGAGCTGTAGATAGGGTTGCGATGTATCGTTTGGCCGAGGCCGGGCATGACCCAGGAAAGTGTGTCCGGCCGAAGTTAATCGAGCGTGTTGGGTAAGTTGGTGCACCCCTGCAGGGAAGAACATTTCTATCGATAGTCGGTCCTACGGTAAAGGACACTCGGAGTTGTATCCTGATTGATACAATTAGAACTGGATACTTGGATACTATGGCTCTGGGATTGCTTGTCGCAGGGAGTCGAGAAGGGATCTCAGGACGAGGTTGATGATTGTATGGCTCTAGGATTGCTTTCTCGCAGGGAGTCGAGAAAGGATCTCTGGGTGAGGTTGAGACTTAATGATACTGCTACATTATATGGTACTGTTCTTCTCTCTTCTATTGCTGCAAGACCTCTGAAGATGCTAGTCTTCGATAGGACTAGACCTTCTCTCTATTCTGGCATTTCTGCAGCCCGGTCCACATATACAACCTCCCCTTGAAAATGTTGCATATGTAGTGTAGATCCTTGCTTGTTGAGTACTTCTGAGTACTCACGGTTGCTTTGTTTTCCTTTTCTCCCCATATCAGTTTGACGTGACCAAGATGACGGAGCCCCTGAGACAGATGCCCCGTCGATCGACTACTACTACTACCCCGAGGGTGGATACTACTACGAGTTGACTGACGACCAGGTGTAGGATCGGAGGGTCCCAGGCAGGAGGCCTACGCCTTTCGATCGTAGTGTTTTATTTTGCCCCGCCTTTCTAAAGGCCTTTTTGTTTCTGTTTCTGTTTCATATCCGTACTTAGATATCTGATGCTTCCGCTGACGCTTGTACGCAAGCTTATGTATTCGAGCCCTCGAGGCCCCTGGCTTGTAATATAAAGCTTGTATGACTTTATTTATGGTTTAGAGTTGTGTTGTGATATCTTCCCGTGAGTCCTTAGGCTTGATCGTGTGCATTTGCGTGTATGATTAGTGCGCGATTAAGCCGGGGGCGTCACACCCGCCGGAAAGCTACTCGGATTCTTAGTTTCCCATAGAGGAATCGAAGCCAATCCGGCCAAAATTAGAGCACTATCTCAGCTCGCGATACCAACGGAGCTTAAGCATATCCAGAAGCTGGCAGGATGTGTGGCCGCCTTGAGCTGCTTCATATCCCGCCTTGGAGAAAAGGCATTTCCACTCTACAAACTGCTTAAAAAGACCAAGAACTTCC
Organism: Thinopyrum elongatum; assembly: GCA_011799875.1. Classification (NCBI taxonomy): domain Eukaryota; kingdom Viridiplantae; phylum Streptophyta; class Magnoliopsida; order Poales; family Poaceae; genus Thinopyrum; species Thinopyrum elongatum. The sequence continues at coordinate 162,311,137 of CM022299.1, forward strand.
AGTGGACAGATGAAGCAACCATGGCACTCGAGGAGATTAAAACACTCCTCGCTGGCAACCCTATCCTGGCCGCACCCGGCATCGACGAACCAATTTTACTATACATTTCGCCACCAATCAGGTGGTCAGCGTGGTGCTTGTGGTAGAACGGGAATCCGAGGGCCACAAGTTCCAAGTCCAGAAGCCGGTCTACTATGTGTATGAGGTGCTCACGCCATGCAAATCATGATACACGCACTATCAAAAGATAGCCTACACGGTCGTCATGGCATCTCGAAAGCTACGTCATTACTTTCAAGAATGTTCGGTCATAGTAGCGTCAGAGGTCCCCTTGAATGATATAATCAATAACAGGGACGCCACAGGCCGCATCACCAAAGGGGCCATCGAGCTCCTCCTCTTCGAGATAACATACAAGCCACGCCGAGCCATTAAATCTTAGGTGCTGGCCGATTTCATAACCGAATGGACCGAGGCCGAACTACCTCGGGAATACTCTACATACTCGCACTGGACAATGTACTTCGACGGCTCAAAGATGTTAGCCGGACTGGGGGCTGGGGTCATCCTCATCTTCCCCACAGGCGACACTGTTCAGTATGTTCTCCAAATAATGTACACGGACTCGAACAACGCAGCCGAGTACGAAGCACTACTACATGGTCTTCGTATGGCCACAACAATGGGCGTGCAGCGCCTCGAGGTAAGGGGAGACTCAAATTTGGCGATCTCTCAAGTCAACGGCGAATTTGACGCCAAAGATCCCAAGATGGCGGCGTATAGAAACGCGGTCCTCCGGATATCTGCTTGATTTGAGGGCCTAGAATTTCACCATGTCGCTAGAGACAGCAATCAAGCAGCCGACGTCCTCGCCCGCATGGGCTCCAAGCGCGACCCAGTTCCTAAAAACACCTTCCTCGAGCGGCTCTTTAAGCCCTCTGTGGTATGGCGGGACGATGTCATTGGTGCACCATCCAACGAGCCCGCTTGCAATGCCTTGCCCGAAAATGAACAAGACGAGCACGTCATCGGCGGCTCCGCACTCGAGGAAACACCTTCCGCACACGAGGTAATGGCCGTAATCCCACCCTGGACAGAACCCCTGCTAGCCTACCTCACACAACATCAGCTTCCGAAGGATCAAACCGAAGCACGACACATAGTTCGCCGCTCTAAAGCATACAAGGTCCATGAGGGTGAACTCTATAAGAAGAGTACCACAGGAGTTTTACAAAGGTGCATCTCCGAAGAAGAGGGGCAGCAGCTTTTGGCAGAGATACACGCGGGCATGGGCGGACACCACGCGGCAGCTCGGGCTCTGGTCAGCAAAGCTTTCCGAGCAGGTTTTTTCTGGCCTACCGCCCGTGAAGATGCCCGGACATTAGTCCAACACTGCGTCGGATGCCAGATGTTCGCAAATCAAAGCCACATGCCCCCCACAGCTCTTCGGACGATACCAATCATGTGGCCTTTTGCGGTCTGGGGTCTCGACATGGTCGGGACACTCAAAGGGGGGACAAACAAAAAGAAGTACCTATTGGTCATGGTTGACAAATTCACCAAGTGGATCGAGGCAAGACCCGTCGCTTCGGCAGAATCCGGACCAATCGTCGACTTCTTATTTGATGTCGTACACTGTTATGGTGTCCCCCCAGAGCATAACTACCGATAATGGTACCAACTTCACCGCCCAGGAAATCAAAGACTAGTGCGGCAAAATGGGCATTAAGCTCGATTATGCCTCGGTGTACCACCCACAGACCAATGGGCAGGTCGAACGAGCCAATGGACTCATCATGAGGGGCGTTAAGCCTCGCCTAGTTCGATCCCTGGAACAATCAGACTGCCATTGGGTCGAGGAACTCGATTCCATACTATGGGGGCTGCGCACTACTCCTAATCGGTCCATCGGATACACACCATTTTTTATGGTATACGGTGCTGAAGCAGTTCTCCCATGCGACATTATCCATGACGCGCCTAGAGTGCGCACGTACGAAGAAAAGGAAGTCGAGCTCGATCGGCAGGATAATCTAGACGCTCTGGAAGAAGAGCGAGACATAGCTCGAGCTCGGTCCACGTTCTATCAGCAGCAAACACGACGTTACCACAACCGTGAAGTCCGGGCAAAGACATACAACGTGGGAGACCTTGTCCTCCAACTCCCCAAAAAATAGAAGAATAAACTATCACCTAAATGGGAGGGTCCGTACATCATCGATGAAGTACTCATAGGAGGAGCGTATTGTCTTCGCCGCCCGTCCGACGATGGCCTCGAACCGAACCCGTGGAACGCAGCAAGGCTGCGGCATTTTTACGCCTGAGTTTGACTTAATTTTTTGCCTTTTCTTTCTTTTTATTTTTTTACCCTTTTTCTATCTTTAGCCATGGTGCTAGTTCGGCTAAACCAAACCATACCAAGCTCATACTATATACACCATTAAATGTAATACCCAGCTTTGCTTGGGGGCTCCCTTAGAAGAGCCGAATATATGTATAAATCGCATTCGTCCTGATTGCATCCTTCTCATACACATTAAGCCAACATATGCATTTGTTTACCTTAAGATCTTTGCCAAGCTGGGTTGCCTGGCTCCTGTGCTTACCCCTACGTTCCCGATTGTTCGGCTAAGGCGTAAAGGAAGCACCTCTGCGATTGTTACGACCGGGTCACCTGGGACCGTACCTCAGACGGGTGAAGCCGAAAGCTAGCGTTCTTATAGAATACAACAAGTCGGCCTAAGGGAAGTGAATACAACCTCGAGCTTAATACCAGGGTTCTTTTTTAAAGCCATTGGTGTCCGTTGAACCTACGTGCCTGGATTGTAATTTTACCCGATGAAAGGAACTCTTGGAAGAAACTATTTTCATCGGAAGATGTTTCTTATGTTAAATAGTAATATAGCATCGCTCTCCGCATATGTTTCGTCTGTTTAAACCAAAGGGCCGGATTGCCTGGTTCCCGAATTGTTGCCTTGTTTCCTATGGCACACAGTATGCAACACTCCCCTATCTCTGATCGGAGAGGCAGAAGCCAATGGCCGGTCAAGACAACATTCTTTAAAAAATAACAATAAGAACGCGGATTGAACACGGTCAACATAAAGTACATAGAATTGACAAGACTACTCATTCTCGACATTGTCTATCAACTGTTCTAAAGCACAATCCTTTTGAGAATAGTGAGTGGCTTGCATCACTTCATCATACACCAAGCTTAGTGGTATCTCTTGACCGTCAAGGCCCATGGGACCAACCCGGGCCATATGCACCGGGTCTAGCTTGGTGAAGTGGGTTTTACCATAGCCCATGCCTCGTGCGCTCCTTCTCGGCAGGCCGAGATCTTCCATAACTCAAACCTTCACCGAGCCCCTTTAAAGCGACTGGCTAGTTCGGCCATACTCTCTGGTGGCACATCTGACGGCCATAACGCCTTCACCATGCTCTTCATGGCTTTCCGAGCCTTTCATAGGTCTTCGATAGTTCCTTTAGAAGGTTACCATCATAAGTGCTTACTTCTTCCTCAGGCCACCCAGTCAGGAGACCTAACAAGCAGGTGTTGCACATCATCATTAGCACATCAATGACACTTGTTAACAGCACGGTACGATCAGTACTTACCGAATATGCCACCTTTTAGCTTCTGGTTTTCCTCCACAGTTTGGGCCAGCTGAGTTCTCAAACTTTTGATTTACTCGGCTTGCCGTTGATTTTCTGCCTTGAGCTCATTTTTCTCCTCCTGACTTCGCGTCAGTACTCTTTTACCAGCCTCTAGCTCCCTCTGTAGCTCGCTTACAGCTCCCGCGGCTGTGTGGAGAATACGGTGTTAATGCTTAGCATACAACATATACCTACAAAAACAGTCTTTCCTACTCACAGGACAATTCGCTGCTGGCTTTTCGAGCCGCATCCAGTTCGGCCTTGGCTTCGACCAATTGTGTCCGACTCACTTTGAGGTCCTCGGACAGCCTTTTGTTCTCCTCTCTTGCGGCCTACAAAAACAATATCATTATACACCCTTAACTCGGCCGTCCCGCCTGAATTAAGGCTTGGGGGCTAGTTGGTTAGGGAACATGATCTGCTTTCAAGCTATATACCTGCACCTTGGTGGCAAATAGACCGGCAATCCCATCAAGACCTGTCCGGGCCGCTCCAAGGTATGCATCCACCGAATTAAAAGCATTAAATTCTTCTTCTGCAAAGGTAGTATGACGTAAAGTCTCCCTCCGGTGGTGATGGTTCATTACGCTCTCAACCTCGGAATTAGTGACCGAAACATCGTCGGAGTCCGCCGGAGGTACACCAGCTGCCGCATAATCGGAGGAGGCTCTTGCTTGTGCCGAAGACTTGAGACCGGAGTTGCGGTTCGGCGCATCCGGGTGATCTTCGGATTGGTGTAGGGGCATACGCCTTCTGCAGAATTGAGCAAGCTCTAATAAGAAAGTGCCAACGGCAACCTTTGCTGCAATCCCGAAATTTGTTACCTTTGGGCGAGGGGGCAGGTGCCTCCGCATCGACGGAAGCTTTCCGCTTTGATCGCCCGTCAAGGGCCAAAGCTGGCACGGTCCGCGCCCCTCCCGAGACATTCTTGCGCGTAGTACGGCGGCCCTTGGGAGTAGAAGTCAGCACGTGGGGGGTAGCGTGAGACGAGCGCCCTGTTCGGGAGAGGGTCTTCTTTTCACTTACTATGGAAGAGGGAAGAACCCCGGGGTGATCGGCTGTTACAGCCACTTTGCCGCCATCAAGGCCCTCCTGATAGACCACCCCATCTTCAAATTCGATTGACATCTCTGGGTCATCATGATACCCCAGATCGCCGTCACGAGAGTGATTCTCTGGTTGAGGAGGAGGATAACTAATGGACGCAACCTGACGCCTCCATCCCTGTTCAAGTGGCGACCAGTAAGAATTCAGCGTGATCTATGGGCTCAAAGTAATGGATTGTGACTTACCCAGTCCGTTGGATTGTATCCGGAGCAGCCTTCTCGAATACTCATGTGAGCAAACTCTACTCCGTCTCCCTTGAAGAGATCTGCCAGTATTTTGGCCAGGGCCGCCTTGTTGTCGGGCCCTTGCCGCTGATGACGTGTCACATCGTTGGTCCCGTTATAGCACCATAAAGGGTGACCCCGTCGTTGGAGGGGTTGCACGCATCGGGTAATGGCGATGGCCATAACTTCGATCATGGTCAGCTTGCTACTAGTTAGCAGCCTGATCTTGGCCGACAGTGCACGCACTTCTTCGCTATCCTATTGGGAAGGGCCTCTAGGCCGCCAGTTGTACCGCTTTATAGGCGGATCATTTGAATATTCGGGTAGCCCTTGCCGAATTGGATCGGTAAGGGGAACGTCTTCGATATAAAACCACTTCGAATTCCATCCTTCGGGATCTTTCTGTGGGGTCCCGATTGGGTACCCTGTCCCAGCTATTCACCATACTTTGGCGCCGCCTACCTCAAATATAGATCCCTCCCGGAGGCGGGGGACAAGACAGAAATACTTCCTCCACAGGTCAAAGTGGGGCTCGCAACTCAGAAATATCTCGCACAAGGCTACGAAGCCAGAAATGTGCAATATCGACCCCGGGGTGAGGTTGTGGAGCTGGATCAAATAGAACTCTAGCAGACCCCGTAGAAAGGGATGAATAGGAAAACCCAAACCTCTTAGAAGGAAGGGCACGAGACATACCCTCTCCTCCTTGCTTGGGGCGGGGGAGTTCTCGGCAAGGGTGCGGCCATCAATGCAGATGAGACCGGCGCGGACTGGGACCAGATCGGCCGAAGGGAGGAAGCGCTGCATCTACAAGCGACTCAGCTGGATATACGAGACTGAGCAGCTTGACCAATCACCTGGGAGCAGGCCGTGAGGGCGCGAGGAAGAACCTGGGATGTCGGCCATGGCTTTGGAGAATTTTTTCGGTGTCGTTCTTGGCGAAGGGGAAGATAACTGTTCATAGCCCCCTTGGATCTATAAATAAGCGTCTTATTGTGAAGCCGAAAGGACGGGTGCGTGGAAGGACGGCATTGGGCCGCACGCCCTCTGGAAAGGTGTGCGAAGCCCTTGCCCCGAAGAACGGCATTAAACTCTAATGGTCCCACCTCAATCTCGAGATGTCTTCAGATCTTAGAATCTTTAGACTGTCCGAACCCGAGTACATTAGAGTGGGTTCCGGATAAAGTTCGGCGAAATTAACACGGCATCAAATGGAGTAAAGGAACTCATCTCGCAAGCCGATGATGTGAAGATTCCAGAAGACGATCCCCGGCGTTGGAGGCAAGTTCGGGGGCTACTGAGGGAGTCATGGACTAAGGGGTCCTCGGGGCGACGGCCCATTGTACATGGGCCAGACTGGTGGAGCTGTATAATGACAGGAGATCTACGAAGCTGTGGTGTGCCCTCCAAGTCAAGAAGGCGGAGGATCTCTTTAATTCCTTATTGTAATCTATCTTCGGTAACCCTAACCCTACTGGTGTCTATATAAACCGAGGGTTTTTAGTCTTTAGGGCTAGAGCTGGCTAGAGCTACATTCATCACCTCATAGCCTTAGGGTTTAGCTCATGCTGGTCTCAAGGTAGATCTACTCTGTAAACCACATTATACATTCAATACAATCAAGCATGACGTAGGGTTTTACCTCTTCGAGAGGGCCTGAACCTGGGTAAACACTGTGTTCATCGTCCCTTGGTACCCATCGATCCTAGATCCACAGCTCAGGACCCCCTACCTCGAGGTCTACCGGTTTTGACACCGACAACGTCCGTGACAAGTAGACCAATACGATTCTGCATCTACTACTATTACTACATACATCGATCGACACCTGCCTGCATCTAGAGTATTAAGTTCATAAGAACAGAGCAACGCCTTAAGCAAGATGACATGATGTAGAGGGATAAACTCAAGCAATATGATATAAACCCCATCTTTTTATCCTTAATGGCAACAATACAATATGTGCCTCGCTACCCCTTCTGTCACTTGGTGAGGACACCGCAAGATGGAACCCATCACAAAGCACCTCTTCCATTGCAAGAAAAACCAATCTAGTTGGCAAAACCAAACCGATAATTCAAAGAGAAATACAAAGCTATCTCAATCATGAATAAAAGAGTTCAGAGAAGACTCAAATAATATTCATAGATAATCTGATCATAAATCCACAATTCATCGGATCTAAACAAACGCATCGAAAAGAAGATTACATCGAATAGATCTCCAAGAACATCGAGGAGAACATTGTATTGAAGATTAAAGAGAGAGAAGAAGCCATCTAGCTACTAGCTATGGACCCATAGATCTGTGGTAAACTACTCACTCATCATCGGAAGGGCAGCAAGGTTGGTGTAGAGGCCCTCTATGATTGAATCCCCCTTCGACAGAGTGCTGGAAAAGGCCCCAAGATGGGATCTCACGGGAACAGAAGCTTGCGGCGGCGGAAAAGTTTTTTTGGTGTGCCCTCTGGTGTAGGGGGAATATTTGGGTATTTATAGAACGAAGATTAGGGGTGGAAGGTCTACGGGGGGGGGGGGGGGGGGGGGGGGCACAAGCCCTGGGGCGCCCCCCTAGGGCACGCCCCTACAGCTTGTGGCCTCTCTATAGGGCTTCTGGCCACCTCTCCCAGTCTCGTGGGTTTCTTCTGGTCCAAGAAAAAACATCGTAAAGTTTTATTCCATTTGGACTCCGTTTGATATTCTTTTTCTATAAAAGTCAAAAACAAGGAAAAAACAGAAACTGGCACTAGGCACTAGGTTAATAAGTTAGTCCCAAAAATAATATAAATAGCATATTAATGCATATAAAACATCCAAAATAGATAATATAATAGCATCAAACAATCAAAAATTATAGATACATTGGAGACATATCAAGCATCCCCAAGCTTAATTCCTGCTCGTCCTCGAGTAGGTAAATGATAAAAACAGAACTTTTGATGTGAAATGCTACCTAACATATTTATCAATGCAATCTTCTTTATTGTGGCATGAATGTTCAGATCCATAAGATTCAAAACAAAAGTTTAATATTGACATAAAAACAAGAATACTTCAAGCATACTAAATAAAGCAATCATGTCTTCTCAAAATAACATGGCCAAAGAAAGCTATCCCTACAAAATCAAATAGTCTGGCTATGCTCTATCTTCATCACACAAAATATTTCATCATGTACAACCCCAATGACATGCCAAGCAATTGTTTCATACTTTTAATGTTCTCAAGCTTTTTCAATTTTCACGCAATACATGAGCGTGAGCCATGGATATAGCACTATAAGTGGAGAAAAATATGGTGGAGGTTGTGTGAAGAAGACAAAAAGGAGAAGGTCTCACATCAACTAGGCAAATTAATGGGCTATGGAGATGCCCATCAATTGATATCGATGCGAGTGAGTAGGGATTGCCATGCAACGGATGCACTAGAGCTATAATTGTATGAAAGCTCAAAAGAAAACTTAGTGGGTGTGCATCCAACTCGCTTGCTCACGAGGACCTAGGGCATTTTGAGGAAGCTCATCATTGGAATATACAAGCCAAGTTCTATAACGAAAAATTCCCACTAGTAATATATGAATGTGACAAAATAGGAGACTCTCTATATGAAGAACATGGTGCTACTTTGAAGCACAAGTGTGGAAAAAGGATAGTAACATTGTCCCTTCTCTCTTTTCCTCTCATTTTTTTTGTTTGGGCTCTTTGGCCTCTTTTTTCATTTTTTTTATTTTTCATCCGGAGCCTCATCCCGACTTGTGGGGGAATCATAGCCTCTATCATCCTTTCCTCACATGGGACAATGCTCAAATAATGATGATCATCATACTTTTATTTACTTACAAATCAAGAATTACAACTCGATACTAGAACAAGATATGACTCTATATGAATGCCTCCGGTGGTGTACCGGGATGTGCAATGATCTAGAGTGACACGTATAAAAAATATGAACGGTAGCCTTGCCACAAATACTATGTCAACTACACGATCATGCAAAGCAATATGACAATGATGGTATGTGTCATAATAAACGGAACGGTGGAAGTTGCATGGCAATATATCTCGGAATGGCTATGGAAATGCCATAATAGGTAGGTATGGTGGCTGTTTTGAGGAAGGGTATATGGTGGGTTTAATGCACCGGCAAAAGTTGCGCGGTACTAGAGAGGCTAGCAATGGTGGAAGGGTGAGAGTGCGTATAATCCATGGACTCAACATTAGTCATAAAGAACTCACATACTTATTACAAAAATTTATTAGCCATCAAAGAAAAGCACTAATACGCATGCTCCTAGGGGGGTAGATTGGTAGGAAAAGACCATCGCTCATCCCCGACCACCAGTCATAAGGAAGACAATCAAAAAATAAATCATGCTCCGACTTCATCACATAACGGTTCACCATACGTGCATGCTTCGGGAATCACAAACTTTAACACACGTATTTCTACCAATCCACAATTTCTCACTAGCATGACTCTAATATCACCATCTTTATATCTCAAAACAAATGCAAGGAATCAAACTTCTCATATATTCAATGCTCTTTATGAAAGTTTTTATTATATCCCTCTTGGATGCCCATCATATTAGGACTAAATTCATAACCTAAGCAAATTACCATGCTGTTTTAATACTCCCAAAATAATATAAGTGAAGCATGAGAGTTCATCAATTTCTATAAAATAAAACCACCGCCGTGCTCTAAAAAGATATAAGTGAAGCACTAGAGCAACTGCCTAGCTCAAAAGATATAAGTGAAGCGCATAGAGTATTCTAATAAATTCACGATTAATGTGTGTCCTTCTCAAAAGGTGTGTACAGCAAGGATGATTGCGTCAAACTAAAAAGCAAAGACTCATATCATACAAGACGCTCCAAGCAAAACACATATCATGTGGTGAACAAAAATATAGCCTCAAGTAATTTTACCGATGGATTGAAGACAAAAGAGGGGATGCCATCCGGGGCATCCCCAAGCTTAGATGCTTGGTTGTCCTCGAATATTACCTTGGTGTGCCTTGGGCAGCCCCAAGCTTAGGCTCTTGCCACTCCTTATTCCGTTGTCCATCAAAACTTTACCCAAAACTTGAAAACTTCACAACACAAAACTCAACAGAAAATTCATAAGGTCCATTAGTATAATAAAATAAATCACCACTTTTTGTACTGTTATGAACTCATTCTAAATTTATATTGGTGTTACATCTACTTTATTCCAACTTCTCCATGGTTCATACCCCCCGATACTACCCATAGATTCATCAAAATAAGCAAACAACACATAGAAAACAGAATCTGTCAAAAAAAGAACAGTCTGTAGTAATCTGGAAATTCCGTATACTTATGTAACTCCAAAAATTCTGAAACATTAGGACAACCTACGAAATTTGTATATAAATCTTGTGTAAAAAATTCAGATCAAAATCATGCTTCTGTGATTTTCTAAAATTCTGGTAATGAGCAGAAAACTTTCTGTTTTTCAGCAAGATCAAATCAACTATCACCATAGACCATCCCAAAGGTCTTACTGCTCAAACACTAATTAAAACAATAAAACACAATTACTACAGAAGTAATAATGTGTATTCTCATAAAAACAGAAAGGAAAATTATTGGGTTGTCTCCCAACAAGCGCTTTTCTTTAAAGCCTTTTAGCTAGGCATTGATAATTTTAATGATGCTCACATGGAAGACAAGAATTGAAGCACAAGGAGAGCATCATATAGCATGTGAAAATCACATTTAAGTCTAACATACTTCCTATGCATAGGAATTTTATAACCAAACAAATTATCAAGACAAACAATATCTAGCATATGCAAAGAAGAAGAAAGAAGCAATAGCAATCTCAATATGAAGAGAGGTAATTTAGTAACATGAAAATTTTTACAACCATATTTTCCTCTCTCATAATAATTACATGTAGGATCATAATCAAATTCAACAATATAAGTGTCACATAAAATTTTCTCTTCATGATCCATATGCATGCAAAGTTGACACTCTTCCAATATAGTGGGATTATTATCAAATAAACTCATGACCTCTCCAAGCCCACTTTTATCAAAAATTTCATGAGATTGATCATACTCCAAAGTAGTGGGATCATTATTACCTAGAGTTGACACTCTTCCAAACCCACTTTCAATATTATCGCAAACATATTCGTCATGAGGCTTAAATAAATTTTCAAGATCATAAGAAGAATCACCCCAATCATGATCATTGCAATAAGTAGTGGACATATCAAAATTAGCATCCCCAAGATTAGAGTTCTGCATATTATTAGCACAAATGGCATTAATACGATTTATAATAACATCATTGCAATCATGCTTGTTATTCAAGGAGCTATCATGAATCACTTCATAAATTTCTTCTTTTAACACTTCATCACAAGTTTCAAATTCACGAATTTCAAGCAAAACTTCATAAAGATAATCTAGTGCACACAACTCACTAGCAATTGGTTCATCATAATCGGATCTCTTAAAAAGATTAGCAAGTGGATGAGCATCCATAAAATTTTTGTTTCTGGATTGGAATAAATACACAATTAGGCCAAGCGAACAAGCAAACAACCCAAGTAAGACATAAAGGCAAACGAAAAGAAGGCAAATAAAAAGGGCAAATATTTTTATGTTTTTCTGAAAATGTTTTAGAAGTGGGGGCAAGGAAAACGAGAGGCAAATGGCAAATAATGTAATGCAAGAGATGAGAGTTTATGATAGGTACTTGGTAGGCTTGATGTAGAACCTCCCCGGCAACGGTGCCAGAAATTCTTCCTGCTACATCTTGAGCTTGCGTTGATTCTTTCCTTGAAGAGGAAAGGGCGATGCAGCAAAGTAGACATAAGTATTTCCCTCAGTTAAGAACCAAGGTATCAATCCAGTAGGAGGCACAAGCAAGTCTCCAATATATGCACCTGCACAAACTAACAAACACTTGCACACAACGCGAAAAAGGGGTTGTCAATCCCTTCACTGTCACAAACAAGAGTGAGATCTAATAGAGATAGGTATAAAAGATAAATAAAAGAGCAAACTATAGTAAATATAAATAAAGTGCAACAAGGTATTTTTGCGTTTTTTGGTTTTATAGATCTGAAAATATATGATGGAAAATAGACCCCGGGGCCATAGGTTTCACTAGAGGCTTCTCTCTTGAAGAAAACATACGATGGGTAAACAAATTACTGTTGAGCAATTGATAAAAAAGCGCATAGTTATGATGATATCTAAGGCAATGATCATGAATATAGGCATCACGTCCGTGACAAGTAGACCGAAATGATTCTGCATCTACTACTATTACTCCACACATCGACCGACTCCTGCCTGCATCTAGAGTATTAAGTTCATAAGAACAGAGCAATGCTTTAAGCAAGATGACATGATGTAGAGGGATAAACTCAAGCAATATGATATAAACCCCATCTTTTTATCCTTAATGGCAACAACACAATACATGCCTCGCTACCCGTTCTGTCACAAAGCACCTCTCCCATTGCAAGAAAAACCAATCTAGTTGGCCAAACCAAACCGATAATTCGAAGAGAAATACAAAGCTATCTCAATCATGCATAAAAGAATTCAAAGAAGACTCAAATAATATTCATAGATAATCTGATCATAAATCCACAATTCATCGGATCTCAACAAATGCACCGTAAAAGAAGATTACATCGAATAGATCTCCAAAACATCGAGGAGAACATTGTATTGAAGATCAAAGAGAGAGAAGAAGCAATCTAGCTACTAGCTATGGACCCATAGGTCTATGGTAAACTACTCACACATCATCAGAAGGGCAGCAAGGTTGGTGTAGAGGCCCTCCGTGATCAAATCCCCCTCCGACGGAGTGCCGGAAAAGGCCCCAAGATGGGATCTCACTGGAACAGAACCTTGCGGCGGCGGAAAAGTATTTTTGGTGTGCCCTCTGGTGTAGGGGGAATATTTGGGTATTTATAGAATGAAGATTAGGGCTGGAAGGTCTACGGGGGGGGCACAAGCCCTGGGGGCGCGTCCCTACGGCATGTGGCCTCCCCGTAGTGCTTCTGGCCTCCTCTCCAAGTGTCGTGGGTTTCTTCTGGTCCAAGAAAAATCATTGTAAAGTTTTATTCCGTTGGGACTCCAGTTGATATTCATTTTCTGTAAAAGTCGAAAACAAGGAAAAACATAAACTGGCACTAGGCACTAGGTTAATAAGTTAGTCCAAAAAATAATATAAAATAGCATATTAATGCATATAAAACATGCAAAATAGATAATATAATAGCATTGAACAATCAAAAATTATAGATATGTTGGAGACGTATCACAGGGCGTCGTGGCTCGGCCGGGAACATTGAGAAACTTGGTTTCTAAATTCCTGTAAATCCAAAACTCGTCTGAAAATCATGAAACTTGGCATAGTGTCATTTCATGGCACCAACATGCTGTGGTAAAAAATTTGGCCGAATTGGGACAAGTTTTGGTATAAGCTTCTTGCAAACCGTAGCTACTCTCAAGAAGGCTCATGGTTCCGAGAGGAAACGTGTCACCTTTGTGTGCGAAACGACATACGCTGCCTCCCCCCTTGATTTTTTTACAGAGGCAACATAGAACTATATGAGTGTCGTGTTAAAATTTGGAATTATTCCGGGTTCATTTGGCCGTTTTTTATACATTAATTGAGTTTTGGGGCATTTAATGTGCATAATTCAAATTTGAACTACAAGCACATGCTCCAGTGCACCAAAGTTGGTTGAAAAATCACACGTGTGTCCTTGGGTGAATTTCTAGGTCCCATGCAAGAAATGGGAATGAAATTCAAACATCTGGGCGTCGTGGCTCGACCAGAAACATTGAGAAACTTGATTTTTAAATTCCTGTAAATCCAAAACACGCATGAAAATCATGAAACTTGGCATAGTGTCATGACATGAGACCAACATGTTGTGGTAATTTTTTTGGCTGAATTGGGACAAGCTTTGATATAAACTTCTTGCAAACCAGAACTTCTCTTAAGAAGGCTCGTGGTTCCAAGAGGGAACGTGTCACCTCCGTGTGCGAAACGACATACGCTGCCTTTTTCCCGCCTTAATTTTTTTATAGAGGCAACATAGACCAATAGGAGTTTCGTGCTAAATTCTGGAATTATTCCGGGTTCGTTTGGACTTTTTTATACATTAATTGAGTTTCCAGGCATTTAATGCGCATAATTCAAATTTGAACTACAAGCACATGCTCCAGTGTGCCAAAGTTGGTTGAAAAATCATTTATGTGTACTTGGGTGAATTTCTAGGTCTCATGCAAGAAATGGGAATGGAATTCAAACATTTGGGCGTCGTGGCTCGGCCGGAAACATCGAGAAACTTGGTTTTTAAATTCCTGTAAATTCAAAATTCGCCTAAAATCATGAAATTTGGCATGGTGTCATCACATGGCACCAACATGCTGTGGTAATTTTTTGTCCAATTTGCAAAGGAATAAAGTCATTTTGGAACAAGTGTTGTCACATTACAATCGGAAACACGAGTATTATTGAAACCGTGGGTGTTCTACTTACCATTTACGTGCCGCCGTGCGTCCCTTTTTTTTATTGGCTAGGCGGCGCCGTGCGGGGTAGCTATTTGAGTATAGGAGGCGTGCGATCAGACCCCTGCACGTGCTTATCGGGAGGAGAGCCCTTTGACCTCCATCCGCCGCCCACCTCTCTCCCAACGTCTCCATTAATGGCGCCCGAGCCCCTGTTTTATGGCGTGGCTATGTCTCGCTCAACTTAGATTTAAGAGAGAAAAAAGAAAATCTGAAAAGAAAATTTTGCACGGATCTTGATGTAAGATCTGACGGACATATATAGCATCGGCAGCGACTTATAGCAAGACTGATATGAATATATAAGGATGATGATAGTGGATAATAATTGTCTTACATATTTAGGAAGATAATTAAAAATGCCACATGCGGCAATGCCCAAAATACATAAAGGAAAAAGAAGAAGGAAGATGTAGACAACGATGTGGCTCGCTGATCTCTACTTTCTTGGTGCGTTGCTGCAGGCCGTGGAGACTAGTTCTCGTGGCGAGCGGCGATGATCTCTTTCATGTCCTCAATACGCTGCTTGGCAGCATCCACGGATTCCTCCACCAGCCTTTCATGCTCGATGCGGAGCATGGCATTGTCGTCCATAAGTTTCTTGACGATGACGCATGTCCTCTTCAACAAGGCAATGGTCTCCTCATGCTCCTTTGCCCTTCCGGCGATCTCCGCCCTCAACAGGTTGCGCTTGGTGCCGAGATTCGCCTTGTCCTCCCCTAGTCCCCGGATGACGCTAGTAGCATTTTCAAACGAGGCATTCATCTCGTCCTGCAGCTTCAACCAGCAAGAGATCCGATCCATCAGGTCATCGAGCATAGCGCGCATGCGCCTCGCCTGCCCGCGAGACATTTTCCCAGGCCGTCGTGGCGCGGGAGGACCTCTCTGCTGCATTAGCAGCGCGACCGGACTTCTCTACTGCTTCCGCGGCGCGGCTGGACCAGTCTGCTGCATCGAGAATGCGGCGGGACCTTTGTCCTGCTTTGGCGGCGCGGCGGGACCTTCGTGCTGCTACGGCGCTGCGGCGGGACATGTCGGCTGCTTTCGCGGCGAGGCAGGACATCTCTCGTGCTTCCGCTTCCATGCTCGTCTCTCACTGGTAGTAATTTCTAGACCCAGAACTCATTCGGGGCATGGCAGATGCAAGGGAACGACGATGAAAGACCTGTTTGTTTTTATGGATGAGGAGTTGAGGAGGAATGTGCAGTCATCTTGGAGTAGGTAGTATTTATAACCAAGTACTAATACGCTCCTAAGTGGGAAATTGTTTAGGTTTTGATCGGTGTGAACAGGTTTGCAATTAAATATAGCGTGGTAGTGATTTGGAATGTGATGGGACGCAAGCTCGAAATTTATTGACGGTTCTAGTTTCGAAGTGCGGCACGATTCCCGGATGGCGTAAGGTGGGCACGCGTTCTCGGCCGCGTACGTGGCGTTTGCACCATAGGGTGCACCACAATAGGCGATGTCAGCACACGTCTTGTTCCATCAACCGTGCACGCTCGTTATTACCATCGCGCACGCTTCTTTTAATTAGAATGTGTGCCCATCTAGCGCACACACCTTGATCTGTCTAGTTGTTTCTGTTTGTTGTGGCCAATCACAAATAGTTCATCTGTGTGAAGTGTATGCCGTCAATCGCAGACACCTTGATCTAGCTGACCGTTTCTGTTGTGTTGTCTAATCGCAAACAGTTCATCCGAGTGAACTGTATACCGTGAATCGCACACACACTTTGATCTACCCGACCGTTTCTGTTGTGTTGCCTAATCACAAATAGTTCATCTGAGTGAACGGTATGCCGTATATCGCACACATCTTCATCTGGCTGCCCGTTTCTTTTGTTAAGCTCATCGCAAATAGTTCATTCGAGTGAAATGTATGCCACGCATCGCACACGTAACTATAATCTGAAACGTATTTGTTGTCTCCGCCATCGCAAACGTTTTGTATCTTTTTTGACGGTTTTATTACATCACCGTTTGTGATTAATGCATCGCACACAGTTTTGTCGAAGGGTCTCTGATTGTAGCGTCGCGTTTGGACCATCCTGCGGTAGTATTTAGTGTTTCCCAAAACTTCTTAATAAACATGACAAAAACCATCAGGTCCAGGGCCAAAAGCAGATTTAGATGAATTGATGGCCTCATCAATTTCATCGGTGGAGAGAGGAAGCATAAGGTTATCGTTAATCGAGTCCAAGAAACATTGACTCACCGGCCAGGCCAAAGAAGAAAATGTAAAGCCTGATGAAGTTGGGCGCTTAGCAGATTGCAGTAGAACCTGTAGATCTGTGATGAGATAAGGAAAGGATCAGACGAGGGAGAGCCCTGTATAACTATGCGATTAATCGTGCAGCAACAATGGTGGCCATTCACAATGGCGTAAAAATAAGTCATGTTAGCATCCTCTTTGAGGATCTAGTTAATACTCCCATGTCGTTTCCAGCATAGTTCATTAGCCTCATGAAGTGCGACCAGGGCATCATCAAGCTCATACCGGCGCCGCCACCAGGAATCGCCAAGATCGACCGTGTTAGCGACTTTATCTAAGCGCTTGATTTGGTCAGCGACTAAGCGTTTAGATTCGAAAGAGTCGACTCTGAGATTGGCCCCACCCTTTGAGAAACTTGTGAAGAGGTTGGGAACAGAATTGCCAATCAATAATAGGGCCAAACCTTGTTTCAAAAAAAAAATAGGGCCAAACGAGTGCGAGCACTGTCCCAGGAGCGAGATCCACTCCCCCCCAACCAGAGGCACAAATCCTTCAACCAAAATCCAATTGTACTCAAATTGGAACCGAGAATAAGGTAGGGTAGTGGGATCCCTAGAGTCCACAATCAAGAGAGTATGACCAGATCCGATGTGGGATTCAGTGATTAGCACGGCTCTTGGAAAATTAGTCTCCCAATCAACAGACATAAGGACACGATCAAGAACACAACAAACAAGATCCAACTGATAGTTGGACCAGGTATAGCGTGCCCCAACACGGTGAAGCTCCCAAAGAGCAAGGTTGTTAACTAAATCATTAAACACGGAAGAGCGAGACCAATGGAAGCTAGCGTCGTTTTTATCAAGTGGGGTCCCGAGGAGGTTAAAATCACCCCCAATTAATACAAGGAGAGAAGAGGCCGATAATCTGGAGGAGAGGGAGGTCAAGAAAGACGAGGAAAGGGAGTGGTCAGCTGGGTCGCATACTTTAGTTAGTTCCCAAGATAATTGGGAGGGTTTGTGACGCACCACAATGCTCACAAAGAAACGCTCAGTTAAGGATGCACCGACTTCAGAAAGATCATCATTAACACCAGTGAGAAGCCCCCCAGAGTGACCTGTCACCGGGGTCCAGACCCAGGTGAAAGAAGAGAAACCAACAATGGAATTCAGTTCCATAGGAGAAAATGGCTGCTTAATAGTTTCCTGGAAACAAATAATGTCGATATGCTCACGATGCACATAATGTCTGAGTTGGTTGTGGCGTCCCCTAGTCCTGAAACCATGCATAGTCCAAAAGAAAATTCTCATTTAAAAGATAGGTACAACCATCCCTCTATGTCAAACTGTCGTCCATAATTGGTATCTCACCGCCGAAGTCAACCACCGGATCAGAAGAGATGAACCCTTCCAAATACCTTTCAATGACCATTGTCATCGTGGAGCCTGTTGGAAATATGCCCTAGAGGCAATAATAAAATGCTTATTATTATATTTCCTTGTTCATGATAATTGTCTGTTATTCATGCTATAATTGTGTTATCCGGAAATCGTAATACATGTGTGAATACATAGACCACAACATGTCCCTAGTAAGCCTCTAGTTGACTAGCTCGTTGATCAATAGATGGTTACGGTTTCCTGACCATGGACATTGGATGTCATTGATAACGGGATCACATCATTAGGAGAATGATGTGATGGACAAGACCCAATCCTAAGCCTAGCACTAGATCGTGTAGTTCGTTTGCTAAAGCTTTTCCAATGTCAAGTAACTTTTCCTTAGACCATGAGATTGTGCAACTCCCGGATACCATAGGAGCGCTTTGGGTGTACCAAACGTCACAACGTAACTGGGTGGCTATAAAGGTGCACTACAGGTATCTCCGAAAGTGTCTGTTGGGTTGGCACGAATCGAGACTGGGATTTGTCACTCCGTGTGATGGAGAGGTATCTCTGGGCCCACTCGGTAGGACATCATCATAATGAGCTCAATGTGATCAAGGAGTTGATCACGGGATGATGTGTTACAGACGAGTAAAGAGACTTGCCGGTAACGAGATTGAACAAGGTATAGGAATACCGACGATCGAATCTCGGGCAAGTATCGTACCGATAGAAAAAGGGAATTGTATACGGGATTGATTGAATCCTCGACATCGTGGTTCATCCGATGAGATTATCGTGGAGCATGTGGGTGCCAACATGGGTATCCAGATCCCGCTGTTGGTTATTGACCGGAGAGTTGTCTCGATCATGTCTACGTGTCTCCCGAACCCGTAGGGTCTACACACTTAAGGTTCGGTGACGCTAGAGTTGTAGAGATATTAGTATGCGGTTAACCGAAAATTGTTCGGAGTCCCGGATGAGATCCCGGACGTCACGAGGAGTTCCGGAATGGTCCGGAGGTAAAGATATATATATATAGGAAGTCCAGTTTCGGCCACCAGGAGAGTTTCAGGGGTCACCGGTATTGTACCGGGACCACCGGAAGGGTCCCGAGGGTCCACCGGGTGGGGCCACCTATCCCGGAGGGCCCCATGGGCTGAAGTGGCATGGGAACCAGCCCCTGGTGGGCTGGTGCACCCCACCCAAGGGCCCAAGGGGGCCGTTGCCCCCCCCGAGGGGGCATGCGCCCCCCTGGTTGGAAACCCTAAGGGGCCGTTGCCCCCCGAGGGGCCGCCGCCCCGCGGGCCGCCGCCCCCCCTCTAGATGGGATCTCCAAGGGGGGCATGCGCCCCCCCCTAGCCCCTATATATAGTGGAGGGGAGGGAGGGCAGCCGACCCCTAAGCCCTGGCGCCTCCCTCTCCCTCCCGTGACACCTCTTCCTCCTCCAGTAGCGCTTGGCGAAGCCCTGCTGGAATCCCGCTGCTTCCACCACCACGCCATTGTGCTGCTGGATCTCCATCAACTTCTCCTCCCCCCTTGCTGGATCAAGAAGGAGGAGACGTCTCCGCTCCGTACGTGTGTTGAACGCGGAGGTGCCGTCCGTTCGGCGCTAGGATCATCGGTGATTTGGATCACGACGAGTACGACTCCATCAACCCCGTTCTCTTGAACGCTTCCGCTCGCGATCTACAAGGGTATGTAGATGCACTCCTCTCTCTCTCGTTGCTAGATGACTCCATAGATTGATCTTGGTGATGCGTAGAAATTTTTAAATTTCTGCTACGATCCCCAACAGTGGCATCATGAGCTAGGTCTATGCGTAGTATCTTGCACGAGTAGAACACAAAGTAGTTGTGGGCGTCGATTTGTCAATCTTCTTGCCGTTACTAGTCTTATCTTGATTCGGCGGCATCGTGGGATGAAGCGGCCCGGACCGACCTTACACGTACGCTTACGTGAGACTGGTTCCACCGACTGACATGCACTAGTTGCATAAGGTGGCTAGCGGGTGTCTGTCTCTCCCACTTTAGTCGGATCGGATTCGATGAAAAGGGTCCTTATGAAGGGTAAATAGAAATTGGCATATCACGTTGTGGTTTTTGGCGTAGGTAAGAAACGTTCTTGCTAGAAACCTATAGAAGCCACGTAAAAAATTTGCAACAACAATTAGAGGACGTCTAACTTGTTTTTGCAGCAAGTGCTTTGTGATGTGATATGGCCGAAGGATGTGATGAATGATATATGTGATGTATGAGATGATCATGTTCTTGTAATAGGAATCACGACTTGCATGTCGATGAGTATGACAACCGGCAGGAGCCATATGAGTTGTCTTAATTTATTATATGACCTGCGTGTCATTGAAATTCGCCATGTAATTACTTTACTTTATTGCTAACCGTTAGCCATAGTAGTAGAAGTAATAGTTGGCGAGACAACTTCATGAAGACACGATGATGGAGATCATGATGATGGAGATCATGGTGTCATGCCGGTGACGATGATGATCATGGAGCGCCGAAGATGGAGATCAAAAGGAGCGAAGTGATAATGGCCATATCATGTCACTATTTTGATTGCATGTGATGTTTATCATGTTTTTGCATCTTATTTGCTTAGAACGACGGTAGCATAAATAAGATGATTCCTCACTAAAATTTCAAGAAAAGTGTTCCCCCTAACTGTGCATCGTTGCGAAGGTTCGTTGTTTCGAAGCACCACGTGATGATCGGGTGTGATAGATTCTAACGTTCGCATACAACGGGTGTTGACGAGCCTAGCATGTACAGACATGGCCTCGGAACACATGCGAAACACTTAGGTTGACTTGACGAGCCTAGCATGTACAGACATGGCCTCGGAACACGGAAGACCGAAAGGTCGAACATGAGTCGTATAGAAGATACGATCAACATGGAGATGTTCACCGTTGATGACTAGTCCGTCTCACGTGATGATCGGACACGGCCTAGTCGATTCGGATCATGTATCACTTAGATGATGTGAGGGATGTCTATCTGAGTGGGAGTTCATTATATATAATTTGATTAGATGAACTTAATTGTCATGAACTTAGTCTAAAATCTTTACAATATGTCTTGTAGATCAAATGGCCCACGCTAATGTTGCCCTCAACTTCAACGCGTTCCTAGAGAAAACCAAGCTGAAAGACGATGGTAGCAACTATACGGACTGGGTCCGTAACCTGAGGATTATCCTCATAGCTGCCAAGAAAGCATATGTCCTTGAAGCACCGCTAGGTGACACACCTGTTTTCCCAGCAACTCAAGATGTTATGAACGTCTGGCAGTTGCGTAGTGATGATTACTCCCTGGTTCAGTGCGGCATGCTTTACAGCTTAGAATCGGGGCTCCAAAAGCGTTTTGAGCAAATGAAGTCTCCGACAAGTTCTACAGTTGTAAGATGGAGGAGAATAGTTCAGTCAGCGAGCACATACTCAAGATGTGTGGGTTGCACAACCGCTTGTCTCAGCTGGGAGTTAATCTCCCGGATGACGCGGTCGTTGACAGAATCCTTCAGTCGCTTCCACCTAGCTATAAGAGCTTCGTGATGAACTTCAATATGCAGGGGATGGAGAAAACCATTCCTGAGGTATATTCAATGCTGAAATCAGCGGAGGTGGAGATCAAAAAGGAACATCAAGTGTTGATGGTGAATAAAACCACTAAGTTCAAGAAAGGCAAGGGTAAAAAGAACTTCAAGAAGGACGGCAAGGGAGTTGCCGCGCCCGGTAAGCAAGCTGCCGGGAAGAAGTCAAAGAATGGACCCAAGCCTGAGACTGAGTGCTTTTATTGCAAGGGAAACGGTCACTGGAAGCGGAACTGCCCCAAGTACTTAGCGGATAAGAAGGCCGGCAATACCAAAGGTATATGTGATATACATGTTATTGATGTGTACCTTACCAGCGCTCGTAGTAGCTCCTGGGTATTTGATACCGGTGCGGTTGCTCATATTTGTAACTCAAAACAGGAGCTGCGGAATAAGCGGAGACTAGCGAAGGACGAGGTGACGATGCGCGTCGGGAATGGTTCCAAGGTCGATGTGATCGCCGTCGGCACGCTACCTCTACATCTGCCTACGGGATTAGTTTTAAACCTCAATAATTGTTATTTAGTGCCAGCTTTGAGCATGAACATTGTATCTGCATCTCGCTTAATGCGAGATGGCTACTCATTTAAATCTGAGAATAATGGTTGTTCTATTTATATGAGAGATATGTTTTATGGTCATGCCCCGCTGGTCAATGGTTTATTTTTATTGAATCTCGAACGTGATGTTACACATGTTTATAATGTGAATGCCAAGAAATGCAAGGTTGATAACGATAGTCCCACATACTTGTGGCACTGCCGCCTTGGTCATATCGGTGTTAAACGCATGAAGAAACTCCATGCAGATGGACTTTTGGAGTCTCTTGATTATGAATCATTTGACAGATGCGAACCATACCTCTTGGGCAAGATGACCAAGACTCCGTTCTCCGGAACAATGGAGCGAGCAACCAACGTATTGGAAATCATACATACTGATGTGTGTGGTCCAATGAGTGTTGAGGCTCGCGGTGGTTATCGTTATGTTCTCACCCTCACCGATGATTTGAGTAGATATGGGTATGTCTACTTGATGAAGCACAAGTCTGAGACCTTTGAAAAGTTCAAGGAATTTCAGAATGAGGTTGAAAATCAACGTGACAAGAAAATAAAGTTCCTACGATCAGATCGTGGAGGAGAATATTTGAGTCATGAATTTGGCACGCACTTAAGGAAATGTGGAATTGTTTCACAACTCACGCCGCTTGGAACACCTCAGCGTAACGGTGTGTCCGAACGTCGTAATCGCACTCTATTGGATATGGTGCGATCTATGATGTCTCTTACCGATTTACCGCTATCTTTTTGGGGTTATGCTTTAGAGACTGCCACATTCACTTTAAATAGGGCACCGTCAAAATCCGTTGAGACGACACCATATGAATTATGGTTTGGGAAGAAACCTAAGCTGTCGTTTCTGAAAGTTTGGGGATGCGATGCCTATGTGAAGAAACTTCAACCAGAGAAGCTCGAACCCAAGTCGGAAAAATGCGTATTCATAGGATATCCTAAGGAAACTATTGGGTATACCTTCTACCTAAGATCCGAGGGCAAGATCTTTGTTGCCAGGAATGGATCCTTTCTAGAGAAAGAGTTTCTCTCGAAAGAAGTAAGTGGGAGGAAAGTGGAGCTTGATGAGATGACCCTCGAACCGGAGAGTAGCGCAGCACAGGAAAATGTTTCTGTGGAGCCTGCACCGGCTAGAGAGGAAGTTAATGATAATGATCATGATCAAGCTACCACTGAACTTCAAAGGTCCACAAGGACACGTTCCGCACCAGAGTGGTACGGCAATCCTGTCCTGGAAATCATGTTGTTAGACAACAGTGAACCTTCGAACTATGAAGAAGCGATGGCGGGCCCGGATTCCGACAAATGGCTTGAAGCCATGAAATCCGAGATAGGATCCATGTATGAAAACGAAGTATGGACTTTGACTAACTTGCCCGATGATCGGCAAGCCATAGAAAATAAATGGATCTTTAAGAAGAAGACTGACGCGGATGGTAATGTGACCATCTATAAGGCTCGGCTTGTCGCTAAGGGTTATCGACAAGTTCAAGGGGTTGACTACGATGAGACTTTCTCACCCGTAGCGAAGCTGAAATCCGTCAGAATCATGTTAGCAATTGCCGCATACTGTGATTATGAGATATGGCAAATGGACGTCAAAACGGCATTCCTTAATGGTTTTCTTAAGGAAGAGTTGTATATGATGCAACCGGAAGGTTTTGTCGACCCTGAGAATGCTGACAAGGTATGCAAGCTCTAGCGCTCAATCTATGGGCTGGTGCAAGCATCTCGGAGTTGGAACATTCGCTTTGATGAGATGATCAAAGCGTTTGGGTTCACACAGACTTATGGAGAAGCCTGTGTTTACAAGAAAGTGAGTGGGAGCTCTGTAGCATTTCTCATATTATATGTGGATGACATACTGCTAATGGGAAATGATATAGAATTCTTGGAAAGTATAAAGGCCTACTTGAATAAGTGTTTTTCAATGAAGGACCTTGGAGAAGCTGCTTATATATTAGGCATCAAGATCTATAGGGATAGATCGAGACGCCTCATAGGTCTTTTACAAAGCACATACCTTGATAAGATATTGAAGAAGTTCAATATGGATCAGTCCAAGAAGGGGTTCTTGCCTGTATTGCAAGGTGTGAGATTGAGCTCGGCTCAATGCCCGACCACGGTAGAAGATATAGAAGAGATGAGTGTCATCCCCTATGCCTCAGCCATAGGGTCTATTATGTATGCCATGCTGTGTACCAGACCTGATGTAAACCTTGCAGTAAGTTTGGTAGGTAGGTACCAAAGTAATCCTGGCAAGGAACACTGGACAGCGGTCAAGAACATCCTGAAGTACCTGAAAAGGACTAAGGATATGTTTCTCGTATATGGAGGTGACTAAGAGCTCGTCGTAAAGGGTTACGTCGACGCTAGCTTCGACACAGATCCGGATGACTCCAAGTCACAAACCGGATACGTGTATATTTTGAATGGTGGAGCGGTAAGCTGGTGCAGTTGCAAGCAAAGCGTCGTGGCGGGTTCTACATGCGAAGCGGAGTACATAGCAGCCTCGGAGGCAGCACACAAAGCAGTATGGATGAAGGAGTTCATCACCGACCTAGGAGTCATTCCAAATGCGTCGGGTCCAATGGCTCTCTTCTGTGACAACACTGGAGCTATTGCCCTTGCCAAGGAGCCCAGGTTTCACAAGAAGACCAGGCATATCAAGCGTCGCTTCAACTCCATACGTGAACATGTTCAAGATGGAGACATAGATATTTGTAAAGTGCACACGGATTTGAATGTAGCAGATCCGTTGACTAAACCTCTTTCACGGGTAAAACATGATCAACACCAGAACTCTATGGGTGTTCGATTCATCACAATGTAACTAGATTATTGACTCTAGTGCAAGTGGGAGACTGTTGGAAATATGCCCTAGAGGCAATAATAAAATGCTTATTATTATATTTCCTTGTTCATGATAATTGTCTGTTATTCATGCTATAATTGTGTTATCCGGAAATCGTAATACATGTGTGAATACATAGACCACAACATGTCCCTAGTAAGCCTCTAGTTGACTAGCTCGTTGATCAATAGATGGTTACGGTTTCCTGACCATGGACATTGGATGTCATTGATAACGGGATCACATCATTAGGAGAATGATGTGTGAGGACAAACCCAATCCTAAGCCTAGCACTAGATCGTGTAGTTCGTTTGCTAAAGCTTTTCCAATGTCAAGTAACTTTCCTTAGACCATGAGATTGTGCAACTCCCGGATACCGTAGGAGTGCTTTGGGTGTACCAAACGTCACAACGGAACTGGGTGGCTATAAAGGCGCACTACGGGTATCTCCGAAAGTGTCTGTTGGGTTGGCACGAATCGAGACTGGGATTTGTCACTCCTGTGTTGACGGAGAGGTATCCTGGGCCCACTCGGTAGGACATCATCATAATGAGCTCAATGTGACAAGAGGTTGATCACGGGATGATGTGTTACGGACGAGTAAAGAGACTTGCCGGTAACGAGATTGAACAAGGTATAGGAATCCGACGATCGAATGGGCAAGTATCGTACCGATAGACAAAGGGAATTGTATACGGGATGATTGAATCCTCGACATCGTGGTTCATCCGATGAGATTATCGTGGAGCGTGGGAGCCAACATGGGTATCCAGATCCCGCTGTTGGTTATTGACCGGAGAGTTGTCTCGGTCATGTCTACGTGTTCCCGAACCCGTAGGGTCTACACACTTAAGGTTCGGTGACGCTAGAGTTGTAGAGATATTAGTATGCGGTTAACCGAAAATTGTTCGGAGTCCCGGATGAGATCCCGGACGTCAGAGGAGTTCCGGAATGGTCCGGAGGTAAGATATATATATATAGGAAGTCCAGTTTCGGCCACGGGAGAGTTTCGGGGGTCACCGGTATTGTACCGGGACCACCGGAAGGTCCGGGGTCCACCGGGTGGGGCCACCTATCCCGGAGGGCCCCATGGGCAGAAGTGGCGTGGGAACCAGCCCCTGGTGGGCGGGTGCACCCCACCAAGGCCCAAGGGGGTTGCCCCCCCCCCCCCCGAGGGGGCATGCGCCCCCCTGGTTGGAAACCTAAGGGGCCGTTGCCCCCGAGGGGGCATGCGCCCTGGATGGAAACCCTAAGGGGACCGTGCCCCCCGGAGGGCCGCGCCCCCCCCCCCCCCCTCTAGATGGGATCTCCAAGGGGGGCATGCGCCCCCCCTAGCCCTATATATAGTGGAGGGGAGGAGGGCAGCCGACCCCTAAGCCCGGCGCCTCCCTCTCCTCTCATGACACCTCTTCCTCCTCCAGTAGCGCTTGGCGAAGCCCTGCTGGAATCCCGCTGTTCCACCCACCACGCCGTCGTGCTGCTGGATCTCCATCAACTTCTCCTCCCCCCTTGCTGGATCAAGAAGGAGGAGACGTCTCCGCTCCGTACGTGTGTTGAACGCGGAGGTGCCGTCCGTTCGGCGCTAGGATCATCGGTGATTTGGATCACGACGAGTACGACTCCATCAACCCCGTTCTCTTGAATGCTTCCGCTCGCGATCTACAAGGGTATGTAGATGCACTCCTCTCTCTCTCGTTGCTAGATGACTCCATAGATTGATCTTGGTGATGCGTAGAAAATTTTTAAATTTCTGCTACGATCCCCAACATCCATCTGGTCGAATCTTGATCACCACCACCAAATCATGGACTGCAGCGCATCCGGCCGGCCATCGCACACACGAAAGGCTAGCACCTCGCCACCACGGTCCACGTACATCCAGTAGAGAGTCTGATGCACACCGTGGCCCCGACGCAAAATCGGAACGGACCTGGCCGGAGACTGGCCTCGCACAGAAATCACCACCCAGCCCTCCAAGGCTACACATCCGTGCTGTCACACTTTTTTTTTCTCAAATACGCATAGCATGCGTATCTTTCATTAATGGGGAAGAAAAGGGTACAAGAAACCCTCTGCTGAGGGTGTTACACACCCACTCCACTCGATAGTTACATATGTCTACGTTTCACTAGAATCCCACCTATGTAGCCGCCCAAAGAAGCTTTCCAAGTCCGACTTCAGGAGGCCCGCCGTCCTCCAAGCCTTGCCTTCATTGAGGACCCGCGCTAGTAGCCTACCCAGTGATGGTGTGTCGCCGTCAAACACGATCCCGTTGCGATGCTTCCACAGCTCCCACAAGGCAAGTATGATGATGGCCCTCACATCCTTCTCCTTCATGTCATGTATCCATTTGTTTAGAATCCATTCCGGTAGGGTGTCATCAATTGCGGCATCCCCAATGCATGGCATACCTGCATCCAGAAGGTCCTTGCAAAGACGCATTGTAACATGATATGGTTCATTGTCTCGTCATCTTGGCTGCATAATGGGCATGTTTGTTGGTGCGGCAGGCCTCTTCTTGCTAAACGATCCAAGGTCTAGCATCTGTTGCGCACCGCTAGCCAGGTGAAGAAACGGCATTGTAGGGGGGCCCGACACTTCCACGTTGCCTCCGCGGTTGGGGCTATCTCTCTTCCCATAAACTTGGCGGCGTATGCCGATCGAGTGGAGTATTGACCATCGCGCTCCCAAGCCCACTTGACAATGTCCGGTGTCCCTTCTTGAAACTGTACGCCCTGTACTTGTGTCCACAGGTTTATGAACTCCATGAGTGTTGGCGCGTCGAGGTTCGGTCCGATGCTGGTTGCCCACATCCCATTCTGCACTGCATCCTTGACCAAGAGTTGTTTGCGGATTCGGCTTGGTACCTTTGCATAGACTGTAGGTGCGAGCTCCTCCATCCGATATCCATCCATCCATCGATCTTCCCAGAAGAGGGTGCGTGTGCCATCTCCTAGTACCGTTCTCATTGCCGCATTGCATAGCTGGAGGGATGCCTTCGGTACTGATATCGTGAACTTGCTCCGGGGCCTCGTGTCGTCAACGCGTGCCAGCCACGGCCAGCGGGCCTGCATTGCTACATTCATCCAGCTGATGTCCGGGATCCCGAGGCCTCCGGCCCATTTGGGTGTGCACACTGTGGGCCAAGCCACCGCGCAGTTACCTCCGTTCGCCTCCGCCTTGCCACACCAGAGAAAGCCTCGCAAGATTTTGTTGATTGCCGAAACTGTCTTCGCCGGGAGTTCCAGGGCCAGCATTGCGTGCATTGGCATCGTCGAGAGGACAGACTGGATGAGGATCAGCCTGCTGCGTAGGGTCGCGGCACGCCATGTGGGCAGGCAAGAAGCGATATGGTCCACCAGGCCTCGGAGCTGTGCGGCCGATTGCTTCCGGATGGTCAGTGGTAGTCCGAGATATTTGATTGGAAAGCCGCCCAGGGAGCAGCCTAGTACACTTGTCACCTCTGCCATTTGCTCTTGTGTGCATCTGATTGGTAGGGCTGCACTCTTTGCTAGGTTGGCATGAAGGCCAAAGGCTGTAGCAAACATGCCCAGTATCGATGTGCACGTGGTGAGATCCGTCAGGTGCAGCTTCAGGAAGATTATCACGTCGTCCGCGAAGATTGACAGACGGTTCTTGGGTCCAGTCGTCGCCAGTGGTCTCCATGCGGCCGCCCAACATTTTCGTTAGGAACAGCAGTCATGCTACTTGGATTAGATTGGGGGCTTGGTGCCCAGCGCCACCCGATCGACATGAGGGAGGTGATCCCTCGTCACCGCCTTCGGTCGCTCGGGCTTAGCCAGGCGGTGACGGAGGGGAGGAAGGGACGGGCGGCAGCTAGGGTTTGTGTGTCCTCCCGAGTCGCCCGCGCGGGTGACGACGCGGGGCACCTATGTTCACACGCATATCTGGAATGAAAACATTAAACGAAAATCAAGGGCATGCGCGCGCTGCCAGTAGAGTCGGTGCAGGCAATGTAGTAACGGTACGGACCAATTAAGGTTGCCCGTACATACGGGCCGGCCCCGCGCGCCCGTGCTGTTCACCTCGCCATGCATGCATGGGCCTGGGTTGACGCGCGGTACGTCTGGCTCGTACCGAACCTCCCTGTGCGTACGCGTCCTTGTGCCGCGGCGCGCACTAGCTGCACGCATTGTCTCCTCGTCAACAGGCTCTCTCTCAGAGCAGCGGGGAGTGGAGGCGCTGTTTGGGCGGAGACCGGAGAGGACGGAGACGGAGAGGAGAACGAGCCTCGGGCACGCACCTGGCTGCCGCGCTGCTCTCCGCGAGGCCGGCAGCCGCACCGCGACGTTCCAGTCACCTCGCCGATCAACTATCAACCGGCAGTTACACCCCCTGCTCGGATAGTGCATGCGGCCGTGCAGCCATCCATGGTGGGTCATGCAGCGCAAGCCCGGGAAGAGGCGTCCCTGTCTCTCGCTTACGTACGTAGATTTAGTTCCTAGAGATTCAAATTTTGCGCTCGATCGGGTATGCAGAACGAATTACAGGAGTCTGCGCCAGTAAGACGCCACACTGTTCCTGCACTAAGCCTGTGACGGCCTATCTACCTCCATCAGTCGCATTGAATCATCATCGCAGCATGTACACGCGAAGGGGAGACACGATGCCCGCTGCAGCCGTTGGCGCTGCGACGACGATGCATGGCCGCCCGCGCGCGCGCCAGTGGGCAGGCCGGGTCGGACTAAAACGTGCTATGCGCACATGCCTCCACGCCCTCTGCCACTGCTCGCTCTGCTTCAGAACTACTCCTAGAAACCGGAACAGTTGCCTGAAGACCTGAGAGATGCAGGCCTCCGTCAGTGAGTGAGGCGTATGCAACGCAACGCATCGCATCGCATGGCATCGGTGTGGGCCCCCCGGGTGGAGGTGGGCCCCGTTTCCTGATGCGTGTCCGGTATTCCAAGGAAGCATGGAGCTAGGTTGCCACAATTGTAGGTTACAGCAGGCAAACAGTGAGGTTTAGAGTAACTGCCTAGGCAATTCGATCCATGCCATTCAATGCATCAGACATACTCCTCCTCTGAAAGGGAATTGCATCAGGCGTGCACCACATTATTTTCCACAGGAACTTCCATATATATGCTCACTACTTCAGCTGTACCTTTTTTAGCTGCTACTCCGTGCTCTGAAAGGGAGTAGATAGGAGTATCCGTTACCGCTTCATTCAAAACAAGATGTGTATAATTACGTGCCTTGATGAGACCTGAATGTTGTAGGAGTACTAGCTTCACTGATCATTTTTCTAGCTAAAGGCTTCATTGACCTGAATGTTGTAGGAGTACTAGCTTTACTGGAACAACGAAATGCTTCGGGCTTTGTAGCACAATACATAGGCCGTGGTTCTTGGATACCACCGATCGAGGCAACAAACGACGTCCTGACACCAGCGGTCATGCTTGCTCAGAGGCACACATTCCAGACGGCCGCCATGAATGCTGCCTTCAGATCTCATCTACATCTACACTAGCTCTCGATCCAAAAGGAATCAAACATGCATATTATATTGCGAGGAAGCAGCAGTAGCTGTGGGACGTAAAGGAAGGATCTTTTCTGCCCGGGACATTTGAAATTGATGGCCTCATTATTTCTCCTGGCAGAGGGTATGTTTCCAAGGCCTTCTTCTTCTTCTTCTCCCCCTCTGCCAGCCTCGCCACCTCCTTCCTTTACTACCTCTACACTTCTGCTGCGGCCATTCTGGCAGCCCAAGAAACACAGCTCACGTAGAGGCCCTTAATGTGTGTCCACAAATATCCTTTTTTTCTATAAACATACTGTGCCTCCATGAAGAATCTCAAACGGCCTTGGAATGTTGATCCGAACAATAAATATGGCTAGTCGTCACATGGACTCTGCGCCCTTACTCTTACCCTTTGTGCACTACACAAAGTGTTGCAAACTTGCAACATATATATTGAGCAGCACCAATGATAGACGCTACATTCAGCTATCTTCGAGCCAGTTGAGGTACTTGGCCTAGCATTATTGCGTGCAGTTACATGTTCTTATCATGTATTTACTGCCATGTCTTTTTTTTCTTCTCATCTATGAAAAAGTGAGTTACTGATAGAGTGCCCAACGTCTGGGCATCCATGGTCCATAGGTGTATGGCTCCATGAATTCCTATCATTTCCGGTCTCTAGGCTGAGGCACCATGCTTTAGAGGCTAGTCTACGAGTGGCCAGTAGCTAGTGAATGTCTAGCCAAAGAAAAAAAAAAGAATGTCTGGCTAAAGAGCTTTGGGAGTACAGCACTGTAGTTTCTTGCAGTAGCAAAATTTCATAACTTTAATCTGCAAGGCACTATTTCATGCGTTGTTAAGCTTTAACCATGCATTTACATACACTAATATCTGACTATACTGCGTTTGTTTTGTCCCCCCAATAAGGCATGCCCTTAAATTGGTAACAGTCTCAACAGTTAACCTAGTCAATGAGCGATCCACCTCCAGCAGGTTTCTCAACAGTACTAACGTATGCATGCGGACAAGGGCCAGAGTTTAAACAAGCTCCTTTTGCTTGATTTTGGTGGCAAGCTCATTTCAGGTCTCTAGGCTGAGGCACCATGCTTTAGAGCATCTCCAGCCGCACCCCCAACAGGCCTCCTAAGGCGCATTTTTTCCGCCGGCGCAAAAAGAAATCCTCCAGTCGTGCCCCTAGGATGCCGAATTCCGTCGGTTCGGGCCATTTTTTGGCCCGGCGATCCCAGGCCGAACCCAGCGCACGGGGGGAGGGGGGGGCACTTGGGGGCTCCGGCGGAAGGAAAAGTGGCACGTGGACCACCACTGTCAGGCGAGAAACGCCTTTTCCCCGCCCAGATTCGACCCACGCGCGGCAGAACGCCACTTCCCCTTTCGCCGTCATGCCGATACCGGCGCCACCCCCCTACCCACACCCGCTGCTCCGCCGCTAGAAAGGCCATTCCCCCGCCGGAAAGAGAGGGTTTCGCCGCGACAGCCTCCATCCCGCTCCTGGTCGAGCTTTCCAGGACTCCGACCACGCAGGCGAGGATACCGGCGGCTACCCGCCCACCACGCCCGCGAGGTGTTCTGCGATTTGCCTGTTCGGAGATGGACTTCGACGACGAGGAGGCGTTCGCGGCTCTGATGGAGGAGGAAGCCGAGGCCGCCACCGACGACGAAGAGCACCTCATGGTCCTCGCCGCTCTGGCCGGCCTGTTCGCGAAGAATGCAAAGCCGTGGCGAGGTGGTTCGGCGCCGGGCCGCCGCAAGAGCAAGCAGAGGCATCGAATGGAGGGCTATTGTTTGCTCTACGCCGACTACTTCACCGACGCTCCACTACACAGCGAGAAAGTATTTCGGGCCGTTATCGGATGAGCCGAAAGCTCTTCCTCAAGATTTTGAATGCCATCCGGTAGTTCGACAGCCATTTCATTTGCAAGAAGGATTGCACCGGCACAGTTGGATTCTCCTCACCCCAGAAGCGCACGGTGGCTATGAGGATGCTTGCATACAGAGCTCCCGGTGATATACAGGAAGACTATGGACGCATGGCCGAGTCGACCACCATTGAGTGTTTGTACAAGTTCTGCAGGGCAGTGGTGGAAGTGTTTGGACCACAATACTTGCGATCACCCAATGCTGAAGACACTGCTCGGATCCTAGCACAGAATGAAGCAAGAGGATTTCCTGGGATGCTTGGAAGCATTGACTGCCTGCATGGCATGGAAAAACTGTCCATTTGCTTGGCAGGGGATGTACAAATGCGCGAAAGGAGGTTGCAGTGTGGTACTTGAGCCAGTGGCTACACAGGACCTCTGGATTTGGCACTCCTTCTTTGGTATGCCAGGAACTCACAATGACATCAACGTCCTGCAGTGCTCGAATGTCTTTGCCAAGCTTGTTGAAAGTCATGCTCCTCCGGTGAACTTCGAGCTCAATGGGCACCACTACAACAAGGGATACTACCTAGCAGATGGCATCTATCCAAGATGGTCAACATTTGTGAAGACTGTCACAAACCCTGTGCCAGGAGGGAAGAACTCCTACTTTGCTAAGTGTCAGGAGGCTTGCGGGAAGGATGTCGAGCGGGCATTTGGTGTACCCTGCTCTGACCTGGTCGAAATCTCATATGTGGGAGGTGATGAATTGCTGTGTCATCTTGCGCAATATGATCATTGAGAGCGACCAGGACGAGCCAGTGTTTGACACTGAATCATATTTCAGGCAGGGTCCTCTTGCAGCTGTTGATCACCAGGTACCGACAGCATGGGTTGCCTTCCTCAATATGCGTCAGGAGATCCAAGACCCACAGGTGCATCAAGAACTGCAGCAGGATCTGGTGGAGCGCCTATGGAGGCTCAAGGGCAACGCCTAGTTCGATGTGTTTTAATCTGTGTTCGAATCATGAGCTTGCTTCGTTGAACTATTTGATTTGTATTGATTTATGTGATGAACTATGTGATAAAACTATTTTTTGTTGAATCTGTGCTGAATCTGAGTTGGAGCTCGGCAGCTGGCGCTGGGAACCGGAGCCCCCCCCCCCCCCCCCCCCCCCCCCAACAACGCCGCCGAAAGTAGCCTCCAAGAGGCGCTATTTTCCGCCTTAAAACGCCCTGTGTGTGTGGGGGGGTGGGGGGGTGGGGGGGGTGGGGGGGCAACGGCTGGAGATGCTCTTAGAGGCTAGTCTACAAAATAGGTAGAAGCTAACCTAGTGCCTAGCCAGGGAGCTTTGGGAGCAAGGTGACACGGAAACAGCACTGTAGTTTCTTGCAGTAGCAAAACTTCAGAACTTTAATCTGTGGAGGCACTATTTCATGCTTGTTAAGCTTTAACTGTGCATTTACATATACCTGAATACTGTGTTTGTTTTGTCCCCCGATAAGGCATGCACTTAAATTCGTAACAGTCTCAACAGTTAACCTAGTCAATGAGCGATCCACCTCCAGCAGGTTTCTCAACAGTACAACGTGTGCATGCATGCGGACAAGGGCCAGAGTTTAAACCAGCTCCTTTTGCTTGATTTTGGTGGCACGCTGCCGCTTCTGTAGAATCAATTCTCTGAATGGTCTGTTGAACTTTGAATTCTCGGAAGGACTGTGTGCGTGGCCCTAATTGTTAGCGTACGCATTTCTCCCCAGCATCAAATCAGCTGCACCCTGTTGGCCCCTTTTGCCTCTGTAGTCGCTTCAACATCTTTATCCTCAACAGCCCACAACTGTAGTGGACACCATCTCTTACTCACATGCATCTGCGTGCATGCATGGCCTTTTCCCGTTACCCCGGGTAGAAAAATATGATTCCCGCGTATGAAATGCTCGTCAATATCTTGTCTCGATTCTCAAAACCAGAACGCGACGATGCTCGGTGCAATGTTATTACTAAAGGTGCGAGATCCCGTGGCCATACATACATACATGAGATTTGCACATACTACATTCCACGTAGCACGAGCCTTGTATGCTCGTGGCTAGGTATCTTTGTCCTGGCTGGATGGAAACAGTGCTGCATGCATGCGTGGATGAAGCTTTGTGGGTTGAGTTGACGTGAAACATCATGCTTTTGTAGTACTCGTAGTACAAACATGCATGCAGGTATGCATGGCATGCATGCATGGAAGTGTACGTAAATTTGATGGATCACTGCGTGCAGAGGTCCTGTGGTGCGGGTCGAGTTTGTAAAGGCAAAGAAAGACTGCAGTAGCTCCAACACATCACATCAGCTGGCGCCGAGGCAACAGTTGGCTCCAACTTCCTTCCTTATCACATCAGCACTGTAGATCGATCCAGCCCCATGCATGCATATGTGCACACCAAAGGGATACTACAAAACAATACAGTGAAAATATTTCTTATTACGTGAGACCGCCGTATAGTACTATTGCACTGTACAGTAGATTTTGTTTTCGCCTTTACAGTGAAATGAAAAATGTTTTAGCCTCGTGTACGTGCGTGTGTACGTACGTACTGTGGTATGTGCATGGGCATTTTCAAAAGGATCTGCATGGATCGGATGGGCGGTAGCAGAATCTTGCAGTTGAGTGGCCTCGATCGATAAGCTTCCGTATGGCTAGCAGCTGACGACGATCGATCCCGTGCTACTATAGCTAGGCATTACGAAATGGAAGGGACATGGCCACACGGGTGCCTCGGCGGGGCAAATTCCTGGTGCCGCTTGGACTTGCTCGCGTTCGATTCCTGGAAGCAGCCATTCACGCCACGGGCATCGTCATCAGATTCCGCGAAGTACGTGGACTTTTGCAGCCAGCCACTACTCGCCCATGCAGATCTCTGTTTCAAACAAGATGCTCCTGCTTCGAATAAAAGATTCCAAACATGTTTGAAATGGAGTGCCGGGTTAGCATCCTGACGTGCGATTACGTACCTCCTAGTAGCTGGCTGGCTAATCATGAAGCAGACAGACCGTAGTAGTTGCATTCATGGTACTGTGCTGGCCTCATCATATATTAGTTCATGGATGGATAGCCGTACCAAGGGACGTTTCATTTGGCTTTGATCGTCCATGCATCCTAGATTCATATAGTATCATATACTCCCTCCGTCCCAAAATAAGTGTCGCAACTTTATACTAACTGCTACGTACTGTGTCGAGGGGCAAACGTACGTGCGCCTAACGTGGTCGCCTGTTGGCGCTTTCCGCCGACGCGATCGTGCCCGCGCCCACGTACCGCGCGCACGAACGTGCCCTGCACGTTGCATGCGCCTGTCTGTCCGTGGCACTGTGGCAGTGTTACCTCCCTTGCATGCGTGGAGGCATGGAGCGCCAAGCGCATCCAGCCGGCCGGGACGCGCGCTAGCTTCAAAGTGGGGAGAGCAGGCAGGCAAGTCCACGGGAAATAGAGTAGAGCAAAGGACAACAAACTGTATGCCTGATTTTTCTTTCTTCTCCCTTTTGCATGGACTTTATGAACGATCAAGTAGCTAGCGGGGTAGAGGTTCGACGGCAAAACAAAAACGAGAGAAAATGAGAAGGACATCAACAAGCCACAGCATCAACATGACAACATCCTTGCATGTATTACATGCATGGCCGTCACCGGTTCCGGCCAGTTTTCGTGGAAGCAAAATGGAAAATGTACGCTACCAGGAGAAAGCACAGTAGTAGTACGAGTAGCCTGGCCGGCAAGGTGATAGATCCAGATACACGGCATGGCTCATGCACACATGTCCGGACACGGGGTCATCATCTCAGATACACACATAATCCGAGGTGAGAGGTCGTCGTACGACATGGATGTACCAACCAACTGGGGATCACCATAGCCGGCCCGATCGATCGAATCCTACGCGCTCACACACACACACGCACGCACAAAGAAAGGGAAACATCATGGGAAAAGGGGAAGGACCAATCGCCTGCACGATCGGACGGATCGGGACCATGCCGGCCGGCCGGCCGCCCTGCCCTGCCCACCACCGCCTTTGCATCGATCCTGCCGATCCGTGCTAAGCTCCAAGCAGAAGAAGGTTTTTCGCTCTGCTCCCTCATAACGGCATGGGTAAACGATCGGCCGATGCGATGCGATATCGGCCATCCTGCATGCATGCTGGCCTCCCCTTAACTTGACCCAGCTTTTACGACGCTGACTGCCGCTGCCTTCATGTGATCGACATTGTCCTTCTTCGCCACAGCCTAGCGGACGTCGTCGTCTCTGCCCCAAGTCTTGCTAACCTGCTGCGTGGCTGCGTCAAATAATCATTCATTTCATGGCAGTTATGTAAAGGCTGTGCGTATCAGAGGCTCATCCTCAAGTAGCAACGAAACGCGGCCTCCATCTATCGGTCGGTCGGTCCACGGCTTGAGCCGCCATGACGATCAATCTGACCGAGCTTCAGAGGCAGTTAATCACGCAATCTCCGGGGTGGATGCGGTGAATGGACTGGGAAGGCAGGACACGCACTAGAGGTTAGCGCTCCTGCAGCTAGCTTGCAAAAACAACACGTACGACCGCAACGGGTCAAACTTGAAAGGCGTTCACAGACTCAATCATGCTTCACAAACAGTTTTGGGGAACATAGCCGTAGACAGACACGAGTCCACTGGCTACCGAAATCCATGTGACCCATGCGTAGGAGGGTGACCCCGGTCACGGTGCGTCACCACGTTTTGGCGTCTTCTCTTGCTCATTTCTCGTCCACGAGCTGTCAATCTGATGGAGATTGGAATTTTGAATGATGTATAGTTTTTGCGAACCAGGCTAGCCCACTGTCAGTCACACTCCACTGCATCTATAACAAAATAAAAACCCATACTTTCCATCAAATCATTTGGCTCGTTTGACCACTCGTGCGTATTCGAGATTTTTTTTTTTTGAAAAAAACCCAGAAAAGAGACAATTAGAAAACCAAAAACCCGATCATGACCTTCTAGAGGTTTCACAAAACCATCAAATACCGGTTTGAACCTTCTACAAGGTTCCAAAACAAGAATCAGAAGTACTTTGCCTACCGCAAAAATGGGCCAGCCCACTTGCTTCGGTGCACTCGTCCTGTGAGAAAAGATGGTCGTTTGCATGTGGCAAATAAAACTCACGAATGCTATATCTTGCTTACAGCGAGACTAACATACATCTCACCCCGAAGCTTTCCTGCATCGCGCACACCTATGAGGCGGCCCAATAGCGTGTTACTAGTTCGGCGGCCGGTCTGTTCTATTATGTGTTCGTTTGGTTCTTTCTTTCCTTTTCTTTTTCTTTTTTTGTTCTGTTTGGTTTTCTTATATTTTTTTCACTGGTTTAATTTTGGTTTCTTTGTTTCTTCATTATACTTCAGTTTATTGTTTTTGTGTTTCTTTCGTTTTTCTTTGATTTCTCTTTGTTTCTTTCATGGTTTTCTTTTCTTTTTCCTTTGGATTTTTGTTTCTTTCTTGATTTCAATTTTATTTATTTTTATTTGTTTCTTTATCTACATTCAATAGTTTTCCATTACTTTGCACTTGTTTCTTCGGTTGTTTTTTTGTTTTAATTTTCCTTTGATTTCCTTTGTTTCTTTTTCGGTTTTTAGAGTTTTTTGTTTTTCTTTGTTTCTTTTGGTTTCCATTCAGCATTTTTCTACACATCAATAACATTTCCTTAATACCCAGTTAACATTTTTCAAAGTTGTGGCAACATGCGGAGACGCATCCGGCCCCCTCGCCTAGCCCCCCTCGTCGGTGGCCACTCCGGCCCCGGCGACCACCACACATCTCCGGTCTGATCTCCTCAGCTCCGCCTCAGATCGTCCCGTGCCCTTTGGCAACATGTCCCTCGCCGATCTCAACTTCGACCGAGGGCAAGACTTCGCCTTGGAAGTATGGAGGAAATGGGGTGTCACCATCAACTTTAAGGAAGGCAAGGATCAAGAGGAGTTCCTCTTGGTGGCTGAATTCACAAGATCACAAATCCGACTCACGGAGGAATCTGTAAGCACCATACTCCTAGCCTGTTTTGGTGGTAGAGCGTCTCTCTTCAAAGTCAAGCTCCTTCAAAATTGGTCTTTCAAATTTTCGGTCTCATCCAAAGAAGTGGGTTTTTCTATTATCAAGGGAGGCAACATTGCTCTACCTTTGCTTAATGTTAATTTCCTCCTTTGGGGTAATGGAGGCCCTAATTCTTGCTGGGAGCTAGATCAGTATCTTCAAGAGAAAGAAGATGAATGGACTCATGTTTTCGCTAGACATCCTCGCAAATCTTACATGCAAGCTCTAAGATCTCCTGCCATCTACAATACTCCTAATCCATCTGATCCTAGATCTCCCCCTGTTCATCCGTCTCATTCGAATGGTGCGCTATCTTAGGGTAATCAAGGCCTTACTAATGGTAATAATGGTCATAATCGACATTCATTGGCCACTCACAATTATAGCGCGGGATCGTTGCCTATTCAAAATAATCGTGAGGCCTTTTGTGTTCGTTGCTTGCTAACGGGCCACCTGAGGCCCAGCTGCAAAAATCGAATCAAATGCCACTCTTGCAAACGTTGGGGCCATATAGCCAGAGACTGCTTCACCAAAGCCCAGCCCAATCCCTCATCTCAGCCCAATCCCTCGTCGGAGCCCAATCCCACATCTGAACCCAACCGCCAGACGATTGGCATTCCAAGGCATGTGTCCACTGTTCCCGCGAGTGTGACAGCAGGTGCGGTCAATCAGCCGACTGGTCAAGGAAATTTACCTGATTTATCGATAGCACCTTCCCGAGTTGGTAGTCACCATTACTCTGCCCCTCCCCATTCCGTCTCCCGTCGTCTCCAAGCTGTGGCCACCTCCTCTCCTGTCACCAACCACCGTCCATCGGAGGCAGTCCAGCTCTTCTCTGCCTCAACAATGGCGACGTTCTCGTTTGACCCCTCTCCTTTCCTTCCTCCAAACCACCACAGCATTGAGGTTGAAGGAAGACCAGCTAGGGTTCGAGTGATGGGGGGTCTGCTCCAGCAATGCATGAGGATTGGGCTATTGTATTGATCGTGCCGATGCCAAATCTCCCAGTTGGTTTCAACACAGTTCGCGAGGTACTCTCTGATTTCTTCACTGACAGAAGATTGGGGTTTTCTGAGATTGTCCCATGCCCATTTGGTCAGGTGTATGTCAAACTTAATAGCATTTTCGATAGGGATGATCTCGTAGCCAATAGCCCACATCTTTTTACTGATGTGCATGTAATCTTTGAGAGGCACAATCAAGGTTTGAACTGGAGGAAACTAGTTTTGAACAAAGAGGTTTGGATATTACTCTGTGGTTACCCCTTGGACAGAAGGAATATTCAGGAGATTAATGATGCAGTCAGTAAATTTGGCAAGTTTGTCAGTTGGGACAGAATTAGGAGCACTAAAGCTAACCAGATGGTCAAGGTGAAATTGGAAGAACTAACAGATATTCCTGCAAGTATTGTGTTTGGAGATGGAGACAACTCTGACTCTCTAACCTGCCCAGTTGCCATCATACAACACCAAATCCTGGGGGTTGAGCC
This sequence comes from Thinopyrum elongatum, assembly GCA_011799875.1. Taxonomy (NCBI): domain Eukaryota; kingdom Viridiplantae; phylum Streptophyta; class Magnoliopsida; order Poales; family Poaceae; genus Thinopyrum; species Thinopyrum elongatum. Next base: position 162,351,289 of record CM022299.1, read on the forward strand.
TCATGATGAGGACCCAATTCAGTCTCATGGTAATCCCCACCCATTGCCTTTGCAAGAACATTTCCACCCTAACCAGCACAACCACTTCTTGGGCCCACTACAGCAACATGAACAACAGGGGCCATAGTTAGACCTGAACCTGGCTTTACCCAATGCAGAGAATGCTGCCATGGAAGAGGAGGAAGATCAGGAGCAGAATCTGCCTGGGTGGGGTCACTGGGCTATGCCTAATCCTCAGATTGGTTTGGAAAACCAGCCTGGTGAATTCCTAGAGCTAGCTGACCTCATGGCACCTTTGGGAGAAGAGGAGCAACTTGCAGACCACGGTAGTCTCACTCTATCAATGGGAAATTCAGACAACAGAGGACACACAGGGGCCTCTGCTAATGGGCTACTGGCTCTAGTATTGCCAGATTTGAATTTTGGTGGTGGGCCTGATCCAGAGCAAGTGCCAGCCCAGCCCCTTGTGGATATGGGCCCTCTTATTCCCAGGCTGCCTATTGTTGACATGAGTATGGATCTGCTCCTGGTACAACCCAATAACACTGGATCTGAGAGACTGGAGGATCCTATGCAGCTGGAACGGCTGGCAATTTCACAGAGGAAATCAATTTCCAACAACAATGCTAAGATCAGAGAGGAACAGATAACAGATACAGAGGACCAGAGGGATGCTACAGAAATATTAAGTAAAGTTGCAGAAGACAACATACCCCAACTTCCAGTCACTAATTCACAAGGTATGACAGAGCAAGACAGCTTACAGACTAATGATAACCTTTCTTCATCAGACATGTCTGCTCCCCCTGGCTTCCCTACTCCTGCTTTCATTAATGAAAGACACACCATTCATGCAGGGGTGGTGCTTATCAGCAACAATAAAGAGGATCCAGTGATCACTGCTATGGTAGCAGAACAGAACCAGAGGACTGAGCATCTAGGAAAAGAAGGAGCTCAGGTCTGGCAGAAGCACTTTGCTCCATCTCAGAAAGATAAGAATGTTATTCAGGTACCTATAGATTGGGCCAACTTCTTGTCAGTTACCTTACTCTCACCAGATAAATTTGAATGGCCAAATTTTTTTGGTAAGTCTAACATCTGTGAGATCATCACCCAAGGATCAAATTGCAGTATTACTCTCCCATTTTCAATACCCGAAGTCTGCCCATACACTGAAACACTACTATCATTTGATTCATTGTTTGAGCAGGAGACACAAGAACAAGAAGTCACTTCTCCATTAATCTCAGCTTCCAAGGCCTCAGCATCAGCATCCACTACCTCAGCCCTACACAGCAGCAAAAAGAGGAAGGATAAGCTTCCTCTGGTTGAAACTGAGGTAAGAAGAAGTTGTAGACTCCAAAAACTTACCAAGGGCTATAAAAAGAATATATGTGTTGACAGAAACTGCCTTGCTTGCCATGCTCTTCCACCACCAATACCTGCCAAAGTAGCTAAAAGTCTTAATACTTCTTTCTGTAAGGTATCTGACAAGGACACTTCGGAGGAGCTACTTACCAGCAAGCCTAAGAAGCTCAGGAGTACTTCCACAACAAGGGGTGGCCCCAAAGCCACTCAGACAAGCAAGGACAGTTCCAAGACCTCCAAGGAGCAGAGCAAATAAGTAGACAGTGCCTGGTAGTAGACAAAATATTTTGGTTGTAAGGCAGTGCACCTGTTATGTTCACTTGGGTCTATTTGAACTTGTCTGTCATGTGTACCAGTGGGTATGAATTTGCTGAGTCTGTGGTCTTTTATCACTTTGTCTCTAAGCTATGTAGAACTATTGCTCTTCAAGTGCTATCTGCTCCTAAGTACCCCTCTCATCAGCCTCTAGCTGGCAAAGAGCTTTGCAGCATCTTTTCCTTTCATCTGGGTACTGATTTAAGTCACAGTAGGGCTAGCAAGCTCGCAACATTTCACTTCTATAATGGCTAGGGAGTGGACTATCTTGAATTGGAACATTAGGGGGATCAATGACCCAGATAAGTGGTCTGCTATCAGAAATAAAATTGAAGAATCACAATGTGCCATTCTGTGCCTACAGGAGACTAAGAGAGAACAATTTGACAGTGGGTACATTAAAAATTTCTGTCCCAGAAGAATCAATAAATTTGCATACCTACCTTCTATTGGTGCATCAGGTGGACTCCTTGTTGCTTGGAATGAGCAAATCTTTCATGGCCAATTGACTCATTCCAATGATTACTCCATATCTATCACCTTCACATCCAATCACAATGGAGATTCTTGGCTTCTATCTAACATATACGGTCCTTGTCAACACAATGATAGAAGAGACTTTATTGAATGGTTTAAAAATCTGCAAATTCAGGATGGTACCAATTGGATGGTGCTTGGAGACTTTAACTATATCAGGTATCCTCACAACAGGAACAGAGAGGGGGGCAACATGACAGACATGTTGGCCTTTAATGAAGCAATTAGTAACCAGGCTCTTATTGAGATTCCACTTAAAGGAAGGAACTATACTTGGAGTAACATGCAAGATGCTCCTCTCCTAGAAAAGCAAGACTGGTGCTTCACTTCAGAGTCCTGGACACTAAGCTTTCCATCCACTATGGCATTCCCCCTTGCTAAGACCACTTCTGATCATGTGCCTATCATGATCAAAATTGGTACATCCATTCCTAGAGCTAATATTTTCATATTTGAAAACTTTTGGCTGGAACATTCTGATTTTCAAGAGGTGGTACAAAGAATTTGGAGTCAAGAACTTCCACACCTGGATAGTGCAAAAACCATAGCCACTAAATTTAAGAGATTGAGGAAAGGGTTAAGGATCTGGACCAGGAACATTTCTGATCTGAAGAAAATCATTGAGAACACCAACTACATGATCCTCTTCTATGACTATATTGAGGATGTAAGGGATCTAACACTGGTAGAATCAAATAGCAGAGTTATACTGAAAGCTCATCTGGAATCTATGTTGAAACAACAAAGGTTATACTAGAAACAAAGGGCCACCATTAGGCAGATTAAGGTGGGGAGGCCAATACTAAGTATTTCCAAGCTAAGGCAACCATCAAATTCAGGAACAACTGTATTGCTATGCTCAAAGATGAAATTGGTGAGGAACATCACACCCACCAAGCCATGGTAGCTATCTTATATAGAGCCTTTAAACATAGGATGGGAACCAGAGGCACTTCACAGAATCCTCTACATCTACATCATCTGATATTGCCACAGGATAATCTTGTGGAGCTGGAAGCTCCATTTAGCAAAGAGGAAATTGATGAGGTTAGCAAAAACATGACTGCTGACAAAGCTCCTGGCCCTGGTGGCTTTAATGCTACCTTTCTCAAATCTTGTTGGGGGATAATTAAGGAGGATTTCTATAAACTAATTGAGGATTTTCACAAGGGGACAGTAAACCTGCAAAGTATTAACTACTCCTTCATCACACTGATCCCTAAGACAGAATCTGCATCCTCTCGAGCTGAATTCAGACCCATATCCCTCCTTAATTGCACTCTCAAAATAATCACAAAGCTGCTGGCCAACAGACTACAGAAAGTAATCTTGAGACTGGTCCACAGAAACCAATATGGGTTTCTCAATAACAGATGCATACAAGATTGTCTTGCCTGGTCCTATGAATACATTTACCAGTGTTATCAGTCAAAAAAAGAAATAATCCTGCTAAAACTTGACTTTGAAAAAGCCTTTGATATGATAAATCATGAGACTATCATTGATATCCTTCAAGCTAAAGGTTTTGGCAACAGATGGATCAACTGGATCAAAATGATATATGGCACATGTTACTCATCAGTCCTTCTAAATGGTACCTGGAAAGCAGTTTTTATGCAGAAAAGGGGTGAGACAGGTGACCCATTGTCCCCATTAATATTTGTTCTGGCTGCAGATCTCCTCCAATCTATATTCAATGAAGCTATGCAACACTCCTTGCTGGAATCACCTCTTCTTCATCAGTCTTGCCCAGACTATCCCATCATACAATATGCTGATGATACTATTTTGGTGGCAAATGCTGATGTAATGCAACTGAATCATATTAGAGACCTCCTCCTTCATTATGCTGCATATACTGGATTGAAAGTGAACTACTCCAAATCCATCATGATCCCAATCAATACCCCCACTGCCAAGTAAATCTGCTAGCTCAATTACTGGGATGTAAAATTTGTTCCCTCCCACACTCATATTTGGTTCAGCCACTCTGCATCTCTAAACCCAAGATTGAAGACTTTGTACCCATGATGAAAAGGATAGAGAACAGACTGCTCAGCTGCTCCACTATGCTCTCCACTGGTGATAAACTCACACTTTTGAAATCAGTATTCACCAGCATGCCCACCTTCTTCATGTGTTCTCTCATGATACCAAAAGTTGTGATCAATCAAATCAATATCTACCTGAAACAATGCTTCTGGAGGAAATATGGTACTCAAGAGACTGGCTCTGCTCTTGTTGCTTGGGAGAAAGTGTGTAAACCCAAAACTCATGGGGGTCTGGGGGTACTGGACTTAGCAACCCACAATCAAGCACTCCTTATGAAATATTTACATAAATTCATGAATAAGGAAGACATCCCTTAAGTCAACATTATCTGGGAGACTTATTATCAAGATTCATTACCGGGGGAGCGGATGGTAGGATCATTTTGATGGAGAGCAGTTCTGAAGCTTCTCCCATTATACAAGGACCATGCAATTTGCAAGGCAAACAAAGGAGATACTATTATGTTCTGGTCAGATAAATGGAATGGACAACCACTCTGCCACAGATTTCCTGAGCTCTTCTCTTATGCTCTAGACAAAGACACTACTCTGAACAATTTGCAACCATAGGAGGATATCAGCCATCTATTCTATAGACCACTCTCTTATGAGGCCTATACCCAATACAACTTGGTTCTGCAGATGATTAACAGTAGAGTGGAAACTGGAGATAATGATCAATGGAAATATTCTTGGTCTTCTCCACAGTACTCCTCCAAGAAAATGTACCACCTGCTTATGGGAAAAGGCACAGCTCGTATCATCTTCATAAATATTTGTAGTACTGCATGCAGACTGAGGCACAAGGTCTTCTACTGGCTTCTTCTGCAGGATAGACTTAATACCAGGAACCTTCTCCACAGAAAAAGCATATTCATACCAGATTACAACTGTGCCCTTTCCTCTGAAGGTATTGAAGAAACCCTTGTCCACCTCTTCTGGAACTGTCCATTTGCTCTCCTCTGTTGGGATCACCTCATGCCAGATAAACAGAGAGGAATTTCTGCATATGAAGATTTTGTTGACAATTAATCATCTGCGTTCAGAAATTGCACTAGACATTGTGGTAATGGGATGTTGGGGTATTTGGTCAGTTAGGAATGACAAGATTTTCAGATCGGCTGCTCCACATTTGAACACTTGGAAATTCTACCTCAAAGAAGGACTCTGGGCGGTGCAACTAAGAGCAAAGCAGAACAGGGCAGAGCAACTTGGTAGTTGGATAGAGCAGCATCTTTAATTTGACCATGTACTTTTTTTCCCAGAACTAGTGTAGGCTAGTTGTATCTTGCCTGCTCACTTGTCATATTTTGTACATATTTTATTTAATGAAAATACCGTAGAACTATTGTTCTACGGTCTCGGTTAAAAAAAACATTTTTCAAATAAATGTTTAATATTTTTAAATATATGGTCAACATTTTTTCTATACACAATTTTAATATTTTCTAAATGCTTGATTAATATATTTCATATACAAGATAACATTTATTAATACATGGTTAATTTGTTTTCTGTATACAGTTTTAACATTTTTCAAATACCATATTAAAAAATACTCCCTCCGTCCGGAAATACTTGTCGAAGAAATGAATGTATCTAGGCTTATTTTAGTTCTAGATACATCCACTTTTCTCTATTTCTCTGACAAGTATTTTCGGACGGAGGGAGTACATGGTCAACATTTTTTCTATACTCGTTTAACATTTTTGCCAATGCAAGATTTAACATATTTCAAATTTAACAGAAAAATTTCAAATACTTTATTTACATTTTTTAAATACCTGATCAAATTTTTATATACACATTGTATTTTTTTTGTATACACGACAAAACATTTTCTCTATACATATTTAACAGTTTTCAAACACTGGGTTACATATTTTTCAAATATTATATGTAAAGTATTGTTTGTAATGTATTATTTAGAATACTAGGAAGTAAAAAAAGAATGCAAAAAGGAGAAAAACGTGAAAAAGGAAAGAAAAAAACGAGGCTGTAGCCTCCCGCGAGATGGGCCCGCCCATCCGGCGGTCGCCTTGACGCGAGGGTTTCCTACGTCTCGCTACAAGCGGGACATAGGGGCGCCCAATAAAATTTGAACCGTTCACATACATACTTTAGCTTAGGACATGTGGTGAACCACCGGAAACGTTTTGGGACCCAAAACTTCTGTTTTAAAGCTACTAGTATGCATACACGTGCAATGCACGTCTTAATGTTAGTGAGTGATTTTGGCACAAAGCTTCGGATAGTAGATAGATTAGGGTTTTAATCTTTGTAAGGGGCGAAGCTTCATCTTCGTGTTGATCTTTCGAGCTTCGATCATCCTCAAGTTCGTCTGTCGATATGAATTAGATGGATCTTCGACGTATAATTCTACTGGCTCCTTGGAGTGGCGAGGTTATGGTTTCTCATCGTGCATATGCAACAGCGAGATTTGGTGTCTACTTTTTTGAATCAGTTAATAGTTCAATAACGACGACATCAGCTATAGGGTGTTGGTCCTTAGGGGCACGTGCACAAAGACTTTTCGGTTGTCAACGATAAGGTCAAGTTAGGTCTTGTATGACAATGACAACGGCGTTAGCGGCTCATTCTGACAACGATAATGGTTGTTCGGTTGTCCAATTATCTCGGTGTAAATTTTGTTCTGTTTGTTGTATATATCGGATGAACCTTTATGATAATAGATCCGGGGTATTTAAAAGAAATTCTTATTACTTGGGGACAAAGAGCGAAGCTAAACATGGATACAGAAAAATTTATCCATGTACGCACCCATTTTATTTATAAAATATTACTTTCCTGTCTCCATGTTTTCTTGGCAGGCTATCTCGAGAGGCTCGTACGTACCAGGTCACGAGCACACGATGCATGGGGCCCTTTTTTCAGCAAGGAGAGCGGGATGCTTCTAGAGTAGCGTGGAGTAAGCTGATGCTACTGTGCACTGCGAATCCTGATCATCTCAGCCGCTAGATTTAGAAAATCAATGGTTCTGATCAAGGCTTTGAGTTCAATTCAAAACTGATATACTATATAGAAGTATAGATAGGACTAATTTGAGACACCTTGAATAGTTATAGGACTTATGGTTCATTTTACTCTTTAAAAAAATATACGTAAAATAAAAAAATGTTCATGGATCCAAGATATCTTTGGGATTTCAAATAATGTTCACAAATTTAAAAAAGGTTAGGGAATTAATAAATATTTGTGAATTTGTAAAATATTCTTGATTTAAATAAATGTGTGTGAATTCAAAAAATCACAAATTCAAGACGCGTTCGTGATGTCAAAATTTTCTCCAATTTGAAGTACCATGTGCATTTGTTTTGTTTTGTTTTACTTTTTTTTTTGAAATTCAAGAATAGAGAGGGCCAAACGGGAAACAAGAATAAAAGAGGGAAAAGATAAAGAGAAAGAGAAAAAAACATAACAAACCAAAAGAAAAAAACATAGGAAAAGAAGAAGGTTGGAAGACTTAGTCACCACTAATTGGGCCGGCCAAAGTATTGAAAAAATATGTGTTTGCTCGCTAACAAGCGACATGCATGCCAAATAGGATTTCCGGTCCTTCAGGGTATGCTAAGAGACAAAGGAGGCATCAAAACAAACTAACGAGCGTTTGAAGGTTGTTCAGGGAAATTTCTGCAAAAAAAAAAAGCTTTAGAGAAAGAAATGCATGTACACATCATGGCTCTGTTTTTTCTTAGGGAAGTCATGGCCCTGTTACGCATTCACGAGATGTTGAGATCGATCGTGTCATGCATCCAGCTGACTGGAGACAACATTTTTGGTGGAACTGCTTTTTTTAGAACTGATTTTGGAGGAACTAATGAAATTTCGTGTAATGACCTTGGAAGCAATGAGTTGGTACATCATCCATGTGGGAAAGGACGTAAGTATGCCTGCAAGTATGGCCTGGAAATTAAGAGACTGTTCGGAATTCCGCCAGCTCCGCGAAATCCCTGGAGCTACGGAGCCAGGAAACAGCAGATCCACGATTTTCAACAGTAACTTCACCCGCTCCGGGAGTGGAGCTGTGGAGCGGAGGTCCTCCGAACAGGGCCGAAGCTATAGGCCAATAGTCAAGACAACGAAGGGGCAGATCCTATATGAAGTCCGTGTGCGCCGATGGGTCGCTGCTTCGCTAAAGCGAAGCGAACAAACAAGGAAACACAGGCCGGCCCACTTCGTGAAAGCTCCCGGTTTTGGGAACCTTCTAGTAGGTACCCTGAACAGGGATTTTTTCTTTGGCCTTTTTTTTTCAGTTTCCTTTTTTCCTTTTTTGTTTCTGTTGTTTGTTTCTATTTCTTTTCAATTTTGCTTTCTTTTATTTGATCATTTTTCGTTTTTATTTTTATACTTTCTTTCAATAAAATGTTTTGGAATCCAAAATTTGGTTCGTGATTTAAAAAAATGACGGATATAATTTATTTAGTTTTTAATTTGTTTTCACAATTTAAATATGTCCAGCTTATAACACAAAATGTTCCATGTGTATTTAAATGTTTATTCAGCATATATCACAAAATTGTCCAATGTGTAGTTAAAAATTGTTCAGCGTATATATTACAAAATATTCGATGTATAGTTGAACATAGTTCATCGTATTTATATAAATTTAATAAATATTTTGCTTAAAAAATCATGTCTTCAATAATCGTTCATGTTTTCAAAAAAAATTATGTTTCAGAAGTTTGTTCAAGAAAACATTTTTTAAGGAAGATTAAAAAATGGATTTGCCGTTGTACATAGTACTTTTAGTTTAGTGCGGTAATCTCTACTCCTAATGGAGCAGTTGGTAGTCTCCGTTCCACGGTTTTTTTCCGTCCCACCTCCCACCCTTCGTCTGGTTTATTTTCGTCTCTCCTCCCACCTCCCGGTTCCCCAAAAAAAACAACCAAAATCACGTCCACGTAGTTCTCTCGCACGCCAAAAAAACGGATGAAATAAAACCTACGAAATTAAACCAGCGAAAAAATTTCCACTACTTGCACGCACGAGCAAGCGAGCGAGAACCCCTTGGTCCGTCCCACGAGCGCACGAGCGAGCCGCCCGCCGAATCGAATCGCGCTGCCAGGCTCGTCCGCCGCGCCGTGGCTGCGTCCCTCCCCGGACGGCGGCGACGATGGAGGGAGCCACTGGCGCTGGCCAGGCCCCCGGCCGATGGACGCACCGGGTCGTTGCTCCTCAGGGCCAGCCCCTCCCGCCGCGCTGGATCACGTGGCGGCCTAGGGAACCCTAACCAGCCCCCGATCTTCGCATCTCTCCCTGAATCCCTCCTCCTCCACAAGCTGCGCGGTGTGCTTCCCTCCTCCCACACGCTGCTCCTCTCCCTCCCCAAATTGACATGGATCTCGCGCTGCTGGATCCCCTCCTCTTCCTCCCTGACTGCCGTGAATCTTGTGCTGCGAGAGCTGCTCCTATCCCTTCACTGGCCGCCATGGATCTCGCCAGGCACCATCGAAGGAAGCCCCACATCCCCAAGCTTGATGGGCTTGCTAGCGGACTGGTCGAGGTCCTTGCCATGGCCCCCGAGCTCCGCAACTTCTCACGTGACCACTCTGGTTAGACCACTCGCGAAGTCGCGATATGTGAGTTTTAGCTTGTTCGTGAATTTATGTGTGTTCGCCATTCGTTTGTGTATGGATCTGCCTATTTTGATGGTATACATCTAGGATTGCATGGTATGACCTGGTATTCTGAATGTTAGATGGGCATCTCAAAATATGTCCATGACAAACTTAAAAGCTTGAATAAATGATACAATATTGGATTGGCATTATTCTCTTACACCATTTCTGAAGTTATACTGTTCTGAATTTTTTCGTCATAATGATATCTTATAATCATGCAACAGGCTAGGCGGTGTATACAGGCTGGTACGTTGCAACGGGTGAAGGGTGCAGATCATGTTCCTGAGAGCATCCACAACATCAGGGAGGTGCTGCCCGGAGCTGTGGGAGGACCGCGTCGTGAGACCTCGATGACTGTGGACATGGTAACCAACTAGATTCACACCTAACTTGAATTTTCCTTCTGCCGATTTGGTGTTAGTTCAGGTCCAGGGCAGGTGCTAATGGAGAGTTGGAGGGTGAATGGGAGAGGTGATAGCTAATTATGGTTTGATTTTAGTAATTATATTTGGTTTCCTTGTTCGTTGCCATTTTGTTGTGCTAAATGTAGTATATGATCTAGAGGATATTTAGGTATCAGATTAGTAACAGTGCAGTAGCATCAGACACTTGGTGTTTTTTCATGTGATATATCTAAGTGGTAATCAGACACTTGGTGTTTTCCACATGGTTTCAAAGATGTCACATTCAGTTTCTAACTTTCTAATAACATTTACTTGGGTTTGACATTTCTTGTCACGGGTTAGACTTCGGTCAGGTTTCACTAATTTTTTTGGCTCCGTGATGCAGCTGGAGGGAGATGGGAGACTAACGATTATTGAGAGTTAGTATTGTACATATTTTGCTTTATAAGAGGTATTGCCACTATACTGACAGAAATTCCATGTTACAATTCTCCAAGGTTGCTATTTGTGGAAAAATACAATATTTTGGAGGGCATCTCTGACAGGATACACATACTTCCGGATGCAATAGTTTCTGAAGCAGCACGCCTGAAGAAAGATGATATGGAATACGCTTTTGATATCTACCATCCCAGCCGTATAATCAGAAGAATAATACTTAGTTGTCCTACATTTGCTACTACCCTCTGGAAAAAATTCTCTTGAAGGGAAGTGCAAGTTATATGCTGATGGTGGAGGTGTGAATCTTACCAGTGATGTGTGTTCTTCCTTTACTATCCATATGAAAGTGAGGTGCTTAATGCGCAAGCCTCTATCAACAGAGGTGGGTCGAATTATTATTTCCAAAATAAGCCTCTTAATAAATACTTTATATATTGCTTCTGATCAAATTAAACTTTTTCTTGTAAATATCATTATAGGCCCATTCAAAATTGAAACAAATATCTCCTGCATTTTTCAATTTGCTACAACTAAGTGTTCCAACAGTTTTGAAACCTTTCATGGTGTACCAGCATAATTCTCTTTAGCATGCATGAGCTAGAGCATAATAACCTTTCATGGTTTCGTTCGAGGTTTATTCCCCAGCACTTCCATTCCTCCAATTTTGGTCCTGAGAAGATTAGGTCAGTCGTTTTAGTTTTTAATATGGATGAGCTTTATCATGATCTTTTTATTCTCCTAATTGGCAATTTGGTTTTGTTTCCAAAATTGTCAAGAAAATAACTATCTTTTACAGGGGGTAAGCAAATGAACTCTTAGTATACCATTATAATTAGGTAGATTGACAAATGCTATGTTGCTCCTTCATGGAAGATATTCTAACAGAGTATATCTAATCAGATTTCAGCCACGTTCTAACAATTGCTTGCATACATAGCTAAGAATGTAAGATAGAACAACTGAAAATTCAGATCTTTTCATGCCTATGTCTTCGGGACAATTATAGTTTGTACAAGATTGGTGTTATTTCAAAATTGTTCAGAAGTCTTTTTTATTTGAATTTTTGTTGCTTCTGCCCTTGGTCGGTGAACTAAGTCAGTAATGTTTTTTCCACACTTTTTATTGTGATATCTTATGAAGCTTGTAAATCAACCAACAATGCTGCTATAAGGTAGTTATTTTCCTCTACGGTAGTTGTTTCTTCAGTTGATTTAGCTGATCGCTGACGGCTGCAGTTTAGCCTCCTACAGACCTCTCCTTCATCGTTGTCCATCAGTCCAGGTTAGCGCTGTCCGCTCCGTCGCCTATCATGTTTAGCATTTTCTATTTCTGCAGATTCTATATTGTTGGGTACAACCATGGGTACGCCTTGCAGAGGTAAAATCCCTAGCACCCCTCATGCAAAGAGAAGCGGAATCTCCTTTTTTGTTGTAGTGTATGCCTTCAAATTATTTTGCAATAGTAATATGCCAATAATTATTTGGAATAAGAGCAAATAGTTTATGGTTATCTAGATTTTTCATTACTGATGTTTGTTTATTGGACCATGTGTATGTATTCAGTCATTCGCAAATACACATGTGATGTCAACTCACTCACAGCTATTATTCACGTTAGCTTTGGAACTTTAGGTTTTGCACTCAGTTCGGCTCTTTGTGACTGTTCAAGTATTCAATTCATCAGGAACCTCATGTGCATAATTTAATGTTCTTCACAGTAGTTCTTGGGCATCATTATGTTTTGTTGATCCAAATTTTACTATTCTCCAATCTTTCTTGTTTCATGTTGTTTCCAATATAGAATTCTAGAAATTTTACATCATGACATTGTCTTAAATGATCCACTTGCATGAAAAATCACCTCTCATATTTGGTGAGTTGTTTCTGAAATCTGTAATCTTTAATCATCCTCTTATTTCGTTTGAAACTTGGAATTTTGCCCGAAGGTTGGATTTTTGCGCGGCGGCCTAGCGCGACGTCAATCCCCGAGGGATCCTGGCCATGGCGCCCGCCGTCCATGTCTACCTCCTCCGTCAGCCGCCTCCTAGACCCGGCCTCTTCACTACGCGGTCAAGGCGTCCACAACACCTCCATGTGCTCAAGTCCAGAGCTCGCCGAAGCTTCAGATCCAGAGTAAACTCAAGTTCATGCTCTAGCTCTTTGTTGAAGTTGTACTCAAGTCCATGCTATTGTTCTGAATTGAAGTTCATTTATACTGATAGATGTTGAAGACAGTAGACAATTAGCAAATGTTGAAGACAGTAGATAGATTTTGACTTAATTTTGCTCAATGAATATGGAAAATTATGGTGCACCAAATGTTGGGGAACGTAGTAGTAAATCAAAAAAAATTCCTACGCATCACCAAGATCAATCTATGGAGAGACTAGCAACAAGAGAGAGAGGAGTGCATCTTCATACCCTTGAAGATCGCGATGCGGAAGCGTTGCAAGAACGCGGTTGGAGGAGTCGTACACGCAGTGATTCAGATCGCGGTCGATTCCGATCTAAGCGCCGAACAACGGCGCCTCCGCGTTCAACACACGTGCAGCCCGGTGACGTCTCCCGCGCCTTGATCCAGCAAGGAGGAGGGAGAGGTTGGGGAAGACAACTCCAGCAGTAGCACGACGGCGTGGTGGTGTTGGAGCAGCGTGGTTCTCCAGCAGGGCTCGCCAAGCACTACGAAAGACGAGGAGGTGGAGAGGTAGGGCTGCGCCAAGAGGGAGAGAGATTCGTATTCCTGGCAGCCCCAAAACCCCCACTATATATAGGAGGAGGGGAGGGGGTGCGCCCCCTCTAGGGTTCCCACCCTAGGGGGGGCGGCAGCCCTAGATGGGATGGAGGGGGGCGGCCAAGAGGGGGAGAGGGGGGGGGCGGCCTAGGGTGGGCCTTAGGACCATCTGCGCCTAGGGTTCCCCCCTTCTCCTCTTTGTTGCACCTTGGGCCTTGGTGGGAGGCGCACCAGCCCACTCAGGGGCTGGTCCCTTCCCACTCTTGGCCCGTGCAAACCTCCGGGGTTGGTGGCCCCACCTGGTCGACCCCCGGAACCCTTCCGGTGGTCCCGGTACATTACCGGTGACGCCCGAAACACTTCCGGTGACCAAAACCTCACTTCCTATATATTATTCTTTACCTCCGGACCATTCCGGAACTCCTCGTGGTTACCGGTGACGCCCGAAACACTTCCGGTGACCAAAACCTCACTTCCTATATATTATTCTTTACCTCCGGACCATTCCGGAACTCCTCGTGACGTCCGGGATCTCATCCGGGACTCCGAACAACATTCGGTAACCACGTACAAACTTTCCATATAACCCTAGCGTCATCGAACCTTAGGTGTGTAGACCCTACGGGTTCGGGAGGCATGTAGACATGACCGAGACATCTCTCCGGTCAATAACCAACAGCGGGATCTGGATACCCATGTTGGCTCCCACATGTTCCACGATGATCTCATCGGATGAACCACGATGTCGGGGATTCAATCAATCCCGTACACAATTCCCTTTGTCTACCGGTATGATACTTGCCCGAGATTCGATCGTCGGTATCCCTATACCTTGTTCAATCTCGTTACCGGCAAGTCTCTTTCCTCATTCGTAACACATCATCCCGTGATCAACTCCTTGGTCACATTGAGCTCATTATGATGATGTCCTACCGAGTGGGCCCAGATATACCTCTCCGTCACACGGAGTGACAACTCCCAGTCTCGATTCGTGCCAACCCAACAGACACTTTCGGAGATACTCGTAGTGTGCCTTTATAGCCACCCAGTTACGTTGTGACGTTTGGCACACCCAAAGCATTCCTACGATATCCGGGAGTTGCACAATCTCATGGTCTAAGGAAATGATACTTGACATTAGAAAAGCTTTAGCAGACGAACTACACGATCTTGTGCTATGCTTAGGATTGGGTCTTGTCCATCACATCATTCTCCTAATGATGTGATCCCGTTATCAACGACATCCAATGTCCATGGTCAGAAAACCGTAACCATCTATTGATCAACGAGCTAGTCAACTAGAGGCTCACTAGGGACATGTTGTGGTCTATGTATTCACACATGTATTACGATTTCCGGATAACACAATTATAGCATGAACAATAGACAATTATCATGAACAAGGAAATATAATAATAACCACTTTATTATTGCCTCTAGGGCATATTTCCAACAGTCTCCCACTTGCACTAGAGTCAATAATCTAGTTACATTGTGATGAATCGAACACCCATAGAGTTCTGGTGTTGATCATGTTTTGCTCGTGGAAGAGGTTTAGTCAACGGATCTGCGACATTCAGGTCCGTATGCACTTTACAAATATCTATGTCTCCATCTTGAACATTGTAACACCCCCTTGTAATAAGCACTGTGATACCCTGTTGAATATGCCAAGTCATGATCATTTGCAGTGCCAAGTCATATGGGATAATTAACCAATTCAAATGCAAATCTGAAAAGCAACTCAAATTCAAAAGTGAATTATAAAATTGATCAAACACTGAAGGGAAAATGTTCATTTGGTGGCAAATAATTCAAGGACATTTATAAAACCATCATCAAAGTATTTGGAGTTAGATATGTGATTCAAACAACTTGAAACAGTCCCAAAACAGCACCATTTAATCCATTTATATTTAATTCAAACTCAAATAAAGTCCCACCTTGTCCAAACCAATTTTTGGTGAGAGGGAATATTGCATCACAATATTTGGACCAACTCACATATTTTACAAAAATGCTAAAGTGGCCTAACCTTTTTGCAACAGAAAAGAAAAGAGTAAATAAAAATAAGAAAATAGAAAAAGGCTAAGACTGGACTGGACCAAGTGCACAGTGCACTGGCCCAGCCCAGCAGACCCACCTCATCTCTCTCCCTCGCGCTGTCGTCCTCCCCGTGGTCGGGAGCGCGCGTGCCGCCCGCGCGCTGACACGCCGCCGCCCCACCGATGATACAGGGATGCGGGAGGATAAGGGCAGCTCCCGTTCGTCCCCCCTGGCTCCCCCTGTCACTCTCCCCCTCTCTCCCTCGTCCGCTTCGCCCTTTCTCTCCCTCTCAGATCCGTTCCCGAGCGCCGCCGTCGCCGCGCTGCCTCACCACCGCGGCCACCATCGTCGTCTCGCGTCACCATCGCGCCGCAGCGCTTCGCCGCGCTCGTCTACGCCGCCTGGAGCCAGCTGGTGGAGACGGGGAGAGCCGCAGACGCCGCACAACGCCGCCCCCTTCCGCTTCTGCTCCGGCTTCTTCTTCGGCTCTGGCGACGATCTACGGCTACTAACCTGTCGCCGGCTTTTCTTAGCCACCCGGTGAGCTCCACACCTCCTTCCCCTCCTCCCTGCGTCGCCTGTCGTTGGCCATAGCCGCCGTTCCGCTTTTGCCCGAGCACAGCGCCACGGCGCTCATCGCCGGCGGGCCCCCGCTGACCCAACGAGCTCGGTGCCGTGTCCAACACGCTCTTCGCACCGCGTAGAGCCGTCCTAGGCCGTTCGTTTGAGCTGCTGCGCGCCGTAGCGCCGTTCCCGACAACCACCCGAACGCACCGCCGCCATTGCTCGTCGCCGGCGTAGTTTCCGGCCGAGTCCGGCCGCGCCACCACCACCACTAGACGCGGCACGTTCGACTCGTTCGAACGCGCCCTCGCGCGTGCCAAATGGACGCCCACAGGCGAAATCCGACGAGTTCCCGTGCCTCCGCCGTGTTTATGAGCCCGCCGGCGTTCAGCCGCCGGTGGCTGACGTGGCCAGGCGTGGGGTCCACCCCTATGACGCTGCCGCTGGGCCCCGCGGGCCCTTTTGACCACGTTGACCACGGTCAGCGCTGCTGACGTGGCTCAACAGTTGCTGACAGATGGGGCCCACCCCCACTAATTAACTAAAACGTTTTAAAAATAGTTAATTAACTTAATGAGGCACTGACAGGTGGGCCCAGTAGTTTAGTTAGCTAATTAGTTTAAGTTAACTCTGTTTAACTCTAACAGAGGCTGACATGTGGGTCCCACTGGACCCACATGTCAGGTTTGACCCTGGTCAGCCGGCTGTTGACCTGCTGACGTCAGCAGTGCATCATGCTGACGTCATAACCCATTTTCTGTAAATAAAATAATTCCAGAAATTCAAATAAACTTTAAAAATTAATAACTTTTAAACCGTAGCTCGGATCAAAAAAGTTAAAACATGAAAGTTGCTCAGAACGACGAGACGAGTCTGATCGTGCCGTCTGTTTCTTCATCGGAACCTCCTACATAGAAGAACTCGTAACTCCGGACCCGAATCCGGCAGATGAATAGTGCACACACATCGGATATTAAATCCTAGATTAATTCTAAAAATAACTAAAATGACTTAGATGCATAATTAGGCAACCCTGCACTGCATCATAGCATCACATGCACCGTATTGCATATGTTTGCATATTGTTTACCTGTTTCCTCCCCCTCTTCTCTCTCGGTAGACCCCGATGTTGACGTAGCTCCCGAGGCAGACGCCGCACAGGAGTACGACTACGTCCCCGACGGTACCACTGAAGACCTTGTCCTTGCCCCAGAGCAAACAGGCAAGCACCCCCATTTTGAGCATGCCTATATCGCCTATTCCCTTCTCTCTTATGTTTGCATTAGAACTGCTACTGCTACTGTTTTCCTATATTTGCTGCATAGCCTGATTATTGTACCCTGCTTTGTTACCTTACTGGTTATCCTAGACTGCTTAGTATAGGCTGGGTAGAGACACGACAGAGACCCCCACTTGATCCCGACTGCCCTGCTGGACATCAAAAGACCCGATCATCGGGATTGAAGACCAGACCCTGGCACCGCACATCACTACCCCTTAGTTGCCGACACTGCTGGGTTACCGTCGAGTGCCGAGGGTGATACCTCGTTAGCACTTCTGATGTTAACCTTGTAGGTTAGTTACTCGGTCGTGGTAAGCGAGGGTGATTCCTCCTACACCACCCCCGATAACGACGTCATCGCGCAACTCCTCAAGTGTGGACCTCGAGGGTGATTCCTCCTTCGTTCACCTTGATGATAACATCAGGTGGGGTTCCATCGAGGGTGATTCCTCAGGGCTCCCCTGGTGTCAGACACACAGTTACTGTTGATGAGTGGACTTGCACTAAACCATGATACTAAAGACGGGTCGGCCCTGAGGGGTACCCGCGCGAGCTTAGTGCGAAGTGATGTGGAGTCGGGTTGACCTGGATGGTGCCCGCGAGATAACTACGAGGCGTGGCCGGGCATTCTTGGCCCTTGCCGCAAGTCCTCGAGACGGGGCGACGGGGTCACATCGATCGTGAGTCTCTGCTCGTTTCCGCGCGCTCCTAATCCACTACGGTTTGGATATTTGATCCGAGGGGCCTCTGGCCCGATAGCACTAACCATCACGTGGGCATAGTATGGGCGTTCTGCGTCGTATACTTCAGCCGAAGCTTAATGGACGTCAGCGACTGAGCGGCGCGCGCTGGATTGGACTGGTTACGCAACCGCGCTTGTATTAAGGGGTTGCTAGGTCTGCTTCCGGCCGCCCACGCAACGCGCAGGAGTTCCCGGGGCGATGGCCCAAGACCCCTGGGGGCATAGGTTAGTCCGGCGTGCTGACCTCTCTGTTAAGTATTTGGTCGGGTTGCGGCGTGTTGCTTGGCCGAGGTCGGGCATGACCCAGAAAAGTGTGTCCGGCCGGAGTTAAGCGAGCGTGGTGGGTAAGTTGGTGCACCCCTGCAGGGAAGAAACTTCTATCGATAGCCTGTCCTACAGTAACGGACACTCGGAGTTGTATCCCGATCGGTACAACTAGAACATGTGATGAGAACTGGATAGTACGGCTCTGGGATTGCTTTCTCGCAGGGAGTCGAGAAAGGATCTCAGGTCGAGGTTGATGATACTACTACTACTACTACTTTACATTATGTTCATCTGCTCTTCCCTGATGCTGCAAGACTGTCGAAGAATGTTGAAGATGCTAGTCTTCGATAGGACTAGGCTTTCCCCCTCTATTCTGGCATTTCTGCAGCCCAGTCCACATATACAGCCCCCTTTGAAAATGATGCATATGTAGTGTAGATCCTTGCTTGCTGAGTACTTCAGATGAGTACTCACGTTTGCTTTATTTTCTTTTTTCCCATTTTCCATTTGATGCCACCAGTCGACGGAGCCCCTGAGCCAGACGCCCCAGCCGACGACCAGTACTACTACCCGCCTAGCGAGTACTACTACTACGAGGAGCCGACTGACGACCAGGAGTAGGATCGGAGGGTCCAGGGCAGGAGGCCTACGCCTTTCGATCGTAGTATTTTATTTTACCCCGCCTCCGTGAAGGCCTATTTCTCTCTCTGTAATATATCTGTACCCAGATATCTAATGCTTCCGCTGACGCTTGTATGCCATCGAGCTATGTATTCGAGCCCTCGAGGCCCTGGCTTGTAATATTAAGCTTGTATGACTTTATTTTATGTTTTAGAGTTGTGTTGTGATATCTTCAAGTGAGTCCTTAGGCTTGATCGTGCGCATTTGCGTGAATGATTAGTGCACGATTAAGCCGGGGTCGTCACAAACATGTTCACGAATGGAGTTGAAGCGACGCTTGATATGCCTGGTCTTCTTGTGAAACCTGGGCTCCTTGGCAAGGGCAATAGCTCCAGTGTTGTCACAGAAGAGAGTCATTGGGCCCGACGCATTGGGAATAACTCCTAGGTCGGTGATGAACTCCTTCATCCAGACTGCTTCTTATGCTGCCTCCGAGGCTGCTATGTATTCCGCTTCACATGTAGATCCCGCCACGACGCTCTGCTTGCAACTGCACCAGCTGCCTGCCCCACCATTCAAAATATACACGTATCCGGTTTGTGACTTGGAGTCATCCAGATCTGTGTCGAAGCTAGCATCGACGTAACCCTTTACGACGAGCTCTTCGTCACTTCCATAAACGAGAAACATATCCTTAGTCCTTTTCAGGTACTTCAGGATGTTCTTGACCGCTGTCCAGTGTTCCATGCCGGGATTACTTTGGTACCTACCTACCAAACTTACGGCGAGGTTCACATCAGGTCTGGTACACAGCATGGCATACATAATAGACCCTATGGCTGAGGCATAGGGGATGACACTCATCTTTTCTCTATCTTCTGCTGTGGTCGGGCATTGAGCCGTGCTCAATCTCACACCTTGCAATACAGGCAAGAACCCCTTCTTGGACTGATCCATATTGATCTTCTTCAATATCTTGTCAAGGTATGTGCTTTGCGAAACACCAATGAGGCGTCTCGATCTATCTCTATAGATCTTGATGCCTAATATGTAAGCAGCTTCTCCAAGGTCCTTCATTGAAAAACACTTATTCAAGTAGGCCTTTATGCTTTCCAAGAATTCTATATCATTTCCCATTAATAGTATGTCATCCACATATAATATGAGAAATGCTACAGAGCTCCCACTCACTTTCTTGTAAACACAGGCTTCTCCATAAGTCTGTGTAAACCCAAATGCTTTGATCATCTCATCAAAGCGAATGTTCCAACTCCGAGATGCTTGCACCAGCCCATAGATTGAGCGCTGGAGCTTGCATACCTTGTCAGCATTATTAGGATCGACAAAACCTTCCGGCTGCATCATATACAATTCTTCCTTAAGGAAACCATTAAGGAATGCCGTTTTGACGTCCATTTGCCATATTTCATAATCATAGAATGCTGCAATTGCTAACATGATTCGGACGGACTTCAGCTTCGCTACGGGTGAGAAGGTCTCATTGTAGTCAACCCCTTGAACTTGTCGATAACCCTTAGCGACAAGTCGAGCCTTATAGATGGTCACATTACCATCCGCGTCTGCCTTCTTCTTAAAGATCCATTTGTTCTCTATGGCTTGCCGATCATCGGGCAAGTCTATCAAAGTCCATACTTCGTTTTCATACATGGATCCTATCTCGGATTTCATGGCTTCAAGCCATTTGTTGGAATCCGGGCCCGCCATCGCTTCTTCATAGTTCGAAGGTTCACCGTTGTCTAACAACATGATTTCCAGGACAGGGTTGCCGTACCACTCTGGTGCGGAACGTGTCCTCGTGGACCTACGAAGTTCAGTAGCAACTTGATCCGAAGTTTCATGATCATCATCATTAACTTCCTCTCTAGTCGGTGCAGGCACCACAGAAACATCTTCCTGAGCTGTGCTACTCTCTGGTTCAAGAGGGGGTACCTCATCAAGTTCTACTTTCCTCCCACTTACTTCTTTCGAGAGAAACTCTTTCTCCAGAAAGGATCCATTCTTGGCAACAAAGATCTTGCCTTCGGATCTAAGGTAGAAGGTATACCCAATAGTTTCCTTAGGGTATCCTATGAAGACGCATTTTTCCGATTTGGGTTCGAGCTTTTCAGGTTGAAGTTTCTTGACATAAGCATCGCATCCCCAAACTTTTAGAAACAACAGCTTAGGTTTCTTCCCAAACCATAATTCATACGGTGTCATCTCAACGGATTTCGACGGAGCCCTATTTAAAGTGAATGCGGCAGTCTCTAAAGCATAACCCCAAAAAGATAGCGGTAGATCGGTAAGAAACATCATAGATCGCACCATATCTAATAGAGTGCGATTACGATGTTCGGACACACCATTACGCTGAGGTGTTCCAGGCGGCGTGAGTTGTGAAACAATTCCACATTTCCTTAAGTGCGTGCCAAATTCGTGACTCAAATATTCCCCTCCACGATCCGATCGTAAGAACTTTATTTTCCTGTCACGTTGATTCTCAACCTCACTCTGAAATTCCTTGAACTTTTCAAAGGTCTCAGACTTGTGTTTCATTAAGTAGACATACCCATATCTACTTAAGTCATCAGTGAGGGTGAGAACATAACGATAACCACCGCGAGCCTCAACGCTCATTGGACCGCACACATCAGTATGTATGATCTCCAATAAGTTGGTTGCTCGCTCCATTGTTCCGGAGAACGGAGTCTTGGTCATTTTGCCCATGAGGCATGGTTTGCACGTGTCAAATGATTCATAATCAAGAGACTCCAAAAGTCCATCTGCATGGAGTTTCTTCATGCGTTTAACACCAATGTGACCAAGGCGGCAGTGCCACAAGTATGTGGGACTATCATTATCAACCTTACATCTTTTGGCATTCACACTATGAATATGTGTAACATCACGTTCGAGATTCAATAAGAATAAACCATTGACCAGCGGGGCATGACCATAAAACATATCTCTCATATAAATAGAACAACCATTATTCTCGGATTTAAATGAGTAGCCATCTCGCATCAAACGAGATCCTGATACAATGTTCATGCTTAAAGCTGGTACTAAATAACAATTATTGAGGTTTAAAACTAATCCCAAAGGTAGATGTAGAGGTAGCGTGCCGATGGCGATCACATCGACCTTGGAACCATTCCCGACGCGCATCGTCACCTCGTCCTTCGCCAGTCTCCGCTTATTCCGCAGCTCCTGTTTTGAGTTACAAATATGAGCAACCGCACCGGTATCAAATACCCAGGAGCTACTACGAGCGCTGGTAAGGTACACATCAATAACATGTATATCACATATACCTTTGGTATTGCCGGCCTTCTTATCCGCTAAGTACTTGGGGCAGTTCCGCTTCCAGTGACCGTTTCCCTTGCAATAAAAGCATTCAGTCTCAGGCTTGGGTCCATTCTTTGGCTTCTTCCCAGCAGCTTGCTTACCGGGCGCGGCAACTCCCTTGCCGTCCTTCTTGAAGTTCTTTTTACCCTTGCCTTTCTTGAACTTAGTGGTTTTATTCACCATCAACACTTGATGTTCCTTTTTGATCTCCACCTCTGCTGATTTCAGCATTGAATACACCTCAGGAATGGTTTTTTCCATCCCCTGCATATTGAAGTTCATCACAAAGCTCTTGTAGCTAGGTGGAAGCGACTGAAGGATTCTGTCAACGACCGCGTCATCCGGGAGATTAACTCCCAGCTGAGACAAGCGGTTGTGCAACCCAGACATTTTGAGTATATGCTCACTGACAGAACTATTCTCCTCCATCTTACAACTATAGAACTTGTCGGAGACTTCATATCTCTCGACCCGGGCATGAGCTTGGAAAACCATTTTCAGCTCTTGGAACATCTCATATGCTCCGTGTTGCTCAAAACGCTTTTGGAGCCCCGGTTCTAAGCTGTAAAGCATGCCACACTGAACCAGGGAGTAATCATCACTACGCGACTGCCAGGCGTTCATAACGTCTTGAGTTGCTGGGAAAATAGGTGCGTCACCTAGCGGTGCTTCAAGGACATATGCTTTCTTGGCAGCTATGAGGATGATCCTCAAGTTATGGACCCAGTCCGTGTAGTTGCTACCATCGTCTTTCAGTTTGGTTTTCTCTAGGAATGCGTTGAAGTTGAGGGCAACATTAGCGTGGGCCATTTGGTCTACAAGACATATTGTAAAGATTTTAGACTAAGTTCATGATAATTCAGTTCATCTAATCAAATTATTCAATGAACTCCCACTCAGATAGACATCCCTCTAGTCATCTAAGTGATACATGATCCGAATCGACTAGGCCGTGTCCGATCATCACGTGAGACGGACTAGTCATCAACGGTGAACATCTCTATGTTGATCATACCTTCTATACGACTCATGTTTGACCTTTCGGTCTTCCGTGTTCCGAGGCCATGTCTGTACATGCTAGGCTCGTCAAGTCAACCTAAGTGTTTTGCATGTGTAAATCTGGCTTACACCCGTTGTATTCGAACGTTAGAATCTATCACACCCGATCATCACGTGGTGCTTCGAAACAACGAACCTTCGCAACGGTGCACAGTTAGGGGAAACACTTTCTTGAAATTTTAGCGAGGGATCATCTTATTTTTGCTACCGTCGTTCTAAGCAAATAAGATGTAAACATGATAAACATCACATGCAAATCATAAAGTGACATGATATGGCCAATATCATTTTGCTCCTTTTGATCTCCATCTTCGGGGCACCATGATCATCATCGTCACCGGCATGACACCATGATCTCCATCATCATGATCTCCATCATCGTGTCTTCATGAAGTTGTCTCGCCAACTATTACTTCTACTACTATGGCTAACGGTTAGCAATAAAGTAAAGTAATTACATGGCGTTTTCATTGACACGCAGGTCATACAATAAATTAAGACAACTCCTATGGCTCCTGCCGGTTGTCATACTCATCGACATGCAAGTCGTCATTCCTATTACAAGAACATGATCAATCTCATACATCACATATATCATTCATCACATCCTTTTGGCCATATCACATCACACGGCATATGCTGCAAGAACAAGTTAGACGTCCTCTAATTGTTGTTGCAATTTTTTTTTACGTGGCTGCTATAGGTTTCTAGCAAGAACGTTTCTTACCTACGCCAAAACCACAACGTGATATGCCAATTTCTATTTACCCTTCATAAGGACCCTTTTCATCGAATCCGATCCGACTAAAGTGGGAGAGACAGACACCCGCTAGCCACCTTATGCAACTAGTGCATGTCAGTCGGTGGAACCTGTCTCACGTAAGCGTACGTGTAAGGTCGGTCCGTGCCGCTTCATCCCACGATGCCGCCGAATCAAGATAAGACTAGTAACGGCAAGTAAATTGACAAAATCGACGCCCACAACAACTTGTGTTCTACTCGTGCATAGAAACTACGCATAGACCTAGCTCATGATGCCACAGTTGGGGAACATAGTAGTAAATCAAAAAAAATTCCTACGCATCACCAAGATCAATCTATGGAGAGACTAGCAACGAGAGAGAGAGGAGTGCATCTTCATACCCTTGAAGATCGCGATGCGGAAGCGTTGCAAGAACGCGGTTGGAGGAGTCGTACACGCAGCGATTCAGATCGCGGTCGATTCCGATCTAAGCGCCGAACAACGGCGCCTCCGCGTTCAACACACGTGCAGCCCGGTGACGTCTCCCGCACCTTGATCTAGCAAGGAGGAGGGAGAGGTTGGGGAAGACAACTCCAGCAACAGCACGACGGCGTGGTGGTGTTGGAGTAGTGTGGTTCTCCAGCAGGGCTTCGCCAAGCACTACGAAAGACGAGGAGGTGGAGAGGTAGGGCTGCGCCAAGAGGGAGAGAGATTCGTATTCCTGGCAGCCCCAAAACCCCCACTATATATAGGAGGAGGGGAGGGGGTGCGTCCCCTCTAGGGTTCCCACCCTAGGGGGGCGGCAGCCCTAGATGGGATGGAGGGGGGGCGGCCAAGATGGGGAGAGAGGGGGGGCGCGCCCTAGGGTGGGCCTTAGGCCCATCTGCGCCTAGGGTTTCCCCCTTCTCCTCTTTGTTGCACCTTGGGCCTTGGTGGGAGGCGCACCAGCCCACTCAGGGGCTGGTCCCTACCCACTCTTGGCCCATGCAAACCTCCGGGGTTGGTGGCCCCACCCGGTGGACCCCCGGAACCCTTCCGGTGGTCCCAGTACATTACCGGTGACGCCCGAAACACTTCCGGTGACCAAAACCTCACTTCCTATATATTATTCTTTACCTCCGGACCATTCCAGAACTCCTCGTGATGTCCGGGATCTCATCCGGGAATCCGAACAACATTCGGTAACCACGTACAAACTTTCCCTATAACCCTAGCGTCATCGAACCTTAAGTGTGTAGACCCTACGGGTTCGGGAGGCATGTAGACATGACCGAGACATCTCTCCGGTCAATAACCAACAGCGGGATCTGGATACCCATGTTGGCTCCCACATGTTCCACGATGATCTCATCGGATGAACCACGATGTCGGGGATTCAATCAATCCCGTACACAATTCCCTTTGTCTACCGGTATGATACTTGCCCGAGATTCGATCGTTGGTATCCCTATACCTTGTTCAATCTCGTTACCGGCAAGTCTCTTTCCTTGTTCGTAACACATCATCCCGTGATCAACTCCTTGGTCACATTGAGCTCATTATGATGATGTCCTACCGAGTGGGCCCAGAGATACCTCTCCGTCACACGGAGTGACAAATCCCAGTCTCGATTCGTGCCAACCCAACAGACACTTTCGGAGATACCCGTAGTGTGCCTTTATAGCCACCCAGTTACGTTGTGACGTTTGGCACACCCAAAGCATTCCTACGGTATCTGGGAGTTGCACAATCTCATGGTCTAAGGAAATGATACTTGACATTAGAAAAGCTTTAGCAGACGAACTACACGATCTTGTGCTATGCTTAGGATTGGGTCTTGTCCATCACATCATTCTCCTAATGATGTGATCCCGTTATCAACGACATCCAATGTCCATGGTCAGGAAACCATAACCATCTATTGATCAACGAGCTAGTCAACTAGAGGCTCACTAGGGACATGTTGTGGTCTATGTATTCACACATGTATTACGATTTTCGGATAACACAATTATAGCATGAACAATAGACAATTATCATGAACAAGGAAATATAATAATAACCACTTTATTATTGCCTCTAGGGCATATTTCCAACACCAAAGTAGGGAATTTTTAGCTACTGCTTGAGCTTTTATGTAATCTTGGTCAATGTTGAAGATAGTAGACATATTTTGACTGAATTTTTCTTTAGTAATCTTGGTCAATGTCAAAACTCAAAACTGAAAATAAATTCAGTAATCTTGGTCAATGTCAATAAGAAACCAGTAACTACTGAAGTCAAAATTCAGTAATTTTGATCTTTTACTACTGGCAAGTCTGATTTTTGATCTTTGATCTTTGATGCTGCATTGCTGAAAATTGACAGTAGATTTTCATGTACTGAAGTGAAGGCTCAATGCTGCATTGCTGACTGGCACATCAGGGGCAAGCAGCAGACCGTAAAATTACAAATGATTTCTCCGCGGAGCAGAAGATTGGTGGAGGTTCATTCGGAAACGTTTACAAGGTTTGGTTATTTTCCTTTAACATCTTCTATCCCATCCACCAAGGTTCATTTGGAGTACTCATATCTTTGTATCTGTGGGATTAATAATACAGGGTGTTGTGCCAGATGATGGCAGAGTGATTACGGTGAAGAAACTTCACGAAAACGCACCGATGCCGCCTTAATTATATCCAGGCATCGATTTTCACTTTGACTGCATCGGGTAAAATTGACTGAAGAAAGCAACTAAGACTTCAGAGAATATATTGTTGTCAAATCAACATCAACATCGGGTAAGATTTTCACTTTTATCAATATTCAGTAGCAGAAATTAAACTTCAGAGTATATTGTACTGTCAACATTCAGAAGAAGAAATTCAGTGTTGTACCATTAAATTTAAACTACCCATGCATGTAATCTGAAAATAAACCATTTTTGGATGAATCATGGTTCATGGTTGATTCAATTTGCTCTACATTTACTGAAAATAAACTTGAATAGAACTTGCATAGAAATTTCAGTTATACTGCCAAATCAACATCAATCTTATCTTAATGTTCTATCATCATTATACTCCACTGTCATCATTAACAACATTTTTTTTGGCAGTACTAAAGATTGTTCCATCAGAAGTCAACATCAATGTTGAGAAATTGACAGTTCAGAAACAGAAATTTCAATCATGGCAACCTAAAGATTGTTCCATCATCATTACAGAAATTGAAAATAGTCCACTGTAATGTTCTTATTGGAATTATAGAAACAAAATTAATAGTGCTTAACACTCCATGTCATAGTGAACATTACAGAAATTGACAGAACACTTATAACTGGTGAAAATGCTACAGACTTTGAATGATTCCAGAGATGTTTTCCTTCTCCCATGTTAGACCATAACAGTTAACTGAATTTATTTTATTTGGTAACATTTTTTCAGAGGACATGATCAATTGTGTTTCAAATTACAGAGCAAGCAAGGTACACTGTGCAATGTAAAGAAATTGTGTTCGAAATTGGAGCTTCCGGAGCACATTTTCTCACTGGCAGCAGCACAAGTAGGAGCTTGAGCAAGGTTCAGGGCCGAGCCCTGTACTTCTTCTTCGAGTGCTTGCAGAGGAGATACTGGGAGCAAGGTACATGTCCGGTACTGGAGATGAAAAAACAAGGAGCCATGTACTTCTTCTCGCCGGCAGCAGCACGAGCAGGGGACCTTTGGTAAAAGCACACGAGCAGGGGAGCTCCGGGCAGCAACACAAGCAGGGGAGGAGCAGCAAAAGGAGCTCGAGCTTGAGTTCCAGGCCCGAGAGAGAGCTTGGGAGCTCGAGGTCCAGGCGCGGCGGGAGCCCGCGGTCCATGCGCTCGAGACCCCGGCGCGCGCAGGTCCTGGGCGGCGGCGGTGCAGGTCATGGGTGGCGGGAGGGGATATCGGCGACGGCGCAGGTCCTGGGTGGCGGTGGAGCAATCAATTGGGCAACGTAGGTCCTGGACGGCGGAGAAGCAAGCCCTGGGCAGCGCCAGCGCAGGTCTTGGGCGGCAAATGACCCGGGCGACGCGTGCGGGCGAGAGGCAGAGGAAGATGGAAGGAGACGACCACCCGTTTGTAACAGATTTAAAGTTACGAGGGCGTTTTTGTAAAATTGGCAGTACACTACGCTGGTGACAAGTTTTCTCGGATGGAGGGAGTATTTGTTACAACAGTATGCAAGTATATATATAGACAGACAGAGGGAGGGAGTTGACGCCAGGTTATTGAAAAATGTGACGAGCTTGAATTAGAGGCGAAGATAGTGGGTAAAGAAGAAGTGTGCCCCGTTGTCGATGATAAATCATCATAATATGTCTAGCATGTTGCAACACACGAGCAGTTAATTATAAGAAGAAAAGGAGGGACGTTTTTTTTAGGAAAAATGGTTGTTTGCTATACGAGAAATGTCTCGTACTTTTATATAGTGAAAAATATCAAATACCCTAATAGGTCATTTGAATGATGGACCGAAAAAATCATTGAGTTTTAACAATCAGAAGAGATGCATACAAATAATTGTTCTTCATATATTTGTTGCACATGATAATACAAAAGGTGTGTTTCTATCTCGCAAAAAAGGTGTGTTTCTATATATATTTACTTTTGTAAGTATGAGAGAGATGGAGATGGATTATGTCGACGTTCAAAAAGAATCCACCAACACTTTCCTTCTCCCCAAGAAAAGTCTCCTTCCTCCTCCCGTCGGCGCCGCCGCGGATCCGCCTCGCCTCCGATGGCCTTTAGCCTATGGAGGTACGGAGGATCTCGGCCCCCCGCCGGCGGGAGAGACCCCGTTCTCGTTTTTGCTAGGTTGAACGTCTTGGTTGGGGCTGTGTGGCGGCGGCGATGTCCCTCGGTAGCAATAATGTCTCCCACGTCCTATCCCCGTCCCGATGGTGTGAATAGCGTTGTCGGAGGATGTGTGGAGGTGTGTCTCCGACGGATCTCATGTGATTCGGTCGGTGCTGGTCTTCGGTGGATCTATTTGGATCCAGTTTTTGTTCGTCTTCGTTCGTGTGGTTCCAGGTTTGATCTTTCCGATCTACAACTCTCTTCATCGGCGATGGCTGCTGCTCTGGTGTGCTGGTCCTTTGGGGCCTTAGCACGACGACTTCCCGACTGTCTACTACAACAAGGTTTGCCCGGCTCCGGTGATGGAGGAGCGATGACGGTGGCGCGCCTTCGGCTCGCTCCAGTGCTTGTAGTCGTCGCTAGGTGGTCCATAGACCTGGTTGTAATTTTTATTATCTCTTGTGTTCGCTGTACTGCCATGATTAATGAATAGATTGGAAATTTCTCTCGAAAAAAAAAAGAATCCACCAATAAGGGTGTTGAGACGATGCCGTTGAAAAAGACCAAAAATTCATCGAGTTTTGTACAACAAAAGGCCCATGACAACGCATGGGCGTTCTACTAGTTTACGATAAACTCAGTCTCCAGGTGCAGTGGCTCGCGACGCATTTACCCAGCGCTAGGTCGTGGTTTGAGTCCATCCATCTCTCTATTTTTTATTACGTGCGCTTGACGCCTGGTAAATGGGCAGGTGCGCGAATTCTTCAGCGAATTGAGTAATTACAGGCCTTTTTTTAGTAGTTACAGGCCATTTTGCTAGCGGGCGCCTGAAGTGCACACCTCTCCCGCGAGCTGGGCCGGCCCGTTTTAGTTCTTTTTCTTTTAAAACTGAAAAAAAAAGAGTGCCTGAGTTGCGCGTTGGCAGCGACTGGAACCCACGGCCCCCCTGTACAATACGAACTTCACTAACCATCCGAGTAATGAGGAATATTGTGCTTAGTTCCCCCTTTTTTACATCTTTATCTTTCTTTTACTTTTCCTTTTTTCCATTTTTCTTTATTGCGTGAACTTTTTCAAAGTCTACAAACTTTTTTAAAAATTGATGATTTTTTTTAGAATTGATGATTTTTTATAAAATCGATGAACTTTGTTTCAAATTTCTGAACTTTTTGTGAAAACCGATGAACTTTTTCTCGAAACCAATAAAGTTTTTTATTCAAATTTGTGAACTTTTTTTGAAAACTGATGAACATTTTTCAAAATGAATGAACTTTTTTTAAAAAAAATTGAACATTTTTCAAAATTGGTGAACATTTTTCCCAAATTTGATGAACATTTTTCCCAAATTTGTTGAACTTTTAAAATCGATGAACTTTTTTCTAAATTCAGCGAACTTTTTTCAAAATTGATGGAGTTTATTTCGAAAGGATGAACTTTTCTTTCAAATTTGATAAACTTTTTTTTAGAACCGTTGAACCTTTTTTCAATTCATGAACTTTTTTCAAAAATTTGATGAACTTTTTCATTAAAAAAATCAAAAATCTAAGTGATACTGGGTAGTAAATATCACAGCTACGGTGGTTCTTATAGTGTTCACGTTGGAAGCAATCGTTGTCGTTCAGTTGGCGTAGTGATTAGCTGAACCATGCGTGTGCTCTAGTGACGTGAGTATGAGTCCTCGTTCACGCATTTTTGTTCGGTGTTTTTTTTGCGAGACAAAATACTAAGCTGGTGCGTTTCATTAGGCGTTGTTGTGGGCGTTGGTTGACATTCGCGTCGCCGAACACGCGGAATAGGAGCACACTCCAGCAAAGGCGTCAAAATCACAAGCTTTTGCACTGTAGCGCTCGGATTGGATGGGCCGCGCATTTTGATACGCCCATTTTGCATCATATTTTTATGTTGATATTTATTGCATATTGGACTGTTATTACCTTTTATAATACAATTCTTATACCTTTTCTCTCTTATTTTACAAGATTTACATGAAGATGGAGAATGCCGGCAGCTGGAATTATGGACCGGAAAGGAGCAAATCTGAGATACCTATTCTGCACAGCTTTAAGTGTCCTAAAACTTTATGGAGAATTGTTTTGGAATATATAAAAAATATTGGGCAAAGAAACAACAGAAGGGGACCCACCAGGTGGCCACAAGCCTGGGGGGGCGCGCCTCCCGAGCTTGACGGCCCCTGGCCAGCCCCCGGTGTCCATCTTCTACTATATGAAAGGTTTTGACCTAGAAAAAATCAGAACGAGGCTTTCGGGACGAAGCGCCGCCGTCTCGAGGCGGAACCTGTGCAGAAGCAATCTAGAGCTCCGGCAGAGCGATTCTGCCGCCGGGGAAACTTACCTCCGGGAGGGGAAAATCGAAGCCATCGTCATCACCAACGATCCTCTCATCGTGGGAGTACCAATCTTCATCAACGTCTTCACCAGCACCATCTCCTCTCAAACCCTAGTTCATCTCTTGTATTCAATCTTTGTCTTAAAACCTCAGATTGGTACCTCTGGGTTGCTAGTAGTGTTGATTACTCCTTGTAGTTGATGCTAGTTTGTTTATTTGGTGGAAAATCATATGTTCAGATCCTTAATGATATTTATTATCCCTCTGATCATGAACATGAACATGCGTTGTGAGTAGTTACTTTTGTTCCTGAGGACATGGGAGAAGTCTTGTTATAAGTAATCATGTGAATTTGGTATTCATTCGATATTTTGATGAGATGTATGTTGTCTTTCCTCTAGTGGTGTTATGTGAATGTCGACTACATGACGCTTCATCATTATTTGGGCCTAGGAGAAGGCATTGGGAAGTAATAAGTAGATGATGGGTTGCTAGAGTGACAGAAGTTTAAACCCTAGTTTATGCGTTCCTTCGTAAGGGGCTGATTTGGATCCATATGTTTCATGCTATGATTAGATTTATCTTAATTCTTCTTTCGTAGTTGCGGATGCTTGCGAGAGGGGTTAATCATAAGTGGGAGGATTGTCCAAGTAAGGACAGCACCCAAGCACCAGTCCACCCGCATATCAAATTATTAAAGTAGCGGACGCGAATCATATGAGCATGATGAAAACTAACTTGACGATAATTCCCATGTGTCCTCGGGAGCGCTTTGCTTTATATAAGAGTTCGTCCAGGCTAATCCTTTGCTATAAAAAGGATTGGGCCATCTTGCTGCATCTTTGTTACACTTGTCACTTGTTACCCGTTACGAATTATCTTATTACCAAATTATCTGTTACCGACAATTTCAGTGCTTACAGAAAATACCTTGCTGAAAACTGCTTGTCATTTTCTTCTGCTCCTCATTGGGTTTGGTACTCTTACTTATCGAAAGGACTACAATAGATCCCCTATACTTGTGGGTCATCAAGACTCTTTTCTGGCGCCGTTGCCAGGGAGTGAAGCGCCTTTGGTGAGATGAATTTGGTAAGGAAAATTTTTATATTATGTGCTGAAATTTACTGTCACTTGTCACTATGGAAAATAATCCTTTGAGGGGTTTGTTCGAGGTATATTCACCTCGACCGGAAGCACAAAGAGTTGCTCCTCAACCTACTGAACCTACTGAAAATATTTATTATGAGATTCCTTCGTGTATGATAGAGAAACTTCTAACTAATCCTTATGCAGGAGATGGAACATTACATCATGATATGCACCTAATCTATGTGGATGAAGTTTGTGGATTATTTAAGCTTGCAGCTTTACCCAGAGATGAAGTCAAGAAGAAGGTCTTCCCTTTATCTTTGAAGGGAAAGGCATTGACATGGTATAGGCTATGTGATGATATTGAAGCTTGGAATTACAACCGATTGAAATTGGAGTTTCATCAGAAGTTTTATCCTATGCATCTGGTTCATCGTGATCGGAATTATATACATAATTTTTGGCCCCATGAAGGAGAAAGTATCACTCAAACTTAGGGGAGGCTTAAGTCAATGTTATATTCATGCCCCAATCATGAGCTCTCAAGAGAAATTATTATTCAGAATTTTTATGCTCGGCTTTCTCGTAATGATCAATCCATACTCGATACTTCTTGTACCGGTTCTTTTACGAAGAAGACTGTTGAATTCAGGTGGTATCTTCTGGAAAGAATTAAACGCAACTCCGAAGATTGGGAGCTCGATGAAGGTAAGGAGTAAGGTATAAATCTTAAGTTTGTTTGTGTTAAATCTTTTATGGATACCGATGCTTTTCATAATTTTAGCACTAAATACGGATTTGACTCTGAGATAGTAGCTTCCTTATGTGAATCATTTGCTACTCATGTTGATCTTCCTAAGGAGAAGTGGTTTAAATATCATCCTCCCATTGAAGTAAAAATAGTAGAACCCACTGAAGCTAGAGAAGAAACTACTACTTATAATGTAGATCCAGTTATTCCTACTGCTTACATTGAGAAACCACCTTTTCCTATTAGAATGAAAGAACATGCTAAAGTTTCAGCTGTGGTTCGCAAGAGTTATACAAGAAAACCTACACCCTCTGAACAAATTAAAGTTGAACCTAATGTCGCTATGGTTAAAGATCTCTTGGCTGAAAATATTGATGCATGCTATTTATTTCTGTGATGAAGCTACTAGAATTGCCAAACCCGATGAAAAAGATAAACATAGACCTGTTGTTGGCATGCTTGTTGTCTCTGTTAAAATATAAGACCATTGTTATCACGGCATATGTGATTTGGGTGCTAGTGTGGGTGCTATCTCGTTTACTTTATATCAAGAAATTATGAATGATATTGCACCTGCTGAATTAGATGATATTGATGTTACTATTAAACTCGCGAATAGAGATACTATTACACCACTTGGGATTGTCAGAGATGTTGAAGTCTTGTGTCCCATTATATTTGGTAGACCTTTCTTAAATACGGTGAATGCTAAGATAGATTGTGAGAAAGAAACTGTTAGTGTGAGTTTTGGTGATGTTTCTCATGAGTTAAATTTCTCCAAATTCCGTAGACAACCTCATGACAAAGAATTACCTAGTAAGGATGAAATTATTGGTCTTCCTTCTATTGTCGCGCCTCCTACTGATCCGTTAGAACAATATTTGCTAGACCATGAAAATGATATGCATATGAATGAAAGAAATGAAATAGATGAGATATTCTTTAAACAAATGCCTGTTTTGAAACACAATTGACCTATTGAAACTCTTGGAGATCCTCTACCACCCAAGAGTGATCCTATGTTTGAGCTTAAACAATTACCTGATACTTTGAAATATGCATATCTTCATGAAAAGAAGATATATCCTGCTATTATTAGTGCTAACCTTTCAGAGCATGAAAAGAAGAGATTATTGAAAACTCTGAGGAAGCACTGCGCCGCTATTGGATATACTCTTGATGATCTTAAGGACATTATTCCCACTCTATGTCAGCATAAAATTAATATGGTGTGACGCCCCTGATTAAATCGTACACTAATTATACACGCAAATGTGTACGATCAAGATCAGGGACTCACGGGAAGATATCACAACACAACCCTAGACACAAATTTAAATAATGCAAGCTTCATATTACAAGCCAGGGGCCTCGAGGGCTCGAATACATAAGCTCGATACACAAGAGTCAGCGGAAGCAACAATGTCTGAGTACAGACATAAGTTAAACAAGACTGCATTAAGAAGGCAAGCAAAAAAGCAACAACGATCGAAGAGGCAAGGCCTCCTACCTGGGACCTCCTAACTACTCCTGGTCGTCGGCGGTCTCCACGTAGTAGTAGGCACCCTCAGGGTAGTAGTAGTAGTCGTCGGGGGTGGCATCTGGCTCCTGGGATCCACCAACTGGTTGCAACAACCGGAAAGAAGAAAGAAGGGGGAAAAGGGGTAGCAAAGCAACCGTGAGTACTCATCCAAAGTACTCGCAAGCATCAAATCTATACTAAGTATGCATTGGTATCAAAGGAAGGGATGTATCTGTGGACTAAACTACAGAATGCCAAAATAGAGGGGAAGGCCTAGCCTATCGAAGACTAGCATCTTCAAGCAGCTCCAAGCATCTTGCAACATTCAGAAGAGTATAGAATAGCAGTTTATATTTAACAAACATGTTGTAGTATTAACGCCCAGGTATCCTTCCTCGACTCCCTGCGAGAAAGCAATCTCGGAGCCAACATATCCATCACATATCTCAAATATCCATTTCTAGTTATAATAGATCGAGATACAAGTCTGTGTTGGAAATATGCCCTAGAGGCAATAATAAAATGGTTATTATTATATTTCCTTGTTCATGATAATTGTCTATTGTTCATGCTATAATTGTATTAACCGGAAACCGTAATACATGTGTGAATACATAGACCACAACATGTCCCTAGTGAGCCTCTAGTTGACTAGCTCGTTGATCGATAGATGGTTGTGGTTTCCTGACCATGGACATTGGATGTCATTGATAACGGGATCACATCATTAGGAGAATGATGTGATGGACAAGACCCAATCCTAAGCATAGCACAAGATCGTGTAGTTCGTTTGCTAAAGCTTTTCTAATGTCAAGTATCATTTCCTTAGACCATGAGATTGTGCAACTCCCGGATACCGTAGTAATGCTTTGGGTGTATCAAACGTCACAACGTAACTGGGTGACTATAAAGGTGCACTACAGGTATCTCCGAAAGTGTCTGTTGGGTTGGCACGAATCGAGACTGGGATTTGTCACTCCGTATGATGGAGAGGTATCTCTGGGCCCACTCGGTAATGCATCATCATAATGAGCTCAATGTGACTAAGGAGTTGGCCACGGGATCATGCGTTACGGAACGAGTAAAGAGACTTGCCGGTAACGAGATTGAACGAGGTATGGGGATACCGATGATCGAATCTCGGGCAAGTAACATACCGATGGACAAAGGGAGTTGTATACGGGATTGATTGAATCCTCGACATCGTGGTTCATCCGATGAGATCATCGTGGAACATGTGGGAGCCAATATGGGTATCCAGATCCCGCTACTGGTTATTGGCCGGAGAGGTGTCTCGGTCATGTCTGCATGGTTCCCGAACCCGTAGGGTCTACACATTTAAGGTTCGGTGACGCTAGAGTTGTTATGGGAAATTGTATGTGGTTACCGAAGGTTGTTCGGAGTCCCGGATGAGATCCCGGATGTCACGAGGAGTTCCGAAATGGTCCGGAGGTAAAGATTTATATATGGGAAGTTGTTATTGGGGTTCCGGAAAAAGTTCGTTTTTTTCGGTATTGTACCGGGAAGCTTTCGAAAGGTTCCAGAGGATTCCGGAGGTGTCCGAAAGTCCGGAAAGGGTTCCACCACGTCCAATACAGCAGCATGGGCTGTAAGGGGGCGCCCTAGCCTTAATGGGCTAGGGGCACCAGCCCCCCTAAGGCCCATGCGCATGGGAGAGGGGAAACCCTAAAGGGGGAGGGCCTCCACTTGACTTGGGAGGCACTCCTCCCCCCCCTTGGCCGCCACCCCAACCCTAGATGGGATCTAGGGGGTCGGCCCCCTCTCCCCCCAGCCTATAAATAGTGGAGGGGTGGGAGGGAGGCCACAACCCCTTCCCTGGCGCAGCCCCTCCCCCTCCCCAACACCTCCTCCTCCTCCGTAGTGCTTGGCGAAGCCCTGTCGGAGAACCACAAGCTCCACCACCACGCCGTCGTGCTGCCGGAGCCCTCCCTCAACTTCTCCTCTCCCCTTGCTGGATCAAGAAGGAGGAGATGTCCCCGGGCTGTACGTGTGTTGAACGCGGAGGCGCCGTCCGTTCGGCGCTAGATCGGATATTCTGCGATTTGAATCGCTGCGAGTACGACTCCATCAACCGCATTCTTGTAACGCTTCCGCTTGGCGATATTCAAGGGTATGAAGATGCACTCCCTCTCTCTCGTTGCTAGCATCTCCTAGATTGATCTTGGTGGTACGTAGGAAATTTTTTGAATTATTACTACGTTCCCCAACAGTGGCATCATGAGCTAGGTCTATGCGTAGATTCTATGCACGAGTAGAACACAAAGTAGTTGTGGGCGATGATTTGGTCAATTTGCTTACCGTTACTAGTCTTATCTTGATTCGGTGGCATTGTGGGATGAAGCGGCCCGGACCGACCTTACACGTACGCTTACGTGAGACAGGTTCCACCGACTAACATGCACTTGTTGCATAAGGTGGCTAGCGGGTGTCTGTCTCTCCCACTTTAGTCGGATCGAATTTGATGAAGAGGGTCCTTATGAAGGGTAAATAGCAATTGGCATATCACCGTTGTGGCTTTTGCGTAGGTAAGAAACGTTCTTGCTAGAAACCCATAGCAGCCACGTAAAACATGCAACAACAATTAGAGGACGTCTAACTTGTTTTTGCAGGGTATGCTATGTGATGTGATATGGCCAAAAGGATGTGATGAATTATATATATGTGATGTATGAGATTGATCATGTTCTTGTAATAGGAATCACGACTTGCATGTCGATGAGTATGACAACCGGCAGGAGCCATAGGAGTTGTCTTAATTTATTGTATGACCTGCGTGTCAATGTAAACGCCATGTAATTACTTTACTTTATTGCTAACCGTTAGCCATAGTAGTAGAAGTAATAGTTGGCGAGACAACTTCATGAAGACACGATGATGGAGATCATGATGATGGAGATCATGGTGTCATGCCGGTGACGATGGTGATCATGCCGCGCCTCGAAGATGGAGATCAAAGGCGCAAGATGATATTGGCCATATCATGTCACTTTATGATTTGCATGTGATGTTTATCATGTTTACATCTTATTTTCTTAGAACGACGGTAGCATAAATAAGATGATCCCTCACTAAAATTTCAAGAAATGTGTTCCCCCTAACTGTGCATCGTTGCGAAGGTTCGTTGTTTCGAAGCACCACGTGATGATCGGGTGTGATAGATTCTAACGTTCGCATACAACGGGTGTAAGCCAGATTTACACATGCGAAACACTTAGGTTGACTTGACGAGCCTAGCATGTACAGACATGGCCTCGGAACACGAGAGACCGAAAGGTCGAACATGAGTCGTATGGTAGATGCGATCAACATGGAGATGTTCACCGTTGATGACTAGTCCGTCTCACGTGATGATCGGACACGGCCTAGTCGATTCGGATCATGTATCACTTAGATGACTGGAGGGATGTCTTCTGAGTGGGAGTTCATTAAATAATTTGATTAGATGAACTTAATTATCATGAACATAGTCTAAATTGTCTTTGCAAATTATGTTGTAGATCAATAGCTCGCGCTTTAGCTCCCTGTTTAATACGTTCCTAGAGAAAGACTAAGTTGAAAGATATTGTGAGCAATAATGCGGACTGGGTCCATGATCTGAGGTTTGTCCTCATTGCTGCACAGAAGGCTTATGTCCTTAATGCACCGCTCGATGCGGCAGCCCCTCAAGCGTCGTCTGTAGATTTTTTGAACATCTGACAGGCATGTTCTGATGACTACTTGATAGTTCAGTGCGTCATGCATTACGGCTTAGAATTGAGGCTCCAAAACGTTTTGAACGACATGGAACATATGAGATGTTCTAAGAGCTAAAATTGGGATCTTAGGCTCGTGCCCGCGTTAAGAGGTATGAGACCTCCAACAAGATTCTTTGCCTGCAAGATGAAGGAGAATAGCTCAATCAGTGAGCATGTGCTCAGATTGTCTGGGTACTACGATCACTTGAATCGAGTGGGAGTTAATCTTCCAGATAAGATAGTGATTAATATAGTTCTCCAAGTCACTGCCACCTAGCTACTAGAGCTTCGTGATGAACTATAACATGCCAGGGATGGATAAGATGATCCCTGAGCTGTTCGCGATGTTTGACACCGCGAAGGTAGAAATCAAGAAGGAGCATCAAGTGTTGATGGTTAGTAAAACCACTAGTTTCACAAAGGGCAAGGGCAAGAAGGGAAACTTCATGGATGGCAAGTCAGTTGCTGCTCCAGTGAAGAAACCCAAGGTTGAACCCAAACTTGAGACTAGGTGCTTCTGTTATGAGGAGAACAGACGCTGAAGCGGAACAACCCTAGATATTTGGTAGATAAGAAAGCTGGCAATGTCGACAGAAGTATATTTGATATACGTGTTATTGATGTGTACCTTGCTAGTAATCCTAGTAGCACCTGGGTATTGGATACCGGTTTGGTTACTAAATGTTAGTAACTCGAAATAAAAGCTACGGAATAAAAGGAGGCTAGCTAAGGGTGAGGTGACGATGTGTGTTGGAAGTGTTTCCAAGGTTGATGTGATCACCATCGCACACTCTCTCGGGATTAGGGATGAACCTAAATAAATGTTATTTGGTGTTTGCGTTGAGCATGAACGTGATTAGATCGTGTTTATTGCAATACGGTTATTCATTTAAGTTAGAGAATAATAGTTATTCTGTTTACATGAATAATACCTTCAATGGTCATGCACCCAATGTGAATGGTTTATTGAATCTTGATCGTAGTAATACACATGTTTATAAAAGATGCAAAGTTAATAATGATAGTACCACATACTTGTGGCACTGCCGCTAAAGGTCATATTGGTGTAAAGCGCATGAAGAAACTCCATGCTGATGGATCTTTGGACTCACTCGATTTCGAATTGGTTGATACATGCGTACCATGCCTCTTAGGCAAGATGACTGAGACCCCGTTTTCGGTATAATGGAGCGGACTAGTAACTTATTGGAAATAATACATGTTGATGTATGCGGTCCAATGAGTGTTGTAGCATGCAATGGATATCATTATTTTCTTACCTTCACATGATGATTTGAGTGGATATGAGTATATTTACTTAATGAAACACAAGTCTAAAATGTTTGAAAAGTTCAAACAAATTCAGAGTGAAGTCTAAGATCAATCGTGCCAAGAAGATAAAAATGTCTACGATATGATCGTGGAGGTGAATATCTGAGTTACGAGTTTTGTATACAACTTAAGATAATGTGAAAGTTGTTTCACAACTCACGCCACCTGGAACACCATAGTGTGATGGTGTGTCCGAACGTCGTAGTCGTACTCTGTTGGATATGGTGCGTGCTATGATGTCTCTTATCGATTTGCCACTATCGTTTCGGGGTTAAGCATTAGAGACAACTACATTCACTTTAAATAGGGCACCATCTAAATTCCGTTGAGATGTCACCGTATGGTTTGGCAGAAACCTAAGCTGTCATTTCTCAGAGTTTGGGAATACGACGCTTATGTATGATAAGCTCGGACCCAAAGCGGAAATGTGCATCTTCATAGAATACCCTAAGGAAACATTTGGGTATGCCTTCTATCTCAGATCCGAGGGCAAAGTATTTGTTGCTAAAAAGGGTCCTTTCTCGAGAAAAGGTTTCTCTCAAAAGAATTGAGTGGGAGGAAGATAGAACTTGATGAGGTTGTTGAACCTTCGTTTCAATCAAAGAGTAGCGCAGCGCAGAAAGATGTTTCTGTGGAGCCTACGTCAGTTGAAGAGGAAGTTAAAGGTGATGATCATGAAGCTTCGGATCAAGTTACTATCGAACCTCGTAGGTTGACAAGGACGTGTACTGCTCCTGAGTGGTACGGCAACCCTGTCTTGGAGGTCATGTTGTTGGACAACAATGAACCTACAAACTATGGAGAAGCGATGATGGGCCCGGATTCCAACAAATGGCTAGGAGCCATGAAATCCAAGATAGGATCCATGTATGAGAACAAAGTATGGACTTTGGTGGACTTGCCCGATGATCGGCAAGCCGTTGAGAATAAATGGATCTTTAAGAAGAAGACAGACGCTGATGGTAATGTCACCATTTATGAAGCTCGACTTGTCTCAAAGAAGTTTCCGACAAGTTCAAGGAGTTGACTGTGATGAGACTCTCTCAATCATAGCGATGCTAAAGTCTGTTAGAATTATGTTAGCAGTTGCTGCATTTTCATTTATGAAATATGGCAGATGGATGTCAAAACAAAGTTTCCTTGACGGTTTCCGTGAGGAAAGGTTGTATGTGATACAACCAGAAGGTTTTGTCGATCCTAAGGATGCTAAAAGGTATGCAAGCTCCAGCAATCCTTCGATGGACAGGAGCAAGCATCTCGGAGTTGGAATATACGCTTTGATGAGGTGATCAAAGTTTTTGAGTTTATACAAAGTTTATGAGAAACTTGTATTTACAAGAAAGTGAGTGGGAGCACTACAACATTTCTGATAAGTATATATGGTGACATATTGTTGATCAGAAATGATGTAGAATTTCTGGAAAGCATAAAGGGTTGTCTGAATGGATTTTTTCAAAGGAAGACCTGGGTAAAACTGTTACATGTTGGGTATCAAGATCTATAGAGATAGAACAAGACGCCTGATAAGACCTTCACAGAGCACATACCTTGACGTGATTTTGAAGGAGTTCAAAATGGATCATTCAAAGAAGGAGTTCTTGTCTGAGTTGTAAGGTGTCAAGTTAAGACTTAAAGCTCGACCACGGCAGAAGAAAGAGAAAGGACGAAGGTCGTCCCCTATGCCTTAGCCATAGGCTCTATACAGTATGCCATGCTGTGTACCGCACCTGATATGTGCCTTGCCACGTGTTTGGCAAGGGGGTACAAGAGTGATCCAGGAGTGGATCATTTGGACAGCGGTCAAAATTGTCCTTAAAAGAATAAGGAAATGTTTCTCGGTTTTGGAGGTGATAAAGAGTTCGACGTAAAGGGTTACGTCGATGCAAGCTTTAACACCTATCCGGATGACTCTGAGTAGCAAACCGGATACGTATAGTGGAGCAACCATTTGGAATAGCTCCAAGTGGAGCGTGGAAGCAGCATTTACAATATGACCTAGAGATTTGCGAAGTGCAGACCCGTTGACTAAAACCTCTCTCACAAGCAGAATATGATCAAACCCCAGAACTCATTGAGTCTTAATCACATGGTGATGTGAACTAGATTATTGACTCTAGTAAACTTTTTGGGTATAGTCACATGGCGATGTGGACTGTGAGTGTTAATCACATGGCGATGTGAACTAGATTATTGACTCTAGTGCAAGTGGGAGACTGTTGGAAATATGCCCTAGAGGCAATAATAAAATGGTTATTAATATATTTCCTTGTTCATGATAATTGTCTATTGTTCATGCTATAATTGTATTAACCGGAAACCGTAATACATGTGTGAATACATAGACCACAACATGTCCCTAGTGAGCCTCTAGTTGACTAGCTCGTTGATCGATAGACGGTTGTGGTTTCCTGACCATGGACATTGGATGTCATTGATAACGGGATCACATCATTAGGAGAATGATGTGATGGACAAGACCCAATCCTAAGCATAGCACAAGATCGTGTAGTTCGTTTGCTAAAGCTTTTCTAATGGCAAGTATCATTTCCTTAGACCATGAGATTGTGCAACTCCCGGATACCGTAGGAATGCTTTGGGTGTATCAAACATCACAACGTAACTGGGTGACTACAAAGGTGCACTACAGGTATCTCTGAAAGTGTCTGTTGGGTTGGCACGAATCGAGACTGGGATTTGTCACTCCGTATGACGGTATCTCTGGGCCCACTCGGTAATGCATCATCATAATGAGCTCAATGTGACTAAGGAGTTGGCCACGGGATCATGCGTTACGGAACGAGTAAAGAGACTTGCCGGTAACGAGATTGAACGAGGTATGGGGATATCGACGATCGAATCTCGGGCAAGTAACATACCGATGGACAAAGGGAGTTGTATACGGGATTGATTGAATCCTTGACATCGTGGTTCATCTGATGAGATCATCGTGGAACATGTGGGAGCCAATATGGGTATCCAGATCCCGCTATTGGTTATTGGCCGGAGAGGTGTCTCGGTCATGTCTGCATGGTTCCCGAACCCGTAGGGTCTACACACTTAAGGTTCGGTGACGCTAGAGTTGTTATGGGAAATTGTATGTGATTACTGAAGGTTGTTCGGAGTCCCGGATGAGATCCTGGATGTCACGAGGAGTTCCGGAATGGTCCGGAGGTAAAGATTTATATATGGGAAGTTGTTATTGGGGTTCCGGAAAAAGTTCGTTTTTTTCGGTATTGTACCGGGAAGCTTTCGAAAGGTTCCGGAGGATTCCGGAGGGGTCCGGAAGTCCGGAAAGGGTTCCACCACGTCCAATACAGCAGCATGGGCTGTAAGGGGGCGCCCTAGCCTTAATGGGCTAGGGGCACCAGCCCCCCTAAGGCCCATGCGCATGGGAGAGGGGAAACCCTAAAGGGGGAGGGCCTCCACTTGACTTGGGAGGCACTCCTCCCCCCCTTGGCCGCCACCCCAACCCTAGATGGGATCTAGGGGGCCGGCCCCCTCTCCCCCCAGCCTATAAATAGTGGAGGGGTGGGAGGGAGGCCACAACCCCTTCCCTGGCGCAGCCCCTCCCCCTCCCCAACACCTCCTCCTCCTCCGTAGTGCTTGGCGAAGCCCTGTCGGAGAACCACAAGCTCCACCACCACGCCGTCATGCTGCCGGAGCCCTCCCTCAACTTCTCCTCTCCCCTTGCTGGATCAAGAAGGAGGAGACGTCCCTGGGCTGTACGTGTGTTGAACGCGAAGGCGCCGTCCGTTCGGCGCTAGATCGGATCTTCTGCGATTTGAATCGCTGCGAGTACGACTCCATCAACCGCGTTCTTGTAACGCTTCCGCTTGGCGATCTTCAAGGGTATGAAGATGCACTCCCTCTCTCTTGTTGCTAGCGTCTCCTAGATTGATCTTGGTGGTACGTAGGAAATTTTTTGAATTATTACTACGTTCCCCAACAGTCTGAACGTCCGTTACCGTGGACACGGTATTCGAATAGATAACTTCCCTGCAGGGGTGCACCACATTTCCTAACACGCTTGATTACTCTTGCCGAACACACTTTACTAGGTCAATGCTCGGCCTCAGAAGATCAACACGTCGCAGCCCTACCTAGGCTCAGTAGAGAGGTCCCCGTCGGTCTACATCCTAAGCACTCCGGGGTCTTGGGCCCATCGCCCGTTGCACTCCGGGTCATTGTGTGCAGGGTGGATACCAGCGCCACCTCGGATGGTCGGCACAATCCGACCGTGCCACAATGCTGAACTGGACGTCTGACAAAGCTTCGGCTGATACTACGACGTCGAGTGCCCATAACTATTCCCGCGTGGTGGTTAGTGCGTATAGGCCAGTGGCCAACTCAGAACAAATACCCAAACCTGTTAGTGCATTATTAAAAGAAGTGACGGCTGTTGGGACAAGTCCGGAGCTACCACCCCCTCCTGGGTGATACCGCTAAACAGCCAGCCGCCACCGTAACATCTCGCGGGTGCTTTACGGGCCCGCCCAACTTTCACAGGTATCTCTCGGGTGCTCACTGGGCCCGCCCGACTTTCACAAAGGTCTGAAGTAAAGTCAAGGTAACCGTGTGTCCAAAACATCAAGGGGGAAAACCCGAGGAATCACCCTCAATGGATTCCACTCGATGTTATCGTCAAGGTGAACATATGAGGAATCACCCTCGAGGTTCACACTTGAGGTGTTGCACGACAGAGTCGTATCGGGAGTGGTGAAGGAGGAATCACCCTCGAAGACCACGACCGATTAGCTATACTATAGAGGTATCATCAGGAGTGCGTTATGATGTATCACCCTCGGCACTCCATAGTAGCTCTGCAGAGCCGAGCAACTAAGGGGGGTGATGTGATGTGTCGGTCTCTGGTCATCGATCATGTTGATCGAGTCATCGGTCATCAAGCCGGAACAACTGGGACAAAGTGGGGGCCACTAGTGAATCATCAACCAACCTATACTAAGAAGTTTAGGATAAGCAGGTAAGGTACAATGAGCAGGTTACAAAAGCAGGCTATGCATCAGAATAGGAGCAATCAATTACAGTAGCAAAATCTAATGCAAGCATGAGAGAGAATGGAATGGGCGATATCGGAGTGATCAAGGGGGGTTTGATTGCCTGGAAGCTCCGCTGAAAGGGAAGAAGGGTCATCGA
This sequence comes from Thinopyrum elongatum, assembly GCA_011799875.1. NCBI lineage: Eukaryota > Viridiplantae > Streptophyta > Magnoliopsida > Poales > Poaceae > Thinopyrum > Thinopyrum elongatum. The sequence continues at coordinate 162,396,181 of CM022299.1, forward strand.
TGACGTAGTCGATCACAGTGGCATCAGCAGCGGTCTCGGGGTCTACCAGAGAAGAAGAGGGGGAAGAACAGTAAATACAAAGCACACAGATGCATCACTAATCATGCCATGACGAAACGCGGTGCTAGGGGTGTTCTAACGAAGTGTTACTCGATATCGGCGAAGGGGGAAAACATCCGGGAATGTTTTCCCGAAGATTGGCATTTTCGGACAAACGAACTGAAGGGGGAAGGTTGCATGTTCGCTATGCTAGGGGCGTGTAGCGGACGAACGGAGTGCATATTCGGATTCGTCATATTTTTCTGACCAACTTTCATGTAGAAAACTTTTTCATCCGAGCTACGGTTGAATTTCTACGAATTTCTAAAGTTTTAGCAATATCCTGAAAATCCCTGAAATTCTGCCAAGTCTGAGAATTCCTCGGTTGTAAACATCACTTAGCTGTTTTCAAAAGGCTACAACTATTATTCTGTATCTCCTATGATTTTGTGCCTTATATCAATTTTGAGCATTCTCTGTGATCTACAAGATAGTAGCACTTGCATCTCTGTTAGAGCCCATTAGCTTGCTCAAAACTTTGTTTGAAAAGTGCCACTTGACATTAACTCCACAAACTATTATAAATTACAACCTTTGTTGAATGATTGCGATTGATCTATAGTTCTAATGGAGACATTTACTATAAGTGTTTTGCACTACAACAAGAGTACAATCATGCCATGCCCTTAGATGGCATGACAGATCCCTATAGTTTGTTCAACAAAAGCCCTAAAGTAGCTAAGACAATAAAGTTGTTTCCTTTTTGTTTTGGGTTAACAGAACATCGCACTTTGCGATTTTCATAGGAATTAATCCATGCATCAAATGGATTTGGTCCAATGGAAACATTTGAACCTTGTCAAGTGTACTACCTTCCCATATTTTTTTAGTCCTGTTAATAGTTGTTTAACCGCAGTTTAGGGGCTGCCTAGAGGGTTATTCATTGTAGAAATAGAAAAGCTAGCTAGCACAGCTACAGTAACATTCAGTAGCAGCAGTACATTCAGCAGAGCAGCAACGGCATGCACACGAGCTGGGCGCAGGGCGCGGCGCTGCACGGCGTGCGCGTGGGCGCGGCCAAGCATAGGCAGCCGCTAGGGCACGCGGCGAGCGCGGCCAGAGGCACAGCAGCGCGCGCATAGCAGTGAGCACGTGTGGCGGGCGCGTGGACGACACGAGACGGAGTAGCGGGCAGTGGCATGTGCGGGGCAGGTGCAGGGTGCGGCCGGCGGCTTACTACGACCGGGTCGGCCGCCGGGAACGGTGGCCGGGGGCGACGGGGGAGAGGAGGCCGGAAGCGGGCGGCTTGCGTGGGAAGCGCCGACGGCGAGGGCCAACCGCGGCTACAGGCGCGAGCGGCGGCAGGTGGCAGGCAGCCGCAGCAGCAATGACGGGGGCAGGAGGGGCGCGCGGGCGCGTGTGGGAGCGAAGCTCCAGGCGCCGATGGCTGCGGGGCGCAGCGGCTGCGGTGGGCAGGGCACCCCGGCGTGGCTACGGGAGGTCGCGGGCGGAGCGGCGAGCTGCGGGCATAGCAGAGAGATGGGGAGGATGCACCAGTGGTGGCAGCAAGCGGCAGCGCCGGCGATAGCAGCAGCAAGCAGCATCGGGTGGTCGCGGGCGTGCGACGGCTGCGGTGCAGCACGCGGGGGCGCACGACAGCGAGGCATGGCGGTCAGCGTCCTACGACAGAACAGAGATGGGAGGGGGAGACGAGTGCGGGGGCTCACCGTGAAGGCACAAGGAGGTCCGTCGAGAGGTTAGGAGCTGCAGTGGCGAGGGATTCGTCGAAGGAGCGCCGGCGACGGGGGAGGAAGAAGCAGTCGATCCGCGCGAAACGGAGGCGTTGAGGTCAACCCCGTGGTTGTAGATGATGTAGCGGAGGTAGACGGGGCTCGTGGGCACAAGCTCAGGGCGCGGGGGTGGTCGTGGGCGCGTGGACGGCGGAGGGCATGGCGACTACGGCGTCGGGCTCGACCAGATCGAGAGCAGGGAGCGAGGAGAGGGGGAAAAGATCCTGGGGAGCTGACGAGGCCGAGGGGGGCTCGGCCTTATCCCTCGGGGCGACGCCGGCGAGGGGGTCGGACAGGGACAGCTCGGGCGCGTGCCTCGGTCGCACGCAAAGTGGGGAGGAGGAGGCGACTAGTGGGGGAGGCTAGTAGGAGGGGGTGGGCCGGCCTGGTGGGCGGCCTGGTCGGCCAGCTGGGCCATGGCCCAGTTGGCCATGGGGGAGGGGTCTTTGTCTTTATTTTACTTTTGTTATTTATTTTCTGTTTTCTCATTTCCTACTATTTTATATTAAATTGAGTTAACAAATGATTTTAGTTAAATATGCAATTTAGCACAATAATATTAGGTAAGGTTTTGAGTTAGCATCGATAGTTGCAAATTATTTTGAGAAGCATTCATATTTATTTTAAATTGAAAAGCCCCATATAACTGCTACTGGAGTAGTTTTAAAATGCTTAGGGGAATTTTAATATTTTGTAAAATGTTGACTCCCACACGAAAATTAGTTAGTGAATATTTGAAACCCATTGAACATTTTTATTTGATAGTTTGATGAAATAAGAATTTGTCTTGTTATTTGAAATTCGAATTTGACACTGATTTTCATCAAGTTGCAAATTGGCTTAACTTAACACGATGACATGGCCTATTAGGGTGAGGTTACTGTAGCTCAACTACCAGGGTGTTACATATGGAACCTGATGTTAAACCAATTGTTGATCACCAATGACGGTTAAATCCTAAGATGAAGGAAGTGGTAAGAAATGAAATATTAAAGCTTCTGGAAGCAGGTATAATCTATCATATAGCTGATAGTAGATGGGTAAATCTTGTTCATTGTGTCTCTAAGAAGGGAGGTATTACTGTAGTTCCTAATGATAAAAATGAACTTATTCCACAAAGAATTATCACAGGTTATAGAATGGTAATTGATTTCAGAAAATTAAACAAAGCTACTAGAAAAGATCATTACCCTCTACCTTTTATTGATCAAATGTTATAATGACTATCGAAACATACGCATTTTTGCTTTCTAGATGGATACTCTGTTTTTTCCCAAATACCTGTGTCACAAGAGGATCAAGAAAAAACTACTTTTACATGCCCTTTCGGAACTTTTTCTTATAGACGTATGCCTTTTGGTTTATGTAATGCACCTGCTACCTTTCAAAGATGTATGATTGCTATATTCTCTGACTTTTGTGAAAAGATTGTTGAGGTTTTCATGGGTGATTTTTCCGTTTACGGAACTTCTTTTGATGATTGCTTAAGCAACCTTGACCGAGTTTTGCAGAGATGTGAAGAAACTAATCTTGTCTTGAATTGGGAGAAGTGCCAATTTATGGTTAATGAAGGTATTGTCTTGGGGCATAAAATCTCCGAACGAGGTATTGAAGTTGATAAAGCTAAAGTTAATGCAATTGAAAAAATGCCGTGTCCTAAAGATATCAAAGGTATAAGAAGTTTCCTTGGTCATATTGGTTTCTATAGAAGATTTATTAAAGACTTCTCTAAAATTTCTAGGCATCTCACTAATCTTTTGCAAAAAGATGTTCCATTCGTTTTTTATGATGATTGTTTAGAAGCCTTTGAAATACTTAAGAAAGCCTTAATTTCTGCACCTATTGTTCAACCACCTGATTGGAACCTACCCTTTGAAATTATGTGTGATGCTAGTGATTATGCTGTTGGTGTTGTTCTAGGATAAAGAGTTGATAAGAAATTAAATGTTATCCATTATGCTAGTAAAACTCTAGACAATGCCCAAAGAAATTATGCTACCACTGAAAAAGAATTCTTAGCAGTGGTGTTTGCTTGTGATAAATTTAGATCTTACATTGTTGATTCCAAAGTAATTGTTCACACTGATCACGCTGCTATTAAATACCTTATGGAAAAGAAAGATGCTAAACCTAGACTCATTAGGTGGGTTCTTTTACTACAAGAATTTTATTTACATATTATTGATAGGAAAGGAGCTGAGAACCCTGTAGCAGACAATTTGTCTAGGTTAGAAAATATTCTTGATGACCCACTACCTATTGATGATAGCTTGGTATGCAGACTATGCTAATTATATTGTTGCTAAATTTATACCACCTAGTTTCACATACCAACAAAAGAAATAGTTTTTCTATGATTTAAGACATTACTTCTAGGATGACCCACACCTTTAGAAAGAAGGAGTAGATGGTGTTATTAGACGTTGTGTACCTGAGCATGAACAAGAACAAATCCTATGCAAGTGTCACTCTGAGGCTTACGAAGGACACCATGCGGGAGACCGGACTGCACACTAGGTATTACAATCTGGTTTTTATTGGCCTACACTTTTCAAAGATGCTCGTAAGTTTATCTTGTCTTGTGATGAATGTCAAAGAATTGGTAACATTAGTAGACGTCAGGAAATGCCTATGAATTATTCACTTGTTATTGAACCATTTGATGTCTGGGGATTTAATTATATGGGACATTTTCCTTCCTCTAATGGCTATACTCATATTTTGGTTGCTGTTGATTATGTTACTAAGTGGGTAGAAGCTATTCCAACTAGTAGTGCTGATCACAACACTTCCATCAAAATGCTTAAAGAAGTTATTTTCCCGAGGTTTGGAGTCCCTAGATATTTAATGACTGATGGTGGTTCACACTTTATTCATGGTGCTTTCCGTAAATTGCTTGTTAAGTATGATGTTAACCATAGAATTGCATCTCCTTATCATCCTCAGTCTAGTGGTCAAGTAGAATTAAGCAACAGAGAAATAAAATTGATCTTGCAAAAGACTGTTAATAGATCTAGAAAGAATTGGTCTAAGAAACCTGATGATGCACTATGGGCTTATAGAACTGCTTATAAGAATCCTATGGGTATGTCTCCATACAAAATGGTATATGGAAAAGCATGTCACTTACCTCTTGAATTAGAACATAAAGCTTATTGGGCAATCAAAGAACTCAACTATTGATTTTAAACTAGCCGGTGAAAAGAGGTTATTTGATATTAGCTCACTAGATGAATGGATAACCGAAGCCTATGAGAATGCTAAACTATTCAAAGAAAAAGTTAAAATATGGCATGACAAAAGAATACAAAAGCGGGAATTTAATGTAGGTAACCAACTCTTGCTATACAATTCTCGTTTAAGATTTTTTGCAGGGAAACTTCTCTCTAAATGGGAAGGACCTTACATTATTGAGGAAGTTTACCGTTCCGGTGCTATCAAGATCAACAACGCTGAAGGCAATAATCCAAAGGTGGTGAATGGGCAAAGAATCAAACATTATATCTCAGGTACGCCCATAAATATTGAGACTAAAATTATTCATACCATAACACCGGAAGAGTACATAAAGGAAACCTTCCAGAATGCTCCAGAACCCTAAAAAGGAATAGGTACGTGATACGGTAAGTAAACCAACTCCAAAAGTTCCACAAAAGCAATTTTACTCCATTTTGGAATATTTAAAAAAATTAGGAAAATAATAAGTAGTCTGGAAAGTGCACGAACAGGCGAGAAGCCTGGGGGGCACGCCCTACCCCCAGGGCGCGCCTCCCGAGCTTGTGGCCACCTCGTGTGCCCTCCGGACTCTGTTTTCTTCCAAATTACTTGTTTTGCACGGTAAAAATTCATTATATAATCTCCCAAAGGTTTTGACCACCGTATCACGGTAATATCCTCTATTCTTGTTTCGAGCTACTTTTCTGATAGATCTTGATCGCCATGACGTCCCCAAGTTCGTCCAAAGACAAGTTCTACGAGAAGGTCATCAACCCTTACCTTCCGGATGTGATGAAACACCCTCAAGCTATTGAGATGCGTGAGGGGGTGCTTCACATCCGGGATGTTCAAGGGCCAAGGAAGTCCGGAAGTGATGACCCACAAGTATAGGGGATCAATCATAGTCCTTTCAATAAGTAAAAGTGTCAAACCTAGCGAGAAGGAGAAGGAAATGACAAGTGGTTTTCAGGAAGGTAATTTCTGCAAGCACTGAAATTGTCGGTAACAGGTAGTTTGATAGCAAGATAATTTGTAACAAGCAAGTAATGGTAACGGTAAATAAAGTGCAGCAAGGTAGCCCAATCCTTTTGTGGCAAAGGACAGGCCAAGACGGTCTCTTATGATAAGGAAAACGTTCTTGAGGGTACACGAGAATTTCACTATGTTACTTTCATCATGTTGGATTGATTCGTGTTCGCTACTTTGATAATTTGATATGTGGGTGGACCGGTGCTTAGATGATGTTCTTACTTGAACAAACCTCCTACTTATGATTAACCCCCTTGCAAGCATCCGTAACTACGAGAAAAGTTTTAAGATAAAATCTAACCATAGCATTAAACTTTTGGATCCAAATCGGTCCCTTACGAAGTAGCGCATAAACTAGGGTTTAAGCTTCTGTCACTCTAGCAACCCATCATCTAATAACTACTCCACAATGCATTCCCTTAGGCCCAAATATGGTGAAGTTCCATGTAGTCGACGTTCACATGACACCACTAAGGGAATCACAGCATACATATCATCAAAATATCGAACACATATCAAGTTCACATGATTACTTGCAACATGACTTCTCCCGTGACCTCAAGAACAAAAGTAACTACTCACAAATGATAATCATGCTCAAGATCAGAGGGGTATTAAATAGCATAATGGATCTGAACATATAATCTTCCACCAAATAAACCGTATAGTAATCAACTACAAGATGTAATCAACACTACTAGTCACCCACAGGTACCAATCTGAGGTTCCGGTACAAAGATTGAACACAAGAGATGAACTAGGGTTTGAGAGGAGATGGTGTTGTTGAAGGTATTGATGGAGATTGCCCTCCCAAAGATGAGAGGGTTATTGGTGATGACGATGGCTTCGATTTCCCCCTCTGGGAGGGAAGTTCCCCCGGCGGAATCGCTCCGCCGGAGGGCAAAAGTGCTCCTGCCCAACTTCCGCCTCGAGACGGCAGCGCTTCGGCCCGAAAGTCCTGTCCTTATTTTTTCTAGGTCAAAATGATCTATATACCAGAATATGGGCACCGGAGGTGGGCTGGGCTGAGCACAACCCACCAGGGCGCACCTGGGGGGCCTGGCGCGCCCTGGTGTCTTGTGCTCACCAGGTGGCCCCCCTCCGGTAGTTATTTGCTCCAGTATTTTTTTTATATTCCAAAATAATTCTCCGTAAATTTTCAGCTCATTTGGAGATGTGCAGAATAGGTAACTCTGACGTAGCTTTTTCAGGTCTAGAATTCCAGCTGCCGGCATTCTCCCTCTTTGTGTGAACCTTGCACATTATGAGAGAAAAGGCATTAGGATTACTCCAAACAGCATTATTATGCATAAAAACATTATAAATAACAGTAGGAAATCATGATGCAAAATGGACGTATCAACTCCCCCAAGATTAGACCTCACTTGTCCTCAAGCAAAAAACCGATATCGAAAAACATGTCCACATGCTTAGAGAGAGAGGTGTCGATAAAAACAAAATACGGACATAGAAGCATCATGCTTATTATTATAACAGCAAAGAACTTTAACATAAAATTTTATCACACAACTTTTATCATATATCTTCAAATAAACAAGGAACAATTCATCACAATATTGAAGTATAAAGCATAAACTCTATTGAAAACCAACAAACTATGTTCTCAGTCAAATTTGCAACTACAGTTCATCATATTTTCAGGAAGGGTCACGTATCGGAGCCTTTTGGCAAGTCCACATACTCAACCATCATTTAACCTGTGATGACCCCGGCTTAATCGTGCACTAACCATACACACAAATGCACACGATCAAGCCTAAGGACTCACTAGAAGATATCACAACACAACTCTAAAACATAAATAAAGTCATACAAGCTTTATATTACAAGCCAGGGCCTCGAGGGCTCGAATACATAGCTCGATGGCATACAAGTGTCAGCGGAAGCATCAGATATCTGGGTACAGATATAACAGAGTTACAGATAGGCCTCTAAGAAGGCGGAGTAAAATAAAATACTACGGTCAAAAGGCGTAGGCCTCCTGCCTAGGACCCTCCGAACCTACTCCTGGTCGTCGGTCGGCTCCTCATAGTAGTACTCGCCGGGAGGGTAGCAGTAGTAGTAGCCATCGGCGGGGGCAACCGGCTCAGGGGCTCCGTCGTCTGGTTGCGACAAAGGGATAAGGGGAGAAAAAGAAAGCAAAGCAAACATGAGTACTCATCCAAAGTACTCAGCAAGCAAGGATCTACACTACATATGCAACATTATCAAAGGAGGCTGTATATGTGGACTGGGCTACAGAAATGCCAGAATAGAGGGGAAAGCCTAGTCCTATCGAAGACTAGCATCTTCAGCAACTTCATCAGTCTTGCAGCATTAGAAGAGTGCAGATTAGCATAAAGTAAAGTAGTAGTTATGTCATAATTAAGATTTTATTTGAATCTTTCATAATTAAGATAGCATTTAAAAATGTTGAATTGGTGCTGTTATATTTGCTAATGCTCAGCTTACACATAAGTGATGTTGTGTTCCTTAACAGCAAATACTTTTAGATTATTTGCTAAAAGGTGAACATTTTTCCAACAGGATTTGAGCAACTTTATTTTGCACTTTTGAATTTGAGTTGATTTTCAAAGAAGTATTTGAATTGATTTGAGTAACCACTATGAACTAGCTTTGCAAATGAGGACGACTTGGCATACTTAGCAGAGTGTCACAGTGCTTATTACATAGGGGTGTTACATAACCTTCTATGATTGCTAACACTCACAGCATACCCATGAGCAAAAAGTTTCAACCGGACACATAGAAAGATACGGGCTTATAGCTTCGCCTCCCAACGTATTCACCTCAAGGGTGATGTCAACCATAATAACTCATGCTCACTCATATCCAACTGGGTATATGTGCTTAGATCTTTCCTCACCACATGATGCTTGCCAAAAGAGAAAATAAAAAGGAATAGGGAAGAATACTTTGACTCTTGCATAAAAGTAAATACATAAAAGTAAAAGATAGGCCCTTCGCAGAGGGAAGCAGAGGTTGCCATGCGCTTTTTTTTTGTATGCCAAATCCATTAATGCAAAAGAACGTCATGTTATATATCCCCTTATGATAGCAACCTTTATTATGCAGTCCATCGCTTTTTATTACTTTGCCATCACAAGTTCATACAACGCTTAATTTTCTCTTACACTAAATGATCCAACACATTTAGAAGCAATTTTTATTGCCTTATTGCACCGATGACAACTTACTTGAAGGATCTTACTCAATCCCTAGGTAGGTATGGTGGACTCTCAAAATAAGATTTTGGGTTTAAGGGTTTTTGGATGCACAAGTAGTATCTCTACTTAGTGCGGAGTTTTTGGCTAGCAAAGATATTGAGCAAGCACCACATGTTGAAGGATCTATAACAATTTAACTTCTATGTGGATATGAACAAACATAAGTCATTACGTTGTCTTCCTTGTCCAACGTCAACAATTTTGACATATAATATTTAATGGGGGCTCACAATCATAAAAGATTTCCAAGATAGTATATTTGCATATGAATCTTCTCTTCCCTTATTAATTCTTTCATGAGTTGCATCATTGACCAATGCTATGTTTGTCAATCTCCAACAAATTTTACCACTTATACTTTTCCTTATGTGATGTCATTACTTACCATAAGATTAGCATATGATCTTTTTCATTTATTTCCTTTTATTTGATTGCAACAAGGAAGTAAAGAAACAAAAACTCAAACTGAACTTTATTATATATCTCGCACATGATTACATAGATAGATAGATCACTAAGCAAGCACTCGAAAACAGATCGAACTAAACTTTTATTCAACTAATTCATAGGATAACTAAAGATCAAGCTAAGATAGATAAAAGCAAAGAAAGTGGTGGTGATACGATACCAGGGCACCTCCCCCAAGCTTGGTACAAGCCAAGGGGAGTGCCCATACCCTGAACTCAAATCTCCTTTGGTGGGGAAGATGATGATGGTGGTGGTGATGGAGTGGTGAGTTTGTCCAGCTTGCATCGGAGGCTAAAGTTGTTCTCCCTCATATCCTCATTCTCCAGCTCGAGATTTAATATCTTCTTGCATAACGCTTCCTTGCTTTCCTGCAGGAAACGAGGAGGGATAGATTCGGTTTCGTCCTCCTCATCTGTGAACCATACATAGGGAAAAGTCTTCTTGAAGATATTTGGGTCCAGAGGCTGGTAAGAAACAGGGCACTCTTCCTCCGAATCTTGAGAAGACATATTTCAGATCTGTCAGAAAAACAACAAGAAAGAAGAACAGAAGATTTCTCCGCGATACAGTGGTCAATACGTTCGGGGGGTATATAAAGATTTGTTCATCTTGGGAAACAAGCAAACGAGACGAAAACGGAGTCGGGAAGGTTCCTGAGGTGGGCACAACCCACCTGGGCGCGCCAGGCAAGGCAGGCGCGCCCTGGTGTCTTGTGCCCTCCTCGGTTGCCTTCCTGATTGTTTATTATTTTCCTAATTTTTGTAATATTCCAAAACAGACAAAAAATATTTTTACGGATTTTTCGGAGTCCGTTTACTTACCGTATCACGTACCTCCTCTTTTTAAGATTCCGGAGTGTTCCAGAAGGTTTCTTTTATGTGTTCCTCCGGTGTCATGGTTTGGATAATATTGCTTTCAACATTAATAGGCGTACCTGAGATATAGTGCTTAATTCTTTGCCCATTGACCACCTTTGGATTAGTACCTTTGGCATTATTGATCTTGATAGCTCCAGAGCGGTAAACCTCCTCGATAATATATGGTCCTTCCCATTTAGAGAGAAGTTTTCATGCAAAAAATCTAAAATGAGAGTTGTACAAGAGAACATATTCTCCCACTTTGAATTCCCGCTTTTGGATTCTTTTGTCATGCCATCTTTTAACTTTTTCTTTGAATAATTTGGCATTTTCATAAGCTTGGGTTCTCCATTCATCTTATGAGCTAATATCAAATAACCTCTTTTCACTGGCAAGTTTGAAATCATAGTTGAGTTCTTTAATTGCCCAATATGCTTTATGTTCTAACTCAAGAGGCAAATGACAAGCTTTTCCATAAACCATTTTATACGGAGACATACCCATGGGATTTTTATATGCTGTTCTGTAGGCCCAAAGTGCATCATCTAATTTCTTAGACCAATTCTTTCGGGACCTATTGACAGTTTTTTATAATATTAGTTTTATTTCTCTATTGCTAAGTTCAACTTGACCACTAGATTGAGGATGATAGGGTGATGCAATTCTATGATTAACATCATATTTAGCAAGCATTTTACGGAAATCACCATGAATAAAGTGTGAACCACCATCAGTTATTAAATATCTAGGGACTCCAAACCTTGGGAAAATAACTTCTTTAAGCATTTTAATGGAAGTGTTATGATCAGCACTACTAGTTAGAATAGGTTCTACCCACTTAGTAGCATAATCAACAACAACCAAAATATGTGTATACCCATTGGAGGAAGGAAAAGGTCCCATATAATCAAAACCCCAAACATCAAATGGTTCAACAACAAGTGAAAAATTCATAGGCATTTCCTGGCGCTTACCGATGTTACCAATTCTTTGACATTCATCACAAGATAAAACAAACTTACGGGCATCCTTGAAGAGAGTAGGCCAATAAAAACCAGATTGCAATACCTTGTGAGCAGTTCTATCTCCCGCATGATGTCCTCCATAGGCTTCGGAGTGACATTTTCGTAGGATTTGTTCCTGTTCATGCTCAGGTACACAACGTCTAATAATACCATCTACTCCTTCTTTATAAAGATGTGGGTTATCCCAAAAGTAATGTCTTAAATCATAGAAGAATTTTTTCTTTTGTTGGTATGTAAAACTTGGTGGTATATATTTAGCAACAATGTAATTAGCATAGTCAGCATACCAAGGAGTATTATGAGAAACATTTATTGCAGCTAGTTGTTCATCAGGAAAGCTATCATCAATAGGTAGTGGGTCATCAAGAATATTCTCTAACCTATACAAGTTATCAGCTACAGGGTTCTCAGCTCCTTTTCTATCAGTAATATGTAAATCAAATTCTTGTAGCAAGAGTACCCACCTAATGAGTCTAGGTTTAGCATCCTTGTTTTCCATAAGATATTTTATAGTAGCATGATCAGTGTGAACAATTACTTTGGAATCAACAATATAAGATCTAAATTTGTCACAAGCAAACACAACTGCTAAAAATTCTTTTTCAGTAGTAGCATAATTTCTTTGGGCACTGTCTAGAGTTTTGCTAGCATAATGAATAACATTCAATTTCTTATCAACTCTTTGTCCTAGAACAACACCAACAACATAATCACTAGCATCACACATAATTTCAAAAGGCAAGTTCCAATCAGGTGGTTGAACAATAGGTGCAGAAGTTAAGGCTTTCTTAAGTGTTTCAAAGGCTTCTACACAATCATCATCAAAAACAAATGGAACATCCTTTTGTAAAATATTAGTAAGAGGCCTAGAAATTTTAGAGAAGTCTTTAATAAACCTCCTATAGAAACCAGCATGACCAAGGAAACTACGAATACCTTTAATATCTTTAGGACATGGCATTTTCTCAATTGCATCAACTTTAGCTTTATCCACCTCAATACCTCATTCAGAAATTTTATGCCCCAAGACAATACCTTCATTAACCATAAAGTGGCACTTCTCCTAATTCAAGACAAGATTAGTTTGTTCACATCTCTTCAGAACTTGATTAAGGTTGCTTAAGCAATCATCAAAAGAAGTTCCATAAAGAGAAAAATCATCCATGAAAACCTCAACAATCTTTTCATAAAAATCAAAGAATATAGCAGTCATACATCTTTGAAAGGTAGCAGGTGCATTGCATAAACCAAAAGGCATATGTCTATAAGCATAAGTTCCAAAAGGGCAAGTAAAGGTAGTTTTCTCTTGATCAGGTTGTGAAACAGGTATTTGAGAAAAACCAGAATATCCATCAAGGAAGCAAAAGTGTGTGTGCTTAGATAATCTTTCCAACATTTGATCAATAAAAGGGAGAGGGTAATGATCTTTTCTAGTTGCTTTATTTAGTTTTCTAAAATCAATTACCATTCTATAGCCAGTAACAATTCTTTGTGGAATAAGTTTATTTTTATCATTAGGAACAACAGTAATACCTCCCTTCTTAGAGACACAATGAATAGGACTTACCCATCTACTATCAGCTATGGGATAGATTATACCTGCTTCCAGAAGCTTTAGTATTTCAGTTCTTACCACTTCTTTCATCTTAGGATTCAAACATCGTTGATGATCAACGACGGGTTTAGCATCAGGTTCCATATTAATCTTGTGCTGACAAAGAGTGGGATTAATGCCCTTAAGATCATCAAGAGTATATCCAATAGCAGCACCGTGCTTCCTCAGAGCTTTTAGTAATCTTTCTTCTTCATGTTCTAAAAGGTTAGCACTAATAATAACATGATATATCTTTTTCTCTTCGAGATAAGCATATTTCAAAGTGTCAGGCAATTGTTTTAATTCAAACACAGGATCACCTTTAGGTGAAGGAGGACCTCCTAGAGTTTCAATAGGCAAATTGTGTTTGAGCAGATGTCGTTGTTCAAAGAAAATTTTATCTATTTCATTTCTTTCATGCATATGCATATCATTTTCATGGTCTAGCAAATATTGTTCTAGTGGATCAGTAGGAGGCACGGCAATAGAAGCAAGACCAATTATTTCATCCTTACTAGGTAATTCTTTCTTATGAGGTTGTCTATTAAACATGGAGAAATTAAACTCACAAGACTCATCACCAAAGCTAACACCGACAGTTTGTTTTTCACAATCTATTTTAGCATTAGCGGTGTTCAAGAAAGGTCTACCAAAGATAATGGGACAAAAATTGTCTTGTGGGGAACCAAGAACAAGAAAATCAGTAGGATATTTTATTTTCCCACACAAGACTTCAACATCGCTAATAATCCCAAGTGCTGTGATGGTGTCTCTATTAGCAAGTTTAATAGTAACATCTATGTCTTCTATTTCAGCGGGTGCTATGTCATTCATAATTTCTTGGTAAAGAGTAAAAGGAATAGCACTCACCCTAGCACCTAAGTCACATAAACCATGATAGCAATGATCTCCAATTTTAACTGAGACAACAGGCATGCCAACTACGGGTCTATGTTTATCTTTATCATCAGGTTTGGCAATTCTAGCAGCTTCATCACAGAAGTAAATAACATGCCCATCAATATTTTCTACCAGGAGGTCTTTAACCATAGCAACACTAGGTTCTACTTTAATTTGCTCAGAAGGTTTAGGTGCTTTAATATTACTTTTGCGAACCACAGTTGAAACCTTAGCATGTTCTTTTATCCTAACAGGGAAAGGTGGCTTTTCAATATAAGCAGTAGGCACAACTGGATCAATATTGTAAATAATAGTTTCATCTTTAACTATGACCGATTCTTTAATTTCTTCTTTAATAGGTGGATGATATTTAAACCACTTCTCCTTAGGGAGATCAACATGAGTAGCAAATGTTTCACAGAAAGAGGCTACTATCTCAGAGTCAAGTCCATATTTAGTGCTAAACTTTTGAAAAGCATCGGTATTCATAAAAGATTTAACACAATCAAACTTAAGCTTAATACCTGACTCTTTACCTTCGTCGAGTTCCCAATCTTCAAAGTTGCATTTGATTCTTTCTAAAAGATCCCACCTGAATTCAATAGTCTTCTTCATAAAAGAACCAGTGCAAGAAGTATCGAGCATGGATTGATCATCACGAGAAAGCCGAGCATAAAAATTCTAAATAATAATTTCTCTAGAGAGCTCATGATTGGGGCATGAATATAACATTGACTTAAGCCTCCCCCAAGCTAGAGCGATACTTTCTCCTTCACGAGGCCAAAAATTATATATATAATTCCGATCATGATGAACTAGATGCATAGGATAATTTTTTTTGGTAAAATTCCAATTTCAATCGATTCCAGTTCCAAGATCCAATATCATCGCATAGCCTATACATTGTCAATGCTTTTCCCTTCAAATATAAAGGGAAAACATTCTTCTTAGATTCATCTCCGGGCAAACCTGCAAGCGTAAATAATCCACAAATTTCATCCACATAGATCAAGTGCATATCAAGATGTTCGGTTCCATCTCCTGCATAAGGATTAGCTAGCAGTTGTTCTATCATGCCCGAAGGAAATTCATAACCAATATTTTCAGTAGGTGCGGTAGGTTGAGGGGCAACTAATTCTACTTTCGGTCGAGGTGAAGATACCCCGAACAAACCCCACAAAGGATTGTTTTCCATAGTAGCAAGTGACAACAAATTTCAGCACGTAGTAATAATTTTTCCTTACCAAGAGCACTTCACTCCCCGACAACGGCGCCAGAAAAGAGTCTTGATGACCCACAAGTATAGGGGATCAATCTAGTCCTTTCGATAAGTAAGAGTGTCGAACCCAACGAGGAGCAGAAGGAAATGACAAGTGGTTTTTAGCAAGGTAATTTCTGCAAGCACTGAAATTGTCGGTAACAGGTAGTTTGATAGCAAGATAATTTGTAACAAGCAAGTAACAATAACAGTAAATAAAGTGCAGCAAGGTAGCCCAACCCTTTTGTGGCAAAGGACAGTCCAAGACAGTCTCTTATGATAAGCAAAACGTTCTTGAGGGTACACGGGAATTTCACCATGTTACTTTCATCGTGTTGGATTGATTCATGTTCGCTACTTTGATAATTTGATATGTGGGTGGACCGGTGCTTAGGTGCTGTTCTTACTTGAACAAACCTCCTACTTATGATTAACCCCCTCGCAACCATCCGCAACTACGAGAAAAGTATTAAGATAAAATCTAACCATAGCATTAAACTTTTGGATCCAAATTGGTCCCTTACGAAGTAGCGCATAAACTAGGGTTTAAGCTTCTGTCACTCTAGCAACCCATCATCTAATAACTACTCCACAATGCATTCGCTTAGGCCTAAATATGGTGAAGTGCCATGTAGTCAATGTTCACATGACACCACTAAGGGAATCACAACATACATATCATCAAAATATCGAACACATATCAAGTTCACATGATTACTTGCAACATGACTTCTCCCATGACCTCAAGAACAAAAGTAACTACTCACAAATGATAATCATGCTCAAGATCAGAGGGATATTAAATAGAATAATGGATCTGAACATATAATCTTCCACCAAATAAACCATATAGTAATCATCTACAAGATGTAATCAACACTACTAGTCACCCACAGGTACCAATCTGAGGTTCTGGTACAAAGATTGAACACAAGAGATGAACTAGGGTTTGAGAGGAGATAATGCTATTGAAGATTTTGATGGAGATTGCCCTCCCAAAGATGAGAGGGTTGTTGGTGATGAAGATGGCTTCGATTTCCCCCTCCGGGAGGGAAGTTCCCCCGGCGGAATCGCTCCGTTGGAGGGCAAAAGTGCTCCTGCCCAAGTTTCATCTTGAGACGGCGGCGCTTCATCCCGAAAGTCCTCTCCTTATTTTTTTTCTAGGTCAAAATGACCTATATACCAGAAGATGGGCACCGGAGGTGGGCTGGGCTTAGCACAACCCACCAGGGTGCGCCTGGGGGGCCTGGCGCGCCCTGGTGTCTTGTACTCACCAGGTGGCCCCCCTCCGGTAATTATTTGCTGCAGTATTTTTTATATATTCCAAAATAATTCTTCGTAAATTTTCAGCTCATTTGGAGATGTGCAGAATAGGTAACTCTGACATAGCTTTTTCAGGTCCAGAATTCCAGCTGCCGGCATTCTCCCTCTTTGTGTGAACCTTGCATATTATGAGAGAAAAGGCATTAGAATTACTCCAAAAAGCATTATTATGTATAAAAACATTATAAATAATAGTAGGAAATCATGATGCAAAATGGACGTATCAGGAAGCGTGGAGGCTAGGCTCGAAGCGGTGGAGCAGGAGGTCTTCAAGTGCCAAGGGATGGTGGAATGCAGACTCAACGCCAACCACTCCATGATTATGGAATTCACCCGTGATCACAAGCTGGACGCCGCTAATATTGGAGAGACCATCTTCAAGCTCGATGAGCGGATAGAGCACCTTCAAGCGCAGATCTACGATCTACAAAACCAAAACTGTGAGTATGAGTATAGATTTAAGAGGATGAGTTTGGCTGCAGATTTGAGGATTCCGGAGACCCGTTCATCTTTCTATGTCGGGGAGCCTATGCCTTGGAAGACTGAAGACAAGCTTCATTCATCATTAACTTCATCACCACCACCTCCGAAGAAGGAGACTTGAGTACATGGGTATGGGCACTCCCCTTGGCGTGTGCCAAGCTTGGGGGAGGTGCCCCGGTATTGTATCACCATCACTTCTTTATCATTATCGTTTATCTTAGTTTGATCCTTTTGGTTATATCATTATCTAGTAGAATAAAAGTTTTTAGTAAGATCTAGTCTTTTAGTTTTTGCTTTGTGATCTATCTATGTAATCGAGTGTGAGAGTTATATAATAAAGATTAGTTTTGAGTTAACGGCTTTGCTTTCTTGCTTTGATCTTGGGAAACAAAAATAATAAAATAAATAAAAATATTATATGATAATCTTATGGAGAGTGATGACTTCACATATAAGAAGTATAATGCATGAAACTCGTTGAAGGTTGACAAACATAGTTTTGGTCATTGTTGCAATTAATAAGAAGTGATAAAGGAAGAGAGGTTTCACATATAAATACACTATCTTGGACATCTTTTATGATTGTAAGCACTCATTAAAATATTATATGCTAATAAGTTGATGTTGGACAAGGAAGACAACATAATGTGTTATGTTTACTTGTATCTGAATAGAAGTTATAGTGTCCTGGATCCTCCAACATGTTGAGCTTGCTTTCTATTCCTTGCTAGGCAAAAATTCCGCACTAAGTAGAGATACTACTTGTGCATCCATAAACCCTTAACCTAGTTTTGCCATGAGAGTCCACTATATCTACCTATGGATTGAGTAAGATCCTTCAAGTAAGTTGTCGTCGGTGCAAGCAATAAAAATTGCTCTCTAAATATGTATGATCTTTTAGTGTGAGGAAAATAAACTTTATACGAACATGTGATGGGGAAGAAATAAAAGCGACGGACTGCATAATAAAGTTTTCTATCACAAGCGGCAATATAAAGTAACGTTCCATTGCATTAAGATTTCGTCCATCCAACCAAAAAGCGCATGACAACCTCTGCTTCCCTCTACAAAGGGCCTATCTTTTATTTTTACTTTCTACCTTTATGCAAGAGTCATGGTGATCTTGACCCTTTCTTTTATATTTTCTCTTTTTGGCAAGCACTATGTGTTGGGGAAAGATCCAGACATACATATCCACTCGGATGTAGGTGATCATAAATTATTATTGTTGACATTACCCTTGAGGTAAATGGTTGGGAGACGAAACTATAAGCCCCTATCTTCCTATGTGTCTGATTGAAGCTTTGATCTCATAAGTATCGCGTGAGTGTTAACAATTATGAAAGATTAAGTGATGGTTGAGTATGTGAACTTGCTAAATAAGAGCTCTTACATTGACTGTTTCCGATGTTATGATAAATTGTAATTGCTTCAATGACCGAGATCATAGTTTGTTAGTTTTCAATAAAGTTTTTGGTTCATACTTTACCTTGTGAACGAATTATCACTTTAGCATAAGAAGTTATATGACAATATATTGTTGTTCTAAATATGATCATGATCCCTCATGTCCGTATTTTATCTTATCGACACCTCTATCTCTAAAACATGTGGTCATGATTATCGATTTCGGCTTTCGCTTGAGGACAAGCGAGGTCTAAGCTTCGGGGAGTTGATACATCCATTTTGCATCATGTTTTTATGTTGATATTTATTGCATATTGGACTGTTATTACCTTTTATAATACAATTCTTATGCCTTTTCTCTCTTATTTTACAAGATTTACATGAAGAGGGAGAATGCCGGCAGCTGGAATTCTAGACCGGAATGGAGCAAATCTGAGATACCTATTCTGCACAGCTTCAAATGTCCTGAAACTTTACGGAGAATTGTTTTGGAATATATAAAAAATATTGGGTGAAGAAACAACAGAAAGGGACCCTCCAGGTGGCCACAAGCCTGGGGGCGCGCCCTACCCCTAGGGCGCGCCTCCCGAGCTTGTGGGCCCCTGGCCAGCCCCCGGTGTCCATCTTCTGCTATATGAAAGGTTTTGACCTAGAAAAAATCAGAAGGAGGCTTTCGGGACGAAGGGCTGCCGTCTCGAGGCGGAACTTGGGCAGAAGCAATCTAGAGCTCCGGCAGAGCGATTCTGCCGGGGAAACTTCCCTTCGGGAGGGGGAAATCAAAGCCATCGTCATCACCAACGATCCTATCATCATGGGAGGACCAATCTTCATCAACATCTTCACCAGCACCATATCCTCTCAAACCCTAGTTCATCTCTTCTATTCAATCTTTGCCTTAAAACCTCAGATTGGTACTTGTGGGTTGCTAGTAGTGTTGATTACTCCTTGTAGTTGATGCTAGTTGGTTTATTTGGTGGACGATCATATGTTCGGATCATTAATGATATTTATTACCCCTTTGATCATGAACATGAACATGTGTTGTGAGTAGTTACTTTTGTTCCTGAGGACATGGGAGAAGTCTTGTTATAAGTAATCATGTGAACTTGGTATTCGTTTGATATTTTGATGAGATGTATGTTGTATTTCCTCTAGTGGTGTTATGTGAACGTCGACTACATGACACTTCACCATTATTTGGGCCTAGGGGAAGGCATTGGGAAGTAATAAGTAGATGATGGGTTGCTAGAGTGACAAAAGCTTAAACCCTAGTTTATGCGTTGCTTAGTAAGGGGCTGATTTGGATCCATATGTTTCATGGTATGGTTAGATTTATCTTAATTCTTCTTAAGTAGTTGCGGATGCTTGCAAGAGGGGTTAATCATAAGTGGGAGGCTTGTCCAAATAAGGACAGCACCCAAGCACCGGTCCACCCACATATCAAATTATCAAAGTAGCGAACGCGAATCATATGAGCATGATGAAAACTAACTTGACGATAACTCCCATGTGTCCTCGGGAGCGCTTTGCTTTATATAATAGTTCGTCCTGGCTTATCCTTTGCTATAAAAAGGATTGGGCCACCTTGATGCACCTTTGTTACACTTGTATCTTGTTACCCGTTACGAATTATCTTATTACCAAACTATCTGTTACCGACAATTTCAGTGCTTGCAGAAAACACCTTGCTGAAAACTGCTTGTCATTTCCTTCTGATCCTCGTTGGGTTCGACACTCTTACTTATCAAAAGGACTATGATAGACCCCCTATACTTGTGGGTCATCACATTTACAGCTCAATGTTGTAGCAAAAGATTCCTCTGTCTTTTTTCCTTCTGTTTTGCTAGTTTTCAATCGGTATTGCATTTAAAACACAAATATTTTATTTATTTTAAATAGTGAACCTTTTTGCAAAAATAGCATTATGAGCAAACCGGCCCCGAAGGAACCAGAGCTGGATGAAGAGGCCGAGGGCAGCATGGTATCCAAGCGCAAGTGGGCCGAGAAACCTGACCGCCTGATACATCTCCATCGTATATACTTTTCCAAACTCTTTTGCCCTTGTTTTGGACTCTAATTTGCATGATTTGAATGGAACTAACCCGGACTGATGTTGTTTTCAGCAGAATTGCTATGGTGTTATTTTTGTGCAGAAATAAAAGTTCTCGAATTGACCTGAAAATTTACGTAGAATATTTTTGGAATTAATGAAAAAATACTGGCGGAAGAATCAACCAGAGGGGGTCCACCCATTGGCCACAAGCCTGGGGGGCGCCCCCCTGGGGCGCGCCTAGAGGGCTTGTGGGCCCCCTGGAACTCCTCCGACCTCAACTCCAACTCCATATAACCCTATTCGGGGAGAAAAAAAATCAGAGAGAAGGTTTTATCACGTTTTACGATACGGAGCCGCCACCGCCTCCTATTCTTCATCGGGAGGGCTGATCTGGAGTCCATTCGGGGCTCTGGGGAGGGGGATTCGTCGCCATCATCATCACCAATTTCATGATGCTCACTGCCGGGAGTGAGTAATTCCATCGTAGGCTTGCTGGACGATGATGGGTTGGATGAGATTTATCATGTAGTCGAGTTAGTTTTGTTAGGGTTTGATGCCTAGTATCCACTATGTTCTGAGATTGATGTTGCTATGACTTTGCTATGCATAATGCTTGTCACTAGGGCCCGAGTGCCATGATTTCAGATCTGAACCTATTATGTTTTCATGAATATATATGTGTTCTTGATCCTATCTTGCAAGTTGTAGACACCTATTACATGTTATGATCCGCATACCCCAAGGTGACAGTAATTAGGATTCTTTCCGGTGATTACCGTAGTTTAAGGAGTTCATGTATTCACTAAGTGCTAATGCTTTGGTCTGATTCTCTATTAAAAGGAGGCCTTAATATCCCTTAGTTTCCATTAGGACCCCGCTGCCACGGGAGGGTAGGACAAAAGATGTCATGCAAGTTCTTTTCCATAAGCACGCATGACTATATACAGAATACATGCCTACATTATATTGATGAATTGGAGCTAGTTATGTGTCACCCTATGTTATAACTGTTGCATGATGAATGCCATCAGACATAATTGTCATTGCCGATCCAATGCCTACGAGCTTTCCGCATATTGATCTTTGCTAAGTTACTTTTGTTGCTACTACTGTTACAATCACTGCAAAACTGCTACTGTTACTTTTGCCATCGTTACCACTACTTCCATACTACTTTGCTACTAAATACTTTGCTGCAGATATTAAGTATTTCAGGTGTGGTTGAATTGACAACGCAGTTGCTAATAATCGAGAATATTCTTTGGCTCCCCTTGTGTCGAATCAATAAATTTGGGTTGAATACTGTACCCTCAAAAACTGTTGCGATACCCTATACTTGTGGGTTATCAAGACCTTTTTCTAGTGCTGTTGCCGGGGAGCATAGCTCTATTCTGTGAGTCACTTGGGATTTATATCTATTGATCACTATGAAGAACCCGAAAGATCCAAGAACCAAGATTTATCCCTCTAAGACGATGGGAGGTAAGGAACTGTCATCTAGCTCTGCACTTGATTCACCTTCTGTTTTGAGTAAGCTTGCGACACCTACACCTGCTATTGATTCTGATATGTCACAAGTAATTGATGATGCTACTTCTGCTATGAATGATGCTTATGATGCCAGTGCTTTGATTGATAAGACTGTGCCACTAGGTGAATTTCTTGATGAACAACTTGCTAGAGTTAATGCTGAATCTGATGATATTTCTGAAACTGATGAAATTATTGAAACTGAAAACTTTGAAACACCTATTAGGCCTAGCTCTCCTAGATATGAATTGCCTGTTATACCTGAGGGTTATGTTATGGATGGAGAGGTAGCTAGAGACTTTCTTGCTTGTAAGGATAGAGATGACCTTAAGAAATTATTATATAAGTGGAAAGAAAAATCTTTGAATGCTAGAATGCAATATGATCCTGCCTTTGCTACTTCACCTATCTTTGTTACCGATAAGGATTATGAATTCTCTGTCGATCCTGAGTTAATTACTTTGGTTGAATCTGATCCTTTCCATGGTTATGAATCTGAAACTGTTGTGGCACATCTCACTAAATTAAATGATATAGCCACCCTCTTTGCTCATGAGGAAAAATTTCGCTATTACTATATTCTTAAGTTGTTCCCTTTCTCATTAAAGGGTGATGCTAAGATATGGTTTAATTCTCTTGCTCCTGGTTGTGTGCGTAGTCCCCAGGATATGATATATTACTTCTCTGAAAAATATTTTCCTGCTCATAAGAAGCAAGCTGCTTTACAGGAAATATTTAACTTTGTGCAAATTGAATAAGAGAGTCTCCCACAAGCTTGGGGGAGGCTTCTCCAATTACTTAATGCTTTGCCTGATCATCCTCTCAAGAAAAATGAAATACTTGATATCTTTTATAGTGGACTAACCGATGCTTCTAGGGACCACCTAGATAGTTGTGCTGGTTGTGTTTTCAGGGAACGAACTATTGAACAAGCTGAAGTACTATTGAGTAATATATTAAGTAATGATAATGATTGGACTCTTCCTGAACCACCGCCTAAGCCAACTCCGAATAAGAGAGGTATTCTATTTCTGAGTCCCGAAGATATGCAAGAGGCAAAGAAATCTATGAAAGAAAAGGGCATTAAAGCTGAAGATGTTAAGAATTTACCACCTATTGAAGAAATACATGGTCTTAATACTCTGACACAGGTAGTGGAGGTAAATTCTCTCTATAGATTTGATGAAGGTGATATTCCTCATAATAAGTCTGCTAGTCAATGGTTGGATGAATTTGATAACTTCATTGTTAAACAAGAAAACTTCAATGCATATGTCAGTAGACAATTGAAACGTAATGCTTATATGCTTGACTGCTTGGGTGTTTATATGTGTAAAACTATTAATGAGCTTAAGCTTATTAGTAAACATGCTTCCATGGTAAAAACTCAAGTAGAACAAGTCCTCAAGGCACAAAATGATTTGTTTAATGAGATGAATAATAAGATGAATGATAATGCTGTTAGAGTTATGACTAGAGGTGGTAAAATGACTTAGGAACCTTTGTATCCTGAGGGCCATCCTAAGAGAATTGAGCAAGATTCTCAGAGAATTAATACTGATGCACCTAGTCCTTCTAGTAGTAAAAAGAAAACTGATAGGACTTTGCATGCTTCTAGTGAACCTACTATAGACACACCTGAGAATCCAAATGATATTTCTATTTTTGATGCTGAAACACAATCTGGTGATGAACATGAACCTAGTAATAATGATAATGATGATGTTCATGTTGATGCTCAACCTAGTAATGATAATGATGTGGAGATAGAACCTGCTGTTGATCTTGATAACCCACAACCTAAGAATAAAAGATATGATAAGAGAGACTTCGTTGCTAGGAAACATGGTAAAGAAAGAGAACCATGGGTTCAGAAACCCATGCCCTTTCCTCCTAAACCATCCAAGAAAAAAGGATGATGAGGATTTTGAGCGGTTTGTTGAAATGCTTAGACCTGTGTTTTTGCGTATGCGTTTGACTGATATTCTGAAAATGTCTCCTTATGCTAAGTATATGAAAGATATTGTTACAAATAAAAGGAAGATACCGGAAGCTGGAATTTCCACCATGCTTGCTAATTACACATTTAAAGGTGGAATACCAAAGAAACTAGGAGATCCTGGAATACCAACTATACCATGCTCTATTAAAAGAAACTATGTTAAAACTGCTTTATGTGAACTTGGGGCCGGTGTTAGTGTTATGCCTTTCTCTTTGTATCGTAGACTTGAATTGAATAAGTTGACACCAACTGAAATCTCTTTGCAAATGGCCGATAAATCAACCGCTATACCCATCGGTGTTTGTGAGGATGTACCCGTCGTAGTTGCAAATGTTACTATTTTAACGGACTTTGTTATTCTTGATATACCCGAGGACGACAGCATGTCGATCATCCTTGGTAGACCCTTTTTGAATACTGCAGGGGTTGTTATTGATTGCAACAAGGGCAATGTCACTTTTCATGTTAATGGTAATGAGCATACGGTACACTTTCCGAAGAAACAACCTCAAGTGAATAGTATCAACTCTATTGGAGAAATTCCAACAATTGCTATTGGAGGTTTTAAATTCCCTATTCCTACTGTCAAAAAGAAATATCATAATCTTATTGTTGGGGACATGCATATCCCCGTTGAGGTAACCTAGTGTTATTCAAAGATTCTCCGGTTTCATGTCACTCGGAAGAAGTATGTTAATAAGACTTGATCAACCTTGTTAATGGATTCCTTTTGATGGGCATGAGATGGATGAATTTAGTAAACACAACTCTCTGTACCCATTCTTTACCTTCTGTTATTTAGAGTAAATAAAGCAAAAATGCTATTATTTTTCTGTTTTCTGAATTATCCGTGCAATAAAAAATGACCAGAAAATAAAAGTTATCCAAATGCCCTAAAAATTTAGTATGATTTTTTCCAGAATATTTAAGAATTTTTGGCACTGAACGCACATCAGGGGGGTGCACTAGTGGGCCACAAGCCCACAGGGCGTGCCCACCCCCTAGGCACGCCTACAGGGCTTGTGGGTCCCACGTGGGTCCCCCTCACTTATGCCAGCACCCATTCACTTCGTCTTCCTCCAGAAAAAATCCCACCATTGCTCAAACCCGTGTTCTTGCTCATTTTGCTGCCATTTTCGATCTCCTTGCTCGGAACTCCATTTTCGAAACTGTTTCGGGGGATTATTCTTCGAGAAAAGAAAAGACATGATGAGGAGGTTGTTAAGGGGTTCTTCGAGCCGCAACTCCGAGGGAAATGAAAATGAGGAGAAGAAGAAGCCCAAGTACAATCTTCCTCGCACCGTGGAGGTTCGGCCATGTGAATGGCCAAGTGATACATTCTTGAGGGCGGCCGGAATTGTGATGATTTCTATTATTTGGCGGAGAATGCCGGCATCACCACCTTCCTCCAAGATAAGTGTGACCAACACACCTTCGTGCAAAATTTTCACTTTCATTCTAGGAAGGATCCTCCCATGGTAGAATTCCACTTGTATGATGTGCCTAAGCGAATGACACTTTATGATTTTTGCGATGTTTGCAAATTACCTTATGAGGGCAGCGTCAGTGAACCGCGTCCTAGAGACGTGGAGGACTTCATTGCTGAAACTACCATAGGGGAAGAGAGAGGGGTGTCAGAAGCGAGAGTGGCTAGTTTACATTTTTCCTGTTTTACGCTATTATTCATTATTTGCTGGGAGATGTTTGATTGGTCGTGGGGAGAGTGGAGGCCTTAGTGCCGCTGACCTTGCTATTTTGTGCCATGCTTTATATTCTGATAGAACTTTTAGTTTGGGCACCATTGTTGCTCGACGGTTAAACACAAACCGCACGAAGGGTCCTGTTTTCGGAGGTATCTATGCCTGCCGCCTTGCTAAACATTTTGAGATACCCATTAGGCATGATGAGGAAGAAGAGATGTTGTTACCCACTAAATATTTTAACTATGCTAGTATGGTAGCACATGATTTTATTAAGAAAGATAATGACAAGAGGCTCCTCTACACCCTAGTATTTAGTCAGGGTACTTGTGAGACTATTACCTTTCCTGCACCTTCTTTGTTTGACATTCATTCAGGCAGGTACACTATTATGCCTGAGGACATCTACAGATTTTGGGGTCATTCACAACCCCCAGTGCCTGAGCCAGCACCAGTTCCTGATCCTTATCAGGAGCCTGTTTATCAGTGGGAGCCACAAGAGCTCGTCAACCAGTGGAACCCTCAGGACCCTCCGGAGTATCGAGGAGAGGGTTATTTCCAGTCGTGGCCCTAGACCAACTTAGGCCAAAAGCCTAAGCTTGGGGGAGTACGTATTTCTCACCGACATTACGTTCATGTTCACACACTCATATTAGTTGTCGGTGTTCGTACTTTTTCATTGTATTATCCATGCTAGTTTATTTTTCTCGCTTTCTTCTTGTGTGTTTGAAAAACTTTGAGAAAATCCAAAAAATTAGTTCTAGTTTCTTTTTAGCTTTCCTTTCCAGTAATTAGTTGTAGTATTAAAAGAAAACCCAAAAAGATTTCTCGTTCTTCTTTTGCTTGTTGGGAGCTTTCCCGTGTAAATAGTTTTTCTCATTCTTTTTTTTTTGCTTTCTTCAGAAAAACAAAAACTCCAAAAATATTTCAGTGTGTTTCTTTGAAATTATTTTCTTTTCTTTGGGTCATAAAGAGAAGACCACGATGAAAATGTTGAGTGGCTCTCATATGCATTATTGTTGATCTAACAAAGAGCCCATATTACCTTGTCTTCTCCTTTGAATAAATGTTTGCAGATTCCAGCTTAGTCCAATGCACGTGCACTCTTATTATTATTCACGTCGTTCGGTCATGCAAGTGAAAGGAAATAATGATGATATATGATGAAAGGATTGAGATGGAGAAAAGCTGGTACGAACTCGACCTATTTTGTTTTTGTAAATATGATTAGCTCATCGTTCCTGATTCAGCCTATTATGAATGAAACATGTTTGCAATAACAATTAGAGATTATAGTTACTAATGCCATGCTTAATTAGCTAGGAGTGTATAATTGTTTGTCTTGTTTGCCAACATGCATTTTAAAATGGTTATGATGTAGTATGATAGGATGGTATCCTCCTTTGAATGATTCAAGTGGCTTGACTTGGCACATGTTCACGCATGTAGTTGAAACAAAAACAACATAGCCTCCATGATATTTATGTTCATGGTGATTTATATCCTACTCATGCTTGCATTCAATGTTGGTTAATCTCAATGCATGTTTATGACTATTGTCGCTCTCTAGTTGGTCGCTCCTCAATCTTTTGCTAGCCTTCACTTGTACTAAGTGGGAATACTGCTTGTGCATCCACTTCCTTAAACCCAAAGTTGTTCCATATGAGTCCACCATACCTACCTATATGCGGTATTTACCTGCCGTTCCAAGTAAATTTGCATGTGCCAAACTCTAAACCTTCAAATAGTGATCTGTTTTGTATGCCCGAATCGCTCATGTAGCGACTGGGGGCTGTCAGTATCTTCCATGCTAGGTGGGTTATTCTCACGATGAGTGTTTATTCACTTGTCATTCACGAGAAAGTGGTTGGTATTCGAGATGCCCAGTCCTATGATCAAAAGATCAAAATCAAAATACAATAAATAAACAAAACTCCCCCAGGACTATTGTTGGTATGGACGGTACCCGTGGATTCGACTAGCCGTGGAGTGTGATTGTTGGTGGAGGGGGAGTAAAAACTTTACCATTCTGTTTGGGAACCGCCTATAATGTATCTAGCATGGAAGATAGTAAGATCTCTTGGTTGTTATGTTGACAATGAAAGCATAGCGCTCAAAATTATATTCATCTCTGTTTTAAAAGCTTTGAGCTCTGGCACCTCTGCAAATCCCTGCTTCCCTCTGCGAAGGGCCTATCTATTTACTTTTATTGTTGAGTCATCATCCTCTTATAAAAGGCACCAGTTAGAGAGCACCACTGTCATTTATATGCTTTGTTATTAATTGATGTTGAGTATGACTGTGACTGGATCTCTTTTGCCATGAATTACAATGTCCAGTCAATCTTTGGTCTTCACAGGTGCTCTGCATTTATGTTTTGCGGTCTCAGAAAGGGATAGCGAGATACCATTATATCATGATTGTTTTGAAAAAAGTGTTATCATCCGAGATTTATTATTATTGCTCGCTAGTTGATTATGCCATTGATATGAGTAAATGTGAGACCTAAATGCTATTGTGAATATTGTTAGTTCATAATCTTTGATGAAAACCTGAACATCAGTTAGACATATTTACAACAACAAGATCAAACAGAGTTTGTAAAAGTTTTTCTTTGTCACTTTCAGTTTGTCAACTGAATTGCTTGAGGACAAGCAATGGGTTAAGCTTGGGGGAGTTGATACATCTCCATCGTATCTACTTTTCCAAACTCTTTTGCCCTTGTTTTGGACTCTAATTTGCATGATTTGAATGGAACTAACCTGGACTGACGCTGTTTTCAACAGAATTGCTATGGTGTTATTTTTGTGCAGAAATAAAACTTCTCGGATTGACCTAAAAATTTACGGAGAATATTTTTGGAATTAATAAAAAATACTGGCGCAAGAATCAACCAGAGGGGGTCCACCCATTGGCCACAAGCCTGGGGGGCGCACCTAGAGGGCTTGTGGGCCCCTTGGACCTCCTCTGACCTCAACTCCAACTCCATATAGCCCTATTCAGGGAGAAAAAAATCAGAGAGAAGGTTTTATCATGTTTTACGATACAGAGCCGCCACCGCCTCCTGTTCTTCATCGGGACGGCTGATCTGGAGTCCGTTCGGGGCTCCGGAGAAGGGGATTTGTCGCCATCATCATCACCAACCTTCCTGCATCACCAATTTCATGATGCTCACCGCCGGGAGTGAGTAATTCCATCATAGGCTTGCTGGACGGTGATGGGATGGATGAGATTTATCATGTAATCGAGTTAGTTTTGTTAGGGTTTGATCCCTAGTATCCACTATATTCTGAGATTGATGTTGCTATGACTTTGCTATGCTTAATGCTTGTCACTAGGGCCCGAGTGCCATGATTTGAGATCTGAACCTATTATGTTTTCATGAATGTATATGTGTTCTTGATCCTATCTTGCAAGTTGGAGACACCTATTACGTGTTATGATCCGCATACCCCAAGGTGACAATAATTGGGATTCTTTCCGGTGATTACCGTAGTTTGAGGAGTTCATGTATTCACTAAGTGCTAATGATTTGGTCCGGTTCTCTATTAAAAGGAGGCCTTAATATCCCTTAGTTTCCATTAGGACCCCGCTGCCACGGGAGGGTAGGACAAAAGATGTCATGCAAGTTCTTTTCCATAAGCATGTATGACTATATACGGAATACATGCCTACATTATAATGATGAATTGGAGCTAGTTCTGTGTCACCCTATGTTATAACTGTTGCATGATGAATGCCATCCGACATAATTGTCATTGTCGATCCAATGCCTACGAGCTTTCCGCATATTGATCTTTGCTAAGTTACTTTTGTTGCTACTGCTGTTACAATTACTACAAAACTGCTACTGTTACTTTTGCCATCGTTACCACTACTTCCATACTACTTTGCTACTAAATACTTTGTTGCAGATATTAAGTCTTTCAGGTGTGGTTGAATTGACAACTCAACTGCTAATACTCGAGAATATTCTTTGGCTCCCCTTGTATCGAACCAATAAATTTGGGTTGAATACTCTACCCTCGAAAACTGTTGCGATCCCCTATACTTGTGGGTTATCACCATCCTCCTCGGGGCCGAGATAGGCCAGCAGGCGGGTACAAGAATATCCCCGAAACCCCTTGGTACCGAGGCTGAGTAGATCCACCTCGGCCGTTCAAGAAATACGATCTGAGGGAGAAAAGACCGTTAAGGCCAGAAGCTCCACCCCTATCAATCTATAAATCCAAGGAGCACCTACCTGCAGGACTGGCGGGATACCTAGCTTGGTTAGCCAAGGATGACGATTTGCATGATTACACGCATGAGCGAAACATGACTATGTCTGACCTCCGTCATGCTACAACCAGGGTCTGAGGAGCTGCCCACCCCATGTGCTTCACAGGCGAGGTCATGCAGCATAAGCTCCCAGAGGGGTTTAACCCATAAATATAGAGCAATACGATGGTACGATGTACCCCGCAGTGTGGATTGAGGATTCCTCATGCATGTACACATGGTAGGTGGCGATGATCCACGTCATCAAATACCCGCCCTTGAAGCTCAAGGGCCTGCTCTTCATTGGCTAAACAGCCTCCCCAAGGACTCAATTGGAGTCTGGGAAGATCTCGATGATGCATTTCGAGCAAATTTCTGTTGGAAATATGCCCTAAAAGCAATAATAAAGTTGTTATTATCATATTTTTCTTGTTTTTGATAAAAAATATCTCCATGCTGTCATTGTATTGACCGTAAACTTAAATACATGTGTGGATAAATAAACAGACACTGTGTCCCTAGTGAGCCACTAATAGACTAGCTCGCTGATTAAAGATGGTTAAGAAATTTTCTAACCATAGACATGATTTTTCGTTTAATAAGAGGGTCACATCATTAGGAGAGTGATGTGATGGACAAACCCAACTATAAGCTTAACATCTGATCGTATCACTTAGTGTAATTGCTATAACTTTTTCGTGTCAAGTATCTGTTCCTTAGACCATGAGATCATGCAACTCCCTAATACCGGATGAATACTTTGTGTGTATCAAACGTCACTTCGTAACTGGTTGATCATAAAGGTGCTCTACAGGTATCTTAGAAGGTGTTTGTTGGGTTGCATGGATCCAAACTTGGATTTGTCACTCCGTATGACGGAGAGATATCTCTGGGCCCTCTTGGTAATACAGCGACATAAGTAGCTTGCAAGCATGTGACTAATGTGTTTAGTCATGGGGATCTTGTATTATGCAACGAGTAAAGAGACTTGCGGGTGACATGATTGAACTAGGTATGGCGATACCGATGATCGAATCTCGGGCAAGTAACATATTGTCGGACAAAGGGAATTGTACACAGGATTAATTGAATCCTTGACATCGTGGTTCAAAGCGATAAAGATCCTCGTTGAATGTGTGGGAATCAATATGGGCATCCAGGTCCCGCTATTGATTATTAACTGGAGAGGTGTCTCGGTCATGTCTGCATGTTCTCGAACTCGTAGGGTCACACACTTAACGTTCAGTCACTCTAGGGGAGTATTGGGAAGTTAATGTTGGCAATATCAAATATTGTTCGAAGTCTCAGGTGGGATCCGGGACATCACGGGGAGCTCCGAAATGGTCCGGAGGTAAAGATTTATATATGAAAAGTGTTTTTCATGGTTCCGGAAAAGTTTGGGAATTTTTGGTAGAGTATCGGGAAGGTTCTAGAAGGTTTCGGGGGTTCCACCATGTGCCCAATGACCCGTAAGGTGCCACATGGACCGAGGGGTGGGGTAACAGCCCACATGGGCTGGCCGCACAAGCCCCCTAGGCCCATGTCGTTTAAATCTGGAGATAAGGTCTTATCTCTAAAGTTAAAGGGTTAGATCTAGAGATAAGATCTTATCTCTAAACTTAAAGAGATTTCTTCCTTATGGCCACCCCTAGGAGGGTTTTGGCCGCCCTACCCCCTAGCCTATATAAAGAGAGGAGATGCACAGGGGGCAGCCATCCCTTCAACTGGCGGCTACCCTCCCTCCACTTCCTCCTCCGTAGCACTTGGCGAAGCCCTGCAGAAAGTCCTCTGCCACCACCACCACCATGTCGTCGTGCTATTGTCCTAGATCCCATCTACCTCTCCCCCTCACTTACTGGATCAAGGAGGAGAGGTCACTGAGCTATAAGTGTGCACATCTCGGAGGTGCCGTTTGTGTGGTGCTAGATCAGATTGGATCATGAAGAGAGTTCGACTACATCAACCGCGTTATAAACGCTTCCGCTTTCGGTCTACAAGGGTATGTAGACACTCTCCATCTCATTGTTATGCATTTCGTAGAATAGATCTTGGGTGTTTCGTAGGAATTTTATTTGTTTTCCATGCAACGTTCCTCATCAATTTCCAAGGCACTTACATTCGAGCCCAGGATGTTGATGACCTTGCTCATGTCCTGCAAAAGCCGGGGGAGTTAGCCTGGAAATTCTGGAATCGGTTTTTGACCAAGAAGAACCAGATAGTGAACTAACCGGATGTCGAGGCGATAGCCGCATTCAAAAACAACATTAGTGATGAATGGTTGGCCAGCGAGCTAGGACAAGATAAGCCGTAGACAATGGCAGCCCTCACACAGCTCATGACTCGATTTTGCGCTGGTGAAGATAGCTGGTTAGCTCGGAAGAGCAATTGTAGTGGCAACCCTGCCAGCTCTGAAGTACGCGATGAAAACAGGAAACCTCGGCATAATAGGAATAGCAGGCGTCATAATAGAGGAAGTAGTAGTGACACCAAGAAGACTACAGTTAATGCCGGTTTCAGCAATCAGTGTGGCGATAACAAAAGGAAGATTTTTCAAGGAGGCAAGGACGGGCCAATTCAATTGGACAAGATCTTGGGTAAACCATGCGCCATCCACGGCCATCCCGACAAGCCAGCCCCGGATACCAATCAAAATTGCTGGGTCATCAAGCAAGCCGGTAAGATTGCGGCTGACAACCAAGGCAAGGCCAACATCGTAATGAGGATAGAGACCAACCAGGGCTGGGCAATGCCGGCCAGATCCCCCCCCCCCCCCCGAGGTCAAGCACCTGAATATGATATATTTCACACACGTCACCAGAATGGAGAGAAAGCGCGCTCTCTGCGATGTGTATGCTGTCAAGCCTACCACGCCAAATCATAATGGTCAGAAATCCTAATCATCTTCGACCGATGAGGACACCTAACCGGCATCCGTCATGGTGACACAATGGCATTGGTACTTGATCACATAGTTGATGGCTTTCATCTGACCCGAGTTCTCAGGGACGGAGGCAGCAACCTCAACTTGATGGCTTTCATCTGACCCGACAAGGATAAAGCCCAGTAGTACCACCTTCAAGGATATCATACCGGTAATTGAAGCACAATGCTCGGGAAGGGTGGACCTTGATGTAGTCTTCGGCACACCTGAAAATTTTCGAAATGAAGAGTTAACCTTCGACATCGTCCCTTTTAGGAGTGGCTATCACGCACTCCTCGAAAGAACAACTTTTGCACGTTTCCACACTGTCCTGCGCTATGCTTATCTAAAGCTAAAGATGTCAAGGCCTCAAGTCGTCATAAGAGGAAATGGTAACACGAAAAGTTCTCTCTGAACAGAAGAGTAGACCGCGGCCTTTACGGCCAAGGTTCAGGCTGCCGAGGAAGCATCTAAGAGCGAGCCGGATCAAGCAGTCGAGACCCTACGAAGCGCCCAAAGCTAGGTCATGGCACATCCAACGATGACTCCAATGTACATCAGATACATCATGAGGATGATATGGACACTACCTCGGGAGCAGCAGACGACGACGCTAAATAGGGATATGCGCTCCACCTTCCCCAATATATGAACGAGGACTATGTTCCTCGGGTTCACAATTTCCCTCTACAAATTCCATGGGAAAGTGAAGCAAAAAACCATTCGAGGCGGCACTTTGGATAAACCGAAACATGTCAAGATCCTCGAAATACGAGCATCAAGCTCAAAATTCACAACTCAGACAGGACATTAAATCACTACCTCAGAGTTAATTCATGACGTAATGGCACCAACGCTCGTGCAGTCAAAGGTTGTTGGATGCTTGATGGCACCATACCTCGACAATCAAGCTTATGTTTAGAACATTGATAGTTCCACCGGGGGCTAAAATTCAGACTAGACTGACATAGCCAGCCCCATGAAAGCATATTTCGTTGCACCTGATCACCACTCATTGTCATTAAACTAAAAGGTGAAGTCGGCGGAGGTGGCACCCCTCGGCATGGACGAGGAGGCACTGCTCAGACAGTGAACCAAAGAAAAACAAAGGTTGCATTCCTTGGCTTAACAAGGGTACAAGGAAGAATATGCAACAACGAAACAATGCTGGACATGAAGCCGGAAGCTCGAACCTTGGTGCACTAGCTCTTCGGACTATCATATATCTTAGTTATAGCTCGGATATTAGGTTCGACCTTATAAAATTATTGAATAAAGTGGCGCCTGAAATTTTCAGGCCATGTATACATTCATGGTGCATCCTTGTTGTCTTTTCAATGTGCGATCGCTATAACGCCGGATGCCTTTGAGCATCGGCACCGCAAATAGGGGGCTTCGTTAAGAGATGAACCCATCATATGCCAAGGTACTCCATGGAGTCCTTGGTAAACGTCCTTGGACCTCTTGCCAATATATGCATCGATTTCAACTTGTGTCTTTGGTCAATAGCTGGGTTGTCTCGCTCCTATGTTTACGCCTTACGTTTTCGCTTAGTTTGACTAAGGGTGTACCTCTATGATTGTTACTTCTGGATTAACTGGTTAAGCCGAAAGATGACTGTCACAACATGCGCTAAATTGGTCGGCCTCACCTCGCCACACCTCACACGCTTGTCGTGTTTCGTGATCGGGGTGAACTAGGACTTATGCCACGTGTACGTGTTGCCTTTATTTTCGCCACACAAGAAAGAAGTTGCAACGCTTGGACTACTATAAACTCGCCTATAAGAGGGCACTCCTCTTTTCGGATGAGAATCTCCAACTTGTCTTTATTTTACCTAGAAGTGAGGCATCAATCCTTCAGAATCAGGTCTCCTGTAATCATGTATGAAAGAAAGACAATAAGGTTTTTGGAGAACACTCTAGGATGACTACTGCATCTTCCTTCATCGTGGCTGAGGACGACAACTTCTTCCCCAACGTTGATCACCTCCTCCGTGACATGACGAACGACCTGCATCTATTTTTTAGGGCAACACTTGCATCTTCTTTCACTGTATTGTATGTCTTCTGCTCGGTTCTGTCAGGCATTGTGCCCGGTCTACTATTTTTATCCATATGATGTTCATCTGTTGCGTACCCTATTACATGACTACTTGCATCACGTACTTATTTGATTACTCTACTATTTTTTTAGAAAAGGAGGTTAAACCCCCGGCCTCTGCATCAATCGATGCATGCAGCCATCTTTATTAATTATTTCATAAAGGTCTGATAAGAAAATACATCAACCATCTGAGGCCACCACTCACACCTACAAACTCAATAATGTGGAGTGCTCTCACTCCCCATATCTAAAACTGGTGTCGTCGCCAATCCATTCACATAACGTATCGGGACCAACAACCGGTGCAGTCTACCTAAAGCGCACACCACATGCACACGTTTTAGAAGTCGCCATCATCATCGGACCACTGACCCATCTTCAGGAGAGATATCCGCATCATCCTTGCCAGTCCGGACATCCGTCGACGCCACCACGGCGCCCAACGGCACCACCGCCCAGACGCGAAGACTCTGGAAAATCTGTCGTGCGTAGCACCTGCCAACCAGGCATGACTCAGCGTAGCACCTGTCGGCCAAGCATGACTTGACAGCTCCACCGAAGCTCCGTGCAAGACGAAGCCGCTCCACCTCCTGCCTCTGTCTTCCAGCACTGCTCCACAAACGATGCTGCCAAGAGAGAAACGGCACCGTATAACTCCATCATCCGATCTGGAAGACCAGATCCTAGGGTTTCCCCCGAAGCAGCACGAGTGGGTCGACAACAGTTACACGACCATGCCTTCATCAAGGTAACGGCACAAAACGTCGCCATCGTACTCCAACGGCTCGGTTTTCACCGGCAACTATGTCTCCCTGACTCGTAGCCGGGACTAGATGACGAATCTCGAGATTCGACCACCCAGTCGCAGGTCGACCACCTTTGACGAATGAGATGACCACCACGGCCGACTGCACCGGTCAGAACAGATCTGACCGGAGGTGCCGCCGACGCGACCACTAGGCCCTCCACGCCGCTGCTGTCGATCCAAAGGCAGATGGCGTGCCGCCGCCCGAACAGGGCTGGCAGCCTGCGCCGCCTCCGACGCCGCCGCACCACAATCATCACCGTTGCCGATCGGATCGGGCGCGCCTCCACACGATTCGGGGCCCCGCACAACCCCAGATCTGCGCGAGAGAGGCGATGTCCTCCGCCACCGCCGTTGGCCACCGGGCTTAGACCGGCGGCGTCCTCCGGCGGCTGGATTTAGGGCGGCGCCCGAGTCGCCCTAGCAGGGACGACGCGGGGGAGTATCTTCTTTTTAAGTATGAGTACTAGGATTTTTAATCTCGGTTATGCAGTGAGCCTAGTCCTCAATAAATGCGTGACTACCAGGAAAGTCTGGTCCTAAAGAATAAATAGGAACCTAAATTCGCCTCCGTGAGGATTTAAACCCAGGTGGTGGGTTTGTATATCCACCCCCAACCAGTTGAGCTAGGCTCACTAACCCAGGTGATTACTCTACTATGATTATTATGTTTTATCTACTCCCTTGTTCGTTTTTATAAGACGTTTTGCACAACTAGCTTTGAACTGTTTTGGACATTGTCTGAACTGTCTACAACGTCTTAAAAATTGTTTTTCTAGATTAAATTAAACTCAACGAAAATTTGCTCAAATTTTCAATAACTCGTACGGGAAAAGGGCGTGGCATTACTGACATGCTTCGCAAAGGGTGATGCTAGGACGAATGGGGATGAGCATCCAGAGACGGCTTTATTGTACAGCCGTCTCACATCTCACGGTTAAGCCATAAGTAACATCATCTCTCCTAGTATAAGTCCTACCTGCACCCCACCACGCGGAAGTTACAGCATAGCACATTCCCATCAGCGTGTTAATTCCGACCGCGGCGCACACTGCCGCGCACCGCACGGCAGTCAAACTCGACCCACAGAGAACTCTCCAAGACACGTCCCGGCTACGTACATGCTCCTGCTCAGTGTCCACGATCGACCAGTCGCCACCAGTTTGCTTCGCCACATGCATGATGAGCGTCTTCGATCAGGGTCTATAGGCGGCTTCGAGGTCTCTGCATGCGGCGTCGGCGTCCTTGCTGTTGCCGTGCAGCTCGTTCAGCTCGGCGATGGTGCTCTGCTTGGGCCTGCGCTCCGAGATGGCGATGGAGATGTCGTTGGGGAAGAGGTCGTGGTGCACGGTGGCGTGCAGCAGCGTGGTCAGCAAGAGCGCGGTCACCGTGAGCGTGGCCACCACGGACAGCACGATGCACATGGCCTGCGTGAACGCGTTCTTCACCTCCGACGAGTAGCGTATCGACGCGATCGCCGCGCTCGTCATCGGGAACGTGTACGCCCACCACGCCAGCGAGAACCTGAACCCCCTGAACATGTTGATCCGCACAGCCTGCACGCACGCAACAATGCCGCAACAGCGATCAGATCAGTTACCACCGATCGAGACCCGCCATGCGACATCGAGATCGAGGTGCTTACCAGCGAGGTGTAGAGGAACATGGCGATGAAGTAGGCGATGCGGGAGCCGTAGCCGAACTCGCCGGTGATCCGCGCCCAGGCCAGGCAGGCGACGCTGGGCGCGGCCACGAAGAGGAAGAAGACCGGGTGGAGGTCCCTCGGCAGCGTCTCGCTGGTGGGCAGCCTCTGGTACAGCGTCACGAACAGCACGATGTAGTGCGCGAGCCCGACGGCGAAGAAGAAGATGGGGCCCTCCCTTAAGCCCATGGTGGCCCCCAGCAGCGCGCCGACGAAGTTGCCGACGATGGACAGGTGGTTCGACGGGTTCGCCACCCTCGACAGCCGCCTCTGCCCGCCGGAGATCCACTGCCCGTATATCTTGAGCTCCAGGCACACGATGGGCGCCATGAGCACGTACCAGAGCCATTGCGGCAGGCTCGCCACCACCAGCTCCGGCACGCCGATGGCCAGGAAGAGGCAGGCGATCCACGGCGCGAAGAAGAAGTTGACGCGAATCGGATGGTAGTACTCCCGCCGCACCGCCTCGAAGTAGAAGATGAGCTTGCACGCGTACAGCGCCGACACGAAGCACATGAGCGCGACCGACACGCACCAGAGCACGAGGTTTGTCCGGAGCGTGATGTGCAGGAAGCGCGTGGACGCCGAGATGGCGATGTTCTTCCACAGGATGGCCTGGCTGCTCATGCCGAGGCACATACCGAAGGCGGACACCGGGAACCGGAGGAGGAACGGCCACTTCTTGTCCGACGGCAGCACCAGCTCCTCCGACGACTGGCGACGGCGGCGGCGGCGACGCGGCACGGAAAACACGACAGCACGTGAGGTCCCCTGCTTCATCATCAATGCGTTTAGACATGCAACGAGTTGCTCGTGGTGTACCCGGAGCTTGTCGAGTTCGGGGCCTTCCAGCGCCGCGAAGAAGCGGTGGACTCTGGGCATGGAGTAGGGGCGGCCGCTCGTCGCCGCGTCTTCGTCTTCCTCGGGCTCCGCCTCCTGCTGCTGCGGCTGCCTGACGACGCGGAGGTGGGTGGTGAGCTGTTTCTCCAGCTTCCCGGACCACGTCTTGAACGAGTCGTAGCTCGTGTCCCGCCGCGCCTTGCTCCTCCCCATGCGCGCCCCGCTCCCACGGCTCATCGAGTCGTCGCGCACCACCTGGGACAGCGAGTCCTGCGCGTTGGGCAACTCGGAGGCCGCCGCCTGGATCGGCTGCGAGCGGAACACCACCTTCTCGACGTGCTCGAACGCGATGGACACCATCGGCGGCGGCCGCGGCGAGAGCGGCAGCATGTGCGACTCGTCCGGCACGATGGCCGCGGCGTGCCTGGGCGGGAACTCCGCCTCCGTGCGGGCGACGTCGAACCTGGACGGAGAGGCCGGCAGGCTGACGGAGACCGGGTGCGCCGCGACGCGCAGCGCGGACGCGTCGAACGGCGAGTCCTGGCCCGGAGACGCCATCATCGGGTCGCCGTGCCGCTCCTACACCGGCACGACACTGCTCAACCTCGTGGTCCAATCAAGTCGGCATTGCATGATCCATGGCACGAGCCGGTGGCGCTACAAGACTTACCCTGAAGCTCCGCTCCTCGGCGAATCGGCTTGCCGGGACGCGAGCACCGGCAGCACCCTGCCGCGCAGATTCGCCCGTCTCCATCAACCTCGTGGAATCTGCAAGGAAAGTGAAGCATATATAAATCAGAAAAACGATGGAAACACAGTAACCGAACCACCGATTCCTTACGACAGCAAACTTTGCAACGCGACGTTATCTATCGTCAGTATAGCTCGGTTCTTCAGTTGGGTGCTACTGGAACTGAAGCCAAAACCAGCTGCCTGCCTGCCCGTCTCGCTGAACCACATAGGGTATTTATAACAAGTTTCTGCCATCGTAGTCTGGAATCTAGGGATTATCAATTTTACAGTGACAATCTTAGAAGGAGCCATATACCTTGTGACCTACGAGGAATTTGATTGGATTACAAGGAGGATTTATGTAGGATTTAATAAGAATTAATTGCAGAGAGTCACACTTGAACACGTCGTGACGAATCAGTATCACTAGTCATATTTTTTACATTTCAGTACCATCTATATGGCTAATTGTTGTAAAAAGGTCTAAACCACGGGCTATAAATGAGTATTGACGGTATTTCTGACCTGCAGGGCCCTCCTGTCAAGAGCCAACATGGCATATTTTTTTGCAGAGGAGCCCCTCGCATTGTACCTAATCACGCAGATGCCCCCACGAAAGTCAAAAACAAATTGCATGGGCTATAAATGAGTATTGACGGCATTTCTGACCTGCAGGGCCCAGCCAACATGGCATATTTTTTTGCAGAGGAGCCCCTCGCATTGTACCTAATCACGCAGATGCCCAGCTGCCTGCCTGCCCGTCTCGCTGAACCACATAGGGTATTTATAACAAGTTTCTGCCATCGTAGTCTGGAATCTAGGGATTATCAATTTTACAGTGACAATCTTAGAAGGAGCCATATACCTTGTGACCTACGAGGAATTTGATTGGATTACAAGGAGGATTTATGTAGGATTTAATAAGAGTTAATTGCAGAGAGTCACACTTGAACACGTCGTGACGAATCAGTATCACTAGTCATATTTTTTACATTTCAGTACCATCTATATGGCTAATTGTTGTAAAAAGGTCTAAACCACGGGCTATAAATGAGTATTGACGGTATTTCTGACCTGCAGGGCCCTCCTGTCAGGAGCCAACATGGCATATTTTTTTGCAGAGGAGCCCCTCGCATTGTACCTAATCACGCAGATGCCCCCGCGAAAGTCAAAAACAAATTGCATGGGCTATAAATGAGTATTGACGGTATTTCTGACCTGCAGGTCCCAGCCAACATGGCATATTTTTTTGCAGAGGAGCCCCTCGCATTGTACCTAATCACGCAGATGCCCCCGCGAAAGTCAAAAACAAATTGCACGGGCGCGTTTCGAACAGGCGACCTCCCCGTAACAGCGCACAGCCATTGCCACCACACTAGTTCAAGTTCGCTGCTCAACTGGGATACTACGGCATAATATTATTTGACTATTAAATAAATAAAACAAACAAAAAAACACGCGTTTGACAGGATTCGAACCTGCACCTGCACCTGCGTAAGACAATGTGAGCGCGCTAGCCACTAAGACAAAGAGACACTCACGGCATGCACACTTTTATCTAGCTTAGACACGTCCTGGCCTTTTTTCATTTTTTTGTATGTGTTTTTTGTTTCGCATTTCTTTTTTATATAGGTTTAGTATGCAATACTTTTTGTAAATACACACTGAACATTATTGTATAATGTATGATGAACAATTTTTTTATATACATTGAGTATTTTTAAATATACGTGAACTTTTTTTTAAATGTATAAATTCCATTTCTTTGTATGTGTTTCTTTTTGTTTCGGATTTCTTTTGTCTTTTTTCAGATCTTCGGTATTCTTCGGGTTTTCATGTTTTAAATTTTATTAAACTTTTGTATATAGGTTTAGTATACAAAAATAATTGTAAATACACACTGAATATTATTGTATAAATATACACTGAAAATTATTGTATAATATACGATGAACAATTTTTTATATACATTGAATATTTTTAAATATATGATGAACTTTTTTATAAATGTATAAATTCCATTTTTCTTGTATGTGTTTTTTTGTTTCGGATTTCTTTTATCTTTTTTCAGATCTTCGGTATTCTTCGGGTTTCCATGTTTTAAATTTTATTAAACTTTTTTATATAGGCTTAGTATGCAAAAATAATTGTAAATACACACTGATTATTATTGTATAAATACACACTGAACATTATTGTATAATATATGAGAACAATTTTTGTATAAATACATTGAACTTTTTAAATTAATGAACTTTTTTTAAATGTATAAATTCCATTTTTTGTATGTCTTTTTTCTTTTGATTCGATTTTCCTTTTCGTTTTTAGAACGCGTGTTTTTTGTTTGTCTTTTTTAGAACGCGCGTTTTTAAATATATGATGAACAATATGTATGTCTTTTTTTTGTTTCGGATTTTTTGTATGTCTTTTTTTTGTTTCGGATTTCTTTATTTTTGTATAATATACATTGAACATTTTTAAATATTTTTGTATAAAACTGTTTGTGCAAATGGGCCTGAAGCCTGTTTAACTGTTCAATAATATAAAAGGACGCATGCCACAAGTGTAACACGATAATCTCATTGGCGAAGTGTTTAGCGCGCACGCGCGTAGCGTCGAGGACGCAGGCTCGAGAACTGCCGGCCGCGTTATTTTTTCATTTGTTTTATTTCTTTAACGAGCAAAGAATATAAGTATATAGTATCCGATATGAGCAATGTCCAGTCGCTAGTGTAGTGGCACGGCCCGTGTGCCTTAAACGCGGCGTCGCCGGAACGAATTCTCACCAGGCAGCTCTGTTTTTTAACTTTCGCGGGGGCATCCGCGTGATTAGGTACAATGCGAGGGGCTTCTATGCAAAAAAAAGAAAACCAGGTTTGCTCCTGACAGGCGGCCCCGCAGGTCAGGAATACCGTCAATACTCATTTATACGTGGTTTAGACCTTTTTGCAACAATTAGTCACAGAGATGGTACTGAAATGCAAAAAATATGACTAGCGGTACTGATTCGTCACAACGTGCGCAAGTATGGTACTTCCCTGCAATTAACTTATTTAATAAGGATTGGTTGGATAAGATGATGAAATAACCCATTAGAAATGAGATACGTGTTTTATATGATGATATATATGGTGATGATCCAGATTACGGGTTTTCTTCAAAACAAAATGATCACGACGTGTTGGTGCCGGACTGGCTGATAAGGCAAGTGTACATGCGCAACAGCGCAGCTCGACGCCGATGTATCGATGGCCGTATGCATATATTTCGTGGCGTGTGTTTGTGCAAGATGTCAAAGGAAATGGGGATCTCCACACTTGTGGTGCTCAGCATTTCGCCGACGAGTATGGCAACGCTGGGCAGAGGATTCCAGAGACGAATGGCAGAATCTTCCCTGGTCTGCTGGTAACCCTGGCGTGGGTGACAGACTGACAGTACGTGTTGCAAAGCAGGGCAATGGAAACAGCATTCAGACAACACCTAGTCACCTACTGTAATGAAATTGATATGATCTTCAGGCAAAGATAGCCGGTTAACACAAACTCTGAATTTTCAAAAACGCATATGCGACAAAGTCTGAATTTTCTACCAGTTTCACCTCAAACCCCAGATATAGAAATTAGCTTCAACTCAGCAATGGGCTGTCGAGAATCATCGGTGGAACGACAGGATGCGCTTGATTTGCTTGTCATGGTCATATTTAAGGCTTGTTGTTCGGATAGTTGGGGATTATGCCAAAAACCCTTGGGATAGATAGGGGCCTTACATCATTTTCTCTGTCAGGGGACTGGGTCTAATCACTATCTACCCAAAGAAGCACAAATTCGGATTTCGGACGGATCATTACAATTTTCTTCATATAGTGCAAGTGATTGTTACTATTGCTTTTGTGCCCCAGGAATAAGAAGAGAGAACTATTCTGCTGCTCAGCTAGGAGCCAACTAACGACATCAATAATTATGTAGCTACGCAGTAATGTTGCAGGTATTCTTCCAGGTTATTTAATCGCGCTCAAATATGGCTGGAAGACCTCAACACCTAGTTGATACGGCTGTCGTGTGATGGTAGGCTTGTTCTCAAGGTCACCGTCGCCAAATGACAAGACCTGCAACTCTTCTCGTCGTCGTCCTCACCCCCACCCCCCCCACATACTTTTTGCAAGTAAACGCATCTCTTTCTAACGATCAGCGGCCCCGTGTCCACAAGCGCGCAAGGCCACGAACGAACTTTCCAAGCCGAAAACGAACTGTGCACAGAATCCGCACAAGATGCTGAGGTTTTCCTCCCCATCGCAGCAAGCAACTAGAGGAAATGGCAGCAGGCCTTCTGACTGAAACCGCGCCACATGAGGCGTCGCATTCAGTTCAGGAGCGAATCGCGTGGCGACTGCAACAAAAGATGCCACCGAACGGCCGGGCACGGGGCGCGTGCGCGCCTCCGATCCGAAACTGAGGAGACATTCTTGCTCTTGGCCATGGCGTCTAGTGGAAAACTGCCCGGAATCACAAGAGGAAAGGGTGCAGGGCACGCGAGCCTGTAAATGTCGAGGTTTCTTGTGGTCGTCTTGTCATCTTGTGGGTTTCACTTTCAGAGGAAGGGTGTGTGCTAGCAAGTAGTAGGAGGGACACTGTGTTGTTTGCCGATCGAAAGATAAAATGGAAATGGTAAAAAGGCAAAGGCTCTGATTTGTATGTAGGTTACCTGTGGAGTGTACGCGCGATCAGGCCGGCCGGCCGGCAATGCGGTGGTCCGGCGGTGATGTGGGTGACTCGGGGAGGGCTGGCTGGATGATGGCGGTGGGTTGTTTGGGGAGAGGTCGAGGATGAGAGGTGGTATTCGCCGGCGGCAATGGGGGCGGTGGCGCGGCCAGCCGGGCTTCGGTTGGGGCGGTGGCGTGAGTGCCCTCTGTGGCTGGGAGTGGGGTCGAGCTCTGGGTGTTTTTTTTTTTGAGCGGTTCGAGCTCTGGGTGTTGCAGGCCACCTTGGGTCGGCCCATGTGATCTGTCTCCGCAGATGTGGGTCTGGGCCGGGAGTGGGGTCGGGCTGGGCTCAGCTGTTTATTCTCAACACTTTCAAAATATATGCATTTTACATTGTTGTTTCTTTTTTCTTGAGGGTCATTGTTGTTTATGTAGAGATATAAAGTACTCCCTCCGTTCACAAATATAAGAGGCTCTAACCTTCTATAAATCAGATGTATATAAATACGTGTTTTAATGTGTTTGTTCACTCATTTCAGTTCGTATATGCAGTC
Organism: Thinopyrum elongatum; assembly: GCA_011799875.1. Taxonomy (NCBI): domain Eukaryota; kingdom Viridiplantae; phylum Streptophyta; class Magnoliopsida; order Poales; family Poaceae; genus Thinopyrum; species Thinopyrum elongatum. The sequence continues at coordinate 162,440,721 of CM022299.1, forward strand.
CATATCGAAATATCCAAAACATTTTATATTTATGAACAGAGGGAATACAAGTTTGATTCGAATTTAATATATTTTTTGGGGAAATTCTTGTATTACTCGCGATTAAGAATGAGAGTCATGTCTAAAGATGTTTAAGACATCCTGTTGCCCCAAACCTAGCCATACAGCAGTTGGCGTTGGGCTCTACCAAAGGTCGCCATAAAACGGCTATAATTATTCTGTCATCGTCTAATATGAGTAATACAAGAATTACGCTTCTTCATGCTTTCTTTTATATCATGAATAAGAAAATCATATCTCGCTCTGTTTCTATCATTGCTCTTCATCATTGTGACCAAATTTATTATGAGACACCGCTCAACTTTTAAAACCGTCCACTTTACGATACCTCCCATGGAAATTGGGTGATTTCAGACTTTGTTAGTACTTTGTGTTGCATATTGTACAAACATCGATGAGGTCCCAAATTTCAATGGAAATAAACCACCGGAAACACATTAAATATTTTTTGATAATACCTTTGAAATGTTTAATTACGAAGTGACAAACAAAATAAATTTGAAATGGAGAAAACAGAGTAATTCATAAACAAAACTGGCTAGAAAATAGAAATCAATTTAATTATTTAGATAAATAGTTCTAGAGTATCAAATGTATTTGACCTAGTTTCCTGTAGTTTCTACAAATTTCCCCTTTTGTAGAACTTTCTAATAGAAAGAGGGGAATTTGAAACTTTTAAAATAACTTTATTTAGTGTGTCTTTATATGTAAGAAATGTTTCTTTATTTGTATAATTTTAGTTCTACTTTTTGTCGCGTTTTACTCATTGCTTGTTTCCATTGTTCTTAATTAAGATTTGTTTACCATTAATTTCCAAATTATTTTCATTTTTGTTCATCTTTTTCCAAGATGATTCTTCTAGTTTATTTATTTCTTTGGATTACCAGGATTGCCGCCTAGCATGTTTTTTTTTAAAGTTTACTGGAAGCTTAAACTTTTATATCCGGTATGATTTTTCTCAATTTATGCCAATCTAGATAGACGTATCAACACATATGCCGCAGTAGATGCAGTGCTGAAGGGCAAAGGCAAACGGATTTGGGACTCACCAGCAGACACGGAGCGACAACAGACCGGAGAACACTGTCCTGGCGTGTCTGCTGAAGCACCTTCTAAACTACAAATGGTGCTGGTGTACGTGTACAAGATGCAGAGCATTGTGTTGCACACCCCTCTCTAGCTCTGTCAGTGTGTGTGTGTGGAATGTGTGTCTCCTCGCTCTCGTCTCTTGGGATTTATATATGAGAGCTCCAACTGCCGATCCAATTGCCATGTTAATCGAGAAAGGATTTTAGCGAAGTTAGGTTCAGATGGACTCGAGAATCTTATTGTACAGATGTTTCGTGACTCCCTTCGTCCTGCCACGAGCTCGTACATATGATGGTGTTCTCTTTCCCTCCTTGTACCCATCCCTTGGTGAAGTGGAGATACTCGAAAATGTCAAATGAAGGCTGAATTTGAAAAATAGAAAGATAATGTACATGTGTGTAAATTTTATTAGAAATACTCTAGCGAGAGCTAAAAAATAAATATGTGGCTTTTTAGCACATGCACTGTTCATTCTCAAAATCCATAAAAAAATGTGCAGCTCACATTTCAAGGTATTTCGTCCTAAAATTTTATGCACATTACGTCCTTGTATACATGTATAATTTTCAGAATTTTTTTAAACTGAAAAGTTTCAATTTTGATTTTGATTTTATATTTTTTGGCCACTATGAAGCTTGGCCTCCAAAACGCCCGACTCTGAGAGACTTCCTTATATAAAGAGGTCAAATTTCACCTCCACGCAAAGATTTGGAATTGGCTATTGGGCCATACATGGACTAACAATATATCTTTTCCTTATGTAAAGCATTGTTAGCAAACCAGATAAGGGCATCTCCAACACAAATCCTTAAATATCCAGCAAACGTCCGGACCGAGTTATTTGGACACACTTTGCCATTCAAAGTAGACCCGTATTTGTCTGCGGACGCATCCACGCGTTTGTTTTCCTGTAAATTGGTCGCAAACCAAGGGGGCTTTGCTGGAGTATGAACCTCTGTCACGTAGGACTCTGACACTCATGTCCGATCCAAAACCAAGTCAGAGCCCGCACAATTTGGAGTAGTCCGCACTATTTCTGCGCCAAAACCCGCACTTTCCCCACCCTCTCTGCTCCGATCGTCATCGCCCTCCACCCCGATTCTCGCGCTTTTCGCCTTCCACCGCCGCATGGATCCATACTAAGAGCTGCCGGAGCTGGCGAAGGTGGAGGATCCAGAGAAAGGTGGCCGCCGCAAGATCAACTCAGCGACACGCCAATCCCGCCGCCTCAAAAGAAATGCAAATGATCAGGAGGAGGCGGTGGCCGGCGAAAGAAGGGCGCTAGGCTGCGGGAACAGGGTGCGGGGGGGGGGGGGGGGGGGGGGGGGGGTGTCATCTATTCATACGTCTTCCCGTCGGGGGTAGTTTCAGGCGCCCTACTACTACGCTGCCAAGCAGCTCGGTCGTCAGCAGTAGTCCCCGGCTGCCGTCGTCGAATACGTGTCGCATTGCGTCGGCGTCAACACAGCCTTGATGTCAAATGCAATTTTTTTGCATGGACAACAAGACTGAAACTTTTGTGATCGGGCGCATATGAAAACTATGAACATCTAGCTCTTTTTGATTGTGACCGAGCTCTATAAACACCGCACTTTAATTTGCTCATATTGCTATGCATTTGACATCAAGGCCGGACCTGGGCGGACATTCAGGTGATTTGTTAGATGGCCGACTCTCGTACCTGTGTCTGCGGGCGAGTCCGGATCAATCTACGAATTGATATTGTGTCTGTTTTAGGGGACGGTGTTGGAGATGCCGTGAGTTACTGGCAAACCCACAAACTATCTGGGAGGTTACGTTGTGGGCCAAAAGGGTTAGAGCATCTCTAGCAGATCCTATAAACATTTGTTTTGTAAAAGTCAGTTAGAGGATCCCACAAAACAGTTTCCCCCTCTTTTTACAGTATGACATGTGCTCGCACAGAATAGATCTCGTAAAAATCTTTAATGTTAGATGTGGAGTCCATTTGTCAATAGTTACATATACGACAGGGTCCCTAGAAAATAGCATAAAACACCCTAAAACGAAATTTAGATTACGATTGGATCCAGGCTGCTCCAATGCTACGACGCATGCTCCGGCCGCTGTTGCCGCTGTTGGCGCCCACCTCGTCGGACACGACCAAGCTCCTGCTCGGGCTAGTTAGCTAGCTTGCGCGTTGCTGCTGCGCCGGTGCGGCAAGCTCGTCTACGGCGAGCGCGTATGGCAGCGAGCGGCAGGCGGCAACTTGCGGGCGGCGGCGGCGGCGAGATTTGGCCGGAATCGAGCTCGGAAGGCCATGGCGCCGGCTACGAGGGAAGCGGTTAGGGCTGAAATTTTGCTCCCGCCAAGAATAGAGGATAGTGCAAAAGGAGGACGAAATCGTATAGACATAAAGGAAGTGGACTCACGAATTTGGGATCCAAAAAAAAAAAATTCTAGACGGACGATTTTGGAGGATCTATTCTGGCCGGGTTTACGGGATCTATCCCGCCAACCGGCAATTATTGTAGCGGATTGCCCGGTTTGCGGGATCTGCTAGAGATGCTCTTAAAGGTATCAAAACCTTGGAATTCGATCACTTTTTCCAAGGATGTGAATGGAAAGCACAAAAGAGCAAAAGTATGCTGCTTTTGTTTCTTTTTGTTATTTTTCTGCTAAAACCAATAGACGAATGTCGTACAAACTAGTACTACAACCTAAAGGCCAAACAAAAGAGCAATCACTCAACGCCTAATCAATTTGGGTATATGGTTAAGCCACTTTCCACCCACACGCTTCAGCTAGTAGTCACTTGTGTGCGACAGTGTGAGAGCCACAGCGGTCAAGTAAGAAACATACTAGCCTGTACCAAAATATAAGATGTTTTTGCAGTTCAATTTGAACTATAAAAACGTCTTATATTTTGATATGGTGAGTATCAAATGTGGGTTAGATGTGAATTCCATTTGTGTGTGAGCTAAACTGAAAATGGATTTCAGCCAAACAAATATCTGTGCTACCTGATTTAGATTTCAGCAGATAGCAAATGGAGACCTAATCTTCACTGACTTTCTTAAAATTATTAGTGTGTATACCAAAATTAGATGAGTCGCTTCATTGACCTGTTTCTAAATCGTCCTGTCTAAATGTAGAATGGAAACTGTGTAGAGAAGCCAATGATAACCCGGAAGAAACAAACATAATTCTGTACAACATATGATGGTCTGTTTCCTATCACACCCAAGAAACCAGTGCACTCAATAATTTCCCATTGAGCAGAGCAGCACTAGTTTTCACAAAAGGACGAGATATCTTGCCCAAATTTCCACTGAGCTTTATGATTTATTGTCCTTTTGAGGAAAAAAGAATCCAAAGTGTTGGGTTAAGCAATCACCTTAAAGAGATAGAGAATGGGAGGAGCAAGCAAGCATAACAAGAAAGGCATTGCGCATTATGCCGTGCCATTGTATTCTCTATGGATATCTAGTACTGAATGATTGATAATTGTGTTCTTCACGGATATCTAGTACTGAATGATAATGCCATCCAATTCACTAACCGCTTGCCTTATTTTGGCGTCTAAAGCTTTTCGCTCGTCATCATTTCCTGGTGCGCACCGGGTCTTCGCAAAGAGACCCCCATAAAACATATAAAGGGCAGTATAGACTTTTCACAAGGTATTCCCACTTCATATGTGTGATGCCCGCTAGAATGCATACGCCCTACATACCCCCTGACTGGGCGGGCCCATGAAGGCTTCCGCCGGCTCATGAACGTTTCCGCAGTAGCGACCGCACCCATACAGTACGGCAATCCCTAAAAAAAAACATACAGTATGGGCAGCGATATGATGTCTCGACAGGAATAAAAAGCGACCTTACAATGATTCGAACTCTGCACCTCTAGCCCACAAAGGATGGTTGCAAACCAGTCGCCCTGAAAAGTGAGCCCCCCCCCCCCCCCCCCCCCCCACAAAGAAACTACACAGAATCTGGGCAGTTTTTGGATCTCTTTATCTTTTCTTGGAAATCATGAAGAAAATTTTACAACACAAGTAATGTCTGAAAATCCGACAGTTGTTTGAACAACTCTGACAAACTTTCAAAACTCATTTTTTTTAAACGTGCCTTTTTGACATTTTTTTTAGATCCTGAACATTTTGTGAAAAACGCAATTTTTTTTGGAATTTAGAGAACAAAATTTGTTAATGGGAAAAGTTTTGAAATTTCGAATTTTTTCAAAAGAGCGAGCATTTTTTGAAATTCCCCAAAAAAGTTTTAGTTTTGAGAAAAATTGAAAACAGAAACATTTTTTCATAGTGTGAACAGATTTCAGAAAACAAAAACATTTTTTGAAATTGTCGTATATTATCGGAATTTATGAAAAAAAAAATGAAAACACGAGCATTTTTTAAATAAAAAACGAAAAAATCAAACATTTTTAGAAGTCATTAATTTTTTTTAAATAAAACATTTTTCTGAAATTTCCAAGTTTTTGTGAAAACATGAATATTTCTAGAGTTTTGAGAGAAAAAATCCAACACGACATAATTTTTTAACAGTCAGAACAATTTTTACAGGACAGGATTTTTTTGGAAAACCATGTACATTTTGAAAATACTAAACAACTTTTTAAAACATGAACATTCTTTTGAAATTTCCAAAAAAAGTCACAAACATTTTTAAAAAGAAAAATAAATATGAAAATAACAAATAAACAAAAAAACGAAAACAATGAAAAAGAAACACAAAGCAATAGAAAAAGGAAAAAAAAGAAACAAAAAAAAGAGAATAAACTGGAAACATGGTAAAATAAAAATAAAAAACTAGAAGGTTCCCAATTCGGGGTCGGGGTAGTTCCTACGCTATCTGCAGAAATGGCCGACCCAAACGTGTCTCTCGGCCGCTTGCCTTATGCGAAACAGCGGCAATTTGAAGTATTTTGCTGCTTTTTTGAAACAATTTATTTTTTCTTCTTTTTTCTGCTTTTCTACCTTATTTTCGTTTTCCTTCTCTTTCTTAGTTAATTTTTTTCTTTTTTTGAAAAATTTATTATTATTTTTGAAATCTTAAAAAAAAAATTTGCTTGCAATACCAAAATAGCACTTTTAAGTAACTATTTTAAATTACGATTTAAATTCTTTTTCTTGCAAATATTTATGAAATGCTTTTAAAACATTTTTCCATGAGATTATATGACCAATTCAACTCACCATGCCAAGTTGTTTGAGTTTTCTACAATTCTTGCATTTTATGGAGTTTTCTCGTTGAAAGTTCGTAGATAAATGGTCGAGCGTGACATTACAGACGGTGTCAGAATTCGTTCAGACATGGCATAGGTGCCTACCATGGGCATAAACACCTACTGGCAAAAATTAGGATCATTTGAAGAATGTCCAAAACAAGACCATGTTCAACGGTGGGTGTTTGGGTAGGCCTAGAAGATTCTGTGTGAGAGCACGTTTGTTTCTCGACATCCTTGAAATGGCCCCAATTTTTTTCATGTCCTTCTATGACCAATTCAACGCACCATGTCAAGTTGTTTGGTTTTCGGCAAAATTTACATTTTTTAGAGTTTTCTCAGTTAGAAAAGACTGATAAATGGTCGGATGTGTCGCAACTTGCATACAGTGATTAAAGTCGTTCAAACCTTTCATGCATGCCTACCATGAGCATTCCCACCTTCTTGCAAAAGTTGGGTCATTTTAAGATGTCCAAAGACAGATGATATTCAACGGAGGGTGTTCAGGTAAGGCCAGAAGGGTCCATTTGAAAGGACGTTTTTTTCGACGTCCCTCAAATGGTCCAAGTGCTTTCCACCAGCTTCTATGACCAACAATGCAGCATGCCAAGTTGTTTGGATTTTTGACAAGTTTTGCATTTTCTGAAGTTTTCTTGATAACAAGGGATGATAAATGGCCGAAAGTGTCGCAACGTGTAAACGCGTCGGAACTTATTAATACCTGGCATGAGTGGCTCATATGTGTGTGGCAGGCTGCTTCAAGAAGTTGGGGTCATTTATCCATAATCCAAACAAACACCATTTGAAAAGAGTGTGCCACACAAGGCCTCCCCTGATGGAAATATGCCCTAGAGGCAATAATAAAGTTGTGATTATTATATTTCCTTATTCATGATAAAGATTTATTATTCATGCTAGAATTGTATTGACCGGAAACTTAAATACATGTGTGGATACATAAACAAATACCATGTCCCTAGTAAGCCTCTACTAGATTAGCTCGTTGATCAAAGATGGTTAAGGTTTCCTAACCATGGACATGAGTTGTCACTTGATAACGGGATCACATCATTAGGAGAATGATGTGATGGACAAGACCCATTCGTCAGCTTAGCATATGATCATTCAGTTTATTGCTATTGCTTTCTTAATGTCAAATACATATTCCTTCGACCATGAGATCATGCAACTCCCGGATACCGGAAGAATGCCTTGTGTGCTATCAAACGTCACAACGTAACTGGGTGATCATAAAGATGCTCTACAGGTATCTCCGAAGGTGTCTGTTGAGTTGGCATGGATCGAGATTGGGATTTGTCACTCCGTGTATCGAAGAGGTATCTCTGGGCCCTCTCGGTAATACACATCACAAGAAGCTTGCAAGCAAAGTGACTAAGGAGTTAGTTGCAAGATGATGTATTACGGAACGAGTAAAGAGACTTGCCGGTAACGAGATTGAACTAGGTATGGAGATACCGATGATCAAATCTCGGGCAAGTAACATACTGACAAACAAAGGGAATTACGTATGTTGTCATAAAAAATCAATCGATAAAGATCTTCGTAGAATATGTAGGAACCAATATTGGCATCCAGGTCCCGCTATTGGTTATTGACCGGAGAGGCGTCTCGGTCATGTCTACATCATTCTCGAACCCGTAGGGTCCGCACGCTTAACGTTCGTTGACGATATAGTACTATATGAGTTATGTGAGTTGGTGACCGAATGTTGTTCGGAGTACCGGATGAGATCACGGACATGACGAGGAGCTCCGGAATGGTCTGGAGGTAAAGATTGATATATAGGATAATAGTATTTGGTCTCCGAAAAGGTTTCGGAATGTACCGGGTATTCATCGGGTTACCGGAAAGGGTTCCGGGAGACCTACTGGAGTATATGGGCCTAATGGGCCAAGGGGAGGAACACATCAGTCCACAAGGGGCTAGCGCACCCTCTCCCTAGCCGCCGGCCCTATAGGGAAGGAAAGGGGGGGCGCCTAAGGCAAGGGAGCCGCCGGCCCCCCTCCTGCCTTCTCCTCCACCCCCCTAGGAAGGAAAGGGGGAGCGCCTAGGGCTGGCCGCCGACCCCCTAGGGGTGCGCCTGGGCTGCCTCCTCCTCCCCCCACCTATATATATGTGAGGACGGAAAGGGGCAACACACACCACGATCCCCAAGCCGTGTGCGGCGCCCCTCTCCCTCTAGTTCGTCCTCGGTTATAATTTTTGTAGTGCTTGGCGAAGCCCTGCGGAGATAGTTGCACCACCACCGTCACCACGCCGTCGTGCTGCTAGAACTCATCTACTACCTCGCCCGACTTGCTGGATCAAGAAGGCGAGGACGTCATCGAGCTGAACGTGTGCTGAACGCGGAGGTGCCGTGCATTCGGTACTTGATTGGGCGGATCGTGAAGGTGCACGACTACATCAACCGCGTTGATAAACGCTTCTGCTTAACGGTCTACGAGGGTATGTAGGCATACTCTCCCCTCTCGCAGCTATGCATCTCCATGGATAGATCTTGCGTGTGCGTAGAATTTTTTTGGTTTTCCATGCAACGTTCCCCAACAGTGGCATCATGAGCCAGGTCTATGCGTAGATGATATGCACGAGTAGAACACAAAGGAGTTGTGGGCGGTGATGTTCATACTGCTTATCACCAACGTCTTATTTTGATTCGGCGGTATTGTGGGATGAAGCGGCCCGGACCAACCTTACATGTCCACGCACATGAGACCGGTTCCACCGACTGACATGCAACTTGTTTTGCATAAAGGTGGCTGGCGGGTGTCTGTTTCTCCTACTTTAGTTGAATCAAATTTGACTAGGACCGGTCCTTGAAGAAGGTTAAAACAGCAAACTTGATAATCACCGTTGTGGTTTTTTGCGTAGATAAGAACGGTTCTTGCTAATTGCCCGTAGCATCCACGTAAAACTTGCAACAACAAAGTAGAGGACGTCTAACTTGTTTTTGCAGGGCATGTTGTGATGTGATATGGTCAAGATATGATGTGATATATGTTGATGTATGAGATGATCATGTTTTGTAATAAGTTCACGACTTGCCTGTCAATGAGTACGACAACCGGCATGAGCCTTAGGGTTGTCTTTAATTATTGTATGACCTACGTGTCAATCATTAAGCGCCATGTAATTGCTTTACTTTATCGCTATGCGTTAGCATTAGTTGTAGAAGCAATAGTTGGCGAGACGACCCCGACGCTACCATGGAGATCAAGGTGTCATGCCGGTGACGATGGAGATCATGTCGATGCTTTGGAGATGGAGATCAAAAGCACAAGATGATGATGGCCATATCATGTCACATATTTTTGATTGCATGTGATGTTTATCCTTTATGCATCTTATTTTGCTTAGAACAACGGTAGCATTATAAGATGATCCCTTCACTTAATGTCAAGATAAAAGTGTTCTCCCTGAGTATGCACCGTTGCTAAAGTTCGTCGTTTCGAAGCACCTCGTGATGATCGGATGTGATAGACTCTACGTTCACATACAACGGGTGTAAGCCACTTTTGCACATGCAGAATACTTGGGTTAAACTTGACGAGCCTAGCATGTACAGACATGGTCTCGGAACACTAGAGACCGAAAGGTCGAACATGAGTCATTTAGTAGATATGATCAACATAGAGATGTTCACCATTGATGACTACCCCATCTCACGTGATGATCAGACATGGGTTAGTTGATTTGGATTATGTATCACTTAGATAACTTGAGGGATGTTAATTTAAGTGGGAGTTCATTAGTAATTTGATTAATTGAACTTAATTTATCATGAACTTAGTCTTAATAGTTTTTTGCATATCTATGTTATAGATCAATGGCCCGTGCTACCGTTCCCTTGAATTTTAATGCGTTCCTAGAGAAAGCTAAGTTGAAAGATGATGGTAGCAACTACACGGACTGGGTCCGTAACTTGAGGATTATCCTCATTGCTGCACAGAAGAATTATGTCCTTGATGCACCGCTAGGTGACAGACCTGCTGCAGGAGCTACTACAGATGTTATGAACGTCTGGCAGACTCGATCTGATGACTACTCGATAGTTCAGTGTGCCATGCTTTACGGCTTAGAACCGGGACTTCAAAGACGTTTTGAACGCCACGGAGCATATGAGATGTTCCAAGAGCTGAAGTTGATATTTCAAGCTAATGCCCCGGTTGAGAGATATGAAGTCTCCAACAAGTTCTATAGCTGCAAGATGGAGGAGAACAGTTCTGTCAGTGAACACTGATACGTCTCCAACGTATCTATAATTTTTGCTTGTTCCAAGCTGTTATATTATCATTCTTGGATGTTTTACAATCATTTTATAGCAACTTTATATCATTTTTTGGGACTAACCTATTGACATAGTGCCTAGTGCCACTTGCTGTTTTTTGCTTGTTTTTTACTTCGCATAATATCAGTACCAAACGGAGTCCAAATGCAGCGAAACTTTTTGCAGATTTTTTCTGGACCAGAAGACACCCAGTGGGCCAAAGAAGTACTAGAGGGGAGGCCCAAGGTTAGCACAAGACACCTAGGCGTGCCAGGAGGCACAGGCGCGCCCAGGTGGGTTGTGCCCACCTCGGTGACCTCCCTCACCGCCTCTTCGCCCTATAAATTCCCAAATATTCCAGAAACCCTAGGGGAGTCGACGAAACACAATTCCAGCCGCCGCAAGTTCCAGAACCATGAGATTCAATCTAGACACCATCACGGAGGGGTTCATCATCCTCATTGGTGCCTCTCCGATGATGCGTGAGTAGTTCACCATAGACCTAAGGGTCCGTAGGCAGTAGCTAGATGGCTTCTTCTCTCTTTTGATTCTCAATACAATGGTCTCTTGGAGATCTATTTGATGTAACTCTTTTTGCGGTGTGTTTGTTGGGATCCGATGAACTTTGAGTTTATGATCAGATCTATATCCATGAATATTATTTGAGTCTTCTTTTGATCTCTTATATGCATGATTATTTATAGCCTCGTATTTCTTCTTTGAATCTTTGATGTTAGGCCAACTAGATTGATTTTTCTTGCCATGGGAAGAGGTGCTTTGTGATGGGTTCGATCTTGAGGTGTTCTTTCCCAGTGACAGAAGGGGCAGCAAGACACGCATGTATCGTTGCTACTAAGAATAACAAGATGGGGGCTATTCCTACATGAATAGATCTCATCTACATCATGTCATCGTTCTTATTGCATTACTCTGTTTCTCCATGAACTTAATACACTAGATGCATGCTGGATAGCGGTCGATGTGTGGAGTAGTAGTAGATGCAGGCAGGAGTAGGTCTACAAATCTTGGATATGATGCCTATATATTGATCATTGCCTTGGATATCGTCATAATTATTCGATCTTCTATCAATTGCCCAACAATAATTTGTTTACCCACCGTATGCTATTTTCTCGAGAGAAGCCACTAGTGAAATCTACGGCCCCCGGGTCTATTCTTTATCACATTTTCTTTGAGATCTATTTTTTATTCACTTTTATGTTCAGATCTATTATTCCAAAAAACCAAAAATACCTTGATGCACTTTTTTATTACTTATTTTATTTCGCGTTTTATCGAGAGCTATTTATCCAATCTATCACAAATTTACCTATCTTTTTACCGGGGAGGATCTCGTCAACTTGCCAATTTCTGGCGTCGTTACCTAGGAGGGATTGACAACCCGTCTTACGTGTTAGGTTGCAAGTATTTGTTCTTTGTGTGCGGGTACTGTTTACATAGTGTTGCTTTGGTTCTCCTACTGGATTGATACCTTGGTTTCATAACTGAGGGAAATACCTACCGTAGCTGTACTGCATCATCCCTTCCTCTTTGGGGAAATACCGATGCAGTTTCAAGCGACATCAAAAGGAATTTCTGGCGCTGTTGCCGGGGAGACATCATCAACATCTATCAGGTTCCTAATCACAAATCTCATCTCCTTGCAATTTACATTATTTGCCATTTGCCTCTCGTTTTCATCTCCCCTACTTCACAAAAATTTGCCGTTTTATTCGCCCTCTTTTTTGTTCGCTTTTTCTCGTCAGATCTATTTTTGTTTGCAATCTTGTTTGCATAGTTGCGATGTCTCAGAGAAAGTACTATGAAGTTCCTTACCCCAATATTTTGCTTGAAATTGAGAAAAGTACTATGGAATATATGACTACACAATTTGAGCACAATAAATATTTTACCGAAGAACTTAAGGAACACTCTATTGTGTTAGATGCTATAACAAAACAACTTGACGATATTAGTAGAGAAGTTTGCAATCTCCAATCGAAGTATGCTCATGCTGAAAATTTACTAGGCAAAATATCCGATGCACAAGCTACCCTAGTAAATCAAATGGCCGCTAAGCCAATTTCTTTAGAAGATAAAAATGATGAAGATCTTAAAGTGATTATTGTTTCTTCTATTAATTCCTTGTTTAGTAAAATTAAAATTGATAATAAAGGTACTAAAGAAGAGTCAACTTTAGTTAAAGGGTGTCTCGATAATTTGGAGGGTGAAAATCTTGATGAAAAAATTGATAAAAGTGGGTTTGGAGAGGTCAAAACTTTAACTAGTGATGTGCCCACTCTTTTGGATTACAAAGACTTTAATTATGATAATTGCTCTTTGATTGAATGTATTTCTTTGTTGCAATTCATGATAAATTCACCCCATGCTTATGAACAAAATAAAGCTTTTACTAAACATATCGTAGATGCCATGATGAAAGCTTTGGAAGAAAAATTGGAATCAGAGATTTCAATTCCTAGAAAATTACATGATGAATGGGAACCTACCATTAAAGTCAAGATTAAAAATTATGAGTGTTTTGCCTTATGTGATTTGGGTGTTGGTGTTTCCACAATTCCGAAATCTTTATGTGATGTGCTTGGTCTTACCGATATTGAAGAATGTTCTCTTAATTTGCACTTGGCGGATTCTACTATTAAAAAGCCTTTGGGAAGAATTAATGATGTTCTTATTCTTGCAAATAGAAATTATGTGCCCATAGATTTTATTGTTCTTGATATTGATTGCAATCTGTCTTGTCCAATTATACTTGGTAGACCGTTTTTACGTACTATTGGTGCCGTGATTGATATGAAAGAAGGCAATATTAAATTTCAATTTCTACTAAGAAAGGGTATGGAACACTTCCCTAGAACAAGAATTAAGCCACCATATGAATCAATGATGAGGGCATCCTATGGATCAAAAACTAAAGATGACAAAACTTGAATCTATGCATTATGCCTAGGTAGGGGCATAAAACAACAACGCTTGTTGGGAGGCAACCCAATGAATAAAATTTATTTTTGCCTTTTTTCTTTCTGTTCTTGAGTGTTTGCACAATTATGCCTCTGTTATTATTGTGTTTTTTATGTTATAATTAGTATTTGTGCCAAGTAAAGCCTTTGGGATAGCTTTGGTGATAGTTGATTTGATCTTGTTGAAAAACAAAAACTTTTATGTACTGTAACCGAATTGTTTCAATTCGCAGAAGTGCCGAAAAAATCTGAATTTTTTACACAAGATTGATATACAAATTTTCTCTGTTGTCCCAATTTTTCAGAATTATAGAAGTATGGGAACAATTCGCATCTTTACAGACTGTTATGTTTTTGACAGATTCTGTTTTCTTTGCATTGTGTGCTCATTTTGATGAATCTATGGATTGTATCGGGGGTATAAGCCATGGCAAAGTTAGAATACAGTAGATATAATGCAATAACAAAATTTGAATGGGTTTGCAATAGTACTTAAAGTAAAGACTGGTTTTCTTATACTAACGGATCTCACAAAGGTTTTGTTAAGTTTTGTGTGATTGAAGTTTTCAAGTTTTGGGTGAGATCGCGATGGATGAAGGAATAAGGAGTGAAAAGAGCCTAAGCTTGGGGATGCCCCATGGCACCCCAAGTTAATATTCAAGGAGAACCATGCAACTAAGCTTGGGGATGCCTTCCAGGGCATCCCCTGTTTCTTCTAACGACCATCGGTATTTTACTTGGAACTATATTTTTATTCGTCACATATCATGAGTTTTGCTTGGAGTGTCTTGTATTATATGAGTCTTTGCTTGTTTTTTTTAGTTTGTCACAAGTATCCTTGCTGGACACACCTATTTGAGAGAGCCAAAATTATGCTATGATTTGTTAGAATTACTTTTTATGCTTCACTTAAATTTTTTGAGCTATGGAATTGCTATAGTGCTTCACTTATATCTTTTTTGAGCACGGTGTGCTTTAATATTTTTGAATAAATGCTCTCATGCTTCACTTAGATTAATTTGAGAGTTAGTAAATTTTTTAAGAAATTCTCTCATGCTTCACTTATATTATTTTGAGAGACGAAAAATTTTATGCTCATGTTCTTCACTTAAATTTGTTTGAGCTTGCCAAAAGCAATTGCAATATATGAAACTAGTCCCAAAGTGATAGATATTCAAGAGGGGTATAATAAAAACTTTCATGAAGATCATTGGACAAAATAAACTTGATTCTTTGTAATAGTTTTGAGATATGATGATAGTGATATGTGAGTCATGTTGGTGAGTAATTATGCTTTAGTAAGAATATTGGTGTTAAGGTTTGTGATTCCCTATGCAAGCACAAAAGTCAATAGTTATGCAATGAAATTACATCCTACTTGTGGTGCATTATTCGGTGTTAGTTACGCTTAATGCTCGCTTATGTGATTTTTCGTTTCTTGGTTGGTTGCTTCTCAATCTTTTTGCTAGCCTCCACTTATACTAAGTAGAAATACTACTTGTGCATCCAACATCTTTAAACCCAGTTTTGCCATATGAGTCCACCATACCTACCTATATGCGGTATTTCCATGCCGTTCTAAGCAAATTTGTATGTGCCATCTCTAATTTTCAAAATGAATTTCCTTTTTGTGTGCACGTACTGCTCATGAAGCGGCAGGGGGTGGCCAATATTTTCCATGCTAGATGTGTTATTCTCAAGATGAGTGTTTATTCACTTGTCATTGCACGAGAGTAAGACGATAATAGGGATTCCCAGTCCTGAAATGAAAAAGAAATTTACTTTATGTTGTCAAATAATAAATTCATTGGAAAGTGTTGGTATGGACGGTACCCGTGGATACAGTTAGCCGTGGAGTGTGAAAGTATGGTGGAAAAAGAAATAAACTTTATTTTCTGTTTGGGAACCGCCTATGATATATCTAGCATGGAAAGTGTTGGGAATTACTCGATCATTTTCGTTGACAGGAAAAGTATGCCTCTCAAAAAAATTTATCTCTCAATTTAAGCTTTGAGCCCCGGCACCTCTACACATCCCTACTTCCCTCTGCGAAGGGCCTATCTATTTAATTTATGCAATTTTTATTTTTATTTGAGTCTCCATCTTCTCTTATAAAGCACCAACTAAGGGGCACTATGATCGTACTTGAGCATTGGATGTAGCTAATATGCGAGTGTGTTTCATGAATGGATCAATGATTGAGCATGATGGGCTAGGGATAACTTTCTTTAGTGTTGATATTTTGAAAGACATGGTTGCTTGTTGATATGCTTGAGTATTGAAATCCCCATGTCAAAACTAGACTATTGCTTTGAACCATATAAAAGTCCAAATATCCATGCTACAAAAGAAAAGAATATGTGATGAACATGTTAGGCAGCATTCCACATCAAAAATTCTGTTTTTATCATTTACCTACTCGAGGACGAGTAGGAATTAAGCTTGGGGATGCTGATATGTCTCCAACGTATCTATAATTTTTGCTTGTTCCATGCTGTCATATTATCGTTCTTGGATGTTTTACAATCATTTTATAGCAACTTTATATCACTTTTTGGGACTAACCTATTGACATAGTGCCCAGTGCCAGTTGCTGTTTTTTGCTTGTTTTTTACTTCGCAGAATACCAGTACCAAACGGAGTCCAAATGCAGCGAAACTTTTTGGAGATTTTTTTTAGGACTAGAAGACACCCAGTGGGCCAAAGAAGTACCAGAGGGGAGGCTTGAGGTGAGCACAACACACCTGGGCGCGCCAGGAGGCCCAGGCGCGCCCAGGTGGGTTGTGCCCACCTTGGTGACCTCCCGCACCGCCTCTTCGCCCTATAAATTCCCAAATATTCCAGAAACCCTAGGGGAGTCGATGAAACACAATTCCAGCTGCCGCAAGTTCCAGAACCACGAGATCCAATCTAGACACCATCACTGAGGGGTTCATCATCCTCATTGGTGCCTCTCCGATGATGCGTGCGTAGTTCACCATAGACCTAAGGGTCCGTAGGCAGTAGCTAGATGGCTTCTTCTCTCTTTTGATTCTCAATACAATGGTCTCTTGGAGATCTATTTGATGTAACTCTTTTTGCGGTGTGTTTGTTGGGATCCGATGAACTTTGAGTTTATGATCAGATCTATATCCATGAATATTATTTGAGTCTTCTTTTGATCTCTTATATGCATGATTATTTATAGCCTCGTATTTCTTCTTCGAATCTTTGGTTTAGTTAGGCCAACTAGATTAATTTTTCTTGCCATGGGAATAGGTGCTTTGTGATGGGTTTGATCTTACGGTGTTCTTTCCCAGTGACAAAAGGGGCAGCAAGACACGCATGTATCATTGCTATTAAGGATAACAAGATGGGGGCTATTCCTACATGAATAGATCTCGTCTACATCATGTCATCATTCTTATTGCATTACTCCGTTTCTCCATGAACTTAATACACTAGATGCATGCTGGATAGCGGTCGATGTGTGGAGTAATAGTAGTAGGTGCAGGCAGGAGTCGGTCTACTAATCTTGGACGTGATGCATATATATTGATCATTGCCTTGGATATCGTCATAATTATTCGATCTTCTATCAATTGCCCAACAATAATTTGTTTACCCACCGTATGCTATTTTCTCGAGAGAAGCCACTAATGAAATCTACGGCCCCCGGGTCTATTCTTTATCATATTTGCTTTGAGATCTATTTTTTATTCGCTTTTATTTTCAGATCTTTTATTCCAAAAACCAAAAGTACCTTGCTGCGCTTTTTTATTACTTATTTCACTACTGCAGGATGCTGCTAACGCGGCACTACGATCAGAGACCCTTTGACGAAACTGTGTGCGATGCATTAATCACAAATGGTGATGTAAAAAAACCGTCAAAAAAGATGCAAAACATTTGTGATGAATGATACATCAAACACGGTTCCGATTTTAGTTGCGTGTGCGATGCGGGGCATACGGTTGATCCATACGAACTGTTTGCGATGAGATAGAACAATAGAAATGGGCAGCCAGATCAAGGTGTGTGCGATATACGGCATACAGTTTGCTCCAATGAACCGTTTGCGATGATCGAGGTGAACACAAACGATTCGGCGTAACAAGATGTGTTTGATACCTGGCAAATAGGTCGGTAACCAGAATTGTGTGCGATCATTATAGACAGCCCATACGGTCTTTTTTTGTGAATTGTGTGCTCGTCAGGGCACACAGTTCAACAAACCAACCTGTGGGCGATAATGTAGAAGATCTCTGTCAAATACGTATTACTAACCGTCTGCGATGAGATTGACAGGATAAACAGAGATAACAAATTAATACGAACGAACGGAAATAGAGATATATACAGTCTGCTTAATTTAGTCCTTCTTCTTGTTGTTGTTGTTGGATGGCCCCGTGACATCGTCTTGGCGAGGACGCTTCTTGCCGCTGACCTTTGGCTTTTCATCGCCGCCACCGTCGTCATCGTCGTTGCTGTCATCGTCGTCCTCCTCCTCGTTCGACCATTCCTCCTCATCATCATCGTCGT
The DNA here is from genome assembly GCA_011799875.1 of Thinopyrum elongatum. Taxonomy (NCBI): domain Eukaryota; kingdom Viridiplantae; phylum Streptophyta; class Magnoliopsida; order Poales; family Poaceae; genus Thinopyrum; species Thinopyrum elongatum. The sequence continues at coordinate 162,458,859 of CM022299.1, forward strand.
CCTCTTCTTCTTCCTCTGACAGCTCCTCTTCTGTCTGGTTGTCATCTGACGACTCCGGAGGCGGCGTCCCTTCCATGATCTGGATATAATCGAGGTCTGGGCTCGACGCCGGACTCATGGAAGACGAGCGGGATGATTCTGATGTTGACCTATCATCGGGCGCCAGACTGCTGGCCGAACTGTCTTCCTCGCTGTCGCTCGACATGGCTGCGGTCGTATAAAAACCACGAGAAAGCGAGATTGCAGAGTGTGTGCAAGTGTGTAGCGTGGCCTGCCGGGGACGATGAAGATGGTGGACACTTAAGCGGGCTATGCAGAGAAGAGGAAATGCCAATTGAAGAGGGGGTTGACGTATTATCTAACCGCTGATATAATCAACCGCAATTATTTGTACCCAGTCGCTCCAAATTCCCGGGGTTGCGCAGTTCTCAATGTGATAATTAATTACGCACACGCGTTGGAGCGTCCAAGTATGAAACAAGCATTTTTCGTACTAGTACTTCTACTCCCTCCGTACCGATGACCTAGGTGGGGGAAAACGAGATAACTTGATGATTACTCCCTCCATCACAAAATAAGTGACTCAACATTGCACTAACTTTAGTACAAAGTTGAGTCACTTATTTTGGGACGGAGGGAGTATTTGGTAATCAATACCATTGCGTGCAGAGAATTGACCATTGCATGCATGTTATGCTAAGTAGTCTAAAGTCATTGAATGCATACTAGTCGCAGGACTCCTATTGGCTGATTTCTTTTTTCAGGACAAAAACAAGGAACGAGTTTTGGGATTATGCACCGGTACCGGTACGAACTGAGTAGGACAGTTGGCAAGCAATACATTGAGCTCTTCTTATTGATGAAGCCAGTAATAATCAAACTACAAAGGAAAAGAAAAAAAGACAAAGGAAAATATCTGCACGAATCTTCGCGTAACATCAATGGCATAGGACCTAGATGTGCATTACTTAGAGCACATCTAGATGTGCTTTAGCAATACTGTCAAACAAAACCCCTAATCATCATTGCAAACAGCGCATAGAACATGGCTAATGCGACAACCACAACTACACATGCTAGTTCCTTCTTGTCTCTTGCTTTCATCTGTTGCATGTGATTGATTCTTTCTTGCTTCATCGTACTGATTGTACATTCTAGATCAGCCAGTTTCTTCTTCAGCTTTACGTTATCTTCTGCGAGCTTGGTGATAACACTCCGAGCCCTGCCATGCCATTCTTCATCCAGCCAGTTAACAAAGGCACAAGCCTCATATCCCTGCCAATGTTAAATAGTATTCAGGATGAGCGGTGGCATTAACTCAAGTAAAATGATGAACTTAGCACTTACCTCTAAGGGGCAACTGAGAAACTGCCTGCCAATGTTGAATCCCTCTGTGCATACACGTCGAGCGGGAGTGTGTCTGTGCACACAACTCAACTTTTGGTACTTCTCGATGGCGCAAAACTCGGAGTCGAACTCGTGTTGCGGAAGTCTGGAGTCATGCTCCAGATCCAGTGGCAGATCGCTTTCCTGGTGGGGGGGGGGGTGGTCATTCAGGACGGATTCAGCAAGGAGCTACTTTGGACATGCTAAAAAAGATCAAGATAGATTGGAACCTGTAAGTGCATCTAGTGCCCCTTAGTGATTTTGGTGTATTGAAGACTTATAGGTTAAGGGACTAATGAGTTTGTGAGTGTACACAGGTCTATAAGTCTATGAGGAGTTTGTTATTTACGATGAATGTCGACCCCTAAAAATGAATGTCTTCAACTGAAGACTTTGGTTTTCTTGAAGACTTTGAAAGTGAAGAAATTGGTGTGACCCTGAAGACTTGATATTCATGCGAGGATTATGAAGCGTGAAGACTTTTGTTTTCGTAGTTTCATTTTCTTCTTCTTGAGTCATAGGAAACACCGTACTGTTAAAGGGGGTCGAGGTAAAACTAAGGAAAAATTTCCAAGTGATGCTCAACTCAAAATCCTACACCTACCCAATCCTTTCGAGTGAAGCCATTGGAAATCTCATACAGTTTAGTCAAGTTCTTCAGTGACAGAGACGAAGTTCTTCTGTTCTCTGAGGAATTTGTTCTGACTGAGGAGTTAGGTATTCGCCAGTGCGGATTGCCTACAAGTGAGGATCATGATAGCCCTGAGGAATTTGATACTCAAATTTCCGACCGTTGCTGTGCTACGTGCCAGCTGTCCCAAAATATCTACCCACCTAACGGTCATATCATTGAAGGGCATTTATGTCTTGTCATGTCGGGCTGCTCCCTAGGCTATAAATAGCCGCCCCCCTTCAACCACTAGCTGGTTGGCTGCTCCAAGAAATAGATTGACACTTGTCATTTAGAGCATCCCATCCTCCGAGGACTTTGAGCGAAAATCATCAAGTGAGGAAAAACCCAAAAACCCAAACACCTACAAACCCAAAGTGATTGAGCATCACTGAAGAGATTGTTCCTGTGTGGAACCGACGCTTGTTACCTTTGAGGACTGTGCATCCTCCAGACGGTTAGGCGTCATGGTCTAGAGCATCCAAGAGGAAATTGTGGATTGCCGAGTGACCGAGTATGTGAAGGTTTGGAAGTCACCTGAAGACTTACCACGAGTGGTTGGGCGAGGTCTGTGTGACCTTAGCTCAAGGAGAATACGGTGAGGACTAGGTGTCCTGGACTGTGTGTTCAGGACTGGGTGTCCGGGACTGTGTGTCCTCAGGTTTAAATACCTAGCCGCTCCAACCAGACGTACAACTGTCACAGCAGTTGGAACTGGTCTACCAAATCAGTGTCTTCACCGAGCTACTGGTTCTATTTCCTCAACCCTTTCATTTCCTCGCATACTTGCTATGTATTTGATCATTACTGTTTGAAGACTTTGTCTGAAGACTTTCTCAATTTCCTCAGTTCAAATTCTTCAGTCAGTTTGTCTTCAACCTGCTTATCCTGTGTTTACGCTACTCGTACTCTGTGCTTGTTTTCATTTCATCATGATGACTGTGCTACTGCTCTGTTATGCTTGCATCTGAGTACTCATTCCGCTGCTAAGTAGTTCGTCGCTTAGGAATTTCCTCACCTTGAAATTCCTCAGTGATGAATTTGTAAAAATCGCCTATTCACCCCCCCTCTAGTCGATATAACGCACTTTCAATTGGTATCAGAGCAAGGTACTCCCTTGTTCTGTGTGATTTTGGTTTAACCACCTGGAGTTTTAGTTATGTCGACTGCAGGCATGATCAAAGTCTCAGCTGGGTGTCCTACCTTCGATGGGACGGACTACCCCTACTGGAAGAACAAGATGCGCATGCATCTTGAGGCAATTGACAACGATCTCTGGTATGTTGTGGAAAAGGGTGTTCCCTCTGTCACTCCTTCCGTAAACGCTGCTGATGTGAAGAGATTCAAGCAACTCGACTCTCAAGCGAAGAATATCATATGTGGTCATCTGAGCAAAGGGCAGTATGGCAGAGTGAGTGCTTTGGAGACAGCTAAGCTTATCTGGGATAGGCTGTCCAAGGTAAACGAAGGAGTCTCAACTCAACGTGACTCTCGAGTTGACGTTCTTCGCAATCTCTTCAACCGCTTCAAAAGACTCGACAACGAAAATGTTCAGCAAACCTTTGATCGCCTCACTGACATTTCAAACGAGCTTCAAGCACTGGGTGCCACTGACATCACCGACCATGAGGTGGTGAAGAAATTGCTGAGGTCACTCGATTCTTCATTCGATACACTGGCACTGATGATTCAAGAACGTGGAGACTACAAGTCACTTGATCCTGCTGATATCCTCGAGAGGCTAAATACTCATGAATTCCAACTAGCTGAGAAGAGAGATCTCTACGGACCGAGCTATGGTAGGTCTCGTGCACTGAAAGCCAAGGCAGTCTCTGAATCTGAAGATGAAGATTCTGGTAGCAGCCTTGGTGATCCTGAAGAACTGAGTCAGGAGCTAGCAATGCTCGTGAGGAAATTCCAGAAGTTCTCTAGACGTGGCCGATTTGGAAAATCCTCAAGAGGTGATGACATGAAATCAGATTCCTCATCCCGTGATTACAAGAAGAGAACTTGCCATAAATGCAAGAAACCTGGTCACTACATTACTGATTGTCCTCAGTGGGAGAAGGAATCAAAGAAGAAGAAATACAAGGATGATAGTTCAGATGACTCTAAGAGGAAGAAGAAATCTTCAAAGTCCTCATCGTCAAGATCTTCAAAGTCTTCATCTCACAAGAAGAGCAGCTCCAAGAAAGCTCGGGCATTCATTGGCAAGGATCTGCCAACCATTGATGTGGACTCCAAGAAAGAATTGTATCCAAGTTGCAAAAAGAAATATTCCAAGTTGAGTGCCACCCTGGCGCTTCTCAGATTTAAAGTAGCAAACGGTCTATCAAACAAGGGCTTCACAGAGATGTTAGGTCTTTTCAAAGAAATTCTTCCGGAAGATAATGTGCTCCCCGGAAGCACGAAAGAAGTGAAGAAAATTGTTTGCCCATTGGAACTTGAAATACAGAAGATACATGCTTGTGTGAATGATTATATATTGTACCGTGGTGAGTACAAAGATTTGCGTGCATGTCCCACATGCAAGCATGCATGATACAAGCGCAGGAGAGCAAAGGACAAGTACAAATTGGACGACGAGATCAAGACAGGAATCCCGTTCAAGGTTGTTTGGTACTTGCCTTTAATTCCAAGGTTGAGGCGTTTGTTTGCAAACCCTATAGAGGCAAAGAGGTTGCGGTGGCATCATGATGAGCGAATTGCGGATAAATATATGAGGCACCCGAAAGATGGGGCTCAGTGGGAATTAATCGATAACAAGTTTCAAGACTTTGCCAAGGATCCTAGAAGTATAAGGCTCGAGGAGTGTACTGACGGGATGAATCCTTTTGGCGATATGAGCACCAATCACATCACATGGTTGGTGCTTCTGTGCATATATAACCTAGCCCCTTGGTTGTGTATGAAGAAAAAATATATTATGATGTCAATGATTATCCAAGGCCCGAAGCAACCTGGAAATGACATCGACATTTACTTTCAGCTACTGGTAGAAGAACTGCTGACAGTGTGGATAGATGCGCATGCTGTAAAATGTTATGATGCTTACAAAAAGGAGATTTTCAATCTACATGCGATGCTGGTGCACACCATTCAAGATATGCCGGCATTAGGCAACACATCGGGGCAGAAAACAAAGGGAGGTGTAGGGTGTGTCACATGCATGGATAGGACAGCTAGCAGATTTCTTCCCAACTCGCGCAAAACCGTGTATTTGCGTCATCGTAGGTTCTTACGAAGAAATCACCCATACCGAAAGATGAAAGCTGAATTTAATGGTACGGCAGAGGTAGATGTGGGCCCAAGACCTTATGATGGGGAGGTGGTCCACAACATGGCTAAATAAATTAATGTTGTGCTTGGCAAGAAGCACGCTTTGACGGTGAAACAAACACCCAAGGGTCAAGTGTTTAAGAAGAAATCGGTGTTCTGGAAATTACCTTACTGGGAGATTCTATGTGTACGTCACTGCATCGATGACATGCACATAGAGAAGAACGTATGTGAAAGCATCCTTGGTACTCTGCTCAAGATTAAAGGTAAAACAAAGGATGGTGACGGTGCACGGCTCGATATGCTTGCTGATCAATCAAAATGCAAGAGTGAAGCAGAAGATGATGACAAATTCATCAAAGCTCGCCAGAGTTACAATTTCAGTACAAAAGAAGCAACACAATTCTTCACCTATTTGTTGTCAGTTAAGACACCCTCTTCCTCCTCCGCAAACATCAGAAGTCTCGTGGATGTGAGCTCAGGTAAAATGAAGTTGGGACACATGAAGTCACATGATTGCCATGTAATGTTGACACAAATCCTCCTGGTGGCCATCAGGAATCTGATGGACAAAGATATAAGAAACACACTCATTGAGCTCTGTGATTTCTTCAACCAACTATGGCAGAAAGTTGTAGATCCTGAAGAGTTGGACCATATGCAAGAGGATATTGCAAGAATATTGTCCAACCTAGAGATGTTTTTCCCACCGTCATTCTTTGATGTCATGGTCCATCTCACTGTGCACCATGTCGACGAGATAAAGTATTGTGGTCCTGTGTTTCTTTGCAACATGTATCCCTTCTAGCGGTTCATGGGAATATTGAAGCGCTATTGTCGGAACCGAAACCATCCAGAGGCAAGCATCCTACAAGGTTATACCGCGGAGGATGTGGTTGAGTTTTGCACCGAATACATGAAACAAAGACCTATAGGTTTGCCCCTCTCTCGCCACGAGGGAAGGCTGAAAGGTAAGCCGGTCCTTGCTGGCATGCAAATGGCTGCACCCGGAGAATTGGCAGAGAAAGCCCATTTGACGGTACTGCTTAACAGCCTAGTTCTCAGCGCTTATGCCGAAGAACACTTGGCGGAGATACGCCAAAGCTTCTTACCAATGGTGCCTTCATCAGATGTGGAGATGAAGGAGCATACTAAGAACTGTAACACCCCGAGAATCATGCCACAATATTCTCCCACTAATCATGCCAAGTCATCATCATTACTCCCTAATAAAAATAGTTAAGGAATAATCCAAACTCAATTTCAAATTCCAAACTCAAGTCAAAACAATTATTTCTTCAAACAGCAAATCAAAATAGTTCACCATGTTGAAAATATTCCTAAGGCAATTATAAAATTGAAACCAACATTTTCAAAATTCCAAATTGCTCCTAGAAATTATTTAGTGGACCAGCAGCAATTATTTTGGCTCTTTTCATTTTCCAAAAATGCCTAACCTTCTCCTTTTAGCCCCAAACTTTTTGTGCCACTTGACAAAATTGAGCCATAATTTTGAGCAAAGTTTCACTCACAGCAAAAATCATTTGCTAGCCCTTTTAATTGCAACAGTAGCTCATCTGGTTTTCTGGAACAGAAAATAGCTAAAACCTCCTGTGTCCCCGGCCCATCTGCTATAGGGTGAAGCCCAGCCCACCAGGGCCCTTCCTCACCTGCCCCACCGCCGTGTCGCCATCTCCATGGCCGCTCTCGCCTCCTCCACACCCTGCTCGCCACCGCGACGAGGCGGGTGGATGGGAGGATAAGGGCCGTCCTCATCCATCTCCCCTGGCGCCTCCTTCATTCGCCGTCTCCTCCTCCCTGCTCACTCTCTCCCTTCCCCTAGCCCCGCTCCTCCTCGTTCCCCTTCTCTTTGCTCGATCCAGAGGAGCCCGACGCAGCCGTCGCTGTCGCTCGCCTCCACCGCGACCACCGGACTCTCTGAGCTCCAGGAGCATGTCCATCCGCCGCGCCGCGCCTTTCTTCGTCGCCTAGACCACGAGCTCGATCCCGAGGCCCCAGCAATGCCGCCTACACCCACTCCCATCGGCTACATCTGCCACGGCTGCGGCTTCGATCCGCCGCCGATCGAGCTCCTCCGGCCCCCTCGACCTCACCGGCGCCCCGCTGTGAGCATCCGGCCCTCGCGGCCTCCCTCTCTCTTCCCCGTGCCCCCCTTACGCATCGAACCACTGGGCGCCGCCTATAGTTGCCGTCGGCCATCGTGGGTCTGGTTGACTCCGGCCACGCCCGACCGTGCCACTTGCGCTACTGCACTCGCCGCTCTGTGCCCGTTCGATGGGTAGTCCCGCCAGTCCATAGGGACACCGGATTCGGGCGCCGGCGTTCAGCCGCCGTTCCTGTAGGCCGCCGTCGGCGCGCGCTGGTTCAACCAGCGGGCCGGCTCACTGACAGCGGGCCCCAGCTAGTATAGGTTAGGGGCTAATCATGTAGTTAGCCACTAACAGCCGCTGACAGCTGGGCCCCCCTGGTTATTAACGTTTCGGTTAATTGTGACACTGACGTGTGGGCCCGAACACTGTAGATCATTAGTTTAACTCTAACAGAGCCCCTGTGCCACTGGCAGTAGACCCCACCTAGTTAATTAGTCTAATTAAAATGTTTAGATTAACCCTGTGCCTATGACAGCTGGGTCCCACAGCCCATTTGACCAGTCAGCGCTGACCCAGTCAACTGCTGACTGTGCAGTTGACTGGGCCCACTGTCAGCCTCTCTGGTGCACACTGGGTGCAGTGCACCGGGTGCACCCAGCGATTTCGGTTACTGTTTAAATTCGAATTAATAAATAAGTCCAGAAAATCAATTAAATCTTTGAAAATTAATAACTTTTAAACCGTAGCTCAGATCGAAAAAGTTAAAACATGAAAGTTGCTCAGAACAATGAGATGAATCTGATCGTGTCGTCTGTTTCCATGTCAGAACCTCCTACGTAGGAGAACTCGTAACTCCGAGCTCGATTCTGGTAGATGAATAGTGCACACACACCGGGTAATAAATTCCACGATAATCCTAAAAATAACTGAAGTGACCTAGATGCATCTTTAGGCAACCCTGCACTGCATACTAGGCGTAGCATGCCTCATGTTGCATTTGATTGCATTATGTTTACCTGTTTCCTCCCCCTTTTCTCTCTCGATTAGACCCCGACATTGACGTAGCTCCTGAGGCAGACGCCGCTCCGTAGTACGACTACGTCCCCGATGACCAGCCACTTGCCCCGGAGCTTGCAGGCAAGCACCCCCCTTTTGAGCATTCCGATATCGCCCACTCTCTTCTCCCTTATGCTTGCATTAGAAGTTACTGTTGTTACTATATCCTATATCTGCTACATAGCCGGTTTACTTGTAACCTGCATTTGATACTTACCTGTTATCCTAAACTGCTTAGAATAGGTTGGGTAGAGACCATTAGAGACCCCACTTATCCCGACTGCCCCGCTGGATGATCAGAAGACCCGAGCAACGGGATTGAAGATCAGGCCCCGACACGGCACGTCACATCCCCCTTAGTTGCCGACACTGCTGGGTTACTATCGAGTGCCGAGGGTGATACCACATCAGCACTTCTGATGATAACCTTGTAGGTTAATTATTTGGTCATGGTAAGCGAGGGTGATTCCTCCTACACCACCCCTGATAACGACGTCGTCGCGCAACTCCTCAAGTGTGGACCTCGAGGGTAATTCCTCCTCCGTTCACCTTGACGGTAACATCAGAGGGAATTCCATCGAGGGTGATTCCTCAGGGTTCCCCTTGGTGTCAGACTCACAGATACTTTGGTTACTACGACTGAACACTGAACCATGAAACTAAAGACGGGTCGGCCCTGAGGGGTACCCGCGCGAGCTTAATTGCGAGTGATGTGGAATCGGGTGTACCTGGAGGGTACCCGGGAGTTGAACACGAGGCGTGGTCGGGCATTCTTAGCCCTTGCCGCAAGTCCTCGAGACGGGGCGACGGGGTCACACCGATCGTGAGTCTCTGCTCGTTTCCGCGTGCTCCTAAACCACTAAATGGTTTGGATATTTGATCTGAGGGGCCTCTGGCCTGATAGCACTAACCATCATGTGGGCATAGTACGGGCGTTCTGCGTCGTATACTTCAGCCGAAGCTTAATAGACGTCAGCGACTGAGCGGCGCACGCTGGATTGGACTGGTTACGCAACCGCGCTTGTATTAAGGGGTTGCTAGGTCTGCTTCCGGCCACCCACGCAACGCGCAGGAGTTCCCGGGGCGAAGGCCCAAGATCCCTGGGGGCATAGGTTTAGTCCGGCATGCTGACCTCTCTGTTAAGTATTTGGTCGGGTTGCGGCGTATCGTTTGGCCGAGGCCGGACATGACCCGGAAAAGTGTGTCCGGCCGGATTTAATCGAGCGTGGTGGGTAAGTTGGTGCACCCCTGCAGGGAAGAACTAATCTATCGATAGCCTGTCCTACGGTAACGGACACTCGGAGTTGTATCCCGATCGGTACAACTAGAACTTGAGATGATAAATGGATAGTATGGCTCTGGGATTGCTTTCTCGCAGGGAGTCGAGGAAGAATCTCTGGGCGAGGTTGATGACACTACTACTACTTTACTTTGTGTAATCTGCACTCTTCTAATGCTGCAAGACCGATGAAGTTGCTGAAGATGCTAGTCTTCGATAGGACTAGGCTTTGCCCCTCTATTCTGGCAATTCTGCAGCCCAGTCCACATATCCAGCCCCCTTTGAAAATGATGCATATGTAGTGTAGATCCTTGCTTGCTGAGTACTTCGGATGAGTACTCACGTTTGCTTTATTTTCTTTTTCTCCCCATATCCAATTGACGCCGCCAGATGACGGAGCCCCTGAGATAGCAGCCCCCATCGATGACTACGGCTACTACTACTACCCTCCCGGCGAGTACTACTATGAGGAGCCGACAGACGACCAGGAGTAGGATTCGGAGGGTCCTAGGCAGGAGGCCTACGCCTTTCGATCGTAGATTTTATTTTGCCCCGCCTTCTTAAGGCTTATCTTTATTTCTGTAATACATCTATACCCAGATATCTGATGCTTCTACTGACACTTATATGCCATCGAGCTATGTATTCGAGTCCTCGAGGCCCTGGCTTGTAATATAAAGCTTGTATGAATTTATTTATGTTTTAGAGTTGTGTTGTGATATCTTCAAGTGAGTCCTTAGGCTTGATCGTGTGCATTTGCGTGTATGGTTAGTGCACGATTAAGCCAGGGTCGTCACAGGTTGGTATCAGAGCCAACTGCCTGTAGGAACCCCCCTTTCCAACTCCTTGGCCGAAGTTGAGTCTAATGGTCCAAAACTATTTTACTAACTTGGTTGTGTGGCTTACGGGTCCACGTCGCCGAATGGGTGGTATTAGGATCTTTTACTCCTCGTCTATACTCTGGGACTCTGATCACTCTTCTATTCGGGTTAAAGATTTTACTAACTCTGACATTAGGTTCTCGTAACCGCCTTCTTCCGGAGAGCCCCTCATTCCAGAAGATGGTGTGCCATCATCAGAAGACTCCAAAGATACTCCTCGTAGTTTCCCGAGACCATTATGCACACTGCTCTTGCAAGTTCCCTGCTACCGATGATCACCGAGAACAGCTACACATCTTTGCCGTTTGAATCTTTATTCCCAGCTACTCCTTTATTTATGAGTTACCCCAAATTACGCCTCTTTAATCCGGGAATTATTTGAAGCCTACTACCGTGTAGCTTCTTTTGCACTGTGGATAATTCATCGCACTTATTAGGGATTCGTTTATCTCTAGTTGATCTTGTGCTTCGCAACATCCTTCCCATTGTTCATCGATCTTCCGAAAATTCTCTGCACCCTATTGCTTTTGAAATTCTTGCGTACTTGCATTATGAGTAACTCCATATGTCTAGTAATCCCCGACAACATCCTTTGTCAACTACCATTTTGAATCCCCTGAACCAGTATGCTGCGAATATTCGCCATTATCAGTCGATTCCTAGAATTCGTCCTTCCGGCTCAGTCACCATTCCGGACATGAGTTGGTTCTCGGCTAATCAAGTTGCAATCGATTGTCCATCGATATCAATTCAACTTACCCATCCTTCGGTTACATCGTCTGCCTCTGATCCCCCGATTTTGGAATCGTAAACCCTTCATATTTAAGCTGCGGCTTATTCAGATGATTCTATAATCCGATGCCTTTGCATTCTTTCTTATTCTGGTTGAGTACCGATACTCACATCAGATCTTTTGCTGACCAACTGATCTTTTATTGGGTTATTATCCGACAAAGTCTTTCATATTCAATATTCTTGCGAGTCCTTTTCTCGGATACATAACACCTTTGGTGAATGGTATCATCTGCTTTGACTTCGACACTTTGCTTTCGAACTCGTATCCCTTGCTTTGGTTGATGGTTGTATAGACTCGTAAAATGTCCCGATGGGTTGTATCTATGCTTCTGCCATCAGCGAGAACCCAGAAACTTCTACTAGTCATACCCTTCTGGTGCTTCACCAGATAAATTTTCAGCACTACAAATTCTTCGAAAACGAGAAGTAAATGAAAGGTTATGCATTGAACAAGTGGGAGTCGACCTTGAACCTTTGTGTTCATGCCCATGGACCCGATGTAGAACTTATCATGGGCTGCTCGTAAAAATAATTATTTCCTTGGTACAAGTTCATCTTGTATCTATGAATTGATCCTTTGCAATCGTGGTTCCGACCATATTTCCTCCTTGATTCCATTTTCCGGATAAGTTAAAATACTTATCCTCTGCAGATCAATTCACCCGTCCAACCTCTACTCCGATTTACCTTCCGGTATTACCCCTAGTACTTGTTACTGGGAAGTTTAATACCCCATCTCATCATTCCTAGCCTGATCGGCTATATCTTTATCGTGCCAAACTTTTAACTATGCTACCTGGTCCTTATGCCCGGAGCAACTTCCGACGATGAGCAAAGCTTGCGTCGATCTTACGCATCTTATCATTTCACCTTAAACAACAAGCTTGATTTCGAGCTTGTGTCGCATCCGTGTTTCCCATAACCTTTCGCTTCATCATTGTTTATGTATGATGCCGTCACTGTTCGATGGCCCCTTCATAGTACCTCGACAAATTTGTCGTGATCACCATCAATATAATAACTTCTTTAGAGATGTCAATTGAATTCATGGTTAGTAATACCATCCTTGCCCCTCGATGATCTGTGTTATCATCAACCACATCCTTGGCTTCCTCCAACACTCAACCGATGATGTTTTGCTCATACATTGAGTTCCTTGATAATCTTGAAATTGTTCCTTCGTATCTATTGTGATCTTTCGATCCAACCTTACTTGAAACACCATGTTATCGCTACCTCGGAGTATGACTATGGTATTCTGAATATCATTGAGAACAGTGAAAACGCAACATTGCATGTCCCTTCATCAATTATCCAAACATCATTGTATGGGTAATATCATGATTCTTCCTTCGCCCCTTTATCTAAATGCTTTTGAACTTGCTGCCCTATCATGTATATCCTGTTCCGCTTTTCCTAAGACAGAATATACTCCCAATACTTGTGGTAAACACATTTTTCCTTTCCATTGTTTTCTTTAATCTTTCTTGTGATCTATGTGAAGTATGCAGAAATAACTCCCTGCTTATGTAAACACCCTCGGTGCATAACTTCGTCAGTAAGACCCTGTTACTATTGCTGATGACATTTCGGTAACCACCGATGGACGAGAACTTTGCCTAGTGGTCCGCCTCGTTTTAACGAGCAGGAGAATGGTTCTGTTCGTCCCTCGCCCTTGGTACCGATGATGTTAACGGCATAACTGACAAGCTACCTTTTGACATACCTTGTTGATGTGACCGGTAAAATCTCACCGTTCTTCCTACTTTTGATCGACACCCCTCCACAATTCCACAGGATCGGAACCTGACTCTCCTGTAATATTCTTGATTCTGAAGCATCCTTTGCCCTTGACTTTGTGTATTAACCCGAGCCACCCCTTGATAGATGATCTATTCCCGATGCACTGAACCCCTTTTCACACTCTGTTCAGGTATCGATCGGATGTCCATTCACTTGAAACTTTTTATCGTACTTTCTTATTTTGCTCTCGATGCTTTCTTAAGTTTCAACTCGAGTGATACTTCTGCCACATTCCCTGAGTTGTCCACCAGATAACCGACCCTATAAGGGTTAGTTCTCCCGGAGTTACTCTTTATTTCCCCACTTAAATCTCGGGACGAGATTTCCTGTAGTGGAGGAGATTTGTAACACCCCGAGAATCATGCCACAGTATTCTCCCACTAATCATGCCAAGTCATCATCATTACACCCTAATAAAAATAGTTAAGGAATAATCCAAACTCAATTTCAAATTCCAAACTCAAGTCAAAACAATTATTTCTTCAAACAACAAATCAAAATAGTTCACCATGTTGAAACTATTCCTAAGGCAATTATAAAATTGAAACCAACATTTTTTAAAATTCCAAATTGCTCCTAGAAATTATTTAGTGGACCAGCAGCAATTATTTTGGCTCTTTTCATTTTCCAAAAATGCCTAACCTTCTCCTTTTAGCCCCAAACTTTTTGTGCCACTTTACAAAATTGAGCCATAATTTTGAGCAAAGTTTCACTCACAGAAAAAATCATTTGCTAGCCCTTTTAATTGCAACAGTAGCTCATCTGGTTTTCTGGAACAGAAAATAGCTAAAACCTCCAGTGTCCCCGGGCATCTGCTATAGGGCGAAGCCCAGCCCACCAGGGCCCTTCCTCACCTGCCCCACCGCCGTGTCGCCGTCTCCATGGCCGCTCTCGCCTCCTCCACACCCTGCTCGCCACCGCGACGAGGCGGGTGGATGGGAGGATAAGGGCCGTCCCCATCCATCTCCCCTGGCCCCTCCTTCATTCGTCGTCTCCTCCCCCCTGCTCACTCTCTCCCTTCCCCTAGCCCCGCTCCTCCTCGTTCCCCTTCTCTCTGCTCGATCCAGAGGAGCCCGACACAGCCGTCGCCGTCGCTCGCCTCCACCGCGACCACCGGACTCTCTGAGCTCCGGGAGCATGTCCATCCGCCGCACCGCGCCTTTCTCCGTCGCCTGGACCACGAGCTCGATCCCGAGGCCCCAGCATTGCCGCCTATGCCCACTCCCGTCGGCTACATCCGCCACGGCCGCGGCTTCGATCCGCCGCCGACCGAGCTCCTCCGGCCCCCTCGACCTCACCGGCGCCCCGCTGTGAGCATCGGGCCCTCGCGGCCTCCCTCTCTCTTCCTCGTGCCCCCCCTTACACATCGAACCACCGGGCGCCGCCCGTAGTCGCCGTCGGCCATCGTGGGTCTGGTTGACTCTGGCCAGGCCCGACCGTGCCACCTGCACCACTGCACTCGCCGCTCTGTGCCCGTTCGATGGGTAGTCGCGGCAGTCCATAGGGATGCCGGATTCGGCCGCCGGCGTTCAGCCGCCGTTCCTGTAGGCCGCCGTCGGCGCGCGCTGGTTCAACCAGCGGGCCGGCTCACTGACAGCGGGCCCCAGCTAGTTTAGGTTAGGGGCTAATCATGTAGTTAGCCACTAACAGCCGCTGACAGCTAGGCCCCCCTGGTTATTAACGTTTCGGTTAATTGTGACACTGACATGTGGGCCCGAACACTATAGATCATTAGTTTAACTCTAACAGAGCCCCTGTGCCACTGGCAGTAGACCCCACCTAGTTAATTAGTCTAATTAAAATGTTTAGATTAACCCTGTGCCTATGACAGCTGGGTCTCACAGCCCATTTGACCAGTCAGCGCTGACCCAGTCAACTGCTGACTGTGCAGTTGACTGGGCCCACTGTCAGCCTCTCTGGTGCACACTGGGTGCACCTAGCGATTTCGGTTACTGTTTAAATTCGAATTAATAAATAAGTCCAGAAAATCAATTAAATCTTTGAAAATTAATAACTTTTAAACCGTAGCTCAGATCAAAAAAGTTAAAACATGAAAGTTGCTCAGAACGACGAGACAAATTTGATCGTGTCGTTTGTTTCCATGTCGGAACCTCCTACGTAGGAGAACTCATAACTCCGAGCCTGATTTCGGTAGATGAATAGTGCACACACACACCGGGTAATAAATTCCACGATAATCCTAAAAATAACTGAAGTGACCTAGATGCATCTTTAGGCAACCCTGCACTGCATACTAGGCGTAGCATGCCTGATGTTGCATTTGATTGCATTATGTTTACCTGTTTCCTCCCCCTTTTCTCTCTCGATTAGACCCTGACGTTGACGTTGCTCCTGAGGCAGACGCCGCTCCGGAGTACGACTACGTCCCCGACGACCAGCCACTTGCCCTAGAGCTTGCAGGCAACCACCCCCCTTTTGAGCATTCTGATATCGCCCACTCTTTTCTCCCTTATACTTGCATTAGAAGTTACTGCTGTTACTATATCCTATATCTGCTGCATAGCCTGTTTACTTGTAACCTACTTTTGATACTTACCTGTTATCCTAAACTGCTTAGAATAGGTTGGGTAGAGACCATTAGAGACCCCACTTATCCCGACTGCCCCGCTGGATGATCAGAAGACCCGAGCAAAGGGATTGAAGATCAGGCCCCGACACGGCACGTCACATCCCCCTTAGTTGTCGACACTGCTGGGTTACTATCGAGTGCTGAGGGTGATACCTCATCAGCACTTCTGATGATAACCTTGTAGGTTAATTATTCGGTCGTGGTAAGCGAGGGTGATTCCTCCTACACCATCCCCGATAACGACGTCGTCGCGCAACTCCTTAAGTGTGGACCTCGAGGGTGATTCCTCCTCCGTTCACCTTGACGGTAACATCAGAGGGAATTCCATCGAGGGTGATTCCTCAGGGTTCCCCTTGGTGTCAGACTCACAGATACTTTGGTTACTATGACTGAACACTGAACCATGAAACTAAAGACGGGTCGGCCCTAAGGGGTACCCGGGCGAGCTTAATTGCGAGTGATGTTGAATCAGGTGTACCTGGAGGGTACCCGGGAGTTGAACACGAGGCGTGGCTGGGCATTCTTATTCCTTGCCGCAAGTCCTCGAGATGGGGCGACGGGGTCACATCGATTGTGAGTCTCTGCTTGTTTCCGCGCGCTCCTAAACCACTAAACGGTTTGGATATTTGATCCGAGGGACCTCTGGCCTGATAGCACTAACCATCACGTGGGCATAGTATGGGCGTTCTGCGCCGTATACTTCAGCCGAAGCTTAATAGACGTCAGCGACTGAGCGGCGCGCGCTGGATTGGACTGGTTACGCAACCGTACTTGTATTAAGGGGTTGCTAGGTCTGCTTCCGGCCGCCCACGCAACACGCAGGAGTTCCCGGGGCGAAGGCCCAAGACCCCTGGGGGCATAGGTTTAGTCCGGCGTGCTGACCTCTCTGTTAAGTATTTGGTCGGGTTGCGGCGTATCGTTTGGCCGAGGCCGGACATGACCCGAAAAAGTGTGTCCGGCCGGAGTTAATCGAGCGTGGTGGGTAAGTTGGTGCACCCCTGCAGGGAAGAACTAATCTATCAATAGCCTGTCCTACGGTAACGGACACTCGAAGTTGTATCCTGATCGGTACAACTAGAACTTGAGATGATAACTGGATAATATGGCTCTGGGATTGCTTTCTCGCAGGGAGTCGAGGAAGAAACTCTGGGCGAGGTTGATGACACTACTACTACTTTACTTTGTGTAATCTGCACTCTTCTAATGCTGCAAGACCAATGAAGTTGCTGAAGATGCTAGTCTTCAATAGGACTAGGCTTTTCCCCCTCTATTCTGGCAATTCTGCAGCCCAGTCCACATATACAACCACCTTTGAAAATGATGCATATGTAGTGTAGATCCTTGCTTGCTGAGTACTTCGGATGAGTATTCACGTTTGCTTTATTTTCTTTTTCTCCCCATATCCAATTGACGCCGCCAGATGACGGAGCCCCTGAGATAACAGCCCCCGTCGACGACTACGGCTACTACTACTACCCTCCCGGCGAGTACTACTACGAGGAGCCGACAGACGACCAGGAGTAGGATTCGGAGGGTCCTAGGCAGGAGGCCTACGCCTTTCGATCATAGATTTTATTTTGCCCCGCCTTCTTAAGGCTTATCTTTATTTCTGTAATATATTTGTACCCAGATATCTGATGCTTCCGCTGACACTTATATGCCATCGAGCTATGTATTCGAGCCCTCGAGGCCCTGGCTTGTAATATAAAGCTTGTATGAATTTATTTATGTTTTAGAGTTGTGTTGTGATATCTTCAAGTGAGTCCTTAGGCTTGATCATGTGCATTTGCGTGTATGGTTAGTGCACGATTAAGCCGGGGTCGTCACAAGAACTATGCCGAATGGTTGAAGAATCATTTGGCACAAGGACCCATCGATGACATTGCTACGTGGTTGGCACAAAAGCCATCACCTACGGTGTTGATGTACCAAGCATATGACATAAATGGATACATGTTCTACACTGAGGAACGTGATGAGAAGACCTCATATCAGAACAGCTCTGTTCGAATATAATGCATGACTGTAGATGAAGCTGATAAAAGGGTATACTATGGAACCATCAAAGAGATTTGGGAGCTTAACTATGTGATAGTTAAGGTGGCATTATTCAGGTGCGCATGGATCCCTCTTGGTCATGTAAAGGTTGATGATTACAGGAAGACCTGTGTTAACAGGACAACGATGGCATATCACGCGGACCCGTTCATTCTTGCTAGCGATGCTACCCAGTTTTTCTATGCGGAAGACCCCTTGCATAAGAACTGCCATGTAGTGATGCATGGGAAGAGGAGGGTACTGGGTGTCCAGGATGTTTCCGATGAGGACGAGTACGATGAATTTGCTGAGTTGCCAGCCAAGGGATCACGCACCCATCTAATAGAGAAGCGTAAAATCATCAGAAAACCCAAGTTCATTCGGGGTCAACGTAATGATCCCAGTTCCCCCATGTACATGGGAATTAAGCCGTAAGACTAGTCTTTATGCCTACCCTGCAACTTAATTCGTTCAATTTAGAACTGTCGCGTGTACTGAATTTGTGAGTTATGCCCGGTTTTCTGTTGATGTAAGAACCGTTAATATGTTGACCTTGATATGCTGTCAGCTCAGGCAATGAATATGAACTGTTTATTATTATTATTATTATTATTATTATTATTATTATATCCTAGAGGTGGCACACTCAATTGATCTCACTCAAGTATGTGTGAACAAAAGATATGCAATCTGGTTTGTGAATAGCACATGGTTCGTTCATGAAAGCCGTGTGCCGACCAAACCCCGCGCGCGATATGAGTCGTGCTTTCTGATTGGCCAGAACCCAAACCCCACGGATCGTACGTCTGCACCGTTGGATGCTCCCAGATCGAACGACAATCCTCATCCCTTTCGACAGCAAATGCAGTTCCGGTTGTAATTTTATTTTTATGCACAAAATGCACGTTAAACTAAAAAATGTCTTAAATATAGATAACGATACCTGAAATGCGCTAGAAAATCAAACCCATGGTATAATGGTGATTGCGTACCGTGGAAATTTTTATGAGGCCAAACGATGAAGTCACCGGCCACTGGAGTTTGAATTGACACGTCTCCTTTTGGAAACCATGATCCTTCATGTGAGATGCTCCGGTTTGGAAGGAGCGATCATCAAAACTTGTGCCAAACTTTACCAAAAATTTTCCACGGGGTCGTGAGAGCACGCCACGGGCACACATCGATTTTGATGATGTCCAACTCCATCTGAATTTCCTGTAATTAAAATACCAACTAGGCCTATGCCAGTGGCCGCACCTCGCGGCCGAAATGTTTGAAATTTCTCCCCGCTTCTCGGGCAAACGGATGAAAACTCGCAAAGTGACGTACAAATGATTTGGACACCTTCGTTGCTAAGGCTGGCCATAGTGGGGGTATCATAGCCGGTATCATGCACTCGGGAATAGCAAATATGATGATGTGGCAAGGAATTAAAGAAGGAAGAGTGGGTTAGAGTAACATAGGTAGATACCGTAACATAATAAATGCTATACTACTTTGTGTCATGCATGGCCATAAATACGGTCATCTATGATACTACTCTATGATACTATGCACTATGAAGGTAGTATCATACACTAGTATCATATGCATGATACTAGTATATGATACTCCCCACTATAAGGCTGGCCACAGTGGTGGTATCATAGCCGGTATCATGCACTCGGAAATAGCAAGTATGCTGATGTGGCAAAGAATTAAAGAAGATAGAGAGGGTTAGAGTAACATATAGGTAGATACCGTATCATGTTAAATGCGATGCTAATTTGTGTCATGCATGGCAATAAAATATGATCATCTATGATACTACTCTATTATACTATGCACTATAATTAAAGGTAGTATCATACACTAGTATCATATGCATGACTAGTATATGATACTCTCCACTATGAGTAGCCTAAGTAGCCTAACTAAAACACCCACATGTAGTTGTAGTAGGGTTTTGACTTTATATGCACTAAATGCAAGGTAAGTGCAAAAAATGACTTAAACATAGCAGACGAGACCTGAAATGGGCCAGAAAATCAAACCAAGGGTATATCCGTGATTGTTTACCATGATTTTTTTTACGCGGAACGATGTAGTCACTGACGATTTGGAGTCCGAAGTGTCACGTCTCCTTTTGGAAACTATGATCCTTCTTGTGAGATGCTCCGGTATGGAAGGTGCGAGCACCAAAACTTGTGCCAAACTTTACCAAATTTTTTCCTTGCGATTGTGAGAGCACGCCACACTGACACAATGATTTTCGTTATTTCCGGACTCTATATGCATTTCCTGTAATTAAAATACCAACAAGGCCAACGCCTCTGGCTGCACCCTGCGGCCGAACTGTTTGAAGTTTTTTTTTCCCGTTTCTCGGACAATGAATGAAAACTCGCAAAGCGACACACAAAAGATCTTGCTAACACCCACGTGTAGTTGCGACTATATATATATATATGTGCAAAAAATGACTCAAATATAGCAAATGAGATCTCAAATGCACTAGAAAATCGAACCATAGGGTACAATCATGATTTCTTACCGTGGAAAAAATTTGGAGGCGAAACGATGAACTCATGTTTTCATTCAAACGAAAATATGTTGTTAGTTCATGTAAATGTTTTTAAATAGCACACGGTTCACTCACGAAAGTTGTGTGCCTACTAAACCATGGCCGATGGCCCCCTGTCGCGCGCGCGATCTGAGTCGTCCGTTCTGATTGGCCAGAACCCAAACCCCAGGGATCGTACGTCTGCATCGTTGGATTCTCCTTTATCGAACGACAATCCTCATCGCTTTCGACAACACATGCAGTTCCGGTTGTGATTTTATTTATATCCACAAATTGCACGTTAAACTCAAAAAATGTCTTAAATATAGCAAACGATACCTAAAATGCGTTAGAAAATCAAACCCGTGGTATAATGGTGATTGCGTACCGTGGAAATTTTTATGAGGCCAAACGATGAAGTCACTGGCCACTGGAGTTTGAATTGACACGTCTCCTTTTGGAAACCATGATCCTTCATGTGAGATGCTCCGGTTTGGAAGGAGTGATCATCAAAACTTGTGCCAAACTTTACCAATTTTTTTCCATGGGGTCGTGAGAGCACGCCACGGGCACACGCCGATTTTGATGATGTCTGGACTCCATTTGAATTCCCTGTAATTAAAATACCAACTAGGCCTACGATGGTGGCCGCACCTCGCGGCCGAAATGTTTGAAACTTCTCCCCGTTTCTCGGACAATGGATGAAAACTCGCAAAGCGACACACAAATGATTTGTATACCTTCTTTGCTAACTAACACACCCAAATGTAGTTGTAGAACGGTTTTGATTTTATATGCACTAAATGCAAGGTAAGTGCAAAAAAATGACTTAAATGTAGCATACGAGACCTGAAATGGGCCAGAAAATCAAACCTAGGGTATATACGTGATTGTTTACCGTGAACAAATTTCGAGGCGGAACGATGTAGTCACCGAAGATTGGAGTCCGAAGTGCCGCATCTCCTTTTGGAAACTATGATCCTTCTTGTGAGATGCTCCTATTTGGAAGGTGTGAGCATCAAAACTTGTGCCAAACTTTACCAAAAATTTTCCATGGGATCCTGAGAGCACGCCACGGTGACACACCGATTTTCATTATTTCCGGACTCTTTATGCATTTCGTGTAATTAAAATACCAACAAGGCCTACGCCTCTGGCCGCACCCTGCGTCCGAACTGTTTGAATTTTTTTCCCGTTTCTCGAACAATGAATGAAAACTCCCAAAGTGACACATGAATGATCTTGCTAGCTAGCACCCACGTGTAGTTGCGACTATAGCAAATGACTCAAATATAGCAAACGATACCTCAAATGCACCAGAAAATCGGACCATAGGGTACAATGGTGATTTCTTACCGTGGAAAACAATTTTGAGGCAAAACGATGAACTCTTGTTTTCATTCAAATGAAAATATGTTGTTAGTTCATGTAAATGTTTTCAAATAGCACACGGTTCACTCACGAAAGCTGTGTACCTACCAAGCCGTGGCCGATGCACCCCCCCTTGCTGTGCGCGTGATCTGAGTCATGCATTCTGATTGGCCAGAACCCAAACCCCACGGATCATACGTCTGCACCGTTGGATGCTCCCAGATCGAACGGCAATCCTCATCCCTTTTAACAGCAAATGCAGTCCGGCTAGGATTTGATTTATATGCCAAAATGCACGGTAAATGCCAAAAATGTCTTAAATATAGCACACGAGACCTGAAATGCGCCAGCAAATCAAACCTGTGGTATAATGGTGATTGCTTAACGTGGGAAAAAATTAGAGGCGAAACGATGAACTCATGTTTTCATTTCAAAATTTGTACATCTTCATTTCAAATGAAATTATTCTCTTTGTGCACACGAGCGCTTAGAGGCAACCGTTTGCATAGGCCTTTCCGCGCGGCGACCGGGGATATTTTCACCCTTTTCACCTAGGCCGCCAACACCCCCCCACCGCCCGCCCGCGTTTCACTCAATTAGTCCACCCAATCTTCATCGCCAGCTCCCCCCTCCCCCAGATCCACGGCAGAACCCTCTCCGGCGCCGGCGTGCTCACCCCGGCCGTGTGCCCGCTCTTCGGCGTCAACCCTACCTCCACTGCCGTTCCCAACACACGACTGCCCGCGCCTCGCCGTCTTCATTTGCTCGCCAGCCACCCTCGAGCATATCGATCCTGTAACCCTCGCCTCTCCTGTGGTCCTGCCGGGTTTGCATTAAGAAACCTGTTAGTTACTGCTCTCCATCGCGGTGAGGCATATTTCCTCGCAATCTCTCATCCTATTTCATTCCGTATGTTCCCAAATTGGCTATAAAATAACGGAGAGCATATATATGTTCATTATATACCTTCCTAACTGGTACATATAAGCTGTACTTGTTCCAATAAGTTACTACCGATTTACAGATCGCAGGCACCCCAGTCACACAAACTTAACAAATAAGCCGTACATTTTCTAAATTATTGCATGACATGTTTAGACAGCTTGATACCAAGTTGTTAGTTTTATGTTTATCCTCCTTTCCTGAGTTTCGCATGTGTTCTCTGTAGATGCCGAGTAGCAGCGACAACACTCATGCTTCAGGCGATGTATCCTCATCTGATTCTGACAACCCTAGGTCTTCAGCAGATGGTGAGGGATCAAGTAATCTTGAACGGGATAGAGCTGCAGCAATTACCCTTCTGGTCAGGACATGAAGGAACGCTCCAAGGAAGCCCACACACAAGCCTGAAGGTGTATATGAAGTAACCGAGATCAATTTAAAGTCTTGGGCTCCAACTAAACCAGATAAAGCACGCACGAGGTTCAGGAGTGTGTGTGGATTTGTTGGCAGGGCAAGGCTCAACATTAATATGCCGGGATTTTGGAAGGCTGACACAGAAACACGACAAAGGATAGTCTGAGAGATCATGGATCACTTCAACGTTCCAGAGCAGTGGAGAATGTAGGTGGAACACGCTGCACTGAAGAAGGCTAGGGATGCTTGGAGAAACTGGAAGCACGTGTTGTACAAGAAGTACTTGAGTGAAGGCAAGGAGCCAATCTCCGCATACCCCCAAATTACAAAGGCAGACTGGGCAGAATTCAAAAGGGTCAAGGCAACTACAGAGTTTGCTGAGAAGAGTGCCAAGCAATCGGAACTTCAGAAGAGGAACACACACCCCCGCCGTATGGGTGTGGCAGGATACTACGACATGAAACCGATATGGGACCAGGAGGACAAAGAAGCAGTAGCGGCGGGTGGGAAACCGACCTTTAGTGAAATCAGGGGCGAACGCGCTAGAGACTACTTGTGGGCGCGTGCAAGGAGGCATGATGACGAAACTTATTACTTTGAAAACTCACATGATGCCGAACTGTATCGCGTGATGTTAAAGGCTTCCAAGGTCCCTGGAAGGTTCTACAGGAACTCTGGGCCATGTGACATTCTGTCTGATGCTCTGGAAACAAGAGAGCCCCCTGGCCGTGCAAGGGGTATAGGTGTTAATGTCCCGCACAAGAGGGCTTTCACACTCAGCAAAGAAGAGAGGCTCAGCATGAAAAAAGCGAGGAGTGAAATGAAGCAGAATGAATTGTATGAAAGGATATTGAGGAAGGACATGTATCCAGCTGTTCGAAAGGATATTGAGGAGTCAATGATGATGCAGAAGTCTCTAACACTGACAGATAGCCAGCAGATGGGAGGGAAGGCGGGCATGGAGGATGCTGGTTATTGCGCGACAACACCGCCCAAGAGTAGCTGTGCATCAGCTGACCCCAGCGACACTGAGACTGCAGCTGCTCATGATGATGCTATATCTGATCTATCTGGAATGAAAGACATACTGAAGGGCATGCTTACACATTATGAAGGTACATTAAAATGTGCAACAGCCTGGGTTTGCCCACCCTTCTTGGAAGAGGGCCTCTTGTTGGACAATGTGCCATTGAAGCCAGGCTGTGTGAAGTGCTACGTGGCTGAAGTAAAGCCTGGATTCAATGAATTTGCCCTGAAGAATGTCCTAGGAGACTTTGATGAGCAAAGGACCTTGGGAGAAACACTGTTACATCACATCCAGTGGCCACGAAAGAAAATAGAGTTCATGGATGAGATCCCTGTAGCCCCGCCAAGAGCAACCAATGTCGCCCCTCAACCGGTGACACTCTCCTTGCCACAGCAGCTGTCGCGTGCTTCCCCCAAAGAACCTAATACTCGTAATCCGACGACTGATGCATCAACCTGTGATCAGCCGGCCCGACTTTGTGCCGTACAGGCCATGTCATCGTCCGCCCCAGAGCAGCCAGTGGCAAGGCCTACAACTGCTGAAGATGCACCACCAGTTCAGATGCCGGCCACTGAAGCAGCGGGGGGAGACCCAGCTGCAGCACATGCTCAGCAGACCAACCTGGTGGAACGGACTGCTAAGTAGTCTGATGCTTCGGAACTGCCTGCTAAGCAGTCTGTAGGTCCAGAACCGACTTCTCATCAGTCCGTCGGTCTGCAGCCGCGTGATCAGCATACCAATGCATCAGCACTTCTTGCTCAGCAAACCAACGCGTTGGCACGGCCTCCTTAGCACACCGACAAGTTGGCACCACCTGCGCAGAAACCCGACATAGCTTCAACGCATGGTCAGCAGTCCGATGCCTCTGCTCCTACAACCCAATAGTCCGTCATAGCAACACTGCCAGCTCAGCGGTCCGGCATAGCTAAACCGTCTGCTAAGCAGTCCATCGAAGCTTCACCATCTGCTCGGCAGTCTACCTTTCAGCCAACTAGACGTTCTACCAAAAGTGCTTCAAGTACCAAGAAGGAAGCGGCCAAAAAGGCTGCACCCGCGAGGAAGCGCGCCGTGAGAGCGACGAGGAAAGAGAACGATTGCCTCTTACTTAAAGCACTCATCGCCCAGAACCAAATTAACAACAAGTTGTTCAAATCGGGGAGTAATATTATTTCTGACGACATGGATGATGAAGAAATATCTTTGCAGCTTGCTAAAAATAAAGCAAACGTACTTGAAGCATGCAATTACGTCCATGGCCAGCCATTTCTTATTGGCGAATACTTTGATGAGTGCAGCTCCAGTTGCCCCGAGTTACATAAATATTGCATGGATCAAATGTCAGCAGGTCATCATGTTCTGCTAGTCCACTACAACATAGATCATTTCCGACACGATGCTGGTTCCATTAGTGTGGGTTTCGAGGACTTACATCTCTTCTTCAACTTCAACGAGCTCGATGCCACTCT
This sequence comes from Thinopyrum elongatum, assembly GCA_011799875.1. Classification (NCBI taxonomy): domain Eukaryota; kingdom Viridiplantae; phylum Streptophyta; class Magnoliopsida; order Poales; family Poaceae; genus Thinopyrum; species Thinopyrum elongatum. The sequence continues at coordinate 162,484,505 of CM022299.1, forward strand.
TGTTAGATGCCTAATTTTGTAAGTACTTAACAAACTCTGATCAACTTCTCCATACAAGGCTGTAAATGATAAACAGCTAACTGCATTTTATTCCTCTCAGGGGATTGAACGTGCAAAGAAGAAAAAGGGAGAGTGTGTATTTCCTAGATCCTGCATTAGCAAATGGCACAACATTAGATGGTAAGGACCTACGGGACTGGGCCATTAACACGGTCGTCCGTATCTTCGAAAACATGTCCCATGCAGAATCATTTCTCTGACCATATCATGAACGGTAAGTCAAGTAAACAACCACGCATACACTGATTGTCTTTCAGATTTCGACATAATTCATAAGTTCATGGCTTTCTTAATATGTAGCAATTACTAGATATTGGTATTCATTGCTCCAAACAAGAACACAGTTTACTACATTGATTCTCTCAGAGAGTCAACAAACGCTCAGGATCTGACGCATCTTCAGTAATTCATGGATAGGTATTGAATTCTATGATGTTGAAATTAATTTGCATTCATATCTGGTTCAATAATTGATGTTGTCAAAATTCATCTTCATTTGCAGTGTGCTCGCATTGTGGAAAACTAAACCAGGGAACCTGTTCAAGAGGGAACTACCTCTGCAGCACGAGATCGTTTCTCCGGTAACACACCAAAATCCGTTATTTTCGGAAAATGTATCCAATAGTCTGCAAATATCTTTTCTTACGCTAGTCAAATGTTCAAGCTTCTAAATAAACCTCTTTCTATTTCTGTCCAAAGAAAAAAAATACATCTAACACCGGTTAGGTTGTTCCTAACAGGAAAAATACATGACTAATTCTGTACAAAAAATTTTAGTGTCCTCAGCAACAAGCAGGGACCAACCTTTGTGGATACTATGTTTGCAGGCACATGATCTCCATCTGCAAATCTGCTGATAGTTGTGAAGATGCTCGCGAATTAGTACCAGTAAGTCTATCTTAATTAATATCTTCTACTCCACTCGTATGGCACATTCTGATCTTACAAATACTGCAACTCATCTTAGAACCGAGGACCCCTGAACCGCTCCCCGCTGGTGAATTGCTGATGGTTCGGAGATTTACCAGCGACTTCTTCCTGAATCACTACATCAATCCCACTGGTGATACTGAAGATTTCAGCATGCCTTCTCCTGAAACATTGAGTAAGAGTTAGCCGCTAAACATATACGCATGGATCCATTGTTTTCCATCTGATGAGGTCTTCGTATTTCGTACACTATGATTAATTATCTAATGCATATATGTGTCAACAAATCATTGGAATTTAGCTACCATTTGTTCAATTGCAATTGTTGTGAAATCTGATGAATGTTCTTCCTGTGGACACTATTTGTTCAATTGAATATTGTGGCAAATTTGCTTTTTGCATGCCGATTCAAATGTGATATTTTTGTTTTAACCTGGCAATTGCTCCGCACATGGTTCAACTAAATGATTGTGTGCGATCCACATCGGAAAGCATACGTCAATCGTAGCGGAACCGTCGGTGATACACAGCGGATCGCAAACGATTTGCAGCAGTACTACGTGTGCCTAGGGGCTCCAGAACCGTTTGTGATATCATGTTATCGCACACGAGAGCTCGGAGTAAACCGTGCCCAATGTAAAATACAATCCCAGTCATAATTTTTTCAGGAAACGTGTGTGATCCCAAATGAAAAGCACACGTCACTCTTGCCGCAACCGTCGGTGATACACAACAAAAAACAAACGGTCTGCAGCACTTGTATGTGTGCGAAAGGGCTCCTGAACCGTTTGTGATAGAACATTATCGCACACGGTAATTGTTGGGAAACGTGTGCGATGGATTCTTGCATGGCAGATGGGTTCCACAGAAAACTCGTGTGCGATGGGGCACATATCGCACACAGTTCATATGTTGGCCCGTGTGCCTTACATACTGTTTCCCAAACGGTTCATTACGACACACCGTTTGGTTTCACTGCGTCATTAGAAACATTTAATCACCGATCCCACACGTGCGAACGAATTTAGTGTGTGCTGCATCGCATACGATTACATTTGGCAAGGCCTCTGCATCATGGCTCCATATCCCCGATGATTTCTGGGTCGTGTGGGAAGGACCCCCCTATCGTAGTCACTCACTTGGCGACGGTTCAAAATGCCGTCGTGGAAAGGGGTTAAAAACCGTGTGTATAGCACCTCGCTGTACCAGTGTTTTATTTCACGTTTTATCGAGAGCTATTTATCCAATCTATCACAAATTTATCTATCTTTTTACCGGGGAGGATCCTGTCAACTTGCCAATTTCTAGCGCCGTTACCTAGGAGGGATTGAAAACCCCTCTTACACGTTGGGTTGCAAGTATTTGTTCTTTGTGTGCAGGTACCATTTACATAGTGTTGCTTGGTTCTCCTACTGGATTGATACCTTGGTTTCATAACTGAGGGAAATACCTACCGTAGCTGTACTGCATCATCCCTTCTTCTTTGGGGAAATACCGACGCAGTTTCAAGCGACATCAAACACATACTCAAAATGTCTGGGTATCATAACCACTTGACTCAGCTGGGAATTGATCTTCAAGTTGAGAATGTTATTGACAGAGTTCTTCAGTCACTGCCACCAAGCTACAAAGGCTTCGTGATGAACTATAATATGCAAGGGATGACGAAAATGATTCCCGAGCTCTTCGCAATGCTTAAGGCCACGGAGGTAGAAATCAAGAAGGAGTATCAAGTGTTGATGGTTAACAAGACCACTAGTTTCAAGAAAAAGGGCAAGGGAAAGAAAAGGAACTTCAAGAAGAATGGCAAGCAAGTTGCCGCTCCCGTGAAGAAGCCCAAAGATGAACCCAAGCCTGAAACTAAGTGCTTCTACTCCAAAGGAAATGGTCACTGGAAGCGGAACTGCTCCAAATACTTGGCGGATAAGAAGGATGGCAAAGTGAACAAAGGTATATTTGATATACACGTTACTGACGTGTTCCTTACTAATGCTCGTAGTAGCGCCTGGGTATTTGATACTGGTTCGGTTACTCATATTTGTAACTCGAAATAGGAGCTGCAGAATAAACGAAGATTGGCTAAGGATGAGGTGACGATGCGCGTCGGGAATGGTTCCAAGGTCGATGTGATCGCCGTCGACACGCTACCTCTACATCTACCTTTGGGATTAGTTTTAGACCTCAATAATTGTTATTTGGTGCCAGCGTTGAGCATGAAAATTATATCTGGATCTTGTTTACTGCGAGACGATTATTGATTTAAATCAGAGAATAATGGTTGTTCTATTTATATGAGTAATATCTTTTATGGTCATGCACCTTTGATGAATGGTCTATTCTTGTTAAATCTCGATCGTAGTGATACACATATTCATAATATTGATGCCAAAAGATGCAAAGTTGATAATGATAGTGCGACATACTTGTGGCACTATCATTTAAGTCATATTCATATAAAGCGCATGAAGAAACTCCATGCAGATGGACTTTTGGAATCACTTGATTATGAATCATTTGATACTTGCGAACCATGCCTCGTGGGTAAGATGACTAAAACTCCGTTCTCCGGAACAATGGAGCGAGCTAATGACTTATTGGAAATAATACATACCGACGTATGCGGTCCAATGAGTGTTGAGGCACGTGGCGGGTATCATTATTTTCTGACCTTCACAGATGATTTGAGTAGGTATGGGTATATCTACTTGATGAAACACAAGTCTGAAATATTTGAAAAGTTCAAAGAATTTCAGAGTGAAGTGGAGAATCATCGTAACAAGAAAATAAAGTTTCTACGATCTGATCATGGAGGCGAATATTTGAGTTACGAGTTTGGCCTTCATTTAAAACAATGTGGAATTATTTCACAACTCATGCTACCTGGAACACCACAGCGTAATGGTGTGTCCAAACGTCGTCACCGTACTTTATTAGATATGGTGCGTTCTATGATGTCTCTTACCAATTTGCCTTTATCATTTTGGAGTTATGCATTAGAGACAACCGCATTCATGTTAAATAGGGCACCGTCTAAAGCTGTCATTTCTTAAAGTTTAGGGATGCGACGCTTATATCAAAAGGCTTCAGCCTGATAAGCTCGAACCCAAATCAGAGAAGTGCGTCTTCATAGGAAACCCTAAATAAACTATTGGGTACACCTTCTACCACAGATCCGAAGGCAAGATCTTTGTTGCTAAGAATGGGTCATTTCTTGAGAAGGAGTTTCTCTCGAAAGAAGTGAGTGGGAGGAAAGTAGAACTTGATGAGGTAATTGTACCTTCTCTCGAATCGGAAAGTAGCACATCAGAGAAAACCGTTCCCGTGATGCCTACACCAACTAGAGAGGAAGCAAATGATAATGATCATGAAACTTCGGATCAAGTTACTACTGAACTTCGTAGGTCAACCAGAACACATTCTGCACCAGAGTGGTAAGATAATCCTGTCCTGGAAGTCATGTTGTTAGACAACGGTGAACCTACGAACTATGAAGAAGCTATGATGAGCCCAGGTTCTGACAAATGGCTTGAGGCCATGAAATCTGAGATAGGATCCATGTATGAGAACAAAGTGTGGACTTTGGTGGACTTGCTCGATGATCGGTAGGCCATTGAGAATAAATGGATCTTCAAGAGGAAGACGGACGCTGATGGTAATATCACTGTCTACAAAGCTCGACTTGTCGCAAAAGGTTTTCGACAAGTTCAAGGGGTTGACTATGATGAGACTTTCTCACCCGTAGCGATGCTTAAGTCTGTCCGGATAATGTAGGCAATTGCCGCATTTTATGATTATGAAATCTGGCAAATGGACGTCAAAACTGCATTCCTTAATGGATTTCTTAAAGAATAGTTGTATATGATGCAACCAGAAGGTTTTATTGATCCTAAAGGTGCTAACAAAGTATGCAAGCTCCAGCGATCCATCTATGGATTGGTGCAAACATCTCGGAGTTGGAATATACACTTTGATGAGGTGATCAAAGCATATGGTTTTATGCAGACTTATGGTGAAGCCTGTATTTACAAGAAAGTGAGTGGGAGCTCTGTAGCATTTCTGATATTATATGTGGATGACATATTATTGATTGGAAATGATATAGAATTTCTGGATAGCATAAAGGGATACTTGAATGAGAATTTTCCAATGAAAGACCTCGGTGAAGCTGCTTATATATTGGGCATCAAGATCTATAGGGATAGATCGAGACGCTTAATAGGACTTTCACAAAGCACATACCTTGACAAAGTTCTGGAGAAGTTCAAAATGGACCAGTCAAAGAAAGGGCTCTTGCCTGTGTTGCAAGGTGTGAAATTGAGTCAGACTCAATATCCGACCACGACAGAAGATAGAGAGAAAATGAAAGTCATTCCCGATGCCTCAGCCATAGGTTCTATTATGTATGCCATGCTGTGTACCAGACCTGATGTGTGCCTTGCCATAAGTTTGGCAGGAAGGTACCAAAGTAATCCAGGAGTGGATCACTAGACAATGGTCAAGAACATCCTGAAGTACCTAAAAAGGACCAAGGATATGTTTCTCGTTTATGGAGGCGAAAAAGAGCTCGTCGTAGAAGGTTACATCGATGCTAGCTTCAACACAGATCCGGATGACTCTAAGTCACAAACTGGAAACTTATTTATATTGAATGATGGAGTTGTCAGTTGGTGCAGTTCCAAGCAGAGCGTCGTGGCGGGATCTACGTGTGAAGCGGAGTACATAGCTGCTTCGAAAGCATCGCATGAAGGAGTCTGGATGAAGAAGTTCATATCCGATCTAGGTGTAATACCCAGTGCATCGGGTCCAATGACAATCTTTTGTGACAACACTAGGGCAATTGCCTTAGCGAAGGAATCCAGGTTTCACAAGAGAACCAAACACATCAAGAGACGCTTCAACTTCATTAAAAGGTCAAGGATGGAGACATAGAAATTTGCAAAATACATACGGATCTGAATGTGGCAGACCCGTTGACTAAACCTCTTCTGCGAGCAAAACATGATCAACACCAAGACTCCATGGGTGTTAGATTCATTACTATGTAATCTTGATTATTGACTCTAGTGCAAGTGGGAGACTGATGGAAAAAATGGCCTAGAGGAAATAATAAAGTTGTTATTATTATATTCCTTATTCATGATAAAGGTTTATTATTCATGCTAGAATTGTATTGACCGGAAACTTAAATACATGTGTGGATACATAAACAAATACCGTGTCCCTAGTAAGCCTCTACTAGACTAGCTCATTGATCAAAGATGGTTAAGGTTTCCTAACCATGGACATGAGTTGTCACTTGATAACGGGACCACATCATTAGGAGAATGATGTGATGGACAAGACCCATCCGTTAGCTTAGCATATGATCGTTCAGTTTATTGCTATTGCTTTCTTAATGTCAAATACATATTCCTTCGACCATGAGATCATGCAACTCCCGGATATCGGAAGAATACCTTGTGTGCTATCAAACATCACAACGTAACTGGGTGATCATAAAGATGCTCTACAAGTATCTCCGAAGGTGTCTGTTGAGTTGGCATGGATCGAGATTGGGATTTGTCACTTCGTGTATCGGAGAGGTATCTCTGGGCCCTCTCGGTAATACACATCACAAGAAGCTTGCAAGAAAAGTGACTAAGGAGTTAGTTGCAAGATGATGTATTACGGAACGAGTAAAGAGACTTGTCGGTAACGAGATTGAACTAGGTATGGAGATACCGACGATCGAATCTCGGGCAAGTAACATACCGACAGACAAAGGGAATTACGTATGTTGTCATAAAGGTTTGACCGATAAAGATCTTCGTAGAATATGTAGGACCAATATGGGAATCCAGGTCCCGCTATTGGTTATTGACCGGAGAGGCATCTCAGTCATGCCTACATCATTCTCGAACCCGTAGGGTCCGCACGCTTAACGTTCGTTGACGATATAGTACTATATGAGTTATGTGAGTTGGTGACTGAATGTTTTTCAGAGTCTCGGATGAGATCATGGACATGAAGAGGAGCTCCGGAATGGTCCGTAGGTAAAGATTTATATATAGGATGATAGTATTTGGTCTCCGGAAAGGTTTTGAAATGTACCGGGTATTCATCGGGTTACCGGAAGGGGTTCTGGGAGACCTACGGGGAGTATATGGGCCTAATGGGCCAAGGAGAGGAACACACCAGCCCACAAGGGGCTAGCGCGCCCTCTCCCTGGTCGCCGGCCCTATAGGGAAGGAAAGGGGGGGCACCTAAGGCAAGGGAGTCGCCGGCCCCCCTCCTGCCTTCTCCTCCACCCCCCTAGGAAGGAAAGGGGGGCGCCTAGGGCATGCGCCCTAGGGCTAGCAGCACGCCCCCTAGGGGTGCGCCTGGGCTGCCTCCTCCTCCCCCACCTATACATATGTGAGGAGAGAGAGGGGCAACACACACCACGATCCCCAAGCCGTGTGTGGCGCCCCTCTCCCTCTAGTTCGTCCTTGGTCATAATTTTCGTACTGCTCGGCGAAGCCCTGTGGAGATAGTTGCACCACCACCGTCACCACACCACCATGCTGTTGGAACTCATCTACTACCTCGCCCGACTTGCTGGATTAAGAAGGCGAGGACGTCATCGAGCTGAACGTGTGCTGAACGCGGAGGTGCCGTGCGTTCGGTACTTGATCGGGCAGATCATGAAGGTGTACGACTACATCAACTGCATTGATAAACGCTTCCGCTTAACGGTCTATGAGGGTACGTAGACATACTCTATGCATCTCCATGGATAGATCTTGCATGTGCGTATAATTTTTTTCATGCAACGTTCCCCAACATCCCTGAGGATGTTGTTTTTCCTAATTGATTGCTTCTGTTAATTACAATTTTGTCATTATCAATCAATATGAACATTTTCTTATGTCCTAACCATTTATTAAAATTTCTCGTCAATTTTGAAATTTCAAATTGCGTATAAAAAATTACAAACTTGAACACTTTTTCCAAAATTGTGACAAAATCTCCACAATTGATGAAAATTGTAAACCATGTACTTCTTTAAAATTCATCATTTTTTTATTAAACGCAAACATTTCTAAAACCATGTGACATTGGCTCATCATTTTTTTTAAACCATGGTCGGAGTAGAAGAAGCGGTCGGGGAAGATAACGGCAACGCTGGCGATGATCCACTTCTGGATGAAGATGAAGGGGGGTGGACGGGTGTAGCGGCTCGGGTGAGCGAGCAGCAGCGGCGCTGAAGAAGAGCGGCGGCTGCGTTAGGAGTGCGGCGGCGATGCTCGAAGTAGGCAGGGAAGAACCCGACAGCGTGACGAAGACCTGCGCGAATAGTGGCGATCCCGTGCAGAGGGAGGTGGCGCGACGCATACCACGGGAAGTCGACGCGTGGGGACGGCGGAGTGGAGCATGGGCCGCGGCGCTATGGCCCGAAGGGGCGACGCAATGGCAGCAGGCGGTTTGGGGCGACGGCGGAAAGACCTCGGAGCGGCGGCATGGATTGCATGACGCGGCGCTACGGCCCGAAGGGGCGGCGCAGGGGCGGTGCGTGGGTCGGTGCAGCCACGGGAACGGCCTCGGGCGGCGGCGGGGACCGCGTGTCATGACGTTACAGCCCGAAGGGGCGACGCAACGGCAACACGTGAGTTGGTGCAGCCGCGGGGAGAACCACGGGGCGGCGGCACTGCGGCCTGGTACCTGCAGACCAAACAGGGTAGTCTAGCACTTTCGCAGAAGTATCTCAAAGAGTAATGGTCCCAACAAAGAGCGGAGGAGAGTATTTATGGAGGCGTTTCTGTCACAGACAAGGTGTCACAGCTCTTGTGGGAAGTACTCTTGAGCTTCTGCAAATACTATTACCGTCCAGGGTAAACGATAAACTAAAACAACTAGTAAAAAGAGGATTTGAAGACGTCTACTAAATAACTAAATAAAGTAAATAACAAGAACTTAGAAATGTAAATTGTGTTTCCTGCAATGAAATGATTAGGTGCAGAGAGATTTCAGTTCATGGTAAGAATATATGAATTATGCGAGTGCGACGGTAATACCAGTTACCTTGTATTATACTCATAGTATTTGATATAAACTTCCTGTAGGCGGTTCTCCCTAGAGTCATGAAACTCATTCACTAGGGATTACATTTCATCATATGGTCATGCTTCTACGTTGCCACAGAGTGGTCATTTCCACAATTAAGGTCATAAGACCGGAACCAAGCATTAAGTTCAATGGACCACCGTTATCTCATATTGTCTTCGGTTCTCATAGATATCTCCACCTGTCATGTCAGAGGTCACAGAGTTCCTCAACAATATGTGTTACCCGTTTAGGTCTCGAGATCATGCTGCCTGGGCCCTTAAATTGGATAACACAAATAGGGTTTACCACAGTATAACAACATACTAAATATATCATACTACTACGAATTCAAATGACGACATATAGGATAGGCACATATCAATCTTACCACTCACCTACATCTCCCACACCTAGGAGATTTACTCACACATCATAAGAGTGGAATCAATCACAACAGAGAGAAAAACCATGAAAACCATATCAATAATATTAAGGGGATCCACAATGAGATGAAATGGTACTCAAATAGTCTTGATCTCAGATGAGATGGAGTAGAGATTACAAGTTCCAATCCCTCTTACAATAGTGACAGAGATGATGATGACGCTGGAGATGAAAGGACCAAAAGCTACGATGATCTTCTCCTCTCCTGTTCTGGATGGTGTGTGTTTTTTTGCATGTTTTTTACATCGCAGGAAATCAATACCAAATGGAGTCCAAACGCAGCGAAACTTTCTGTGGATTTTTTTTGGACCAAAAGACATCCAGTGAGCCGGAGAAGCGCCTGGGGGGTGCTCCGAGGGGAGCACAACCCACCAGGGCGCGCCTGGAGGCCCAGGCACGCCCTGGTGGGTTGTGCCCACCTCGGGTACCCCCTGAACCACCTCTTTGCTCTATAAATACCCCAATATTCTAGAAACCCTAGGAGAGTCGACGAAAATCAATTCCAGCCGCTGCAGAGTCCAGAACCACCAGATCCAATCTAGACACCATCATGGAGGGGTTCACCACTTCCATTGGTGCCTCTCCGATGATGCGTGAGTAGTTCTTTGTAGACCTACGGGTCTGTAGTTAGTAGCTAGATGGCTTTCTCTCTCTCGTTTGATTCTCAATACAATGGTCTCTTGGAGATCCATATGATGTAACTCTTTTTGCGGTGTGTTTGTTGGGATCCGATGAACTTTGAGTTTATGATCAGATCTATCTTTTTATCCATGAAAGTTATTTGAGTCTTCTTTGATCTCTTATATGCATGATTGCTTATAGCCTCGTATTTCTTCTCCGATATTTGGGTTTTGTTTGGCCAACTTGATCTATTTATCTTGCAATGGGAAGAGGTTCTTTGTAGTGGGTTCGATCTTACGGTGCTTGATCCCAGTGACAGAAGGGGAACCGACACGTATGTATCGTTGCTACTAAGGATAAAACGATGGGGTCTATTTCTACATAAATAGATCTTGTCTACATCATGTCATTGTTCTTATTGCATTACTCTGTTTCTCCATGAACTTAATACACTAGATGCATGCTGGATAGCAGTCGATGTGTGGAGTAATAGTAGTAGATGCAGGCAGGAGTCGTTCTACTAATCTTGGACGTGATGCCTATATAATGATCATTGCCTGGATATCGTCATGATTATTTGAAGTTCTATCAATTGCCCAACAGTAATTTGTTCACCCACCGTTTGCTATTTTTCTCGAGAGAAGCCACTAGTGAAACCTACGGCCCTCGGGTCTCTTTTCCAATATATTTGCTTTCAAGATCTGTTTTGCTATTCGCTCTTTTATTTATTTGCAACTTTTATTTTCAGATCTATTAAACCAAAAATACAAAAATACCTTGCTGCACTTTATTTTATTTGGCGTTTGATCTATCAATATTTACTACTCTCTCACGTCCGTTTGCCAATTTTTTGCGCTGTTGCCCGAAAGGGATTGACAACCCCTTTTTACACGTCGGGTTGCGAGTATTTGTTATTTGTGTGCAGGTGCTGTTTACATAGTGTTGCTTGGTTCTCCTACTAGTTCGATAACCTTGGTCTCATCACTGAGGGAAATACCTACCGCCGTTGTGCTGCATCATCCCTTCCTCTTTGGATAAATACCGACGTAGCTTCAAGCCGCATCAAAAGGAATTTCTGGCGCCGTTGAGGAGGATCTTCAACATATACCAGGTTCCTAATCACAAATCTCATCTCCTCGCAATTTATATTGTTTGCCATTTGCCTCTCGTTTTCCTCTCTCCCACTTCACCAATTTGCCATTTTATTCGTCCTCTTTTTCGTTCGCCTTTTTCTCGTCAGATCTCATGTTTGCTTGTGTTGCCATGTGCCTTCTATTTACTTGCATCTTCGCTTGCTAAAAGGCTATTGTTATGGATCCTCATCCACTTGCTAATCTTTTCAAAATATCCAATTATGATGAACCAATTGCTAGTGAATTGGGTTCACTAGATTATCTTTATGAAGTTTTGCTTGAGATTTATGAATCTAAAAATTATGATGACGTGTTAAACGTAGGAATTTATAAAGTGGTTCATGATAGCTCCTTGAATGAAAAGCATGATTGCAATGATGTTATTATAAATTCTATTAATGTCAATTGTGCTAATAATATGCAAAACCCCAAGCTTGGGGATGCTAATTTTGATATGTCCATTACTTATTGCAATGATCATGATTGGGGTGATTCTTCTTATGATCTTGAAAATTTATTTAAGCCTCATGATGAATATGCTATTGATAATAATTTTTGCAATAGTATTGAAAGTGGGTTTGGAAGAGTGTCAACTTTAGGTAAAAAGAATCCCACATACTCGGAGAGTGTTCAATCTTATGAGAATTTTGATAAAAGTGGGTTCGGAGAGGTCATGACTTTATTTGATGATAATACCACTATTTTGGAAGAGTGTCAACTTTGCATGCATGTGGATCATGAAAAGAATATTTTATGTGATAGTTATATTGTTGAATTTGATTATGATCCTACATGTAATTATTATGAGAGAGGAAAATATGGTTGTAGAAATTTTCATGTTACTAATTTACCTCTCGTTATGTTGAGATTGCTATTGTTTCTTTCTTCTTCCTTGCATATGCTATATATTTCTTGTCTTGATAATTTGTTTGCTTATAAAATCCCTATGCATCGGAAGTATGTTAGACTTAAATGTGTTTGTCACAACATATTGTGATTCTCTCTTTGTGTTTCAATTCTTGTCTTTCATGCGAGCATCATCAAAATTATTATGCCTAGCTAGGGGCGTAAAACGTTAGCGCTTGTTGGGAGGCAACCCAATGAATAAAATTTATTTTTGTCTTTTTCTTTCTGTTCTTGACTGTTTGCACAATTATGCTACTGTTATGATTGTATTTTTTGTGTTTTAATTAGTGTTTGTGCCAAGTAAAGCCTTTAGGATTATGTTGGGTGATAGTTGATTTGATCTTGTTGGAAAACAGAAACTTTTGCGTCCAGTAAAACAATTTTGAATATTCACAGCAGAGATGAAAACTTCTGAATTTTTTACAAAAGATTTATATACAAATTTCCTCTGTTGTCCTAATGTTTCAGAATTTTTGGAGTTTCAGAAGTATTCGAAATATTCAGATTGCTACAGACTGTTCTGTTTTTGACAGATTCTGTTTTCTTTGCGTTGTGTGCTTGTTTTGAGGATTCTATGGTTTTCTTTGATGATTTTTTGCCATGGAAAAGTTGTAATACAGTATATGTAATGCAATAATAAAATATGAATTGGTTTTCTACAGAACTTATAGTAGTGATTTGCTTTCTTATACTAACGGATCTCACGAAGGTTTTGTTGAGTTTTGTGTGATTGAAGTTTTCAAGTTTTGGGTTATCTTACGATGGATGAAGGAATAAGGAGTAAGAAGAGCCTAAGCTTGGGGATGCCCATGGCATCCCAAGCTATTATCCAAAGAGAAGCAAGCAACTAAGCTTGGGGATGCCTCGAGTGGCATCCCCTCTTTCTTCTAACGACCATCGGTATTTTACTCGAAGCTATATTTTTATTCGTCACATACTATGAGTTTTGCTTGGAGCGTCTTGTATGATATGAGTCTTTACTTGTTTTGCTTTATGTTCTAAGTCATGAATCCTTGCTGTACACCTATTTGAGAGAGCCAAAATTATGCCATGACTTGTTAGAATTGCTCTCTATGCTTCACTTAAATTTTTATGAGCTATGGATTTGCTCTAGTGCTTCACTTATATCTTTTTGAGCACGGCGTGCTTTAGTATTTTTGAAGAAATGCTCTCATGCTTCACTTAGATTTATTTGGGAGTTAGTAAATTTTTTAAGAAATTCTCTCTTGCTTCACTTAAATTAATTTGAGAGAAAGAAATATCATGCTCATGATCTTCACTTATATTTGTTTGAGCTTATCAAAGCAACACATGAAAATTAGTCCCAAAGTGATAGATATCCAAGAAGGATATAATAAAAACTTTCATGAAGATCATTGGACAAAATAAAATTGATTCCTTGTGATAGTTTTGAGATATGATGATGTGATATGTGAGTTATGTTGGTGAGTAATTGTGCTTTAGTAAGAATATTGGTGTTAAGGTTTGTGATTCCCTATGCAAGAACGAAAGTCAATAGTCATGCAATGAAATTATATCCTACTTGTGGTGCAATATTCGGTGTTAATTATGCTTAATGCTCGCTTATGAGATTATTTGTTTTTTGGTTGGTCGCTTCTCAATCTTTTGCTAGCCTTCATTTTGCACTAAGTATGATCACTACTTGTGCCTCCAAAACCCTTTAAACCAATTTTTCCACATGAGTCCACTATATCTACCTATATGCGGTATTCTTTTGCCGTTCTAAGCAAATTTGTATGTGCCATCTCTAATTTTCAAAATAATGTTCTCTTTTGTGTGTCCGTACCGCTCGCGAGGCTGTGAGGGGTGGCTAATATTTTCCATGCTAGATGTGTTATTTTCACGATGAGTGTTTATTCACTTGTCATTGCACGAGAGTAAGGCAAAGGTATTAGGGATGCCCAGTCCTGAAATGAAAAAATGAATTTACTTTATGTTGTCAAATAATAAATTTCTTGGAAAGTGTTGGTATGGAGGGCACCCGTGGATACGGCTAGCCATGGAAAGTGAAAGAAATGGTGGAAAAAGGAATAAACTTTATTTTCTGTTTGGGAACCGCCTATGATATATCTAGCATGGAAAGTGTTGGGAACTCTAAGTCGTTTTCGTTGGTGGGAAAAGCACACCTCCCAAAATATTTTTTTATCTCTCAATTTTCGCTTTGAGCTCTGGCACCTCTACAAATCCCTACTTCCCTCTGCGAAGGGCCTTTCTTTACTTTATGCAATTTTTATTTTTAATTTGAGTCTCCATCTTCTCTTATAAAGCACCAACTAGGAGGCATTATGGTCGTACTTGAGCTTTGGGTGTAGTTAATATGCGAGTGTGTTTCATAAATGGATCAATGGTTGAGCATGATGGGCTAGGGATAACTTATTTTAGCGTTGATATTTTGAAAGACATAGTTGCTTGATGATATGCTTGAGTATTTAAGTCATCATGTCAAAACTAGACTATTGCTTTGAACCATATAAAAGTCCAAATGTCCATGCTATAAAAGAAAGAATATGATATGACATTTTAGGCAGCATTCCACATCAAAAATTCTGTTTTTATCATTTACCTACTCGAGGACGAGCAGGAATTAAGCTTGGGGATGCTGATACGTCTCCAACATATCTATAATTTTTGATTGTTCCATGCTGTTATATTATCATTCTTGGATGTTTTACAATCATTTTATAGTCATTTTATATCATTTTTTGGTACTAACCTATTGACATAGTGCCAAGTGCCAGTTGCTGTTTTTTGCATGTTTTTTACATCGCAGGAAATCAATACCAAACGGAGTCCAAACGCAGCGAAACTTTTTGTGGATTTTTTTTGGACCAAAAGACATCCAGTGGGCCGGAGAAGCGCCTGGGAGGGTGCTCCGAGGGGAGCACAACCCACCAGGGCACGCTTGGAGGCCCAGGCGCGCCCTGGTGGGTTGTGCCCACCTCGGGTACCCCCCGAACAGCCTCTTTGCTCTATAAATACCCCAATATTCCAGAAACCCTAGGAGAGTCGACGAAAATCAATTCCAGCCGCCGCAGAGTCTAGAACCACCAGATCCAATCTAGACACCATCATGGAGGGGTTCACCACTTCCATTGGTGCCTCTCCGATGATGCGTGAGTAGTTCTTTGTAGACCTACGGGTCCGTAGTTAGTAGCTAGATGGCTTTCTCTCTCTCGTTTGATTCTCAATACAATGGTCTCTTGGAGATCCATATGATGTAACTCTTTTTGCGGTGCGTTTGTTGGGATCCGATGAACTTTGAGTTTATGATCAGATCTATCTTTTTATCCATGAAAGTTATTTGAGTCTCCTTTGATCTCTTATATGCATGATTGCTTATAGCCTCGTATTTCTTCTCCGATATTTGGGTTTTGTTTGGCCAACTTGATCTATTTATCTTGCAATGGGAAGAGGTGCTTTGTAGCGGGTTCGATCTTACGGTGCTTGATCCCAGTGACAGAAGGGGAACCGACACGTATGTATCGTTGCTACTAAGGATAAAACGATGGGGTCTATTTCTACATAAATAGATCTTGTCTACATCATTCCATCGTTCTTATTGCATTACTCTGTTTCTCCATGAACTTAATACACTAGATGCATGCTGGATAGCGGTCGATGTGTGGAGTCATAGTAGTAGATGCAGGCAGGAGTCGGTCTACTAATCTTGGACGTGATGCCTATATAATGATCATTGCCTGGATATCGTCATGATTATTTGAAGTTCTATCAATTGCCCAACAGTAATTTGTTCACCCACCGTTTGCTATTTTTCTCGAGAGAAGCCACTAGTGAAACCTACGGCCCCCGGGTCTCTTTTCCAATATATTTGCTTTCAAGATCTGTTTTGCTATTCGCTCTTTTATTAATTTGCAACTTTTATTTTCAGATCTATTAAACCAAAAATACAAAAATACCTTGCTGCACTTTATTTTATTTGGCGTTTGATCTATCAATATTTACTACTCTCTCACGTCCGTTTGCCAGTTTTTGGCGCCGTTGCCCGAAAGGGATTGACATCCCCTTTTTACACGTCGGGTTGCGAGTATTTGTTATTTGTGTGCAGGTGTTGTTTACGTAGTGTTGCTTGGTTCTCCTACTGGTTCGATAACCTTGGTCTCATCACTGAGGGAAATACCTACCGCCGCTGTGCTGCATCATCCCTTCCTCTTTGGGGAAATACCGACGTAGCTTCAAGCCGCATCAGGGTTCTCTTCCCCTTGTGGTCCCTTCACGAAAGTTGCTTTATAGATGAGGAGGGGCCATGGGCACTCCAAACGACCGCTCAAACGAGCGCGTGCGGTCGTATGAAATGTTGTCTTTCACTCTGGTGCGCCTGTCAACAATGCTCTCTTCAGGAAAGTTGCTCCAATTGACTTGATTTGCCCCAATCTCCCTTGGTTTCCTTCCAAATGTGATATTTCTTGCCATCCAAAGGACAAAGTAGATTTTCCTCTCTTTTGTTGGATTAGCATTAGAAATATCCAAAGAATAAGAAAAACCCAATAAAACCAAACAGAAATTACTATGAAAAACATCGCAAATTCTCGACCCATCAACTCCCCCAAGCTTAAGATTTTCTCATCCCCAAGCAAACAAGAAATAAAGGGAATGAAAAGGAGCTTGGTTGAATATAAAGAACTTTACCAGCTCAAGAAAATACATCATATCCATCCCATCTTATCCTGCAAATCATTCAAGAAGTATTTGCAATTGAATAGCTGCACCTAAACTCCTTGCCTAACCACGTATAGTCTCGTACCATTAGTTATAATTTCTCAAAGAAAATTTTCTTTGCTAACCAAGTGTTTAGGCAAATGAAGGTGTTCATCGATTAGATGGATATTCAACTTAAGCTCAATCATCAAAATGCATTTAGAAGGTTTGGAGATCAAAGATAGCAAAGTAATCAAGTTTTTCATTAACACCCACCAATGCCTCCTAGTCATGGCTCTCAAACGCTTCTTTCAGTTATTGTTCTTTGGGATTTTGTTGCCACTCCTTATTCCGTTGTCCATCAAAACTTTACCCAAAACTTGAAAACTTCAGAACACAAAACTCAACAGAAAACTCATATGATCCGTTAGTATAATAAAATAAATCACCACTTTAGGTACTGTTGTGAACTCATTCTAAATTTATATTGGTGTAATATATACTGTATTACAATTTCTCCATGGTTTATACCCCCCGATACTACCCATAGATTCATCAAAATAAGCAAACAACACATAGAAAACAGAATCTGTCAAAAAACAGAACAGTCTGTAGTAACCAGAATATTAGTCATACTTCTATAACTCCAAAAATTATGAACAATTAGGAAAACAGAGGAAATTTATATATATATCTTTTTTAAAAAAATTAGAATTTTTCCATGCTCCAATGAATTTAAACAATTCTGTTACTGGACGCAAATGTTTCTGTTTTTTAGCAAAACTAAATCAACGATATACCAAAGCATCCCAAAGGTCTTGCTTGGCTCAAACACTAATGAAAACACCAAAACACAATTACTACAGAGGTAATAATGTGTATACTCATAAAAACAGAAAATAAAAATATTGATTTGTCTCCCAACAAGCGCTTTTCTTTAAAGCCTTTTAGCTAGGCATTGATAATTTCAATGATGCTCACATGAAAGATAGAAATTGAAACACGAAGAGAGCATCATGTAGCATGTGAAAAACAAGTTTAAGTCTAACATACTTCCTATGCATAGGCATTTTGTAAGCAAACAAATTATCAAGACAAGCAAAAACTAGCATATGCAAGGAAGAAGAAAGAAACAATAGCAATCTCAACATAACGAGAGGTAATTTAGTGACATGAAAATTTCTACAACCATATTTTCCTCTCTCATAATAATTACATGTGGGATCATATTCAAATTCAACAATATAGCTATCCCATAACATATTCTCTACATGATCGACATGCATGCAAAGTTGACACTCTTCCAAAATAGTGGGATTATCATCAAATAAAGTCATGACCTCTCCAAGCCCACTTTTATCAAAAATTTCATAAGATTGATCATACTCCAAAGTAGTGGGATCATTATTACCTAGAGTTGACGCTCTTCCAAATCCACTTTCAATATTATTGCAAACATTATTATCATGAGGCTTAAATAAATTTTTAAGATCATAAGAAGCATTAGCACCCCAATCATGATCATTGCAATAGGTAGTGGACATAGCAAAATCAGCATCCCCAAGCTTGGGGTTTTGCATATTATTAGCACAATTGACATTAATATAATTTATAATAACATCATTGCAATCATGCTTTTCATTCAAGGAGCTATCGTGAATCACTTTATAAATTTCTTCTTTTAGCACTTCATCACAATTTTCAGATTCATGAATTTCAAGCAAAACTCCATAAATATAATCTAGTGCACTCAACTCACTAGCAATTGGTTCATCATAATTGGACCCTTTAAAAAGATTAGCAAGTGGATGAGGATCCATAAACTTTTTGCTTCCTGATTTTCAATAAACACATAATTATACCAAGCGAACAAGCAAACAAACCAAGTAAGACATAAAGGCAAACGAAAAGACGAATGGAAAGAAGGCGAATAAAAAGGCAAATATTTTTGTGAAAATGTTTCAGAAGTGGGGGAGAGGAAAACGAGAGGCAAATGGAAAATAATGTAAGTGCAAGAGATGAGAGTTTATGATGGGTACTTGGTACGCTTGATGTAGAATCTCCCCAGCAACGGCGCCAGAAATTCTTCCTACTACTTCTTGAGCTTGCGTTGATTTTTCCCTTGAAGAGGAAAGGGTGATGCAGCAAAATAGAGATAAGTATTTCCCTCAGTTAAGAACCAAAGTATCAATCCAGTAGGAGGCACAAGCAAGTCCCCAATATATCCACCTGACAAACTAACAAACACTTGCACACAACGCGAAAAGGGGTTGTCAATCCCTTCACGGTCACGAACAAGAGTGAGATCTAATAGAGATAGGTATAAAAGATAAATAAAAGAGCAAACTAAAGTAAATATAAATAAATTGCAGCAAGGTATTTTTGGGTTTTTTGGTTTATAGATCTGAAAATATATGATGGAAAATAGACCCGGGGGCCATAGGTTTCACTAGAGGCTTCTCTCTTGAAGATAGCATATGGTGGGTAAACAAATTACTGTTGAGCAATTGATAGAAAAGCGCATAATTATGACGATATCTAAGGCAATGATCATGAATATAGGCATCACGTCCATGACAAGTAGACCAAAATGATTCTGCATCTACTACTATTACTCCACACATCGACCGCTATCCAGCATGCATCTAGAGTATTAAGTTCATAAGAATGGAGTAACACCTTAAGTGAGATGACATGATGTAGAGGGATAAACTCAAGCAATATGATATAAACCCCATCTTTTTATCCTTGATGACAACAATACAATACGTTCCTCGCTACCCCTTCTGTCACTGGGTGAGGACACCGCAAGATTGAACCCGAAACTAAGCACCTCTCCCATTGCAAGAAAAACCAATCTAGTTGGCCAAACCAAACTGATAGTTCAAAGAGAAATACAAAGATATCTTAATCAAGCATAAAAGAGTTCAGCTCAAATAATATTCATAGATAATCTGATCATAAATCCACAATTCATCGGATCTCAATAAACGCACCGCAAAACAAGATTACACCGAATAGATCTCAAACAACATCGAGGAGAACATTGTATTGAAGATCAAAGAGAGAGAAGAAACCATCTAGCTACTAGCCATGGACCCGTAGGTCTGTGGTAAACTACTCACGCATTATTCGAAAGGGCAGCAAGGTTGATGTAGAGGCCCTCAGTGATCGAATCCCCCTCCGGCAGAGTGCCGGAAAAGGCCCCAAAATGGGATCTCATGGGAACAGAGGCTTGCGGCGGTGGAAAAGTTTTTTGGTGGACGCTTCTAATGTTTGGGGAATATTTGAGAATATATAGAGGTGGAGCTAGGGTTAGGAGACTCCCGAGGGGCCCACAAGCCTGGGGGGCGCGCCCTGAGGGCTTGTGGCCTCCTCGGGACTCCTCTGGCCCTCTCCCCAAGTCTTCTGGTCCAAGAAAAATCATCAGAAAGTTTTATTTCGTTTGGACTCCGTTTGATATTCCTTTTCTGTAAAAGTCAAAAACAAGGAAAAAACAGAAACTGACACTGGGCTCTAGGTTAATAGGTTAGTCCCAAAAATAATATAAAATAGCATATTAATGCATATAAAACATCCAAAACAGATAATATAATAGCATGGAACAATCAAAAATTATATATACGTTGGAGACGTATCACCTATCGCAAACACCTTAATTTTTTTAACCCTTTCTATTGTTTTGGCTGATCACAAACAGTTCATCCTAGTGACATGTGTGCCGTCTATCACACACATCTTGAGCTGGGTAACCGTTTGTGTTTTTTTGCTCGTCACAAAAAATTTGTATGGATAAACTTTATGCTATGTCACACACCCAACTCTTTTCTGAACTGTATTTGATGGGTCCGCCATCGCATACAATTCATTTTATTGGTGATGGTTTTATTATGATACGGTTTGCGATTCATGCATCACACACAGTTTGGTCGAAGAGTCTCCTATACACGTGTCGCGTTAGGACCATCATCTGCAGTAGTGGTAGGTCGTTCTCACTCAGAAAATGAATATGGGAAGTAGTGGTTTCGTCCTAGTTCCCCTCTGTGAGTGTAGGTCGTGGGTGGGGTTATATATAGCCATCACCAAAGATCTAGCCGTTACACAACTTTATCACAACTCGGTGGAACCGGGTCAAAAACTCGGAGGCACTGACTAGTGTAAAAGATTCGGAAGTTAGTTGTTTCTGTGAGACCGGACGAATCCACTCGGTGGGACCGATATGCGATGACCTAAGTGTCGAGGGGATGACCCCTGAGTAGGTACACCAACACTTGGCAATTTTTCAAACATCGGGGCGGCAAGCGCCCCTCAATCCGGTTGGCCCTCCAGCCGGCCATCCGGTTCTGGTCTGGCTGGGCGTGGCGATAAAGCTTTGGCTGGCTGGCCGCGGGCCGGCAGGTGGCGGATCAGCGCTCGTCCCATCCAGCCGTACGACAAGACCGCCCCCACTACGGAGAGACACTGGTACAATGAGCTACTATACAAACGATTTTTAACCCCTTTCCGCGATGACATTTTAAACCGTCGCCTTGCTAGTGTGGGCGATAGGGGGGTCCTTCCGACACGACCCAGAAACCGCCGGGGGTAGGCCCTCCGGTCACACACATACTGGGCAAAATGAGCTCGTGTGCGACCGGGCTAGCCATCACATACAATTATACATGCCCAATCGTTTCCGTTCGTAAGTACATTCCACACAGTGAATCCCAGAGAAACGTTTCCCTTCGGATGTACATCCCACACAGTCAATCCAAGAAGTATGTTTCCGTTCGTATGTACATCCCACATGATGACTCCAAGACAAACATTTCTATTTGCACGTACATCACATACAATTTTCCCTATCAAACCGTCTGTGATAGCGTTGCCATTGCAGACGATATCAACAATTTTATTGTTTGCGTTATTGAATGCATCACGCACGTTGCGTACAAGAAACTGTGTGGCATAGGTTGTCCATCACAGACACTTTTTATGTGGAAAAAGTTTGCGCAAGGTGGCCTAACGCAAACAATTTTCAAGAGGAAGTCATGTGTGATTGTTCATTGATCCAACACGCTTTCTTCCTAGAAACTGTGTGGGTTGTCGGAGGTCAGCGCCCACGGTGTTGTCTCAATAACCGTTTGCAATAAAAAAAAATAAGCAGGCTAATTAGCCTATTATTAATAATCCATTTATTAATCAAATTGACATTTCATATTAAGCACACAATATATTTCATTTTCGTATAACGGAACCAGGATTTCATAATTGAAATACATCAGAGTAGAACAACATATAGCTTCAGCACTCAGTTACACCATATAGGCATATAGTGATGGGGAACGTTGCATGAAAATCAAAAAAATTCTTACGAAACACCCAAGATCTAATCTAGGAGATGCAAAGTAACGAGAGGGGAGTGTGTCTACATAACCTTGTAGACCGAAAGCAGAAGCATATATAACATGGTTGATGTAGCCGTACTCTTTGTGATCCAATAACGATCCAATCGGATCTAGCGCCGAACAGATGGCACCTCCGTGTTCAGCACACGTGCAGCTCGATGATATCTCCTTCTTCTTGATCCTGCAAGCAAGAGAGGAGAAGTAGATGGGATCTCAACCAGCACGATGGCGTGGTGGAGATGGTGGTTGTGCAATCCCGCCAGGGCTTCGCCAAACGCCGCCGGAACCAATCTGAGGAGAAAACGGAGTTTTGGAAGAGGTAGGGCTGGCGCCGGGGCGTGGGATTTGGTGTGTCCAGCCCTACCTCTCCCCCACTATTTATAGGGGGCAAGGGGAAGGATTGGGGTGCAACCTTGGCCCCTCCTCCAAGGGAGGTGGTGCGGCCAGGCTTAGGGAGGAATCCTCCCTCCCCAAGGCACCTAGGGGGGTGCCTTCCCCCCTTAGGACTCTTCCCTTTTCCTTGTTCTAGGCACATGGGCCTCTTGGGGCTGGTGCCCCTGGCCCATGTAGGCTAGGGCGCACCCCCTACAGCCCATGTGCCCCCCGGGGCAGGTGGACCCCCGGACCCCTTTCGGCACTCCCGGTACAATACCGATAATGCCCGAAACCTTTTCGGTGACCAAAACAGGACTTCCTATATATAAATCTTTACCTCCGGACCATTTTGGAGCTCTTCATGATATCCGGGATCTCATCCGTGACTCCAAACAACATTCGGTTACCAATGCACATATCCCAATACTACTCTAGCGTCATCAAACGTTAAGCGTGCGGACCCTGCGGGTTCGAGAATCATGTAGACATGACCGAGACACCTCTCCGGTCAATAAGCAATAGCGGGACCTGGATGCCCATATTGGTTCCTACATATTCCACGAAGATCTTTATTGGTTGAACCACGATGTCAAGGATTCAGTTAATCCCGTATGCAATTCCCTTTGTCCGATGATATGCTACTTGCCCGAGATTCGATCGTCGGTATCTCCATACCTAGTTCAATCTCGTCACCGACAAGTCTCTTTACTCATTCCGTAATACAAGATCCCGTGAATAAACTCATTAGTCACATGCTTGCAAGCTTCTTGAGATGTTGTATTACCGAGAGGGCCCAGAGATATCTCTCCGTCACACGGAGTGACAAATCCCAGTCTCGATCCATGCCAACCCAACAGACACCTTCGGAGATACCTGTAGAGCATCTTTATGATCACCTAGTTATGAGTGACGTTTGATAGCACACAAGGTATTCCTCCGGTATCCGGGAGTTGCATGATCTCATGGTCGACGGAACAAATACTTGACATGGAGAAAGCTATAGCAAATAACTTAAACGATCTGATGCTAAGATTACGGTTGGGTCTTGTCCATCACATCATTCGCCTAATGATGTGATCCCGTTATAAAATGACAAATCATGTCTATGGTTAGGAAACCTTAACCATCTTCGATCAACGAGCTAGTCTAGTAGAGGCTTACTAGGGACACGTTGTAGTTTATGTATTCACACATGTATTTAAGTTTCCGGTCCATACAATTCTAGCATGAACAATAAAAATTTATCATGAACGGGAAATATGATAATAACCATTTTATTATTGCCTCTAGGGCATATTTCCAAAAAATAGCTAGCTACCCCATTACACAACTGCACCAGCACCAAGTTTCAGATGCACCACATATAACCTTTGGAAATTAGCATCATAGACGGTACATAGACAGATGAATCTCATCTGGAAAACTGCTGAAGCGGAAGGCGGATATTGAGCCTTCATTGATGTTGAAGGTCCTTGCAACTTTAGGCTAGTGCCTATGGATGATTGACCGTCCATCCTTCGTCCTCTTGAGGAAGACTTCAATATTGTACCGTGGGTGTTGTATGAATACCTTCCTCGTCTCCTGACCATACAGGTGGTTTGAGAGGTAATCATCAGTGAACTGCTTTGGGAAGGCCTGAAAACAAAGATATGCATAAATATCTTCTCTAAATTTAGAAATGGCGCAAAGGAATAAAAAACACAAGGTATAATAGTTAGTACCATCCTGTAGTGCACTCATGTCTTCTTCATTGTGCAGACAAAGATCTTGTTGTTTTTCTTTAGGTTGCATCATATACAACTCTTCCTTAAGGAAATCGTTAAGGAACGCTGTTTTGACGTCCAACTGCCAGATTTCATAATCATAGTATGCGGCAATTGCTAACATAATTCTAATAGACTTAAGCATCACTACGGGTGAGAAAGTCTCATCGTAGTTAACTCCTTGAATTTGTCGAAAACCTTTTGCGACAAGTCGAGCTTTATAGATGGTGACATTACCATCAGCGTCTGTCTTCTTCTTAAAGATCCATTTATTCTCAATGGCTTGCCGGTCAACGGGCTAGTCCACCAAAGTCCATACTTTGTTCTCATACATGGATCCTATCTCGGATTTCATGGCCTCAAGCCATTTGTTGGAATCTGGGCTCATCATTGCTTCTTCATAGTTTGTAGGTTCGCCGTTGTCAACATGACTTCCAAGACGGGATTACCGTACCACTCTAGTGCAGAACGTGTCCTGGTCGACCTACGAAGCTCAGTAGTAACTTGATCCAAAGTTCCATGATCATCATCATTAGCTTCCTCTCCAGTTGGTGTAGGCATCACAGAAACTGCTTTCTGTGATGTGCTAATATCCAGTTCGAGAGAAGGTACAATTACCTCATCAAGTTCTACTTTCCTCCCACTCACTTCTTTCGAGAGAAACTCTGTCTCTAGAAAGGACCCATTCTTAGCAACAAAAATGTTGCCCTTGGATTTGTGATAGAAGGTATACCCAATGGTCTCTTTAGGGTATCATATGAAGACGCAGTTCTCCGCTTTGGGTACGAGCTTATCAGGCTGAAGCCTCTTGACATAAACGTCACATCCCCAAACTTTAAGAAACGATGGTTTAGGTTTCTTGCCAAACCATAGTTCATACGGTGTCGTCTCAACGGACTTAGACGGTGCCCTATTTAAAGTGAATGTGGCTGTCTCTAATGCATAACCCCAAAATGATAGTGGCAAATCGGTAAGAGACATCATAGAACGCACCATATCCAATAAAGTACAATTACGACTTTCGGACACACCATTACATTGTGGTGTTCCTGGTGGCGTGAGTTGTGAAACAATTCCACATTGTCTTAAATGATTACCAAACTCGTAACTCAAATATTCACCTCCATGATCAGACCGTAGAAACTTTATTTTCTTGTTACGATGATTCTCCACTTCACTCTGAAACTCCTTGAATTTTTCAAATGTTTCAGACTTGTGTTTCATTAAGTAAATATACCCATATCTACTCAAATCATCTGTGAAGGTAAGAAAATAACGATATCCACCGCGCGCTTCAACACTCATCGGACCACATACATCGGTATGTACTATTTCCAATAAGTCACTAGCTCGCTCCATTGTTCCTGAGAACGGAGTTTTAGTCATCTTGCCCATAAGGCATGGTTCACATGTCTCAAGTGATTCATAATCAAGAGATTCCAAAAGTCCATCAGCATGGAGTTTCTTCATGCACTTTATACCAATATGACCTAAGCGGTAGTGCCACAAATATGTGGTACTATCATCTTTAACTCTGCATCTTTTGGTATCAATATTATGAATATGTGTATCACTACGATCGAGATTCAACAAGAATAAAGCATTCACAAGGGGTGCATGACCATAAAAGATATTATCCATATAAATAGAACAACCATTATTCTCTGACTTAAATGAATAACCGTCTTGCAATAAACAAGATCCAGATATAATGTTCATGCTCAACGCAGGCACCAAATAACAATTATTTAGGTTTAATACTAATCCCGAAGGTATTACGAGCGTGCCGATGGTGATCATATGAACCTTGGAGACACTTCCAACACTCATCTTCACCTCGCCCTCAGCTAGTCTCCATTACTCCGCAGCTCCTGCTTCGAGTTACTAATATTAGCAACTGAATCGTTATCAAATACCTAGATGCTACTACGAGCACTAGTGAGGTACACATCAATAACATGTATATCAAATATACCTACGTTGACATTGCCATCCTTCTTATCTGTCAAGTACTTGGGGCAGTTCTGCTTCGAGTGGCCTTTTCCCTTGCAATAGAAGCATTAAGTCTCGGGTTTAGGTCCAGCCTTGGGTTTCTTCATGGGAGCGGCAACTCCCTTGCCATTCTTCTTGAAGTTCCCTTTCTTTCCCTTGCCCTTCTTGAAACTGGTGGTCTTATTGACCATCAACACTTGATGCTATTTCTTGATTTCTACCTCCGCGGCCTTAAGCATCGCGAATAGCTCAGGGATCGTTTTCTCCATCCCTTGCATATTATAGTTCATCACAAAACCCTTATGGCTTGGTGGCAGTGACAGGAAAACTTTGTCAACCGCTGTCTTATTTGGAAGATTAACTCCCACTCGATTCAAGCGATTGTAGCACCCAGACACTCTGAGCACATGCTCACTAACTAAGCTATTCTCCTCCATCTTGCAGGCAAAAGAACTTGTCATAGGTCTTATACCTCTCAACACGGGCATGAGCCTGAAATACCAATTTCAACTCTTGGAACATCTCATATGCTCCGTGGCGTTCAAAACGTCTTTGGGGCCCTTATTTCTAAGCCATAAAGCATGGTGCACTGAACTATCAAGTAGTCATCAGACCGTGCCTGCCAGACATTCACAACATCCACAGACGACGCTAGAGGGGTTGGCACACCGAGCGGTGCATTAAGGACATAAGCCTTATGTGCATCAGTGAGGACAATCCTCAGGCTACGGACCTAGTCCGCATAATTGCTTACAATATCTTTCAACTTTGTCTTTCTCTAGGAACGTATTAAAACAGGGAGCTACAGCGCGAGCTATTGATCTACAACATAATTTGCAAAGACAATTTAGACTATGTTCATGATAATTAGTTCAGTTAATCAAATTACTAATGAACTCCCACTTAAATCAACATCCCTCAAGTTGTCTAAGTGTTTGCATGATCCATATCAACCAACCCATGTTCGATCATCACGTGAGATGGGGTGGTCATCAATGGTGAACATTTCCATGTTGATCATATCTACTATATGACTCATGTTCGACCTTTTGGTCTTCCGTGTTCCGAGGCCATGTCTGTACATGCTAGGCTCGTCAAGTTTAACACAAGTATTTTGCATGTGTAAAACTGGCTTACAATTGCTGTATGCGAATGTAGAGTCTATCACACCCGATCATCACGAGGTGCTTCGAAACGACGAACTTTCGCAATGGTGCATACTTAGGGAGAACACATTTATCTTGAAATTAAGTGAAGCGATCATCTTATAATGCTACCGTCGTCCTAAGCAAAATAAGATGCATAAAAGATAAACATCACATGCAATCAAAATATGTGACATGATATGGCCATTATCATCTTGTGCTTTTGATCTCCATCTCCAAAGCACCAACATGATCTCCATATGGAAAACTGTTGAAGTGGAAGGCGAATATTGAGCCTTCATTGATGTTGAAGGTCCTTGCAACTTTAGGCTAGTGCCTGTGGATGATTGACCGTCCATCCTTCATCCTCTTGAGGAAGACTTCAATATTGGACAGTGGGTGTTGTATGAATACCTTCCTCCTCTCCTGACCATACAGGTGGTTTGAGAGGTAATCATCAGTGAACTGCTTTGGAAAGGCCTGAAAACAAAGATATGCATAAATATCTTCTCTAAATTTGGAAATGGTGCAAAGGAATAAAAAACACAAGGTATAATAGTTAGTACCACCCTGTAGTGCACTCATGTCTTCTTCATTGTGCAGACAAAGATCTTGTTGTTTTTCGTCACTAGTTTCTTTATCCTAACAATCTTTCTGAGTTTCTTAACTTGACTGATATTCTTGGACAACTCATTTCCCCATATGCAAAATGGGTCGAACAGTGGGTCAAAACCTCTGACATCAGGACCTACTTGTGCAAGACCAAATTGTTAAAAACCTAAATATTAGAATGGTTACTGCAATTGCACAATAAGGTGCTATTAGACAAAGGACCATGCATGTGCAAACCTCGATTGTAAACCTCGGTGCTTCCCATTGTTTCCCTGCAACATATATAAGGTAGTTATTGATCAGGTTAAGTGAGGGTTGGATACTATCAGTAAAATATGTTGATGAAAAATAAACACATTGCAGATTCAGCAGATTAATTTGAGCCACATGGAAAAGCCATTTATCCAAACCAAGCATGATTAAGAACTAGGAAATATAACAATTGTATATGTTTCTCATGTATTTAGTACAACCAAATTTGATTTACTCCTCACATGCATAACAATACAAAATTGTACCCACAACAGTTGAACATCGCATTGTAGAATTGAACCAAACAATTAACTAAACACCACAACAAATGAACCAAACATTAACTGAGCACCACATTGCACAATATATAATATACTCCTAATAGAAGATCAGACAGTTAACCAAACCAAGCATGCTTGACAACTTGGAAATATATAAATTGTATTTGTTTCTCATGTATTTAGTACGACCAAATTTGATTTATTTCTCACATGAAAGACAATAAAAAAACGCACCCACAACAATTGAACATCGCATTGCAGAATTGAACCTAATAGTTAACTAAACACCACAACAAATGAATCACACATTAACTCAGCACCACATTGCACAATATATAACATACTAGAAGATCAGACAGTTAACCAAACCAAGCATGCTTGACTACTTGGAAATATAGCAATTGTATTTGTTTCTCATGTATTTTGTACAACCAAATTCGATTTATTTCTCATGTGGAAGACAATACAAAATTGCATCCACAAGAATTGAACATCACATTGCAGAATTGAACCAAACAGTCAACTGAACACGACAACAAATTAACCAAATAGTTAATAAGTGAGCATTGCTTGCTTGTATCTGCGTTGGTATTTCCCCGAAGAGGAGAGGATGATGCAGCACAGCAATGGTAAGTATTTCCCTCAGTTATGAAACCAAGGTTATCAATACAGTAGGAGAACCAAGCAACACTATGTAAACGGTACCTGGACACAAAGAACAAATACTTGCAACCCAACGCATAAGAGGGGTTGTCAATCCCTCCATGGTAAAAAGATAGATAAAATTGTATGAGATTGGATAAATAATCTAGCGAAAACAAAAAATAAAATAAGTAAAGAAAAAGTGCAGCAAGGTATTTTTGGGTTTTTGGAATAATATATCTGAAAAAAATATGATAAAAGATAGACCCGGGGGCCGTAGATTTCACTAGTGGCTTCTCTCGAGAAAATAGCATACGATGGGTAAACAAATTACTGTTGGGCAATTGATAGAAGAGCAAATAATTATGACGATATCCAAGGCAATGATCATGTATATAGGCATCACGTCCAAGATTAGTAGACCGACTCCTGCCTGCATCTACTACTATTACTCCACACATCGACCGCTATCCAGCATGCATCTAGTGTATTAAGTTCATGGAGAAATGGTGTAATGCAATAAGAACAATGACACGATGTAGACAAGATCTATTCATGTAGGAATAGACCCCATCCTTTTATCCTTAATAGGAATGACACATGTGTACCTTGCTACCCCTTCTGTCACTGGGTGAGGACACCGCAAGATCGAACTCATCACAAAGCACCTCTTCCCATTGCAAGAAAAATCAATCTAGTTGGCCAAACCAAACCAAAGTTTCGGAGAAGAAATACGAGGCTATAACAATCATGCATATAAGAGATCAAAGAAAACTCAAATAGTATTCATAGATATATCTGATCAAAAACTCGCACTTCATCGGATCCCAACAAACACACCGTAAAAAGTCATTACATCAAATAGATCTCCAAGAACATCGAGGAGAACATTGTTTTGAGAATCAAAAAGAGAGAAGAAGCCATCTAGCTACTGCCTACGGACCCGTAGGTCTATGGTGAACTACTCACGCAT
The DNA here is from genome assembly GCA_011799875.1 of Thinopyrum elongatum. NCBI lineage: Eukaryota > Viridiplantae > Streptophyta > Magnoliopsida > Poales > Poaceae > Thinopyrum > Thinopyrum elongatum. Next base: position 162,514,762 of record CM022299.1, read on the forward strand.
CATCGGAGGAGCACCAATGAGGATGATGAACCCCTCCGTGATCGTGTTCCCCTCGGGCAGGGTGCCGGAATAGGGCTCTAGATTGGATGACGTGGTTTTGGAAGTTGCGGCGGCTGGAATTGTGTTTCGATGAATCCCCTAGGGTTTCTGTAATATCTAAGTATTTATAGAGCTGAGAGGCGGTGGAGGAGACCTTCATGGGCCCCACCACCCATTAGGACGCGCTAGGGGCCTCTAGCATGCCCTGGTGGGTGGTGGGCCCCACGGGCCTCCCCTCGTGCACTTTGGATCCTAAGTTGTCTTCTGGTATGAAAAAAATCTTCAAAAAGTTTCGTTGCGTTTGGACTCCATTTGATATGGATATTCTGCGAAGTAAAAAACAAGCAAAAACAACAACTGGCACTGGGCACTATGTCAATAGGTTAGTCCCAAAAAATGATATAAAGTTGCTATAAAATGAATATAAAACATCCAAGAATGATAATATAATAGCATGGAACAATAAAAAATTATAGATACGTTGGAGACGTATCAGCATCCCCAAGCTTAATTCCTGCTCGTCCTCGAGTAGGTAAATGATAAAAACAATTTTTTTTGATGTGGAATGCTGCCTAAGATGTTCATCACATATTCTTTTCTTTTGTAGCATGGAAATTTGGGCTTTTAGATGATTCAAATCAATAATCTGTAATTGACATGAAGACTTCAATACTCAAGCATATCAACAAGCAACCATGTATTTCAAAATATCAACACTAAAGAAAGCTATCCCTAGCCCATCATGCTAAATCATTGATCCATTCATAAAACACACTCGAATATCAGCTACATCCAATGCTCAAGTGTGATCATAGTGCTCACTAGTTGGTGCTTTATAAGAGAAGATGGAGACTCAAATAAAAAAATAAAAAATTGCATAAAAGTAAATAGATAGGCCCTTCATAGAGGGAAGCAGAGATTTGTAGAGGTGCCAGAGCTCAAAGCTTAAATTGAGAGATCAAAAGTATTTTGAGAGGCATGCTTTTCCCGCCAACGAAAATGACCGAGTAGTTCCCAATACTTTCCATGCTAGATACATCATCGGCGGTTCCCAAACATAAAATAAAGTTTATTCCTTTTTTCCACCATTATTCCTTTTTCCACCATTCTGTCACAATCCATGGCTAGCCGTATCCACGGGTGCCTTCCATAACAACACTTTCCAAGGAATTTATTATTTGACAACATAAAGTAAATTTCTTTTTCATTTCGGGACCGGACATCCCTGTTACCGCCACACTCTCGTGCAATGACAAGTGAATAAACACTCATCTTGAGAATAACACATCTAGCATGGAAAAATATTGGCCACCCCCTGGCGCTTCATGAGTGGTACGGGCACACAAAAAGGAAATTCATTTTAAAAAATTAGAGTTGGAACATACAAATTTACTTAGAACGGCACGGAAATACCGCATATAGGTAGGTATGTTGGACTCATATGGCATAACTGGGTTTAAGGATTTTGGATGCACAAGTAGTATTTCCACTTAGTACAAGGAAAGGCTAGCAAATAGATTGAGAAGCAAACAACCAAGAAACAAAAATTCTCATAAACGAGCATTAACCATAACTAACACCGAATAATGCACCACAAGTAGGATGTAATTTCATTGCATAACTATTGACTTTCGTGCTTGCATAGGGAATCACAAACCTTAACACCAATATTCTTACTAAAGCATAATTACTCCCCAATATGACTCACATATTACTATCATCATATCTCAAAACTATTACAAAGAATAAGGTTTATGTTGTCCAATGATCTTCATGAAATTTTTTATTATATCCCTCTTGAATATCTATCACTTTGGGACTAGTTTCAAATATTACCATTGCTTTTGACAATCTCAAACAAATTTAAGTGAAGAACATGAGCATAAAATTTTCATCTCTCAAAATAATATAAGTGAAGCATGAAAGAATTTCTTCAAAACTCTACTAACTCCCAAAATAATCTATGTGAAGCATGAGAGCATATATCTTCAAAAATCAAAGCACCGCCGTGCTCAAAAAGATATAAGTGAAGCACTAGAGCAATTCCATAGCTCGAAAAATTTAAGTGAAGCACACAGAGCAATTCTAACAAATCATAGCATAATTATGGCTCTCTCAAATAGGTGTGTCCAGCAAGGATGATTGCTATAAACTGAAAAGCAAAACAAGCAAAGACTCATATAATACAAGACGCTCCAAGCAAAACTCATGATATGTGACGAATAAAAATATAGCTCCAAGTAAAATTACCGATGGTTGTTAGAAGAAAGAGGGGATGCCTTCCGGGGCATCCCCAAGCTTAGTTGCTTGGTTCTCCTTGAATATTATCTTGGGGTGCCAGCTCTTTTCACTCCTTATTCCTTCATCCATCGAGATCTCACCCAAAACTTGAAAACTTCAATCACACAAAACTTAACAAAACCTTCATGAGATCCGTTAGTATAAGAAAATCAGTCTTTGCTTTATGTACTGTTCCAAACCCATTCATATTTTATTATTGCATTATACCTACTGTATTCTAACTTTACCATGGCTTAGACCCCCTGATACAATCCATAGATTCATCAAAATAAGCACACAATGCAACAAAAACAGAATCTGTCAAAAACAGAATAGTCTGTAAAGACTCGAATTTTACTCATACTTTTTTAACTCCAAAAATTCTGAAAAAATTATGAAAACATAAATAATCTGTATATAAATCTTGTGTAAAATTTTTAGAAATTTTTGTCGCTTCTATGAATTTTAACAATTCTGTTACTGGACGCAAAAGTTTCTGTTTTTTAACAGGATCAAATCAACTATCACCCAAAGCTATCCCAAAGGCTTAACTTGGCACAAAAACTAATTAAAACATAAAAAACACAGTCATAACAAAGGCATAATTGTTCAAACACTCAAGAACATAAACAAAAGGTAAAAATAAATTTTATTCATTGGGTTGCCTCCCAACAAGCGCTATCGTTTTATGCCCCAAGCTAGGCATCATGCATAGATTCAAGTATTGTCATCTTTAGTTTTTGCTATCTTAGTGAGGGCTTTCTCAAACCCGGGAGGCTCTTTATGCTTCCCAATATTCTTGGGAAAGGAGACCATCTTGAGATCTAAAATATCCAGCCGCTTATTACAAAGAGTAATCAAAGTATTCATGCGATTGATATTTCCACTAATATGCTTAAGGGGTTCATTATATTTTTGCAACTCAATCAAATTTTTCTGTAAGTCACCCAATTTATCTAAGATTTGAATCCCTTCTCGTGTAAAAGTAAACCCCTTTTTTGGTGGTGGTACTCCCAATAATCCCTCTATTATTTCATAGGCAACATTAGCATCAATTTCAACAAAATTCCCTTTAGCGGCAAAATCCAAGAGTTGCCTATGATGCAGGGTTAAACCTATATAAAAACTACGAAGCAAAATCTTAGTGTCTCCTTTTATGTTGCAAATACGGTAAGATTCCATCAACCTATACCAAGCATCTTTCAAATTTTCTCCTTGCTTCCGTTTGAAGTATAGAACTTCAAAATATGGTGACAAAGGAGGGGTGGTCATGTTGACGAGATGACCCAAACAAAAGGCAAACGAAAAAGAAGGCAAATAAAAAGGCAAAAAAAATTGTGAAGTGGGGCAGATGAAAACGAGAGGCAAATGGCAAATAATGTAAATTGCAAGGGGATGAGATTTGTGATTAGGAACCTGATAGATGTTGATGATGTCTCCCCGGCAACGGCGCCAGAAATTCTTCCTGATTGCTTGTATCTGTGTTACTATTTCGCCGCAGAGGAGAGGATGATGCAACACAACAATGGTAAGTATTTCCCTCAGTTATGAAACCAAGGTTCTCAATCCAGTAGGAGAACCAAGCAACACTATGTAAACGGTACCTGCACACAAAGAACAAATACTTGCAACCCAACGCGTAAAAGGGTTATCAATCCCTCCACGGTAAAAAGATAGATAAAATTGTATGAGATTGGATAAATAGAACTAGCAAAAACTCAAAAAAATAAGTAAAGAAAAAGTGCAGCAAGGTATTTTTGGGTTTTTGGAATAATAGATATGAAAACAATATGATAAAAGATAGACCCGGGGGCCGTAGATTTCACTAGTGGTTTCTCTCGAGAAAATAGCATACGGTGGGTAAACAAATTACTGGTGGGCAATTGATAGAAGAGCAAATAATTATGACGATATCCCAGGCAATGATCATGTATATACGCATCACGTCCAAGATTAGTAGACCGACTCCTGCCTGCATCTACTACTATTACTCCACACATCGACCGCTATCCAGCATGCATCTAGTGTATTAAGTTCATGGAGAAACGGAGTAATGCAATAAGAACGATGACATGATGTAGACAAGATCTATTCATGTAGGAATAGACCCCATATTTTTATCCTTAATAGCAATGATACATGCGTGCCTCGCTACCCCTTCTGTCACTGGGTGAGGACACCGCAAGATCGAACCCATCACAAAGCACCTCTTCCCATTGCAAGAAAAATCAATCTAGTTGGCCAAACCAAACCAAAGTTTCGGAGAAGAAATACGAGGCTATAACAATCATGCATATAAGAGATCAAAGAAAACTCAAATAATATTCATAGATAGATCTGATCATAAACTCGCACTTCATCGGATCCCAACAAACACACTGCAAAAAGTCATTACATCAAATAGATCTCCAAGAACATCGAGGAGAACATTGTATTGAGAATAAAAAATAGAGAAGCCATCTAGCTACTGCTTACGGACCCGTAGGTCTATGGTAAACTACTCACGCATCATCGGAGGAGCAACAATGAGGATGATGAACCCCTCCGTGATCGTGTTCCCCTCCGGCAGGGTGCCAGAATAGGGCTCTAGATTGGATCTCGTGGTTCTGGAACTTGCGGCGACTGGAATTGTGTTTTGTCGACTCCCCTAGGGTTTTTAGAATATTTGGGTATTTATAGAGCTGAGAGGCGGTGGAAAGGACCTCATGGGCCCCACCACCCGTCAGGGCGTGCCAGGGGCCTCTAGCGCCCAGGTGGGTGGTGGGCCCTGTCGGTGTCAAAACCGGCAGATCTCAGGGTAGTGGGTCCCGAGCTGTGGATTCTCGGATCAATGGTAACAAGAACGAGGGACATGATGTTTTACCCAGGTTCGGGCCCTCTTAATGGAGGTAAAACCCTACGTCCTGCTCTCGTTTATATTGATGGAGTATCAAGTACAAAGTTGATCTACCTTGAGATCATGAGTTGTGGTCTAAACCCTAGGGGTATGATGATGAATGTTATAATGATCTAGCATATGAGATGCCATCATCCTCTATCGACTAGCCTGGCCTTGCCTTATATAATGTACCGGAGGCCTAGGTTAACAAGAGTCCTAGTTGAATACGTCGGTGGAGAGGAGTCCTTGTCTTGATCACCAAGTCTTGTGGAATCTTCCTTGTATGCGGCATGGGCTGCCCGAAGTGGCCCATGAGAGAACCGCCATGGGGGTCCTCGGCCCAATCTAGCTGGTCAGGAGACGACGTGGTGAGTACCCCCTAGTCCAGGACACCGTCAGTAGCCCCCTGAACCGGTCTTCAAGTTAGGGACGCTCCTCGATTCTTCCGAACTGTTCTTCATCTTTGGTCGTCGGTCTTGAAAACTGGTTCAATAAATCTTCTCATCTTCGATCTTGAGGATCGCCGAAGTGAATCCGAAGAGTTTACACGTCGGGTATCCGAGGAGCCCCTTTAAGTCTTTGGCCTTATCAATGCCTTGTTATTTTTATGCCACACCTCGGGTTTGAAGCGTTTCCCGTGCGGCGGTGTCCTCTTGTGTCCGAGCTCCAACGCCGGACTGCATCCAGGCTCCAACGCTGGACTGTATCCGAGCTCCAACGCCAGACTGTATCCGACGTGTCATAGATCACCTTGGTTCAAAAAGTTGAAGGAGTTCAGCCGAGCTTAATGCCGAAAATGCCCTCTATGGAGCCAACCACTTGTATCCGAGCTTTATGTCGGACTGCATCCGAGGTGGTGCACTACCTCGGGCATGGGCTGATTTTTTGTGGATATATTTTCTTGATTGGTGCAATTTATTCACTGCCGAGATATATAGCCAGTAGCCTTCAAGGTGTGTGTGTCGGCCTAAAATTCAGGATGCACCTAAAGGATAAAATCAAACCGCTGACCCCAGTAGCCCCTGAGACTCAGGTCGATTCACAAAATCGGCCTGAGGATCAACCCCTAGCTCTGCAGCATACTTCGGAATAGAAACGCGGTGTAATATATTGGAGGAAATAGTGATCGACGGACGGGCCCTTGAGAGAGAGTCTTGAGAAGTTGCCGTAATATATTAGCATGATGCCGGATAGGTCCTAAATGGTACCTATTGTTGTCCAAAGATGCATTTGCCCATTGCTCGGTCAAGCCAAACACTGGGCATTATGAATTTTCTGCATTGAATAGGCAATGCAGTAGCACCCGAGCCACTGGTCGGGTGGCAACACCAGATCAGGGGATCGACGTGCCCCTTTAATATTTGTAAATGATAAGCCTGAAGCCCAGTAGCCCCCGAGCCTTAATGTGGGCACGGGTGGCCGAATTAAGGATCGATATCCGGAGTAAAATCACAAATTATGTGTAATGATTCTATGTATCCAAGTACTTGACATCAGTAATGCTCGGATCCGTATTGTACAAAACTTTGTTGACCGACCATCGGCTTCAACCTCCTCGGCCAGTAGCCGAGGAGTGTTTTCCAACTTTATAAAGCTATTATAAGGGCGAAGATTTATGGAAAACAAGGCAATCCGGCCATACGGTTTTATTTACAAAGGTACACGGAGAGATATGTTATAAAACATCTTCTGAGAAAAATAGTTCCATTATAAGTTCCTTTTCCCAGGCTGTCATGTTGATCATGATCATGAAACCTCATCTCCGATCAATGTGGGAGAAAAATATGGAGGATTTAATTGGGGGAAAGTTCCCGAATTCTATGGTCCATAATGAACCGAAATTTTCACTTCCATCGTTGCCGACCAATTATATCATTTAAGATGGCTAGCTTTCGGCTTTACCCAGTCTGAGGTACTAACCCGGATGACCCGGTAGTAACAATCACAGAGGTGCTCCCTTTACCGCCTAGCCAAACAATCGGGAACATAGGGGTAAACACAGGAGCCAGGCAACCCAGCTTGGCCAAAATCTTAAGTCAAATTGATGCATATTTATGGCTTTATTACGATAATTATGGAAGGCAAATTCTCCATTCAGACTGTTTATAACCTGAAAGTGGCCCATCGTCGGCTTCCACCCCTTTGTAGATGCTACACAGGGTGTTTCCGTACTAACAATACAACCCTTAGCCGACGTCTCGGTGCCTGGAGGCGGTTGTGTTAGCGGAAACGAGGCAATCAGATATGCAGGCTTTATAACTTTCATTTAGTCATAGGAGTTTTAAAGTTCAGGGCCAGCTACTAGCCCCCGGTTAGTGTTCGGCGTCGACCGAGGTCAAACCAGTAACACTTCGGCCAATCTTATGAAAGGCCCATCGTTTTAACACGGGGTGACCTCTATCGATCTATAGTTTGTCACAGTCATCGGATCGCTGACCAGTTTACGCTCATTGTGACAGTCAGTTTTCGGCTTTCTCCACTGAGGCGCTTAACCATTCGAGCTGGAAGCACAATCGCAGTGGTTCTCCCTTTGCACACCTAGCCAAACAAAGCGGAACGTAGGAGGCAAGCACAGGAGCCGGGCAACCCAACTATTGACCGAAGACACAATTCAAAACCGATGCATATAAAGCAATATCCGAGAATGGTTTGCCGAGGACTCCATGAGTTACCTTGGCTTTTGGTGGGTTCGGCTCTAGTTGCAGCCGACTGTTGATATTGCCGAACTATAAAGGTGTCCGGCATTCTACTGCGAGAGTTATGCTGGAAACACACAAATAGGTTAAAAGTGCCATAGGCTTGAAAAACCAAAAAACTTCAGCAAAAACTTTACGCCCGAACTAAATCAGGTTTTTGGTGCCAATCCGAAAATTGGTCTTAAAATAATTTTTTCCTTTCGTCATGCTTTAACATGACACATCTGGTCTCAAGACTCCAAGCGGGTCAACCTTCGGTTTCAACCTCCTATTCCCGAAGGCGAAGTGCTTCTCAGGCCAGTTTAACGAACTAAACTTGAGCGGCTTTAGAGAAAAAATAGGCTTATCCGGCTATTGACCACACACTCGAGTCGAGAAGGGAGTGTTAGAAAAAGACTTTGCAATGACTTGGAAAAAAAAGAAAAAATTATTATAGAATGGCTCATATAAATTTTAAGAGCCCCCAGTTAACATGGGTAAAGGGAGTTTTTTTAACAAACAACACATGCGAGCATGGTCGAACCGAACACAAATTAAAAATTTAAAAACTTTGAGCATGAAAGCGACTTAGCTGATTAATGTGTTCGGCGTTGATGATGTGGGCCGAGCTTGCGGTGGGTCGAGGTCCCCGCCCCCAAGACGGTCCCGAGGTGCCCAAGCAAAGAGCTCGGCTTGATGAAGTGGCGATGCCGCATGGTCGATGTGGCGAGCCGAAGCCCCTGGTCCAACCGAGGTGACGAAAATCCTCACGACCGAGGTGATGAAGAGCTCGACAAAAAAGAAAAAAAAGTGTGTTTGACAATCAATCGTTTGAACGAACCACTTTTTTGTTTTAACACAAATATAATGTTTGGTCGAACCGAACAAGAATTAAAAAATTTAAAGAAAAAACTAAGCATGGAGGCGACTTAGCTGGTTAATGTGCTCGGTATTGTTGACGAGGTCCGAGCTCGTGGCGGGACGAAGACGTAGTCCGCAGCCTAGCCAAGGTCCCAGCCTCCAAGGCCAAGGTGACCGAGCGAGGAGTTCGGCTTGATGAAGTGGTGACACAACATGGTCGACATGGCGAGGCAAAGCCCCCAGTCCAGTTAACGTGATGAAACTGGTTGGCTGGTGACGCCGAAGTCACCGGAGTAGGTTGATGAAAAGATGGCGAAGCCTCCGGTCTAGCCGAGGTGACGGGGCAGGTCGGCAGTGTGACGTTTGTAGCCCCATGCCAGCCGAGGTGTCGAAGCAGGTCGGCGTGGTGGACATCGGCTTGGTTAGCCGGATTAGTATCTAAGATTTCTTCAGAATCGTCCTCCGGTATGATGGTGCGAGGGGCGAGTCCGGCTAGGGTTGACTCCTGGTGTTCGGACGCCGAAGTCGCGTCCAGGCTTGAAGAAGCAAATAGTGCGGCGATGCCGACGCGGGCCGAATCTTGTGACGCGGTCGATGCCCGCTTGATGAAGTGACCATGCGGCGATGCCGGTGTGCCCGCTCCGTATCATTCGTGGGGCGACAATGTTGGTGATGATTTACCCTTCACGATGCTGAACTCTTGTTCGGCTTGCCGAGATAATGATCCGAAGAGCTTGAGTTCGGCTCGATGAAGCGACGACCCGTCTGGCGCAGGTCGGCTGCCGTGCAGCAATGTTGTCGGGCTGGTTTGACACTGGTGCAACCGTGAAGGTTACCTCCGAAAAGGAGCAAAATTTGTGAGCATGTGTTCGGAAACAAAACACAATACCCTAGAAAGAGATTCCTCCAAAAAGGTTGTCTAATATCCCGTTCATGAAGAAAGATGAACTCGGGTCGGATTCGTGTTCGCGCAGAAAATAGATCTGAAAATCGATGAGCTCATCGGAGGTTTCCTGAAGTTTGAATGGTCAGATTGAGCTGAAATTTTGAGGGGCGGTAGATATAGGAATTATCCAGCCGATCAACGGTTGGATCTTCCAAAGGACGTCCGAGCTAGATGCTGGACACCACGCTCCAAACTCATCTGGATTCTCGTCCAGATTCGACAGGGCTCCGGTATATCAGAGATCGACGGAGATCGCTCCATCGGAACGCGACGAAATTTTACAGGGTTGTTATAGACTCAATTGCGCACAATTACACTAAAGGAATCATCAAAGCGATGCTCGAGGAGGCGGTGGCCACGGATACAAGTTCGCTGTCCGGAAAAACAGCACGGTCGCCCGAGGGCAATGTTGACGTTGAGCCCCTGAGCTCCATGGATGATTCCTCCCTGATCTTGATAGAGATCGGAGTTGATGATGACAAGGACATATGTCCGATCTTGACAATCCAATGAGAAGCCTGGTCCTCGGTCCAGCCGAGGTGACCAGTCGAGCCGGCGGTGAAGACGCCGATGTCGCAGTTGATCTGCAGACCAGCCATTGATCCATTGCCGATCACACAGCGGAACTCTCAATGAAAGCACCATTGTCGGTGTCAAAACCGACAGATCTCGGGGTAGGGGGTCCCGAGCTGTGGATTCTCGGATGAATGGTAACAAGAACAAAGGACACGATGTTTTACCCAGGTTCGGGCCCTCTTAATGGAGGTAAAACCCTACGTCCTACTCTCGTTTATATTGATGGAGTATCAAGTACAGAGTTGATCTACCTCGAGATCATGAGTTGTGGTCTAAACCCTAGGGGTATGATGATGAATGTTATAATGATCTAGCATATGAGATGCCATCATCCTCTATCGACTAGCCTGGCCTCGGCTTATATAATATACCGGAGGCCTAGGTTAACAAGAGTCCTAGTCGAATACGTCGGTGGAGAGGAGTCCTTGTCTTGATCACCAAGTCTTGTGGAATCTTCCTTGTATGCGGCATGGGCTGCCTGAATTGGCCCATGAGAGAACCGCCATGGGGGTCCTCGGCCGAATCTAGCTGGTCGGGAGACGACGTGGTGAGTACCCCCTAGTCCAGGACACCGTCAGGCCCCACGGGCCTTCCCTCGTGCACTTCCTTGGCTCCCAAGTAGTCTTCTGGGCTGAAAAAATCTACAAAAAGTTTCGCTGCATTTGAACTCCGTTTGATATGGATATTCCGCGAAGTAAAAAACAAGCAAAAAACAGCAACTGGCACTGGGCACTATGTCAATAGGTTAGTCCCAAAAAATGATATAAAGTTGCTATAAAATAAATATAAAACATCCAAGAATGGTAATATAACAGCATGGAACTGTAGCGACCCGACCCGAATGGATCGAATCTCTGTGTTCAAGTGTCATCCCTGGATCGGTAATGCTGACACACACAGTACTCGAAGGATTTATAACAGAGTGCAATCACACACTTATTACATCGAATGTCTCAAAAGAGAACTGCTTACAATAAATATGGCTTAAGGCCATCTAAATAAGATAACAGCGGAAGGCTTGGAAGATAAAGTGAGTCCATCAACTCCAACGGCATAGCTGAGTGCACGACAACGACCTAGCACACCTTACTCTTCGTCTGAAAAGTCTGCAACATGATACGTTGCAGCCCGAAACGGGTCAGCACATGGAATATGCTGGCAATATAACACAGTAGAGCAATGAACAGAATAATTGCTAATACTACATGCATATTTGGCTGGTGGAAAAGCTCTAGGGTTATACTGTTTTGCGAAAAGCCAATTTTTTTTCCCTACAACAAAGGAATATATTTTATTTAACTATCATGGTGGTTGTTGAACATTGAGAAGGTAAATCCCCCTCTCAATCCCAATTAAAAGTAATCATTAATCCCAACAAATTAATTTAGAGTGATGGGATTCAATATGATGATCCAAGAACCAGATACTCAAGATGTCCATAACCGGGGACACGGCTAATCATGATTAGTTTGTACACTCTGCAGAGGTTTGTGCACTTTTCCCCACAAGACTCGATCTCCTCCGTTGGATTTCTCGCACTACATGGTGTTTGAGAAACGGATGACCGAGACACAGTCTTTCAGAAACATTTACTCTTTACTCTGGGTAGACAGTTGCACCTACTTTCCCCTACATCTGCTAGCCTACCACTGAAAGAGGTCATGTAACATACTCAACTATGCTAGAGCCCATAATAGCTTGTGGCTGCACACGGAAGTTTCTAGCATGAATAATCTTATGATCCCTTTGAGCCTGGGTGGCGGACCGTAGGAGGATCACACGGTATATCCCCGGGATCTCCTAGGACAACACTGGTATATCCCCAGGTGCCCAAACAAGCAATCCACCCAGATGTGTATTAAAGTTGCCACCTTAAGTTGACCATTAATTAAAAATCTCACATCTGTCATGGATACACTCAAAACCCAATCCACGTCTACGAGCATAGCATGGCAACATAAGCATAGCGTAGAAGTAACTCCCAAGGGTTTGTTATTAAAAGGGCAATAGGTTCTACCTCATCATCTACTTCCCAGTACCCACAAGTTAATCACATCCTAATCATGCAATATTTGAGGATCGAAACTAATGCATAAAAACTGGGTAACGAAGAAGTATGATCAATGTGTTACTTGCCTTGCTGACGATCCGCAAAACCTAGGGACTCGTAGTAGCACGCTTCGCACTCCGGGAATTCTATCGCAAACAAACAATAGCATACATAAGCAATCAAGCGAAGATGCACGGGTAAAACCCAAATGAGAAGACCTAACCAGAAAGTTCAACTGAAGAACTCCGGTTTGCAAAAAGAATCGAATCAAACGGAGCAACGAAACTCAAACTGCGAAAGAAACAAGCTTCGATTACTAATCTGGACTAAAGTCAAATTTTACAGTAGCAAAAACTTGTTTAAGTTGGTTAAACAGAAAGAGGGCTTCGAGACGAAGATCTAGGCGCTTGAATCGCCTGATTCCGACAAACGAGCGAAAAGTTATACTAAAACGAAAATCGGATCAGAAATCGCGATCGAAAATAATCGCGGAAAATCAGAGAAAAAGAAAACTAACGAACAGGCTAACGAACGAACGTTCGCTGTCTGCGGTTAAACGGTGAAAACCGTTCGTTAAAACGAACGTACGGACGAACGTCCGCTAAATAACTAAACCGACGGAAAACCGATCTAAAAGAATAAACCGGTATTAAAAAAAAACCGAACCTAGATCTAGGGTTTAAACAAAACCGATCGGTTTTTCTCACGAAACCGACGGCGGCGGCGGGATTCCGGCGAGGCTCCGGCGGGACGGCGGGGTGCGGCGCGGGGCGGCGGCGCGGCGCGGCGGGCGGCGCGACGCGGGCGGCGGCGGCGTGCGGCGGCTCGGCGGCGAGCGGCGGCGGCTGGCGCGGCGAGCGAGGCGGCGCGGCGGCAGCGGCAGCAGCAGCGGCGAGGGCAGGCGGCGGCGGCGGCTTGGGGCTCCAGGGGGGGGCGGCGGCTATTTAAGGGGGGAGGGGGTGGCTTGGGCGAGGGGGCGACGGGGCGGAGGCGCGGCGGCGGCGGACTCCTCCGGCGAGTCCGTCTCCGGCACGGGACGCGAAGGCGGCGGCGGCCTGCTGGGCCGGCTGGGCTTCGGCCCAGTTCGGTCCGGCGGAGTTTTTTTTTTTTAATTCCGCGCAGAAAAACAAATAAAAGAAATACTAAACGGACTCCAAAATTCCCGAAATAAATTTTCCCCGTCCTCTAAAAATCTCCCGGACAAGGTAAACATTTATTTGGGACTCTAATGCAATTTTGAAAAATGCATATTTTTCTAAATCCAAATAAAATTGCAATAAAAATCCAAATAAAATATTTATTTGATTTTTTATATTTTTCCTCCAATATTCCATTTATTTTGGAGAAGTCATATTATCTCCTCTCATATATTTTTAATATGAAATATTTTCGGAGAGAAAAATAGTTAAACCAAATTGATCCCTGTTTCAATATTTGAGAAAATTCAAATATGAAAACGGTGAAATCCCCAACTCTCTCCGTGGGTCCTTGAGTTGCTTAGAATTTTCGAGGATCGCAAAACGAAATGCAATAAAAATATGATATGCATGGATGACCTATGTATAACATTCCAAATTAAAAATTTGGGATGTTACAGGAACAATAAAAAATTATAGATACGTTGGAGACGTATCAGCATCCCCAAGCTTAATTCCTGCTCGACCTCGAGTAGGTAAATGATAAAAACAATTTTTTTGATGTGGAATGCTGCCTATCATGTTCATCACATATTCTTTTCTTTTGGAGCATGAACATTTAGACTTTTAGATTATTCAAACAATAGTCTATATTTGACATGAAGACTTCAATACTCAAGCATATCAACAACCAACCATGTCTTTTAAAATATTAACACTAAAGAAAGTTATCCCTAGCCCATCATGCTCAATTATTGATCCATTCATGAAACACACTCAAATATTATCTTCCAGTTCATAAGTATGATCATAGTGCTCCCTAGTTGGTGCTCTATAAGATAAGATGGAGACTCAAATAAAAATAAAAATTGCATAAATTAAATAGATAGGCTCTTCGCAGAGGGAAGTAGAGATTTGTAGAGGTGCCAGAGCTCAAAGCTTAAATTGAGAGATAAAATATTTTGAGAGGCATGCTTTTCCCGTCAACGAAAACGACCAAGTAATTCCCAATACTTTCCATGCTAGATACAATATAGGCGGTTCCCAAACATAAAATAAAGTTTATTCCTTTTTCCACCATTCTTTCACAATCCATGGCTAGCCATATCCACGGGTGCCTTCCATACCAACACTTCCCAAGGAATTTATTATTTGACAACATAAAGTAAATTTCTTTTTCATTTCAGGACTGGGCATCCCTATTACCGCCACACTCTTATGCAATGACAAGTGAATAAACACTCATCTTGAGAATAACACATCTAGCATGGATAAATTTTGGCCACCCCCTGCCGCTTCATGAGCGGTATGGGCACACAAAAAGGAAATTCATTCTGAAAATTAGAGTTGGCACATACAAATTTACTTAGAATGGCACAGAAATACCGCATATAGGTAGGTATGGTGGACTCATATGGCATAACTGGGTTTAAGGATTTTGGATGCACAATTAGTATTCCCACTTAGTACAACGAAAGTCTAGCAAATAGATTGAGAAGCAACCAACCAAGAAACGAAAATTCTCATTAACGAGCATTAAGCATAACTAACACCGAATAATGAACCACAAGTAGGATGTGATTTCATTGCATAACTATTGACTTTCGTGCTTGCATAGGGAATCACAAACCTTAACACCAATATTCTAACTAAAGCATAATTACTCACCAACATGACTCACATATTACTATCATCATATCTCAAAACTATTACAAAGAATCAAGTTTATTTTGTCCAATGATCTTCATGGAATTTTTGATTATATCCTTTTTGAATATCTATCACTTTGGGACTAGATTAATATATTACCATTGCTTTTAACAAGCTGTCAAATAAATTTAAGTGAAGGACATGAGCATAAATATTTTTTTCTTCTCTCAAAATAGTATAAGTGAAGCATGAGAGAATTTCTTCAAAAAATTACTAACTCTCAAATTAATTTAAGTGAAGCATGAGAGCTTATTTATTCAAAATATAAAGCACCACCGTGCTAAAAAAGATATAAGTGAAGCACTAGAGAAATTCCATAGCTCAAAATTTTAAGTGAAGCACATAGAGCAATTCTAACAAATCATAGCATAATTATGGCTCTCTCAAATAGGTGTGTCCAGCAAGGATGGTTGCTACAAACTAAAAATCAAAACAAGCAAAGACTCATATAACACAAGACGCTCCAAGCAAAACTCATGATATGTGACAAATAAAAATATTGCTCCAAGTAAAATTACCGATGGTTGTTAGAAGAAAGAGGGGATGCCTTCCGGGGCATCCCCAAGCTTAGTTGCTTGGTTCTCCTTGAATATTACGTTGGGGTGCCATGGGCATCCCCAATATTAGGATCTTTTCACTCCTTATTCCTTCATCCATCAATATCTCACCCAAAACTTGAAAACTTCAATCACACAAAACTTAACAAAACCTTCGTGAGATCCGTTAGTATAAGAAAACCTATCTTTGCTTTAAGTACTGTTGCAAACCCATTCAAATTTTGTTATTTCATTATACCTACTGTATTATAACTTTATCATGGCTTATACCCTCCAATACAATCCATAGATTCATCAAAATAAGCACACAATGCAACGAAAACAGAATCTGTCAAAAACAGAATAGTCTGTAATGACTTGAATTTTTTCATAGTTCTGTAACTCCAAAAATTATGAAAAATTAGGAAAACAGAGGAAATTCATATAGCAATCTTGTGTAAAACATTCAGAATTTTTTGTCACTTGTGTGAATTTTAACAATTCTTCTACTGGATGCAAAAGTTTCTGCTTTTCAACAGGATCAAATCAACTATCACCCAAAGCTATCCTAAAGGCTTAACTTGGCACAATCACTAATTAAAACATAAAAAACACAATAATAACAGAGGCATAATTGTGCAAACACTCAAGAATAGAAAAAAAGCAAAAATAAATTTTATTCATTGGGTTGACTCCCAACAAGCGCTATCGTTTTATGCCCCTAGCTAGGCATAATGCATAGATTCAAGTATTGTCATCTTTAGTTTTTGATCCATAGGTTGCCCTCATGATTGATTCATATGGTGGCCTAATTCTTGTTCTAGGGAAGTGTTCCATACCCTTTCTTAGTGGAAATTGAAATTTAATATTCCCTTCTTTCATATCAATCACGGCACCTATAGTTCGTAAAAACAGTCTACCAAGTATGATGGGACAAGACAGATTGCAATCAATATCAAGAACAATAAAATCTATGAGCACATAGTTTCTATTTTAAATAATAAGAACATCATTAATTCTTCCCAAAGGCTTTTTAATAGTGGAATCCGCCAAGTGCAAATTAAGAGAACATTCTTCAATATTAGTAAGACCACGCACATCACATAGAGATTTCGGAATTGTGGAAACACTAGCACCCAAATCACATAAAGCAAAGCACTCATAATTTTTAATCTTGACTTTAATGGTAGGTTCCCACTCATCATATAATTTTCTAGGAATTGAAATCTCTAATTCTAACTTCTCTTCTAAAGCTTTCATCACCGCTTCTACAATATGTTTAGTAAAAGCTTTATTTTGTTCATATGCATTGGGTGAATTTATCATGGATTGCAAAAAAGAAATACATTCAATCAAAGAGCAACTATCATAATTAAAGTCTTTTTAATCCAAAAGAGTGGACACATCACTAGTTAAAGTTTTGACCTCTCCAAACCCACTTTTATCAATTTTTCAACAAGATTTTCACCCTCCGAATTATGAGGACGCCCTCTAGGTAAAGTTGACTCTTCTTCAGTCCTCTTTTCATCAAGTTTAATATTACTAAACAAAGAATCAATAGACGAAACACTACTGTGTACTACCCAACCTTCTTCTTGTAGACTCGTGTTGGGCCTCCAAGCACAGAGTTTTGTAGGACAGTAGCAAATTTCCCTCAAGTGGATGACCTAAGGTTTATCAATCCGTGGGAGGCATAGGATGAAGATGGTCTCTCTCAAACAACCCTGCAACCAAATAACAAAGAGTCTCTTGTGTCCCCAACACACCCAATACAATGGTAAATTGTATAGGTGCACTAGTTCGGCGAAGAGATGGTGATACAAGTGTAATATGGATAGTAGATATAGGTTTTTGTAATCTGAAAATATAAAAACAGCAAGGTAACTAGTAACAAAAGTGAGCAAAAATGGTATTGCAATGCTTGAAAACAAGGCCTAGGGTTCATACTTTCACTAGTGCAAAATCTCTCAACAATGATAACATAATTAAATCATATGGCAATCCCTCAATGTGCAACAAAGAATCACTCCAAAGTTTATATCGGAGAACGTAGGACGAAAACATGCATCAACCCCTATGCATAGATTACCCCAATGTCATCTCGGGAATCCGCGAGTTGAGTGCCAAAACATACATCAAGTGAATCAATAGAACATCCCATTGTCACCACAGATATCCCATCGCAAGACATACATCAAGTGTTCTCAAATCCAATACTCAATCCAACATAACAAAACCTCAAAGAGCAAGACTCATAACAAGAAGGTAGAGGGGGAAGAACACCATAAGATCCAAATATATTAACAAAGCTCGCTGTACATCAAGATCGTGCCAAATCAAGAACACGAGAGAGAGGGATCAAACACATAGCTACTGTTACATACCCTTAGCCCCGAGGGTGAACTACTCCCTCCTCATCATGGAGACCGTCGGGATGATGAAGATGGCCTTCGGTGATGATTCCCCCCTCCGGTAGGGTGCTGGAACAGGGTCTTGATTGGTTTTTCGTGGCTACAGAGGCTTACGGCGGTGGAACTTTTGATCTAGGGTTCTTTTCGTAGGTTTCTATATTTATAAGAATTTTTGGCGTTGGAAACAAGTCAGGGGGTGCTCGAGGGGGCCACAAGCCGCGGGGGCGCGCCCTAGGCGGTGGGCGCGCCCCCTAGGCTTGTGGCCTCCTCAGTCACTTCCTGGCCCAGCTCTGGTGCTTCGGGGGTCTCTTTTGGTCCATCAAAATCACCGTAAATTTTCAGCCCATTCCGAGAACTTTTATTTCTGCACAAAAAACGACACCACAGTAGTTCTGCTGAAAACAGCGTCAGTCCGGGTTAGTTCTAATAAAATCATACCAAAACCATATAAAGTTGTTGCAAACATGGCATGAATACTTCATAAATTATAGATACATTGGAGATGTATCAGCATCCCCAAGCTTAATTCCTGCTCGTCCTCGAGTAGGTAAATGATAAAAGAAAGAATTTATGAAGTGTGAATGCTACCTAACATATTTATCAATGTAATCTTCTTTATTGTGGCATGAATGTTCAGATCCATAAGATTCAAAACAAAAGTTTAATATTGAAATAAAAACAATAATACTTCAAGCATACTAATAAAGCAATCATGTCTTCTCAAAATAACATGCCCAAACAAAGTTATCCCTACAAAATCATATAGTCTGGCTATGTTCTATCTTCATCACACAAAATATTTCATCATGCACAAAACCCCGATGACAAGCCAAGCAATTGTTTCACACTTTTAATGTTCTCAAGCTTTTTCAACTTTCATGCAATACATGAGCGTGAGCCATGGATATAGCACTATAAGTGGAATAGAGTATGGTGGAGGTTGTGAGGAGAAGACAAAAAGGAGAAAGTCTCACATCAACTAGGCAAATTAATGGGCTATGGAGATGCCCATCAATTGATATCGATGCAAGTGAGTAGGGATTGCCATGCAACGGATGCATTAGAGCTATAAGTGTATGAAAGCTCAAAAAGAAACTAAGTGGGTGTGCATCCAACTTGCTTGCTCACGAAGTCCTAGGGCAATTTGAGGAAGCCCATCATTGGAATATACAAGCCAAGTTCTATAATGAAAAATTCCCACTAGTATATGAAAGTGATAAAATAGGAGACTCTCTATCATGAAGAACATGGTGCTACTTTGAAGCACAAGTGTGGAAAAAGCATAGTAACATTGTCCCTTCTCTCTTTTTATCTCATTTTTTTGTTTTTTTTGTTTGGGCTCTTTGGGTTTTTTTTTATTTTGGGCTCTTTGGCCTCTCTTTTTTTAAGTCCGAAGTCTCATCCCAACTTGTGAGGGAATCATAGCTTCCATCATCCTTTTCTCACATGGGACAATTGTGACGCCCGGATAATTAGGCTACAGTAATCACACCCTAATGGTGCCCTGTCATCGCAATTATTTTTCTAAACCTCGCATTGTTCCAAACCGAATTCAAATTCAAATTAATAAAGTCAAGTTATTATTTCTCCAAACGGTAAAACAAAAATGTTCACTGGGTTGCAAAAAATTCACTAACTAATTTTTATGAATAAAACAACATTATTTGAAATATTAAATTGCATCTAACCTATTTAAGACAGTAGCAAAACATTACCAAATTAAATCATTTCTATTTAAATAAATTTTAAATGGATTCAAATAATCCTCAAACTTTTTGTGGCAGTGCAGTTTATTGCATAGTATTTATGTGGCTTAGTTCCAGTTTTAACAAAAAGCAAGCGAGGCCAAATCAGTTGCAAAACATTGGAGAAATACAAAAATAGAAAATAAAACAATAGGAAATGTTAAGACAGAAGAAGGAAGGCCCAAGTGTGGACTAGGAGAGGCCCAGCCCACACAACCCTCCACACTCATCCCCAATCTCCTGCTACAGGGAGGAAGGGGGTCGTGGCGGGCATCCACGCCATGGCCGCCCCCCTGGGCGACGTGCCGGCGATCCCATAGCTTCCTGGGACGATAAGGCATCGCCACGTGCCCCTCCTCGAACCCTAGCTTCTTCTCCCCCTTCCCCCGCTCTCCCTCTCCCGTTACAGAAGCCGCCCGGCGCCACCATCACCACCATCTCATCTATCCGGTGGCCACCGACCTTCCCGGCACCTAAGGAGACATCCAGCAGCCTCCTCGTGGTCGTCTCCTTCCTTTCCACCGAGGAACCCGAGCCGAGACGCTCCGTACGCTCGCCATCTTCGCCCACAGCCGCCACATCTCATCGACGGTTGCCGCTGCTCCGATCCGTCCCCGCGGCAACCGAGGTGTCCACAAGCCCTGGGGTGAGCTCCTCGACTGATTCCCCATGTTTCCCCCTTCGATCCGTAGCCTTCGCCTTGTGCTCACCGTAGTCACCATGCCCATAGCTTTGCGTCCGCGTACGACCTCTCTAGCTCCTGGCCGCACCCTCGCCGGCCACCCGCGCCCGCGCCCTTGGTCCTCGCGTGCACCCACGCCCCCCTGCCTGCTACTGCGCTGCGCTGATGCGGCTGCTACTGCTCATGCCGATGCTGCTTGCTGCTGCGCTGCTCCCCGGTCGTCGCTGATTGTTTCTGTCGCTTCGCTGCTGCGCCGCTTTGCTGTTGCCTGCCGCGAGCTGCTGCTGGTATTGCTTGCTTGCCGCTGCTACTACCTCATGCTGCCGCTACCTAGCTGCTGCTCTAGCCGCTAAAAATGGCCATGGCCGAGGCCATGCTATGTGCGTGTGGTGCACAACCTCACGGCTGGCTGTGCGATCAAGCCGGCACAAAAATCAATTAGGGACTAATCCCTTTTTAGTACTAGCCACCCCCATGTCTATTACATGTGGCCCCCACTAGGTAAATTGTTTAACTAAATAATTTTAACACATGTTACACTTACATGAGGGTCCACTGACCCAGTTGACCAGTCAGCTTTGACTGGTCAACTCCTGCTGACTGGACCCACCGGCCCCACTGTCATACCCCCCCTTGCTACACAGCCCCCATGTGACAAAAGTATTTGGATACTTATTCTCGAATTAAAATATTGCAGAAAATCTTTTAAACTTTAGAAATTAATATAAAATAAACCGTATATCGGATGAAAATACTTTGTACATGAAAGTTGCTCAGAAAAGCGAGACGAATCCGGATACGCACTCTGTTCGTCTGCCACACGTCCCTAGCATAGCGAACATGCAACCGTCCCCCTCCATTTCATCTTCTCGAAAATGCCAAACACCGGGAACACTTTCCCGGATGTTTCCCCCATTCGCCGGTAGCACCTAGTATTGCGTTAGGTCACCCCTAGCACCGCGTATTGCCATGTTATGCTTTGTGATGCTTTGATTGCTCTGTTATTTATTGTGTCCCCCCTCCGTTACTTCTTTCCGGTAGACCCCGGGACCGCGGTTGAACCAGTGATCGACTACTTCACCTTCGAGGGTCCGTTTTTGTCTGCAAAGCAACCAGGCAAGCCCCCCTTGAGCATCCAAATATCGTCCATTCCATTTCTCCTGCTTGCATTAGATTTTGCTATTGTTAATGTTTGCACCTTCTGATGCATAGCCTGCTTTTGTAACCTGTTTATTGTTACCTTACCTGCCTATGTTAAACTGCTTAGGATAGGTTGGTAGTGAACCATCAGTGACCCCCACCACCTTACCCTTGTTGCCCCTGCTTGATCATCGACGACTCAATCAAAGTGATCGTCGACCAGAGACCGACACATCACTTCACCCCCTTAGTTGTACGACTCTGCATAGTTACTATCGAGTGCCCAGGGTGATACCTCGTAACACACTCCTGATGAATACTCTACAGTGTAGCTGTTCGGTCGTGGTCATCGAGGGTGATTCCTCCTTTTCCACTTCCGATACGACTCTGTCGTGCAACCCCTTAGTGTGAACCTCGAGGGTGATGCCTCATACGTTCACCCTGATGATTTCATCGAGTGGAATCCATCGAGGGTGATTCCTCGGGGTTTCCCCCTTGATGCTATGACCACACGGTTACTTTGACCTTTGTTACAGGCGGGTCGACCCTGATGGGTACCCGCAGGGGATCTATGATGTCGGGTGTGCCGGAAAGGCACTCGAGTGTGATATTGTGGCGGAGCTTCAGAAACTCTGATTGTCTCCGCGTGTTACTAAATGAGCATATCGGATTTGGGTATTTGATCTGAGTGGGTCAACGTGCCCTATACGCACTACCACCATGCGGGATAATGGTTTATGGGGCCCTCTGCGATGTACGTTTCTCCCGAAAGCTCTTCAGACGTCACGGTTCACCATGCGGGCTGATTGTCGGGAATGGGCTAGATACTTCACTGACGAGTTCAGTGTCGCGCCTGCACCCCGGCCAGTCTCGCAATGCGCAGGGTGCCTAGGGCGATGGCCCAAGACCCCTGGGTGCATAGGTTAGTCCGGCGTGCTGACCTCTCTGCTGAGCCTAGGTAGGGCGCTGCTTCGTGTTGATCTCCCGAGGCTGGGCATTATCCAGCAAGTGTGTCCGGCCAGAGGTGATCGAGCGTGTTGGGTAACAGTAGTGCACCCCTGCAGGGAAGAATAATCTATCGATAGCCGGTCCTACGGTAAAGGACGCTCAGTTTGTGTATCCCGATCTACTACTCGAACTGGATACTTGTTACTTAATTGAACCTTCGGGATCGCTTTCTCGCAGGGAGTCGAGGAAGGATCTCTAGGCTTTGCTTCAACATGTTTGCTTAATAAAATGCTTTCTATACTCTTCTAATTGCTGCAAGATGATGGCTTCGTGAAGATGTTTGAAGATGCTAGTCTTCGATAGGACTAGGCCTTCTCTCTTTTCTGGCATTTCTGCAGCCCAGTCCACATATACAGCCTCTCTTTGATAATGTTGCATATGTAGTGTAGATCCTTGCTTGCTGAGTACTTCGGATGAGTACTCACGGTTGCTTTGTTACTTCTTTTTCCCCCATACCCTAATTTGATGATATATCAGACGATGGAGCCCCGGAGCCAGATGTCCCAGCAGGAGCTTACTACCAGGAGGGTCCAGACGGCACATACTACTGGATCGAGCCAGCCGACGAGGAGTAGGATCGGAGGCTCCCAGGCAGGAGGCCTACGCCTTTCGATCTAGAGTCGTTGTTTGTGCTAGCCTTCTTAAGGCAAAACTTGTCTAACTATGTCTGTACTCAGATATTATTTATATGACTGACTTATGTATTCGGATCCTCGTGATCCCTAGTCTGTAATATTGTGGATCTCCGTTTATTTGTTTTAGAGTTGTGTTGTGATATCTTCCCGTGAGTCCCTGTGCTTGATCGTGCATGTTTGCGTGTATGATTAGTGCACGATTGAGTCGGGGGCGTCACAAGTTGGTATCAGTGCCGACTGCCTGTAGGAAGTCCCCTTCCAATTCCTTGGTCGAAGTTGAGTCTAGAAACCGAAAAACTATTTTACTAACTTGGCTGTGTGGCTTACGGGCCCACGTCGCCAACTGGGTGGTATTAGGATCTTTTATTCCTCGATCTTTACTCTGGGACTCTGATCTCTCCTATTCGGGTTAAATGATTTTACTAACTCTAACTTTAGGTTCTCGTAAATACTTCCTCCCGGAGAGCCCCTTCATTCAGACGATGGCTTGATTCACCAGAAGGTTCTGAAGATACTCTTCGATGTTTTCTCGAGACCAATGTGCCACCGCCCTTGCAATTCCCTGCCGCTGATATATCCTTATGGATAACTACATACACTTGCCACTCTTACATTCAATCCCCTCTGGTCTTGTTATTACAAGATGCCCCGAACTGCTCTTCATCGTTCTGACTATCCTTTGAGCTTACTGCCTTGCAGTCTTGGCCTCATGAATACCCCCTACGGATAATTCCTCGCACTTACCGAGTATTCGTTCTTCCCCCTTGTTCATATGATTCACAAGATACATTGGAATACTATTCGATCTTCTGAAAGTCCTTAGCAGCTTATTGCTCTGTAAATACTTGTCTGCTTACATTATGGTTACTTCCATATGTCCAACAATATTCAAGAAAATCCTTCATGATTTTTATTATGATCCTCTTGATTCAACATGTGTGCGAATGCACGCAATCATTAGTTGATCCTTTTAAATTATCTTTCCGGCTCAGAAGTCATTTCGAATATGAGCTGGTTCTCGACCAATCTAATTGCCGTTGATTGTACCCTTAGGTCTATTCAACTTATCCATCCTTGATCAAAGCGTCTGCTTCTGATCCTTCATTTTGTAAATCATAATTCCTTTGTTACCTAAGCATCGAATTATTCAAATGTTCTATAATCCGATGCCTTTGCATTCTTTTTTTCATCTGGTTGTGTGCCGATGCTCACATCAGCTCCGCTATGGACCGTCAGATCCTTTGCTGGATTATTATTCGACAGTGTCCTTCATATTTAACCGCATTGTAAATTCCTCCCTGATACATAATGCCTTTGGTAGATTATATCCTCTCCTTTGGTCAAACATGCTCTACGATCGAGCTTGTGTTATTTACTCTGGTAGTTTGTAGTATATGTTCCTAAGATGCCCTGATGGGTTGAACCTATGCTTTTTCTAATCTGTATGAACCCGAAAACAACTATAGGTCATACTCTACTGGTGTTATGTCAGATAAAATTTCAACACTACAACTTCGTCGAAGGCGAGAAGTGAATGAAAGGTTATGCATTAAAGAAGTGGGAGTCGACCTTGAACTTTGTGTTCATGCCCATGGACCAGATGTGGAACTTATCATGAAAGCTTCTTGCAACAATATTGAATCATTCGAATAATTCTTCCAGTGTCAATAAATTGGATCCCTTGCAGTTATGGTCCCGACCATGCAAACCTTATTCATTATATCTGAAAGGAAAACCATTCCAGTGCCTCGTCTATTTTGACAAGATTAAAGTATCTGCTATCACTAGCCACCGATCCAGCTCAGTTTCTATTCTGATCTCCCTTCGAGTATTACCCCCTGGCATCCCGATAATATCACGGGGCTGCAATACTTCTTATGAGACTTCGTCAAGTATTCCTCCTCACTGATTCAGTATTCCACGGGTTTTGGGTTGTTTGACAACTGAGAACATCGATAAGTGAATCGAATCCACCCTGTGATCCAATACTCCTAGTAATGTACTGCTAGGAAATTTAACTTTCAACTCATGTCATTCTTAGCCTAATCGGCTACATCATTATCTTAACCATGCTACCTGGTCCTTCCTGGAGCACAATTTTCGACGATGAGCTAAGCTTACGTCGATCTTCCTCGTCATATCATTTCGCCTTGAACAGCAAGCTTGATTTCGAGTTTGTGTCATACCCGTGGTTCCAATAACCTTTCGCTTCATCATTCCTTTGACTTGATGTCATCGCCAATCGATTACATCTTCATGAAATCACTCGACAAATGTGTCATGATCATTATCAACATTCTGAGCTCTTCCAGGATATCAATCGAATTCATGATGGAAATACCATCCTTGCCCCTCGATGATTTGTGTTATCATCAACAACATTATTGCCTTCCCCCCAACACAAACTTGTTCATGTTATGGAGCTCCTTGCTATCCAGCTTGTGTTATGTTCTACCTCGGAGTATTACCATCTTTTATGTCAAGAAGGTTGTGAGAATTGCTCCACCTCTTAAGAATTCTTGATATAGTGATACTTATCACCATCACCATTCTTTTCTTGGTCCCCGTGTTGTTTCTAACCGGAATACCGACAAATGGACTGTGATGTGTAATTTCAAAACTTCTAGCAGCCCTATTGCTTTGAAGTTAATGCTCGACATTTCATTCTTAGACCATTGGTTATCGAATCACCATTCTAACATTGATCATGCTACCTAAGCCCATATTTCGGGTGCACCTTTCAACCAATGTTTAATTGAGTATGTTTTCCTCGAGCATAGCTCCTTATATCATTTGATCTGACAAACGTCATCTCCTTGTTCAGATAATTGTGGAAATCCATCTTTTGGAATTCTCGATGAATTGTCGCTGAGTCCCTCGGCCACCTCCTCATCCTCTCCTTGGTTTAATGATGAATTCTTATTTCGAAACTCTCTTCCATAGTTCATTTCCTGAGAATCTTGCAATGTCATCCCGTCAATTTGTGATGCGCATTTTTCTTCTCAGGCATCCTGAGTCTGAGGTATCCTAACACCAATCAGATCTGAATCTCAGTCAGATATGATGGTTGGAACATATTCCCAAGAGTTATAACATTGGTCTTTGATCCGGTAAGGTGGTGTCATGCCTAGCACACATGGCCGGAGGCCCTATTGTTATAGTTTCCTTTTTAGCAAGGTTAACCATTCTTCCATGAGGAAATTGTAAGACTTATTCTATAAGTTGTTCCTGATGGATTCTTTGTGTATCCAAAGTCTAACCTTTGCTTGAAGACCATGCCAATACTATCTCGAAGCATGTCTGTGGTACTCCAATCTTCAATAAAAACATTTGAAGCACAATGCTAAATTTTTCTTTATCATTTATCCAAACACCGTTGTATGGGTAATGACATGAAAATTCTCTCCCCTTACCTAGAAGGTTTTATATTTTCTATCCTGTCGTGGATATCATGCTCTGCTTGCCCTTGGGAAGGATATACCGCTGAAGTATGTGGTTAAACACATTTTCCTTTCCATTGTTCTGTTTAATCTGGTAATCACATTTTCCTTTCCATTGTTTTGTTTAACCTTTCTTGTGGTCTATATGAACTAAGCAGTAATATTCTGCTGCTTAGGTAAACACCTTGGTGTACAACCCTGTCAGTAGGACCCTGTTACTATTGTTGATAACATACCAGTAACCA
Organism: Thinopyrum elongatum; assembly: GCA_011799875.1. Taxonomy (NCBI): domain Eukaryota; kingdom Viridiplantae; phylum Streptophyta; class Magnoliopsida; order Poales; family Poaceae; genus Thinopyrum; species Thinopyrum elongatum. The sequence continues at coordinate 162,541,755 of CM022299.1, forward strand.
CCGATGGACGGGAACTTTGCCTATTGGCCCGCCTCGTTTCAACGAGCAGGAAAATGGTTCTCTTCGTCCCTCGCCCTTGGTACCGATGTTGTTGCCGACATAACTGACATGCTACCCTCTAACATGCCTTGCTTTCACGATCGTGCAAGACATCACCGCCCTTCCTACTTTTAACCCACATGGTGGGCCCATAACCCACAGTTCCACAGGATCAAAACCTGACTCTCCTGTACACCCCCTGTTCCCAAAGTTATTCCTCGCACGTGGCCTCGTATGTAATTCACGAGCCACCTTCCGATGAGGTCATCAATTCTGGTATCAGACACAATACTTATTCCCGTTGCTATGAACCCCTTTCACACCCTGTTTCAGGCACCGAACGATTGGCTGCCCGCTCGAAACTCCTCATGATACGTCCTTACTTTGCTCTCGATATTTTCTAAGGTTTCAATTCGAGAGTTACTTTTCGCCACCTTCCCTGTTGTTATCGACCAGATAGTCAACCATGCAGAGGTCCGTTCTCCCGGAATACCCACCCTTTATTCTATCGTAAGTACGATGGCGATCTTGAAGAAAGGACGACAACTTCATCATGAGGCATTGATGCAGAGAAATGAAGGTGTCAATGTAATGGATCGATTCCTTCGAGAAGAGCAACCTAGACCGAGAAGACTCGATAGAATTTCGTAACCAGAACTTTCCCCTTACTCCACCTCTTAAATCTCGGGACGAGATTTCTTATAGTGGAGGAGATTTGTGACGCCCGGATAATTAGGCTACAGTAATCACACCCTAATGGTGCCCTGTCATCGCAATTAATTTTCTAAACCTCACTTTGTTCCAAACTGAATTCAAATTCAAATTAATAAAGTGAAGTTATTATTTCTCCAAACGGTAAAACAAAAATGTTCACTGGGTTGCAAAAAATTCACTAACTAATTTTTATGAATAAACCAACATTATTTGAAATATTAAATTGCCTCTAACCTATTTAAGACAGTAGCAAAACATTCCCAAATTAAATCATTTCTATTTAAATAAATTTTAAATGGATTCAAATAATCCTCAAACTTTTCGTGGCAGTGCAGTTTATTGCATAGTATTTATGTGGCTTAGTTCCACTTTTAACAAAAAGCAAGCGAGGCCAAATCAGTTGCAAAACATTAGAGAAATACAAAAACAGAAAATAAAACAATAGGAAATGTTAAGACAGAAGAAGGAAGGCCCAAGTGTGGACTAGGAGAGGCCCAGCCCACACAACCCTCCACACTCATCCCCAACCTCCTGCTACAGGGAGGAAGGGGGGTCGTGGCGGGCATCCACGCCATGGCCGCCCCCCTGGGCGACGTGCCGGCGATCCCACGGCTTCCTGGGACGATAAGGCGTCGCCCCGTGCCCCTCCTCGAACCCTAGCTTCTTCTCCCCCTTCCCCCGCTCTCCCTCTCCCGTTACAGAAGACGCCCGACACCACCATCGCCGCCATCTCGTCTATCCGGTGGCCACCGACCTCCCCGGCACCTAAGGAGACATCCAGCAGCCTCCTCGCGGTCGTCTCCTTCCTCTCCACCGAGGAACCCGAGCCGGGACACTCCGTACGCTCGCCATCTTCACCCACAGCCGCCACATCTCATCGACGGTTGCCGCTGCTCCGATCCATCCCCACGGCAACCGAGGTGTCCACAAGCCCTGGGGTGAGCTCCTCGACCGATTCCCCTTGTTTTCTCCTTCGATCCGTAGCCGTAGCCTTCGCCTTGTGCTCGCCATAGTCGCCATGCCCGTAACTTTGCGTCCGCGTACGAGCTCTCTAGCTCCTGGCCTCACCCTCGCCGGCCACCCGCGCCCGCGCCCTTGGTCCTCGCGTGCGCCCATGCCCCCCTGCCTGCTGCTGCGCTGCCCTGATGAGGCTGCTGCTACTCATGCCGATGCTGCTTGCTGCTGCGCTGCTCCCCGGCCGTCGCTGATTGTTTCTGTCGCTTCGCTGCTGCGCTGCTTTGCTGTTGCCTGCCGCGAGCTACTGCTGGTATTGCTTGCTTGCCGCTGCTACTACCTCATGCTGCCGCTACCTAGCTGCTGCTCTAGCCACTAAAATGGCCATGGCCGAGGCCATGCTATGTGCGTGTGGTGCACAACCTCACGGCTGGCTGTGCGACCAAGCCGGCACAAAAATCAATTAGGGACTAATCTTTTTTTAGTACTAGCCACCCCCATGTCTATTACATGTGGCCCCCACTAGGTAAATTGTTTAACTAAATAATTTTAACACATGTTACACTTACATGAGGGTCCACTGACCCAGTTGACCAGTTAGCTTTGACTGGTCAACTCCTGCTGACTGGACCCACCGGCCCCACTGTCATACCCCCCTTGCTACACAGCCCCCATGTGAAAAAAGTATTTGGATACTTATTCTTGAATTAAAATATTGCAGGAAATCTTTTAAACTTTAGAAATTAATATAAAATAAACCGTAAATAGGATGAAAATACTTTGTACATGAAAGTTGCTCAGAAAAGCGAGATGAATCCGGATACGCACTCTATTCATCTGCCACACGTCCCTAGCATGGCGAACATGCAACCGTCCCCCTCCATTTCATCTTCTCGAAAATGCCAAACACCGGGAACACTTTCCCGGATGTTTCCCCCATTCGCCGGTAGCACCTAGTATTGCGTTAGGTCACCCCTAGCACCGCGTATTGCCATGTTATGCTTTGTGATGCTTTGATTGCTCTGTTATTTATTGTGTCCCCCCTCCGTTACTTCTTTCCGATAGACCCCGGGACCGCGGTTGAACCAGTGATTGACTACTTCACCTTCGAGGGTCCGTTTCTATCTGCAAAGCAACCAGGCAAGCCCCCCCCCCCTTGAGCATCCAGATATCATCCATTCCATTTCTCCTGCTTGCATTAGATTTTGCTATTGTTAATGTTTGCTCCTATTATGATGCATAGCCTGCTTTTGTAACCTGTTTATTGTTACCTTACCTGCCTATGTTAAACTGCTTAGGATAGGTTGGTAGTGAACCATCAGTGACCCCCACCACCTTACCCTTGTTGCCCCTGCTTGATCATCGACGACTCAATCAATGTGATCGTCAACCAGAGACCGACACATCACTTCACCCCCTTAGTTGTACGACTCTGCATAGTTACTATCGAGTGCCGAGGGTGATACCTCGTAACACACTCCTGATGAATACTCTGCAGTGTAGCTATTCGGTCGTGGTCATCGAGGGTGATTCCTCCTTCTCCACTTCTGATACGACTCTGTCGTGCAACCCCTCAGTGTGAACCTCAAGGGTGATGCCTCATACGTTCACCCTGATGATTTCGTCGAGTGGAATCCACCGAGGTGATTCCTCGGGGTTTCCCCCTTGATGCTATGACCACATGGTTACTTTGACCTTTGTTACAGGCGGGTCGACCCTGATGGGTACCCGCAGGGGATCTATGATGTCGGATGTGCCGGAAAGGCACTCGAGTGTGATATTGTGGCGGAGCTTCAGAAACTCTGATTGTCTCCGCGTGTTACTAAATGAGCATATCGGATTTGGGTATTTGATCTGAGTGGGTCGACGTGCCCTATACGCACTACCACCATGCGGGATAATGGTTTATGGGGCCCTCTGCGATGTACGTTTCTCCCGAAAGCTCTTCAGACATCACGGTTCACCGTGCGGGCTGATTGTCGGGAATGGGCTAGATACTTCACTGACAAGTTCAGTGTCGCGCCTGCACCCCGGCCAGGCTCGCAACGCGCAGGGTGCCCAGGGCGATGGCCCAAGACCCCTGGGTGCATAGGTTAGTCCGGCGTGCTGACCTCTCTGCTGAGCCTAGGTAGGGCGCTGCTTCGTGTTGATCTCCCGAGGCCGGGAATTATCCAGCAAGTGTGTCCGGCCAGAGGTGATCGAGCGTGTTGGGTAATAGTAGTGCACCCCTGCAGGGAAGAATAATCTATCGATAGCCGGTCCTATGGTAAAGGACGCTCAGTTTGTGTATCCCGATCTACTACTTGAACTGGATACTTGTTACTTAATTGAAGCTTCGGGATCGCTTTCTCCCAGGGAGTCAAGGAAGGATCTCTAGGCTTTGCTTCAACATGTTTGCTTAATAAAATGCTTTCTATACTCTTCTAATTGCTGCAAGATGATGGCTTCGTGAAGATGTTTGAAGATGCTAGTCTTCGATAGGACTAGGCCTTCTCTCTATTCTGGCATTTCTGCAGCCCAGTCCACATATACAGCCTCTCTTTGATAATGTTGCATATGTAGTGTAGATCCTTGCTTGCTGAGTACTTCGGATGAGTACTCACGGTTGCTTTGTTACTTCTTTTTCCCCATACCCTACTTTGATGATATATCAGATGATGGAGCCCCGGAGCCAGATATCCCAGCAGGAGCTTACTACCAGGAGGGTCCAGACGGCACATACTACTGGATTGAGCCAGCCGACCAGGAGTAGGATCGTAGGCTCCCAGGCAGGAGGCCTACGCCTTTCGATCTAGAGTCGTTGTTTGTGCTAGCCTTCTTAAGGCAAAACTTGTCTAACTATGTCTGTACTCAGATATTATTTGTATGACTGACTTATGTATTCAGATCCTTGTGATCCCTGGTCTTTAATATTGTGGATCTCCGTTTATTTGTTTTAGAGTTGTGTTGTGATATCTTCCCGTGAGTCCCTGTGCTTGATCGTGCATGTTTGCATGTATGATTAGTGCACGATTGAGTCGGGGGCGTCACAATAATGCTCTAATAATGATGATCATCACACTTTTATTTACTTACAACTCGATACTAGAACAAGATATGACTCTATATGAATGCCTCCAGCGGTGTACCGGGATGTGCTATGATCAAGAGTGACATGTATAAAAAATATGAATGGTGGCCAAGCCACAAATACTATGCCAACTACATGATCATGCAAAGCAATATGACAATGATGGTATGTGTCATAATAAAAGGAACGGTGGAAGTTGCATGGCAATATATCTCGAAATGGCTATGGAAATGCCATAATAGGTAGGTATGCTGGCTGTTTTGAGGAAGGGTATATGGTGGGTTTAATGCACCGGTGAAAGTTGCGCGGTACTAGAGAGGCTAGCAATGGTGGAAGGGTGAGAGTGCGTATAATCCATGGACTCAACATTAGTCATAAAGAACTCACATACTTATTGCAAAAATTTATTAGCCATCAAAACAAAGTACTACACGCATGCTCCTAGGGGGATAGATTGGTAGGAAAAGACCATGGCTCGTCCCCGACCGCCACTCATAAGGAAGACAATCAAAAAATAAATCATGCTCCGACTTCATCACATAACGATTCACCATACGTGCATGCTACGGGAATCACAAACTTTAACACAAGTATTTCTACCAATCCACAATTACTCACTAGCATGACTCTAATATCACCATCTTTATATCTCAAAACAAATGCAAGGAATCAAACTTCTCATCTATTCAATGCTCTTTATATGAAAGTTTTTATTATATCCCTCTTGGATGCCCATCATATTAGGACTAAATTCATAACCTAAGCAAATTACCATGCTGTTTAGAGACTCTCAAAATAATATAAGTGACGCATGAGAGTTCAACAATTTCTATAAAATAAAGCCACCGCCGTGCTCTAAAAAGATATAAGTGAAGCACTAGAGCAAACTGCCTCGCTCAAAAGATATAAGTGAAGCACATAGAGTATTCTAATAAATTCATGATTTATGTGTGTCCCTCTCAAAAGGTGTGTACCACAAGGACAATTGTGGCAAAATAAAAACCAAAGACTCATATCATACAAGACGCTCCAAGCAAAACACATTTCATGTGGTGAATAAAAATATAGCCTAAAGTAAATTTACCGATGGATTGAAGACAAAAGAGGGGATGCCATCCGGGGCATCCCCTAGCTTAGATGCTTGGTTGTCCTTGAATATTACCTTGGGGTGCATTGGGCATCCCCAAGCTTAGGCTCTTACCACTCCTTATTCCATTGTCCATAAAATCTTTACCCAAAACTTGAAAACTTCACAACACAAAACTCAACAGAAAAACTCGTAAGATCCGTTAGTATGATAAAACAAATCTCCACTTTTAGGTACTGTCAAGACAAGATTCAAAATTTTTCTCACATTATTCCTACTGTACCCTATCATTTCTATAATTTATATTGACCAATATAAGCCATAGAAACTAGTCGAAAACAGAATCTGTCAAAAACAGAATAGTCTGTAAAGATCTGAATTATTCTCATACGTCTATTACTCCAAAAATTCTTGAAAATTAGGAAAGCGTAGAAAATTTGTATATCAATCCTCTGTAAAAACTTCAGAGTTTTTCCACGTTCTAGTGAATTTTAACAATTCTTTTACTGGACGCAAACATTTCTGTTTTTGCACAGAATCAAGTCAACTATCAACCACACTATCCCAAAGGTTTTACTTGGCACTTTATTCAAACAAAAGCTATAAAACATGATTACTACAGTATCTTAATCATGTGAACGCACAAAAATAGTAGGGGTAAATATTGGGTTGTCTCCCAACAAGCGCTTTTCTTTAATGCCTTTTTAGCTAGGCATGATGATTTCAATGATGCTCACATAAAAGATAAGAATTGAAACATAAAGGGAGCACCCTGAAGCATATGACTAGCACATTTAAGTCTAAAACACTTCCTATGCATAGGGATTTTGTGAGCAAACAATTTATGGGAACAAGAATCAACTAGCATAGGAAGGCAAAACAAGCAAAACTTCAAAATTTTCAACACATAGAGAGGAAACTTGATATCATTGAAATATGTAGAAGCATATGTTCCTCCCTCATAATAATTTTCAGTAGCATCTTGAATTAATTCAAGAATATAACCATCACATAAAGCATCATTTTCATGATGCACAAGCATAGAAATTTTATTACTCTCCACATAAGCAAAATTCTCCTCATTCGGAATAGTTGGAGTATCATAAGAAACTCGAATACTATAAATTGTTTCCACATTAAAAGAGTAATGCTCAGAAAAAGGGTAATCATAATTATGACAAGTTTTATAAATATAATCATCACTACTTTTTATAACATAAGTGTCATCACAATAATCATCATAAGTAGCAACTTTGCTCTCATCAAAATCAATTGAAACCTCTTCCATGATAGTGGAATCATTACTAAATAAAGTCACGACCTCTCCAAATCCACTTTTATCATCATAATAAGATTCAACTCCCTCCAAAATAGTGGGATAATTATTATCTAAAGTTGACACTCTTCCAAACCCACTTTCATAAATATTGCAACCATCATAAATAGGAGGCATGCTATCATCATAATAAATTTTCTCATCCAAAGTAGAGGGACTAAAAAGATAATATTCATCAAGCATAGCATCCCCAAGCTTGGGACAAACATTAATTGCAGAAAATAAATTCTCAAACATGTGATTCTCATCAAACATAGCATCCCCAAGCTTGTGGCTTTGCATATCATAAGCATAATCACTCTCATCACTAATAGTATGAATAGCACCAATAGTATAGCAATTATTATCATCACAATTTTCTAAGTTGTTGCCAAAAGGATTTTCATGATTATAAGAAGTATCATTATTTTCCCAATCATAATCATCACAATGAGTAATAGGCATAACAAAATCATCCTCAATAGTTTCTTCGGACATGGTACCATAAGACAAAGAATCATCAAGTATATCATCTTCCACATTTATTTTTGATTCATTCTCATGAGGCATAACGATAATAGGAGCAACATCATTTGGGAGGGATACCTTTTTACCTTTCCTTCTTCGTCTTTTCTTTTTCTTCTCCGCATCATGTGTGGGTTTAATCAACTTTTTGGAGCTCCTTCTTGATGAGATTGGTTGCATCGGAAGCTCACTCTCATAACATGTTTCATCACGAGAGACAATAGGAGGGAAAGTGGAGAGCTTTACCCTTTCATTAGTATTTCTTTTATATTCTATTGGTTTTCCCATCTTTCTATAGTTGGCAATATAAGCATTTTCGTTGCAATTTACCATGCAAAACATATATATTTCTTTAAGAGTAGTTTCAACATGGTCGGTGAATATGAATGCTTCAAACCAACTATTTTTATGTGACAATTCTTCACACCCCAAAAATAAACAAAGTTCATTATAAAGTTCAAGGGTGATCAAGTTATTGCTATTTTTAGCCACGATTCGATCATGAAAAAGTGTGCATTGGAAATTAAGATGACCAACTCTATTGCAAAGTTCACAAGTAATGGGATGAAGAGAGCATAATTTTGTAGCAAATTTATTTATCACCTTAAGCCACCGATTGGCTTCATCATGTTTACGCTTCTTACAAAATCTATCATCCCTATAAGGCATGTCTTCACAAACTCTATGCACTCCACAAAAATTGACATGCTTATAAGAAACATTTTTATCATGATTAGTGCAATCATCATTGGTATCATGAAGATTCATAGCAAGCACACTAACAACATTGCAATCATGTTTATCATTCAAAGATTTAGTGTCAAACATTTTATTGACTTCTTCTTCTAACACTTGGGCACAATTTTCCTTTCCGTCATTTTCACGAAAGACATTAAAAATATGAAGCATATGAGGCAACCTCAATTCCATTTTTTGTGTATTTTTCTTTTATAATCCAAACTAGTGATAAAACAAAAAACTAAAAGATTTAATTGGAAGATCTAAAGATATACCTTCAAGCACTCACCTCCCCGGCAAAGGCGCCAGAAAAGATCTTGATGTCTACTACGCAACCTTCTTCTTGTAGACTCGCGTTGGGCCTCCAAGCGCAGAGTTTCTTAGGACAGCAGCAAATTTCCCTCAAGTGGATGACCTAAGGTTTATCAATCCGTGGGAGGCAAAGGATGAAGATGGTCTCTCTCAAACAACCCTGCAACCAAATAACAAAGAGTCTCTTGTGTCCCCAACACACCCAATACAATGGTAAATTGTATAGGTGCACTAGTTCGGCGAAGAGATGGAGATACAAGTGTAATATGGATAATAGATATAGGTTTTTGTAATCTGAAAATATAAAAACAGCAAGGTAACTAGTAAGAAAAGTGAGCAAAAATGGTATTGCAATGCTTGAAAACAAGGCCTAGGGTTCATACTTTCACTAGTGCAAAATCTCTCAACAATGATAACATAATTAAATCATATGGCAATCCCTCAATGTGCAACAAAGAATCACTCCAAAGTTTCTATCGGAGAACGTAGGACGAAAACGTGCATCAACCCCTATGCATAGATTACCCCAATGTCATCTCGGGAATCCGCGAGTTGAGTGCCAAAACATACATCAAGTGAATCAATAGAACATCCCATTGTCACCACAGATATCCCATCGCAAGACATACATCAAGTGTTCTCAAATCCAATACTCAATCCAACATAACAAAACCTCAAAGAGCAAGACTCAATTCATCACAAGAAGGTAGAGGGGGAAGAACACCATAAGATCCAAATATATTAACAAAGCTCGCGGTACATCAAGATCGTGCCAAATCAAGAACATGAGAGAGATATCAAACACATAGCTACTGGTACATACCCTCAGCCCTGAGGGTGAACTACTCCCTCCTCGTCATGGAGACCATCGGGATGATGAAGATGGCCTTCGGTGATGATTCCCCCCTTCGACAGGGTGCCAGAACATGGTCCTGATTGTTTTTTCGTGGCTATAGAGGCTTATGGCGGCAGAACTTCCGATCTACGGTTCTTTTCGGAGGTTTCTATATTTATAAGAATTTTTGGCGTTGGAAACAAGTCAGGGGGTGCTCGAGGGGCCCACAAGCCGTGGGGGCGCGCCCCCTAGGCTTGTGGCCTCCTCGGTCACTTACTGGCCCAGCTCCGGTGCTTCAGGGGTTTCTTTTGGTCCATAAAAAATCACCGTAAATTTTCAGCCCATTCCGAGAACTTTTATTTCTGCACAAAAAACGACACCACGGTAGTTCTGCTGAAAACAGCGTCAGTCCAGGTTAGTTCTAATAAAATCATACCAAAACCATATAAAATTGTTGCAAACATGGCATGAATACTTCATAAATTATAGATACGTTGGAGACGTATCAAACACCAATCATTTTAAGATCTTCATCATTACTATCTTCTAGAGAAACTGGCTTAGCGACCATTTGATTTACTAGTGTAGCTTGTGGATCAGATATTTTACCTAGTAAATTTTCAGCATGAGCATACTTGGATTGGAGATTAGAAACTTCTCTACTAACATGATCAAGTTGTTTTGTTATAACATCTAGCATAGTACAGTGTTCTTTAAGCTCTTCGGTAAAAAACTTATTATGCTCAAATTGTGTAGTTGATGACCCACAAGTATAGGGGATCAATTGTAGTCCTTTCGGTAAGTAAGAGTGTCGAACCCAATGAGGAGCAGAAGGAAATGACAAGCGGTTTTCAGTAAGGTATTTTCTGCAGGCACTGAAATTATCGATAACAGATAGTTTGATGATAAGATAATTCGTAACGGGTAACAAGTAACAAGTGTAGCAAAGGTGCAGCAAGGTGGCCCAATCCTTTTTATAGCAAAGGATAAGCCTGGACAAACTCTTATATAAAGCAAAGCGCTCCCAAGAACACATGGGAATTATTGTCAAGCTAGTTTTCATCATGCTCATATGATTCACGTTCGTTACTTTGATAATTTGATATGTGGGTGGACCGATGCTTGGGTGTTGTCCTTACTTAGACAAGCCTCCCACTTATGATTAACCCCTCTCACAAGCATCCGCGACTACGAAAGAAGAATTAAGATAAATCTAACCATAGCATGAAAATAGATCTCCAAGAACATCGAGGAGAACACTGTATTGAGAGTCAAAAAGAGAGAATAAGCCATCTAGCTACTGCCTACGGACCTGTAGGTCTATTGTCAACTACTCACGCATCATCAGAGGAGCACCAATGAGGATGATGAACCCCTCCGTGATCGTGTTCCCCTCCGGCAGGGTGCCGGAATAGGGCTCTAGATTGGATCTCGTTGTTCTAGAACTTGCGGTGGCAGGAATTTTGTTTCAATGACTCCCCTAGGGTTTCTGGAATATCTGAGTATTTATAGAGCTAAGAGGCGGTGGAGGAGACCTTCGTGGGCCCCACCACCCATCAGGGAGCGCTAGGGGCCTCTGGCGCACCTAGTTGGGTTATGGGCCCCACGGGCCTCCCCTCGTGCACTTCCTTGGCTCCCAAGTTGTCTTCTGGGCTGAAAAAAATCTCCAAAAAGTTTCGCTGCGTTTGGACTCCGTTTGATATGGATATTCTGCGAAGTAAAAAACAAGCAAAAACAGCAACTGGCACTGGACACTATGTCAATAGGTTAGTCCCAAAAAATGATATAAAGTTTTTATAAAATGAATATAAAACATCCAAGAATGATAATATAACAACATGGAACAATAAAACAATATAGATACATTGGAGACGTATCAAGCACCACATTGCACGACATATATAACATATATACTAGACGATCATATTGCTTGGTAAAAGTACATAGGACAATTCACTAGAATTTGTTAAGGAAAGGCAAGAGCAGCACATGCAACAGGTAAACTAAACATGCTTAACTGGCGTAGCTAGCTAACTGAACATATATAGGTCCTTATAGTGAGCTAATAAGACAAGCTACTCCTCATCATCAAAGATATCGATGACGATTGTCTCCTTGGACTTGGAAGAGGGCGAGGCATCCACATCGTGGGTTGATGATCCACAAGTATAGGGGATCAATTGTAGTCCTTTCGATAAGTAAGAGTGTCGAACCCAACGAGGAGCAGAAGGAAATGACAAGTGGTTTTCAGCAAGGTATTTTCTGCAAGCACTGAAATAGTCGGTAATAGGTAGTTTGATAGCAAGATAATTTGTAACGGACAAGTAACAGTAATGGTAAATAAAGTGCAGCAAGGTAGCCCAATCCTTTTATGGCAAAGGATAGGCCAAAACGGTCTCGTATAATAAGCACAGTGTTCTTGAGGGCACAAGGGAATTTCATCTAGTCACTTTCATCATGTTGGTTTGATTTGCATTCGCTACTTTGATAATTTGATATGTGGGTGGACCGGTGCTTGGGTGCTGTTCTTACTTGAACAAACCTCCCACTTATGATTAACCCCCTCGCAAGCATCCGCAACTATGAGAAAAGTATTAAGATAAAATCTAACCATAGCATTAAACATTTGGATCCAAATCGGTCCCTTACGAAGTAGCGCATAAACTAGGGTTCAAGCTTCTGTCACTCTAGCAACCCATCATCTAATAACTACTCCACAATGCATTCCCTTAGGCCCCAATATGGTGAAGTGCCATGTAGTCGACGTTCACATGACACCACTAAGGGAATCACAACATACATATCATCAAAATATCGAACACATATCAAGTTCACATGATTACTTGCAACATGACTTCTCCCGTGACCTCAAGAACTAAAGTAACTACTCACAAATGATATTCATGCTCAAGATCAGAGCGGTATTAAATAGCATATTGGATCTGAACATATAATCTTCCACCAAATAAACCATATAGTAATCAACTACAAGATGTAATCAACACTACTAGTCACCCACAGGTACCAATCTGAGGTTCCAGTACAAAGATTGAACACAAGAGATGAACTAGGGTTTGAGAGGATATGGTGGTGTTGAAGATGTTGATGGAGATTGGCCTCCCAAAGATGAGAGGGTTGTTGGTGATGAAGATGGCTTCGATTTCTCCCTCCGGGAGGGAAGTTCCGCCGGCGGAATCGCTCCACCGGAGGGCAAAAGTGCTCCTGCCCAAGTTCCGCCTCGAGACGGCGACGCTCTATCCCGAAAGTCCTCTTGTTATTTTTTCTAGGTAAAAACGACTTATATACCAAAAGACGGGCACCGGACGTGGGCTGGGCTAGCCACAACCCACCAGGGCACGCCCTGGTGTCTTGTGGTCACCAGGTGGCCCCCCTCCAGTAGTTATTTGCTCCAGTAATTTTCATATATTCCAAAATAATTCTCCATGAAGTTTCAGCTTATTTGGAGTTGTGCAGAATAGGTATCTCTGACGTAGCTTTTTCAGGTCCAGAATTCCAGCTGCCAGTGTTCTCCCTCTTTGTGTAAACCTTGCATATTATGAGATAAAAGGCATTAGAATTACTCCATAAAGCATTATTATGCATAAAAACATTATAAATAGCAGTAGGAAATCATGATGCGAAATGGACGTATCAACTCCCCCAAGTTTAGACCTCGCTTGTCCTCAAGCGAAAACCGATATCGAAAAACATGCCCACATGATTGGAGAGAGGTGTCGATAAAAACAAAATACGGACATAGTAGCATCATGCTTATTATCATAACATCAACAAACTTTATCATAAAACCTTTATCATATAACTTTTATCATATACTTCTCATGAACAAGTAACAATTCATCACAACATCAAAATAAAAAGCATAAACTCTATTGAAAACCAACAAATTGTGTTCTCAGTCAACTTTGTAACTAAAATTCATCATATTTTCAGGAAGGGTCTCATATCGGAGCCTTTTGGCAAGTCCACATATTCAACCATTATTTAATCTTCTATGATTGCTAACACTCACAGCATACCCATGAGCAAAAAGTTTCAACTGGACACATAGAAAGACAGGGGCTTATAGTTTCGCCTCCCAACGTATTCACCTCAAGGGTGATGTCAAAAATAATAACTCATGCTCACTCATATCCAACTAAATATATGTGCCTAGATCTTTCCTCGCCACATGATGCTTGCAAAAAGAGAAAATAAAAAGGAATAGAGAAGAATACTTTGACTCTTGCATAAAAGTAAATACATAAAAGTAAAAGATAGGCCCTTCGCAGAGGGAAGCAGAGGTTGTCATGCGCCTTTTGGTTTGTATGCCAAATCCCTTAAGGCAAAAGAATGTCACTTTATATTGCCCCTTATGATAGCAACCTTTATTATGCAGTCCATCACTTTTATTACTTTGCCATCACAAGTTCGTACAATGCTCAATTTTATCTTACACTAAATGATCCAACACATTTAGAAGCAATTTTTATTGCCTTATTCCACCGATGACAACTTACTTGAAGGATCTTACTCAATCCATAGATAGGTATGGTGTACTCTCAAAACATGAGTTTGGGTTTAGGGTTTTTGGATGCACAAGTAGTATCTCTACTTAGTGCAGAATTTTGGCTAGCAAAGATATTGAGCAAGCACCACATGTTGAAGGATCTATGACAATATAACTTCTATGTGAATATGAACAAACATAAATCATTACGTTGTCTTCCTTGTCTAACGTCAACAATTTTGACATATAAAATTTAATGGGGACTCACAATCATAAAAGATGTCCAAGATAGTGTATTTGCATGTGAATCTTCTCTTCCCTTATTAATTATTTCATGAGTTGCATCATTGACCAATTCTATGTTTGTCAATCTCCAATAAATTTTACCACTTATACTTTTCCTTATGTGATGTCAATACTTACCATAAGGTTAGCATATGATCTTTTTTCATTTATTTCCTTTTATTTGATTGCAACATAAAAGTAAGAAGCAAAGACTCAAACTAAAATTTATTATATAACTCTCACTCAATTACATAGATAGATAGATCACGAAAACTAACACTCAAAAGGAGACCATGCTAAACTTTTATTCAACTAATTCATGATATAACTAAAGATCGAACTAAAATAGGTAAAGGCAACAAAAGTGATGGTGATACGATATCGGGGCATCTCCCCCAAGCTTGGCAAAAGCCAAGGGGAGTGCCCATACCCATGTACTCAAGTCTCCTTTGGTGGGGAAGATGATGAAGGTGGCGGTGATGAGGTAGTAGCGAGCTTATCCTCCGGCTTCCATGGCAGCGGCTCACCATCATAAGAGGAAGCACGAGTCTCACGAGTCCTGCAACTGGCAGCTAAACTCATACCTTTAAATCTTGCCTTATATTCAAAGACTTGATTTTGGAGATCCTAGATTTGGCTTTGCAGAAAATTGATTTGCTCGTTGAGGGTGAAGACGATGTCCTTCATAGACCGGCCATCCACCTTGTGATCACGGGTGAAATCCATAATCATGAGGTG
The DNA here is from genome assembly GCA_011799875.1 of Thinopyrum elongatum. Classification (NCBI taxonomy): domain Eukaryota; kingdom Viridiplantae; phylum Streptophyta; class Magnoliopsida; order Poales; family Poaceae; genus Thinopyrum; species Thinopyrum elongatum. Next base: position 162,556,874 of record CM022299.1, read on the forward strand.
ACTGGCACCGAGTCCACGCTCCACCATCCCTTTACACTTGAAGACCTCCTGCTCCATAGCTTCGAGTCTGGCCTCCACGGTTCCCGTCCTCTTGGGCCCTTGAACATCCCGGATGTGGAGCACCCCCTCACGCATTTCAATGGTTTGAGGGTGCTTCATCACCTTCGACAAGTAGGGGTTGATTACCCTCTCGAAGAACTTGTCCTTGGAGGAGCTCGCTGCGGCCATGGCGATCTAGATCTGTCAAAAAACAGCAAGAAACAAGAACAGAAGATTTCTCCGCGATACGGTGGTCAATATGTTTGGGGGGTATATAAAGATTTTTTATCTTGGGAAACAAGCAAACGGAAGGAAAACGGGGTCGGGAAGATTCCCGAGGGGGGCACAACCCACCTAGGCGCGCCAGGAAGGGCTGGCGCACCCTGGTGTATCATTCCCTCCTCGGTTACCATCCTGGTTATTTCTTATTTTCCTAAATTTTCTAATATTCCAAAACTGACATAAAATATTTTTGCGTATTTTTTGTAGTCCGTTTACTTACCGTATCACGTACCTCCTCTTTTTCAAGATTCTGGAGTGTTCCGGAAGGTTTCTTTTATGTGTTCCTTCGGTGTCATGGTTTGGATAATATTGCTTTCAACATTAATAGGCATACCTGAGATATAGCGTTTAATTCTTTGTCCATTGACCACCTTCGGGTTAGTACCTTCGGCATTATTAATCTTGATAGCTCTAGAGCGATAAACCTCTTCGATAATATATGGTCCTTCCCATTTGGAAAGAAGTTTTCCTGCAAAGAATCTAAAACGAGAGTTGTACAAAAGAACATATTCTCCAACTTTGAATTCCCACATTTGGATTCTTTTGTCGTGCCATCTTTTAACTTTTTCTTTGAATAGTTTGGCATTTTCATAAGCTTGGGTTCTCCATTCATCTAGTGAGCTAATATCAAATAACTTCTTTTCACCGCCAAGTTTGAAATCATAGTTGAGTTCTTTAATTTCCCAATATGCTTTATGTTCTAACTCAAGAGGCAAATGACAAGCTTTTCCATAAACCATTTTATATGGAGATATACACATAGGATTTTTATATGCTGTTCTGTAGGCCCAAAGTGCATCATCTAATTTCTTAGACCAATTCTTTCGGGACCTATTGACAGTTTTTTCTAATATTAACTTTATTTCTCTATTGCTAAGTTCTACTTGACCACTAGATTGAGGATGATAGGGTGAAGCAATTCTATGGTTAACATCATATTTAGCAAGCATTTTTACGGAAAGCACCATGAATAAAGTGTGAACCACCATCAGTCATTAGATATCTAGGGACTCCAAATCTTGGGAAAATACCTTCTTTAAGCATTTTAATGGAAGTGCTGTGATCAGCACTACTAGTTGGAATAGCTTCTACCCACTTAGTAACATAATCAACAGCAACCAAAATATGAGTATACCCATTAGAGGAAGGAAAAGGTCCCATGTAATCAAAACCCCAAACATCAAATGGTTCAATAGCAATTGAATAATTCATAGGCATTTCCTGATGCTTACCGATATTGCCAATTCTTTGACATTCATCACAAGATAAAACAAACTTACGGGCATCCTTGAAGAGAGTAGGCCAATAAAAACTAGATTGCAATACCTTGTGAGCAGTTCTATCTCCCGCATGATGTCCTCCATATGATTCGGAGTGAAATTTCCGTAGGATTTGTTTCTGTTCATGCTCAGGTACACAACATCTAATAATACCATCTACTCCTTCTTTATAAAGATGCGGGTCATCCCAAAAGTAATGTCTTAAATCATAGAAGAATTTTTTTCTTTCGTTGGTATGTGAAACTAGGTGGTATATATTTAGTAACAACGTAATTAGCATAGTCAGTATACCAAGGAGTATTATGAGAAACATTTATTGCAGCTATTGTTCATCAGGAAAACTATCATCAATAGGTAGTGGGTCATCAAAAATATTTTCTAACCTAGACAAGTTATCTACTACGGGGTTCTCAGCTCCTTTCCTATCAGTGATATGTAAATCAAATTCTTGTAGCAAGAGAACCCACCTAATGAGTCTAGGTTTAGCATCTTTGTTTTCCATAAGATATTTTATAGCAGCATGATCAGTGTGAAAAATTACTTTGGAATCAACAATGTAAGATCTGAATTTATCAGAAGCAAACACAACTGCTGAAAACTCTTTTTCAGTAGTAGCATAATTTCTTTGGGCACTGTCTAGAGTTTTGCTAGCATAATGGATAACATTTAATTTCTTATCAACTCTTTGTCCTAGAACAGCACCCAGAGCATAATCACTAGCATCGCACATAATTTCAAAAGGCAAGTTCCAATCAGGTGGTTGAACAATAGGTGCAGAAGTTAAGGCTTCCTTAAGTGTTTCAAAGGCTTCTACACAATCATCATCAAAGATAAATGGAACATCCTTTTGTAAAAGATTAGTAAGAGACCTAGAAATTTTAGAGAAGTCTTTAATAAACCTCCTATAGAAACCAGCATGACCAAGGAAACTACGAATACCTTTAATATCTTTAGGACATGGCATTTTCTCAATTGCATCAACTTTAGCTTTATCCACCTCAATACCTCGTTCAAAAATTTTATGCCCCAAGACAATACCTTCATTAACCATAAAGTGGCACTTCTCCCAATTCAAGACAAGATTAGTTTGCTCACATCTCTGCAAAACTCGATCAAGGTTGCTTAAGCAATCATCAAAAGAAGTTCCGTAAATGGAAAAATCATCCATGAAAACCTCAACAATCTTTTCACAAAAATCAGAGAATATAGCAGTCATACATCTTTGAAAGGTAGCAGGTGCTTTGCATAAACCAAAAGGCATATGTCTATAAGCATAAGTTCCAAAAGGGCAAGTAAATGTGGTTTTCTCTTGATCAGGTTGTGAAACAGGTATTTGAGAAAAACCAAAATATCCATCAAGAAAGAAAAAGTGTGTGTGCTTAGATAATCTTTCCAACATTTGATCAATAAAAGGCAGAGGGTAATGATCTTTTCTAGTAGCTTTATTTAATTTTCTAAAATTAATTACCATTCTATAGCCAGTGACAATTCTTTATGGAATGAGTTCATTTTATCATTAGGAACAACAGTAATACCTCCCTTCTTAGGGACACAATGAACGGGACTTAGCCATCTACTATCAGCTATGGGATAGATTATACCTGCTTCTAGAAGTTTTAGTATTTTAGTTCTCACCACTTCTTTCATCTTAGGATTCAATCGTCGTTGGTGATCAACAACGGGTTAAGCATCAAGTTCCATATTAATTTTGTGCTGACATAGAGTGGGACTAATGCCTTTGAGATCATCAAGAGTATATCCAATAGCAGCATGGTGCTTGGTCAACACTAATAATAACACGATATATCTTCTTCTCATCAAGATAAGCATATTTCAAAGTATCTGGCAATTGATTTAATTCAAACACAGGATCACCTTTAGGTGGAGGAGGACCCCCAAGAGTTTCAATAGGCAAATTGTGTTTAAGGAGAGGTTCTTGTTCAAAGAAATTTTTATCTATTTCATTTCTTTCACGTAAGTGCATATCATTTTCATGGTCGAGCAAATATTGTTCTAGTGGATCAGTAGGAGGCACGGCAATAGAAGCAAGACCAATTATTTCATCCTTACTAGGTAATTCTTTATTACGGGGTTGTCTACTAAACTTGGAGAAATTAAATTCATGAGACTCATCACCAAAACTAACACTGACAGTTTGTTTATGGCAATCTAAAGTAGCATTGACAGTGTTCAAGAAAGGTCTACCAAAGATAATGGGACAAAAGTCATCTTGTGGGGAACCAAGAACTAGAAAATCAGTAGGGTATTTTATTTTCCCACACAAGACTTCAACATCTCTAACAATCCCAAGTGGTGTGATGGTGTCTCTATTAGCAAGTTTAATAGTAACATCTATGTCTTCTATTTCAGCGGGTGTTATATCATTCATAATTTCTTGGTATAAGGTATAAGGAATAGCACTCACACTAGCACGTAAGTCACATAAACCATGATAACAGTGATCTCCTATTTTAACTGAGACAACAGGCATGCCAACAACAGGTCTATGTTTATCTTTTTCATCGGGTTTGGCAATTCTAGCAGCTTCATCACAGAAGTAAATAACATGCCCATCAATATTTTCTACCAAGAGATCTTTAACCATAGCAACACTAGGTTCTGCTTTAATTTGTTCAGAGGGTTTAGGTGCTTTAATATTACTTTTGCGAACCACAGTTGATACCTTAGCATGTTCCTTTATCCTAACTGGGAAAGGTGGTTTTTAATATAAGCAGTAGACACAACTGGATCAACATTATAAATAATAGTTTCATCCTTAGTTAACCGGTTCTTTAATTTCTTCTTTAATAGGGGGATGATATTTAAACCACTTCTCCTTAGGGAGATCAACATGAGTAGCAAATGATTCACAAAAAGAGGCTACTATCTCAGAGTCAAGTCCATATTTAGTGCTAAACTTGTGAAAAGCATCAGTATTCATAAAAGATTTAACACAATCAAACTTAAGCTTAATACCTGACTCTTTACCTTCGTCGAGTTCCCAATCTTTAGAGTTGCATTTAATTCTTTCTAAAAGACCCACCAGAATTATATAGTCTTCTTCATAAAAGAACTAGTACAAGAAGTATCGAGCATGGATTGATCATCACGAGAAAGACGAGCATAAAAATTCTGAATGATAATTTCTCTAGAGAGCTCATGATTGGGGCATGAATATAACATTGACTTAAGCCTCCCCCAAGCTAGAGCGATACTTTCTCCTTCACGAGGCCAAAAATTATATATATAATTCCGATCACGATGAACTAGATGCATAGGATATTTTTTTTTGGTGAAATTCCAATTTCAATCGATTCCAGTTCCAAGATCCAATATCATCACATAGCCTATACCATGTCAATGCTTTTCCCTTCAAAGATAAAGGGAAAACCTTCTTCTTAGCTTCATCTCCAGGTAAACCTGCAAGCCTAAATAATCCACATATATCAAATGCATATCAGGATGTTCAGTTCCGTCTCCTGCATAAGGATTAGCCAGTAGTTTTTCTATCATACCCGAAGGAATTTCATAACCAATATTTTCAGTAGGTGCAGTAGCTTGAGGGGCAACTAATTGTGCTTCCGATCGAGGTGAAGATACCCCGAACAAACCCCTCAAAGGATGGTTTTCCATAGTAACAGGTGACAATAAATTTCAGCACATAGTATAAATTTTTCCTTACCAATTTCCACTTACCAAGAGCGCTTCACTCCCCGGCAATGTCGCCAGAAAAGAGTCTTGATGACCCACTGATACGTCTCCAACGTATCTATAATTTTTGATCGTTCCATGCTAATATATTATTTGTTTTGGATGTTTTATATGCATTAATATGCTATTTTATATTGTTTTTGGAACTAACTTATTAACCCAGAGCCTAGTGTCAGTTTCTGTTTTTTCCTTGTTTTTGAGTTTTACAGAAAAGGAATATCAAACGGAGTCCAAACGGAATAAAACTTTACGATGATATTTCTTGGACCAGAAGACACACGTAGGACTTGGAGAGGAAGTCAGAAGAGTCCCGAGGGCTCCACAAGCCCTCAGGGCGCGCCTTAGGGGGGGGCTGTCTTGTGGGCTCCACGGGAGTCCTTCGACCCTAATCTTTGGCCTATAAATTCAGAAATATTGCCAAACAACCAGAAGCGTCCATCAAAATACTTTTCTTCCATCGTAACCTTCTGTACCCGTGAGATCCCATCTTGGGGCCTTTTCCGGCATCCTTCCAGAGGGGGATTCGATCACGGAGGGCTTCTACATCAACTCTATTGCCCTTCCGATAAAGCGTGAGTAGTTTACCACAGACCTACGGGTCCATAGCTATAGCTAGATGGCTTCTTCTCTCTCTTTGATTCTCAATACCATGTTCTCCTCGATGTTCTTGGAGATCTATCTGATGTAATATTCTTTTGCGGTGTGTTTGTCGAGATCCGATGAATTGTGGATTTATGATCAGTTTATCTATGAATATTATTTGAATCTTCTCTGAATTCTTATATGCATGCTTTGATATCCTTGTATTTCTCTTCGAATTATCGGTTTGGTTTGGCCAACTAGATTGGTTCTTCTTGCAATGGGAGAGGTGCTTAGTTTTGGGTTCAATCTTGCGGTGTCCTCACCCAGTGACAAAGTAGGGGTAGCGAGGCACATATTTGTATTGTTGCCATCAAGGGTAAAAAGATAGGGCTTTCATAATATTGCTTGAGTTTATCCCTCTACATCATGTCATCTTACTTAAGGCGTTACTCCGTTCTTTATGAACTTAATACTCTAGATGCATGCTGGATAGCGGTCGATGTGTGGAGTAATAGTAGTAGATGCAGAACCGTTTCAGTCTACTTGACACGGACGTGATGCCTATATGCATAATCATTGCCTTGGATATCATCATAACTTTGCGCTTTTCTATCAATTGCTCGACAGTAATTTGTTCATCCACCATATTATTTGCCTTCAAGAGAGAAGCCTCTAGTGAAACCTATGGCCCCCGGGTCTATTTTCCATCATATATTTTCAGATCTATAAACCAAAAAACCCAAAAATACCTTGCTGCAATTTATTTACTTTTATTTTGTTTTACGTTTTAGTAATCTTTTATATCTATCTCTATCAGATCTCACCTTTGCAAGTGACCGTGAAGGGATTGACAACCTCTTTATCGCGTTGGGTGCAAGTGTTTGATTGTTTGTGCAGGTGCATAGATTGGGGACTTGCTTGTATCTCCTACTGTATTTGATACCTTGGTTCTTAATTGAGGGAAATACATATCTCTACTTTGCTGCATCACCCTTTCCTCTTCAAGGGAAAAACCAACGCAAGCTCAAGAAGTAGCAGGAAGAATTTCTGGCGCCGTTGCCGGGGAGATCTACATCAAGCCTACCAAGTACCCACCATAAACTCTCATCTCTTGCATTACATTATTTGCCATTTGCCTCTCGTCTTCCTCTCCCCCACTTCTAAAATGATTTTCAGAAAAATACAAAAAGATTTGCATTTTTATTCGCCCATCTTCCGTTCGTCTTTTCGTTTGCTTTTTGGCTGCTGGTGTGTTAGATTGCTTGCTTTGTCACGATGTCTCAAGAAAATACCAAGTTGTGTGACTTTTCCAATACTAATAATAATGATTTTATTAGTACTCCGATTGCTCCCGCCACTAGTGCGGAATCTTATGAAATTAATGCCGCTTTGCTGAATCTTGTTATGAAAGATCAATTTTTCGGCCTTCCTAGTGAAGATGCCGCATCCCATCTAAATACTTTCGTTGAGTTGTGTGATATGCAAAAGAAGAAAGATGTGGATAATGATATTGTTAAATTGAAGCAATTTCAGTTCTCACTACGAGATCGTGCTAAAACTTGGTTTCCATCTTTGCCTAAAAATAGTATTGATTCATGGAATAAGTGTAAAGATGCTTTTATTTCCAAGTATTTTCCTCCCGCTAAGATCATCTCCCCTAGGAACGATATAATGAATTTTAAGCAACTTGATCATGAACATGTTGCACAATCTTGGGAGAGGATGAAATTGATGATAAGAAATTGCCCTACTCATGGTTTAAGTTTATGGATGATCATACAAATTTTTTATGCCGGATTGAATTTTGCATTTAGAAATCTTTTAGATTCGGCCACGGGAAGTACTTTTATGGAAATCACATTAGGAGAAGCTGTAACACCCCCAGTGGTTGGCTGCAGTAATCCCCTTTTGATAATGCCATGTCATCATGATCAACAGTGCCTAAACATCATTTGGAGCATATCCCTTTTTAGTTCAAATTCAAATGGAAATTCAAAATAAAAGTTGGTCAAATTTGAAAACTAAAATGTTCATAATATTGTAAATAATTCAGATACAATTCTAAAATTGTAATCAACATTTACTAAATTAATTAAGTGACTCTAACAGCAACAAAACAGAGATATTTAATCCATATTCATTTATTTAAAATCCAAATAAAATTCATTTGCCTCCAAACCAATTTCTAGCAGTGACAAATATTGCACTATATTTATGTGGCTAGTTCACATATTTTTATAAAGCTATATATGAGCCCACACATTTTTGCAAAGCAGTGAAACAAAAGAAAACAGAAAAACAGAAAACAAAAACAAATAAAAGAAAACGGCCCACTGTGCCTGGACCGCGAGTGCACAGTGCGGCCCAGCCCACTCCCCACCTCGTCTCCCTCCTACTGCTCACGCGCGCGCGCTGTCGCCGCGCCCGCACGCTGCGCGCTGGCCCCCCCTCTCCCTGGTCGACAGCGCGCTGCCGCGCCCTCTCTGGAGGATAAGGGCAGAGCCCCGCGACCCCCTGGCGCCCCGCTCGCTCACCCTCCCCTCGCTCTCTCTCTGTTCCCCCAGAACCCAATCACGCCCGTCGCCATGGCCCCGTCCTAGCCGCGGCCACCGTCGTCCTCTCGCCGCCTCTCCGTGTCCCCGAGCTCCGCCGTGCTCCTCTAACCCTTCTGCGCCGACGAACCGAAGACGAGGAGCTCCGCATCACCGGACTGCCTCATCTTCTTCCCCTACGACCACCACCGAACGCCTCCTCGATTCGCCGCCGTCGAGCCTCCCCGAGCATACTCTAGCACACCTGCAGGACCGTGGTGAGCTGCCGCGTCGATCCCTCCTCTCCCTGCTCTTTCTCCGTAGTCGTAGCTGCCACCCCCATCTCGCCCGAGCTCGCCGCCGTGTAGCTCGTCGCCGGCCTCGTTCCTGCGACCAAATGGCCCCGTGCTCATGTCCATCTTGCTCGTCGCATCGAGTAGGCCCCGCCTAGCCACTTACTTCGATCGCGTGCGCACCGTAGCCCCCATCCCGTAGCACGCCCGAAACCACCGCCGCCAACCATCGTCGAAGGCGACCCATCCGGTCTTCCCAGCTCCGGCCGTGGCCACCACCGAACGCGGCCTCGAGTGCTCGTTCGAGCAAGCCAAACCCCGGCCAAATTGGTGCCCCGTAGAAGAAATCCGGGCTCACCGGAGTTGTCGCCATCGTGCGGCGTCGCCGGCATACTCCGGTGGCCTGCGCCCAGCTGGCGCTGACGTGGCACCACGGGCCCCGCACCCTGCGTCACTGCAACTGGGTCCCACAGGGCCCAGTTGACCCGGTCAGTGCGGCCCCGCCCGCTGACATGTGGGGCCCTGCCCTTTTTAATGTTTTAAATAAATAGATAAAAGTTAATTAATCTGTTAATGCTAATTATGTTGATTAGTTAGTTAGTTAGACACTGACTAGTAGGGCCCACCATATAATTAAGTAGTTAGATTAAATTTAACTCTGTTTAATGCTAACAGAGGCTGACATGTGGGTCCCAGTGACCCCACATGTCAGGTTTGACCTGGCCGGCCGATCAGTTGACCTGCTGATGTCATCATGACATTTTGCTGACGTCACAATGCACTATTTCAGATAATGTTGATTTAAATAATTAAAATAAATCAGAAAATGTTAGCCGACGACCAGGAGTAGGTTCGGAGGGTCCTAGGCAGGAGGCCTGCGCCTTTCGATCGTAGTGTTTTCTTTTGCCCCGCCTTTTAAGGGCCTATCTGTGTTTTCTTTTATATCTGTACTCAGATATCTGATGCTTCCGCTGACGCTTGTATGCGAGCTTATGTTTTCGAGCCCTCGAGGCTCCTGGCTTGTAATATAAAGCTTGTATGACTTTATTTATGTTTTAGAGTTGTGTTGTGATATCTTCCCGTGAGTCCATAGGCTTGATCGTGTGCATTTGCGTGTATGATTAGTGCACATTTGAGCCAGGGGCGACACAAGTTGGTATCAGAGCCGACTGCCTGTAGTATCCCCCTTTCCAACTCCTTGGCTGAAGTTGAGTCTAGTCTTTCAAAAACCATTTTACTAACATGGCTGTGTGGCTTACGGGCCCACGACGCCAATTGGGTGGTATTAGGATCTTTTATTTCTCGTCTATACTCTGGGACTCTGATCTCTCTTCTATTCGGGTTAAATGAATTTTACTAACGCCGACACTTAGGATCTCATAAATCTCGTCTACCTGGAGAGCTGGATATCTATGCTTAATTCCTTGCCATTGATCTGATTAGTCTGATAATCATTTTCCTTTCCATTGTCTTGTTTAGCCTTTCTCTCTGAGTTGTATTATACTTCTCATTGTCATTTGACAATCCTGAATTTCCTCTGTTTCAGATGGATCGTTTGTTTCCACCACGCCCTACGACGCAGCTTGTGCTTTGCACTTGGGCCCGTGATGCCCCTGGTTTTCCAGCTGTCCTGATCGCCCTCCTGACCAGGCTGGGCTATCGCTGGTACCCCGAGTACATGGTCTACGAGGATTACCGCGAGTTCAACCAGGACCAGTAACATGCTGATGTTCGTATCTATGATCAGCGTGATGACTCAGACACTGAGCTGCACCTTTTCCACGGTATCGGCGTGACGATTAAGATGGCAGTACATGATGCCACCTACTCTACTGTTGCACGTCTCCGAGGAGAGTTCAACGATAGCTTGGATGCCTCTGAGTTCCGATACATTCCGTATGCCCCTACTGGAGATACTACTGGATACTACACAGCTATCTGCGCCCCGTACGTGCGTCGTCGATACGACCCGCACGTTCTAATTCAGTGCACTCAGGCTCTGGATCGCACTGTTCGGGCTCTTGCCGTCGAGTTGGTTCCCACTCGAGCACGCCTCTACGATGCTATGACACAGTTACTACCAGCTGTTCATGCAGGGATACATCCAGAGTATATCCTTTACCCGAGCAGGACTCAGATGTATGCTGGTATTGATTGGCCTGCTATTGGAGGTCACACACCTCCACGTGGACCTCTTCTTTCAGCTCGAGACCGGGTTCTGCATCAGAGTGCACATGGAGCGCAGGATCCTTCCGCGACGAACATTCGTCGTCCGCACGTGCAGCTACCCCATTTCAGTGGATCTTCCTGGCGTTGATGTAGCCTTTGCTATGTCTCGTGGTGTACTTCCTTACCGTGTGCCTGCACGCCGCCTACCATATCTAGCTTTTGAATTTGCGCCGTTATGCTATTCGCATGTGTCCGACTCTGTGTATGAATATGTATGTCTTAATTGACTACTGTTAAGTATCTAGTACACTGCTTAATTATCGTCGTGTTACATCATGCTTGTCGCTAAACACCCGTAACTACTTTTACTGAACTACCCCCTGTTGTAACGTAGCAGGATGGTTAGACCAGGTGGTCATGGTCATGGTCGGGTCCCTGAACGCCCACCACCGCCAGATTATATGGCAGCTATGATGCAACAATTCGAGCTCAACCGCCAGTTCATGACTGGGATTATGACTCAGTTCCCTCATCTGAACAACCAGAACCAGAACCCTCCTTCAATAACTCTGCCGGAAATTATGCGTCTTAACCCCACTCAGTTCCGCAACTCTGAGAAGCCACTGGATGCTGATGATTGGATTCGCGATATCACTCATGAGATGGAGTCTACAAATGTCTCCCCTGCCAACTTTGTCGCCTTCGCTTCCTTTTTCTTAAAGGGTCCCGCTGCTCAATGGTGGGACACCCACAAACATACACTGCCTGCTGGAACAGCCGTTACTTGGCCTGAGTTCCAGGCTGCTTTCCGTGCCCGATATATTCCTCAAGGAATCATGGACCAGATGAAAACCCAATTCCGCAACCTCACTCAGGGCAATAAGACTGTCGAAGCTTATCAGCGGGAATTCCTTGACTTGTCCCGCTATGCTGAAGAAGACATCGCCACGGATGCCCGTAAACAAGAGAAGTTTCATAAGGGACTCCACGCAGACATCGAGCTTGCACTCGCTGCTCAAGATTTCACCGACTTTACTACTCTTGTGAACAAGGCTATTCTGCTTGAGACTGCTCAAATGAAGCATAAGGAGTCGCAGAAGTGCTATCGTGATGTTGGCTCATCTTCGGGCTCAACACAGAAGCGAAAAACATATGGTCGTGGACATGCTTACAACATTGATATTGAACAAGTCCGGGATCAACCTGCCACTGAAATGGGTACCCTTCTCATTAACTCAGTACCTGCTTCTGTTTTATTTGATTCAGCAGCTTCACATTCATTCATCTCGGGAAAAATTGCATTCAAGCATGGCACTCATTATGAGAAGATGCATACTCCGTTAGTCATTAAAACTCCCAGAGGTCATTGTCATGCTGACTTGATGGCACCTAACGTTACCGTCGAAATTAAAGGATTGGAATTCCTTGAGGGGATCGAAAACATTCCTATCGTTCGAGATTTTTCGGGAGTCTTTCCGAAAGAACTTCCAAGAATACCCCGCTTTCTTTCAGTCTTCCTCTTAATTCTCGGGACAAGAATTATTATTAGTGGAGGAGATTTGTAACACCCCCAGTGGTTGGCTACAGTAATCCCCTTTTGATAATGCCATGTCATCATGATCAACAGTGCCTAAACATCATTTGGATCATATCCCTTTTCAATTCAAATTCAAATGGAAATTCAAACTAAAGTAAAAATAAAAGTTGTTCAAATTTGAAAACTAAAATGTACATAATATTGTAAATAATTCAGAGACAATTCTAAAATTGTAATCAACATTTACTAAATTAATTAAGTGACTCTAATAGCAACAAAACAGAGATATTTAATCCATATTCATTTATTTAAAATCCAAATAAAATTCATTTGCCTCCAAACCAATTTCTAGCAGTGACAAATATTGCACTATATTTATGTGGCTAGTTCACATATTTTATAAAGCTATATATGAGCCCACACATTTTTGCGAAGCAATGAAACAAAAGAAAACAGAAAAATAGAAAACAAATAAAAGAAAAGAAAACGGCCCACTGTGCCTGGACCGCGAGTGCACAGTGCGGCCCAGCCCACTCCCCACCTCGTCTCCTTCCTACTGCTCACGCGCGCGTTGGCCCCCCCTCTCCCTGATCGACAGCGCGCTGCCGCGCCCTCTGTGGAGGATAAGGGTAGAGCCCCGCGACCCCCTGGCGCCCCGCTCGCTCACCCTCCCCTCGCTCTCTCTCTGTTCCCCCAGATCCCGATCACGCCCGTCGCCATGGCCCCGTCCTAGCTGCGGCCACCGTCGTCCTCTCGCCGCCTCTCTGTGTCCCCGAGCTCTGCCGTGCTCCTCTACGCCGATGAACCGAAGACGAGGAGCTCTGCATCGCCGGACTGCCTCGTCTTCTTCCCCTACGGCCGCCGCCGAACGCCTCCTCGATTCGCCGCCGTCGAGCCTCCCCGAGCATACTCTAGCACACCTGCAGGACCGCGGTGAGCTGCCGCGTCGATCCCTCCTCTCCCCACTCTTTCTCCGTAGCCGTAGCTGCCGCCCCCATCTCGCCCGAGCTCATTGCCATGTAGCTCGTCGCCGGCCTCGTTCCGGCAACCAAATGGCCCCGTGCTCATGCCCATCTTGCTCATCACATCGAGTAGGCCCCGCCTAGCCACTTACTTCGATCGCGCGCGCATCGTAGCCCCCATCCCGTAGCACGCTCGAAACTACCACCGCTAACCATCGTCACCAGCGACCCATCCGGTCTTCCCAGCTCCAGCCATGGCCGCCACCAAACGCGGCCTCGAGTGCTCGTTCGAGCAAGCCAAACCCCGGCCAAATTGGTGCCCCGTAGAAGAAATCCGGGCTCGCCGGAGTTGTCGCCGTCGTGCAGCCTCGCCGGCGTACTCCGGTGGCCGGCGCCGAGCTGCCGCCGACGTGCTACCGCGGGCCCCACACCCTGCGTCGCTACAACTGGGTCCCACAGGGCCCAGTTGACCTGGTCAGCGCGACCCCGCCCGCTGACATGTGGGGCCCTGCCCTTTTTAATGTTTTAAATAAATAGATAAAAGTTAATTAATCTATTAATGCTAATTATGTTGATTAGTTAGTTAGTTAGACACTGACTAGTAGGGCCAACCATCTAATTAAGTAGTTAGATTAAATTTAACTCTATTTAATGCTAACAGAGGCTGGCATGTGGGTCCCAGTGACCCCACATGTCAGGTTTGACCTGGCCGGCCGGTCAGTTGACCTGCTGACATCATCATGACGTTCTGCTGATGTCACAATGCACTGTTTCGGATAATGTTGATTTAAATAATTAAAATAAATCAGAAAATGTTAAAATCTTTAGAAATTCATATAAAATAATCCGTAACTCGGATGAAAAAGTTTTATACATGAAAGTTGCTCAGAACGACGAGACGAATCCGAATACACAGTCCGTTCATCTGCCACACACCCCTAGCATAGCGAACGTGGAACTTTCCCCTCTCTTTCATTTGTCCGAAAAATGCCAAACTTTGGGAAAACATTCCCGGATGTTTTCCCTCTTCACCTATATCGTGTAGCACCGCGTCAGAACACCCCTAGCTCTGCGTATTGTCATGTCATGCATCTGTGTGCTTTGTATTTACTGTTTCTTCCCCCTCTTCTATTCTGATAGACCCCGTGACCGACGCGGCTCCGGAGATCGACGAACCCTGACGACCCTGCCTTTGCGGCCGAGCAACCAGGCAAGCCCCCCCTTTGAGCATACTGATATCGCCTATTCTTCTCTCTTATGCTTGCATTAGAAATTGCTGTTGTTATTGTTTAACCTATTCTGATGCATAGCCTGTTTATTGTAACCTGCTATCGAAACCTTACCTGCTTATCCTAAACTGTCTAGTATAGGCTGGGTAGAGACCTATCAGTGACCCCACTTGTCCCGATTGCCCCGTTGGATCATCAGAAGACTCGACGACCAAGCCCCAGCACCGCACATCACCCCCCTTAGTTGTAATGACACTGCAGCGTTACTATCGAGTGTCGAGGGTGATACCTCGTGTAGCACTTCTGATGATAACTCTGTAGAGTAGCTATTCGGTCGTGGTCATCGAGGGTGATTCCTCCTTCACCACTTCCGATAACAACGCTGTCGTGCAACACCTCAAGTGTGAACCCATCGAGGGTGATTCCTCTGAGTTCACCTTGACGGAAACATCAAGTAGGAATCCAACGAGGGTGATACCTTGGATTCTCCTGATGTTAAGGACACACGGATACTTGGACTTTACCCTGTTACTTGGAAAGGCGGGTCGACCCTGAGGAGTACCCGCGAGTGATGTGGAGACGGGTTGACCTGGATGGTGCCCGAGTGATGAATACGAGGCGTGGCCGGGCACTCTTGGCCCTTTCCGCAAGTCCTCGAGACGGGGCGACGGGGTCACATCGATTGTGAGTCTCTGCTCGTTACCGCACTACCAACACACTACGATTTGGATATTTGATCTGAGTGGGCCTCTGGCCCGATAGCACTAACCATCACGCGGGAATAAATATGGGTACTCTGCATCGTATGCATCAGCCGAAAGCTTTGTCAGACGTCCAGTTCAGCATTGCGGCCGGGACGGACCGACGCCCCCCTGGTGCCTGGCTTCCCCCTGCACGCAACGACTCGAAGTGCACAGGGCGATGGCCCAAGACCTCTGAGCGCTTAGGATGTAGACCGACGGGGACCTCTCTGCTGAGCTCTAGGTAGGCTTGCGGTGTGTCGTTTGGCTGAGGCCGGGCATGACCCAGAAATAGTGTCCGGCCGGAGTTAAGCGAGCGTGGTGGGTAAGTTGGTGCACCCCTGCAGGGAAGAACTAATCTATGCATAGCCGGATCCTCGGTAACGGACGCTCGGAGTTGTATCCCGATCGATACAACTAGAATTGGATGCTATGGCTCTGGGATTACTTCTCGCAGGGAGTCGAGAAGGGATCTCTGGCCGAGGTTGATACTTGGATATTATGGCTCTGGGATTGCTTTCTCGCAGGGAGTCGAGAAAGGATCTCTGGGTGAGGTTGAGACTTAATGATACTACTACTTTTTGCTGTACTAATCTACACTCTTCTAATGCTGCAAGACCTCTGAAGATGCTAGTCTTCGATAGGACTAGGCCTTCTCTCTATTCTGGCATTTCTGCAGCCCAGTCCACATATACAGCCTTCCTTTGATAATGTTGCATATGTAGTGTAGATCCTTGCTTGCTGAGTACTTCGGATGAGTACTCACGGTTGCTTTGCTTTCTTTTCCCCCAATATCCTTTTGATGCAACCAGATGAAGGAGCCCCGGATACAGCTGCCCACGCCGACGATCGCTACTACTACCTCGAGGGTGGATACTACTACGAGTTAGCCGACGACCAGGAGTAGGTTCAGAGGGTCCCAGGCAGGAGGCCTGCGCCTTTCGATCGTAGTGTTTTCTTTTGCCCCGCCTTTTAAGGGCCTATCTGTGTTTTCTTTTATATCTATACTCAAATATCTGATGCTTCCGCTGACGCTTGTATGCGAGCTTATGTAATCGAGCCCTCGAGGCCCCTGGCTTGTAATATAAAGCTTGTATGACTTTATTTATGTTTTAGAGTTGTGTTGTGATATCTTCCCGTGAGTCCTTAGGCTTGACTGTGTGCATTTGTGTGTATGATTAGTGCACGATTGAGCCGGGGGCGACACAGAAGCTACTAAATTCCTAGATAATATTATGGCTAATTACTCTCAATGGCATACCGAAAGATCTACTAGTAAAAAAGTGCATGCGATTGAAGAAATTAATACTTTGAGTGGAAAGATGGATGAACTTATGGAATTGTTTGCTAGTAAGAGTGCTCCTATTGATCCTAATGATATGCCTTTTTCTACTTTGATTGAAAACAATAATGAATCTATGGATGTGAATTTTGTTGGTAGGAACAATTTTGGTAATAACGCATATAGAAGTAATTTCAACCCTAGGTCGTTTCCTAGTAACTCCTCTAATAATTATGGTAATTCCTACAACAATTCTTATGGAAATTATAATAATATTCCCTCTGATCTTGAGAACAATATTAAAGAATTTATTAATTCACAAAAAGTTTTCAATGCTATGGTTGAAGAAAAATTGCTCAAGATTGATGATTTGGCTAGGAACGTTGATAGAATTTCTATTGAGATTGATTCTTTGAAAATTAGATCTATGCCACCCAAGCATGATATTAATGAATCTCTTAAAGGTATTTAAATTTCTATTGATGAGTGCAAAGAAAGAACCGCTAGGATGCGTGCTAAGCGAGATTGGTTTGTTAAAGCGTGTTCTTCGATTTCTTGTGATAATAATGATGAAGATCTTAAAGTTATTGGTGTGACTCCTATTGAATCTTTGTTTTCTAATATAAATCTTGATAAATATGGGACTGGAGATGAGTCAACTTTATCTAGAAGGCGTCCCAATGATTCAGAGTTTTTAGATCTTAATGCAAAAATTGATAAAAGTGGGATTGGAGAGGTCAAAACTTTAAGTAGCGATGAACCCACTCTTTTGGATTTCAAGGATTTTAATTATGATAATTGTTCTTTGATAGATTGTATTTCCTTGTTGCAATCCATGTTGAATTCTCCTCATGCTTATAATCAAAATAAAGCTTTTACTAAACATATCGTTGATGCTATGATGAAATCTTTTGAAGAAAAACTTGAGTTGGAAGTTTCTATCCCTAGAAAGCTTTATGATGAGTGGTAACCTACTATTAAGATTAAAATTAAAGATTATGAGTGCCATGCTTTGTGTGATTTGGGTGCTAGCATTTCCACGATTCCAAAAACTTTATGTGATGTGCTAGGTTTTCACGAATTTGATGATTGTTCTTTAAATTTGCATCTCGCGGATTCCACTATTAAGAAACCTATGGGAAGAATTAATGATGTTCTTATTGTTTCAAATAGTAATTATGTTCCCGTAGATTTCATTGTTCTTGATATATATTGCAATCCTACATGTCCTATTATTCTTGGTAGACCTTTCCTTAGAACGATTGGTGCAATTATTGATATGAAAGAAGGAAACTTTAGATTTCAATTTCCATTAAGGAAGGGCATGGATCTTTCCAAGAAACAAAATTAAGTTGCCATATTAATCTATTATGAGAGCTACTTATGGATTGCATACCAAAGATGAAAATACCTAGATCTATGTTTTATGCCTAGCTAGGGGCGTTAAACAATAGTGCTTGTTGGGAGGCAACCCAATTTTATTTTTATGTTTTTTGTTTTTGGTTCTGTTTTTTCAATAAGTACCTCTGTATTAATTGTGTTTTGTTGTTTTAATTAGTGTTTGAGCCAAGTAAGACCTTTGGGATGGCTTACGGTGATAGTTGATTTGATCATGCTGAAAAACAGAAACTTTTGCGTCCAGTTGCAGAATTTTATTAATTCACAGAAGCGACTAAAACCCTGAATTTTTTACAAAGGATTTATATACGAATTTTATATGTTGTACTAATTTTTCAGAATTGTTGGAGTCAAATAAGTATTAGAACAATCTGGATCTTTGCAGACTGTTCTGTTTTTGACAGATTCTGTTTTCTATGTGTTGTTTGCTTATTTTGATGAATCTATGGGTAGTATTGGGGGGTATGAACCATGGAGAAGTTGGAATACAGTAGATATTACACCAATATAAATAAAGAATGGGTTCACAACAGTACCAAAAAGTGGTGATTTATTTTATTATACTAACGGATCTCATGAGTTTTCTATTGAGTTTTGTGTTGTGAAGTTTTCAAGTTTTGGGTAAAGATTTGATGGACTATGGAATAAGGAGTGGAAAGAGCCTAAGATTGGGGATGTCCAAGGCATACCAAGGTAATATTCAAGGACAACCAAGCATCTAAGCTTGGGGATGCCCCGGATGGCATCCCCTCTTTCGTCTTCTTCTATCGGTAAATTTACTTGAGGCTATATTTTTATTCACCACATGATATGTGTTTTGCTTGGAGCGTCTTGTATGATATGAGTCTTTGCTTTTTAGTTTGCCACAATAATCCTTGCTTTACACACCTTTTGAGAGGGACACACATGAATCATGAATTTATTAGAATACTCTATGTGCTTCACTTATATCTTTTGAGCTAGGCAATTTTGCTCTAGTGCTTCACTTATATCTTTTTAGAGCACGGCGGTGGCTTTATTTTATAGAAATTGTTGAACTCTCTTGCTTCACTTATATTATTTTGAGAGTCTCTCTAAACAGCATGGTAATTTGCATAGGTTATGAATTTAGTCCTAATATGATGGGCATCCAAGAGGGATATAATAAAAACTTTCATATAAAGAGCATTGAATAGATGAGAAGTTTGATTCCTTGCATTTGTTTTGAGATATAAAGATGGTGATATTAGAGTCATGCTAGTGAGTAAATGTGGATTGGTAGAAATACTTGTGTTAAAGTTTGTGATTCCCGTAGCATGCACGTATGGTGAACCATTATGTGATGAAGTCGGAGCATGATTTATTAATTTATTGTCTTCCTTATGAGTGGCGGTCGGGGACGAGCGATGGTCTTTTCCTACCAATCTATCCCCCTAGGATCATGCATGTAGTACTTTGTTTCGATAGCTAATAGACTTTTGCACTAAGTATGTGAGTTCTTTATGACTCATGTTGAGTCCATGGATTATACGCACTCTCACCCATCCACCATTGCTAGCCTCTCTAGTACCGCGCAACTTTCGCCGGTGCACTACACCCACCATATACCCTTCCTCAAAACAGCCACCATACCTAACTATTATGGCATTTTCATAGCCATCCCGAGATATATTGCCATGCAACTTCCACCGTTCCGTTTTATTATGACACGCACCATCATTGTCATATTGCTTTGCATGATCGTAAGATAGCTAGCATGATGTTTTCATGGCTTGTCCATTTTTTGATATCATTGCTATGCTAGATCTTTGCACATCCCGGTACACCACTGGAGGCATTCATATAGAGTCATATTTTTTGTTCTAAGTATCGAGTTGTAATTCTTGAGTTGTAAGTAAATAAAAGTGTGATGATCATCATTATTAGAGCATTGTCCCATGTGAGGAAAGGATGATGGAAGCTATGATTCCCTCACAAGTTTGGATGAGTCTCCGGACTTTACAAAAAAAATAAAAGAGGCCAAAGAATCCCAAATAAAAAAAAGAGAGAGAAGAAAAAAAAGAGAAAAAAATGAGAGAAAAGAGAGAAGGGGCAATGCTACTATCCTTTTACCACACTTGTGCTTCAAAGTAGCACCATGATCTTCATGATAGAGAGTCTCCTATGTTGTCACTTTCATATACTAGTGGGAATTTTTCATTATAGAACTTGGCTTGTATATTCCAATGATGGGCTTCATCAAATTGCCCTAGGTCTTCATGAACAAGCGAGTTGGATGCACACCCACTTAGTTTCTTTTTGAGCTTTCACAAACTTATAGCTCTAGTGCATCCGTTGCATGGCAATCCCTACTCACTCACATTGATATCTATTGATGGGCATCTCCATAGCCCGTTGATACGCCTAGTTGATGTGAGACTATCTCCTTCTTTTTGTCTTCTCCACAACCACCATATTCTATTCCACCTATAGTGCTATATCCATGGCTTACACTCATGTATTGCGTGAAAGTTGAAAAAGTTTGAGAACATCAAAAGTATGAAACAATTGCTTGGCTTGTCATCGAGGTTGTGCATGATTTAATACATTGTGTGATGAAGATGGAGCATAGCTAGACTATATGATTTTGTAGGGATAACTTTCTTTGGCCATGTTATTTTGAGAACACATGATTGCTTTATTAGTATGCTTGAAGAATTATTGTTTTTATGTCAATATTAAACTTTTGTTTTGAATCTTATGGATCTGAATATCCATGCCACAATAAAGAAAATTACATGGATAAATATGTTAGGTAGCATTCCACATCAAAAATTCTGTTTTTATCATTTACCTACTCGAGGACGAGCAGGAATTAAGCTTGGGGATGCTTGATACGTCTCAAACATATCTATAATTTTTTATTGTTCCATGCTATTATATTATGTGTTTTGGATGTTTTATATGCATTAATATGCTATTTTATATTATTTTTGGGACTAACTTATTAACCCAGAGCCCAGTGCCAGTTTTTTGTTTTTTTTCTTGTTTTTGAGTTTTACAGAAAAGGAATATCAAATGGAGTCCAAACGGAATAAAACTTTACGATGATTTTTCTTGGACCAGAAGACACACGTAGGACTTGGAGAGGAAGTCAGAAGAGTCCTGAGGGCTCCACAAGCCCTCAGGGCACGCCCTAGGGTGGCGCGCGCCCTGGCTTGTGGGCTCCACGTGAGTACTCCAACCCAAATCTTTGGCCTATAAATTCAGAAATATTCCCAAATGACCAGAAGTGTCCACCAAAATACTTTTCCACCGCCGTAACCTTATGTACCCGTGAGATCCCATCTTGGGGCCTTTCCGGCATTTTGCCGGAGGGGGATTCGATCACGGAGGGCTTCTACATCAACTCTATTGCCCTTTCGATGAACCGTGAGTAGTTTACCACAGACCTACGGGTCCATAGCTAGTAGCTAGATGGCTTCTTCTCTCTCTTTGATTCTCAATACCATATTCTCCTCGATGTTCTTGGAGATCTATCTGATGTAATATTCTTTTGCGGTGTGTTTGTCGAGATCCGATGAATTGTGGATTTATGATCAGTTTATCTATGAATATTATTTGAATATTCTCTGAATTCTTATATGCATGATTTGATATCTTTGTATTTCTCTTCAAATTATCGGTTTGGTTTGGCCAACTAGATTGGTTCTCCTTGGAATGGGAGAGGTGCTTAGTTTTGGGTTCAATCTTGCGGTGTCCTCACCCAGTGACAAAGTAGGTGTAGCGAGGCACTTATTTGTATTGTTGCCATCAAGGGTAAAAAGATGGGGTTTTCATCATATTGCTTGAGTTTATCCCTCTACATCATGTCATCTTAATTAAGGCGTTACTCCTTTCTTTATGAACTTAATACTCTAGATGCATGCTGGATAGTGGTCGATGTGTGGAGTAATAGTAGTAGATGCAGAATCGTTTCGGTCTACTTGACACGGACGTGATGCCTATATGCATAATCATTGCCTTGGATATCATCATAACTTTGCGCTTTTCTACCAATTGCTCGACAGTAATTTGTTCACCCACCGTATTATTTTCCTTCAAGAGAGAAGCCTCTAGTGAAACCTATGGCCCCCGGGTCTATTTTCCATCATATATTTTCAGATCTATAAACATAAAAACCCAAAAATACCTTGCTGCAATTTATTTACTTTTATTTTGTTTTACGTTTTAGTAATCTTTTATATCTATCTCTATCAGATCTCACCTTTGCAAGCGACCGTAAAGGGATTGACAACCCCTTTATCGCGTTGGGTGCAAGTGTTTGATTGTTTGTGCAGGTGCATAGATTGGGGACTTGCTTGTATCTCCTACTGGATTTGATACCTTGGTTCTTAACTGAGGGAAATACTTATCTCTACTTTGCTGCATCACCCTTTCCTCTTCAAGGGAAAAACCAACGCAAGCTCAAGAAGTAGCACCCACAAGTATAGGGGATCAGTCATAGTCCTTTAGATAAGTAAGAGTGTCGAACCCAACGAGGAGCAGAAGGAAATGACAAGTGGTTTTCAGCAAGGTATTTTCTGCAAGCACTACAATAGTCGGTAACAGGTAGTTTGATAGCAAGATAATTTGGAACGGACAAGTAACGGTAACGGTAAATAAAGTGCAGCAAGTTAGCCCAATCCTTTTATGGCAAAGGACAGGCCAAAACGGTCTCGTATAATAAGCAAAGTGTTCTTGAGGGCACACGGGGATTTCATTTAGTCACTTTCATCAGGTTGGTTTGATTTGTGTTCGCTACTTTGATAATTTGATATGTGGGTCGACCGGTGCTTTGGTGCTGTTCTTACTTGAACAAACCTCCCACTTATGATTAACCCCCTCGCAAGCATCCGCAACTACGAGAAAAGTATTAAGATAAAATCTAACCATAGCATTAAACATTTGGATCCAAATCGGTCCCTTATGAAGTAGCGCATAAACTAGGGTTCAAACTTCTGTCACTCTAGCAGCCCATCATCTAATAACTACTCCACAATGCATTCCCTTAGGCCCAAATATGGTGAAGTTCCATGTAGTCGACATTCACATGACACCACTAAGGGAATCACAACATACATATCATCAAAATATCAAACACATCTCAAGTTCACATGATTACTTGCAACATGACTTCCCCCGTGACCTCAAGAACTAAAGTAACTACTCACAAATGATATTCATGCTCAAGATCAGAGGGGTATTAAATAGCATAATGGATCTGAACATATAATCTTCCACCAAATAAACCATATAGTAATCAACTACAAGGTGTAATCAACACTACTAGTCACCCACAGGTGCCAATCTGAGGTTCTGGTACAAAGATTGAACACAAGAGATGAACTAGGGTTTGAGAGGAGATGGTGCTATTGAAGATGTTGATGGAGATTGGCCTCCCAAAGATGAGCGGGTTGTTGGTGATGACGATGGCTACGATTTCCCCCTCCGGGAGGGAAGTTCCCCCGGCAGAATTGCTCCGTCGGAGGGCCAAAGTGCTCCTGCCCAAGTTCCACCTTGAGACGGCGGCGCTCCGTCCCGAATGTCCTCTCCTTATTTTTTCTAGGTCAAAATGACTTACATACCAGAAGACGGGCACCGGAGGTGGGCTGGGCTGGCCACAACCCACCAGGGCGCGCCTGGTGGCCTGGCGCGCCCTGGTGTCTTGTGGTCACGAGGTGGCCCCCTCCGGTAGTTATTTGCTCCAGTATTTTTCATATATTCCATAATAATTCTCCGTGAAGTTTCAGCTTATTTGGAGTTGTGCAGAATAGGTATCTCTGACGTAGCTTTTTCAGGACCAGCATTCCAGCTGCCGGTGTTCTCCCCCTTTGTGTAAACCTTGCATATTATGAGAGAAAAGGCATTAGAATTACTCCATAAAGCATTATTATGCATAAAAACATTATAAATAGCAGTAGGAAATCATGATGCAAAATGGACGTATCATGGGTGCCCTCCTCATAGTGGTGAGTTGCCTGAGCCGCTCCAGGCACCAACCTGCTAGGTCTCGAGTTGAGGTAAGGACGGGCACGCTGAGAAAACACCTCGTAGTATTCGTCGAAGGCACCGACAGTGGCCTCGAGAAAACACAACAAACTGTCATTTAAAGCATCCAACCACGTGGCAGCATCGGCGTGCGAGGCATCGTCGGTGGCCTCAACGGCGAGGTGCTCCTCCAAGATCTGGGGGTCAGCACGAATGGCAGCCATCGCGACCTCATCTGCGCGTGTAGACGCGATTTGCTTCTCCACTGCCAAATGCTCCTTGAGCTCCTGGCTATACTGCGTGCACCATGGCTTAGGGCGGTGCTTATTTGGAGGATGGGTTGGTGATTTGGGTGGAAGGTGTGGCACCGGTGGTCAGGGCATGTGGAATGTAGGAGGAGGAGGATGGGGGTCGGGTGTGGATTACCTGCCTAGATTGACGAGGCCGAGCAGCGTGAAGGAGGGTCGCCGGTGAGGAGGCTGCGCTGCAAGCAAGCAGTGAAGGTTTGAACTTGTAAAGGAAGGCGGAAACAAGGGAAATGTGGCTTTTGGTCAGGGGGAGGGGGCGGGGGAGGTAGATATTTCTGCGGAAGCCGAAAATTTTGGCTCGGTGCAGCAAAAAACTGGCGCGCAAAGTGTCATCAGACATGGTCCCTTATTTGGCACTGTCTACGATATGTGAACATCACAAAAGATTCATATAGCTTACCCTGTGTGTGATGAGTTTGAATGTGCCAATTTTGGTCCGAATTTCCCTGGTTACAGTGGTCATCCATGTCATTACATAATTTGGGTACACAAAAGAGCCTACAACACACACCCACACTTCTTAATCGAGCAAGTTCAGCAATTAAACATAGCTAGTTGACCTAAACATTACTCTAACAAATAAAAGACCGACGCTCTAAACAAAGAGTAGTTACTCCGGCTGGCGCTCATCGATCTCCACCGCCTTCTCCATGTCCAGCTCGCGCCCGACGATCGCCTGGGGAAGGGGCTCCATGGCATCCATCACACCACACTCGGCAAGCATCTCGCTATCTATGTCTGCCATCTCTTTGGAAAAGGCCGCCACGAGCTGGGCGTGGGCGGCCGAGGTCTAGTCTTGGACGGGCTCCATCGTGGCAAGGTATGCTGCGAATGAACGTACGACTGCTCGAACGCTCTCGGTAATTGGCAACTCTTCGGCCATGGGTTGCTGATACGTCTCCAACGTATCTATTTTTTTATTGTTCCATGCTATTAAAGTATGAATCTTGGATGTTTTATATACATTTACTAGCAACTTTATATCATTTTTTGGGACTAACCTATTAACCTAGTGCCCAGTGCCAGTTGCTGTTTTTTTGCTTGTTTGTTACTTCGTAGAATATCAATACCAAACGAAGTCCAAATGCCACGAAACATTTTGAAGATTTTTTTCTGGTGATAAGAGACACTGGAAGCGTCTGGAGCACACGAGACAAGGCCCGTGGGGCCCACTAGACACTAGGGCACGCCAGGGGCCTCTCGCGCGCCCTAATGGGTAGTGGCGCCCACGGGAACCGCCTTGACCTACTTTCGCCTCTATAAATACTCTTAAATCCCAGAAACCCTAGGGGAATCGACAAAACACTTTTCCCACCACTGCAAGTTCCAGAACCATGAGATCCAATCTAGAGGCCTTTTCCGACATTCTGCTTGAGGGGGCAACAATCACGGAGGGGTTCTTAATCATCCTTGTTGCCCCTCTGATGATGCATGAGTAGTTTACCACAGACCTACGGGTCCGTAATTCGTAGTTAGATGGCTTCTTCTCTCTTTTTGATCTTCAATACAATGTTCTCCTTGAAGTTCTTGGATATCTATTTGATGTAACTCTTTTTTGCGGTGTGTTTGTTGGGATCCGATGAATTGTGAGTTATGATCAGATCTATCCATGAATATTAATTGAGTCTTCCATGAACTCTTTTATGCATGATTGTTATATCTTTGTATTTCTTCTCCAATTTATTGGTTTGGTTTGGCCAACTAGATTGATTTATCTTGCCATGGGAAGAGGTGCTTTGTGATGGGTTCGATCTTGCGGTGCTCAATCTCAGTGACAGAAAGAGACATGGCATGCATGTATCGTTGCTATTAAGTGTAACAAGATGGGGTTTATTCATTCGTGAGTTTATCTTGTCTACATCATGTCATCATTCTTAATGCATTACTCCGTTTTCCCATGAACTTAATACACTCGATGCATGCTGGATAGCGATCGATGTGTGGAGTAATAGTAGTAGATGCAGAATTGTTTCGGTCTACTAATCATGGACGTGATGCCTATATACATGATCATTGCCTTGGATATCGTAATAATTATTTGCTTTTCTGTCAATTGCCCAACAGTAATTTGTTTACCCACCGTATGCTATTTCTCGAGAGAAGCCTCTAGTGAAAACTATGGCCCCCGGGTCTATTTCCTATTATATTAAAACCAAAAATACCTTGCTGCAATTTTTCTTTATTTATTTTATTTTGTGTTTTAGTTAGAACTATTTATCTAATCTCATACAATTTAATCTATCTCAATACCGTTGAGGGATTGACAACCCCTCTTACGCATTGGGTTGCAAGTTTTTGTTGTTTGTGTGCAGGTGCTGTTTACATAGTGTTGCTTGGTTCTCCTACTGGATTCATAACCTTGGTTTCATAACTGAGGGAAATACTTTCCTTTGCTTTGTTGCATCATCCCTTCCTCTTCGAGGAAATACCAACGCAGATACAAGCAATCAGGAAGAATTTCTGGCGCTGTTGCCGGGGAGACATCATCAACATCTACCAAGTACCTACGCATAAACTTTCATCTCCTTGCAATTTACTTTATTTGCCATTTGCCTCTCGTTTTCATCTCCACCACTTCTAAAACATTTCCAGAAAAACACAAAAATATTTGCCTTCTTTCCGTTTGCCTTTTTCTTGTTTGATCTTTTGTTTGCTTGCTTGCCTACTTTATCGCTATGGCTAGTCCTTCCCTCTCTACGTGCACTCCTAAGAATGAAGTTCTCAATTTTAAGCAAAGGGGAGGAGAGAATTTAAAAGATGCTTGGTATAGAATTTGTGATGCTCATAATAGATCTAGTCGTAAGCAATCCACTACTGTTCTTCTTCGCAAATTTTATGTGGGCACTACTACTTGGTATAGATTTGTTTTTTATACTACCACCAGCGGGAATTTCTTGATGTGTCCCCCTGTGGATGCTTTTAATTGTATGGGAAATTTAGTGGGATCACCTCCTATCATTATCAATGAAACAGTTTTAACTCTTGAGCATGTTATGCAAAGGCTAGATGCTATTGAAAAGAAAATGCTCACCGAATAACATATTGAAAATTTGGATAAAAGGATCCATAATCTTGCGAATCGAATTGGGTCGAAGATAGGATATACTCTTAAATTACTAAAAGAGAAAAGACCCGTAGTCAACGAAAGGTTAGAGGAGAGTCTTGCTCGAATTGATAGATTGGAAGAAATTTTTAATAACTTGAGCTTAGTTTTTTCCATCAAAACTATTGGAAAAACTCCTCCTAGTAATAGTTGCAAATCTACCCATGCTCCTAAGAACAAGGGTGCCACTTCCAGTAGCCACATTGAGGATCTTAAGATGATTAGAGTTCACTCTAATTTCGTAGATTTGATAAAGGAACCAATATATAAAAATACATCTCTTGATTTTGTTCCTAGGAATGTGATTATCAAAATTTTATATGCTAGAACTCGTAGAGATTATGGTTGTGTAATTGATGAATTGAATACCAAAGAAGACAATACTTGAATCTATGCATTATGCATAGCTAGGGGCATAAAACAATAGCGCTAGTTGGGAGGCAATCCAATGAATAAAATAATGTTTTCACTTTTTATTTCTATTCTTGTGTGTTTGCACAATTATGCTACTGTTATGATTGTGTTTTAGTGTTGTAGTTAGTGTTTGTGCCAAGTAAACCCTTTAGGATTATGTTGGATGATAGTTGACCTGATTCTGTGGAAAATCAGAAACTTTTGCACCCAGTTCTGGAATTTTGTAAATTCACAGAAATTTTTTTTTGCTCTGATTTTTTTCACATGATTGATATACAAATTTCCCACGTCATCCTAGTTTTTCAAAAAAATTAGAGTTATAGAAGTATGAGAAAAATTCAAGTTTCTACAGACTGTTCTGTTTTTGACAGATTCTGTTTTCATTGCATTGTATGCTTATTTTGATGAATCTATGGATTGTATCGGGGGGTATAAGCCATGGTAAAGTTAGAATACAATAGTTAATATTTGAGTGTATTTCATGAATGGATCAATGATTAAGCATACTGGGCTAGGGATAGCTTTCTTTAGCGTTGATATTTTGAAAGACATGGTTGCTTGTTGATATGCTTGAGTATTGATGTCTTCATGTCAAATTATAGACTATTGCTTTGAATCACTTAAAATTCCAAATGTCCATGTTACAAAAGAAAATAATATGTGATGAATATGATAGGTAGCATTCCACATCAAAAATTCTATTTATCATTTACCTACTCGAGGACGAGCAAGAATTAAGCTTGGGGATGCTTGATACGTCTCCAACGTATCTATAATTTTTGATTGTTCCATGCTATTAAAGTATCAATCTTGGATGTTTTATATACATTTACTAGCAACTTTATATCATTTTTTGGGACTAACCGATTAACCTAGTGCCCAGTGCCAGTTGCTGTTTTTTTGCTTGTTTTTTACTTCGCATAATATCAATACCAAACGAAGTCCAAACGCCACGAAACATTTTGGAAAAAAATTTCTGGTGATAAGAGACACTGGAAGCTTTTGGAGCACATGAGACAAGGCCCGTGGGGCCCACTAGACACTAGGGCGCGCCAGGGGCCTCTCACGCGCCCTGATGGGTAGTGGGGCCCACGGGAAGCGCCTTGACCTACTTTCGCCTCTATAAATACTCTAAAATCCCAGAAACCCTAGGGGAATCGACGAAACACTTTTCCCGCCACTGCAAGTTCCAGAACCACGAGATCCAATGTAGAGGCCTTTTCCGTCATTCTGCCGGAGGGGGCAACGATCACGGAGGGGTTCTTCATCATCCTTGTTGCCCCTCTGATGATGCGTGAGTAGTTTACCACAGACCTACGGGTCCGTAGTTAGTAGCTAGATGGCTTCTTCTCTCTTTTTGATCTTCAATACAATGTTCTCCTTGATGTTCTTGGAGATCTATTTGATGTAACTCTTTTTTGTGGTGTGTTTGTTGGGATCCGATGAATTGTGAGCTTATGATCAGATCTATCCATGAATATTAATTAAGTCTTCCTTGAACTCTTTTATGCATGATTGTTATAGCTTCGTATTTCTTCTCCAATTTATTGGTTTGGTTTGGCCAACTAGATTGATTTATCTTGCCATGGGAAGAGGTGCTTTGTGATGGGTTCGATCTTGCGGTGCTCAATCTCAGTGACAGAAAGAGACATGACACGCTCGTATCGTTGCTATTAAGGGTAACAAGATGGGGTTTATTCATACGTGACTTTATCTTGTCTACATCATGTCATCGTTCTTAATGCATTACTCCATTTTCCATGAACTTAATACACTAGATGCATGCTGGATAGCGGTAGATGTGTGGAGTAATAGTAGTAGATGCAGAATCGTTTCGGTCTACTGATCTTGGATGTGATGCCTATATACATGATTGTTGCCTTGGATATCGTCATAATTATTTGCTTTTCTGTCAATTGCCGAACAGTAATTTGTTTACCCATCGTATGCTATTTTCTCGAGAGAAGTCTCTAGTGAAAACTATGACCCCCGGGTCTATTTCCTATCATATTAAAACCAAAAATACCTTGCTGCAATTTTTCTTTATTTATTTTATTTTGTGTTTTAGTTAGATCTATTTATCAAATCTCATACTATTTAATCTATCTCAATACCGTTGAGGGATTGACAACCCCTCTTACGCGTTGGGTTGCAAGTTTTTGTTGTTTGTGTGTAGGTGCAGTTTACATAGTGTTGCTTGGTTCTCGTACTGGATTGATAACCTTGGTTTCATAACTGAGGGAAATACTTACCTTTGCTGTGCTTCATCATCCCTTCCTCTTTGGGGAAATACCAACGCAGATACAAGCAATCAGTTGCCGGCCGTTGTCGGAAAAACTTCGTGCGATTTTTGTGTTGACCGCCAGGAGCTGGGCGTGGGCGGCCTTAACATGGTCGTGGGCGGCCTCCATCAGGGCTAAGGTGGCCACTGCAGAATGGACAGCTGTTGTGCCGCTCTCACCATATGTTATCCCCGTCGCAGATGTTGCAGCCGCCACCTGAGAGGCAACAGCGGCTGTTTGGGATGCCTTGGCTGCTCGATCGCAGATGGCGGCCACGCTCATGCAAGGTTGTTAGCACGCTCATGGCGGCTGCGGCCGCGCTCTTGCCGGAGTGGGCCGCCAAAGTTACCCTCACGACGCGGGTCCACATCCCCATCTTTGACCGGCAACGATTGAACAGTGAAATGATATTTGGGGAGCGAGCTAGTGTGCTTGACGTGCCGACTGTGGACTATGGCCGACGAACCTTCTCGTGTAAGCTGTATACTACTCCGACGGTGCTCCAATATATTTTGTACTGCATCTCACACGGTTGGTGATAATAAACTGTGTGTGATCTACTTGATTTTTTTGTCTTGATTTGAAATACATAATGGGGTCACGGCAGCAAAGGAGGGTGTTTGAATTGCTAGAACTTTTATCTGTAGTGAACATGCAACTATAGGAGTGTCGTCAAAAAATTTGGAATTATTCAGGGTTCGTTTGAACATTTTTATACATTAACTGAGTTTTCTAGGCATTTAAGGTGCATAATTAAAAATTAAATTGCATGCACATGCTCCGGTGCACCAAAATGGGTTGTAAAATCATATATGTGTCCATGGGTGGATTCTTATGTCCCATGCATGAAATGGGAATGAATTTCAAACACCTTGGCAACGTGGCTTGCTATCAAACATTGAGATACTTGGTTTTGAAATTCTAGTAAATCCAAAACTTGTCTAAAATTCATGAAACTTGGCATGCTATCATGGAATGGCACCAACATGTTGTGGTAAAGAAATTGTCCCATTTGGGGCAGGTTTTGGTATAAGCTTCTCACAAATCAGAGCTTCTCACAAGAAGCCTCATGGTTCTGGTAGGGAACGTGTCACCTTTGTGGACGAAACGATATTTGTTGCCTCTTCTTGCTTTCAAGTTTTTTCTAGTGTCAACATAGAACAACAGGAGTGTCGTGTTAAACTTTAGAATCTTTCGGGGTTCGTTTGGACATTTTTATACATTAACTGAGATTTCTAGGCATTTTATGTGCATAATTAAAATTTGAATGACATGCACATGCTCCAGTGCAGAAAAATGGGTTGAAAAATCAAATGTGTGTCCTTGGGTGCATGCTTAGGTCCCGTGCAACAAATGGGAATAAATTTCAAACACATCGGCACCGTCGCTCGGTCGCAAACATTGAGATACATGGTTTTAAAATTATAGTAAATTCAAAACTCGTCTAAAATTCATGAAACTTGGCAATGCTATCATGGAACAGCACCAACATGCTGTGGTAAAAAATTGTCCCATTTGGGGCAGGTTTGTGTATAAGCTTCTCACAAACCAGAGTTTCTCACAAGAAGCCTCATGGTTGCGGTAGGGAACGTGTCACCTTCGTGGATGAAACGATATTTGTCGCCTCTTCTTGCTTTCAAATTTTTGTCTAGTGGCAACATAAACCAACAGGAGCATCGTGTTAAAATTTGGAATTTTTCTGGGTTCGTTTGGACATTTTATACATTAATTGAGTTTTCTAGGCATTTTATGTGCATAATTCAAATTTGAACTACAGGCACATGCGCCGGTGCAGAAAAATGGGTTGAAAAAAATCAAACGTGTGACCTTGGGTGCATGCTTAGGTCCCATGCAAGAAATGGGAATGAATTTCAAACACCTCACACTGGTGCAGAGACGTGCTATACAAACGGTTTTTACCCCCTTTCCGTGACAGGGTTTTAAACCGTCGCCTAGTGAGTGTGTGCGATAGGGGGGGGGGGTCCTTCCCACACGACCCAGAAACCGTCGGGGATAGGCCCTCCGGCCACACATGCTGGGGAAAAATGAGCTCGTGAGCGATCAGGCGAGGCATCGAAGCCCAATCGTTTCCATTTGTATGTACATCCCACACAGTGAATCCCAGAAAAACATTTCCATTCGTATGTATATCACACATAGTTTTTTGTGTGGAAACGTTTGTGCAAGGTGGCCTAACGCAAACAGTTCTCTACCGGAAGCCGTGTGTGATTGTTAGTTGATCCAACACGCCTACTTTCTAGAAAACGTGTGGGTTCTTTGAGTTCATCGCCCACGGTGTTGTCTGAGTAACTGTCTGCAATAGAAAACCCCAATAAGCAGGGTAATTAGCCTATTATTTGATAATCCATCTAGTAATCAAATTGACATTTCTTATAAAACACACCATATATTTCATATCCGTATAACGGCAACCAGGATTTCATAATCGAATTACATCAGATAGCTTCACATGCAACATCGAAAACCTTTGGAAAAGTAGCATCATACACGGTAAATAGACAGATGAATCTCATCTGGGAAACTGCAGAAGCGGAAGGCGAATATTGAGCCTTCAGTGATGTTGAATGTCCTTGCAACTTTAGGCTAGTGGCTATGGATAATTGCCCGCCCAACCTTCGTCCTCTTCAGGAAGACTTCAATATTGTATCGTGGGTGTTGAATGAATACCTTCCTCACCTCTTGACCATGCAGGTGGTTTGAGAGGTAATCATCGGTGAACTGCTTTGAAAAGTACCTAAAAACAAAGATATGCATAAATCGCTGTTATAAATTTTGAAATGGCGCAAGGGGTAAAAACAAGGTAAAAGAGTTAGTAACATCCTATAGTTGATTGATGTCTTCTTCATTGTGCAAACAAAGATCTTGTTGTTATTCATCGCAAGTTTCTTTATCCTAACAATCTTTCTGAGTTTCTTGACTTGACTGATATTCATGGACATCTCATTTCCCCATATGCAAAATGGGTCGAACAGTGGGTCTAAGCCTCTGACAGCAGGACCTACATGTGCAAGACCAAATTGTAAGAAACCTAAATATTAGAATGATTCCTGCAACTGCACAATAATGTGCTATTAGCAAAAGGACCATGCATGAGGAAACCTCGATGGTAAACCGTAGTGTCTCCCATTGTTTCCCTGCAACACATATAAGGAAGATCTTGATCAGGTTAACTGAGAGTTGCCATACTATCAGGAGAATATGTATTGAGTACAACCAAATTTGATTTATTTCTCACATGCATAACAATACAAAATTGTACCCACAACAAATAAAAATCAAATTGCAGAATTGAACCAAACAGTTAACTGGACATCAGACCAAATGAACCAAAACAGTTAACTGAGCATGACATTGCAGAATAGAACATATACTAGAAGATAAGACAGTTAACGAAACCAAGAATGCTTGAGAACTATACTACGAAATGTAGCAATTGTTGGACCAAACTGTTAACTGAACATTACATTTCAGAATATCAGATTGCATATTAACATTACAGAGGACAAATCACTAGAAGGCACTGGCGGTGGCCTCCAGAAAACAGCACGAACTGTATTTTAAAGTAGACAACCGCGTGACGGTGTCGACGGTGGCCTCGAAGATGAGGTGCTACTCCAAGATCTGGCGGTCGGCACGCATGGCAGCCATAGCAACCTCATCCGCGCGTGCGGCCACAAATTGCTTCTCCGCTGCCAGATGCTACTGAGCTCCATGTTATACTGCGTGCAAAATGGCTGTGGGCAGCGCTTAATTGGAGGACGGGGCCAGTGATTTTGGCGGAAGGTGTCGTCCCATCGGTCGGGACATGTGGGACGGGGAAGGAGGAGGATGGTGTGGGTGGGGTGTGGATTACCTGACCATATCGATGAGTGCGGCGCAGCAAGAAGAAGGGTCGCCGGCGAGGAGGCGGCGCTGCAAGAAGAAGGGTCATCGGCGAGGAGGCGGCGGTGCAAGAAGAAGGGTCGCCGGCGAGGAGGCGGCGTTGCCAGTAAGCAGCAGTGAAGGTTTGAACTTGGACAGCAAGGAGGAACAGTGGAAAGGTGGCTTTTGGTGGGTTGGGGTGGGGGCGGGGAGATAGATATTTCCGCGGTGGCAGAAAGATTTCGCTCGGTGCCGCGAGAAACTGGCGCGCAAGTGTGGTTCAAACGCGGGTGGTGGACTATAAACGACGAAGCTTCCTGCGTAAGCCATACAAGACGGTGCGCCAATATATTTTATATCGCATCCCACACGATTCTTGCTAGTAAACTGTTTGTGGTATACCTGATTTTTTCATTCTGTTTTGAAAGACAAAATGGTGTTACGGAGGGAAAGGATGGTGTTTGAATTGCTAGAACATTTATCTACAGTGAACATGCAACTATATGAGTGTCGTGTTAAAATTTGGAATTATTCCGGGTTCGTTTGGCATTTTTATGCATTAATTGAGTTTCTAGGCATTTAATGTGCATAATTCAAATTTGAACAACAAGCACATGCTCCAGTGCACCAAAGTTTGATGAAAAATCACGTGTGTGTCTTTGGGTGAATTTATAGGTCCCATGCAAGAATGGGAATGAAATTCAAACATCTGGGCATCATGGCTTGGTCGGAAACAATGAGAAACTTGGTTTTTAAATTCTTGTAAATCCCAAACTCGCCTGAAAATCATGAAACTTGGCATGGTGTCATTTCATGGCACCAACATGCTGTGGTAAAAAAATTGGCCAAATTGGGACAAGTTTTGGTATAAGCTTCTTGCAAATTGGAGCTTCTCTCAAGAAGGCATGTGGTTTCGAGAGGGAACGTGTCACCTTTGTGTGCGAATCGACATACGTTGCCCCCCCCTCTTGATTTTTTTACAGAGCAAACATAGAACTATATGAGTGTCGTGTTAAAATTTGGAATTATTCCGGGTTCGTTTGGCCCTTTTTATGCATTAATTGAGTTTCTGAGCATTTAATGTGAATAATTCAAATTTGAACTACAAGCACATGCTCCAGTGCACCAAGGTTGGTTGAAAATCACATGTGTGTCCTTGAGTGAATTTCTAGGTCCCATGCAAGAAATGGGAATGAAATTCAAACATCTGGGCGTCGTGGCTCGACCGGTAACATTGAGAAACTTGGTTTTTTAAATTCCTGTAAATTCAAAACTCGCCTGAAAATCATGAAACTTGGCATGGTGTCATTTCATGGCACCAACATGTTGTGGTAAAAAAATTGGCCAATTTGGGACAAGTTTTGGTATAAGCTTCTTGCAAACCGGAGCTTCTCTCAAGAAGACTTGTGGTTCCGAGAGGGAACGTGTCACCTTTGTGTGCGAAACAATATACGTTGCCTCCCCCCCCTTGATTTTTTACAGAGGCAACATAGAACTATATGAGTGTCGTGTTAAAATTTGGAATTATTCTGGGTTCGTTTGGCCTTTTTATACATTAATTGAGTTTCTGGGCATTTAATGTGCATAATTCAAATTTGAACTACAAGCACATGCTCCACTGCACCAAAGTTGGTTGAAAAATCACATGTGTGTCCTCGGGTGAATTTCTAGGTCCCATGCAAGAAATGGGAATGAAATTCAAACATCTGGGCGTCATGGCTCGGCCGGAAATGTTGAGAAACTTGGTTTTCTAATTCCTGTAAATCCAAAACACGCATGAAAATCATGAAACTTGGCATGGTGTCATGACATGGCACCAACATGCTGTGGTAATTTTTTTGGCCGAATTGGGACAAGCTTTGGTATAAGCTTCTTGCAAACCGGAGCTTCTCTCAAGAAGGCTCGTGGTTCCAAGAGGGAACGTGTCACCTCCGTGTGCGAAATGACATACACTGCCTTCTCACGCCTTGATTTTTTACACAGGCAGCTTAGACCAATAGGAGTTTCATGCTAAATTTTGGAATTATTCTGGGTTCGTTTGGCCTTTGTTATACATTAATTGAATTTACAGGCATTTAATGCACATAATTCAAATTTGAACTACAAGCACATGCTCCAGTGCGCCAAAGTTAGTTGAAAAATCATTTATGTGTACTTGAGCGAATTTCTAGGTCCCATGCAAGAAATGGGAATGGAATTCAAACATCTGGGTGTCTTGGCTCGGCCGAAAACATCGAGAAACTTGGTTTTAAAATTCCCGTAAATCCAAAACTCGCCTGAAAATCATGAAACTTGGCATGGTGTCATGACATGGCACCAACATGCTGTGGTAAATTTTTTGTCCGATTTGCGAAGGCGCACACATTAACAATCAACAAAGTCATTTTGGAACAAGTGCTATCACATTACAATCAGAAACACAAGTATTATTGAAACCATGGGCGTTCTACTTACCATTTACGTGCCGCCACACGTCCCCTTTTTTTATTGGCTAGGAGGTGCCGTGCGGGGTAGCTAAGTACGGGAGGCGTGCGATCAGACCCCTGCGCATGCTCATCGGGAGGAGAGCCCTTTGACCTCTATCCGCTGCCCACCTCTCTCCCAATGTCTCCATTAATGGCGCCCGAGCCCCTGTTTAATGGCGTGGCTATGTCTCACTCGACTGAGATTTAAGAAAGAAAAAAGAAAATCTGAAAAGAAAGTTTTGCACGGATCTTGATGTAAGATCCGATGGACCTATATAGCATCGACTGCGACTTATAGCAAGACTGATGAATATAAGGACGATGACAGTGGATAATAATTGTCTTACATATTTAGGAAGATAATTAAGAAAGCCACATGCGGCAATGCTCGAAATACACAAGGGCAAAAGAAGAAGGAAGACGCAGACAACGATCTGGCTCGCTGATCTCTACTTTCTTGATGCGTTGCTGCAGGCCGCGGAGACTAGTTCTCGCAGCGAGTGGTGATGAGCTCTTTCGTGTCCTCAAGACGCTGCTTGAGAGCATCCACGGGTTCCTCCACCAGCCTTTGGTGCTCGATGCGGAGCATGGCATTCTCGTCCATAAGTTTCTTGATGATGACGCCGGTCCTCTTCAACAAGGCAACGGTCTCCTCGTGCTGCTTCATCATTCTGGCGATCTTCGCCCTCAGCAGGTCGCGCTCGGTGCGGAGCTTAACCTTGTCCTCCCCTAGTCCCCGGATGACGCTGGTAGCATTTTCAAACGAGGCATTCATCTCGTCCTGCAGCTTCATCCTGTCGGAGATCCGACCCATCAGGTCATCGAGCATAGCGTGCATGCGCCTGTGAGAGTCCTCGCCTGCCCGCGAGACATTTTCCCAGGCCGTCGTGGTGCGGGAGAACATCTTTGCTGCATTCGCGGTGCAGCGGGACATCTATGCTGCTTTCGCGGCGCGGCCGGACCAGTCTGCTGCATCGACGGTGCGGCGGGACTTCTGTGCTGCTTCGGCGGTGCGGTGGGACCTCTGTGCTGCTACGGCCGCATGGCGGGACTTGTTGGCTGCTTTCACGGTGAGGCGGGACATCTCTCGTGCTTCTGCTTCCATGCTCGCCTCTTCCTCATAGTAATCTCTCTACCCAAAACTCATGCGGGCCATCGCAGACGCAAGGGAACGATGATGAATGACTTGTTTGTTTTTGTGGATGAGGAGTTGAGGAGGAATGTGCAGTCATCTTGGAGTAGGTAGTATTTATAACCGAGTACTAATACGATCCTCAGTGGGAAACCGTTTAGGTTTTGATCGGTGTGAACAGGTTTGCAATTAAATATAGCATGGTAGTAATTTGGAATGTGACGGGACACAGGCTCAAAATTTATTGACAGTTCTATAATTTCTAAGTGCAGCACTATTCCCAGACGGCGTAACGTGGGATGCGTTCTTGGCTGCGTACGTGGCATTTGCACCATAGGGTGCACCGCAATAGGCGATGTCAGCACACGTCTTGTTCCATCAACTGTGCGCGCTCGTTATTACCATCGCGCACGCTTCTTTTAATTAGAATGTGTGCCCGTCTAGCGCACACACGTTGATCTGTCTAACTGTTTCTGTTTGTTGTGGCTAATCGCAAACAATTCATCCATGTGGAGTGTATGCCATCAATCGCAGACACCTTGATCTGGCTGACCGTTTCTGTTGTGTTGCCTAATCGCAAACAGTTCATCCGTCTGAAGTGTATACCCTCAATCACACACACCTTCATCTGGCTGCCCGTTTCTTTTGTTCCGCCTCATCACAAATAGTTAATCCGACTGAACTGTATGCCGTATATCACACACACCTTCATTTGGCTGCCCGTTTCTGCTCTTTTGCCTCATCGCAAATAGTTCATTGAACTGAACCGTATGCCCCGCATTGCACACGCAACTAAAATCTGAACCGTGTTTGATGTATCTGCCACCGCAAATGTTTTGAATCTTTTTGAAGGTTTTTTTACATCACTGTTTGCGATTAATGCATCGCACACAGTTTCATCGAAGGGTCTCTGATTGTAGTGTCGCGTTAGCAGCATCCTGCAGTAGTGTCGGCACCGTTGCTTGCCGGCAAACATTGAGATACTTGGTTTTAAAATTCTAATAAATCCAAAACTCGTCTGAAATTCATTAAACTTGGCATGCTATCATCGAATGGCACCAACATATTGTGGTAAAAAATTTGTCCCATTTGGGGCAGGTTTTGGTATACGCTCCTCACAAACCAGAGCTTCTCACAAGAAGCCTCGTGGTTCCGATAGGGAACGTGTGTCACCTTTCTGGACGAAATGACATTCATTGCCTCTTCTCGCCTTGATTTTTTTTCTAGATACAACATAGAACAACATGAGTGTTATGTTAAAATTTGGAATTATTTGGGGTTCGTTGGGACATTTTTATACATTAACTGAGTTTTCTAGGCATTTTATGTGCATAATTCAAATTTGAACTATAGGCACATGCTCCAGTGTAGCAAATTGGGTTGAAAAATCATATGTGCGTCCTTGCGTGCATGCTTAGGTCCCATGCAAGAAATGGGAATGAACTTCAAACACCTCGGCATCGTGGCTCGGCCGCAAACTGTAACACCCCAAAAATTTAATCATGTTTTTACTAAATAAAATTTGGCCAGAATTAAAATTTTGAATTTTTGCCAGGTCTTTTATTAATTTCAGAACCATTTTCTGTTTCTGTTTTTCAAAATTCTTCCCTCCATATAGCAATTTTTGGAAATAATATTGTGGCTTTGGTAGTTCTCTTAAAACATTTCAATTATAGTTTAACAACAGTAAGAATTATTTTCAGAATAAAATTTTGCCAACACAATTCTTTTAATAGCATTTTCAATATTCTAAATGCATCTATTGCACTGCAACCACTTTAAATAATTGTTTTAAAATTCCATAAAATTATGGGAGGTCGTGTGATGCCTACATATCACTTTTATGCAAAAAAATACAACTTAGTCTTTTGTAAATTTTGAGTAAAACAATCTCTTTTCATTTCTGTCCCATTTCTGAGTTATAACTGCAACCCCAATTTTCCCTGCTCCAAAAATTCTGAAATTCTTCCCACCTACAGTCCTTCCAACTAAACCCTTAAGTCCAAATTTTAGCCCCATTGGAATCTTTTCAGTTCACCAAATATTCCTCTGAAGTTTCTGTCCAGAATTGAAATTCACCAAAAGTTGCACTTGCAAGTTTTTCCTTTTGTCCATCCAACCCCACCATCATCTTCATCATCTAAGCAGACATTACCCTGCCAAGTATCACTTCCAACAAAACCATCTAGATAGCTCTAGCATTTTGTCAAACACATTGTGTGCATGGCAGAAATTGGCAACTCTTTTGAACTACATTATGATCTTGCTTATTTAGCCAAACTATCATGTCCACCCTCTCTAGAATCTTCAGAAGCATCAACCTGCCAAACATCAGCTTGATTCGATCAGTGTAGCCCACCCTGGCATTTGATCGAGCACCCTGGGTGCGTGCCCTGGGCATGTCCAGAGCGCCCGCATTGCACCTGCCGGCACCGAGCCCTGCCGTGTCCCCACTGCTTCCCTCGCTCGACCTAACCCTCTCCTGGATCACCATGACCGCCCTGGCACCCTGCCGACACCCACCCTCATCGCCTGGCGCCGGTCAGCACCGACCCGAGGCGCCGCCGCGGTCGCCGACTCATGCACGGCACCGCCCAAGCCTCCTAGCCCTGCCAGCTCGCCCTCGCCTTAACTGCGGTCGCCGCTGTCTCCAGTGACCTTATCCACAGCCTGCCGACCACTCCACCGACCTCCACCATCCTCAACCACCTTGGCGGCGCCATTAATGGCCACCGTCGCCGTGGCCGTCACTGGAAGCCACGCAACCGACCTCCTTCGTGCCTATATAAGCCGCCCGAGCTCGTCTCGGTTCTCGCACGTCATTCACTCACCCTCCAGAAGCCACACAAAGCAACCATATCACCGGGAGCTCTCTTCTTCCCCGCCTCCGGTGAAACCCACCACCACCACCTCCTCGAAGATTCCCACACCACCAGAACCTCCTCCTCTCAATCCTCTCCACCACCAGCTTCCATAAGCATGCGCTGGTTCATCCCGTGCGTCAATTCCACCGGAGCTAGCCCGTGGACAGAGATCCAAATTCGCTTCCGCCGGGGCTTCTCGGGAAGACCCCGCCGCCGGCAATCCCGTGCTCCCCGCCGACCAAACCGTACACCGAAGGGACCGCACGGACCAACCAAGCACTCTGGTAGGCTCGGCTCGTCGAGGGGAGCCGCCGTTCGCCGGCGAGCTTCGCCGGAGCCACGCCTCTGTTTGGCTGGGAGAGAAAGGGTGCTCGCTGACCCAGTCAAACCTGACTGGTGGGCCCGCTGGGCCCACCGTCAGTGACAGGAGGTCCACGCCAGCGTGGTGTAAGTGGAGGCGTATTCCACAAATACGCCTCCGACGTCGACACGTCCCGCGCGGCTGATCAGCTGGGCCGGCCCAGTGGCGCCAGTCTGCTATTCAGCGCTCAGAGCGCATCACTGTTTCTTTCCCTCTTTCATTTTCAGCATATATTCTGATAATTCTACTGTGGCCATTTCATATCCAAATCTAGTGATTCAAATTCCTACAGTCTCATAAAAATATGCTCTATTAAACTAGATTATGTGAACATTTTTTTCTAAGCATTATGTCCACTGGGTCAATTAAATAGTCCTTTTAAATCAATTGTTTCAGCTTAGAAACTCTCTAGGTAAATCATATGAACTCCAAATAATTTGATTCTTTTTCTGGTATTTCTAAATTTTCATCTAGTTTATTTTAATATTTATTTCAAAAATATTTGAAACACTTTTTAGCACTATTTTGTTTTATATGGTAATTTAAATACTTTTGAAAATAGGAAATGGAGGGAAGATAAAGTTCCTAAACTTTTGGAGTGCACCCAATATCTCTGCATGCTAAAGGAAAGCATCTTGAACACTTGATATGGTGAATTGCATAGTTGTTTGTTTGCAAGAATAAATGCATCATGAATATGTTGAATTCAAATAAAACTGGCATATGGCCATTTTTGCATGCATGATCCCCTGACAATATTTTGTCTCTGTTTAAGCATGAATTATGTGTGAGCATGGTTATTTTCACATGTCACATATGCCATGTTGGTCCTGACTAATCTGCAGGAAAGAACCAGTCACGAGAAAAGTGACCATGTGACTAAAAATCTCGTGGTGACGAGAATGATCAGTGATGGCATGTTGGGACATGCTAGGTGGTGACCCTGTTGGGTACTACCAAGGAGATATATTGAGTTAACCACTACAGGAAAACTTAAACCTCCTGAGTCGACCATGGATCGAGTCTTGTTCCGGTAACCCCCATACTTGTTTCGTGCTGCCACAAGTCCCTGCCACAGGTAGGGTATAGTTCAGTAAGTTGTTAACCCCTTTCTATGCACACACCGTACAGAGGGCCACGATGAGGGTTTCCCGCGGCCGTGGACTAAATCCTGTCATCGGGTCAGGGAGCATGGGTGTTTCCAGTTGTGACTGAGAGGGGGGCACCCCTTGTAATCCGCGCGTATTAATAGTGATCCCATGCAGGACGTTGGTCTCTCCGTCTTAGAGCTTTTCTTGAACGATGCTTTGGGTGATTCCTGGCATCCGGAAAGTTAATCTGGTGTGTGCTGGTCGGGTGTGTTTTCAACCCAAAGACCGTAATGGGAATTAGTCAGTGTCACGGTACTGACTAAAGAAATCCTTCACTTGTGGGTAAAGAGTACACCCTCTGCAGAGTTTAAACCTATTTGAATAGCCGTGTCCGCGGTTAAGGGCTACAGTCTGGGTTGGTCAAGTGTCGGTCTTAGTGTCGGTCTTCGGAGGAAAATAATTAAATTGAGCCTGAATTATTTTGCAGGATAATTGTTGTCACCCTGATGCTACCGTGTATATTTTATGCTTGTTAATATGGTTATGCATATTATTGAGGACTAACCCGTTTCTCTTATTTTGTATTTCCTGAGTGTCTCAGGGGCTGGCTAGACTACCCCGGGCACTCAATTTTATTTTCAAGACCTCTCATGGCGTCTCTCGAGTTAACAGTCGGTTTATCCCGCCACTACTCTTGTGGACACCCGATTGGCATTTCTCTTCAAGTCCGACCGTGGCGTCACTTGACACCCGACTGGCATTTCTTTTCAAGACCTCTCGTGGCGTCGCCTGAGTTCTCGGATGGTCCTGTCTCGTCCGATTTCTCCTTTAGACACCCGTTTGGCATTTCTCTTCAAGACCTACCGTGGTGTCATTTTAGACATCCGACCGGCATTTCCTTTATTTTATTTTCCTTTAACTTTCCTTGTTTATCAATAATATTTTTATATATCCAGTTATTTGC
Source organism: Thinopyrum elongatum (assembly GCA_011799875.1). Lineage (NCBI taxonomy): Eukaryota > Viridiplantae > Streptophyta > Magnoliopsida > Poales > Poaceae > Thinopyrum > Thinopyrum elongatum. The sequence goes on from CM022299.1 coordinate 162,599,763, forward strand.
ACATGCTAATATGTTATCATGCCATGATTTAGTTCCTGACAGCATGCCTTTAAGTCCATCATGAGCATACGCATATAATTTTTAATTCAACTTGATCACATAATATCTGCTGCATTCGGTATATCATCTGTTCATGATGTTTGCGAGTACATTCAAACGTACTCATAGGCTTGTCCCTGGCTATTTACTTGGCCAAGTCAGGATTTCTACAAGGAGTACCACAACGACGTCCGTGCGGAGCCTAGGATGGCAGCCATGCAGGATAGGAATTATCCGGGTCAGCTGTTCTTGTGGGAATGGAGCCCCATCGACGTTGGAGAACCACGAGTCATTTCCGTCATCCACCACAGGAATCACTGTTGTATCATTAGACCTTTATGGTCTTGTATCCAATTCTTGTAATAGCTTGGTAATCTGTAACAAGGACGTGTCCACCAGTAACAGTAATCCTGGGCTGGTGGTAACACGAGGGGTTAAATTTCTGGGATATCGTGTCCCGGCCCCGGCACAAACATTGAGATACTTGGTTTTAAAATTCTAGTAAATCCAAAACTTGTTTGAAATTCATGAAACTTGGCATGCTATAATGGAATGGCACCAACATGCCATGGTAAAAATTTTGTCTCATTTGGGCAGGTTTTGGTATACGCTCCTCACAAACCAGAGGTTCTCACAAGAAACCTCATGGTTCCGGTAGGGAACGTCTGTCACCTTTCTGGACGAAACGACATTCGTTGCCTCTTCTCGCCTTGATTTTTTTTCTAGATACAACATAGACCAAGGAGTGTTATGTTAAAATTTGGAATTTTTCAGGGTTCGATTGGACATTTTTATACATTAACCGAGTATTCTAGGCATTTTATGTGCATAATTCAAATTTGAACTACAATCACATGCTCTGGTGTAGCAAATTGGGTTCAAAAATCATATGTGTGTCCTTGCGTGCATGCTTAGGTCCCATGCAAGAAACGGGAATGAACTTCAAACACCTCGGCAGCGTAGCTTGGCCGCAAACATTGAGATACTTGGTTTTAAAATTCTAGTAAATCCAAAACTCGTCTGAAATTCATGAAACTTGGCATGCTATCATGGAATGGCACCAACATGCTGCGGTATTTTTCGTGTCCAATTTGAGAGAAGGTGCACGAATTAACAGCCAGCAAAGGCATTTTGAAACAAATAGCTGCCAAGTTATCATCTCAAATGTTTGTATAATTTAAATCATGGGCATTTTGCTAACCATTCACATGACGCCATGATTCACACTTTTAATGGCTAGGAGGTGCCGTGCGGATAGCTGCCTTAGTAGACGGGAGGCGTGCAAGCGCAGTCCGCTGTGCACTCTGACCGGGAGGCGTGCAAGCCGTCCTCGAATGCGCAGGCTCGGCGGGAAGGGTGAAAGTTGTATGCTGCACAGGCTCACTGGGAAGCGAGCCCTTTGATTTCCATGTCCGTCCGCCTCGCTCCCAACCTCTCCATCAATGGCGTCCGAGCCACTGTTTAATATGGGCGGCCTTACTCTTCGCCTCCCATTCCCCTCCCACAGACCTCCACCAACGCCATGGTGCAGAAGGATCATCTGCCGCTAGTCTTCCAGTTTGGTGAAGTCGACTCCGAGCTGGAGGAGATAGAAAATAAGGAGGAATGTGGCCTCATGGACATGGCCCTGAACGAGCTGGCAGTGGCGAATGTTGCCCCCGCGCCCGTCCCAGCTCCCATCCCCGTAGCATTGACGGGCTGGCCGTCGAGCACTATCGCAGCGCTGGAAGCCGCGGGCGTCAGCGAGGACCCCGCAGACCCACGCGAGCTCGTGTACATGCCAGCGCCAGTGCCCCCGCCCATGCCCGTGCGTGCCCCTGCACCCACTGCGGCACCGGTCCCGTGCGTTTGCCTGCACCCGCCGCACTCGTGCCCGTGCACGCGCCCCCCTCAGCGTCATGGGACGCCACTGTCGACTGCTACCTTGCAGCGCTGTGAGTTGCCGTCCTCCCCGCCCCGCCCGTCGATCGCGCGACGACAGGTTCTTTGATTTCCAAGTGAAGAACATTCTGTGCTGCCTTGAACACTTCAACAACCGTGTCCCGGAGGACTACAACGACAACGCCGGCGCAGCACGCCGCCTCCGCCACCGCCGCAATTAGTTTTTTTGGGTTTAATGTTGTATCTTGATCGTATGAATGTAAAGTCACAGTGTGACTGAATGAAACCTATGGTTTCAACAAACTTGCATTTTTCTCTCTGAAGGTACAGACTTATCAAACGATTTAAAAAAAACATCAATGGTTTTTAAAACACTCAACGCAAATGTTCTAGATAGAACACCCGTATGCAAACCGAGAGCTTCCCCAGTAAGCCAAGGGAAAATGTGCCGCGTAGGATTTGTGCATCTCTTTACCACAAACGTTGTAGATAGAACACCCGTATGCAAAGCGAGAGCTATTGTCCTTCCCTAAGCCAAGAGAAAATTTGCGGCGCAGGCCGGATTTGTGCATCTCTTCATCGCAAACAGTTCAGATTGAACACGGTATGCAAAGCGAGAGCTATGCTTCCTTCGCCACTAAGCCAAGAGAAAATCTGGCACGCAGGATTTGTACATCCCTTCAATGCAAATGATTTTTTCTGATGACCCGTGTGCAACCACCTACAGACAATTTGGTAACATTTTCATGGTATATTGCCATTTGTCAAACTGGAAAGATTGGCATTTGTCGATCTAGTAACATTGCCCTTTTTCAACCTTGTAACACTGCCATTTGTCAAAATTTGCAGCTAAAAAATCACTAGCACTATCTAATTTTGCAACTGAAACTCAGTAAGCATAGATTTCATTCATAGATTAAGCAGTCGTTCTTTATACAAACAGTTCAACTCGATAGCTGAACCGACCAAACTTTTCCCCAATTGTTGCGAACCACGTACTGAAATATCTAGTTCAACTATATATACTAGCTAATTTTAAGTACGTAGTACAGTTCAACCATATCTATAGTCAGATGAACTGAACAAAATAGCCGCTAAATGCTACTACTACGGATGGGATTTGTACTACTTCTAGCAGCCTCTCCTCTGTCGAGCACTCTCAGTAAGAGGCAGAGGAGGAGGAGCCTACCGACAAGCTGGACAACTGGAATCCGGTGCCTGCCGCTGTTGCACCTTTAGCGACGCTCACCTCGAACACCCTCTGCCGCTCCAGAGGACCCCTCTCGAAGCGACGGGACTCCTCACCTCTGCGATAGCATGTGCTGTGACCACGGCGGCGGTAAGACTCTTTATGTGCTCGACCAGGCGCTCCTCCTCCTCTCGCAGGAACTCGATGTAGCGTGCAAGGTCACTGACGCACATGCGGGGCTCCACCTCCACCTCCCGCCTTCGGCCTGCGGTGGCGGAGCGGGTGATGACCCCGACGATCAACGGTGGGGTGGCGGCCACGGCGGCCGACGGTGGGGTGGCAGCCACGACGGCCACCTCCCGCCTTCGGGCCGTGGTGGCAGAGCGGGTGATGGCCACGGTGACCGACAGTGGGGTGGTGGCCACGACGACCACCTCCTACCTTCGGGCCGTGATGGCCCTGTCTTTCGACGGTGGTGTGTCGACCACGGTGGCAGATGGTGGGGTGGCGGCAACGACAGCCGGCAACAGCTGCCGACGGGTAGCGGCGGCGGAGCGTGTGGTGGGTGCGGTGCGCACACCCAACAGGGACGCCACGCGCACAACACTACGTCGGGGACTGCGCCGCCGCCGTGTAGCCTCCCAGCTGGAGCTGTCCTCTGATGACGGAGTGGCTGAGCGACTACGACGGGCCGGTGCCATTGGTGATTGTGGGAGAAGCAGACGAGATAAGCAACAAGGAGCGAGGGGAAAATGCGACGCAGGACTCGTCGGCCATGAGGGTTTATATAGCAGGCCGGTAGCATTAGGATTTTGGGGGATTTCGCCGAGTCAGGCGGGAATCTTGCGTAGCTATGTGCGGAACCTGCGCGGTTGAGTGGGAATGGGCTCACGGACGATTCATTGGCTCCACTTCGAGCCATCGTTTGGGCAAAAGAACGCCTGCGCGGTGCTCAAGCTTGCGCTCGAAGCCGTCTACGGCAGAGGGGTGACAAGACGTGCGAGAGGAGGACGAAATGACATGTACACATACGATTAATAAAAACATTTGCGATTTCATTACCTACTACCTCCGTCCTGGTTTATAAGTCCTCTTTGTATTTTTGTGTCAAATTTTGCCTAGAGATTTAACTAATAAAATATGAATGCATGTCACCAAAGATTATATCGTTGGATTCGTATTTGAACATAGTTTCCAATTATATTATTTTTTATAACATGCATTAACATTTTATTAGTTAAATTTAAGGTCAAAATTTGGCACAGAATATAAAAGGGACTGATAAACCAGGACAGAGGTAGTAGCACACGGCCGCTCTCTACGCAACGTCACGAATGATTGTTCGACCTCCGTGTGATGTGAAACACAACGTAGTTTCACATCATGTCGCTAGCTCGCAACTGCCGGCTGTCTTGTAGATGACCATTCCCTGCATGTTCAACTGCTCTATGCGTGTGGTTGCTCATGGTTGAGGCGGCGGCGGCGCGCTTTGCTCTCACGTCCCTCCGCGCGCGCTGCCAGTGTTTGGGGTCGGTGCACGATCACATACTTTCGTGCTGCCATTATGCATGCGGTTGCGCGGGGCGCGGCGCCATGATGCAGTTACCCACTGCAAAAACTGCCATGAGGACGTCCCGAGAATCCAGGCCGCCCCGCCCCCATTTATTCCCGTGTTACCTTCATCTCTCGCACCCCACGACACAATAGTTAAGCACACCCACGACGACACATACATAGATGATATCCAGCGGCTCCAATGTCGCTCCTCGTGGCTCCAATGGCGCTCCGCGTGGCTGACGACGACAACGGATGGCAGTTCACCTCACCTAACATAGTGGACACCCGCATGAGGGGAAAGGACTTCCCGGTGGTGTACACGAATGAGCCGGTCTCGGTGGAGAGCTCCATCCAAACTATGGAGCAGTTACTTGCCGAGGACAAGTACCATGTGGTCGGCTTCGTCCTCGAGTTCACCGGTGGTCATGCCGGGCATGATCAGAAGGTTGTCGTTGCCCAGTTATGCATGCGCCATCACGTCCTCGTCTACCACTACTACCTGGCCACAAGGCCTTGCGAGGATTTCGACAGGTTTATCAACAGTCACGACTACAGTTTCGCTACGGTGGACATCATCAACGATCTAAAACCGCTCAAGGTTTTGAGCTTGGCCTGCCAAAACCTTGTCAACATCCGTCACCACTATAGGGTCCGGGGCAGCACAAAGAACAAGTAGAACTCCTTGGTTGACCTCGCTTGGGCGATCATCGACCCCTACTACAAGAACATGAAGGCTGAGTGCAACAAGGACAAGATCGCCTGGCACAGTGCCTAGGAGCAGCGACTGGATGAAGAACACATCAAGTACGCGGCCAAGGACATGTACACAGGCTACGAGATGTACAAGTGGATCGTTGACATGTGGAAGTGACTTCGTCCTGCCCCAGACGAGGGATCGAGCCATGGAGCAGTGGCGGTAGTGTCACAAGAAGTAGATGATTAGATGATCGTTTCTCCTAGTTTAGAATGCATGTAATTGTTTAATGAGGTGTGTGCGAATGTTTTGTGTAGTCACTTACGTAATTGGATGTTTATTTTGGTTATATATGTTGTTCATCTGAAGACAGAGAAAATCACATCGCACACGGAGTAAACTAGGGAACCCGTCGGTGATGATTTCATCAATCACTGACAATTGTATACCAGCAAGCGTTTGCCCAGAACACACACGGCTTATTAGCAGCAATCGTCTATGTTATTATCAGTCTTCGCACACATTTCTTATTACGGACCTATTTGCCGCGTATCACACACATCTTGTTAAGTTGAACCGTTTCTATTGTCTTGGCTCATCACAAGTATTTCATCCGAGTGAACTGTATGCCGTATATCGCACACACCTTGATCTGGCTGGTCGTTTCTGTTGTGTTTCCTAATCAAAAACAGTTCATCCGAGTGAACTATATGTCGTATATCGCATACACCTTCATCTGGCTGACTGTTTCTTTTGTTATGCTCATCACAAACAGTTCATTCGAGTGAATTGGATGGCGCGCAGCGAACACGCAACTCTAATCAGAATCGAGTTTGATGTCTCCGCCATCGCAAACAGTTTGTCTCATTTTGAAGGTTTTCTTACACCATCGTTTGCAATTAATGCATCGCACACAGTTTTGTCGAAGGGCCTCTGATTGTACTATCGTGTTAGAACCATCCTGTAGTAGTGAGAGCATGGCAACAGTGCGCCCCTCACCGCTTACCAGGGGAGGCATGGCTATAGTGCGCGTAGCTCCGCTAACAGGGGCGACCGACGTCAGCCCGGCCCGGCACTGTGCCAACTGCCCCGTGACGCGGCGGGCGGGCGACGTGCCACAGTGGCGTCCTGTCGGCAGGTCCCACAGCCGGCGGTCCCCGCAGCTGGTGGACCTCGCAGCCGGCGGGCCCCGTTGGAAGACGAAGACGATGACACCTGGGCCATGCCCTCCTTATTCTATCATATGCAACCTGGGGGGTCAGGCTAAAATACCTCACAAGAGCCCCCCTAGGAGGGGGTCGGTTCATTCATCCCACACACACACATCCACACACAAGGAGAAGAGGAGAGTTAGCTCCTTCTTCATCCTCCACTCATACAGCTCAACGAGCACCATTGTAGCTCTCGTGATCCATATAGTCGATCTGGCAGGACTAGGTGTGTTACCTCCATCGGAGGGCCCCGAACCTGGGTACATCGTGTGTCTCGCACTGCTTGTCCCCAATCTCGCTTCCGGAACCCACCGGCATCCTCTGGCCCCAACCATGTTTGGTAAGCCGACCCATGGCAACTGTCGTGAGCACACCACGACAGTTGGCGCCCACCGTGGGGCCGTCCCTGCCGTCGACCGGAGTCATGTTCCGGACAAGACCCTTCACTCCCTCCAGCGAGCGCATCACGCACGGTCTGATCAGCCTACCCGGTGCAGCCTGCTGCGCCGGCTCTGGCGTGGCGCTTGGCACGGACGCCACTTGCCCTGCAGGCGGCTCCATCGTCCCCTTTGGCGAGCTACGCGTCTTTGTCGCGCTCGTTCCTGACGAGTACCCTGACAGGGTGTTCACCTTCTCCGACCCGCTGCCGCCTTGCAGTCGTGGCATCATCGACATCATTGCTGACCTCTGCGTCCGTGTGGAGGTACTCACCACTGAGTCTGATAACCCACAAGTATAGGGGATTGCAACAGTTTTCGAGGGTAGAGTATTCAACCCGAATTTATTGATCTGACACAAGGGGAGCCAAAAAATATTTGTAAGTATTAGCAGTTGAATTGTCAATTCAACCACACCTGGAGATTAAATATCTGCAGCAAAGTGATCAGTAGCACAGTAGTATGATAGTTTGATAGCAGTGGTAACAGTAGTAGTAACGGTAACAGTGACAGCAATAGTTTTGTAGCAGTTGTAATAGTAACAGCAACAGTAGTAACTTAGCAAGAACAATATGTGAAAAACTCGTAGGCACTGGATCGGTGATTTCATTGGATGATATTCATCACATAACAGTCATAACCTAGGGCGACACAGAACTAGCTCCGGTTCATAAATATAATGTAGGCATGTATTCTGTAAATAGTCATACGTACTTATGGAAAAGAACTTGCATGACATCTTTTGTCCTACCCTCCCGTGGCAGCGGGGTCCATAAGGAAACTAAGGGATATTAAGGCCTCCTTTTAATAGAGAACCAGAACAAAGCATTAACACATAGTGAATACATGAACTCCTCAAACTACGGTCATCACCGGAAAGTATCCCAATTACTGTCACCTTGGGGTTTACGGATCATAACACGTAATAAGTGCATATGACTTGCAAGATCGGATCAAGAACATAGATACAATGGTGAGAACATAAACGGTTCAGATATGAAATCATGGCACTCGGGCCCTAGTGACAAGCATTAAGCATAGCAAAGTCATAGCAACATCAATATCAGAACATAGCGGATACTAGGTATCAAGCCCTAACAAAACTAACTCGATTACATGATGAATCTCATCCAACCCACCACCGACCAACAAGCCTACGAAGGAATTACTCACTCCCGGTGGGGAGCATCATGGAATTGGTGATGAAGGATGGTTGATGATGACGAAGACCGAAGATTCCCCTCTCCGGAGCCCCGAATGGGCTCCAGATCTGGCCTCCCGATGAAGAACAGGAGGTGGCGGCGGCTCCGTATCATGAAACATGATTAAGCTTCCTCTCTTATTTTTCCTCCAAAAGGAGGATTTTATAGAGTCGGAATTAGGGTCAGCGGAGCCCCGTCGGCCCCACTACCCACTAGGGCACGCCAGAGGGGGGTGGCGCGCCCTGGTGCCTAGTGGGCAGCTGGGGCCCTCCCTCCAGTGGGTCTTGGTTCCCGAAATAATTATATATTCCAAAATAATTCTCCAAAAAGTTTCGTCCAATTCTGAGAACTTTTATTTCTGCACAAAAACAACACGATGGTAGTTCTGCTAAAAACAACATCAGTCGGGTTAGTTTTATTCAAATCATGCAAATTAGAGTCCAAAACAAGAGCAAAAGCGTTAGGAAAAGTAGATACGATGGAGACGTATCAACTCCCCCAAGCTTAACCCATTGCTTATCCTCAAGCAATTCAGTTGACAAACTGAAAGTGACAAAGAAAAAATTTTACGAACTCTTTTGCTCTTGTGTTTATACATATGCTTAAATAATACCTAGGTTTTCAGTAAAGATCATAACTAACCATGTAGATGATAACTCTTAAAAATTATATTCACTCATATCAATGGCATAATCAACTATCGAGCAATAATAAAATATCTCAAATGCCAACACTTTGTCAAAACAATCATGATATAATATGACAATAATGGTATCTCACTAGCCCTTTCTGAGACCGGAAAACATAAATGCAGAGCACCTCCAAAGTTCAAGCAGTGACTAAACATTGTAATTCAGGGTAGAAGAGATCCAGTCATGATGCATTCAACATTAACTATACACAATGCATGAGGATGACAATAGTGCTCTCAGGACTGGTGCTTGTTTGAGAAGGTGATGGCTGAACATAAAAGTAAAATAACATGAAATTAAATAGATAGGCCCTTTGCAGAGGGAAGCAGGGATTTGTAGAGGTGCCAGAGCTCAAAGCTTAAATCAGAGATAAATATAATTTTGGGAGGTGCACCTTTCCTATCAACGTTACGACCAAGAGTTTTCAATATCTTCCGTGCTAAACAAATTAGCGGCGGTTCCCAAGAGGTAAAAGTAAAGTTTACTCCCCCTCCACCAACAAACACAAGCTATGGTTGGCCGAATCCTCGGGTGCCCTCCATACCAACAACAGTCCGGGGGAGTTTTGTTTAATTATTTGTAATATTTTATTTCGGGAGTGGGCATCCCTATTACCAGCCCCTCTCGTGCAAGGACGAGTGAATAAACACTCATCATGGGAATAACCCGGTTAGCATGGAAGATACTGACCACCCCCTATCGCTCCATGAGCGGTCCGGGCACACAAAAACATATGTTCATTTGAATTTTTAGAGGTGGCACATGAAAATTTACTTAGGACGGCAGGGTAATACCGTATATAGGTAGATATAGTGGACTCATCTAGAATAACTTTGGTTTAAGGATTTTGATGCACAAGCAGTATTCCTGCTTAGTATAGGCGAAGGCTAGCAATTAGATTGAGAAGCGACCAGCTAGAGAGCAAAAACGGTCATGATCATGCATTATGAATAATTAACATTGAGTACTAGCATGAGTAGGATATAAACACCATGAACATAAATATTGTGGAGGCTATGTTGGTTTTGATTCAACTACATGTGTGAACATGCGCTAAGTCAAGCCACTTGAAATATTCAGAGGAGGATACCATATCATCATACTACATCACAATCATTTTAATGCATGTTGACACTTAAGATAAATCATTATCCACTCCTAGCTACTTAAGCATGGCATGAGCAACTATAATCTCTAATTGTCATCATAAACATGTTTAATCATAATAAGCTAAATCATGGATACTGAGTTAAACATATATACAAAGACAAAAACAAGTTGAGTTCATACCCGCTTTTCCCTGCCATGGTCACTTCATCATATATCATCATTATTGCCTTTCACTTGCATGACTGAATGATATGAAAATAATAATAGTGCAAGAGTGCCGTGGGCTAAGCTGGAATCTGCAACATTTTATTCAAAGGAGAAGACAAAATAATTTGGGCTCTTTGTTAGATCCACAATAATGAATATGAGAGCCACTCAACATTTTCATCGTGGTCTTCCCCTAGATACGACTCAAGAAAAGAAAAGAATTTTAGAGAAACACACTGAAATATTTTTGGATTTTTTAGTTTTTCTTGAAAGGAAACAAATTAAAGAAGGAAAAACAAAAACGAGAAAAAATATTTACATGGGAAAGATCCCAACAAGCAAAAAGAAGAAGTAAGAAATATTTTTGGGTTTTCTTTTAATACTACACTAAATTAAACTGGAAAGAAAAACCGAAAAGAAGCGAGAAATGTTTTTGGATTTTCTCAAAGTTTTTCAAACACACAAAGAAGAAAGCGAGAAAAATAAAACTAACATGGATAATACAATGAAAAAGTGTGAACACCGACAACTGAAATGTGTGACCATGAATGTAATGTCGGTGGAAATACGTACTCCGCCAAGCTTAGGCTTTTGGCCTAGCTTGGTAGTCACCACCTGTAGTAGCCATCCGGTCCAATGTCAAAGTGCTGAGGCGGAGGCACCTGAGCGTCCCACTCCTGGGGCTCCTCCTCTACCGCTGCCTGTGCGTTCCGGTAAGCGATAATGTCCGCTGGCATGGCCCTGTATCCGTTCCTGGCAATAGAATCAAACAAAGCAGGTGCAGGTAACGGGATAATATCACGGGTGTTCTCACTGAACACCAAGTTATATCGAAGAGGCTCTAATAGTTCAGTGTTATCAAGAAATTGGTGGTCCACCATCGACTGGCGGTCTAGATAAACTCTAGGCAACAAATAATCATGCTAGTGTAGCGGCATGTTAAAGCGCCTCGCCAAGCGAGTAGCATAAATACCACCGTGAATTTTACCTTTAGTTCTGTTAGTGTGCAGACGACATGCTACGATAGCCCCTAGGCTAAAGGTGTGATCATCATGCAGTGTGCGGCATAAAATGGCAAGGTCAGGTGCACTGAGTATACTGCCCTTCTCTCTAGCAGCCAAGCATTTTGTTATAAATAGAGCAAAATAGTTCATAGAAGGAAACTGCAAGCTAGTGGCGGTGGCTTTCGACACACCCCTCTCCTCACCCACAGTTAGGGCGCAGAGGAAACCATCAAACTCCGCTGGTCTAGGTTCTCTTAACTCCCCATCAGAGAGAATTAAGCATATCTCACAAAATTCAGTAAGCGGTATTTGATGAGTTTCAGAGTATAAACTAAACCGCACCTCAGGAGGATTGTTCCTATTTAAGAAATGGAAATTTTGCACAAAGGAATTTGTAAGGACATGGTGTTGGTCACACTCATCTGCGAGGAAGTCGGTAAGCCCAGCATTTGCAATGAATTGTGCGAACTCTTGGCGGAATCTGGCTTCATCCATGAAAGCAATGTGCGGCCACTCGCACGGTCGAACCTCCGTCCATCGCGGAGTGTTAATGTCACCATAAGATGATTCAACGGTGACTCCCTTGGCATTCTTCTTAGGTGAACTCCTTCAAAAGAAATCCATTTTCCTAAAACAAATTTCTGAAAATTTTTGAGATACAAAATGATGTCAACAAAACTTAACAAAATTGATAGCAACTACTCATATGGATGTCTAGAGGCTACATCAAGCATTCAAACTACTTGGAACTCAAAGAACTCAACCTGCAAGCTCATTTATAGCAGCACCAAGAGTAGCTAATTACTCAAAATATAAACCACTAGAACAAAAACTAATTGGAGCAATGGAGGAGTCACATACCAAGTAGCAATCCCCCCAAACAGTTATGAAAATGGAGCTTCGAGCAAAGAGATCGAAATCCGTGGGTTTGAGAGCAAGAACACGAGAAAGAGAGCTGGTGTGATTTTTTTTGCTGGAGGTAGGTGATGAATTGGACTAAAGGGATAAGTGATGGGGGCCTTGTGGGGCCCACTACCCACCAAGGCGCGCCTAGGGTAGCTGGCACGCCTTGGTGCCTAGTGGGCACCCCCTGTGGTGTTATTTGCTTAAAAAATTCACAAATATTCAGAAAAAATCATGTCAAAATTTCAGGGCATTCTAAGCACTTTTATTTTTGGGTCATTTTTTATTGCATTGAAAATTCAGAAAACAGGATAAACATGACATTTTATTGCATTTAACTAAAAATAATAGAAAATAAAAAGTGGGTACAGAAGGTTGTGCTTACTAAATTCATCGACCACATGCCTCTAAAAAACAATTCATTAATAAGGTTGATCAAGTCTTATTAACAACCACTTTCGATTAGCATGAACCCGAAGAACTTTCGTAAAACACTAAGTTACCTCAACGGGGATATGCATATCCCCAATAATAAGTATTTCATATTTCTTCTTGAAAGTAGGGAGGGGAAGTTGAAAACTTCCAATAGTGATTGTCGGAGATTTGTCAATAACATTAATACCATTCACTTGAAATTGTTTCTTCGGAAAGTGCACCGTATGCTCATTACCATTGATATGAAAAGTGACTTTGCTTTTATTGCAATCAATAATAGCCCCTGCAGTATTCAAAAAGGGTCTACCAAGGATAATCGACATGTTGTCGTCCTCAGGCATCTCAAGTATAACAAAGTCTGTTAAGATAGTAACATTTGCAACAACAACGGGCACATCCTCGCAAATACCGATAGGTATGGTGGTTGATTTGTCAGCCATTTTCAATGATATTTCAGTAGGTGTGAGTTTATTCAAATCAAGTCTTTTATATAAAGAGAAAGGCATAACACTAACACCGGCTCCCAAATCACATAAAGCAGTTTTGACATAGTTTCTTTTGATGGAGCAAGGTATAGTAGGTATTCCGGGATCTCCTAATTTTTTAGGTACTCGATCCTTAAAAGAATAATTAGCAAGCATGGTGGAGATTTCAGCTTCAGGTATTTTTCTTTTATTAGTGATAATGTCTTTCATATACTTAGCATAAGGGGCCATCTTTAGAAATTCAGTCAAACGAGTACGCAAAAAGACTGGCCTAAGCATTTCAGCAAAGCGTTCAAATTCTTCATCATCTTTTTTCTTAGATGGTTTAGGTGGAAAGGGCACGGGTTTCTGAACCCATGGTTCTCTTTCTTTACCATGTTTTCTAGCAAGAAAATCTCTCTTATCATAACGTTTATTTTTAGGTTGTGGGTTATGAAGATCAACAGCAGGTTCTATTTCAACATCATTATCTGGTTCTTTATCATTGCCTGGTTGGGTGTCTTCTTGAACATCATCATTATCATTTTCATTATCACTAGGTGAATGTTCATTGCCAGATTGAGTTTCAGCATCAGAAATAGAGACATCATTATTATTCTCAGAAGGTTTTTCTACTTCAGGTTCACTAGAGGTATGCAAAGTCCTATCATTTTTCTTCTTCTTTTTCTTTTTAGAAGGACTAGGTGCATCAGTATTAATTCTTTGGGAGTCGTGTTCAATTCTTTTAGGGTGACCTTCAGGATAAAGTGGCTCCTGAGTCATTTTACCTCCTCTAGTTGCTACTCTAACAACATAATCATTCATATTATTGTTCATTTCATTAAGTAGCTTACTTTGAGATTTAGCAACTTGTTCTAACTGGGTTCGAACCATAGAGGCATGTTTTCCTACACCTCTAACATCATTTGTAATTCTAAATAACAAGTCACTCAAGCGAGCAATCATATCAGAATTTTGTTTCAATTGTTTCATAACATTTGCATTGAAGTGATCTTGTTTTCTAATCTAGTTGTCAAATTCATGCAAGCATTGACTAGGATTTTTATTGTAAGGAATATCACCTTCATCAAACTTTAATAAAGAATTTACCTCTACCACCTGTGGTGATGTGTCAAGACCATGTATTTCTTCAATAGGTGGTACATTCTTAACATCTTCAGCTTTAATACCTTTTTCCTTCATACATTTCTTTGCTTCTTGCATATCTTCAGGACTGAGAAATAATATACCCCTCTTATTCGGAGTGGTTTTAGGAGGTGGTTCAGGAAGTATCCAATCATCATAATTCTTCAATATGTTATTCAATAATTCTTCAGCTTGTTCAACAGTTCGTTCCCTGAAAACACAACCAGCACAACTATATAGGTGGTCCCTAGAAGCATCGGTTAGTCCATTATAGAAGATATCAAGTATTTCATTTTTCTTGAGAGGATGATCAGGCAAAGCGTTAAGTAATTGGAGAAGCCTCCCCCAAGGTTGTGGGAGACTCTCTTCTTCAATTTGCACAAAGTTAAATATTTCCTGTAAGACAACTTGTTTCTTATGAGCAGGAAAATATATTTCAGAGAAGTAATAAATCATATCCTGGGGACTACGCACACAACCAGGAGCAAGAGTATTGTACCATATCTTAGCATCACCCTTTAATGAGAACAGAAATAACTTGAGAATATAGTAGTAGCAAATTTTTTTCTTCATGAGCAAATAGGGTGGCTATATCATTTAATTTAGTGAGATGTGCCACAACAGTTTCAGTTTCATAACCATGGAAAGGATCAGATTCAACCAGAGTAATTAACTCTGGTTCGACAGAGAATTCGTAATCCTTATTAAAAATAAAGATAGGTGAAGTAGCTAACTTAGGGTCATATTTCATTCTAGCATTCAAAGATTTTTCTTTCAACTTGCATAGCAATTTCTTAAGATCATCTCTATCCTTACAAGCAAGAAAATCTCTAGCTACTTCTCCATCCATAACATAACCCTCAGGTATAACAGGCAATTCATATCTAGGAGAGCTAGGTCTAATAGGTGTTTCATCATTCTCAGTTTCAAAGACTTCATCAGTTTCAGTAATTTCAGCAGTTTCAGCATTCTCAATTTCCTTAGCTCTAGCAAGTTGTTCATCAAGAAATTCACTTAGTGGCATAGTCTTATCAAATAAGGTACTAGCATCATTCATAGCAGAAGTAGCATCATCAATAACTTGCGACATATCAGGATTAATAGCATGTGGTGGTGTTGCAAGCTTACTCAAAACAGAAGGTGAATCAAGTGCAGAGCTAAATGGCAGTTCCTTACCCTCCCCTCATCTTAGAGGGAACGATCTTGGTTACGGTATCCTTCAAATTCTTCATAGTGATAAATTGATATAAATCCCAAGTGACGCAACAAATATAGCTATGCTCCCCGGCAACGGCGCTAGAAAAAGGCCTTGATAACCCACAACTATAGGGGATCGCAACAGTTTTCGAGGGTAGAGTATTCAACCCAAATTTATTGATTCGACACAAGGGGAGCCAAAGAATATTTGTAAGTATTAGCAGTTGAGTTGTCAATTCAACCACACCTGGAGATTAAATATCTATAGCAAAGTGATCAGTAGCACAGTAGTATGATAGTTTGAGAGCAGTTGTAACAGTAACAGCAACAGTAGTAACTTAGCAAGAACAATATGTGATAAACTCGTAGGCACTGGATCGGTGAATTCGTTGGATGATATTCATCATATAACAGTCATAACCTAGGGCGACACAGAACTAGCTCCAGTTCATAAATATAATGTAGGCATGTATTCCGTAAATAGTCATACGTGCTTATGGAAAAGAACTTGCATGACATCTTTTGTCCTACCCTCCCATGGCAGCGGGGTCCATAAGGAAACTAAGGGATATTAAGGCCTCCTTTTAATAGAGAACCGGAACAAAGCATTAACACATAGTGAATACATGAACTCCTCAAACTACGGTCATCACCGGAAAGTATCCCAATTATTGTCACCTTGGGGTTTACGGATCATAACATGTAACAGGTGCATATGACTTGCAAGATCGGATCAAGAACATAGATATAATGGTGAAAACATAAACGGTTCAGATCTAAAATCATGGCACTTGGGCCCTAGTGACAAGCAGTAAGCATAGCAAAGTCATAGCAACATCAATCTCAGAACATAGTGGATACTAGGGATCAAGCCCTAACAAAACTAACTCGATTACATGATGAATCTCATCCAACCCACCACCGACCAGCAAGCCTACGAAGGAATTACTCACTCCCGGTGGGGAGAATCATGGAATTGGTGATGAAGGATGGTTGATGATGATGAAGACCGAAGATTCATCTCTCTGGAGCCCCCAACGAGCTCCAGATCTGGCCTCCCGATGAAGAACAGGAGGCGGCGGCGGCTCCGTATCATGAAACGCGATGAAACTTCCTCTCTTATTTTTTTCTCCAAACATAGGATTTTATAGAGTCAGGATTAGGGTCAGCGGAGCCCCATGGACCCCACTACCCAACAGGGCGCGCTAGAGGGGGTGATGCGCCCTGGTGCCTAGTGGGCAGCTGGGGCCCCCCCTCCAGTGGGTCTTGGTTCCAGAAATTATTATATATTCCAAAATAATTCTCCAAAAAGCTTCGTCCAATTCCGAGAACTTTTATTTCTGCACAAAAACAACACCATGGTAGTTCTGCTGGAAACAGCGTCAGTCCGGGTTAGTTCCATTCAAATCATGCAAATTAGAGTCCAGAACAAGAGCAAAAGCGTTAGGAAAAGTAGATACGATGGAGACGTATCATAGTCCAGCAACACTTCTGGTCGCAACAATCGTGCGGCTGCCATGGCTGCAGCTCGCGCCGACCAGTCCGACCCTCTGCGGGCTACACTAAAGAGCTTGCGTACCCCCATCGTCACCAGCGTTGATCCGGGTGCTGCCACGGCTCATCTCAAGGAGGACCGCAAGCGCTAGCTTGCGAAGGCCACCGAGCTCGCCGCCGCGCAGCACAACATGGAGTCCGCGCAGCGTGAGTATAACTCCGCTTACGGCCTCACCCTGGCTGGCGTCGAGCCCAGCCAGTGGGGAGATGTGCGGTGTTGTGGCCGTGCCATCGGCGAATTTCTAGGTGCGGGCAAGCCCACATACAGCACCCCGGCTACTACTTGTGAGATGCACTGGGATTTCCTCGACGAGGAGAGGATGATGCAGTACAGTAGAGATAAGTATTTCCCTCAGTTAAGAACCAAGGTTATCAATCCAGTTGGAGAACCACGCAAGACCTCGTGAACAACACCTACACACAAAAGAACAAATACTTGCACCGAACGCGATCAAGGGGGTTGTCAATCCCCTCGGTGATTAATTGCAAGGATCATGTCTAATAATGGTAGATAGATAAACAAAAACACAAAATAAAATAACGGTAAATAAATTACAGCAAGGTATTTTTGGTTTTTTAATATATAATAAAGATAGACCCGGGGGGCCATAGTTTTCACTAGAGCCTTCTCTCTCGAACAAAAAGCATATGGTGGGTAAACAAATTACTGTTGGGCAATTGATAAAAAAGTGCATAGTTATGGCGATAGTCAAGGCAATGATCATGTATATATGCATCACGTCTGAGACAAGTAGACTGACTCCTGCCTGCATCTACTACTATTACTCTACACATCGACCGCTATCCAGCATGCATCTAGAGTATTAAGTTCATAAAGAACGGAGTAACGCCTTAAGCAAGATGACATGATGTAGACAAAGTAAACTTAATCAATATGAATAAAACCCATCGTTTTATCCTTAATGACAACAATACAAATACGTGTCTTGTCCCTTTCTGTCACTGGGATATAGAGCACATCAAGATTGAACCCATTACAAAGCACCTCTCCCATTGCAAGATAAATCAATCTAGTTGGCCAAACCAAACGGATAGATCAAAGAGAAATACAGAGCTATGACAATCATGCATAAAAGAGTTCAGAGAAGACTCAAATAATATTCATGGATAATCTGATTATAAGCCCACAATTCATCGGATCCCAACAAACACACCACAAAAGAAGATCACATCGAATAGTTCTCCAAGAACATCGAGGAGAACATTGTATTGAAGATCAAAGGTAGAGAATAAGCCATCTGCCTACTAGCTATGGACCCGTAAATCTGTGGTAAACTACTCACACGCCATCAGAAGGGTAGCAAGGTTGAAGTAGAGGCCCTCCGTGATCGATTCCCCCTCCGGCAGAGTACCGAAAAAGGCCTCCAGGTGAGATCTCGCAAAAACAGAAGCTTGCGGCGGCGGAAAACATATTTTGGGTGGCTCTCTGTTGGTTTCCTGATTTTAGAGAATTTATAGAGGTGGAATTAGGTAAGACGGAGCCATGACAGGCCCACAAGGTACTTGGGCGCACCCAAGTGCCTTGTTGTCTCCTCGTTTCTCGTCTAGTCTCCTCCCGAATCTTCTAGGGTTTCTCTTGTCCAGAAAAAAATCGTCAAAAAGTTTCGTGGCATTTGGACTCCGTTTGATACTGATTTCCTTGAAAACCAAAAACAGGCAAAAAAACAACTCGCACTAAGTTAATAGGTTAGTCTTAAAATGATATATAATTGCATATAAAACATCCAAGATTGATACTATAATAGCATAGAACAATAAAAAATTATAGATATGTTGGAGACGTATCACTGGCCCAGAACATGCGGGCCGCGTAGGAGGCTGCAACTGCGGTAGACGGCCTGGAGGGCGACGAGCTACTGCAGCAGCAGCAGCGAGTCCGCGACCTCATCACTGCGGCCAACCAGCTGCAAGAGGATTTCGAGCCAGCCGACTTCCGGCTGGGACCCCCCCCCCCCCCACCCCCCCGCTTCAGGAAGACGGTCGGCTGCCGGATGGCGTGCCTCGGGAGACGTTGCAGGCGTCCTCCCCGCCTGCTCCCAGCCACGGGAGCCGGTGTCACGGCGGCTGGGGCCGGTGCGGACATGACGCGCAGGCTATTACCAGCCGGCTGGACGAGCCGGAAGGAGATGGTCGCCGGCATCCGGCATCCGGCACCGCAACCCCCGCCCGCTTGGCGGGAGCGGCCGGCCTTAGTCGGGCCGGCTTTGCGCCCCGCGGTCGCCGACTAATTGTCCGTGTGTTACAATGTGATATAAATATTTTAGTATGTTACCTTGCAATTTATCTGCCTATATTAACGTGATTGTATAAATATTGTTTATCAAATCTTGCCCATGGTATACCTATCTAAATATATTTTAGGCTTTTATGTTGCAATCACTTATTGGCTTCCAAAGAAAAGATAAGTTTATTTGGTAAGTCAATTTAATATGGGCAGTTAAGGCGAAGCACTTCGTCTGGCAAGAAAATGAACGCTATTCTTTTTTAAGTAGTTGGCAAAAAAATTGAGTAGTTAATCTAAATCAGGTCTAAAATACCATGTTCTAGGATAAACTAGGCCTTTTTTTTCAGAAACAAATAGTTCGCCAGGACCCCTCCCTCGGGGAACATTCCCTAGATGTTAGAGTACAAACTAAAATTGTATGGGCGCGTATTACACATATTTAATATGGATGGCGACGTTCCTATCCATCTAAAAAATGTGTCTTGTCATTTACAGTGCTAGGAATCTTTGGACTTGGAATTCCTAGTGATGATGCTGCCAACAACACATGGGATATTAGAGTACAAATTAAAATTTTATGGACGCGTATTTCACATATTTAATATGGTTGGCGAATTTCCTGTCCATCTAAAAAATGTGTCTTGCCATTTACAGTGCTAAGAATCTCAGTGCTAGGAATCTTTGGACTTATGATTCCTAGTGATGATGCTGCCAACAACACATGGGATATTAGAGGACAAATTAAAATTGTACGGACGCGTATTACACATATTTAATATGGTTGGTGAAGTTCCTGTCCATCTAAAAAAATGTGTCTTGTCATTTGCAGTGCTAAGAATCTCAGTGCTAGGAATCTTTGGACTTGGGATTCCTAGTGATGATGCTGCCAACGATGCTGCCAAAAGACGAAAGAAGTCCACATAACCCCTTAGGATTTCACAAACCGACCAGTTTACCCCTAAGGTTTAAAACCGGGTATCTAACCCCCTGTTCATTCCTAAACCAGGTGAATCACCCCCTAGCACCGATCAAAGTGGTTTCGTAGGCGGTTTTGTTGACGTAGCAAGGTGCAGCTCGTTTCTGATCTGCACCCGGCCTCGTCCATCCTCCTCCGGGCACGAGCGGCGTCGTGCCACTCGCGGCGCTCACCGAGTCCCATTCTTGTAATTGTGTGCATCTCGACACCAGCCTCCACCTCCACGTCGCCAGGTTTCCATGCACACTCGGAAGGCATCCTCTCTATCAGGCAGACGACATTGCCGAACCTGCCGCTCCGGCCCGGCGCATGCCGCCGGGGTTCCAGGGATCCTTCTGGACGTCCACACCGTCGCGTCCATGCTGCGCAGCCGCGGCTGCCGCGCTGGGATGCACCCACCGGTACAACCCGCCAACTGACGCAAGTAGCAAGTTCTGGCAAGAGATTGTCTGTGTACTACCATCGACCAGTGGCTCTTGTACTCAAGCTCTCAAAGGCAGACGATGGTGGGGCGGTCGAGGTCGTGTACGATGGTGACAAGCATGACATGGGCGCGGGAAGCAGCGAGGAGCTGGAGCGAGTCGCCGGCGAGGCGCACGTATTTGTGGATGTTGTCACAAGGTCCAGATCGCGCGTGAACGCAAGCTCAGCCGAAGACAATACACAAGTATATACCTGCGCCCAATATCCAGGAGGGAATCGATCCAGCACACAAGTACGTACCACCAAGTCTGAGACGGACATGATCACAGAACCTAATCATGTTTTGCCCGCGGCGAAGCTGCGTCGTAGCGCGCGCATCGCCGACCGGGAGGCTCCTTCCTACTCGTCCATGACCCAGAAGGCATCCAGGCTCAAGGCTGCTCGTCTCAACATTGGCAGGGCCTCCGACGACCTGACGGCGGCGGTGCAGAGATCCTCTCTCTGCACCTCCGATGGAGAGCCCTCCGATGCAGACGACGCGGCGGATAAGCTGGCCAGCATCGCGCTGATGTGTGGTGCAGACAAGGACAAGGCCGACGCCATCCGCGCGGCAGGTGCCCTGCCCTCCCCGTGATCCGTCAAGACCGAACCAGGAGTGTGCGCCCCAGGGAAGGGGGCTTTTGGATCTTCGCGCCCGCAGCCGCGCCTACCTCTCGCCCGCTCTGTAGTCTCCATAGGTTTAGTTTGTTAATGGGTGTCGATAGGATAGTTGGTCGACACACCTCCTCTCCCATCTGTTTTTCCTTGTTGTTTACCTTCCCAGACTCTGGTGTAACCCGTTTTATCTTACGAACCAGTCTAAGTTCTCCATCCTTTCTTGGAACGTACGTGGACTTGGCGACGTGGACAAGTGCAAAGATATTCTCTCTGAATCCATTACGATTAACCCCTCCGTTGCTTTGTTTCAAGAATCCAAGCTCGACACCATACCTGTAGCTAAGTTAAACTCCTTCCTCCCACGTTCGCTCGATCAAATCGCGTCACTTCCCGCCGTAGGTTCCGCCGGCGGTATTTTCTCCGTAGTTAACTCTCATGCTTTAACCCTTCTTAGCCACTCCCATGGTCTTTTTTCGACGTCTCTAAACCTCTCTTGCCCCGTCTCCGGTACACACCTCACAATCTCCAATATTTATGCCCCATCTCAACGGTCTCTGAAATCAGACTTCTTGCAGGAACTAAGAAATATCGCCCCCATCAGCTCCACTCCTTGGCTTCTGATCGGCGATTTCAACCTCATTCGGTTCGCGTGCGAGAAAAATAATAATAACTTCCGCTCCTCCGACGCTGACATGTTTAACAAGGCTATCTCTGATCTGCAGCTATTAGAGCTACCTCTTCTCAACCGGTCCTTCACTTGGTCCAACAACCGGCTAAACCCAACCCTCGAACGCCTGGATAGAGCCTTCTTTAACCTCGCTTGGGATGATCGCTTTCCCAACACAACCCTCTCCTCCCTAACACGTTTCTCTTCCGACCATGTTCCGCTCATCGTAAACATTTCTTCGCAAATCCCTCGCTCGCGCCTTCTCCGTTTTGAGTCCTTCTGGGCCCTTCACCCGGCTTGCAAACGCATCGTCTCTGAGGCCTGGCCTCCTGCTCTTCCAACCTCTCAATCTGACCTAGACCTTGCCACCGCCATCAAACGCACTCGATCCGACCTCAAAGCATGGTCAAAAACCTTAAGACACGTCCACCAGAGGGAAATTGACTGTAAATTTTTCATCGACAGAATTGACCGCATTGAAGAAAAACGTGCTCTCTCTCGGCCCGAGGTGTCTCTCCGACTAGTAGTTATCACCTCTCTTCAACGTGCGGTCAGACAAAAAGTCCTCTTCTGGAAACAAAGGGGGAAAGTCAAAGCTGTGGTCGACGGAGACGAAAACTCAAAGTTCTTTCATGTCTCCGCTTCCCAACGGTTCCGCAAAAACAACATCGCCATCCTCGAGGATAACGGGTTGGAATTCTCTGCCCATGATGATAAAGCAACCATCCTCCAGAATTTCTTCAAAACCTTGTTAGGTACTGAAAAGGTATCGACCTGGCTTTTCTCCCTTTCCGACCTCTACCCCACGCAAATTCCTTAGCTACGACACCTGGACTCCACCTTCACTGCTCAGGAAATTCAAGACGCCTTCTTTCAAATGAATCTACACGCCAGCCCTGGCCCAGACGGCCTTGGTCCGAGTTTCTACCGGAAATTTTGGCATAACATCAAACACACAATCCTACCTTTCTTCGATGACTTCGCCAACCTCCGGGTGGATGTCGAGCGTTTCAACCGAGCACACATGATCCTCCTTCCAAATAAAGACTCCGCCAGAACACCGGAAAACTTCAGACCTATTTCGCTGCAAAACTGTACACCTAAGGCGCTAGCTAAAGTTATCACAAACAGGGTTAAGCCCCTCATCCCTCTTCTTGTCCATGGTGACCAAACCGGTTTCATCTCTGGGAGGTGCATTGCCGAAAACTTCATCTACGCTGCCGACCTTCTCAGCGTCTGCCACATTAGAAAGGCACCCACTATGGTGTTCAAACTAGACTTCCGCAAAGCTTTCGACTCAATATGTTGGGAATCTCTTCTTCTAATTCTGCTCACTAGGGGTTCCCCCCCCCCCCCCCCAAAAAACTATAGCCTGGATCCGAGCCTTGCTGGTCTCTAGCAAGACTGCAGTACTCCTAAATGGAAAACCGGGCCCCTGGATTAACTGCAAAAGTGGTCTCCGGCAGGGTGACCCCTTATCCCCCTACCTTTTCCTTATCGTCGCCGACCTGCTTCAACGCTTAATCTTTCAAGCTTCTTCTCCCGGCCAGCTTTGCCATCCGATTTACAACGATCGTCCTACATCTGTGCTCCAATACGCCGACGACACGCTAATCATAGCCCACGCCTCCCCCCAAGCCGCGACCACCCTCAAGGATATCCTTGACAAGTTCGCCCTCGCTACTGGTCTTGCCATCAACTTCCACAAAACTACCTTCGTGCCTCTCAACACGCATACTATCACTAGCCAAAATATCGCCCTCACCTTCGGCTGTGCACTTTCCTCCTTCCCCCAAATCTACCTCGGTCTACCTCTATCTCACACACGCCTCCCGTCCTCCGCTTTTGAACCTATCATCCAACACTTTCTAAAGTACCTCTCTGGATGGGCGGCCAAGCTTCTTTCCCGCGGCGCTCGTCTCACTCTCATTTCCTCTACTCTGGACGCCCTTGCTACTCATTTCATGTCCGTCTTTAGAATCCCTAAGAAGATTATCAAAAAACTAGACGCCATCCTTAGATCCTTCTTCTGGGCCGCCGAGGAAACTTGCTCGGGGGCCAAATGCCTTATCGCTTGGAAAAACGTTTGCAAACCCAAAGCTGCGGGCGGCCTAGGTATAAAAAACCTGCTTCTCCAAAACAACTGCCTCCTCATGTAATTTGCCTTCAAGCTTCTCCAAAAACCAGACCTGCCTTGGGTCAAATGGTTCTTCCAACACTACTCCCTTGACTTCGCAAATAAACCTCACAACCCCTCCTACCTCTGGAAAATCGTAAACCACCAACTTCCCTCCCTCCGAAAAATCTCTTTCGTCCTTACCAACAACGGCACTGCCACCTTCTTCTGGCTAGACACTTGGCATCTTTCCGCTCCACTCGCACAGATTTACCCACACCTCTTCTCCCACTCCACATCGCCCTCTGTCCTGGTGTCGGATGTCATGCTGAATGGGTTACTCGCTACTTTGCGGAACCGCCTAACCAATGTTGCTTCTGTAGAGCTTGCGTCTGTTTTGTCTTTGTTGCAGGATGTCATCACCAACAACGCGCCCGACGACAGGTCCCTCAACCACGGCTCCTTGTTCACCTCGAGGTGCGCTTACTCGCTGCTCTCCTCCGACCACGAGATAGATTTCAACGCTGAGCACATCTGGAGCTCCAACGCACCTATCAAGGTCAAGATCTTCGGCTGGCTTCTCTGTCGTGACAGGCTGAGCACGATGGCTAACTTGCATCGCAAGACCATTACCTCGGATTCGTCATGCCCTCGGTGCGCCCTCACACTAGAGGACGCGATGCACCTAGCCATTCTCTGCCCACATGCGGCCCAGGTTTGGTCCCTCCTAGGACTGGACCCCCCTCACTCCATCGACCTCAACATTTGGCCCACCGTCGCCCTCGCCATCCTCTGGAAGTTGTGGGACTCCAGGAACGCTCGTGTCTTTCGCAACGAGATCCACTCACCCACTG
The DNA here is from genome assembly GCA_011799875.1 of Thinopyrum elongatum. Lineage (NCBI taxonomy): Eukaryota > Viridiplantae > Streptophyta > Magnoliopsida > Poales > Poaceae > Thinopyrum > Thinopyrum elongatum. The sequence goes on from CM022299.1 coordinate 162,624,623, forward strand.
ATACTCTCCGTAACATCATCTCGGATTTTACGCTCTGGGCCTTTAGATTTAAGGACCCTGTTACGAGGGAGGCGGCCGTGTCTTGGCGCCTATACCTCTCTTCTCGCTGTAACCACTGATGTAACCTGCCCTTTGGGCCTTTGAGTAATTCCCCCCCCCCCCTGGTGATTGTTCAAAAAAACCAATAGTGGATGTCGACAGCTGCCGGCGGCACGTGTGCCAGCTCGGTAGGCGACGGTGCAGTGTTGTCCAAGGAGGACGAAGCGGACGCTCGCCGGCAATAGGCTGCCGAGGCGACTACGGTACGACAGCGCACGAGAAACTCGGTCGCAAGGCGGAGGCCGATGAAAGGCGATTCGTGAACCACAGGCTGAGCTTCCTTGTGGCCGGCTGCTGGCTGGTGCTGTTGCCTACCAGTACCTCAATGACGCAAGTGGTTTGGGTGCGATGACTACCTGAGCAACATGCGATGGGAGAAAGCTGGGCGGAGGAACTGTATCGACGAGACGACGACCTCGCACCCACAACCTTTCCACGGCACCAAAACCGCCTGAAAAACCACTCTGATCGGTGCTAGGGGGTGATTCATATGGTTTAGGAAAGTACAGGGGGTTAAATTCCCGGTTTTAGACCTTAGGGTGTAAACTGGCTGGTTTGTGAAATCCTAGGGGGTTAAGTGGACTTCTTTCGCCAAAAGACCGTCGTGTTGACCTCAAAAAAAGACCGTCGTCGTCCTTCGCATATGCCGAAAAACATGTGCGACCCAGCGGCAACGGCCAGGATAGGTACCCACTACGCACACGCGTACGTTGGTACCGGTATAAAACCTGCTCTCGTGACATATGTCTCTATGAAACACTGCCCAAGCCAAGCCAAACGCGCGCCCGTTCAACACAACTTCTTCCATTGTTGACGACGAGATCGATCGACAATGAGCATGATACTGGTGATCGGCGCGACGGGGAACATCGGGCAACACCTTGTGACGGCGAGCCTCAACGCCGGCCACCGGACGGCCGTGCTCGTCCGCCCGGCCACCGTCGCATCCAACTTCCACAAGGCGAAGCTCTTGAACTCCCTCGAGGCCCGCGGAGTCACCGTTGTCCACGTACGCGCATATCACAGGATTACAGCTAACATTTTTTATTATTATAAACAAGACTAACAATTTATAGGTACCCTTCCTTATAGAAGTGCGCGCGGTTAAACTTGTGGAAATTAATTGCGGGCGCATGTATGCAGGGGGACATTAACGATCACGATCACGGGATCTTGGTGGCGGCGATCAAGCAGCATGGGGAGATTGTAATCTCCGCCGTCGGACACGGCAGGCCGGAGGAGCTGAACGGCCAGCTCAAGATCATCGAAGCGATAAAGGAGGCTGGATGTGTGAAGGTACGTGCGTAGAAGTATTCTTCAAAATGGTGGTAGTTTTTTTCCTCCTTGAAACTAAGAAAAGAAAATTTTAGGTTTTTCCCTTCAAAATGTCTTCCGCACGCAGTCGCATTTTTCACTTGTTTTTTTAGAGTAAATGAATTGCGTAGCATAGCTGTATAGAAGAAAAGAGAATTGCAAATACACGACGACTGCAACTCGCTGCGAACAATGAGTGTAGCAAGAACTTCACTCCCGGCTAGTCCAAAGACAGCCACCCATGACCAAGCCAACTACAACGCAAAAATGCTTGTCCAAAATAGAAATAACCTTGTCGCATCTGGACCGACTCCGGTCACACCCAAAGACACATCAACTCCCACCGAGCTTCCCTTGTCGATGCACCATCCACCCTTTATATCTAAAGGAGGTGGCAAGTGTATGGCGGGACTCGATGATATCCGAGAAAGGCACCGTCTTGGGATCACTAGTGACGGTTGTACATAGCGCCTCGGAAGGTCGATCAAGGATAGCGGCGAACACCGGAGGAGTGCGACGAAGGACATCCAAACCGTGTCTCCAGCCACGATGCTCCCAACAAAGGGACGGCATCGAGGACACCGCCATCGTGTTGATCCTGCGAATCAAGGCTTTCGCCCGGATAACACAACCAACGCCAAGCGAGCGACGCCTCCAAGTAGAGGAGGGACACCCTTGGGTACCATCGCCACCGGCCCGGCAAAAATTGGGTCATATCTGTGACGACCCCGACTTAATCGTGCACTAATCATACACGCAAATTCACACGATCAAGTCTAAGGACTCACTTGAAGATATCACAACACAACTATAAACATAAATAAATTCATACAATCTTTATATTACAAGCCAGGGCCTCGAGGGCTCGAATACATAGCTCGATGGCATACAAGTGTCAGCGGAAGCATCAGATATCTGGGTACAGATATTTTACAGAAATAGAGATAAGCCTTTTATGAAGGCGGGGCAAAATAAAACTCTACGATCGAAAGGCATAGGCCTCCTGCCTAGGACCCTCCGAATCCTACTCCTGGTCGTCTGTCGGCTCCTCGTAGTAGTACTCGCCTGGAGGGTAGTAGTAGTAGCCGTAGTCGTCGACGGGGGCTGCTAACTCAGGGGCTCCGTCATCTGGCGGCGTCAAATGGATATGGAGAGAAAAAGAAAATAAAGCAAACATAAGTACTCATCCGAAATACTCAGCAAGCAAGGATCTACACTACATATGCAACATTTTCAAAGGGGGCTGTATATATGGACTGGGCTGCAGAAATGCCAGAATAGAGGGGGAAAACCTAGTTCTATCGAAGACTAGCATCTTCAATCATCTTCATCGGTCTTGCAGCATTAAAAGAGTGCAAATTAACATAATGTAAAGTAGTAGTAATGTTATCAACCTCGCCCAGATATTCTTCCTCGACTCCCTGCGAGAAAGCAATCCCAGAGCCATACTATCCAGTTATCAGCTCAAGTTCTAGTTGTACCGATCGGGATACAACTCCGAGTGTCCGTTACCGTAGGACAGGCTATCGATAGATTATTTCTTCCCTGCAGAGGTGCACCAACTTACCCACCACGCTCGATTAACTCCGGCCGGACACACTTTTCTGGGTCATGCTCGGCCTCGGCCAAACGATACGCCGGAACCCGACCAAATACTTAACAGAGAGGTCAGCACGCCGGACTAAACCTATGCCCCCAGGGGTCCTGGGCCATCGCCACGGGAACTCCTGCACGTTGCGAGGGCGGCCGAGAGCAGACCTAGCAACCCCTTAATATAAGCGCAGTTGCGTAACCAGTCCAACTCGGCGCGCGCCGCTCAGTCGCTGACGTCCGTTAAGCTTCTGCAGAAGTATACGACGCAGAACGCCCATACTATTCCCACGTGATGGTTAGTGCTATCAGGCCAGAGGCCCCTCGGATCAAATATCCAAACCGTTAGTGTGTTGAAAGTGCGGAAACGAGCAGAGACTCACGAAAGATGTGACCCCGTCGCCCCATCTCGAGGACTTGCGGCAAAGGCTAAGAATGCCCGGCCACGCCTCGTGTTCACCTCTCGGGCACCCTCCAGGTCCACCCGAATCCACATCACTCGCAATTAAGCTCGCGCGGGTACCCCTCAGGGCCGACCCGTCTTTAGTTTCATGTTTCAGTGTAAGTCATAATATCAATGGTAACCATGTGTCTAACACCAAGGGGGAACCCTGAGGAATCACCCTCGATGGAGTCCCACCTGATATTAACGTCAAGGTGAACGAAGGAGGAATCACCCTCGAGGTCCACACTTGAAGTGTTGCACGACGACGTCGTTATCGGGGGTGGTGTAGGAGGAATCACCCTCGCTTACCACGACCGATTAACTAACCTACAAGGTTATCATCAGAAGTGCTGACGAGGTATCACCCTCGGCACTCGATAGTAACCCAGTAGTGTCGGCAACTAAGGGAAGTGACGTGCGATGTCAGGGCTGGTCTTCAATCCCGTTGCTCGGGTCTTCTGATAATCCAGCGGGGCAGTCGGGATAATGTGGGGTCTCTGATGGTCTCTACCCAACCTATTCTATGCAGTTTAGGATAACAGGTAATTATCAACAGCAGGTTACAAGTAAACAGGCTATGCAGCAGATATAGGATATAGTAACAACAGCAGATTCTAATGCAAGCATAAGAGAGAAGATAATAGGCGATATCGGAATGCTCAAAAAAGAGGGTGCTTGCCTGCAAGCTCTGGGGCAAGTGGCTGGTCGTCGGGGACGTAGTCGTACTCCGGAGCGGCGTCTGCCTCAGGAGCTACGTCAACGTCGGGGTCTGATCGAGAGAGAAAAGGGGGAGGAAACAGGTAAACATAATGCAATCAAATGCAACACGGGGCATACTATGCTACAATGTGGTGCAGGGTTGCCTAAAGATATGTCTAAGTCATTTTGGTTATTTTAGGATTAAAGTTGGATTTATTAACCGGTAGGTATGCACTATTCAACTACCGGAATCGGACTAAAAGTTACGGGTTCTCCTACGTAGGGGGTTCCGGCATCGAAACAGACGACACGATCAAATTCGTCTCGTCGTTCTGAGCAACTTTCATGTTTTAAGTTTTTCGATCGGAGCTACGATTTAAAAGTTATTAATTTTCAAAGTTTAAATGATTTTCTGGAATTATTTTTATTAACAGAATTGATTTATGACATCAGCATGATGTCACTGTGATGTCAGCAGGTCAACTGCGGCTGACCAGAGTCAAACCTGACCAGTGGGACCCACTGGTCAGTGACACAGTGGACAATCAGAGATCTAAAATTAATTGTTTGGGTTAATTAGTACACGGGCCCCACATGTCAGTGTCTACCAGTTATTCTAATTAGTTTTAATTATTAAAAACATGGATTAAGCAAGTGGGGCCCACCTGGCAGTGGCTGTGGTTGCCACGTCAGCGTGGTTGACCTGGTCAACTGGACCCGTGGGACCCAGTGGCCAGTGACCCAGGCACGACCACGTCGTCGCCACGTTGGCGTCGGCGCCGGAATGGCTCCGGCGAGCCTCTCGCGGCGGCTACCTCGCCGGAGAGGTTCGGATTTCCTCTAGGGGCACCAAATCGCGCGCCGTTTGCTGCATTCAAACGGCTGATCGATGCCGCGGCTGTTGGCAGTGCTGGTTGGGGTCGGGGTAGTCCTACGCGACGGCGGCGAGCACGAACGCGGCGGACGGAATCGGGCTTCGCCGGAAACGCTGCTACGCGGCGCGCTTGGGCGGTCTAGCTTCGCGGGCGAGCTCTACGGGACCCCGGAATCTCATCGATGCCAAGCATTTGGGCAAAATGGCATGGGAGCGAGGGAACTGCCGGTGATGGCGGCAGCGAGCTACGGGTTCAAGTGGCGCCGTCGATCTAGCACGCGCGCGAGCAAACAAAGGGGTCAGGGAAGAGGGCAGATGCTCACTGAGAGGCACACGGAGGCTGGTGGTCAGCTTAGTAGCAGCAACGGTCAGCGGAGGGTCGCCGGAGCTCCGCGGCGATCGGAGAAGAGGAAGAGGGAGTTGCGGCAGCTGCAGCAGGGCCGGGCTCGAGCTGAGGTTGCCAGTCGAAGGAGATGAGGCCGGCTGAGCTTGCAGACATAGCCAGTGGTCGCAGGGTCGCCGGTGGCCGAGGAATTGACGGAGGGGCGGCGGCAGTTCCGTTTGGTGGTGGTGGAATCGAGCGAGAGGAGGGAGGTGAGCGAGCGGAGCGAGGGGGAAGTGGAAGAGGATGGCCAGGGGGAAGGAACAGAGCAATCCTTATCTCCTCGCGGCGCCCGCTGCTTCGCGGTGTCGGGCGATGGCCGGCGCGAGCGCGGTCGACCATGGGGAGGACGACAGCGCGACGAGGTAGGTGGGTTGGGCTGGTTCGGGCCGGAGCCAGGTAAGCGCTTGGGCCTTTTCCTTTTTCTGTTTTTCTCTTTCTTATTTTATTGATTAACAGAAAAGGAAAGGGTATTATTAGGGCAACTGTTTCACTTAGGAAAAATATGGGAGTGTCCCAATAAATCCCTGGTGATTTTAGACAGTGCCACAAAAAATTTGAGGATTTTTAGTACTGATTTGAATTTCTCAAAAATGAATATGGCATTTAAGAGGGTTGTTTGTTACTGTTTGAGGTTGTTGGAGTTACTCAACTAATTTTATTAATGTGGATTACAATTTTATAACTGCATCTGAAATATTTGCAACATTATGTACATTTTAGTTTGGTTGTTTGAAGAAATAATTATTTTACTTGCATTTTGAATTCTTGACTTGAAGTTGAATTATTTCCTAATGCAATTTCATGAAGATGATCATGATGACATGGCATTAACAGAGGGTGATCACTGTAGTGTGATGCTGGGGATGTTACAAATCTCCTCCACTACAAGAAATCTCGTCCCGAGATTTAAGTGGAGAAGAAAAGGGTAACTTCGGAAGAATTGACCCTTATAGGGTTAATTATCTGGCGAACAATTCAGGGGATGCGACTGGAAGTATCTCTCGAGCTGAAACTTAAGGAAACATCGAGAGCAAAGTATGAAGGTATAATGGAAAGTTTCAAGTGAATGAACATCCAATCGATTCCTGAACAGAGTATGAAAAAGGGGTTCAGAGCATCGGGAATAGTTCATCTCTCGGAGGGTGGCTCGTGATATGATACGAAGCTAAATGCAAGATTGTTTCGGATTCAAGGTTGTTCAGGAGAGTCAGGTTCCGATCCTGTGGAACTGTGATGAGGGTCGATCAATAGTAGAGAGGACGGTGACATTTTACCGGTCATGACAACAAGGTATGTCAGATGATAGTCTGTCAGATATGTCGGCAACAACGTCGGTACCATGGGCGAGGGACGAAGAGAACCATTTTCCTGCTCGTTAAAACGAGGCGGACCAATAGGCAAGGTTCCTGTCCATCGGTGGTTACCGAATTGTCAGCAACAATAGTAACAGGGTCTTACTGACTGAGTTGTAGACCGTTGTGTGACCATAAGCAGAGAATTAATACTGCTTAATTCATATAGATCTCAAGAAAGGTTAAACAAAACAATGGAAAGGAAAATGAAATTATCGAATTATACAGACCATTGGAAAGGAAAATGTGTTTTCTCACAAGAACTAGGAGCATATCCTTCCCAAGGAAAAGCGAAGCATGATATACATGATAGGACAGCAAGTTCAAAAGCATTTAGATAAGGGGGCGAGGGAAGAATCATGTTATTACCCATACAACGGTGTTTGGATAATTGATCGAGAAACATTTGGCAATGTGCTTCCAATGTTCATGTTGGTGTTCGGAATACCACAGTCATGCTTCGAGGTAGCAATAACATGGTGTTTCGGGTAAGAGTTGGATCTGAAGATCACAAGATATACAATGGAACACTTCCAAGATTATCTCGGAATGTAAGGATTAACCAAACAAGACCAGGTCTGTGTTGGCAGGAAGTCAAGGATGTCATTGATGATATCACAAATCATCAAGGGGCAGAGATGGTATTTCTAGCCATGAATTCAATGGACATCTCCGAGGAAGTCAAAGTGTTGACGGTGGTCACGACAAATTTGTCGAGAGATTTCTAGGAAGATGCCATCGAGCAGCGATGACATCAAGCAAAAGGAATGTCGAAGCGAAAGGTTATTGGAACCACGGATACGACACAAACTCGAAGTCAAGCTTGTTGTTCGAGGTGAAGTGATAAGATGAGGAAGATCGATGTAAGCTTAGCTCGTCGTCGGAAGTTGCTCCGGGTTATAGGGACCAGGTAGCACAGTTGAAATTTGCACGATAGGGATATAGGCGATCAGGCTAGAAAAGAATCGAAGGTTTATTGAACTCGTAAGTCACAAAACTACTTAGAGTTATTGAATCGGAGAGCGGAATTGATTCACTTCCGATGTTCTCGAGTGACCAACAACTCAGAACCCGGGGATATTGGAATTGGTGATCAATGGTAGTTTGATGAAGAACTCATAAGAAGTTATGTACTTCCTGTGATATTCTCGAGATACCAGGGGGTAATACTCGAAGGTAATTCAAGTTAGAGGTTGGACAGGTGAAATGATTTGCGGAAGACAAGTATTATAACTTGTCCGAGGAAGGAATCAAAGAACATTAATATGGCCGGAACCATGATTGCAAAGGATCAATTCACAGATACAAGATGAACTTATACCAAGGGGAATTATTTTTGCGAGCAGCTTCCATGATAAGTTCTACATCGGGTCCATGGGCATGAACACAAAGGTTCAAGGTTGACTCCCACTTCTTCAATGCCTAACCCTTCATTCACTTCTCGCTTTTGAAGAAGTTGTAGAGTTGAAAATTTATCCGACGAAACGCGAGTATAAGTAACCCGCATAACTTTCAATTTACACAGGTTAAGGAAAGCATATGTTCAACCCATCCGGGTATCTTAGGAACATACACCAAAATTTGCAGGAGTAACAAACTCAAGTTCGGAAGCAGAATATAGTTGACAGAAGCAGAGGATACATTTTACCATAGACATTCTGTATCCGAGGAAAGACTCGCAAGATTATTGAATATGATCGATCATGTCGGATAGCAACCCCGCAAAAGATCAGATGGTCGGCAAAGGATCCGATGTGGATATCGGTACTCAAACAGAAGAAGAAAGAATGTAACGGCATCAGACTATAGAAACATCGGAATAATCCGACGTTTAAGTACAAAGGAGTTATGGCTCAAAAACGAAGAATCAGAAGCAAAAGCTCTGTCCAAATATGAGTAGGTTGAACAGAACTAGATAGACAACTTTAGGGTTCCGTCTTGCAGAGATCTCCACCCATGGTTACGGGACATGTCCTGGTCAGTAGTCAGTCCCAAGTCAATATGGAGAAGGGATGCACCGCCTCTCCGTGCCATGCAAGCAGGGCGGATATACAGATGGCATGAAGTAGAGGATGCTTCAGTGCCAAAGGCAATGTCAACGGGGAAGGAACCGATAAGGTTCTTAGAATAGAAAAGATTCGGTTGGATAATTGTCCACAAAAGGAATCAAGTGATCCATGAGAACTAACGGGGTAAGGTTTTAACAACTGGTTCCACCTGAGAGTCCTCCGAGAAAGGACGGGAGGCAAGCACATCGAATTAAGGAAGTTCTTGAACAACCCAAGTATAAAATTCAGGGGGTTCATGATTTCCAAAGCCAGGAGTGATAATTAGTTCACCTGGGCAGAGGGACGAGTGATTTGCACATGCTTAGTTGGACAATCAATTAATGCTTGATTGGCCGAGAACCAGCTCATGTCCGGAATGGTGACTGAGCCGGAAGGATGAATTCTAGGAATCGACGGATGATAGAAAGCGTTCGCAGCAGATTGAATCAAGGGACGCAAATGACATTGACAAGGAATGTCAACGAAGATTACTAGACATAGGGAATTAACCATAATGCAAGCAAGCAAGAATTTCAAGGGCAATAGGGTGCAGAGAATTTTCGGAAGATCGATTGGCAGTGGGAAGGATGTTGGGAAGCACATGATCAACTAGGGATGAACGAATCCCTGATAAGTGTGGGGAATTATTCATAGGTGTGTTCAGGCAGAGAAGAACTGCAAGGCAGTAGGTTCAGAGAATTCTCGAAACGTCGGATAGTGTTTCGATATGTCGTATAGAACCCAAAAGTAACTGGAACGAATATATGAGCGACAGTTGTAACTAGTTATCCATCGGGGTTTATCGGTGGTCAGGAACTGCAAAGCAGTGGCACAGGGTCTCGGGAATCATCAAGGAGTATCTTCAGAGTCTTCTGATGAAACAGTCGATCATCTGTGGTGAAAGGGCTCTCCGGGAGGAAGCGGTTACGAGAACCTAGTGTTAGAGTTAATAAAACATTTAACCCGAATAGAAGAGAGATCAGAGTCCCAGAGTATTGATGAGTAATAAAAGATCCTAATACCACCCAATTGGCAACGTGGGCCCGTAAGCCACACAGCCAAGTTAGTAAAACAATTTTCGGCTTCTAGACTCAACTTCGGCCAAGGAATTGGAAAGGGGGATTCCAAGAGGCAGTCGGCTCTCATACCAACCTGTGATGACCCCAACTTAATCGTGCACTAATCATACACGCAAATGCACACGATCAAGCCTAACGACTCACTTGAAGATGTCACAACAAAACTCTAAAACATAAATAAATTCATACAAGCTTTATATTACAAGCCAGGGCCTCGAGGGCTCGAATACATAGCTCGATGGCATACAAGTGTCAGTGGAAGCATCAGATATCTGGGTACAGATATTTTACAGAAATAGAGATAAGCCTTTTATGAAGGCGGGGCAAAATAAAACTCTACGATCGAAAGTCGTAGGCCTCCTGCCTAGGACCCTCCGAATCCTACTCCTGGTCGTCTGTCGGCTCCTCGTAGTAGTACTCGCCTGGAGGGTAGTAGTAGTAGCCGTAGTCGTCGACGGGGGCTGCTAACTTAGGGGCTCCGTCATCTGGCGGCGTCAAATGGATATGGAGAGAAAAAGAAAATAAAGCAAACATGAGTACTCATCCGAAGTACTCAGCAAGCAAGGATCTACACTGCATATGCAACATTTTCAAAGGGGGCTGTATATGTGGACTGGGCTGCAGAAATGCCAGAATAGAGGGGGCAAGCCTAGTCCTATCGAAGACTAGCATCTTCAATCATCTTCATCGCTCTTGCAGCATTAGAAGAGTGCAGATTAACATAATGTAAAGTAGTAGTAATGTTATCAACCTCGCCCAGAGATTCTTCCTCGACTCCCTGCGAGAAAGCAATCCCAGAGCCATACTATCCAGTTATCAGCTCAAGTTCTAGTTGTACCGATCGGGATACAACTCCGAGTGTCCGTTACCGTAGGACAGGCTATCGATAGATTATTTCTTCCCTGCAGCGGTGCACCAACTTACCCACCACGCTCGATTAACTCCGGCCGGACACACTTTTCTGGGTCATGCCCGGCCTCGGCCAAACGATACGCCGCAACCCGACCAAATACTTAACAGAGAGGTCAGCACGCCGGACTAAACCTATGCCCCAGGGGTCTTGGGCCATCGCCCCGGGAACTCATGCACGTTGCGAGGGCGGCCGAGAGCAGACCTAGCAACCCCTTAATACAAGCGCAGTTGCGTAACCAGTCGAACTCGGCGCGCGCTGCTCAGTCGCTGACGTCCATTAAGCTTCGGCTGAAGTATACGACGCAGAACGCCCATACTATGACCACGTGATGGTTAGTGCTATCAGGCCAAAGGCCCCTCGGATCAAATATCCAAATCGTTAGTGTGTTGGAAGTGCGGAAACGAGCAGAGACTCACGAAAGATGTGACCCCGTCGCCCCATCTCGAGGACTTGCGGCAAGGGCTAAGAATGCCCGGCCACGCCTCGTGTTCAACTATCGGGCACCCTCCAGGTCCACCCGAGTCCACATCACTCGCAATTAAGCTCGCGCGGGTACCCCTCAGGGCCGACCCGTCTTTAGTTTCATGTTTCATTGTAAGTCATAATATCAATGGTAACCGTGTGTCTAACACCAAGGGGGAACGCTGTGGAATCACCCTCGATGGAGTCCCACATGGTATTAACGTCAAGGTGAACGAAGGAGGAATCACCCTCGAGGTCCACACTTGAAGTGTTGCACGACGACGTCGTTATCGGGGGTGGTGTAGGAGGAATCACCCTCGCTTACCACGATCGATTAACTAACCTACAAGGTTATCATCAGAAGTGCTGACGAGGTATCACCCTCGGCACTCGATAGTAGCCCAGTAGTGTCGGCAACTAAGGGAAGTGACGTGCAGTGTCGGGGCCTGGTCTTCAATCCCGTTGCTCGGGTCTTCTGATAATCCAGCGGGGCAGTCGGGATAATGTGGGGTCTCTGATGGCCTCTACCCAACCTATTCTAAGCAGTTTAGGATAACAGGTAATTATCAACAGCAGGTTACAAGTAAACAGGCTATGCAGCAGATATATGATACAGTAACAGTAGTAGGTTCTAATGCAAGCATAAGAGAGAAGAGAATGGGCGATATCGGAATGCTCAAAAAAGGGGGTGCTTGCCTGCAAGCTCTGGGGCAAGTGGCTGGTCGTCGGGGACGTAGTCGTACTCTGGAGCGGCGTCTGCCTCAGGAGCTACGTCAACGTCGGGGTCTGATCGAGAGAGACAAGGGGGAGGAAATAGGTAAACATAATGCAATCAAATGCAATACGGGGCATACTATGCTACAATGCAGTGCAGGGTTGCCTAAAGATATGTCTAAGTCATTTTGGTTATTTTAGGATTAAAGTTGGATTTATTAACCGGTAGGTATGCACTATTCAACTACCGGAATCGGACTAAAAGTTACGGGTTCTCCTACGTAGGGGGTTTCGGCATCGAAATAGATGACACGATCAAATTCGTCTTGTCGTTCTGAGCAACTTTCATGTTTTAAGTTTTTCGATCCGAGCTACGGTTTAAAAGTTATTAATTTTTAAAGTGTAAATGATTTTCTGGAATTATTTTTATTAACATAATTGACTTATGACGTCAGCATGATGTCACTGTGACATCAGCAGGTCAACTGCGGCTGACCAGAGTCAAACCTGACCAGTGGGACCCACTGGTCAGTGACATAGTGGACAATCAGAGATCTAAAATTAATTGTTTGGGTTAATTAGCACACGGGCCCCACATGTCAGTGTCTACCAGTTATTCTAATTACTTAATCGTGCACTAACCATACATGCAAATGCACACGATCAAGCCTAAGGACTCACTTGAAGATATCACAACACAACTCTAAAACATAAATAAATTCATACAAGCTTTATATTACAAGCCAGGGCCTCGAGGGCTCGAATACATAGCTCGATGGCATACAAGTGTCAGCGGAAGCATCAGATATCTGGGTAAAGATATATTACAGGAACAGAGATAAGCCTTTATTAAGGCGGGGCAAAATAAAACTCTACGATCGAAAGGCGTAGGCCTCCTGCCTAGGACCCTCCGAATCCTACTCCTGGTCGTCTGTCGGTTCCTCGTAGTAGTACTCGCCGGGAGGGTAGTAGTAGTAGCCATAGTCGTCGACGGGGGCAGATAACTCAGGGGCTCCGTCATCTGGTGGCGTCAGTTGGATATGGGGAGAAAAAGAAAATAAAGCAAACGTGAGTACTCATCCGAAGTACTCAGCAAGCAAGGATCTACACTACATATGCAACATTTTCAAAGGGGGCTGTATATGTGGACTGGGCTGCAGAAATGCCAGAATAGAGGGGGCAAGCCTAGTCCTATCGAAGACTAGCATCTTCAATCATCTTCATCGGTCTTGCAGAATTAGAAGAGTGCGGATTAACATAATGTAAAGTAGTAGTAGTATCATCAACCTCGGCCAGAGATTCTTCCTCGACTCCCTGCGAGAAAGCAATCCCAGAGCCATACTATCCAGTTCTCATCTCAAGTTCTAGTTGTACCGATCGGGATACAACTCCGAGTGTCCGTTACCGTAGGACAGGCTATCGATAGATGTTTTCTTCCCTGCATGGGTGCACCAACTTACCCACCATGCTCGATTAACTCCGGCCGGACACACTTTTCTGGGTCATGCCCGGCCTCGGCCAAACGATACGCCGCAACCCGACCAAATACTTAACAGAGAAGTCAGCACGCCGGAGTAAACCTATGCCCCCAGGGGTCTTGGGCCATCGCCCCGGGAACTCCTGCACGTTGCGAGGGCGGCCGAGAGCAGACCTAGCAACCCCTTAATACAAGCGCAGTTGCGTAACCAGTCCAACTCGGCGCGCGCCGCTTAGTCGCTGACGTCCATTAAGCTTCGGCTGAAGTATACGACGCAGAACGCCCATACTATGCCCACGTGATGGTTAGTGCTATCAGGCCAGAGGCCCCTCGGATCAAATATCCAAACCGTTAGTGTGTTGGAAGTGCGGAAACGAGCAGAGACTCACGAAGGATGTGACCCCGTCGCCTCGTCTCGAGGACTTGCGGCAAGGGCGAGGAATGCCCGGCCACGCCTCGTGTTCAACCCTCGGGCACCATCCAGGTCCACCCGATCCCACATCACTTCGCTAATAAGCTCGCGCGGGTACCCCTCAAGGCCGACCCGTCTTTAGTATCATGGTTCAGTGTTCAGTCATAGTAACCAAAGTATCTGTGTGTCTGACACCAAGGGGAACCCTGAGGAATCACCCTCGATGGAATTCCCTCTGATGTTACCGTCAAGGTGAACGGAGGAGGAATCATCCTCGAGGTCCACACTTGAGGAGTTGCGCGACGACGTCGTTATCGGGGGTGGTGTAGGAGGAATCACCCTCGCTTACGACGACCGAATAACTAACCTACAAGATTATCATCAGAAGTACTGACGAGGTATCACCCTCGGCACTCGATAGTAACCCAGCAGTGTCGACAACTAAGGGGGATGTGACATGCGGTGTTGGGGCCTGGTCTTCAATCCCATTGCTCGGGTCTTCTGATCATCCAGCGGGGCAGTCGGAATAAGTGGGGTCTCTAATGGTCTCTACCCAACCTATTCTAAGCAGTTTAGGATAACAGGTAAGTATCAAAAGTAGGTTACAAGTAAACAGGCTATGCAGCAGATATAGGATACAGTAACAGCAGCAGATTCTAATGCAGGCATAAGAGAGAAGAGAATGGGCGATATCGGAATGCTCAAAAAAGGGGGTGCTTGCCTGCAAGCTCTGGGGCAAGTGGCTGGTCGTCGGGGACGTAGTCGTACTCCGGAGCGGCGTCTGTCTCAGGAGCTACGTCAACGTCGGGGTCTGATCGAGAGAGAAAAGGGGGAGGAAACAGGTAAACATAATGCAATCAAATGCAACACGGGGCATACTATGCTACAATGCAGTGCAGGGTTGCCTAAAGATATGTCTAAGTCATTTTGGTTATTTTAGGATTAAAGTTGGATTTATTAACCGGTAGGTATGCACTATTCAACTACCAGAATCGGACTAAAAGTTACGGGTTCTCCTACATAGGGGGTTCCGACATCAAAACTGACGACACGATCAGATTCGTCTTGTCGTTTTGAGCAACTTTCATGTTTTAAGTTTTTCGATCCAAGCTACGGTTTAAAAGTTATTAATTTTCAAAGTTTAAATGATTTTCTAAAATTATTTTTATTAACAGAATTGATTTATGATGTCAGCATGATGTCACTGTGATGTCAGCAGGTCAACTGCGGCTGACCAGAGTCAAACCTGACCAGTGGGACCCACTGATCAGTGACACAGTGGATAATCAGAGATCTAAAATTAATTGTTTGGGTTAATTAGCACATGGGCCCCACATGTCAGTGTCTACCAGTTATTCTAATTACTTTTAATTATTAAAAACATGGATTAAGCAAGTGGGGCCCGCCTTGCAGTGGCTGTGGTTGCCACGTCAGCGTGGTTGACCTGGTCAACTGGACCCAGTGGCCAGTGACCCAGGCACGGCCACGTCGTCGCCACGTCGGCGTCGGAGCCGGAATGGCTCCGGCGAGCCCCTCGTGGCGGCTACCTCGCCGAAAAGGTTCGGATTTCCTCTAGGGGGCACCAAATCGCGCGCCGTTTGCTGCATTCAAACGGCTGATCGATGCCGCGGCCGTTGGCAGTGCTGGTTGGGGTCGGGGTAGTCCTACGCGACGGCGGCGAGCACGAACGCGGCGGCCGGAATCGGGCTTCACCGGAAACGCTGCTACGCGGCACGCTCGGGCGATCTAGCTTCGCGGGCGAGCTCTACGGGACCCCGGAATCTCATCGGTGCCAAGCATTTGGGCAAAACGGCACGGGAGCGAGGGAATCGCCGGCGATGGCGGCAGCGAGCTACGGGTCCAATCGGCGCCGTCGATCTAGCACGCGCGCGAGCAAACAAAGGGGTCAGGGAAGAGGGCAGATGCTCACTGAGAGGCACACGGAGGCCGGTGGTCAACTTAGTAGCAGCAGCGGTCGGCGGAGGGTCGCCGGAGCTCCGCGGCGATCGGAGAAGAGGAAGAGGGAGTTGCGGCAGCTGCAGCAGGGCCGGGCTCGAGCTGAGGTTGCCAGTCGAAGGAGATGAGGCCGGCTGAGCTTGTAGACACACCCAGCGGTCGCAGGGTCGCCGGTGGCCGAGGAATTGACGGAGGGGCGGCGGCGGTTCCGCTCGGTGGTGGTGGAATCGAGGGAGAGGAGGGAGGTGAGCGAGCGGAGCGCGGGGGAAGTGGAAGAGGATGGCCAGGGGGAAGGAACGGAGCGATCCTTATCTCCTCGCGGCGCCCGCTGCGTCGCGGTGTCGGGCGATGGCCGGCGCGAGCGCGGTCGACTATGGGGAGGATGACAGCGCGACGAGGTAGGTGGGTTGGGCTGGTTCGGGCCGGAGCCAGGTAAGCGCTTGGGCCTTTTCCTTTTTCTGTTTTTCTTTTCTCTTTCTTATTTTATTGACTAACAGAAAAGGAAAGGGGATTATTAGGGCAACTGTTTCACTTAGGAAAAATATGGGGAGTGTCCCAATAAATCCCTGGTGATTTTAGACAGTGCCACAAAAAGTTTGAGGATTTTTAGTACTGATTTGAATTTCTCAAAAATGAATATGGCATTTAAGAGGGTTGTTTGTTACTGTTTGAGGTTGTTGGAGTTACTCAACTAATTTTATTAATGTGGATTACAATTTTATAACTGCATCTGAAATATTTGCAACATTATGTACATTTTAGTTTGGTTGTTTGAAGAAATAATTATTTGACTTGCATTTTGAATTCTTGACTTGAAGTTGAATTATTTCCTAATGCAATTTCATGGAGATGATCATGATGACATGGCATTAACAGAGGGTGATCACTGTAGTGTGATGCTGGGGATGTTACAATATCACCCCACATCTCCACACCTCCAAGGATTGGGGCAGAACCGTCCTTATAGCCTCACACCGCCGCCACCATAGCACCTCACCGTTGAAGCCGCACAACCATGGTCCACTGACACCACGAACAACAGCGAGGAGCACGGCCCGAACCTTCACCATCAACCCCGGCCAGCAGCCACCCGTCACCTGGGCAAGGACCAGGCACGCCGCAGTGGTCGTCACCCTCTCCAGGGGACATCCACGCCTCGGCCCCAACCTCACAGGCCCCGCCCGAACTCGAGCAGGTCACATATTTGACCCGTCCCTCCGCCCCCCACTCCGACGCCAGCGCCACCGTGAAGACGGCTTGGAGGAAGCCGACCGCTCACTGCTTGCCAGGAGCACCTTCCTAGCGGAGCCTCACAGCGTCGCCGCCTCTACAGTCGAGATCTCATGCCGCTGCCTCCAGGTCGAACCGACGCGCCACCCAGCTCCACCGCCGCCACAGCCTCCCCTCTAGAGCCCCTCGCTCCTCCACGAGCCACGCCTCAGGCCGCCAGTCCTTCACGAGCCCACCGCAACCTCGCTCCACCGGTCACCCACCACCAGCACCTCCCCGGGGACGGCCCGCCTCCGCGCGAAGGGCGCCCGTGAGGGAGTGGCTCCAGCACCCGCCGCCTTCGATGGCCGGGCACGGCCGCCACCGCCGGTGCCCGCTACGGCATCTGTCGGAGAGGGAAGATCAGGCCGCCTCTTCGCCTAGGGTTTGGGGTCCTCTGGGGTAGCTCGTGTTTGTTATTGACTTTAGACGGTACATTCTGACCTACTAAGGGCTGGAAAAACAGCTAATTACGTTTCTTCTCCTCTTGATTTGGTTCTTCTTATCTCTTCCGGCGACTCTACCGATAAAGCCTCTTGCCTCGCTTTATATATAAGACCAACCAAGATACATTGTCAACTGAGCAAACAGAGGTCCAGAAAAAAGGAAAAAAAAAACAGGAAACAAATACCCAAGCAAGGAGTTCGTTGGGGCAGCGGCACATCAAGCCCACTATGGATAACTAGTATTTGAGACAAGTTTTAGCAAAACCAGTTTTAAGAGGATTTTTAGGGAAACCAGCTTTAAGTTGTTGGTTTGTTGAAACTGATTTGTAGAGTACTATGTTTGGGCTTAAAAACGTCAAATATGGCTACTAGTTTAGTTGGGACGAGTATTCAATGGATTTTCATCTCACAACCGAATGTTCCCTTCCTCTCAAATCTACTTCGACGCTTGTGATGCACGTACACAGTCTCCTATTCCACGAGCTATACCGCTGCATGCCGGTGAGCAACTCGAGCCTCGAGGAGCAGCACGATGAGGTTGTACACGTCCGCTCAGGTGAGCGGGCGGAAGCGGATGTAATGGCCGGGAGAGCGCAACACAGAGCGCGGTGGGCGGACGGCCGCCAAGTACCCAGCGCGCGCGTAGCCGAAGTCGTAGGGCCGGGCGCCCATGGCCGCGTCGAGCAACACGTTGGAGGCCTTGACGTCGCCGTACATCCGTGCTTCCCTGCGCGTTGTTGCACCGTGCGCCCCTCCGTCGAGGTGCTCGTCCATGGCTTCGAGAGGCAATACTACTCGCTCATCATCGGGCACCGAAGAACGAGGCAAGGAGTGCATGCTCGCTGGCCTCAACCGCAAGCGCTGGTTCGACGGGCTCGTCCTGCAAAGGTTCGACGACGTCGAGAACGCGGGCGCCGTGAGCGGGACCTAGCACTGCAGTACAACGCGCAGGTCAGGCAGGAGGACGACACGCTGCCTGAGAGGCTGGCGGCCGTGGTGAGGGCGGGCAGGCCAGAGTGCCGGACGCCAAGAAGCAGTTCGCGGCGAAATCCGAGGTCACCATGACTGTGAACATCGTCCAGACGCTGTGCATGGTGCTCGACATGGTCAAGTTCAAAGCAGTTTAGATGAGCTCGTCGGCGGCGATGGGGCTAGGATACCAGCAGGTAGCAGTAGCAGCAAGAAAAGGGGCAGGCACGGTGTTTATGGCGAGTCGTCACGAGCCCGTCGGGGCTTTTTCTAAAAACGCGTTTTCGTTAAAACGTCTGGGACCTGTTTTTCTAAAAACGCACATTTTAGGTATTACGAGAACCAATTTTTACTTATCCACGAATTAGTTAGAATAGCCAAATAGAGTTTTAGGTTGTTAGAACATAAAAATAAAAAAAATTATATCCATGTCCGTAGACCATCTAACAATGACTACAAGCATCAGAGCGAACTGAAAGCGCGCCACCGTCATCTAGGGCCGGGCCCATAGTGGTGCCAAATGTGCGGCCCGCACAGGACCCATAATTTTGAGGGCCCCAATTTTTTTATATAGGCCTAGTAATTTTGAAAAAAAAATGCAGAGACAAAAAAAATGCATAGCAGCTACCGCACTAGGCCGCTAGGTGCTGGAGTTGGGCCTGAGTCGAGGCCATCGAGCGCTGGACCTCGTCGGTTCGTCGCTTGACTCGATCGTTCTTTACCAAAGAAAAAAAGGAAACTGCTCTCTAGCGATGGAAACGGGATCGTGGGTCTAAAAAAAGGATCGCTATACGGATCGCCTCGATCGGGATCTCGTCGGTCGTTGCTTCGCTGTCGTTGCTTTCCTAGCTTCCTCTCCTAATTTTTAGACTCGTCGTCTCGTCGGATCAATCCGTGACCGGCTGACCAACTCCAGCCTTCAGGTGCTTAGTGAATCCTCCAGTTCCTACTTCTAAATTCTAATTCTTAATTTCCTAATTAACTTTTGACAGGGATCGTTACTTTATTAAAGATTGGTTCTTATCTCATTGATTAAAGATCACAGTATAGCAGTTCAACCGGATATGACTCAAAACTAAGTGAGTTAGACGATTCGTCTAATTGCAAAACATTGACATTATATTATTTACATTATAAATTTTTCCTGTGAGATATATTTACACATTATAATTGCTCGTTAGTTTTCCCGGCAAATTTTTTTGCTCATTAGTTCATTTTTTTAGCGAGATAGGGCTCCATTTTATGTTTCGCACAGGGCCCCGGATTTTGCCGGCCCAGCCCTGCCGTCATCCCCCCTTCCTCATTGGAGCCGGGCCAAACTTGTTGTAGTAGATAGTCGGCAAGACATCGTGCTAAGGCCCCCTCCCCTAAATATCTTTGTACTGTTACAGATTATTAATAGATTGGAGGACTTTTTCAAAAAAAAAAGATCAGGTTGTAATTGAGCAAAACAACAATCACCTTGCAACACCTAAACTTGCTGAAATTTATGAAGATTTTTTTACTTGACTACCTGACATTCCTTTTTATTTGGTAATTTACTTCTTTGATGGAAATCTGAACCGACAAAATACTGCAGCGTTTTGTGCCATCTGAATTCGGCTGTGACGTGGAGCATCACAGCGAACACACCCTGGAGCCGGCAGAGAGCATGATAGTAGCATCCAAGCTTCTTCGGCGAGCTATCAGAGCCGCAGGGATTCCCCACACCATCGTCTGCAGCTACTGGGCTATTGGCTTGCTGTTGTCTACACTCGGCAACTCCGGAGAAAATGGCCCTCTGTCAACAGGGTTGGACATCATTGGTGATGAAAAATCACGAGGTAACAATTGCTTTCAGCGTGACCTTTAATTCGCGAGGGTAATCGTTGCTGCTTCTTCCATCTCTCCCTCATTATTTTACTTTTTTAGTAGTAAACAAGCTAAGTGGTCACGGTGACTCCTTTTCCTCTGATTACAGCGTGACTTTTTTTTTTTGCGGGTGATTCCAGTGTGGCTTACTATGTTTTTCTTTTCGAACAAAGACTTACTATTTGTAATGTAGCCTAGAGAGCTAACATGAGAGAATTCTGACTTTGATTTAATACTATCAATCTACAGATAATACCACTTTGTTTGGTATCTCCTTTCCTAAAATGATAAGGTCGGCACTATTTGGCTCCGCGTTGCAAATTTTAATTCATATAAACAAATTAGTTTATTTATTTGGTGTTGATGGTCATTTTAACTTGAGGGCCTATAGCAACCGTCTGATCTGCCATCAACAATTGGGATCGAGATAGGATTGCTCATCAACGACTTAAATCAATGTTGCAGAGAAGTAGTTCAACTCACCATATAAACTTACTAATACGCCGACCAGCACCTGAATGAAGTCAGTAAAGTCGTTAGTCTTGTGTAATCTGCATCATCTAGCTGTAATTTCTGGGTTCGGCCCTGCTTTTTCAGCCATCTTTGTAGATGAGAAGGATACGAGCATGCTGGCCATAAGAGCCGTGGAGGACCCACGAACGCTTGACAAGATCCTGCACCTGCGCCCTCCCGCCAACATGCTCTCCTTCGGCCAGCTCGCCCAACTCGTGGAGAAGAAAACCGGCAGGACACTCGAGAGGCACTACGTCACCGACCAGGAGTTCGCTAAGAAAATCCAAGGTAGCATCTCATGTCCGATCCATACATGCTAGCTAGTTACAGATAAGATGGGGTGTGATCGTCTACGAATCGAACTGATCGTCTCAATACAGAGGCTCCGTTCCCGCTCAACTTTCAGCTGGCGATGGTGCACTCAACGCTGGTGCACACCGGGGCGTGCGAACGCGCTGTCGACCCGGCCGTCGGCGTGGAGGCAACGCGGCTGTACCCGGACGTACAGTTTGTCACGGTGGAGGAGTACCTGGATGGCCATCTTCTCTCACTCTGACTGAGATTGAAAGGGCCCTTGTGCGAGCTATGCTGTTAGATCATCCACTCACCATATCATGTTAATCTAATGCAAGGGATGTTCAATAACTACTACTGTACGTCATTTTTTTTTCGACAAGATGGAGGTCATTTTTTTCGACAAGAGGAGAATGCTCTCGGCCATAAAAATGGAGGTCATGTTCGATATACTCTGACCGCCAACATTGTTTTAAACCAAACTAAGAACAAATGAATCGTGAATCTCGTACTGTTAATTTGATGTTGTAGATGTTGGTAACGCCTTACCTCAATTGATTTCAAAACTAAAAAAGTTTTGACTTATTCAGCTCTAAAACAGCCTATACATTTTCACAAAAGTGGAGTAGTTTTTTTTTCTTCTCGTTTTCCTTCCCTAACCCTACGCAGCTAGGGCAAACTCTCCCCTCCAAGCTTCACCAGCGAGCCTGTGGATTCGCCTCCTCTCTGCCTGCCGCTCCGGCCGATAGCGGGGAGGGGGATCCCGGTGCCTTCGCTCCCGTTAGTAGTTTAGGTTAGGGTTTTTTTTAGTCCTCGAGGGTGCGCCGCTCAGGCGACGATGCTTCTTCTTCGACTTTGTCTTCCGAGCTCCCGGACCCATCGAGGCTCGAGTTTGTCCGTCTGTATGTAGTCGAGAGAGTTACGGCGTAGATTTCTGTCGTCTCCTTGGGGCGGTGAGGTTAGGGTTTCTCGTCGTGTGGCGAGATTTGGTGTCAGGTGCTTCAGATCGATGCAAAAGGTTCAACGGCGACGTCTGTGGTTCCAGGGCGCTAGTCCTTAGGGGCACGTGCACGAAGACTTCCTGACTGTCATCGACAAGGTCAAGCCGGATCCAGTAGGGGAGCGGTGACAACGGCGCATCGGCGGCTCATTCTGGCAGCAGTAGTGACCGTTCGGTTGTTTCAAAATCTCGATATAGTTTTTATTATGTTTGACATGCTTTGTACTTCCAGTGAACTTTTATAATCAATCTGATCATTTTTGAAGAAAAAAAGGAGAGTAGTTTTTAGGTTCGATCAACTTTAGGGCATATCCGACGCCGACCCTCAAACCATTCGCATCCGTCCGGACCACACTGTCCGGACCGCGGAAGCCATTCAACGCGGTTCTGTATCGGTCTGCGGCGCAGTTCGGACGTACTTTCTCCCGCAAACCGGAGACAAATGTGAGGGGCTTTGTGGGAGTCCGGACTGCTGCCACGCCCGCTTCTGACCACCCTGGCCCACCCAAACCCCCTCCTCCCTCGCCCGCGCGCGTTCCCGCCCGGTGCAAGCTGCCCGCATTCATGTCGTTATAGAGCGCGTCGCTCCACATTGAAGACGGTTCAGGGTGGACGTGACCTGTCACTGCCTCCGCCATTGAAGAGGCGCGCTGCCCGCTGCACGCTCGGTTGAACACGCCTCATCGCCGCATTCAAACGACTCCATTAAACCCGCGTGGAAGCCGAGAAACCTACTCTTGCCATACATCCGTTCACGAGTGGGCATCATTAAACACAATGTCGGGAAAGACCATGTTAGATAGC
Organism: Thinopyrum elongatum; assembly: GCA_011799875.1. Taxonomy (NCBI): domain Eukaryota; kingdom Viridiplantae; phylum Streptophyta; class Magnoliopsida; order Poales; family Poaceae; genus Thinopyrum; species Thinopyrum elongatum. Next base: position 162,647,588 of record CM022299.1, read on the forward strand.
ATTTCACATAAAAATTATGTTTTTATCATTTACCTACACGAGGATGAGTTGGCATTAAGTTTGGGGATGTTGGTACGTCTCAAATGTATCTAATTTTTTTTGATTGTTTAATGCTATTATACTATCACTTTTATATGCTTTATATGTCATTTTATACTATTATTTTTATGAACTAATCTATTAACTTAGTGTTCAGTTCCACTTCCTATTTTTTGTATGTTTTTTGTTTCATCGACAAAACCATACCTTCTGAGGTCCAAACACAATGAAATTTTACGGTGATTTTTTCTGGAACATAAGAGACCCTAAAAGCTTAGGGGAAAGACCAGAAGACACACGAGGAGGCCACAAGCACACCCGGGCGCGCCATGTGAGCTTGTGGGCCCCCTATGGCTCCGTTTGACCTAATTCCTGGGATATAAATTCCCAAATATTCCAAAACCCTCGGAGCGAGATCCGAAAAAAATACTTCCTCCGCTCCAAGCCTCTTTTCTTCCGTGATCCCATATGGACACTAGAAATTTTGCTCTATTTTGCAATGTTTCACTTGTGTCACGCAAACCGTTTTTCGTCACGAAAAATCTAGTGACGTGTTTTGGCCATCACCCCTGTTGGTGTCTTGGATTAGGGGTGACGGTGTCCTGGGCTAGGGGGTACCAACCCATCCCATCCATGCACTTCGAGATAGGCCGAAGGGCCCCTCATTCTTCACAAGATGGACTCCGGGGGTCGCACGCGGAGGATCAAGACCACGTCTACTGAAGACTTGTCGTACACGCCAAGACCTCTTCCACCGCCTCCATGCCAGGTGAGGGAGTCCTAGACTAGGGGGTCCTATGGCTGTCGGCCTATCTCTCATGGGCCGGACAGTCGAGCCGCACCACAGCTGCTGAAGTATCGGACTACGGGGCGGCATTGTATCCGGACAGGAGACCTTTGGTGCCTTGGTGTGTACTCCAAGTCAAGATAGAAGATTCGGCATACTTATTCCCTTGTTGTAACCGACCATATGTAACCCTAGTACCCCTGGTGTCTATATAAGCCGGAGGGCTTAGTCCGTAGAGGCTAAGAGAACAACCATCATCCTACTAGCCTAGGGTTTAGTTCATCTGATCTCGTGGTAGATCGACTCTGTAATCCCCATTATACACACGCAATATAATCGAGCAAGACGTATGGTTTTACCTCTTATAGAGGGCCCGAACCTGGGTAAATATCGTGTCCCACGTCCCTTGTTCCTCATTGATCCAAGATCCACAGTTCGGGACCCCCTACCCGAGATCCACCGGTTTTGACACGACATTGGTGCTTTCATTGAGAGTTCCGTTGTTGGATCGCCAAAGGATCGATGTCTCGCCTGACCATCGGAGATGGCATCAACACCGGGCACATCTTCGTCCCCGGCCAGCTTTTCACGTTCGGTAGCATCGTTCTGCACGCCAACTCGACCGGTCATCTCGACCAGGTCGACAACTTCGCCCCCGAGTGCCGTATCAGGTTCAGTAACCTAGAGTACATCACTGACGCTCGGGGCAATTTGATCTTCACCGGCTTCTCAGCCTCATCCGAGACGCCCGAGAATCCCGGAGTCTCAACTTCCGGATCTCCCCTCGGTCCGATCGTTGGATCGGCCATCGACTTGCACCAGGCCTCGAGCCCGAATGTGACCACTGCCTCCGAAGACCAGGAGTTAACCCTGTCCGAACTCGCTCTCCCCACCGCAATTCAGGCTTCGAGCCTGGACGCAAGTTCGGTACCCATGGACCAGGAGTCGGTCCTGGCCGGACTCTCCCTCCTTGCTATGGGTCCGGCTTCGAGCCTCGGCGTCAGTTCAGCATCCGAAGACCGGAAATCAATCCTTGCCGGATCCACTCCTCTCCTCACCATCACACCGGAGGTCGACTCCGAAAAGATCTTACATGCTGATTCGACTAGTCTCGCCCTGGTAAACGAGGTGCTAGATCGAATCCAAATGATGGCCATCACAGATGACCCATCCTCGGCCCGCGCTCAGCGGGACCTTGAGGCATGCCACGGGGAATTTTATGTCCCACCCACCACCCATTTAGTAGCCACTGTCGAGGACTTAACCGACATGCTGGACTACGCCTTCGAGGAGGCCGAAGACATGGACGATGATATCGAATCAACGGTCCACACTGATGCTAACCCCCCTCCCCGCCACCGGCCAGTGGACCGCCACTTCCACCTACGATGTTTACATGGTAGACACCCCCAAGGACAACGGCGATGGTGCTAACAACGGCGATGGCACACCCAGAAGAGACAGCAACAAGCCTAGCCAGGAGCCGCCTAAATGCCGACGACAGCGCCGACGATCCAGAGGAAGAAGGAGCAAGGAAACCAACACGGGCACCGGGGAGGACGGCACCCCGGACAATATCGAAGACCTCGGCGACCCCGCCTCCGATCAGCAGCTTGATGGCTCGGAGGAGCACGAGGATGAGTTTAATCCCGAGGACCTCAATGACTCCGCGGACAGTAACTACCTCCCTCTCTCCGAAGAGGAGGTCAGCCTCGGAGCAGAGGACTTCATAGTCCCTGAGGACCCACTCGACCAAGAGAGGTTTAAATGGCAACTTATTGCCACCGCACAAAGCCTAAAGAATAAGCAGCAACTCAAGGCTGAACAAGACACCCTCAACGACAGATGGACAAAAGTCCTGGCAGCCGAAGAAGGATACGGCTATGAGCAACAAAACAAAAGCTACCCAAAGCGAAAACTGTTGCCACAATTCGATGACGAGGCCATTGAGCCTGCACCACCCAGACGAACTCAAGGCGACCAGCCAGACCGCCCCCCTCGAGGACGGGACAGGTCGGCTGAAGAGGCCGAATACACACCCGTTTTCCCTCGCCGAAAAGGCAAGGAGGTAGCGCAGCCAGAATATCAATACGATCTACGACATGACCTGGCCGCTAGAGCAGGTCAGTGAAGATCCATCTATGGATCAAGAGGTTACCGTCCCGATAGACGGGACAGATACCAAGCATGGCTCGACCGAAACAATAGAGTTCGGGAGCAACACCGGACTCGGATGGAAGCCGAGGTTCGACGCGACGTAGCCCGAGTAAGGGGCGTCGCTCACCCAATGTGCTTCACTGATGAGGTGATGCAACACCAATTCCCAGAAGGGTTTAAACCCGTAAACATCGAGCCATACGATGGGACTACAGACCCGGCCGTGTGGATCGAAGACTTTCTTCTCCACATTCATATGGCTCGAGGAGATGACCTCCACACCATCAAATATCTGCCATTAAAGCTCAAAGGACCAACCCGGCATTGGTTGAACAGCCTTCCTGAAGACTCCATAGGGAGCTGGGAAGAGCTCAAGGATGCTTTTCGAGCTAACTTTCAAGGCACCTATGTCCGGCCTCCGGATGCCGTTGACTTGAGACATGTGGTCCAACAGCCCGGTGAGTCAGCCCGGCAATTTTGGAATTGGTTTTTGACCAAAAAGAATCAGATAGTCGATTGCCCGGATGCCAAAGCCATAGCCGCGTTCAAACATAGTATCCGGGACGAATGGCTCGCATGCTAGCTCGGCCAAGACAAGCCAAGGACAATGGCGGCTCCTACCTCCCTCATGGCCCGCTTTTGCGCGGGCGAAGATAGCTGGTTGGCTCGTAGAAGTACCAACCCAGAAGACCCCGGCACTTCGGAAGTTCGACATGGCAACGGGAAGCCACGGCGCAATAAAAGAAGCGTCGGCACAATGCCACTGATGCTGATGACACGGCAGTAAATGTCGGATTCCGCAACTCCAAATCAGGACCGCACAAAAAGCCCTCTAAAGGAAACCAGGACGGACCGACCAAGTTGGACGTCATCCTGGACCGGCCTTGTCAGATCCACGGCACCTGTGACAAGCCCGCCAACCACACAAATCGTAACTGTTGGGTAATCAAACAGGCCGGCAAACTCACAGCCGAGGACACGGGCAAAAGCCCCCGCAGTGAGGACGATGATGAACCTCGCAGGCCGAACAATGGAGGCCAGAAACAATTCCCTCCTGAGGTCAAAACGGTGAATATGATCTATGCCACTCATATACCCAAGAAGGAGAGGAAGAGCGCACTCCGGGATGTCTACGCCGTAGAGCCTGTAGCCCCGAATTTAATCCATGGTCGGCATGCCCGATCTCCTTCGACCACAGGGACCACCCGACCAGTATCCATCATGGAGGATCGGCGGCCTTGGTCCTAGATCCCATTATCGAGGGGTACCACCTTACCAGAGTCCTCATGGACGGAGGCAGCAGCCTCAAGCTGATTTACGCAGATACAATAAGGAAAATGGGAATTGACCCGTCAAGGATCAAACCCAGTAATACCACCTTTAAAGGGTAATCCCTGGCATTGAAGCTCGCTGTTCGGGCACCCGACCCTGGAAGTAGTGTTCGGTTCTCCGGACAACTTCCGGAGCGAAGACTTGATCTTCGACATTGTCCCCTTTCGCAGTGGCTATCACGCCCTCCTAGGCCGAACAACATTCGCTCGATTCAACGTCGTCCCCCATTATGCCTACCTCAAATTCAAGATGCACGGTCCAAGGGGCATCATCACAGTCAATGGCAATACGGAGCGCTCTCTCCGGACCGAGGAACACACCGCAGCTCTGGCGGCCGAAGATCAAACTGGTGCCGAAGGGTCGAAGTGCCAGCCCGCCATCAAGGCGCGAGAGGCAAGCAAACGAGCCCGAGCCCTGTCTCCACCCAAGGAGCCTCCCTACGATTGACGTAAATAGGGATATGCCCCCCACAGCACGCCCACCCCAGCCGCGCATTCCATGCCCTGCCATCACAATTTTGCGCTCAAAATTCCATGGGTAGCTGTGGGGCTCAAACATCGAGAGTTCAGTTCAACCGCACTATGGACTAACACGTCTTTGTACATCGAACAGGTACCATCCAAGACCTATCCGGCCTTGAGCCCGAACAACACAGCGACCTCTCGAAGCTCCTTGTCAAGGGCCCATCGTCGGATGACCACTCCCTTCACGGAGTCCTTCCTCCAAACAGAGGCAAAGGCACAGACGTGCAGTAGGGCACAGTAAGGGTATCAACCCACATATCAAGGCCCTGCGTAAACCTTTCATCTGTAAAAAATTTCCTTCTTTTTTTTTATATACAAAGTATCCGTATCAGAGTTTTTTTGGCAGTTCTAATTGTACGGCTGGACTTCATGAGCTTATCAGAAATAAAGCAAACCTTTTAAGGTTCCCCTATAGTTATCTATACTACACCTTCATTTTTCCTGCTCTTCGACCATGTCTTAAACCAGTATGGCACATATCTGCTCTAGTATGCAAATCGGCTAATAGACCGGGGGCTCGCCGCAATGCTCTCCCTGTGCATCAAGTCTGGCACCCTTTTTCTATGTGTTCGGCATCTCAGATATTGCATTATATGAATCAGTTTCGAATTATGTCTTGGGTCAATAGTTGGGTTGCCCTGCTCCTGTGCTTACCTTCTTACGTTCCGCACGTTCAGTTAAGGAGGTAAAGGGAGAACCACTGCGATTGCGCTTCCGACTAGTCCGGTCAAGTACCTCAGTGGAGAAAGCCGAAAACTGACTGCCATAATAAGCGAGAACTGGCCGGCGATCCGATGACCAGTGTTAAACTAAAAATCGCTGGAGATTACACCATGTAATATGAAGGGCTTTCCTTCGAACAAACCAAGTGATACATGTACACATCTCAGATCTCAGATCTCCCGAATATCACACCACACTGGGGGCTAGTCACCAACCCATGCAGTGAAGCTCCTATGGCTAAGTGAAAGTAATAAAACCGCATAGTCCGATTGCCTCATTTCCCTCCTACACTACCGCCTTCGGGCACCAAGACATCAGCTAAGGGTCACAGTGCGGAGGACGGAACACCCCTCGTAGCATCTACGTGGGGGCTGAAGCCGACGACTGGTAACTTTCAGAATAAAATGGCCGCACAGGAGTCAAAATAACATCAAACACATACAAGTATGATAAACCATACAAAATAAACGCGTTATAAAGCATAAGGTTCAACCACAGTTTAATACATGATGGCATGATCAATCGAGGAGTACATCCTTCGGACACTGGGCCTCTACTGCCCGAGCATCGTCCATTACGACGGAGAAATACTGCTCAGGGCGCCTGTGTTCCTTTCCGGCGGGCGGAAGTCCGGTGGCCATCCCGTACTGGCTTGATCCTTGGCCAATGAACAGTTGTTTTCGAGAATGCCATCCGCGCCCCTTCAATGCACACAGAGCGCTTAACAGCATCAACCCTAGAGCTAGCGTCACGCAACTTCTACACCAAGCCAAAATAGTTGCTCGCTATTGGCTCTGAGGGCCACAGCCAGACACAAAGGTCCTTCATGGCTGGCTCAGCCATCCGGTGCAGCTCCATTAGTTGCTTCATCTGGCTACTTAGGAGGGGGGGGTGCTCGGGCGCCTGGAACTGCGCCCAGAACAGCCTATGTACGGCATCATCCTCCCGAGTTGCATAGTGCCTTGCCGCATCCGCCGCACTCCTCGGGAGCTCTGCAAATGCGCCTGCGGAATGCCAGACTCGTGTGAGCAACGCAAATCTGTGGCCGCCAAAGACACTCTGCAATAAATATGGCTTACCCTCTGCAATCTGTTTTACTTGGCGAAGCTCCTCTCGGGTGCCCCGCGTCTTCGTCCTCGCCTCCTAGATCTCTGCCTTCATCTTCGATAGCTCGGTGGCATGATCCTTATTCTTCTGCTCAAGGTCCTCACATTTAGTGATGGCATCTTTGAGCTCATGTTGCACTTCGGCCACTCTGGCCTCGTGCTTCTCATGGTCGGTTTTCACCGACGTGAGCTCGGCAGCCGCTTGCTCGGCCACCGCCTTCTATTCGGCCGCTTCTTCCTTGGCCTTCCTCAGCTCGTCCTTGAGGCCCTCGACCTCCGTGGCGATAGCTGCAATCATCATTAATCATCTCTTGCTTAGGGATAATCCCGAATACCCTTCTTGACAAGGAAAATTCAGAGGACTACGTTTAGAACGGACTGACCTTGTGCTTCATCAAAATGCTTGTTGACGAGGTCGAGCTCCTCATCGGAGCTCTTGAGCTTTCGATTCATCTCGGCCAGCTCCACGGCATTAGCAGCAGCCGCCAACGCCGAAGCCTGTAAACATAAAACAAAACACCTCATTCAGACTCCCGGTTAAACGATTTTTGATCCTCTACCAGGTTTCTTCCAATCCTGACAGAGCCTCGGGGGGCTATCACATATAAGGACTGCTCAAATTTTGTTCATGAAAAGAGCATTACATTGCTTACCTCAAAGCCTGCCAATTGGCCACCAAAAGCTTCCTTCAGTCCGCTGTTAACATACCGCATGCTTTGCAAAACCACGCCCAACAGGGCGCGGTGTTCTGCGGCTATGGAGGAGATATTCATAGCCTCCTCCATCACATCCGACCATTCAGCCGCAACTCGGTCTCCGGTGTTCGGCATGGGCGGCGGGGCCCCGGCTCCCCTTTCGGTGGGGGGGTGGATTTGAGGCCTCGGGGGGCCTTGGGGGCTCCGGAACCATCTTCTGGGAGGGCTCGGAGTGGCCGAGCTCCCTCTCCTTGTTCACCAGGAGGGACGCCTCCTCCTGGTCTTCGGCGGCCGAAGCATTAGCCTCGGCCATGACGATGTCGCCGTCACCTCCTGTGCTCGGATGTGCGTTGGGGTTGGGGTGGGGGGGGGGGGGTACTTCGGGACAACACCTCCCCGGTCTCCCCGATGACCGGAGGAGGCGTGGAGTGTGACATATTTCCAATTTCCGCTAGATTGGCTGGCGGAGAAGTCCCCTCCGAGACCTGGTTGGTGGGGAGGTCACGCGGCGGGCTGTAACATAAAAATGTACATGCTATGAGTAACTGGCTAGCAGAATCAGCGCCCAAAAAGCCTTCGGATTCTCACCTTTTGACGCGGGGCTTGACCCTGGGGACCCTCTCCGGGACCTCTTCGGATGCTGCGGACTCCTTATCGGAATCCGAACTGTCATCATGCAGGACCAATTTGGCCCTGCTCCTCTTCTTCGGAGCATGGGGAGGCTGCTCCTCCTCAGCGTCGGCCGACGCCGCCCTCTTCCTGGTGCGGGAGGAGTCACTCTCCTCCTCCTCCTCTTCCTGCTCCCCCTCATGTGCGTAGGGGGCTTGGGTGTCCCCGGACTTGGTGTCCGAATGGACTCTTGAGCGAAGGCCCTCTCTGGCCTCCCTCATCTCGTCCTTCTTCTTCTTCTTCTTCTCCCTCTTCTCTGGCGCCTTATAGGGCGCCACGGTCAGCATCTCTTCCAGTTGGGCCGACCTGGGATCTTCGGGCAGTGGGGCCGGGCTATCCATCTGCACGGCCCTCTTGAGGCAGCCCTGCGGAAACAAGAGGAAGAGGGTGAGGACCCTAGCGGAAGTACAAATACCCGAACATAAAATGGGTAGCCTTCCATTACCTCCTTAGCGGGGTTCTTGGCGTCGAGGCCGATGTCCTCCTCCTTGGCCGGCCACGTCCTTTGCGGCTTGAACAACAGTTTCCATAGCTTCTCGTGGGTGGTGTCGTAGAAGCATTGCACGGTGCGGGGGTCTTTGGGCTTCCAGGACCACATTGGGGTGGCCCGGAGTTGGCAAGGTAGGAGGCGGCGATGGAGCATAACCTGGACCACGCTGGTCAGCTTATCACCCGCCTTTATTATGTTGGAAACGCGCTTCTGCAGCGCCTCCACCTTGGTAGTAGACCCCCAGTCAAGGCCCTTCTTTGTCCATGAGGTTAACCTCGCAGGGGGTCCGGATCTGAATGCTGGAGCAGCCGCCCAGGCTTCGTCACGGGGCTCTGTGACGTAAAACCACTCTTTCTGCCAGACTTTGACAGTATATATGAACGTGCCCTCCAGCCACCCGACCTGGGTGAGCCTGCTCACCATCACTCCCCCGAAATCCGCCTGCTGGCCGTCGACGATCTTCGGCTTGACGTTGAAGACTTTCAGCCACAGACCAAAGTGTGGCTGGACCCGAATAAAGGCTTTGCAAATGGTGATGAAAGGCCAAGATGTGAAGGAAAGAATTCGGAGCCAGGTCGTGGAAGTCTAGCCTGTAGAAGAACATCAGTCCCCAGATGAAGGGGTGGAGCGGGAAGCCCAGTCCCCGGATAAAGTGGGGAATGAACACCACCCGCTTGCCGGTATGGGGCGTCGGTATGACCTGGCCCTCCTCAGGGGCCCGGTGAGCAATGTTGACAAAGAGGTAGCCCGCTCGCTTCAGGTCCTCAATGTCGTCGTTGGTGACGCACGAGGCCTCCCACTTGCCCTTCGCTCCAGATCCGGCCATTGCCGAGTTCGGGGAGAGGAAGTCTTTGAGGGAAGTTGGATCGGGGCGTGACAACTCTGTAGATTAGGAAAAGTTGTGGCGAAAGGAAGAAGAAGGCGTGAGGGCATAACTGCGGCTGATCTCTTTTTATAAGCTATTGTGATACCAAGAGTCCTTTAAACACATCGCTGGCCTCACCACTTCCCGATATGATCGTGGCATTGTTCGCGGGTGGGACACTCGAAATCATTGATCAAATCCCTTAAAAAACGGGACACGATCTCCGCCTCGACGGGACATGCCAATAGAGGGGCTGCCTCGAGCCACGCATCGAGTTATGACCGACCGTGACCCGTCTCCAAGAGTTGTCAGTCAAAGGTACTATTCACACTTGGGCGGTTGTCCTTCGAGGCTAAGTAAAATCGATAATTCGGATTCTGGATAATACATGACTTGACAAATGGCTGAATTAGACTGAGTACCTTTTAAAGGCTCGGCTGGAGAGTATTGTTCCGAATACACAAGAGAAAAGGAACTCTCCTGCAAGCTGGAGACTGTAGGTGCGGTAGTTACGGGACACCGGCATTAGAGGCTAATTCGGGGGCTACTGAGGGAGTCCTGGACTAGGGTTCCTCGGACAGCTGGCCTATCTCTCATGGGCCGAACAGTCGGGCCGCACCACAACTGTTGAAGTATCAGACTACGGGCGGCATTGTATCCGGACAGGAGACCTTTGGTGCCTTGGTGTGTACTCCAAGTCAAGATAGAAGATTCGGCATACTTATTCCCTTGTTGTAACCGACCATATGTAACCCTAGTACCCCTGGTGTCTATATAAGCCAGAGGGTTAATCTGTATAGGCGAAGAGAACAATCATCATCCTACTAGCCTAGGGTTTAGTTCATCTGATCTCGTGCTAGATCAACTCTGTAATCCCCATTATACACAAGCAATATAATCGAGCATAGGGTTTTACCTCTTAGAGAGGGCCCGAACCTTGGTAAACATCTTGTCCCACGTCCCTTGTTCCCCATTGATCCAAGATCCATAGTTCGGGACACCCTACCCGTGATCCGCCGGTTTTGATACCGACACCAGGATACCGACTCTGTAAACCCTAGATACCCTACATGGCGTGTATATAAGCCGAAGGGTTTAGTCCATAGAGGGGACACCAATGCAATCTCATTCTCCTAGCCCTAGAGTTAGACCACATCTATAAATCTCTAGGTAAATCAACTCTGTACTTGTAACATCTCCATCAATATAAACAAGAGCAGGACGTAGGGTTTTACCTCCATTAAGAGGGCCCGAACCTAGGTAAACATCGTCTACCATGTTCTAGTTACCATCTATCTAAGATCCACAGCTCGGGACACCTGCTACATGTGAGCTGCGTTGGGATTTCCCCGAAGAGGAGGGGATGATGCAGTATAGTAGAGATAAGTATTTCCCTCAGTTATGAAACCAAGGTTATCAATTCAGTAGGAGAACCAAGCAACACCTCATTAACAGCACCTGCACACAAGATAACAAGTCCTTGCACCCAACTCAAACAAGGGGTTGTCAATCCCTCGGCGGTTATTTGCAAGATTAAATTGTGTAGTGATTGATAGATAGATAGAACAAAAATACAAAATATAATAAATAAAGTGAAATTACTGCAAGGTATTTTTGGATTTTAATATATGATAAAAGTAGACCCGGGGGCCATAGTTTACACTAGAGGCTTCTCTCTTGAAGATAGCATATGGTGGGTAAACAAATTACTGTTGGGGAATCGATAGAAAAGCGAATAATTATGACGATATACAAGGCAATGATCATGTATATAGGCATCTCGTCCAAGACATGTAGACCGACTCATGTCTGCATCTACTACTATTACTTCGCACATCGACCGCTATCCAGCATGCATCTAGAGTATTAAGTTCATAAAGAACGGAGTAGCGCCTTAAGCAAGATGACATGATGTAGACAAAGTAAACTCACACATGAATAAACCCCATCTTTTTATTCTTAATAGCAACGATACAATACGTGTCATGTCCCCTACTGTCACTGGGATTGAGCACCGCAAGATCGAACCCATTACAAAGCACCTCTCCCATTGCAAGATAAATCAATCTAGTTGGCCAAACCAAATCAATAGATCAGAGAAATACGAATAATATTCATGGATAATCTGATCATGAACTCACAATTCATCGGATCCCAACAAACACACCGCAAAAAGGGATTACATCGAATAGAACTCCAAGAACATCGAGGAGAACATTGTATTGAAGATCAAAGAGAGAGATGAAGCCATCTAGCTACTAACTATGGACCCGTAGGTCTGTGGTAATCTACTCACACATTATCGGAAGGGCAGCAAGGTTGATGTAGAGCACCTTCGTTATTGATTCCCCTCCCACAGAGTGCCGAAAAAGGCCTCCAGATGGGATCTCGTGAGAACAGAGACTTGTAGCAGCGGAAAAAGTATTTCATGGACTCCCTTGTTGGTTCCCCGATTTTAGAGAATTTATAGAGGCGGAGTTAGGTCAAACGGAGCTACGTGGGCCCCACGAGCCACCAGGGCACGCCCACCCCCCTGGGCGCGCCCTAGTGCCTCGTGTGCCATTGCTCCATCTTTTGGTCCTCTCCCGAAGCTTCCAGGGTCTCTTATGTCCAGAAAAAATCTCCAAAAAGTTACTGGCATTTGGACTTCGTTTGGTACTAATATTCTGGAAAATCAAAAACAAGCAAAAAACAGCAACTGGCACTGGGCACTAAGTTAATAGGTTAGTCCAAAAAAATGATATATAATTGCTTTTAAGTGCATATAAAACATCCAAGATTGATACTATAATAGCATGGGACAATAAAAATTTATAGATACGTTGAAGACGTATCAAGCATCCCCAAGCTTAATCCTGCTTGTCCTCAAGTAAGTAAATGATAAAAACAGAATTTTTTATGTGGAATGCTACCTATCATATTCATCATATAATCTTTTCTTTTGTGGCATGGACATTGGATTCGAGTGATTCAAAGCAATAGTCTATAGTTTGACACGAAGACATCTACCCTAATATAAAGCAAGTATTGCTTCTGGTCATCCGTCTGAAAATTACCCTCAAAGTTGCTATATATTACCCGCTATGCCACCCATAAGTAAAAACGATTCGGTTTTCTTTTTCAAAATCGCTGTCATTCTGAGATTATTCATAGGTACGATGCCCATTATATATCACACACGCACTAGCGACATAGTGGCTACAGCCTACCTCTCCCACCCAGAAGACCACGGTTCGAACCTCAGGTTCCACCATTCCTCCCCCCACTCCTTTTTCTCTCACGCACTTCCTCCCCCCCCCCACGTACTTGTTCATGGGCCGGGTCGCAGGGCTAGGCGCCCCTATTTTTTTCATTTCGTTGTTTGTCTTTTCTTTTCTTTTCTTATTTCAATGTTTTATTTCTTCTTTAAATAAATTCGAGAGTTACAAATTTCAAAAAGTTCTGACTTAAAGAAAAAGTTTGAGAAATCATAAAATGTTTATAAATTTTAAGAAATATTCAAAAAATCATGCAATTTTCATCGTTTCAAAAAATGTTGGTAATTTTCTAATAAGGTTGGCAAATTATAAAAAAATCACAATTTGGAAAAAAATGTCGAGAAATAAAATCATGTTCTTGATTTTGAAAAAATGATCGTGTATTCAAAACATATTCGTGACTCTAAACAATGTCCATGAAATTTTAGAAAATACTAAAAAAATCAATTTTTTGTGAATTTCAATTTTTTGCCCTAAGTTAAAAAAATCATAAAAATCGCAATTTGGAAAAAAATGTCAGGAAATAAAATCATGTTCTTGATTTTGAAAAAATGATAGTGTATTCAAAACATATTCGTGACTCTAAACAATGTACATGAAATTTTAGAAAATACTCAAAAAAATCAAAATTTTGTGAATTTCAATTTTTTCCCTATTTTAAAAAAAATCATCGATTCAAAAAAATGTTCATGAATTTGAAAAATATTCATGTATTCAATAACTGTTCGTCTAAACAAAACAAATGTGTGTGAATTTAAAAAAATGACCAAAATTAAAAAAATGTTTGTCGATTCAAAAAACTGTTCGCCGTTTCAAAAGTCTTTTATGTCTAGGTTTTGATTAGTTTTTGGAAAGTCTTTATTTGTCTAAGCGTTGGGAGTAGTTCATGGTAGATGAGATTTATTTTTAAAGTTTTAAACATTTCATTGCGCTACACAATGAAAAGTGTGTCGTGCGGTGGCAACCTCATTGCCTTGGGATTTACCATATCGAATGCATTTCGATCACGTGGACATCACGTCCATCATCAGCGAGGGTCAGAAGAAAGATAAGTAGCAAAATGATGAGCGACCATGTTAAAATAGAGGATGTTCATATGTCGGGGTATTGAGTCATACTTATTTGGTCAGCGTGTAATTTCTTTATCTACCGTTGCAACGCACGGGCATGTTTGCTAGTAAATACTCAAGCATACTAACAAGCAACCATGTCTTTCAAAATATCAACGCTAAAGAAAGTTATCCCTAGCCCATTATGCTCAATCATTGATCCATTCATGAAACACACTCAATATTAGCTACACCCAATGCACAAGTATAACAATAGTGTTCCCTAGTTGTTACTTTATAAGAGAAGATGGCGACTCAAAATAAAAAAAATGCATAAAAGTAAAATAGATAGGCCCTTCGCAAAGGGAAGCAGAGATTTGCAGAGGTGCCAGAGCTCAAAGCTTAAATTAGAGAGATAAAATTATTTTGAGAGGCATGTTTTTCCTGTCAACGCTACGACCGAAAGTTCTCAATATCTTCCATGCTAGACACATTATAGGTGGTTCCCAAATAGAAAATAAAATTCATTTCCTTTCCACCATTCTTTCACAATCCATGGCTAGTCGTATCCACGGGTGACTTCCAACTTTTCACTTTCCAAGGAATTTATTATTATTATTTTTGATTCATTGTGGGACTGGGCATCCCTATTACCTGCCACTTTCTCGTGCAATGACAAGTGAATAAACACTCATCGTGAGAATAACACGCCTAGCATGAAAAACATTGGCTACCCCTTGCCGCCACATGAGCGATACGGGCATACAAAATGGAAATTTATTTTGAATAATTAGAGTTGGCACATGCAAAATTACTTAGAATGGCATGGAAATATAGCATATAGGTAGGTATGGTGGACTCATTTGGCACAACTTTGGGTTTAAGGAGTTTGGATGCACATGCAGCATTCCCGCTTAGTACAAATGAAGGCTAGCAAATAGGTTGAGAAGCGACCAACCAAAACAATGAAAACGGTCATAAACATGCATTGAACATAACTAACACTGAATAATGCACCATAAGTAGGATGTAACTTCATTGCATAACTATACTTTACATGCATGCATAGGGAATCACAAACCTTAACACCAATATTCTTACTAAAGCACAATTACTCACTAACATGACTCACATATTATCATCTCCATATTGCAAAAACTATTGCAAGGAATCAAACTTATCATATCCAGTGATCTACATGAAAGTTTTTATTATATCCTTCTTGAATATTCATCACATTGGGACCAAATTCATATCTTGTGCAAATTACCATTACGATTATCAACTCTCAAAAAGATATAAGTGAAGCATGAGAGTGCAAATATTTCTTCAAAATATAATCACCGCTATGCTTAAAAAGATACAAGTGAAGTACTAGAGCAACTGCCTAGCTCAAAAGATATAAGTGAAGCACATGGTGTATTCTAAAAAATCATGATAAATGTGTGCCCCTCTCAAATAGGTGTGTCCATCAAATATGATTGTGACAAACTAAAAAGCAAACAAATCAAATACTCATATATTACACGACGCTCCAAGCAAAACTCATATCATGTGATGAATAAAAATATAGCTCCAAGTATATTACCGATGGTCGGTAGAAGAAAGAGGGGATGCCTTCCGGGGCATCCCCAAGCTTAGTTGCTTGGTTCTCCTTGAATATTAACTTGGGGTGCCATGGGGCATCCCCAAGCTTAGGCTCTTTTCACTCATTATTCCTTCATCCATCGTGATCTCACCCAAAACTTGAAAACTTCAATCACACAAAACTTAACAAAACCTTCGTGAGATCCGTTGGTATAAGAAAGCAAATCACCACTCTAAGTATTGTTGCAAACCCATTCATATTTTATTATTGCATTATATCTACTGTATTCCAAATTTACCATGAATCTAATATCACCATCTTTATATGTCAAAACAAATGCAAGGAATCAAACTTCTCATCTATTCAATGCTCTTTATATGAAAGTTTTTATTATATCCCTCTTGGATGCCCATCATATTAGGACTAAATTCATAACCCAAGAAAATTACGATGCTGTTTAAGACTCTCAAAATAATATAAGTGAAGCATGAGAGTTCAACAATTTCTATAAAATAAAGCCACCATCGTGCTATAAAAAGATATAAGTGAAGCACTAGAGCAAACTGCCTAGCTCAAAAGATATAAGTGAAGCACATAGAGTATTCTAATAAATTCACGATTGATGTGTGTCCCTCTAAAAAGGTGTGTACAGCAATGATGATTGTGTAAAACTAAAAAGCTAAGACTCATATCATACAAGACGCTCCAAGCGAAACACATATCATGTGGTGAATAATAATATAGCCTCAAGTAAATTTACCGATGGATTGAAGAGAAAAGAGGGGATTCCATCCGAGGCATCCCCAAGCTTAGTTGCTTGGGAGTCCTTGAATATTACCTTGGGGAGCCTCTGGCATCCCCAAGCTTAGGCTCTTGTCGCTCCTTATTCCTTCATCCATCGTGATCTCACTCAAAACTTGAAAACTTCAGCACACAAAACTCAACAAAACCTTTGTGAGATCCGTTAGAATAAGAAAACAAATTACTACTTAA
Source organism: Thinopyrum elongatum (assembly GCA_011799875.1). Classification (NCBI taxonomy): domain Eukaryota; kingdom Viridiplantae; phylum Streptophyta; class Magnoliopsida; order Poales; family Poaceae; genus Thinopyrum; species Thinopyrum elongatum. Next base: position 162,663,862 of record CM022299.1, read on the forward strand.
GTACTGTTGCAAACCCATTCATATTTTAATTTTGCATTATACCTACTGTATCAACTTCTCCATGGATTATACCCCCCGGTACAATCCATAGTTCCATCAAAACAAGCAAAACAATGCATCAAAAACAGAATCTGTCGAAAACAGAACAGTGTGAAGAAGCCTGAATTATTCTCATACTTCTGTAACTCTAAAAATTCTGCAAAATTAGGACAACGTAGGAAATTTCTATATCAATCGTATGTAAAAATTCAGATCAAAATCACGTTCCAGTGAACTTTCAAAATTCTGCTACTGGGCGCAAAAGGTTCTGTTTTTTTTCACAGAATCAAATCAACTATCATCCAAATCATCCCAAAGGCTTTACTTGGCACAAACACTAATTTAGAACACAAAAACACAACCATACAGTAGCATAATTGTGTACACACAAAAAACAGAAAAACAAACAAGAAAATTAAGATAACTATTGGGTTGCCTCCCAACTAGCGGTATTGTTTTACGCCCCTAGCTAGGCGTAATGCATAGTTCAAGTGTTGTCATCTTTAGATTTAGTTCCATAGGTGGCCCTCATGATTGATTCATACGGTGGCTTAATTCTCTTTCTAGGGAAGTGTTCCATACCCTTCTTTAATGGAAACTGAAATTTTATATTCCCTTTTTTCATGTCAATAACAACACCTATGGTTCGTAATAACAGTCTACCAAGTATTATGGGACAAGACGGATTGCATTCAATATCAAGTACAATAAAATCAATTGGTACATAATTTCTATTGGCAATAATCAGAACATCATTTATTCTACCCGAAGGTTTCTTGATAGTAGAACCCGCTAAGTGCAAATTAAGAGAACATTCATCCATATTGGTAAAACCTAACACATCACATAGAGATTTTGGTATTGTGGAAATGCTAGCACCTAAATCACATAAAGTATCGCACTCATAATTTTTAATCTTGACTTTAATGGTAGGTTCCCACTCATCATACAATTTTCTAGGAATTGAAATTTCTAGTTCCAGCTTTTCTTCTAAAGCTTTCATCATCGCTTCTACAATATGCTTAGTAAAAGCCTTATTTTGTTCATAAGCATTGGGTGAATTAAGAATGGATTGCAACAAAGAAATATACTCAATTAAAGAACAACCATCATAATTAAAGTCTTTGTAATCCAAAAGAGTGGGCACATCAATTTAAAGTTTTAGCCTCTCCAAACCCACTTTAATCAATTTTTTCATCAAGATTATCACCCTCCGAACTATGGGGACGCCTTCTAGCTAAAATTGACTCTTCTTCATTCCCCTTATCATAAATTTTAACATTACTAAACAAGGAGTCAATGGAAGAAACACCAATCATTTTAACATCATCATTACTACGATAAAAACCGGGCGGAATTACTTTTTCTAAGAATTCTAGCTTAGCCCTCAACCTAGCGGATCTTTCTTTACTCTCATCCATAGAGACATATAGACCTTTAATTGATTAATTAATATCAATATTGGGTGGCAAAATTTTAGATTTACAATTTTCACATCATGAACAATTCTATCCATACTCCTAGACATATCATCAAGTTTACTCAATTTTTCTTCTATCGTAGTGTTCAAAACTTTTTGAGCATTAATAAATTCTTTAATATTACTTTCAAGATCAGAGGGAATCCTATTATTATTATTATTATTATTATAAGAATTACCATAGGAATTGCCATAATTATTAGATGAATTTCCAGGAAACGACCTAGGATTTAAATTACCTCTATAAGCATTGCTATTAAAATTATTTCGCGAGACAAAATTCACATCTATGGGGTCATTATTTTGCTCAATCAAAGTGGACAATGTCACATCATTAGGATCAATAGGAGCATTTTTACTAGCAATCAATTTTGTAAGCGCATCAACTTTATCACTCAAAGTGCTAATTTCTTCAACAGAATTCACCTTTTTACTAGTAGGAGCTCTTTCAGTGTGCCATTGTGAATAATTTGCCATAATATTTTCAAGTAATTTAGTGGCTTCTCCCAATGTAATCTCCATAAAAGATTCCACCCGTGGCGGAATCTAAAAGATTTCTAGAAACAAAATTCAATCCCGCATAAAATTTTTGTATGATCATCCATAAATTTAAACCATGAGTAGGGAAATTTCTTATCATTAATTTCATCCTTTCCCAAGATTGGGCGACGTGTTCATGCTCAAGTTGCTTGAAATTCATAATTTTATTTCTAAGAGAAATAATTCTCGCGGGAGGAAAATACTTGGCAATAAAGGCATCTTTACACCTATCCCAAGAATCGATACTATTTCGTGCCAAATATGAAAACCAAATTTTTGCACGATCTCGCAATGAGAACGGGAATAATTTTAATTTGACAATATCATTATCCACATCTTTTTTATTTTGCATATCACACAATTCTACGAACGTGTTAAGATGGGATGCAGCATCTTCATTAGGACTACCAGAAAATTATTCTTTCATGACAAGATTTAACAAAGCAGCATTAATATCATAAGTCTCCGCACTAGTGGCGGGAGGAGAAATAGGAGTACTAATAAAATCATTATTATTAGTATTGCTAAAATCACACAATTTTGTATTTTCTTGAGACATCGTGGCTAGGCAAACAAGATAGCAAGCAAGCAAAGAAGCAAACTAGAAAAAGGCAACGAAACTTTTTTTGTATTTTTGTAAAAAAAATACAAAGTGGGGGAGATGAAAACGAGAGTCAAAAGGCAAATAAAGTAAATGCAAGAAGATGAAAGTTTATGCGTAGGTACTTTATAGATGTTGATGATGTCTCCCCGGCAATGGCGCCAGAAATTCTTCCTGCTACTTGTGAGCTATGTTGGGATTTCTCCGAAGAGGAGGGGATGATGTAGTACAGTAGAGATAAGTATTTCCCTCAGTTATGAAACCAAGGTTATCAATCCAGTAGGAGAACCAAGCACCACCTCGTTAACAGCAACTGCACACAAGATAACAAGTCCTTGCACCCAACGCGAACAAGGGGTTGTCAATCCCTCGGCGGTTATTTGCAAGATTAAGTTGTGTAGTGATTGATAAATAGATAGAACAAAAATACAAAATAAAATAAATAAAGTAAAATTGCAGCAAGGTATTTTTGGATTTTAATATATGATAAAAGTAGACCCGGGGGCCATAGTTTTCACTAGAAGCTTCTCTCTTGAAGACAACATACAGTGGGTAAACAAATTACTGTTGGGCAATTGATAGAAAAACGAAAAATCATGATGATATCCAAGGCAATGATCATGTATATAGGCATCATGTCCGAGACAAGTAGGCCGACTCCTGCCTACATCTACTACAATTACTCCACACATCGACGGCTATCCAGCATGCATCTACAGTATTAAGTTCATAAAGAACGGAGTAACGCCTTAAGCAAGATGACATGATGTAGACAAAGTAAAATCACACATGAATAAACCCCATCTTTTTATCCTTAATAGCAATGATACAATACGTGTCATGTCCCCTACTGTCACTGGGATTGAGCACCGCAAGATCGAACCCATTACAAAGCACCTCTCCCATTGCAAGATAAATCAATCTAGTTGGCCAAACCAAATCAATAGATCGGAGAGAAATGCGAAGCTATAATAATCATGCATAAAAGAGTTCAGAGAAAACTCAAAATATTCATGGATAATCTGATCATAAACTCAGAATTCATCGGATCCCAACATACATACCGCAAAAAGTGATTACATCGAATAGAACTCCAAGAACATCGAGGAGAACATTGTATTGGAGATCAAAGAGAGAGATGAAGCCATCTAACTACTAACTATGAACCCGTATGTCTGTGGTAAACTACTCACACATCATCGGAAGGGCAGCAAGGTTGATGTAGAGCCCCTTCGTGATTGATTCCCCCTGCGACAGAGTGCCGCTGAAGGCCTCCAGATGGGATCTCGCGAGAACAGAGACTTGTGGTGGCGAAAAAAGTATTTCGTGGACTCCCCTGTTGTTTCCCGATTTTAGAGAATTTATAAAGGCGGAGTTAGGTTAAACGGAGCTACGTGGGCCCCACAAGCCACCAGGGCGAGCCCACCCCCCCTGGGCACACCCTGGTGCCTTGTTCGCCACTGCTCCATCTTCTGGTCCTCTCCCGAAGCTTCCAGGGTCTCTTATGTCCAGAAAAAAATTGCCAAAAAGTTTCGTGGCATTTGGACTTCGTTTGGTACCGATATTCTGGAAAACAAAAAACAAGCAAAAAACAACAACTGGCACTGGGCACTAAGTTAATAGGTTAGTCCCAAAAAATGATATATAATTGCTTGTAAGTGCATATAAAACATCCAAGATTGATACTATAATAGCATGGAACAATCAAAAATTGTAGATACGTTGGAGACGTATCAACCCCCTACCCCGAGGTCTGTCGGTTTTTACACCGACACTGGTGCTTTCATTGAGAGTTCCGTTGTGCGTTCGATGGAAGGACCGATGGGATCATCCTTCAGTGACCCTGAATTCATGGGCGTGACTCCCATGCTCGTCGTGGAAACGCCTTTCCTCCTTCATGAGCTCGATGTGACCCGTGACCCCTATCCGACCCCCGCCGAGCCCTCCTCCAAAGACAAGGGGCTGAGATACTTCTTAGAAAGTGACTCAGACGACGACCGGCAAGGGGAAGCCAGTGAAACCAATCTTCAAATCAGCTCGGCCAATCTTATGGCCACCATTCTGACACAGGGTAAGGATACAGGGGCTTCAGGTCCGTGATCCCTAGAGGTCAAAACTCATCCACCCACCTCCCATATCGAGTACCATCCCGACAATTCCAGCCCTCCGGACATTTGGGATCTGGCCTACGTGGAGCAACTCCCCGATGAGTCAATCAGACAGTTCTAGGCCAGATTCTTTTCTGTCAAGAACAAGATACCAAACTACCAGGACTCGGATATTATACCTGCCTTCCAGCGTGGATGCAAGGATAGAGGCGTTTCGAATGTCCTCGCTCGCTATTGCATCTAGACATATGCAGAACTACTCGATCTGGTATCCAAATTTTGCACCATCGAAGACGCAGGTTGATACAGATTCAATCCATAAGCACAACCGAAAACGCGACAGACCCGCACCTCGGCTTGAGTCCGGCAAACGGAACACACCGACCAAGCGACCTCGGAAGAAGAAAAAATCAGCAGGTCACCCCGGGATTACTTTGGATGGCCTCCTGCATAAACCGTGCTCGATACATGCTCTTCTGCTTAACTCTTGCCCGACCCATAGCCCTCGCGACTGCTGGGTAACAAGACAAGTGGCTAAAGGAGGACCCGCCCTTCTCGCGGGCACCCCCATCATGTAGAAGAGACCTCGGATGAAGATGAGCTCATGATGATTTACGACACGTTTATGTCCAACAACAAGCGCAAGCGGGCCCTACGGGAAATTATTTCCATTAGGCAGTTGCCAACTCGGGGGCGTGGATAGACACACCGATCACCTTTGATCATAGTGATCAGCCGAGGTCGACCCCGAACAGGTGTCCCGCCGCACTAGTTCTCGACCCAATAGTGGGCAGTTGTCGTCATCGAAAAGTACTTATGGACGGATGCAGCAGCCTGAATCTGATATATGCAGATACCCTGGATCAAATGCACATTGATAAATCACGCGTAGAATAGAGTGCCACCACCTTTAAAGGTATAATGCCCGGGCGAGAGGCATGCTGCAGGGGGTGAATAGGCAACTAATATTTTTTAGCTTTTCTTCACAAATTAGGTTTAGCAACAAATAGGTTGTCTAGATGTGCAACTAGGTGAGCAACCTATATGATGCTAACAATAACAACAACAAGTGCAAGCAAAGGATACAACAGAACAATAGCTTGCACAAGGTAAAGGAAAGAGATAACCACAAGTGGAGCCAGTGAAGACGAGGATGTGTTACCGAAGTTCCTTCCCTTTGAGGGGAAGTGCATCTCCGTTGGAGCGGTGTGGAGGCACAATGCTCCCCAAGAAGGGCTACCGTATTCTCCTCACGGTCTCACACAATGCGAGATGCCGTGATTCCACTAGTGGTGCCCTTGAAGGCAGCGACCGAACCTTTACAAACAAGGTTGGGGCAATCTCCACAACTTGATTGGAGGCTCCCAACAATACCACGGAGCGTCACCACAATGGAATGTGGCTCCGAGGTGACCTCAACCATCTAGGGTGCTCAAACACCCAAGAGTAACAAGATCCGCAAGGGATTAGTGGGGGGAATCAAATTTCTCTTGGTGGAAGTGTAGATCTGGGCCTTCTCAACCAATCCCTGGAAACTCAACAAGTTTGATTGGCTAGGGAGAGAGATCGGGCGAAAATGAGCTTTGGAGAAACAATGGAGTTTGGGAGGGAAAGAGATAGGTCTTCTTGGAGAAGAAGACCCCCTTTTATAGTGGGGGGAACAATCCAACCGTTATCCCCATTGTCAGCCCGCAGCGCACGGTACTACCGCTTCTGGGAGCGGTACTGCCGCTTGGCCCAGAGGTACTACCGCTGGGGCCTCGCACAGCACCTTACACGAGCACAGGGGTAAGGAATAGAGGAGAAAAAGCCCTCGAGCGGCACTAGTAGCGGTGGTAGGCGCGGTAGTACCGCTTACGAGTGGTACTACTTCTCCTACTGCCGCTACTACTGCCGCCGAACCCGACACGGAAAACCAGAGTCCCGAATCGAGGCGGTAGTACCGCGGTACTGGAGCGGTACTACTGCTTGAGGCTCTGGGCGGTACTACCGCTGCTACAGCGGTACTACCGCCTGTTGCACTCAGCGGTACTGCCGCATCCATCCACAGTACTGCCACTGGCTCCTCTCCAATTCCACTTCCATAATAATGAAGGATCCTCCAAAGATGCGGGAAAGAGTTGGGGGTGCAAAAGAGATGTGTACGTGTTGATTCCACCCAACCTTTCCAATACGGACCCCCTCTTGATAGTACGGTATCTCCTACGACTCAAGTCCACCAAAACTGAAATGAAGGAAATCTATATTGTCTTCACGTTAAACACCGAGGGGAAGAAATCGTCTTGTGCCATATGAATGAATATCTGAAATGCCCAATGCACACGATTAGTCCGCAAACGCATTGTCATCAATCACCAAAACCATTTAGAGAGAAATATGCCCTAACAATCTCCCCCTTTTTGGTGGATTGATGACAACACGGGATTTGCATAGAGATATAACAAGAGAATAAGCAAACCCCATAATCTACAAAATATAGACGGGCTCCCCCTAGATGTGTGCACTTAATTTAAGAATGCTTTTGGAATGCAAAGCACACACACTAGGATCAACACTCCCCCTATATTTTATAGACCAGCAACACTTGCATCTTACAATATGGGAAACGTAAACTAGGATGCAAGAAGTAGTAAGTGAGCATAAGAAGGACATAAGATAAGCATGCAGCTCACATACTACCAAGGTACTAGATAACCATAGGATAATAATAAGATAGCATATGTCTCACACCATATGGCAGGATAACCAAGTCTCACAGGCACAAACCAAACCAAAGCAAACGAACGATAAAAGAGTTCACGAGCGAGAAAAGCACAACAAATAAGACGCACTCGCAACTCAGCAAATCCCTAACTCTCTCCCCCTTTGGCATCGAGACACCAAAAGGGCAAAGAGTGCTACAAAGGTAATAGGTGATAGCAATGCCGAGAATCCCCATGATCACAGCTTGAAAGTGCAACTAATCCCCGGGTGGTTTTGGTAATTCATAACAACATATAGCTCATTGAACTAATATCCATTCAAGTTTAATATTTCAGAAAGTTCAATGATTGGCATGGCATGGACTAGAGATGTGGACCCCTCAAAATGCTAAGGACACATATTGGCAAAAACTCAAGACTCTTCATTTCTATTTTAGTGATCCAAGATCACATTGAGTCCATAGGAAAGCCAATACTATTAAAAGGGGATGAGGTGTTACTTAATGGTCTACTTGCTCAAAGTGCTTAGTGATATTGCTCCAAAACTCTCAGCCACTTTCTCATTTCCACATATGTCCAAAACTCAAAGTCAAACTCGGCCCCACCGTTTGATCTATCCGGCGCCATCGAGTTCAGTTGACATAGCCACTGCCAGAAACCCTAGCAATTCGGTTACACCGATACGGATCTCGGTCTCACCGAGATGGCCTTGCAAACTCTCTGTTGCCTATTGCAATTATTTCGGTCTCACCGAAATGTGCAATCGGTCCCACTGAGTTTGCTTGACCAACTCTCTGTTTGCTCTTTGCTGAAATCGGTCTCACCGAGTTCAAGCAATCGGTCTCACCGAGATGAGGTTTTGCCCTAAGCCCTAGCACATCGTCCCACCGAGTTGTTCCAGTCGGTCCCACCGAGATTCCTAACGTTCACATTTTGAACTGAATCGGTCTCACCGAGTTCTTCTATTTGGTCTGACAGAGTTGGGTCAAATGTGTGTAACGGTTGGATTTTGTGTGGAGGCTATATATACCCCTCCACCCCCTTCTCCATTTGTGAGAGAGCCATCAGAACGTGCCTACACTTCCGCTACTTATTTTCTGAGAGAGAACCACCTACTCATGTTTTGAGACCAAGATATTCCAATCCTACCACGAGAATCTTGATCTCTAGCCTTCCCCAAGTTGCTTTCCACTCAAATCATCTTTCCACCATAGCCAAATCTGTGAGAGAGAGTTGCGTGTTGGGGAGACTATTATTTGAAGCACAAGAGCAAGGAGTTCATCATCAACACACCATTTATTACCTTTTGGAGAGTGGTGTCTCCTAGATTGGTTAGGTGTCGCTTGGGAGCCTCCGACAAGATTGTGGAGTTGAACCAAGAAGTTTGTAAGGGCAAGGAGATCGCCTACTCGTGAAGATGTACCCGAGTGAGGCAAGTCCTTCGTGGGCGATGGCCATGGTGGGATAGACAAGGTTGCTTCTTCGTGGACCCTTCATGGTGGAGCCCTCCGTGGACTCGCGCAGCCGTTACCCTTCGTGGGTTGAAGTCTCCATCAATGTGGATGTACGATAGCACCACCTATCAGAACCACGCAAAAAATCTCTGTGTCTACATTGTGTTTGCCTTCTCCAAACCCTTCCCTTTACCTTCATATGCAATGTTTACTTTCCGCTGCTATACTCTTAGAATTGCATGTGTAGGTTGATTGCTTGACTTGTACTAGCTGCTAAAATCTGCCAACAATTAAAATTGGGAAAAGGCTAGATTTTTATTTGGTCAAGTAGTCTAATCACCCCCCTCTAGACCTACTTTCGATCCTACACAGCTCTGCGTGGTCGCCCGTGCCTCCGTCGTCGGCAGTAGCAGCAGGCTGATCGGTGTCTGAATCCATCCATGGGCAATGCTGAGAGACCCACTCCTCCTCGCCAGTGATCTTGTCCTCTGACCCACTAGCAACCTCTACACCTAGTTGACGCATAAGGACCTTGTGACGGCTGCGTGACTTCTTCTCTGACACGTGCGCTATTTACTGTCCGTGAGCCTCCATACAGAACAGTTTCTTCATCTTCAGCTTGAGCTTCTTAGCCCAAAATGGCTACACTCCTGAGGGCTCATAATCCTCATCATCGTCGGCCTCAGCCTCATCAGCTCCCAAAGGAATCTCAGTCTCCGGAACAGGAGTGCCCCAGTGCTCCTTCTGTCTCATTCGCTTAATCTTATGAGAGACCAAGTCACCGGTCTCCAGCCTGACATCAGGATAAGAGTGTGCCAATGCCTTCTCAATAAGCAACATCAGGTAGGGGGCATAGACGGGGCACTTGCGCTTAGTGATGGCAGAGAGGAGCTCTGACCACATGACATGAGAAATATCCAAGGACTCTCTTGAGTTGGCCTCCTTCTCATGCTGGCAGAACAGCAACATATCCACTAGGTAAGAATGAACCTGATCCAAGTTCCCAATATGAGGGAAAAGGGTGTTCCTGAAGATGCGATGAAGAATGTCCAGAAAAGGAAGCAGCTCATATGCCTTCTTCTATGTGTCGGGGTGAACCTTCACCGTGCTGTATGGCCAAAGAGCCGACTTGTGAGTAGAAGTAACCGCCTTATGGGGACGAAAGCCAACCGGGTTGTCAAGCCCCTGATCTTCAACACCCAAAAGTTCCATGAACGCCTTCCATTTGACTGAGAGAAGTCTACCATTGGTCACCCAAGTCAAGGTCCTTTCCTCATCAGTGCCAAGGTGAACAGTGGCATAAAATTGAGCCACCATTTCAGCATCAAAATCCTTGTTGAAATCCATGAGCTTGAGGATGTTCAGCTGAGCACACATATCAAGAGCCTCTCCAAAGTAGGCACGATCCTTCTCCAAATAAGGAATGTCAATGGAACGGACATCCACGAAGAGATTCTTCTTAGCTTTGAGCACATCAAAGAAGATAGACCACTGCTTCCGGTTCCAGAAGGGGCGGTTGACAAGTGCCGGTTCTTGAGGCTGGGAATACGGATTGCGGCGATGGGCCACACAGAACTCCTTAGCAGACATTTCTGACACAGACTTGAACTTCGGCTTCGGTTTGCTTGCAACTTGCTTGGAAGGTGGCTTGGGCTGAGTTGGTTGAACACTTGATGATGCAGCTGCCGCCTCAGAAGTGCGATAGCGCTTTGACCCTCCAGGACGCTCAAGGTTGATGCGATGAACTGGATGCTCCGTATTGCCATCACCTGGAACCACATACAATTGAAAGGAAAGCAAAAGAAAAACATTGCATAAGCCAGCAGAAAGAAGCAAAAAGAATCAAGGATTTGTATGAGAGAAACGGAATACGGCACCCTGAGCGGTAGTACCGCCTCCAGAGAGTGGTAGTGCCGCCTACAAGCGGTAGTACCACTCCAGGAGAGCGGTAGTACCGCCCGAGGTAGAGGACGATAGTCTAACCACTACCGTTGTTGGATCCGGTACTACCGGGGGTGCTAAATTCAAATTCTCTCCTACAAATCCCCAATCCACCTAGTCTAGCAACCTTCTACGTCCTACACAAGCCTCAATTTGGCCAAAAATCGACGAATGCCAAGAATATTGCCCAAAAGCCTAGATCCGAAAACTAGAAGCAATGAGGAGAAGAGCGGGGGCAATACCGGCATCCATGGCAAGAGGAAAGGGTGGGGATCGATCCCACCGGTCGGAAATGCAAAGGACGGCCCGGAGATGGTGGCCCGGCGGTGGCCTCCCTGCTGCTTGTTCATCGCTGGAGAGAGGAAGAGACAAGGGAGAGAAAGGCGAATGGGTATGGGGGAGTAAAACTCCCCCTGCCCGATTCATATCCCCCATGCCCTGCCTTGCAGCGGCAGTACCGCGCGGCTGGGCGGTAGTACCGCTTAAAGCCACGAACGGTAGTACCGCCCAGTTATAGCAGTAGTGCCGCTCCAGTGACAACAAGTAGAGCCAGAAGAGAAAGGCTTAGCAATGAAAGAGAAAAACGAAATGAAACACGGACAACCCGAGGGAGCAACTCCAAGAGCAGAAAACAACCAAAACAAGAGAAGCACCCTTGGAGTGACTCAAAGCAAAACCACACACCAACCCGACTAGAACAAAAAAATGAAGAAAATCAAACACCTCTCAAGGAGAGGGCGGTGGCCGAAGCCACCTATTTTTGAGTCAATTGGTATGGCACCGCGAAGATTTTAACCTTGGGCCCATGACCAAAACTCATCTTTGAAGCACAAGTACCATAAAAAATGGCTAATGTGAAAGACGTGATTGATTTATGCATAATGGGGGAGGGAGAGTTCATTGAGAGAACAACACTCCCCCTATGTCCATGCCTACATCTAGAACAAGATATGATGATGAGTGTGGTGGGGTGTGCCTAGATTCAAGCCACATTGCTCGAATCAATGATATTTAGCTCATGCCTTAACTCGCGAAATCTTGCTTCATCTAGAGGCTTGGTGAAAATATCCACTAGTTGTTCTTGAGTGTTGATGTAGATGATCTCAATATCTCCACGCTTGATGTGATCCCTAATGAAATGATGACAAATCTCAATATGCTTCGTCTTGCTATGTTGCACCGGATTGTGAGAGATCTTGATAGCACTTTCATTGTCACATAGAAGAGGCACTTTGTCACATGTGACACCGTAATCCTTTAAAGTTTGCCTCATCCATAATAGTTGTGCACAACAACTTGCGGCAGCTACATATTCGGCCTCGGTGGACGAAAGAGATACGCAATTTTTCTTCTTTGAAGACCAACTCACCAAAGAGCGACCAAGGAATTGGCACCCTCTGGAAGTTGACTTCCTCTCCACACAATCTCCCGCCCAATCCGAGTCCGAGTAACCCATGAGATCAAAGCTTGCTCCTTTGGGGTACCATAAGCCAAAGTTTGGGGTATGAGCCAAATATCGAAAGGTTCACTTGACCGCCACATAGTGGCTTTCCTTACGTGCGGCTTGAAACCATGCACAAATTCCCACACTCAACATGATATCCGGTCAAGATGCACAAAGGTAAAGCAATGATCCAATCATGGAGCGATATACCTTTTGATCCACCGCTTTACCATTGGGATCACTGTCAAGCTTGCATTTGGTGGGCATGGGAAACTTGACCGGCTTGACATCATCTAGCTTGAATCTCTTGAGCATGTCTTGGGTATACTTGGCTTGGTTGATGAATGTTCCTTCTCTTCTTTGCTTGACTTCGAACCCAAGATAGAACTTCAACTCTCCCATCATAGACATCTCAAACTTCTTGGTCATTAGTGCGGCAAACTCATCATTGAAAGATTTGTTAGGAGAACCAAAAATAATATCATCAACATATAGTTGGCATATGAACAAATCCCCTTTGACCCTCTTAGTAAAAAGAGTGGGATCTATTTTCCCAATTTCAAACCCACGATCTTGCAATAACTCGGTAAGGTGATCATACCACGCACGTGGGGCTTGTTTAAGGCCATAGAGCGCCTTCTTGAGTTTGTATACATGATTGGGGAGCTTGGGATCCTCGAATCCCAGAGGTTGTTTGACATACACCAACTCATTCAAAGGACCATTTAGAAATGCACTTTTCACATCCATTTGTTGCAACTTAAAATCATGATGAGATGCATATGCAAGCAACATGTGAATAGATTCAAGACGTGCAACGGGGGCAAAGGTTTCACCGTAGTCGATACCCTCGACTTGGGTGTAGCCTTGTGCCACCAATCTTGCCTTGTTTCAAACAACCACACCGTTCGCATCTTGCTTGTTCTTGAAGATCCATTTGGTCCCAATGACATTGTGTTCCTCAGTTGGCCTTGGCACTAATTCCCAAACTTGATTGCGCTCGAAATTGTTGAGTTCATCATGCATGGCTTCAAGCCAATCCTCATCATCGAGCACCTCATGTACCTTTTGGGGTTCAACACACGAAACAAACACATGATGCTCACAAAAGTTTGACAATTGTCTACGAGTAGTTACCCCTTTTCTCAAGCTCCCAAGCACATTCTCCATGACATGTTGTTGGCGCTCGATCTTGGAATCCACCTTGGCGCACGACGCTCCAATATTTCCACGATGGGCATTTGAGGATCATCTTGCTCATCTTGAGCACCGTCTTGAGTTTGCTCTTGCTCTTGAGCTTGCTCTTCATCTTGAGCACCATCTTGAGCTTGTTCTTGATCTTGAGCTTGCTCTTGATCTTGAGAGAGCTCGGAGGCATGAACTTGATCTTGGGCATCATTTGGTGCATCACCATCTCCACGGGGTTGATCTTGCCCTTGACCTTGCTCATAGGGTTGAGGGCCTTCACTTTGTTATTTGGAAGCATGTGGGTCTAGCGTAGGTGATGGCTCCACTTGAGTAGAGCATTGTCCTTCTCCTTAAGCCACAAGGGGTTCCTCAATGGGGAGTATTTGACCAATCCCCATTCTTCTTATGGCTTGGGGAGGAATTTCATCACCTACATCACAAAGACCACTTTGCTCCACTTGGGAGCCATTATTTTCACCAAACTCCACGTTACACGTCTCCTCAATGAGTCTGGTGGACTTGTTGAGGACACGGTAAGCATGAGAGTTTGTAGCATAACCAACAAATATGCCCTCTTGAGCTCTAGGTTCGAATTTAGACAAACGAACACCTTTCTTGAGAATGAAACACTTACAACCGAACACCCGAAAGTACTTGAGGTTGGGCTTGTTGCCGGTAAGTATCTCATATGGATTCTTGTTCAAGCCTTTGCAGTGGTAGAGCCTATTGGATGCATGACATGCGGTGTTGATGGCTTCGACCCAAAAGTTGTACGGGGATTTGAACTCCGCCATCATGGTCCTTGCCGCATCCATCAATGTCCGGTTCTTCCTCTCTGCCACACCATTTTTTTGAGGGGTATAGGGTGCGGCATATTGATGCTTGATCCTGTCGTCACTAAGAAACTCATCCAAGGTGTAGTTCTTGAACTCGGTGCCGTTGTCGCTTCTAATCATCAAAATCTTTGCTTCATGTTGACGTTGAGCTTCATTTGCAAAGTTGATGACGGTTTATTGAGTCTCACTTTTCCTCTTGAAGAAGCATATCCATGTATATCTTGAGTAGTCATCCACAATTACCAAGCAATACTTTCTTCCACCAAGACTATCAAAGGATGGAGGACCAAAGAGTTCCATGTGAAGGAGCTCCAAGGGCCTCTTCGAGTAGATGATAGTCGAGGGTCGGTGAGCTGTTTCATGAAGCTTTCCTTTGATACAAGCACTGCAAGCACGGTCTTTGGAAAAACTCACATTTGTTAGTCCACGGACGTGATCCCCTTTGAGGAGACTTTGCAAAGATCTCATATTGACATGGGCTAGTCGGCGATGCCAAAGCCAACCCACATCAACTTTAGCCATTAGGCAAGTCGCGGTCTTAGTGGGTCACTCCGAAAAGTTCACCACATAGAGACTGTTCTCGACATGCCCAACAAAGGCTACCTTAAGAGTCTTGCTCCACAAAAGGGCCACAGTTTCAAGATCAAAGAATGTTGCAAAGCCCATAAGTGCAAGTTGACGAACGGAAAGTAAATTATATTCAAGGGACTCAACAAGCATGACCTTCTCAATTGATAAATCTTGAGAGATGACCACCTTGCCAAGTCCCAATACCTTAGAAGTTGAAGCATCACCGAATTGGACATGGGTGGGCATAGATGGAATTGGATGCACGTCCACCACCAAGTCCTTGCTCCCGGTCATATAATTTGTTGCTCCACTATCGACGAACCATGACACCCCACCGGAAGCAAACTCCTACATGATATCAATGCTTGGATTTAGGTACCCATTCTTGAATGGGTCCTTTGAGGTTAGTAACAAGGGTCCTAGGAACCCAAATAGACCATTCAATGTACTTGATACATCTCCAATGTATCTATAATTTTTTATTGTTCAATGTTGTTATATTATCATTCTTGGATGTTTTACAATCATTTTATAGAACCTTTATACCATTTTTTGGGACTAACCTATTGAAATAGTGCCCAGTGCCAGTTGCTATTTTTTGCTTGTTTTTTAATTCATAGGAAATCAATACCAAACGGAGTCCAAACGGAACGAAACTTTTTGGTGATTTTTTCTAGACCAGAAGACACAAGTTGGGCCAAGAAAGTACCTGAGGGGGGCTTCGAGGGGAGCACAACCCACCAGGGCGCGCCTGGGGGCCCAGACGCCCAAGTGGGTTGTGCCCACCTCGGCCACCTCCCGCACCGCCTCTTTGCTCTATAATTACCCCAATATTCCAGAAACCCTAGGGGAGTCGACGAAAATCAATTCCAGCCGCCGCAAGTTCCAGAAACCACAGATCCAATCTAGACACCATCACGGAGGGGTTCATCATCCTTATTGGTGCCTCTCCGATGATGCGTGAGTAGTTCATTGTAGACCTATGGGTCCGTAGGTAGTAGCTAGATGGCTTCCTATCTCTCTTTTGATTCTCAATACAATGGTCTCTTGGAGATCTATTTGATGTAACTCTTTTTGCGGTGTGTTTGTTGGGATCCGATGAACTTTGAGTTTATGATGAGATATATGTTTTTATCCATGAAAGTTATTTGAGTCTTTTGATCTCTTATATGCATGATTACTTATAGCCTCGTATTTCTTCTTTGAATCTTTGGTTTAGTTAGGCCAACTAGACCGATTTTTCTTGCCATGGGAAGAGGTGCTTTGTGATGGGTTCGATCTTACGGTGCTTGATCCCAGTGACAGAAGGGGAACCGACACGTATGTATCGTTGCTATTAAGGATAACAAGATGGAGTCTATTTCTACATAAATAGATCTTGTCTACATCATGTCATCGTTCTTATTGCATTACTCCATTTCTCCATGAACTTAATACACTAGATGCATGCTGGATAGCGGTCGATGTGTGGAGTAATAGTAGTAGATGCAGGCAGGAGTCGGTCTACTAATCTTGGACGTGATGCCTATATAATGATCATTGCCTGGATATTGTCATAATTATTTGAAGTTCTATCAATTGCCCAACAGTAATTTGTTTACCCACCGTATGCTATTTTTCTCGAGAGAAGCCACTAGTGAAATCTACGGCCCCCGGGTCTATTTTCTCATCATATATTCTCAGATCTATTTTGCTATTTGCCTTTTTATTTATTTGCCACTTTTATTTTCAGATCTATATTATAAAAAACCCAAAAATACCTCGCTGAATTTTATTTGCTTTTATTTGCATATATCAATCTATTACAACTTTCTCACGTCCGTTTGCCAATTTTTGGCGCCGTTACCCGAAAGGGATTGACAACCCCTTTAACACGTCGGGTTGCAAGTATTTGTTCTTTGTGTGCAGGTGTTGTTTATGTAGTGTTGCTTGGTTCTCCTACTGGTTTGATAACCTTGGTCTCATCACTGAGGGAAATACCTACCGTTGCTGTGCTGCATCATCCCTTCCTCTTTGGGGAAATACCGACGTGGTTCAAGCAAACATCAAAGGAATTTCTGGCACCGTTGCCGGGGAGGATCAAGTCAAGATAGTCTCCCGACAACTCGCCAATTTCTGGCGCCATTGCCGGGGAGACATCATCAACATCTACCAGGTTCCTAATCACAAATCTCATCTCCTTGCAATTTACATTATTTGCCATTTGCCTTTGTTTTCCTCTCCCCCACTTCACAAAAATTTGCCGTTTTATTCGCCCTCTTTTTCGTTCACCGTTTTCTCGTCAGATCTATTTTTGTGTGCAATCTTGTTACGTAGTCACGATGACTCAAGAGAACATCAAGTTGTGTGATTTCTCCAATACCAACAACAATGATTTTATTAGCACTCCGATTGCTCCTCCCGCCACTAGTACGGAGTCTTGTGATGTTAATGCCGCTTTGTTGAATCTTGTTATGAAAGATCAATTTTCTGGTACTCCTAGTGAGGATGTCGCGTCCCATCTTAACACATTAATGGAATTATGCGATATGCAAAATAAAAAAGATGTGGACAATGATATTGTGAAGTTGAAATTATTCCCGTTTTCTTTGCGACATCGTGCAAAAATTTGATTTTCTTCCTTGCCTCGCAATAGTATCAATTCTTGGGATAAGTGCAAAGATGATTTTATTACTAAGTATTTTCCACCCACGAAAATTATTTCCCTTAGGACGCAAATCATGAATTTTAAGCAACTTGAGCATGAAAGTGTTGCGCAATCTTGGGAAAGAATGAAATTGATGCTAAGAAATTGTCCTACTCATGGTTTAAATCTTTGGATGATCATACAAAAAAATTATGCTGGATTGAATTTTGTTTCTAGAAATCTTTTAGATTCTGCCGTGGGTGGTACTTTTATGGAAATTACTTTGGGTGAAGCTACTAAATTGCTAGACAATATTATGGCAAATTATTCACAATGGCATACCGAAAGAGCTCCTACTAGTAAAAAGGTTAATTTGGTTGAAGAAATTTCTTCTTTGAGTGAAAAAGTTGATTCTCTTATGAAATTGGTTGCTAATAAAAGTGCTCCTATTGATTTTAATGATGTGCCTTTGTCTACTTTGATTGAGCAAAATAGTGATGCCGTAGATGTGAATTTTATCTCTCGAAACAATTTCAATAACAATGCTTATAGAGGTAATTTTAATCCTAGGCCTTTTCCTAGTAATTCCTCTAATAATTATGGTAATTCCTATGGTAATCCTTCTTATATTAATAATAGGAACACCTCTGATTTTGAGAATAATATTAAAGAATTTATCAATGCTTAGAAGAATTTTAACAATACGATGGAAGAAAATTTGAGTAAGATTGATGATTTGTCTAGAAGCGTTGATAGAATTTCTCATGATGTAGAAAATCTCAAGATGAAATTTTTTGTGCCTAAGGTTGAAGAATCAATTAAAGCTTTATATGTTTCTATGGATGAAAGTAAGAAAAGAACCGCTATGCTTAGAGCTAGAAGAGAATTTTTAGAAAAAGCGTTTTCCAGTGATTGCTTTCACAAAAATGATTAAGATCTTAAAGTGATTGGTGTTTCTTCTATTGATTCCTTGTTTAGTAAAATTAAAATTGATGAAAAAGGGACTGAAGAAGAGTCAACTTTAGCTAGAAGGCGTCCCGATAATTTGGAGGGTGAAAATCTTGTTGAGAAAATTGATAAAAGTGGGTTTGGATAGGTCAAAACTTTAACTAGTGATGTGCCCACTCTTTTGGATTACAAAGACTTTAATTATGATAATTGCTCTTTGATTGATTGTATTTCTTTGTTGCAATCCATGATAAATTCACCCCATGCCTATGAAAAAAATAAAGCTTTTACTAAACATATTGTTGATGCTATGATGAAAGCTTTGGAAGAAAAGTTGGAATTAAAGATTTCAATTCCTAGAAAATTACATGATGAATGGGAACCTACTATCAAAGTCAAGATTAAAAATTATGAGTGTTTTTTTATGTGATTTAGGTGCTAGTGTTTCTACAATTCTGAAATCTTTATGTGATGTGCTTGGTCTTGCCGATATTGAAGAATGTTCTTTAAATTTGCACTTGGTGGATTCTACTATTAAAAAGCCTATGGGAAGAATTAATGATGTTCTTATTCTTGAAAATAGGAATTATGTGCCCATAGATTTTATTATTCTTGATATTGATTGCAATCCATCTTGTCCAATTATTCTGGGTAGACCGTTTTTGCGCACTATAGGCGCCGTGATTGATATGAAAGAAGGGAACATCAAATTCCAATTTCCTTTGAGAAAGGGTATGGAACACTTCCCTAGAACAAGAATTAATCCACCATATGAATCAATCATGAGGGCATCTTATGGATCTAGAAACAAAGATGACAATACTTAGATCTTTGCATTATGCCTAGCTAAGGGCGTAAAACGATAACGCTTGTTGGGAGGCAACCCAATGAATAAAATTTATTTTTGTCTTTTTCTTTCTGTTCTTGGGTGTTTGCACAATTATGCTACTGTTATTATTGTGTTTTTTGTGTTTTAATTAGTGTTTGTGCCAAGTAAAGCCTTTAGGATAGCTTTGGTGGTAGTTGATTTGATCTTGTTGGAAAACAGAAACTTTTGCGTCCAGTAAAACAATTTTGAAAATTTACAGAAGGGACGAAAAATTCTGAAATTTTTGCACAAGATTGATATACAAATTGCCTCCGTTTTCCTATTGTTTTAGAATTTTTGGAGTTATATAAGTATGAGAACAATTTGTATCTTTACAGACTGTTCTATTTTTGACAGATTCTGTTTTCTTTGCATTGTGTGCTTATTTTGATGAATCTATGGTTTTTATTGAAGAGTATGAGCCATCGTAAAGTTAGAATACAGTAGATATAATGTAAGAACAAAATTTGAATGGGTTTTCTACAGTACTTAAAGTAAAGATTAGTTTTCTTATACTAACGGATCTCACGAAGGTTTTGTTGAGTTTTGTGTGATTGAAGTTTTCAAGTTTTGGGTGAGATTACGATGGATGAAGGAATAAGGAGTAAGAAGAGACTAAGCTTGGGGATGCCTCATGGCACCCCAAGCCATTATCCAAAGAGAAGCAAGCAACTAAGCTTGGGGATGCCCGAGTGGCATCCCCTCTTTCTTCTAACGACCATCGGTATTTTACTTGGAGCTATATTTTTATTCGTCACATATCATGAGTTTTGCTTGGAGCGTCTTGTATGATATGAGTCTTTGCTTTTTTTGCTTTTTATTTTTAGTCATGAATCCTTGCTGGACACACATATTTGGGAGAGCCAAAATTATGCTATGACTTGTTAGAATTGCTCTTTATGCTTCACTTAAATCTTTATGAGCTATGGAATTGCTCTAGTGCTTCACTTGTATCTTTTTGACCATGGTGTGCTTTAGTATTTTTGAAGAAATGCTCTCATGCTTCACTTAGATTTATTTGAGAGTTAGTAAAAAAAAATTAGAAATTCTCTCTTGCTTCACTTAAATTATTTTGAGAAAAGAAAATTTTATGCTCATGTTCTTCACTTAGATTTGTTTTGAGCTATCAAAAGCAACAAATGAAATTAGTCCCAAAGTGATAGATATTCAAGAGGGATATAATAAAAACTTTCATGAAGATCATTGGACAAAATAAAATTGATTCCTTGTAATAGTTTTGCGATATGTTGATATAATATGTGAGTCATGTTGATGAGTAATTATGCTTTAGTAAGAATATTGGTGTTAAGGTTTGTGATTCCCTATGCAAGAACGAAAGTCAATAGTTATGCAATGAAATTACATCCTACTTATGGTGCATTATTCGGTGTTAGTTATGCTTAATGCTCGCTTATGAGATTTTTCGTTTCTTGGTTGGATGCTTCTCAATCTTTTGCTAGCCTTCATTTGCACTAAGTACGATCACTACTTGTGCATCCAAAATCCTTAAACCAGTTTCGCCATATGAGTCCACTATACCTACCTATATGCGGTATTTCCGTGCCGTTCTAAGCAAATTTGTATGTGCCATCTCTAATTTCAAAATAATTTTCTCTTTTGTGTGCTCGTACCGCTCATGAAACGGTAGGGGGTGGCTGATATATTTCCATGCTAGATATGTTATTCTCAAGATGAGTGTTTATTCACTTGTCATTGCACGAGAGTATGGCAAAGGTATTAGGGATGCCCAGTCCTGAAATGAAAATGAATTTACTTTATGTTGTCAAATAATAAATTCCTTGGAAAGTGTTGGTATGGAGGGCAGCCATGGATACGGCTAGCCATGGAAAGTGAAAGTATGGTGGAAAAAGGAATAAACTTTATTTTTCTGTTTGGGAACCGCCTGTGATATATCTAGCATGGAAAGTATTGGGAACTACTCGATCGTTTTCATTGACAGGAAAAGCATGCCACCCAAAATGTTTTTATCTCTACTTTTTTTGCTTTGAGCTCTGGCACCTCTACAAATCCCTACTTCCCTCTGCGAAGGGCCTTTCTTTTACTTTATGCAATTTTTATTTTGAGTCTCCATCTTCTCTTATAAAGCACCAATTAAGGGGCACTATGATCATACTTGAGCATTGGGTGTAGCTAATAAGCGAGTGTGTTTCATGAATGGATCAATGATTGAGCATAATGGGCTAGGGATAACTTGCTTTAGTGTTGATATTTTGAAAGACATGGTTGCTTGTTGATATGCTTGAGTATTGAAATCTTCATGTCAAAACTAGACTATTGCTTTGAATCATATAAAATTCCAAATGTCCATGCTACAAAGAAAATAATATGTGATGAACATGTTAGGCAGCATTCCACATGAAAAATTCTGTTTTTATCATTTACCTACTCGAGGACGAGCAGGAATTAAGCTTGGGGATGCTGATACGTCTCCAACGTATCTATAATTTTTGATTGTTCCATGCTGTTATATTATCATTCTTGGATGTTTTACAATCATTTTATAGCAACTTTATATCATTTTTTGGGACTAACCTATTGACATAGTGCCCAGTGCTAGTTGTTGTTTTTTGCTTGTTTTTTACTTCGCAGGAAATCAATACCAAACGGAGTCCAAACGCAGCGAAACTTTTTGGTGATTTTTTCTGGACCAGAAGACACAATTTGGGCCAAGAAAGTACCTGAGGGGGGCTTCGAGGGGAGCACAACCCACCAGGGCGCGCCTGGGGGCCCAGGCGCGCCCAGGTGGGTTGTGCCCACCTCGGCCACCTCCCGCACCGCCTCTTTGCTCTATAAATACCCCAATATTCCAGAAACCCTAGGGGAGTCGACGAAAATCAATTCCAGCCGCGGCAAGTTCCAGAAACCGCAGATCCAATCTAGACACCATCACGGAGGGGTTCATCATCCTCATTGGTGCCTCTCCGATGATGCGTGAGTAGTTCATTGTAGACCTACGGGGCCGTAGGTAGTAGCCAGATGGCTTCCTCTCTCTCTTTTGATTCTCAATACAATGGTCTCTTGGAGATCTATTCGATGTAACTCTTTTTGCGGTGTGTTTGTTGGGATCCGATGAACTTTGAGTTTATGATGAGATCTATGTTTTTATCCATGAAAGTTATTTGAGTCTTTTGATCTCTTATATGCATGATTACTTATAGCCTCGTATTTCTTCTTCGAATCTTTGGTTTAGTTAGGCCAACTAGATCGATTTTTCTTGTCATGGGAAGAGGTGCTTTGTGATGGGTTCGATCTTACGGTGCTTGATCCCAATGACAGAAGGGGAATCGACACGTATGTATCGTTGCTATTAAGGATAACAAGATGGGGTCTATTTCTACATAAATAGATCTTGTCTACATCATGTCATCGTTCTTATTGCATTACTCTGTTTCTCCATGAACTTAATACACTAGATGCATGCTGGATAGCGGTCGATGTGTGGAGTAATAGTAGTAGATGCAGGCAGGAGTCGGTCTACTAATCTTGGACGTGATGCCTATATAATGATCATTGCCTGGATATCGTCATAATTATTTGAAGTTCTATCAATTTCCCAACAGTAATTTGTTTACCCACCGTATGCTATTTTTCTCGAGAGAAGCCACTAGTGAAATCTATGGCCCCCGGGTCTATTTTCTCATCATATATTCTCATATCTATTTTGCTATTTGCCTTTTTATTTATTTGCCACTTTTATTTCCAGATCTATATTATCAAAAACCCAAAAATACCTCGCTGAATTTTATTTGCTTTTATTTGCATCTATCAATCCATTACAACTTTCTCATGTCCGTTTGCCAATTTCTGGCGCCTTTACCCGAAAGGGATTGACAACCCCTTTAACACATCGGGTTGCAAGTATTTGTTCTTTGTGTGCAGGTGCTGTTTACGTAGTGTTGCTTGGTTCTCCTACTGGTTCGATAACCTTGGTCTCATCACTCATGGAAATACCTACCATTGCTGTGCTGCATCATCCCTTCCCCTTTGGGGAAATACCGATGTAGTTCAAGCAAACATCAGTACTCATAATAAGAACCAACGAATTTAGCATAAACATGCCCATCACTAGCACGACATAGAACATAAGAGGGGTTAAAGTCGCCGGCTTTGTTGATAGGGGCGGTTTTTCCCTTCTTGGCATTACCACCCATTTACGTGTTCTTCTTCTCATGAGTACCCTCACTTGCCTTGACAAAAGTTTCCTTGAGCGGAAGAGGTAGCTTGGTCTTGTTCTTCTTCTTCTTCTTCTTCTTCTTTGACTTGGGCACAAACCCAAGTCCTTCCTTAGCCACAACTTCCTTTTGGTTACTCAAGAGATCATTGAGGTTCTTTTTACCTTGTATGCATGTCACAAGGCCCTTCTCAAGTTGCTCTTTCAACTTGGCATTTTCCTCCACAAGATGCACATGCTCATAACAAGGGTTAGTAGCATGGGCATTATCAATTAGAACGAAAGGAGGACACGTGGAAATCTCCTTGGTTAGCTTCACATGGAGTTGATCATGAGACTCTTTGAGAGAAGCATGAACACCCTTCAAGACCTTGTGAGCCTTGTCAAGTGTACCAAATTCTTCTTTGAGTCTATCATGGCCAACCCCAAGTGCGGCTTTCTCGGATTTAAGCACACGAGTAAGAACAATAGCATGATCAAGATCTTTTTGCAATTTAGCATGATCAACGTTGTGTGACTCCTCAAGAGTTAAAAGAAGATCTCGCTCTTCCTCTAGAGCAATGGAAAGATCCGCAATCTCATCGGCATAGTCACGACTATGCCCCTCCAACTTGGAGATAGTATCCTCATGCGACTCAATGATATCATTGGCCTCACCAAGTTGTTCCAAGAGAGCAACAAAGTGCTTCTTGGATTCACCCTTGAGCTTGCTCACGAACTTGGTGAACTCATTCTCATCAACTTTCACCACCTCACTATCATCAACACAATCTAACAATGAAGGAGTAGTAATGATGGTGGTTTTGATGTTAGGAGTTACCTTGTTGATACCTTTGGCCATGAGACATTTGGCAATGGTGTTTTCGTTGGGGGCGCCGAAGAGAGACACCTTGGAGGGGGAAGATGTAGCAATGGCAATGGTTGCCATTGCCATTCCTTCTCCGCTTGTATCTTCTTCATCATCATCGGAGGGGTACTCTTCATGTGCCACCAAGCCCTTTGGAGGAGTCTTCTTGGTGAAGTTGTTCTTGCTAGGGAAAGACTTGGCTTTGTCTTTGCGAATGAGTTTGCCACCATTGTCTTCCCTCTTCTCGTAAGGGCACTCCGCCACAAAGTGACTCACATTGCCGCAATTGCAGCAAGTCCTTACTCGTTGCTTATTCTTTGACCCACTTGAGTTGTTCTTGGTGAAGTTGGGTCTTGAGTTCCTCTTGTTGCTCCAAAATTGCCTTGACGCAAGAGCCATGTGCTCACGGTAAGCATATTTGGTGTCCTCGGGGCAACTCTCCTCTTCTTCCTCCTCTTCTTCTTCCGGAATGGTCTTGGCCTTCAACGCAAGGGTGGATGAGCTTTTGTTTGACCAGACACAAGCAAGAGCATTGTCGGTGGTCTTGTTCATGATGTTCATGGCAATAAACTCATCCAACACTTCACTAGAGGTTAAGGTGTGGAAATCCGGCCTTTGACGAATCACAGAAGACATGGCTTGTTGAAAGGCATGATGGCCTTGAGAAACTTGCATTTGATCCAATTGGCATCCGTATCCTTGCTCTCATGATCTTGGAGAGCAACCGCAAGAGTTGTCACCCTCCGGTAGAGATCACACGGATCCTCATCTTCTAGCATCACAAATTCATCGGCCTCATCAAGGACCACTTCAAAGTTGGACCGTTGGATGCTTGAGCTCCCTTTGTACAAAGATACAATGTGCTCCCAACAATCCTTTGCACGAGTGAAGGGACGTAAGTGGGATAGATCTTCGGGTGGAACTGCATCTTGAAGGATGAATAAAGCAGAGTGATTGTATTGATTGTTCACTTCTTCTCTTGGGGTGAAGTGGTTTGGATCAGGTGAGTAGAAGCCTTGCTCAATGATTCTCCAAAGATTTGTTGAGTTGTGATTCAAATGAGACTTGATGCGAAAAAACCCAATTAGCAAAATCACCCTTAACAAGCTTAGGAGGAGGACCAAGATTATTGATGCACGGTGTAGGGACCGGTCCTCCGTAGACCGGGGGAGGGGGAACCGAGGCAAAGGTTCCTGTCCCATTCTTGTCATGAGGAGAAGAAACATGAGTACCTTTGGCCGCTTCCATAGCGGAATTGGCCTCCGACTCCGATGCGGTGGGATTAACCACAAGCAAAGGGCCGGGAGAAGCTTTCATCCCCTCAAGCAATTCTTTAAGCATGAAATTGACTTCGGTCGTCATGGATGTCTTAAGTGAAGACATAGCTTCATTTAAGTCGTCACGAGTGATCGAAGTCAACTCCACGGCCTCAGGCACTTCCTCCCCGGTGTCAACCATACTCTTCGGGTGGTGAAACCCTTAATAAAGAGACGAGGCTCTGATACCAATTGAAAGGATCGATATGGTTGACTAGAGGGGGGGTGAATAGGCAACTAACAATTTTTAGCTTTTCTTCGCAAATTAGGTTTAGCAACAAATAGGTTGTCTAGATGTGCAACTAGGTGAGCAACCTATATGATGCTAACAATAACAACAACAAGTGCAAGCAAAGGATACAACACAACAATAGCTTGCACAAGGTAAAGGAAAGAGATGACCACAAGTGGAGCCAGTGAAGATGAGGATGTGTTACCGAAGTTCCTTCCCTTTGAGGGGAAGTACGTCTCCGTTGGAGCGGTGTGGAGGCACAATGCTCCCCAAGAAGCCACTAGGGCCACCGTATTCTCCTCGCGCCCTCACACAATGCGAGATGCCGTGATTCCACTAGTGGTGCCCTTGAAGGTGGCGACCGAACCTTTACAAACAAGGTTGGGGCAATCTCCACAACTTGATTGGAGGCTCCCAACAATACCACGGAGCTTCACCACAATGGAATGTGGCTCCAAGGTGACCTCAACCGTCTAGGGTGCTCAAACACCCAAGAGTAACAAGATCCGCAAGGGATTAGTGGGGGAATCAAATTTCTCTTAGTGGAAGTGTAGATCAGGGTCTTCTCAACCAATCCCTGGAAAATCAACAAGTTTGATTGGCTAGGGAGAGACATCGGGCGAAAATGAGCTTTGGAGCAACAATGGAGTTTGGGGGGAAAGAGGTAGGTCTTCTTGGAGAAGAAGACCCCCTTTTATAGTGGGGGGAACAATCCAACCGTTATCCCCATTCTCAGCCCGCAGCGCATGGTACTACCGCTCCTGGGAGCAGTACTACCGCTTGCCGCAGTGGTACTACCGCTTGGCCCAGCGGTACTACCGCTGGGGCCTCGCACAACACCTTACACGAGCACAGGGGCAAGGAACAGAGGAGAAAAAGCCCTCGAGCAGCACTAGTAGCGGTGGTAGGCGGGTACTACTGCTCCTACTGCCGCTACTACTGCCGCCGAACCCGACACGAAAAACCAGAGTCCCGAATCGAGGCGGTAGTACAGCGGTACTGGAGCGGTACTACCGGTTGAGGCTCCGGGCGGTACTACCGCCTGTTGCACTCAGCGGTACTGCCGCATCCATCCACAGTACTACCAATGGCTCCTCTCCAATGCCACTTCCATAATAACGAAGGATCCTCCAAAGATGCGGGAAAGAGTTGGGGGTGCAAAAGAGATGTGTACGTGTTGATTCCACCCAACCTTTCCGATACGGACCCCCTCTTGATATTACGGTATCTCCTACGACTCAAGTCCACCAAAACTAAAATGAAGGAAAACTATACTGTCTTCACGTTAAACACCGAGGGGAAGAAATCGTCTTGTGCCATATGAATGAATATCTGAAATGCCCAATGCACACGATTAGTCTGCAAACGCATTGTCATCAATCACCAAAACCATTTAGAGAGAAATATGCCCTAACAATGTGGTCTTTGGAACATTGGACAATTACTGTTCCAAAGAGGTTACGTTCCACATTGCCCCTTTTAGGAGTGGGTATCACGCCCTCCTGGGGCGGGACACCATTTCTAAATTCCCAGCGGTACCACATTATGGCTACATGAAGCTCAAAATGTCGGGCCGAAACAGAAATCACTATCTTGAGTTACCCCGATAGAGCGCTCAAAGCCGAGAATAAAACAGCATCACTCGCCCTCGACTGTTTGTCCGAGGCCCTCGCGGCCGAGGAACTGACTACATTACGAGCCAAAGACGACCGTGACGATGTCTAATATGTCTCCAATGTATCTATAATTTTTTATTGTTCCATGCTATTATATTATCAATCTTGGATGTCTTATATACATTTACAAGCAATTATATATCATTTTTTGGGACTAATCTATTAACTTAGTGCCCAATGCCAGTTGCTGTTTTTTGCTTGTTTTTGGTTTTTCAGAATATCAGTACCAAACGAAGTCCAAATGCCATGAAACTTTTTGGAGATTTTTTTCTAGACATAAAGGCCCTGGAAGCTTCGGGAGAGGACAAGAAGATGGAGCAGTGGCCCATGAGTCACTAGGGCGCGCCCAAGGGGTAGGGCATGCCCTGGTGGCTCGTGGGGCCCACGTGGCTCCGTTTGACCTAACTCCGCCTCTATAAATTCTCTAAAGTCGGGAAACCAATAGGGCAGTCCACGAAATACTTCCGCAAGCCTCCGTTCTCAAGAGATCCCATCTGGAGACCTTTTCCGGTACTCCGTCGGAGGGGTAATCAATCACGGAGGGGTTCTACATCAACCTTGCTGCCCTTCCGATGATGCGTGAGTAGTTTACCACAGACCTGCAGGTCCATAGTTAGTAGCTATATGGCTTCTTCTCTCTATTTGATCTTCAGTAGAATGTTCTCCTCAATGTTCTTGGGGTTCTATCCGATGTAATTACTTTTTACAATGTGTTTGTTGGGATCTGATGAATTGTGAGTTTATGATCAGATTATCCAAGAATATTATTTGAGTTTTCTCTGAACTCCTTTATGCATGATTGTTATAGCTTCGTATTTCTCTCTGATCTATTGATTTGGTTTGGCCAACTAGATTGGTTTATCTTGCAATGGGAGAGGTGCTTTGTGATGGGTTCGATCATGCGGTGCTCAATCCCAGTGACAGTAGGGGACATGACACATATTTGTATCGTTTCCATTAAGGATAAAAAGATGGGGTTTATTCATGCATGAGTTTACTTTGTCTACGTCATGTCATCTTGCTTAAGGCGTTACTCCGTTCTTTATGAACTTAATACTCTAGATGCATGCTGAATAGCGGTCGATGTGTGGAGTAATAGTAGTAGATGCAGGCAGGAGTCGGTCTACTTGTCTCGGACGTGATGCCGATATACATGATCATTGCCTTGGATATCGTCATGATTATTCACTTTTCTATCAATTGCCCAACAATAATTTGTTTACCCATCGTATGTTATTTTCAAGAGAGAAGCCTATAGTGAAAATTATGGCCTCCGGGTCTACTTCTATCATATATTAAAAATCCTAAAAATATATTGCTGCAATTTTACTTTATTTATTTTATTTTATATTTTTGTTCGATCTATCTATCTATCTATCACCATACAATTTAATCTTGCAATTAACCGCCAATGGATTGACAACCCCTTGTTCGCGTTGGGTGCAAGGATTTGTTATTTTGTGTGCAGGTGCTGTTAACAAGTTGTTGCGTGATTCTCCTACTGAATTGATAACCTTGGTTTCATAACTGAGGGAAATACTTATCTCTACTGTACTGCATCAACCCCTCCTCTTCAGGGAAAACCCAACGCAGCTCACAAGTAGCAATGTCATCCTCGACAAATGGCCGAAGTCCACCTCATTCAAGCCGGCCGATGAAATAGTCAAATTTCAAGTTCATCCAACAGACCCAGCTAAGACAGCATCCATAGGAGCAAACCTCGATCCAGAGACTGGTGAGGCATTACGCAATTTCCTTAGAGAAAATTGGGACATATTCGCCTGGCACCCCTCTGACATGCCAGGGATACCCTGCGGACTCGTGGATCACAGCCTAAACATATTACAGGGCTACAAGCCCATTAAGCAATCACTCCGGTGCTTCTCCGAACCCAAGCGTCAGGCAATGGGTGAGGAGCTAGCTAAATTACTGGAGGCCGGATTCATCCGAGACGTAAAACACCCTGATTGGCTCACCAATTTGGTCATGGTACCAAAGAAGGATAGGTCATGGGGCCTATATGTCGATTTCAAAGACCTCAACAAAGCTTGCCCAAGGACCCCTTCCCCCTCCCGAGAATTGATCAAATTGTAGATGCCACAGCAGGGCACGACTCGCTGTGCTTCCTGGACGCCTACTCAGGATATCATCAAATAAAGATGAAAGAATCTGACCAGGAGGCCACAACATTCATCACACCCTACGGGCCATTTTGTTTCAACACGATGCCCTTCGGATTAAAGAACGCCGGTGCCACATACCAGCGCACGATACAATCATGCTTGAAGAAGAACATCGGGAAGACCGTCGAGGCCTACGAAGATGATGTGATTGTCAAAACCAAACACGTTGGGCAGCTGGTAGACAACCTCCACGACATGTTCGCTAGTTTACGGGAGTATCAAATCAAGCTCAATCTGGAGAAATGCGTCTTTGAGTACCATCCGGCAAACTCCTCGGTTTTATCATATCCAGCCGAGGAATTGAGGCTAACCCGGCAAAAATACGAGCCCTGGACCGCTTAGAGGTACCAACAGAGCTCAAGCACATACAAAAGCTAGCAGGATGCGTGGCAGCATTAAGCCGCTTTATATCAAGACTTGGGGAAAAAGCTTTACGTTTGTACAGGCTGTTAAAGCAGACAAAGAATTTCAAATGGACTGAGGAAGCCGCGGCGGCCCTGGCAGACATTAAAACCCTCCTGGCCATTAATCTCATCTTAGCAGCACCAGGCATATGCGAGCCGATGTTATTGTATATCTCGGCTACAAACCAGGTGGCTAGCGCAGTCCTTATGGTCGAATGAGACATAGAAGGCCATAAGTTCTTGATCCAAAAGCCCGTTTACTACGTCTCCGAAGTCCTAACCCCATGCAAAACACGCTACCCTCACTACCAAAAGATAGCGTACACTATTTTTATGGCGTCACGAAAACTTCAGCACTACTTTCAAGAGTGTCCGGTGACCGTGGCATCTGATGTCCCATTAAGCGGCATAATCAACAACAGAGACGCAACGGGTCGTATAGCCAAATGGCAATAGAGCTCCTACCCTTTGAAATCACATATCGACCACACTGAGCTATCAAATCTCAGGTGATGGCCAACTTCGTGGCCGAACGGACAGAGGCAAAACTCCCCCGAGAATATAGCACATATTTGCATTGGACCATGTATTTCGACGGTTCCAAAATGCTTGCCAGCCTATGGGCTGGCGTAGTGCTTACATCACCCATGGGAGACAGTATACATTACGTGTTAATAATAATGTATATGGACTCCAACAACGTGGACGACTATGAAGCCTTGTTACACGGGCTCCAGATAGCAGTCTCCATGGGCGTTAAATGCCTGGAGGTCTGAGGCGATTCAAACCTTGCCATCTCCCAAGGCAATGGTGAATTCTATGCCAATGACCCGAAGATGACCACTTACCAGAATGTCGTCTTAAAGATCTCGGCCAGGTTTGAGGGGTTGGAATTTCATCACATACCCCAAGATAGCAACCAGGTCGTAGATATACTCGCCCGAATGGGTGCCAAATGGGACAAAGTCCCTGATAATACCTTCCTTGAACGGCTCTTCAAGCCATCGGTGGTCTGGCAAGACGACCAGGGAACGTCGATAGCAAACGACATCGAGCGATCTGCCCCGCCTGAGGATGAGGGAGACGAAGGCATAATGGGTTCAGTAAAGCCTTCCAAGCTAGTTTTTATTGGCCAACTATAGGTGCTGACGCCTTCACGTTAGTACAACGCTGCCCAGGTTGCCAAGTGCTCGCAAAACAAAGCCACATGCCCCCACGGCTCTACGTACTATACCCATCACTTGGCCCTTCGCGGTCTAGGGGCTAGATATGGTTGGCCCTCTTAAGGGCGGATCCAGGAAAAATAAATACTTACATCTAATGGTTGACAAATTCACGAAATGGATCGAAGCAAAACCAGTCACCTCGCCCGAAGCTACCCAGGTAATTGATTTTATCTCTGGGGAAGTCCACCACTACAGTATCCCTCATAGTTTGATTACAAACAACGGGACAAACATAACTGCCAAATTGGCCAAAGCATGGTGCGGGAAAATGGGCATCAAGCTTGATTACGCATCTGTCTACCACCCACAGTCAAATGGGCAGGTAGAACGGGCAAATGGCCTAATCCTAAGCGGCATCAAGCCAAGGCTCATACGTTTCCTCAAAAAAGCCGACTGCATTTGGGTAGAGGAACTTGATTCCGTCTTATGGGGCTTGCGCACCACACCGAATAGGTCCACCGGATACACCAAGTTTTTTATGGTTTACGGCGCCGAGGCAGTTCTCCCCTGCGACATCATACACGATGCACCTCGGATACATACGTATGAAGAATGAGAAGCCGAGCTCGATCGGCAAGACACCCTGGATGCCCTCGAAGAGGAGTGAAACTTCGCTCGGGCCCGCTCAGCTATCTACCAACAGCAAGCCCGTCGCTACCTCAGCATGGAGGTACATGCAAAAGCCTTCAACGTCGGGACATGGTCATGAGGCTCCATCCAGAGAAGCAAAAACATAAACTCTCCCCCAGGTGGGACGTACCATTCATCATTGACCAAGTACTCATAGGAGGCACTTACCGCATTCGGGATCCAGAGGACGGACGTCTAGAGCCCAACCCTGGAATGCAGCTCCGCTCCGATGTTTCTATGGTTAAAACCCTGAGCACTGCCCGTCTATGTATATACACTACCTCACCTCTGTCTTTTCTTTGTTTTAGACACCTCGGGAGCATCTTTTGCATGACCTTGAAAGCAAAGGTTATTATGGCATGTTCTTTACAAAATATGCATCGTTCCACCCCTTACATCCATTGTCTGTCAAGCCATAATATGCATCGATTTGACTTAAGATTTGGCCAAGCTAGGTTGCTCGGCTCCTGTGTTTGCCCTTACGTTCCCGAATGTTCGGCTAAGGGGTCAAGGGACCACCGCTGTGATTGTTACTCCCTGGTCATCCGGTGCAGTACCTGAGACGGACAAAGCCAAAAGCTAGCGCTCTTAACTGTACGAACCGGTCGGCCACGACATCGGATTAACGTGGATGGGGTCTGTCAAAACCCCGGACAGTGGCTTTACACCTGAGGTCACCCGTCTTCGGTGTGCTTAAACACAACTACCCGAGGAAAGGAACTGTTGGAAGAACTATTTTTCTCGGAAGATGTTTCTTACGTTAAAAAGTAATATAACATAACTCTCCGCTTCCCTCTCGTCATTCGAACCACATAGCCGGATTGCCTGGTCCCTGACACATCTGGTCTGATTGCATCGGCCAGCAGGATGGGGCACTTCTCGGCCATTGGCCGAGGAGGTAGAAGCCGATGGCTGGTTGACAGAGTTCAGAATTACGGACAGAATACTGATATAAAAAGAACTTTGGTACATAGAGTCATAAGCTATATAATATGTCATTACACCCGGTCTAGACCATATATCAAGGTATCTAGAGAACAGTCCTTCAGCGAGAACCGAGCAGCACGCATTACACTTTCGTATGCAAGCCTAGTGGGAATCTCCTTTCGTCCAGACCCATGGGCCCCACCTCGGCTAAGGCCGTCGTGTCAATCTTTGTGTACTGGGTCTTAACCATGGCCCAGGCTTCCCGCGCCCCTTCTCAACAGGCGGACACCTTCCAAGCCTGGATCCAGCGCTGAGCTCTCTTTAGCTGCTCGGCAAGGACACCCATGTCTTCCGGCACTTGCTCAACCTCGGGCCATAAAGCCCTGAAGATGTCCTTCATCGCCTTCTGAGCATTTTCACGGATAGATGCGCCACCATATCCTCGGGCACCGAATCTCGGGCATTAATGGGTAGACCGGACAGAGATGCTGCCAAGAAAAACAAAGTGAACCTACTACACCAACACAGAAAATCCTCACCGAGACATTTTTTTTGCAATCACAACTTACCATAAATCATCTCATCTGTCCGCCGATTCTTCGCCTTAGCGGCAGCCAGTCGAGCCTTCAAGTTCTCAATCTCCTGGGCTTGTCAAGTATTTTTTGGCCTTGAGCGCAGTAACACCATCCACCCTTTGGGTCACCACATGCTGGTTTGCTTGGCGCTGTGATTCGGCATACATCAAATCCTCGCGGGCCTACTTCAGATCCCTCTCAAGGTGACCTAGGGCTTCCATTGCTACATTGGATTCAGTTCTCAGGCAATTTTCACATCTTCGTAACGGCAATAGACTTAAAACACATGAGCACTTACCGTGCACCTCCCTGGTGAACTTCTTCACCTACTCTACCTCGGCCAAGGCGGCATCTAGCTTCCCCTTGGTCTGGGTAAGCGCCTTAGATAGTTGTTCATTCTTAGCACGCGCTTCCTGTTAAAGAATGCCATGCACAATCAGTATTCAAGCCTTGCTACGGACGTGTTCGCCCATACCAAGACTTAGGGGCTACTACTGTCATAGGTAGACTTGTTTGTCTTTAAGAAAATAAGGAATTGCGCGAGTCCAAGGCAATGTGAACTTAAGTAAGGCCTTACCGTAAACCTTGCCAGATGACATCCATCGACTCGTAAAAAGCACCTCGATACGTGTCCATCGCGCTGAGTGCACTGAACTATCGATCGGGGAAGGTCGGATTCCTTAGGGAAGTCTTCCGTCGCTGATAGTTCATGGCGCATTGGACTTCAGATGGCATGGCCGAGCTGGTCTCTGAGCCCTCTGGCTGGGGGACCTCGAGAATCACTCCTGAGGAGTGGCGCACTTCAGCTTATTTGGGCGAGGACATCGTCACCCTGGCCCTCGCATTTTCTGCCATTGATGATGCAGAACTCCGCCTGCGAATAAACACAGAGGGTCAGGACCCGCGACAGCGACCTTGCAAATAATACAGTGGTTGCGGTTACCTGGTAGCTGAGGGAGCACTTTTGCTTGCCCCCGTGACCTCGGCTAGTGCCTCCTACTCTTCTTTTGGGGAATCCCCTTGAGGATCCACTCCCCCGCGTGGGCGCTTCGAATGACGTCCCTTTGGAGGAGAAGTCAGACGACTAGGGGCTTGGGGATGAGGGGCTCTCTTTCGATTAGAAGGAGGGGGCGTTACCGATGAGGTTGGCCTCGTCCCGGGGTTGTCAGGAGCAACAACCACCCTTGAGCCGCCAAGGCACTCCATGTAAAATTTCCGCCCTTCGTAAATAAGGGCTAGGTCCTCATCCTCGTGGAAAAGGGGATCTTCTACTCGACGGTGCGTCTTCGGCTCAGGGGCCGGACTCTTCAGAGCCTCCGCCCAGCGCCTCCAGGTCTATATAAAACCAATAAAGGGTTGATGAGATGAAACAATTACTAAAATGACTCGGAGAAGCAGGAAAGACTTACTATATCAGCGGGGTCATAATAAGACAGCTCGTCTCGAAATTGTTGCTGGGCGAAATCCTCTACCGCTCCCTGGTAGAGGCTAGTCATGACCGTCCCGAAGACTGCTTGGTCGAAGAAACTTTGCCAAATCGATCGAGAGGAGTCATCGGTACCATTGTACACACACAACAGGTGACGGCATTGCCGAAGTGGTTGGACTCTTCGGTTTATTGTCGTGGCCATTACATCTATTATGGTCAGGCCGGTTCTCACCAATTGCTTCACCCGGGCTGCCAGCTTGGTCACCTCGGCACCGTTCTCCTGGGTAGTACCCTCTCGCCTCTAGCTGTATCGCCTCTTCGGGGGTTCCAAGCTAAAAGGGGGAAGTCCAGGGCAAAAAGGGTCAAGAAGGGGGACGTCGTCTATGTAGAACCACTCGGTCGGCCAAATGTCGGCATCCTCCCGAGGCTTGCCTTGTGGGTATCCGGATCCATCAATTCGGCAGACCTCGGCTGCTCCGACCTCGAACAGTCATTCGGCAGGCGAGCATGGCATGATGCAAAAATATCTTCTCCATAACCCAAAATGCACATCGCACCGGAGATGCATCTCGCATAAGGCGACATACCCCACGATGTGTAAGATCAAGTTGGGGGTGAGATGGTGAAGTTGCAATCCATAGAACTTCAGCAGTCCCCGAAAGAAGGGATGGACGGGAAACCCTAAACCACGCAGTAGGAACCAAACGAAATACACCCTTTTGTCCTTTTGAGGGGAGGGGTAGTTCTCCACGTGTACCTGCCCGTTGATGGATGTTAAGCCAGGGCGGGTTGTTGTCAGATCCCAGTCCGGGAAATATCCCTGCCTCGCCAAGCGCTCTAGCTGGATGTGCAAGATGGCGCAGCTGCCCCAATCCTCTCTCTCTGGGCCATGAGGACGCCTTGAAGAACCTGTGTCGCTTGCCATGGGTGACTCTCGAAGATTGAACTTGGGGGAGGAGGCGCTGGAGGAGATTGCTTGGAAGGGTGGAGGCAGGGGCTTGTGGTAATTCCGCACACCTGGCTGGTTAATAAAAGGGGAAGAGGCTGCGCTTCGATGTTTTGCTATAAAGTGGCTCACTTTCCTGTAAAAACTTATATTACCAAAGTCAGGAAGTTGGCGCCACGTGCGGTAGAGCTGGGGCCACCAGATAGAGTCATCAAATTTCCAAAAAACATTTAAAAGGTTACATGCAGGAACTCGCCTATCGAGTCGAAGACTCCGGAACCGAGGTCCAAGAGTGTCGTCCTTGGCGTCGAAGGCCCGTTCAGGGGCTACTGATGGTGTCCTGGGCTAGGGGGTACCAACCCAACCCATCAATGCACTTCGGGATAGGCTGAAGGGCCCTCATTCTTCACAAGATGGACTCCAGGGCTCGCACGCGGAGGATCAAGACCACGTCTACCGAAGACTTGTCGTACACGCCAAGACCTCTTCCACCGCCTCCACGCCAGGATACCGACTCTGTAAACCCTAGATACCCTACTTGGCGTGTATATACGCCGAAGGGTTTAGTCCATAGAGGGGACATCAACGCAATCTCATTCTCCTAGCCCTAGAGTTAGACCACATCTATAGATCTCGAGGTAGATCAACTATGTACTTGTAACATCTCCATCAATATAAACAAGAGCAGGACGTAGGGTTTTACCTCCATTAAGAGGGCCCGAACCTGGGTAAACATCATCTCCCCTGTTCTAGTTACCATTTGTCTAAGATCCACAGCTCGGGACCCCCTACCCCAAGGTCTGCCCTTTTTTACATCGTCAGGGGGTGTTTCCTACGTCGGTCCGCCAGCTATGGGACAGGCCGAGGACACATAAAAGACCAATGAATGGGTCGTGTTGGCCCCGGCCCTCGACGTAATCAAGATGAAGATCTCCTAGAGGCTTGGCGTATACTTCAAGCATATTTTTGATAGATGGCATGTTTATCCCTACATTGTAACCGACATTTGTAAACCCTAGATACCCCTGGCGTCTACATAAGCCGTGGGGTTTAGTCCTTAGAAATAGACGCATTCACCTTTGTAAGGTTTAGAGCTTAGACAATACTCATACAATCTCGAGGTAGATAAATCTATACTCTATACCTCATCATTATCAATAAGGAGAAGCAGGACGTAGGGTTTTACCTCCTCAAGAGGGACCGAACCTGGGTAAAACATCATGTCCCTACTTTCCTTGTTACCATCTCACTATTATAGGATGGTCCTAACGCGACAGTACAATCAGAGACCCTTCGACGAAACTGTGTGCGATGCATTAATTGCAAATGGTGGTGTAAGAAAACCATCAAAAATGATATGAACTGTTTGCGATGGCACAAACATCAAACACGATTCAGACCAGAGTTGCGTGTGCGATATGTGGCATACGATTGGTCCATACGAACTGTTTGCGATGAGCATAACAATAGAAATGATCAGCCAGATGAGGGTGTGTGTGATATACGGCATACAGTTCACTCGGATGAACTGTCTGTGATTAGGCAACACAACAGAAACGATCAGCCAGATCAAGGTGTGTGCAATACAGGGCATACAGTTCACTCGGATGAACTGTTTGCGATGAGCCAAGACAACAGAAATGGTTCAACTGAACAAGATGTTGGAAATATGCCCTAGAGGCAATAATAAAATGGTTATTATTATATTTCCTTGTTCATGATAATTGTCTGTTATTCATGCTATAATTGTGTTATCCGGAAATCGTAATACATGTGTGAATACATAGACCACAACATGTCCCTAGTAAGCCTCTAGTTGACTAGCTCGTTGATCAATAGATGGTTACGGTTTCCTGACCATGGACATTGGATGTCATTGATAACGGGATCACATCATTAGGAGAATGATGTGATGGACAAGACCCAATCCTAAGCCTAGCACTAGATCGTGTAGTTCGTTTGCTAAAGCTTTTCCAATGTCAAGTAACTTTTCCTTAGACCATGAGATTGTGCAACTCCCGGATACCGTAGGAGTGCTTTGGGTGTACCAAACGTCACAACGTAACTGGGTGGCTATAAAGGTGCACTACGGGTATCTCCGAAAGTGTCTGTTGGGTTGGCACGAATCGAGACTGGGATTTGTCACTCCGTGTGACGGAGAGGTACCTCTGGGCCCACTCGGTAGGACATCATCATAATGAGCTCAATGTGATCAAGGAGTTGTTCACAGGATGATGTGTTATGGAAACGAGTAAAGAGACTTGCCGGTAACGAGATTGAACAAGGTATCGGTATACCGACGATCGAATCTCGGGCAAGTATCGTACCGATAGACAAAGGGAATTGCGTATGGGATTGATTGAATCCTCGACATCGTGGTTCATCCGATGAGATCATCGAGGAGCATGTGGGAGCCAACATGGGTATCCAGATCCCGCTGTTGGTTATTGACCGGAGAGTCGTCTCGGTCATGTCTACGTGTCTCCCGAACCCGTAGGGTCTACACACTTAAGGTTCGATGACGCTAGGGTTGTAGGGAAAGTTTGTACGTGGTTACCGAATGTTGTTCGGAGTCCCGGATGAGATCCCGGACGTCACGAGGAGTTCCGGAATGGTCCGGAGGTGAAGATTTATATATGGGAAGTTGTCATACAGTCACCGGAATAGTTTCGGGGGTTATCGGTATTGTACCGGGACCACCGAAAGGTGTCCGGAGGTCCACCGGGTGGGGCTGATTTACCCGGGAGGCCTAATGGGCTGTATATGGGAGGGAACCAGCCCCCTAGTGGGCTGGTGCGCCCCCCCCCCCCAAGGGCCCATGGCGCCTAGGGTTGGGAAACCCTAGGGGAGGGAGCCTTCCACCTTGCTTGGGGGGCAAGTTTCCCTCCCCTGGCCGCCTCCCCTCCCCTCAGATTGGATATGAGGGGGCCGGCCCCCTCTCCTCTTCCCCCTATAAATAGTGGAGGGGTGGGAGGGAGGCCATACCTCATCCCTGGCGCAGCCCCTCCCCTCTCCAACACCTCCTCCTCCTCCCGCGGTGCTTGGCGAAGCCCTGCAGGAATACCACGCAGCTCCAACTCCACCACGCCGTCGTGCTGCTGCTGGAGCTGTCCTCCCCAACCTCTCCTCCCCCCTTGCTGGATCAAGAAGGAGGATACATCTCCGCTCCGTACGTGTGTTGAACACGGAGGTGCCGTCCGTTCGGCGCTCGGTCATCGGTGATTTGGATCACGACGAGTACGACTCCATCAACCCCGTTCTCTTGAATGCTTCCGCTCGCGATCTACAAGGGTATGTAGATGCACTCCCCTCTCTCTCGTTGCTAGATGACTCCATAGATTGATCTTGGTGATGCGTAGAAAATTTTAAAATTCTGCTACGATCCCCAACAGTGGCATCATGAGCTAGGTCTATGCGTAGTATCTTGCACGAGTAGAACACAAAGTAGTTGTGGGCGTCGATTTGTCAATCTTCTTGCCGTTACTAGTCTTATCTTGATTCGGCGGCACTGTGGGATGAAGCGGCCCGGACCGACCTTACACGTACGCTTACGTGAGACAGGTTCCACCGACTGACATGCACTAGTTGCATAAGGTGGCTAGCGGGTGTCTGTCTCTCCCACTTTAGTCGGATCGGATTCGATGAACAGGGTCCTTATGAAGGGTAAATAGAAATTGGCATATCACGTTGTGGTTTTGGCGTAGGTAAGAAACGTTCTTGCTAGAAACCTATAGCAGCCACGTAAAAAACTTGCAACAATAATTAGAGGACGTCTAACTTGTTTTTGCAGCAAGTGCTTTGTGATGTGATATGGCCAAAGGATGTGATGAATGATATATGTGATGTATGAGATGATCATGTTCTTGTAATAGGAATCACGACTTGCATGTCGATGAGTATGACAACCGGCAGGAGCCATAGGAGTTGTCTTAATTTATTATATGACCTGCGTGTCATTGAAATTCGCCATGTAATTACTTTACTTTATTGCTAACCGTTAGCCGTAGTAGTAGAAGTAATAGTTGGCGAGACAACTTCATGAAGACACGATGATGGAGATCATGATGATGGAGATCATGGTGTCATGCCGGTGACGATGATGATCATGG
Organism: Thinopyrum elongatum; assembly: GCA_011799875.1. NCBI lineage: Eukaryota > Viridiplantae > Streptophyta > Magnoliopsida > Poales > Poaceae > Thinopyrum > Thinopyrum elongatum. Next base: position 162,703,899 of record CM022299.1, read on the forward strand.
AGCCCCGAAGATGGAGATCAAAAGGAGCGAAGTGATAATGGCCATATCATGTCACTATTTTGATTGCATGTGATGTTTATCATGTTTTTGCATCTTATTTGCTTAGAACGCCGGTAGCATAAATAAGATGATCCCTCGCTAAAATTTCAAGAAAGTGTTCCCCCTAACTGTGCACCATTGCGAAGGTTCGTTGTTTCGAAGCACCACGTGATGATCGGGTGTGATAGATTCTAATGTTCGAATACAACGGGTGTAAGCCAGATTTACACATGCAAAACACTTAGGTTTACTTGACGAGCCTAGCATGTACAGACATGGCCTCGGAACACGGAAGACCGAAAGGTCGAACATGAGTCATATAGAAGATACGATCAACATGGAGATGTTCACCGTTGATGACTAGTCCGTCTCACGTGATGATCGGACACGGCCTAGTCGATTCGGATCATGTATCACTTAGATGACGAGAGGGATGTCTATCTGAGTGGGAGTTCATTACATAATTTGATTAGATGAACTTAATTGTCATGAACTTAGTCTAAATGTTACATATCTATCTTGTAGATCAAATGGCCAACGCTAATGTTACCCTCAACTTCAACGCGTTCCTAGAGAAAAACAAGCTGAAAGACGATGGTAGCAACTATGCGGACTGGGTCCGTAACCTGAGGATTATCCTCATAGCTGCCAAGAAATCATATGTCCTTGAAGCACCGTTAGGTGACCCACCTGCTCTCCCAGCACTGCCAGACGATTTGAACGTTTGGCAGACACGCACCGATGATTACTCCTTCGTTCAGTGCGGCATGCTCTTCAGCTTAGAACCGGGGCTCCAAAAGCGTTTTGAGCATCACGGAGCATATGAGATGTTCAAAGAGCTGAAAATGGTTTTCCAAGCTCATGCCCGGATCGAGAGATATGAAGTCTCCGATAAGTTCTACAGCTGTAAGATGGAGGAAAATAGTTCTGTCAGCGAGCACATACTCAAAATGTCTGGGTTGCACAGCCGCTTGTCTCAGCTGGGGATTAATCTCCCGGATGACGCGGTCATTGACAGAATCCTCCAGTCGCTTCCACCTAGCTACAAGAGCTTTGTGATGAACTTCAACATGCAGGGAATGGAAAAGACCATTCCTGAGGTATATGCGATGCTGAAGTCAGCGGAGGCAGAGATCAGAAAGGAACATCAAGTGTTGATGATGAATAAAACCACTAAGTTCAAGAAGGGCAAGGGTAAGAAGAACTTCAAGAAGGACGGCAAGGGAGTTGCCGCGCCCGGTAAGCCAGCTGCCGGGAAGAAGTCAAAGAATGGACCCAAGCCTGAGACTGAGTGCTTTTATTGCAAGGGAAACGGTCACTGGAAGCGGAATTGCCCCAAGTACTTAGCAGATAAGAAGGCCGGCAATACCAAAGGTATATGTGATATACATGTAATTGATGTGTACCTTACCAGCACTCGTAGTAGTTCCTGGGTATTTGATACCGGTGTGGTTGCTCATATTTGTAACTCAAAGCAGGAACTGCGGAATCAGCGTAGACTGGCGAAGGACGAGGTGACGATGCGCGTCGGGAATGGTTCCAAGGTCGATGTGATCGCCGTCGGCACGCTACCTCTGCATCTACCTACGGGATTAGTTTTAAACCTCAATAATTGTTATTTAGTGCCAGCTTTGAGCATGAACATTGTATCTGGATCTCGCTTAATGCGAGATGGCTACTCATTTAAATCTGAGAATAATGGTTGTTCTATTTATATGAGAGATATGTTTTATGGTCATGCCCCGCTGGTGAATGGTTTATTTTTTATTGAATCTCAAACGTGACGTTACACATGTTTATAATGCGAATGCCAAGAAATGCAAGGTTGATAACGATAGTCCCACATACTTGTGGCACTGCCGCCTTGGTCATATCGGTGTTAAACGCATGAAGAAACTCCATGCAGATGGACTTTTGGAGCCTCTTGATTATGAATCATTTGACAGATGCGAACCATGCCTCTTGGGCAAGATGACCAAGACTCCGTTCTCCGGAACAATGGAGCGAGCAACCAACTTATTGGAGATCATACATACTGATGTGTGTGGTCCAATGAGTGTTGAGGCTCGCGGTGGTTATCGTTATGTTCTCACCCTCACCGATGATTTGAGTAGATATGGGTATGTCTACTTGATGAAGCACAAGTCTGAGACCTTTGAAAAGTTCAAGGAATTTCAGAATGAGGTTGAGAATCAACGTGACAAGAAAATAAAGTTCTTACGATCAGATCGTGGAGGAGAATATTTGAGTCATGAATTTGGCACGCACTTAAGGAAATGTGGAATTGTTTCACAACTCACGCCGCCTGGAACACCTCAGCGTAATGGTGTGTCCGAACGTCGTAATCGCACTCTATTGGATATGGTGCGATCTATGATGTCTCTTACTGATCTACCGCTATCTTTTTGGGGTTATGCTTTAGAGACTGCCGCATTCACTTTAAATAGGGCACCGTCAAAATCCGTTGAGACGACACCGTATGAATTATGGTTTGGGAAGAAACCTAAGCCGTCGTTTCTGAAAGTTTGGGGATGCGATGCTTATGTGAAGAAACTTCAACCAGAGAAGCTCGAACCCAAGTCGGAAAAATGCGTATTCATAGGATACCCTAAGGAAACTATTGGGTATACCTTCTACCTAAGATCCGAGGGCAAGATCTTTGTTGCCAGGAATGGATCCTTTCTAGAGAAAGAGTTTCTCTCGAAAGAAGTAAGTGGGAGGAAAGTGGAGCTTGATGAGATGACCCTCGAACCGGAGAGTAGCGCAGCACAGGAAAATGTTTCTGTGGAGCCTGCACCGGCTAGAGAGGAAGTTAATGATAATGATCATGATCAAGCTACCACTGAACTTCGAAGGTCCACAAGGACACGTTCCGCACCAGAGTGGTACGGCAATCCTGTCCTGGAAATCATGCTGTTAGACAACAGTGAACCTTCGAACTATGAAGAAGCGATGGCGGGCCCGGATTCCGACAAATGGCTTGAAGCCATGAAATTCGAGATAGGATCCATGTATGAAAACGAAGTATGGACTTTGACTGACTTGCCCGATGATCGGCAAGCCATAGAAAATAAATGGATCTTTAAGAAGAAGACTGACGCGGATGGTAATGTGACCATCTATAAGGCTCGGCTTGTCGCTAAGGGTTATCGACAAGTTCAAGGGGTTGACTACGATGAGACTTTCTCACCCGTAGCGAAGCTGAAATCCGTCAGAATCATGTTAGCAATTGCCGCATACTATGATTATGAGATATGGCAAATGGACGTCAAAACGGCATTCCTTAATGGTTTTCTTAAGGAAGAGTTGTATATGATGCAACCGGAAGGTTTTGTCGACCCTGAGAATGCTGACAAGGTATGCAAGCTCCAGCGCTCAATCTATGGGCTGGTGCAAGCATCTCGGAGTTGGAACATTCGCTTTGATGAGATGATCAAAGCGTTTGGGTTCACACAGACTTAAGGAGAAGCCTGTGTTTACAAGAAAGTGAGTGGGAGCTCTGTAGCATTTCTCATATTATATGTGGATGACATACTGCTGATGGGAAATAATATAGAATTCTTGGAAAGTATAAAGGCCTACTTGAATAAGTGTTTTTCAATGAAGGACCTTGGAGAAGCTGCTTATATATTAGGCATCAAGATCTATAGGGATAGATCGAGACGCCTCATAGGTCTTTCGCAAAGCACATACCTTGATAAGATATTGAAGAAGTTCAATATGGATCAGTCCAAGAAGGGGTTCTTGCCTGTATTGCAAGGTGTGAGATTGAGCACGGCTCAATGCCCGACCACGGCAGAAGATGTAGAAGAGATGAGTGTCATCCCCTATGCCTCAGCCATAGGGTCTATTATGTATGCCATGCTGTGTACCAGACCTGATGTAAACCTTGCAGTAAGTTTGGTAGGTAGGTACCAAAGTAATCCTGGCAAGGAACACTGGACAGCGGTCAAGAACATCCTGAAGTACCTGAAAAGGACTAAGGATATGTTTCTCGTATATGGAGGTGACGAAGAGCTCGTCGTAAAGGGTTATGTCGACGCTAGCTTCGACACAGATCCGGATGACTCCAAGTCACAAACCGGATACGTGTATATTTTGAATGGTGGAGCGGTAAGCTGGTGCAGTTGCAAGCAAAGCGTCGTGGCGGGTTCTACATGCGAAGCGGAGTACATAGCAGCCTCGGAGGCAGCACACGAAGCAGTATGGATGAAGGAGTTCATCACCGACCTAGGAGTCATTCCAAATGCGTCGGGTCCAATGGCTCTCTTCTGTGACAACACTGGAGCTATTGCCCTTGCCAAGGAGCCCAGGTTTCACAAGAAGACCAGGCATATCAAGCGTCGCTTCAACTCCATACGTGAACATGTTCAAGATGGAGACATAGATATTTGTAAAGTGCACACGGATTTGAATATAGCAGATCCGTTGACTAAACCTCTTCCACGAGCAAAACATGATCAACACCAGAACTCTATGGGTGTTCGATTCATCACAATGTAACTAGATTATTGACTCTAGTGCAAGTGGAAGACTGTTGGAAATATGCCCTAGAGGCAATAATAAAATGGTTATTATTATATTTCCTTGTTCATGATAATTGTCTGTTATTCATGCTATAATTGTGTTATCCGGAAATCGTAATACATGTGTGAATACATAGACCACAACATGTCCCTAGTAAGCCTCTAGTTGACTAGCTCGTTGATCAATAGATGGTTACGGTTTCCTGACCATGGACATTGGATGTCATTGATAACGGGATCACATCATTAGGAGAATGATGTGATGGACAAGACCCAATCCTAAGCCTAGCACTAGATCGTGTAGTTCGTTTGCTAAAGCTTTTCCAATGTCAAGTAACTTTTCTTTAGACCATGAGATTGTGCAACTCCCGGATACCGTAGGAGTGCTTTGGGTGTACCAAACGTCACAACGTAACTGGGTGGCTATAAAGGTGCACTACGGGTATCTCCGAAAGTGTCTGTTGGGTTGGCACGAATCGAGACTGGGATTTGTCACTCCGTGTGATGGAGAGGTACCTCTGGGCCCACTCGGTAGGACATCATCATAATGAGCTCAATGTGATCAAGGAGTTGTTCACAGGATGATGTGTTACGGAAACGAGTAAAGAGACTTGCCGGTAACGAGATTGAACAAGGTATCGGTATACCGACGATCGAATCTCGGGCAAGTATCGTACCGATAGACAAAGGGAATTGCGTACGGGATTGATTGAATCCTCGACATCGTGGTTCATCCGATGAGATCATCGAGGAGCATGTGGGAGCCAACATGGGTATCCAGATCCCGCTGTTGGTTATTGACCGGAGAGTCGTCTCGGTCATGTCTACGTGTCTCCCGAACCCGTAGGGTCTACACACTTAAGGTTCGATGACGCTAGGGTTGTAGGGAAAGTTTGTACGTGGTTACCGAATGTTGTTCGGAGTCCCGGATGAGATCCCGGACATCACGAGGAGTTCCGGAATGGTCCGGAGGTGAAGATTTATATATGGGAAGTTGTCATACAGTCACCGGAATAGTTTCGGGGGTTATCGGTATTGTACCGGGACCACCGAAAGGTGTCCGGAGGTCCACCGGGTGGGGCTGATTTACCCGGGAGGCCTAATGGGCTGTATATGGGAGGGAACCAGCCCCCTAGTGGGCTGGTGCGCCCCCCCCCCCCCAAGGGCCCATGGCGCCTAGGGTTGGGAAACCCTAGGGGAGGGAGCCTTCCACCTTGCTTGGGGGGCAAGTTTCCCTCCCCTGGCCGCCTCCCCTCCCCTCAGATTGGATCTGAAGGGGCCGGCCCCCTCTCCTCTTCCCCCTATAAATAGTGGAGGGGTGGGAGGGAGGCCATACCTCATCCCTGGCGCAGCCCCTCCCCTCTCCAACACCTCCTCCTCCTCCCGCGGTGCTTGGCGAAGCCCTGCAGGAATACCACACAGCTCCAACTCCACCACGCTGTCGTGCTGCTGCTGGAGCTGTCCTCCCCAACCTCTCCTCCCCCCTTGCTGGATCAATAAGGAGGAGACGTCTCCGCTCCGTACGTGTGTTGAACACGGAGGTGCCGTCCGTTCGGCGCTCGGTCATCGGTGATTTGGATCACGACAAGTACGACTCCATCAACCCCGTTCTCTTGAACGCTTCCGCTCGCGATCTACAAGGGTATGTAGATGCACTCCCCTCTCTCTCGTTGCTAGATGACTCCATAGATTGATCTTGGTGATGCGTAGAAAATTTTAAAATTCTGCTACGATCCCCAACACAAGATGTGTGTGATACGCGGCAAATAGGTTTGTAATCAGAAATGTGTGCGAAGACCAATAATAACAAAGACGATTGCTGCTAATAAGCCATGTGCGTTGTGGCCAAACGCTTGCTGGTATACAATTGTCAGCGATTGATGAAATCATCACTGACGGGTTCCCTACTTTACTCCGTCTACGATGTGATTTGCTCTGTCTATAGAAGAACAACATATATAACCAAAATAAACATCAATTACATAAGTGACTATACAAATCATTCGCACACAACTCAATAAACAATTACATGCATTCTAAACTAGGAGAAATGGTTATCTAATCATCTACTTCTTGTGATGTTGCCACCACTGCTCTGTGGCTCGATCCCTCATTTGGGGCAGGACAAAGGCACTTCCTCATGTCAACGATCCGCCTGTACATCTCGTAGCTTGTGTACGCGTCCTTGGCTACGTACTTGACGTGTTCTTCATCCAGTATTTGCTCCCAGGCACTGTGCCAGGCGATCCTGTCCTTCTTGCTCTCATCCTTCATCTTCATGTAGTAGGGGTCGATGATGGCCGAGGCAAGGTCAACCAGGGAATTCTGATTGTTCTTGGTGCTGCCCCAGACCTTGTACTGGTCACGGATGTTGGCAAGATTCCGGCAGGCCAAGCCTGAAACCTCAAGCGCTTTTAGATCGTTGGTGGTGTCACCGTAGCGAAACTATAGTCGAGGCTGTTGATAAACCTGGTGAAACGCTTGTAAGGCCTTGTGGTCAGGTGGTAGTGGTAGACGAGGATGTCATGGCGCACGCACAACTGAGCGATGGCAACCTTCTGATCATGCCTGGCACGACCGCCGGTGAACTCGAGGTCGAAGCCGACCACTTGGTACTTGTCCTCAACAAGCAACTGCTCCATAGTTTGGATGGAGCTCTCCATCGAGACCAGCTCATTCGTGTACACCACCGAGAGGTCCTTCCCCCTCACGTGGGTGTCCACTACGTGATGCATGGTGAACTGCCACCCGCTGTCGTCATCAGCCACTGGGAGCGCCATTGGAGCCGCTGGATATCCTCTCTGTATGTGTCATAGTGGGTGTGCTTATTGTGTCACGTGGCGGAAGAGATTAAGGTAAATGGCCACGGGAATAAATGGGGGCTGGGCGGCCTGGATTCTCGGCACGTCCGCATGGCAGCTTTTGCAGCGGGTAACAGCATTGCGGTGCCGCGCCCAGCGCAACCGCATGCATAATGGTAGCACGAACGTACGTGATCATGCGTCGGCCCCAAACACTGGCAGCACACGCGGAGGGATGCGGGCAGAGCGCGCGGGGGGATAATACGTCTCCAACATATCTACAATTTTTTATTGTTCCATGCTATTTATTATCAATCTTGGATGTTTTATATACATTTACAAGCAACTTTATATCGTTTTTTGGGACTAACCTATTAACTTAGTGCCCAATGCCAGTTGCTGTTTTTTGCTTGTTTTTGGTTTCGCAGAATATTAGTACCAAACGAAGTCCAAATGCCACGAAACTTTTTGGAGATTTTTTTTCTGGACATAAGAGACACTAGAAGCTTCGGGAGAAGACCATACGTGGGAGCATGGGCCCACCACCCACCAGGGCACGCTCGGGGGGGGGGAGGCAGGCACGCCTTGATGGGTGGTGGGGCCCATGTAGCTCCGTTTGACCTAACTCCGCCTCTATAAATACCCAAAAATCATGAAACCAATAGGGGAGTCCACGAAATAATTTTACCGCTGCCGCAAGCCTCTGTTCTTGAGAGATCCCATCTGGGGACCTTTTCTAGCACTCTGCCAGAGGGGGAATCGATCATGGAGGGGTTCTTCATCAACCTTGCTGCCCCTCCGATGATGCGTGAGTAGTTTACCACAGACCTATGGTCCCATAGTTAGTAGCTAGATGGCTTCTTCTCTCTCGATGTTTCTCAATACAATGTTCTCATTGTTGTTCTTGGAAATCTATTTGATGCAATGACTTTTTGCGGTGTGTTTGTTGAGATCCGATGAATTGTTAGTTTATGATCATATCTATCGATGAATATTATTTGAGTTTTCTCCGAACTCTTTTACGCATGATTAATATAGCATCGTATTTCTTCTCCGATTTATTGGTTTGGTTTGGCCAACTAGATTGATTTATCTTGCCATGGGAAGATGTGCTTTGTAATGGGTTCGATCTTGCGGTGCTCAATCCCAATGACAGAAAGGGACATGACACGTATGTATCGTTGCTATTAAGGGTAAAAAGATGGGGTTTATTCATATGTGAGTTTATCTTGTCTACATCATGTCATCTTGCTTAATGCATTACTCCGTTTTTCCATGAACTTAATATACTAGATGCATTCTGGATTGCAGTGGATGTGTGGAGTAATAGTAGTAGATGCAGAATCGTTTCGTTCTACTAATTTTGGACGTGATGCCTATATGTTTGATCATTGCCTTGGATATCATCATAATTATTTGCTTTTCTATCAATTCCTCAACAGTAAATTGTCTACCCACCGTACGCTATTTTCTCGAGAGAAGCCTCTAGTGAAAACTATGACCCCCGGGTCGATCTTTTATCATATAAAAATCCTAAAAATACCTTGCTGCAATTTTATTTTATTTTGTATTTTTATCACATCTATCTATCAAAACCTATACAATTTAATCTTGCTCATAATCATTGAGGGATTGACAACCCCTCTACGCGTTGGGTTGCAAGTATTTGTTGTTTGTGTGCAGGTGATGTTTACATAGTGTTGCTTGGTTATCCTACTGGATTGATAACCTTGGTTTCATAACTGAGGGAAATACTTACATCTACTATACTACATCATCCCCTCCTCTTTGGGGAAATCCCAACGCAGCTCACAAGTAGCAAGGGATGCAAGAGCAGAGCGCACGCGGCGGGACGCTAGCAGAGCGCGCCGCGCCCGCCTCAACTGCGAGCAACCACACACATAGAGAAGTTGAACACGCAGGGGATGGTCGTCTACAAGCCAGCCAGCAGTTGCGAGCCTGCGAAATGATGTGAAACTACGTCGCGTTCCACATCACACGGTGGTCGAACAATCATTCATGACGCTGCGTAGAGAGCGGCCGTGTGCTACTACCTCCGTCCTGGTTTATTAGTCCCCTTTATATTCTCTGCCAAATTTTGACCTTAAAATTAACTAACAAAATGTGAATGCATGTTATAAAAAATAATATAATTGGAAACTATGTTCAAATACGAATCCAACGATATAATCTTTGGTGACATGCATTCATATTTTATTAGTTAAATCTTTAGTCAAAATTTGGCACAAAAATACAAAGAGGACTTATAAACCAGGACGGAGGTAGTAGGTAATTAAATCTCAAACGTTTTATATTAACCATATGTGTATGTGTCATTTCGTCCTCCTCTTGCAGGTCTTGTCACCCCGCTGCTGCAGACGGCTTCGAGCGCAAGCTTGAGCACCGTGCAGGCGTTCTTTTGGCCAAACGGTGGCTCGAAGTGGCGCCAAAGAATCGTCGGCGAGCCTTTTCCTGCGCATAGCCGCGCAAGCCTCCCGCCCGACTCAGCGAAATCCCCCAAAATTCCAATGCTTATCGGCGTGCTATATAAACCCTCACGGCCGGCGAGTCCTACGTCGCATTTTCCCCTCCCTCCCTGTAGCTTATCTCGTCTGCATCTCCAATAATCGCCAATGGCACCGGTCCGTCATCGTCGCTCAGCCACTCCGCCGTCATCAGAGGACAGCTCCAGCTGGGAGGCTACACCGCGGCGGCTGCGCAGTCCCTGGTGTAGTGTAGTGCACGTGGCGTCCCTGTTGGGTGTGCGCACAACACCCACCACACGCTCCGCCGCCGCTACCCATCGGCAGCTGTTGCCGGCCGCTGTTGCTGCCACCCCACCGTCTGCCGCCATGGCTGCCACACCACCGTCGAAAGCCAAGGCCATCGCCCACTCCGCCACCACGGCCCGAAGGCGGGAGGTGGCCGTCGTGGCCGCCACCCCATTGTCGGCCACCGTGGCCATCACCCGCTCCGCCACGCGGCCCGAAGGCGGGAGATGGTCGTCGTGGCCGCCACCCCACCGTCGGCCGCCGTGGTCGCCACCCCACCGTCGACCGTCGGGGTCATCACCCGCTCCGCCATCGCCGCCCGAAGGCGGGAGGTGGAGGTGGAGCCCCGCATGTGCGTTAGCTACCTTGCGCGCTACATCAAGTTCCCGCGGGAGGAGGAGGAGCGCCTAGTCGAGCACACAAAGAGTCTTACCACCGTCGTGGCCGCAACACACGTCGCCGCAGAGGCGCGGAATGAGGAGATCTACAAGGAGTCCCACCGCTTCGAGAGGGGTCGTATGGAGCGGCAGAGGGCATTCGATGTGAGCGTCGCTAAAGGTGTAGCAGCGGTAGGCACCGGATTCCAGTTGTCCAGCTCGTCGGTAGGCTCCTCCTCCTCTGCCTCTTACTGAGCACGCTCAACAGAGGAGAGGCTGCTAGAAGTAGTACAAAGCCCCTCCGTAGTAGTAGTATTTAGGGGCTATTTTGTTCAGTTCATCTGACTATAGATATGGTTGAACTGTACTACGTACTTAAAATTAGCTAGTATATATAGTTGAACTAGCTATTTCAGTACGTGGTTGGCAACAATTGGGGAAAATTGTGGTCGGTTCAGCTGTCGAGTTGAACTGTTTGTATAAAGAACGACTGCTTAATCTATGAATGAAATCTATGCTTACTGAATTTTAGTTGCAAAATTAGATAGTGCTAGTGATTTTTAGCAGCAAATTTTGACAAATGGCAGTGTTACAAGGTTGACAAAGGGCAATGTTACTAGATCGACAAATGCCAATCTTTCCAGTTTGACAAATGGCAATATACCCAATATGACATATGCAAATCTTACCAAATTGTCTGTACGTGGTTGCACACGGGTCATTAGAAAAAATCGTTTGCGTTGAAGGGATGTACAAATCCTGCGCGCCAAATTTTCTCTTGGCTTAGTGACAAAGGAACCATAGCTCTCGCTGCATACCGTGTTCAATCTGAACTGTTTGCGATGAAGAGATGCACAAATCCTGCGTGGCAAATTTTCCCTTGGCTTTCTGGGGAAGGACCATAGCTCACGCTTTGCATACGGGTGTTCTATCTAAAACGTTTGCGATGAGTGTTTTAAATTTAAAAAACATTGATGTTTTTTTAAAATTGTTAGATAAGTCTGTACATTCAGAGAGAAAAACGCAAGTTTGTTCAAACCATAGGTTTCATTCAGTCACACTGTGACTTTATATTCATACGATCGAGATTACATTATTAAACCCAAAAAACTAATTGCGGCGGCGACGGAGGCTGTGTACCATGCCAGCGTTGTCGTTGTTGTCCTCCGGGACGTCGTTGTTGAAGTCTTCAGGCCAGCACAGAATGTTCTTCACTTGGAAATCAAAGACCCTGTCATCGCGTGATCGACGGGCGAGGCATGGGAGGACGGCAACTCACGGCACTGCGAGGTAGCGGTCGACGGCGGCGTCCCATGACGCTGAGGGGGGCGCGCGTACGGGCATGGGTGCGGCGGGTGCAGGCAAATGCACGGGGACCGGCGCCGCAGTGGGTGCAGGGGGCGCACGGGTATGGGCAGGGGCGCTGGCGCTGGCATGTACACGAGCTTGTGTGGGTCCGTGGGGACCTCTCTGACGCCCGCGGCTTCCAGCGCTGCGATAGTGCTCGGTGACCAGCCCGTCAATGCTACGGGGATGGTCGCTAGTGTGGGCGCGGGGATGGGAGCTGGGACGGGTGCGGGGGCAGCATCCACCTCGGCCATCTCGTTCAGGGCCATGTCCATGAGGCCCCATTCCTCCTTATTTTCTATCTCGTCCGGCTCGGAGTCGACTTCACCAAACTGGAAGACTAGTGACAGATGATCCTTTTGCACCATGGCATTGGTGGAGGTCTGCGGGAGGGGAATGGGAGGCGAAGAGTAAGGCCGCCCGTATTAAACAGCGGCTCAGGCGCCATTAACGAAGAGGTTGGGAGCGAGGCAAGCGGCCATGAAAGTCAAAGGGCTCGCTTCTCGGTGAGCCTGCGCAACGTACAGCTCGCACACTTCTCGGTGAGCCTGCGCATTGGAGGACTGCCTGCATGCCTCCCGGTCAGCCTGCGTAGCAGACTGCGCTCACACGCCTCCCGTCTACTCAAGCAGTTGTCCGCATGACACCTCCTAGCCATTAAAAGTGTGACGCGTGGTGTCACATGAATGGTTAGCAGAACACCCACAATTTAAATTATACAAACGTTTGAGATGATAACATGGCAGCTATTTGTTTCAAAATGCCTTTGTTGGCTGTTAATTCATGCGCCTTATCTCAAATTGGACACGAAAAATACCACGGCATGTTGGTGCCATTCCATGATAGTATGCCAAGTTTCATGAATTTCAGACGAGTTTTGGATTTACTAGAATTTTAAAACCAAGTATCTCAATGTTTGCGGCGGAGCCACGATGTCGTGGTGTTTCAAGTTCATTCCAATTTCTTGCATGGGACCTAAGCATGCACGCAAGGACACACATATGATTTTTCAACCCAATTTGCTACACTGGAGCATGTGCCTGTAGTTCAAATTTGAATTATGCACATAAAATTCCTAGAAACCTCGGTTAATGTATGAAAATGTCCAAATGAACCCCGAATAATTCCAAATTTTAACATAGCACTCCTATTGGTCTATGTTGTATCTAGTTAAAAAATCAAGGAAAGAAGAGGCAACGAATGTCGTTTCGTCCAGAAAGGTGACACACATTCCCTATCGGAACCACGAGGCTTCTTGTGAGAAGCTCTAGTTTGTGAGGATCGAATAGCAAAACCTGCCCCAAATGGGACAAAAAATTTACCACAGCATGTTGGTGCCATTCCATGATGGCATGCCAAGTTTCATGAATTTCAGACGAGTTTTGGGTTACTTGAATTTAAAAACCAAGTATCTCAACGTTTGCCGGCAAGCAACGGTGCCGAGGTGTTTGAAATTCATTCCCATTTCTTGCATGGGACCTAAGCATGCACCCAAGGACACACATTTGATTTTTGAACCCATTTTTCTGCACTGGAGCATGTGCATGTAGTTCAAATTTGAATTATGCACATAAAATGCCTAGAAAACTCAGTTAATGTATAAAAATGTCCAAACGAACCCAGAAAAATTCCAAATTTTAACACGACACTCCTGTTGGTCTATATTGCCACTAGACAAAAAATTGAAAGCGAGAAGAGGCAACGAATATCGTTTCGTCCACGAAGGTGACACGCTCCCTACCGGAACCACGAGGCTTATTGTGAGAAGTTTTGGTTTATGAGAAGCTTATACCCAAACCTGCCCCAAATGGGACAATTTTTTTACCACAGCATGTTCATGCCATTCCATGATAGCATGCCAAGTTTCATGAATTTCAGACGAGTTTTGGATTTACTAGAATTTAAAAACCATATATCTCAATGTTTGCGGCCGAGCGACGGTGCCGAGGTGTTTGAAATTCATTCCCATTTCTTGCATGGGACCTAAGCATGCAACCAAGGACACACATTTGATTTTTGAACTCATTTTTATGCACTGGAACATGTGTATGTAGTTCAAATTTGAATTATGCACATAAAATGCCTAAAAAACTCTGTTAATGTATAAAAATGTCCAAACGAACCCCGAAAAATTCCAAATTTTAACACGACACTCTTGCTGGTCTATGTTGCTACTAGAAAAAATTGAAAGCAAGAAGAAGCAACAAATATCGTTTCATCCACAAATGTGACACGTTCTCTACCGGAACCATGAGGCTTCTTGTGAGAAGCTTATACCAAAACCTGCCCCAAATGGGACAATTTTTTTACCACAGCATATTGGTGTTGTTCCATGATAGCATGCCAAGTTTCATGAATTTTAGACGAGTTTTGGATTTACTAGAATTTAAAAACCATGTATCTCAATGTTTGCGGCCGAGCGACGGTGCCGAGGTTTTTGAAATTAATTCCCATTTCTTGCATGGGACCTAAGCATGCACCCAAGGAGACACATTTGATTTTTCAACCCATTTTTCTGCACTGGAGCATGTGCCTGTAGTTCAAATTTGAATTATGCACATAAAATACCTAGAGAACTCTGTAATGTATAAAAATGTCCAAATGAACCCTGAAAAATTGCAAAATTTAACACGACACTCCTGTTGTTCTATGTTGACACTATAAAAAAAATTGAAAGCAAGATGAGGCAATGAATATCATTTCGTCCACAAAGGTAACACGTTCCCTACCGGAACCATGAGGCTTCTTGTGAGAAGCTTATACCAAAACCTGCCCCAAATGGGACAAATTTTTAACCATAGCATGTTGGTGCCATTCCATGATAGCATGCCAAGTTTCATGAATTTCAGACGAGTTTTGGATTTACTAGAATTTCAAAACCAAGTATCTCAACGTTTGCCGGCGAGCCACGGTGCCGAGGTGTTTGAAATTCATTCCCATTTCTTGCATGGGACATAAGCATCCATCCATGGACACATATATGATTTTATAACCCATTTTGGTGCACCGGGGCATGTGCATATAGTTTAATTTTGAATTATGCACCTTAAATGCCTAGAAAACCCAGCTAATGTATAAAAATGTCCAAACGAACCCTGAATAATTCCAAAAAATTTGACGACACACTATAATTGCATGTTCACTGCAGATAAAAGTTCTAGCAATTCAAACACCCTCCTTTGCCGCTGTGACCCCATTATGTATTTCAAATCAAGACGAAAAATCAAGTAGATCACACACAATTTATTATCACCAACCGTGTGAGATGCAGAACAAAATATCTTGGAGCATCGTCGGAGTAGTATATGGCTTACATGAGAAGGTCCGTCGGCTACAGTCCACAGCCGGCGCGTCAAGCACACTAGCTCGCTCCCCAAATATCATTTCACAATTCAATCATCGTCGGTCAAAGATGGGGACGTGGACCCGCGTCATGAGGGCAACTTCGGCGGCCCACTCCAGCGAGAGCGCGGTCATAGCCGCCATGAGCATGCTAACAACCTGTGTGAGCACGGCCGCAATCTGTGAGCGCGCGGCCAAGGCAGCCCAAACGACCGTTGTTGCTGCTCAGGTGGCGGCAGCACCATTTGCGATGGGGATAGCAACTGGCGAGAGAGGCACAGTAGTGATGTCTACTACACAACTTGTTCTTGTAAACTCGTGTTGGGCCTCCAAGCGCAGAGTTTTGTAGGACAATAGCAAATTTCCCTCAAGTGGATGACCTAAGGTTTATCAATCCGTGGGAGGCGTACACTACTGGAATCTGGGTCTTTGCCATCTGCCAGCTCTTTGCCGTCTGCCAGCTGATGGCAAAGAGGCTCTTTGCCGTCTGTCTTCTCAAAGCAGACGGCAAAGAACCAGCTGATGGCAAACAGGGTCTTTGCCATCTGCGAGCTCTTTGCCGTCCGCCAGCAGACGGCAAAGAGTTCTTTGCCATCCGCCAGCAGACGGCAAAGTCCAAAGTGGACCCCATGGGGGTACTGCACTGGGTAGGTCACACGGGCCACTTCTTTGCCGAGGTAAGAGGGGCCCACAGTTTCACGGCGGTGGCCGTCTAACGGTCATCCTCTTTGCCGTCTGCTGGCGGACGGCAAAGAGAAAAAAAAACAGACGGCAATGCGGGGGTTTAATTTGGCCCCCCGCGCGCGCGCCCTCCTCCATCTCTTTCTCCCGCCTCCCCACCCTCTGCCTCCCGCACGCGCGCAGGCCCTCCGCCCAATTCCCCCCCCCCGCCCTCCCTCCGAGAGGAGTTGGTCGCCGGTCCTGTAGAGACGAAGTTCCTTCGTGGGGGTCGTCCTTCCCGGAGTCCCTCTCCTTCCCATCCTAGTCGCTTTCTGCGTGGCCCCCTATGATCCTGCTTAGCCAGTGCTCTCTTCGCGTTCCCGTCGCTGTCCGTCAGTAGCCCCGCCGGGGTTGTTTGAGGGATGTTCCGCGTCTCACTGGCTACCTCTGCGTCCTGCCTCCGGCCCAGTAGTCGTCCCTTCCCCCCTGTCCAAGGATGACTAGATCCTCCCCCCCTTTCTCTCCCCCCCATCCTCCGGTTCGACCCCCTCCCCCTCCCTTCCCTCCCCCTCCTCCAGGGTCCCCGCCCCTCCCCCTCCTCCCTCCACGTCCGCCTCCGCCCCTCCTAGGGCCCTCCCCCTCCAGCGCGTCCCCGCCGTATCCCTTCCTCCCCCCCCTCCACCGCCGCCTCCCTCCCTCCCTCCATCCCTCCCCCCTCCCCCCTCCCTCCCCCTCCCCTCCCCTCTCCACCACCGGCGCCCCCTCCCCTCCTCCACTGCCGCTGCCCCCTCCGGTGCTCGCCGGCTCCGCGGCTCCGCCATGACGCCCGCCTCCCGCCCTTCCCTCTCTCCGGCTTCCTCTGCGGGCTGCGGCTCTACTACTTGCTCTGCACGCCGGCTCTGCTCCGGCTCGGCCTCCCTGCCCTGGTCTCCGCGCCTCTGCCTGTCCGCCACGCCGTCTGCCGCAGCCCAGCCGCACTGAAGAGCCGATTGGTAATGGACAGACTCACTCACTCACAGACAGGATAATATGTGCATGTGCATTGTGCTACACTGACTGCTACTGCCTTGCTGTTGTTGTTAAAATTTTGTAGATTGAACATTTTTTGATCTGCTTGCTATAATGTTAGTATTTGCTACTGTAGTACTGCTTATCGTTGTTGCTACTGACCAAATAATTCTGAGCGAGAAATATTTGCAAAGGTTGATGATGATGCTATTATATATCGCTTTCAAGACTATAGATTCGCAAAGGAACTTTACCTCGTCGTAGTAGCAAGTTTTCAACTTTGTACAATGTTAATTGTTTCACACTTGATGTTTATGTTCTTCTCTCATGAAATTTCATCACCTGACCCTGACCCCGACACCCTGATCGACACCCTGATCGACCCCGACATACGACATCCTGACATCCTGATCGCACACCTACACCCTGACACCACACCCCGACCCTGCCCCGACCCCGACCCCGACGGGGTCATATATTTGTGAATTATGAGTTAGGTCGTATATTTTTCGATTTTGTTATGCAAAACATCATATATATTTGTGTTAATCAGGTGGATTTAAAATGTGCAGTTGTTTCGTCGCTGCAAGGGTGTGGTGTTTGACGACCTCCCCGTGCGTTCGACGAGCTCCGCCCCTGCTTTCCTTTGGTGAGCACAAATGACATCTCCTCCTCCCCCCTACATTTGCTCTATTCCGGTCTTCGTGCCAATGAAACTGCTAGCTATAGGTGTCCGTCATCAGTATGCGTAACCACTATGCGTCTCCCGTTCGAAAGGGTTACATCTATAAATATGCATGCATTTGCATATTTATAATCGTGATTCTTTCGAATTGTCCAACGTTATCCATGGACAGCCCGAGTATGTGTAGATTGGGTTCGTTTTCCTATATGCTCTGCTCCGGATCCGATGCAGAATTTCGTCAGTGCCTCCTGTTGTTCTCCGGGTACACATCCTCTCTGCTTATTGCCGAGACGTGTATCAGGAGAACAGCGGGGAGGTGCTGCCGAAATTTTGCGTCGGATCCGGAGCAGAGCATGGGAAAACGAACTCAATCTACACATCTCGGTGGGATTAGACCTATCTTTACCTATTAGCATGTAGGTTGCATGGACGTAAGAGAACTGACAAACTCCATTAACTAATGGATATGTTTGCTTAATGGTATATATTTATGTCTGTCTAGTAGGAAGTCAATATGAGTGATCGTGCGTGGATGTACACCGGTTACACTAGTCAGAAAGTTTGGACCGTGAATGGTTAACAAAACCAAGAGTTTGTTAGAGCCGCATTTGCTAATGGCAGATATAGCTGGTGCCCCTGTGTCCGGTGCGACAACTTTAATAAGAGGACGGCTTGAAATGAGTAAACACCTGCAGAAGTTTGGTTTACGCCTGGTTACACGGTCTGGACATTTCATGGTGAGTCTGCCCAACGTGCCAGACCGAGGTGGTTCGTCGTCGCACCGACGAGCATGGTACCGGATGGAAGACAGGTGCAAGACTTGACGATGCTCGGACTCGGACGAGGAGATGGAGGAATCTGCAAAGGCCTTCACTGAAATGTTGGAGTCCTCAAAACGTCCTCTCCACGAGACACACTGAGCTTTGTCAGCTGGATGCCATCTCACAAATCATGGCTTTGAAGGCTCAGTTCAACTTGGGTAGAGAATGCTACGACGCGATGATGACAGTATTCGGACGATTTCTACCCAAAGGCCATGTGCTACCTACAAACCTGTACCAGTCAGACAAAATCCTCCATGCTCTTAAGATGCCCTATGAGAAGATACATGCCTGTGAGAAGGATGTGTCTTATTTAGGCACCAGTATGAGGACTTGAACTATTGTCCCATTTGCGAGTCATCCAGGTATGTGTGGTAGACAACTGGTAGGGTGAGAAGACGAACCAAAATACCCGTTATGTTCTTCGGTATTTGCCAATCGTACCAAGACTTCAACGTTCTTTTCATGTCAAAGAGACGGCCAGACATATGACATGGCACAAAACGGGCAAAAGAACCCAACGTGATGCAGATGGGAATGTGATGATGGTGCACACATCGGATGGTTGAAGCGTGGGAAGCGCTTCGATGCATTACATAAGAAAAACGGCAGATCCAAGCATCCTCGAGTCGCCGTCAGCCACGATGGGTTCAGTGTGTAATGGTCAGACGGCAACCCAATACAGTTGTTGGCCCGTGTTTGTCATTCCACTCAATCTCCCCCCCGGACAGATATGCAAGAAACGAACATTTTCTGACGTTGATAATCCAGGGCCCAACTATCCGGGGAAGAATATGAATGTGTACATGCAGCCGCTAAGGACGAATTGCAGAAGCTTGGGATAATGGGTTCAAGACATACGACGCCTTTAGCAAACAGAACTTCATAATGCGTGCCTGGTACATGTACTCGACGCATGACTTGCGGCGTATGCGCTATCGTTGGCTGGTGTGTGCATGGAAGGTTCCCGTGCCCCACATGCAAGGGAGCTCTTGAGTTTCGTTGGCTGACCGCAGGGCACAAGTATAGTTGCTTTGACTTGCATAGACCGTTTCTGGATCCTCACCATAAGTTCAGAAAGACAAGAAGAACTTCATGAAAGGTAGAGTTGTCAAACACTCTGCACCACCTGCGTTTGACAGGCCAACAAACCCTAGATCAGTTAAACGCTCTCGAGCCGATCCAGTGCGTCCAGGGTATTTCAAGGGGTATAATAAGGAACACGCCTGGCTCACAAGACATGCTTATGGGATCTGCCTTACTTCAAAGACCTCCTTTGCCCACACAACATCGACGTGATGCACACCGAAAAGAACATCGCCGAAGCCATTTTTGGCACATTGTTCGGCATAGAGGGGAAGTCAAAGGATAATCCTAAGGCTAGAGTCGATCAAGAGGAGCTATGTGATAGACCGTTACAAAACATCAAGATCCGAAAGGAAAGCGGAATTCACGAAGCCAAAGGCATGGTTCAATCTTGGAAGGCCAGCTATGAGGGAAATTATTCTGGGGTGAAAATGCAGTTGACGTTTCCCGGATGGTATGCAGCAAATCTAAAGAGGGGAGCGAGTCTTGAAAAATTGAAAATATGTCTAAAGTCATGATTGGCACATATGGTTGAGCGATAATGCCGGTGATGTTGTCGTGCTTCATCCCTGAGGATGAATGGCTAGTACTGGCAGAGCTGAGCTATTTCTTCCGTGTTCTTTGTGCGAAAAGAACTATCGCCGGCCTCCTCGAAGAAATGGAACAGTTGGCACCGGAGTTTGATCTGCAAGTAGAGAAAATTTTTCGCCGAGCATGTTTAATCCAATGCAGCACTTGATTTTGCATCTCCCGACCGAGGGCAGATTGGGAGGGCCCGTGCAAAATCGTTGGTGCTACTCAACTGAGAGAATGCAGAAGACGCTTCGAGCAAATGTCAAACAAACGTAGAATTGAAGCATCGATGTGCCGAGATTCATCACTGAGGAGGCGGCAAACTTCGTGACAGCAACCTACGAAGCCAAAAATCGTCATTTGCTAATCCGAAGCCTCGGTTACAATGCTCGACACCCTAAAAAGGTTCAATCCAACCCTCAGCCTATTCAAAGGGATCTCGCACCAGCCAGTGGTTGGAAACCAGTACCGTTGGGTGTTGAAGAATGGCGGACCATTTCGCTGTATCTCTTCAACAACCAACAGAAGTGCGGCCGTACAGCGAGTAAGATCGCGTACATTGTTTCGCAATTTCTAATCCTTTGAATGCTTTATCATTCGGGATATTTGATGTCAGTCGTACGTCGCCATATTCTCGTATGTGCAGTGATCAAAAGGATTCCCATCGAAGAGTATGAGCTTCTCGCAAAGCAAGGAGGCGCCTATCCCGGTTTCATCTCTTGGTTCAAACAACGGTAATTTCATTAGACCATTTCATTCTTTGGCTAATTTGCGACTAATGCAACAATCCTTTCGTATTAAACTTGTAGGCTAATTCAGAGATTATGGATGCCGACTTGAGACAAGTAGCTAATGGTTTGACTATAAGGTCCGTTCATTTTGAACAAATACGACATCAACGGGTATCGCTTCGTACCTATGGCAAAGAGCTATCTATGGCCACGAAAGTCTACAAATTGTTGTGTCTCTGCTATCGGCGAAGGAGGTATTGAGTATTATGGAAGAGTTGAAGCAATTTATGAACTTCAATTCTATGGTGAAAACCCCCAAACGTCGTAGTCTTCAGATGTTATTGGTTCCAGCCGAAGGATACTAGAAGGACTCATGAACATATGGGCTAGTCGAAATCAAACAAAGCACCATTTGGATGTTCCCGATGTCTATATTACGGCTCAACAGCAACCCACAAGTTTTCTATCTACCGTGGGCCTGTCAAAGTGATTCAAATCTCATTGTTGGGATGTCGTTTATGAGTGCCGCCACTGTTTGACCACCCCCCCCCAATGAAGAGGATTATGACCAAGACACAAATGCGAAGGAGAATTCTTCCAAGAAACACGTCTTCTCAAAAAAATCAAGAACCGCTCAACTGTACCCCTGAACATTGAAGTAGACAGCGATAGTGAATCCGACTTCACCCCTGACCGGAACAAGAAGACCGGAACAAGAAGAAGTTATATGCTGCAGATGACCTTCAATGTCGTTGAACAATTACGTAAAGGAGGCCTTCCACATGTTGATGCATTTATTAATGATGATGATGAGCTCATCACTGATAAGTGATGATGATGATGCATTAATGATCCCGGAGCATATTAAGACGATTCAGAGTATATTAGTAATGTCAGGTATTCAATTTTTTATTATGTTCATGATGATGATACTCTTAAATTATATACATAGTATTCATGTCAGTTATTCAAATTTTTTATGTTATACTAAGTCGTTTACTTTTGTATGCAGGTGTTGACAGGATGGTGGGCAAGGGTCCAGAGCGCTCCGAGCCTCGTGCGAGCGCTCCTGGGAGGGGTGCTTCCATTATTCCACGGCCCGGCCCCTCCAGAGAGCGCTGCTAGACAGTATGCAGTCAGCACCGCGGGCCCTTCTTCTTCGGCCGGCAGAGGTCGGGAGGACGAAGAAGGCTGCTAGAGGTGGACGTGGCAGCGGGAGAGGTAGGAAGGCTGCTATGCCTTCCTCGCCGCCCCCCTAGCTGATTCACCCGACCACAGGACCGTCCGTCTGACGTGGACCCATCTCGGACTCCGTCCATGAGCCTCCGTTCGTCGTTCTTCGGCCCACCAGACTCGGGTCGCGGATCCTTCGCCCCACCAGACTGGGGTCGCCTCTCCTTCGCGCCACCAGACTCGGGTCGTGGATCTTTCGCCCCACCAGACTGGGGTCGCTGATCCTTCGCGCCACCAGCTCTGGGCGCCTCTCCTTCGCCCCACGTGAGTCCGGTCCCGAGTCTTCGCCCGAAGACTCCAGTCCCGGAGTCTTCTTCGCACGAGACTCCAGATGCTAGTGGCCCTACTGATGATAGCGAGGACACCTTCTCTGATGATAGCTACAGCGAGGGCGAGATGGTTGACAAGGGCAAGAAGGTCTACCAGCGTGGCGGTACAAAGCTCCCGCCCGTGCCGACGACCCCCGACCAGAGGTGGTTGATACAGCCTAATGGGTTGAAGTAAGTGAATTTACTCTTTTTTAACCTTTTGCCTTCATGTTTCTTCAAATTAATATCTAATGCATTGGCCTTGACATACTGCAGGGGCTGGGTACACCCCCGTGGTGTCCGCAGGCCAAACCAGGTCCTTGGTGTGCTTTGCCGGCAGCACTTCCCTGGGTGGGTCACGTTGCCCGGTGAGGGTCAGGTTCCACAGCTAGCACTTAGCTGGGAGCTGTACGAGGCTGCCCCGGCCCCGCCGGGGGAGATGGTCGCCGGTGTCGAGTGCGAGATGGTGGCCGACATTGTGTTCCGTCGGTTCTGGGTAATTTCTCCTTTACAGAATTAAAGATCAACAGTACGTAGTGATTTTACTAATCAGCGTTGTCTTGTTTGACTGCAGACCTTCTACAGGATTTCAGATGGAGAGCAGGAGGCTGCGGCTTCGGTTGTCGAAGTCGAGTGCAAGCGCCTACTTAAGAACTTACGGCACGAGGCTCGGCTGCAGGCCGTTCGAGACTACTACGCCTCGAAGGGTATTAGGAGGGCGAAGAAGAAGTGTCGCGGCAAGTTTCTGACTAAGGAGAAGTACATGCTGGTAATTACCTATTCTTCAGGCCTTGAACTTAGTTCTCTTGATTTGATTCGTAGGCGTAGCGCTGAAATTTCTCTTGACTAACTTAGGTGCCCCCGAGATGGTGTGCGGATAGGATGGACTGTTGGGAGGCGTTGGTGGATGAGTGGTGCTCTCCCAAATGGCTAGTCGAACACCAAAGGGCCAAGGATAAGCGTGCTCAAATGGTTGGTGTGCCACACCATCAAGGGAGCTCCGACCTGTTTGAGTACGGGGGTCACTGGGTATGTGGTTTACTTCATGATTCATGCAATTTCATTCTACATGATAGCATTTTTCCTTGGATAGCTCAATAATGCTTACTTAGTTAAAAAATGGCATAACTACCTTGGATAGCTCAATAATGACCTAAACTTAGTTTAGCTCGTTCATTTATGACATAATTAGCTCTAAAATGACATAATATGCTTTAGTTAGCTAAAAAATTGCATAACTACCTTTGATAACTCAATAATGACGTAAAATAATCTTAGCTTGTTAATTTATGACATAATTAGCTCTAAAATGACATAATAACCTAAGATAGCTCTATAAAATGCCTAAATATGCTTTAGTTAGCTAAAAAAAGGCATAACTACCTTGGATAGCTCAATAATGACATAATTAGCATAGTTTGGTCAAAATGGGCATAATAATCTTGGTTACCTCCAAAATGACCTAAACTTAGCTTTTTTTCCTCAAAAATGACATAATAACCTTACTTAGCTCCAAAATGACCTTATTTACATAGCAATTTCAATCTTCATGCTAGCTTGAGCCCTTGACTAATATTTTGTTCCTCTCTCTCAGTCGCACCACAACAAGAAGCCCGTGCCAAGTCTGTTCGACCTCTATGGCATGGCCCATAGTGCCCCGTACAAGAAGGCCAAGGCATTCTCGGAGTCTGACCTAGATCATCCAGAGACCTTCACCAACATCTCCTCCCGCAACAAGCTCGTGAGGTACAGAGACGAGGGGAAGGCAAGGAAAGGGGAGGACTTTAACCCGAGCCAGGATCCTTTTGATACAGAGCTGGTTATGATATCTGGTGGTGGGAGGTCCCATGGCTTGATAGCCATTGGTGATGGACTGATACGTTGTCCTAAGACTCTCACACAGATCAAGAAGTGCCAGAGTAGCTCTGATCCTGAGATAATGCCTCGTGCACGGCCATCGGAGCTCGCCATGGCGGTTAGTTATACGGACTCGGATACCTTTCCTATCCATTACATTGTGTGTGCGTCCGTCGATGATTACAATGCTAACGAGGAGTGGTGTGTTGCAGGCTGCTCTTGAGAAAGAGAGAGCAAACACGCAGACGCTTTTGGAGGCGGCAAGAAGGCAGGCGGAGGAGAGGGAGAGGGAGCTGGAGGAGAGGACGGCCAGGCTGTTGGAGGAGGAGAGGAACCGGAACGATGCTCAAAACCGGGCCCTATACGACATCTTGGTGGTACGTTTCTCCTGCATATTAGCCAAATCATGCACATAATGTTTGTTCCATTACTAACTAATATGACTAACTCGTGAGAACCAAATGTGTAGAGCATGTGCGAGAAAAGCGGTCAGACCCCTCCGCCGATGCCCCAGATTGCTCCGGCGACCACGGTGAGTTTGATTTGAATGGTCGTTAGTTACTAGTATTCACATTTATGTTGCATCATGCTAACGAGACATTGGAAATGATCTTTGGTGTAGAATGCTTCCCGACAAGCATCAACCGATGCTTCTCCGTCTGGCCTTGGTGGAACCCCGACCGGCCCTTCACCTCAGTCTGGCACTGGCGCAGCCCCGACCGGTCCTTCACCTCCGTGATAACGGTATTTTTCTTCTTATTTAGCCTATTTAGCCCATTTATGACATAATTTAGCCTATTTAGTCCACAAATGACATAATAAGATGAAGAAAATCAAGGAATAGGAAGAAAAGAAGGAATAGGAAGAGAAGAAGAAGAAGAAGAAGAATAAGAAAAGAAGAAGAAGAAGAACATTTCTTCTTCTTTTCTTATTCTTCTTCTTTTCTTATTCTTCTTCTTCTTCTTCTTCTTCTTTTCCTCCTCTTACTTGTTTTTATTCGTAAATGGCATAATAACCTTGCTAACCTCATAAATGTCATATACTTAGCTTGTTGTCCTCTAAAATGACACAATAAGCTTAGTAATGTCAAAAATGGCCTAATTAGCCAGGTTAGCTCCAAAATGACCAAGTTTACCTATGTTAGCTCCAATATGATCCATTTAACCTACGTTAGCTCCAAAAAGACCAAGTTTACCTAAGTTAGCTACAATATGATCCATTTTACCCGCGTTAGCTCCAAAATGACCTATTTACCTAAGTTAGCTCTAAATTGACCTACACACTTAGCATTTTTACCTAGCATAGCAAAAAATGTCATTTTTACGTAGGTTAGCTCAAAAATGACCAAGTTTACCTAGGTTAGCTTCAATATGATCCATTTAACTTAGCTTAGCTCCAAAATGACCAAGTTTACGTAGGTTAGCTCCAATATGATACATTGAACTTAGCTTATCTCCAAAATGACCTATTTACCTAGCTTAGCTCTAAATTGGCTTTTTTAACTACATTTGTTGGAAAAGAAGAAGATAAAGAAGAGGGGGAGGAGAGAAAGAAAGAGAATATAAAATCTTCTTCTTATTTTCCTCTTCTTCTTTTCTTCTTCTTCTTCTTTTCCTCTTCTTCTTCTTCTTCTAACTTTCATCTTTCTCAATTTGCAGATTTGCTTGAGATGAGGAAGCTTGCATTGATGGACTCATATATTCTCCTTGTGCTTCCTTTTTGTTTATGAAAACATGTTTGGGAACTTGTTTGGATGTGTATGTCACTATGGATATGTTGTTGGAAACTTCTTATGTCATATGGATATATGTTGGACTTGTGGAAATATATTGTTGGATATGCTTGTTGTGTATATATGTATTATCTGTGTATATCTATGAATTTCTGTCAAATTGAATGAATTCAATTAAAAACAGGGGTTATATAGGCTCTTTGTCGTCTGCTAGCAGACGGCAAAGAGCTTTGCCGTCTGCTAGCAGTTGGCAAAGAGCTTTGCCGACAGCTAGCAGTCGGCAAAGAAGGCCACGTGGCAGCTACCTGTGCAACCTGGGAACACTGGGTTGCCTATTTGGGCATTTTGCCGTCAGCTGGCAGACGGCAAAGAGGCTAAGGTCTTTGCCGACTGCTGGCAGACGGCAAAGATTCAAATCCCTTTGCCGACGGCTAGCAGACGGCAAATAAGGCCACGTGGCAGCTTCCCAGTGACTCCTATTTGGGCTCTTTGCCGTCCGCCAGCAGACGGCAAAGACCTTAGCCTCTTTGCCGTCTGCCGGCTGACGGCAAATAAGGCCACGTGGCAGCTTCCCAGTGACTCCTATTTGGGCTCTTTGCCGTCCGCCAGCAGACGGCAAAGACCTTAGCCTCTTTGCCGTCTGCCGGCTGACGGCAAAGCACGCCGTTAACCCCTAACGGCTCCCACCTCACCTCACTGCCGTCTACGCTCTTTGCCGTCTGCTGGCCGCAAACGGCTGACGGCATAAACCTTTGTCGTCCGCTTCTCTGAAGCAGACGGCAAAGAAGGCCTTTACCGGCAGGAATTGAGCCGGACTGTTTGCCGACAGCTAGCAGTCGGCAAAGAGCTTTGCCGACCGCCATTCATGCCTTTGCCGTCTGCCATGGCAGACGGCAAAGAAGCTGATTCCTGTAGTGGTAGGATGAAGATGGTCTCTCTCAAACAACCCTGCAACCAAATAATGAAAAGTCTCTTGTGTCCCCAACACACCCAATACAATGGCAAATTGTATAGGTGCACTAGTTCAGTGAAGAGATGGTGATAAGAGTGTAATATGGATGGTAGAAATATATTTTTGTAATCTGAAAATAAAAAAACAGCAAGGTAGCAATTGGAAAAACGGAGCACAAACAGTATTGCAATGCTTGAAAATGAGGCCTAGGGTCCGTACTTTCGCTAGTGCAATCTCTCAACAATGCTAATCTAATTGGATCATATAACAATCCCTCAAAGTGCGATGAAGAATCACTCCAAAGTTCTTATCTAGCAGAGAATATAAGAAGAAATTGTTTTTAGGGTACGAAACCACCTCAAAGCTATTCTTTCCGATCAATCTATCCTAGAGTTCGTACTAAAATAACACCAAGCTATTTTTTTCGATCGATCTAACCAAGAGTTTGTACTAAAATAACACCATGTGATACACATCAACCAACTCTAATGTCGCCTAGATACTCCAATGTCACCGCGAGTATCCGTGAGTTGATTATACAATATGCATCAAACAATTTCAGATTCATAATACTCAATCCAACACAAAGAACCTCAAAGAGTGCCCCAAGATTTCTACCTGAGAAACAAAGACAAGAACATGCACCAACCCCTATGCATAGATTACCCCAATGTCACCTCGGGAATCCGCGAGTTGAGTGCCAAAACATATATCAAGTGAATCAATATGATAACCCATTGTCACCACGGGTATTCATATGCAAGACATATATCAAGTGCTCTCAAATCCATAAAAGTATTCAATCCGATAAAACAAAATCTCAAAGGGAAAACTCAATTCACAACAAGATAGAGAGGGGAAACACCATATAATCCGACTATATTAACAAAGCCCACGATACATCAAGATCGTGACATCTCAAGAACACGAGAGAGAGAGATTAAACACATAGCTACTGGTACAAACCCTCAGCCCCGAGGGTGGACTACTCCCTCCTCATCATGGTGTCCATAGGGATGATGAAGATGGCCTCCGGTGATGATCTCCCCCTCCGGCAGGGTGCCGGAACGGGGTCTAGATTGGTTTTTCGTGGCTACAGAGGCTTGCGGCGGCGGAACTTCTGATCTAGGGTTACCCCGAGGATTTTTGTAATATTTGGGAATTTATAGGGCGAAGAGGCGGTGCGGGAGGCCACCGAGGTGGGCACAACCCACCTGGGCGCGCCCTGGTGGGTTGTGCTCTCCTCAGAGCTCCCCTCTGGTACTTCTTTGGCCCACCGGGTGTCTTCTGGTCCAGAAAAAATCTCCAAAAAGTTTTGCCGCGTTTGGACTCCATTTGGTATTGATTTTCTGCAATGTAAAAAACAAGCAAAAAACAACAACTGGCACTGGGCACTATGTCAATAGGTTAGTCCCAAAAAATGATATAAAGTTTCTATAAAATGATTGTAAAACATCCAAGAATGATAATATAACGGCATGAATACTTCATAAATTATAGATACGTTGGAGACGTATCAGCATCCCCAAGCTTAATTCCTACTCGTCCTCGAGTAGGTAAATGATAAAATAACTAATTTATGAAGTGTGAATGCTAGCAAAATGCATAAGTTTGATCAATGATAATTTCAATCACTTTTTCTAGCATCATAACAGCAACTCTTTCTCATAAAACTTATCATGATAAAGTAGCAATTGAAAACGAAATTTTTGTTGTGGAAAGCTACCTATCATATTCATCATATACTCTTTCTTTTGTAGCATGGACATTTGGACTTGAATGATTCAAAGCAATAGTCTATAATTTGACATGAAGATATCAATACTCAAGCATATCAACAAGCAACCATGTCTTTCAAAATATCAACACTAAAGAAACTTATCCCTAGCCCATCATGCTCAATCATTGATCCATTCGCAAAACACACTCGCATATTAGCTACATCCAATGCTCAATACGATCATAGTGCCCCTTAGTTGGTGCTTTATAAGAGAAGATGGAGACTCAAATAGAAATAAAAATTGCATAAAGTAAATAGATAGGCCCTTTGCAGATGGAAGTAGGGATTTGTAGAGGTGCCAGAGCTCAAAGCTTAAATTGAGAGATAAAATTTTTGAGAGGCATACTTTTCCCGTCAACGAAAACGACCGAGTAATTCCCAACACTTTCCATGCTAGATATATCATAGGCGGTTCCCAAACAGGAAATAAAGTTTATTCCTTTTTCCACCATTCTTTCATGATCCATGGCTAGCCATATCCACGGGTGCCCTCCATACCAACACTTTCCAAGGAATTTATTATTTGACAACATAAAGTAAATTCATTTTTCATTTCGGGACTGGGCATCCCTAATACCTTTGCCATACTCTCGTGCATTGACAAGTGAATAAACACTCATCTTGAGAATAACACATCTAGCATGGAAAATATTGGCCACCCCCTGCCGCTTCATGAGCGGTACGAGCACACAAAAAGGAAATTATTTTGAAAATTTAGAGATGGCACATACAAATTTGCTTAGAACGGCATGGAAATACCGCATATAGGTAGGTATGGTGGACTCATTTGGACAGCTTGGGTTTAAGAATTTGGATGCACAAGTAGTATTCCCACTTAGTACAAATGGAGGCTAGCAAATAGATTGAGAAGCAACCAACCAAGAAACAAAAATTCACATAAACGAGCATTGAGCATAACTAACACCGAATAATGCACCACAAGTAGGATGTAATTTCATTGCATAATTATTGACTTTCGTGCTTGCATAGGGAATCACAAACCTTAACACCAATATTCTTACTAAGGCATAATTACTCACCAACATTTATGTATTACCATTGCTACTAACAAGCTCTCAAATAAATTTAAGTGAAGCACGAGAGCATAAGTATTTCTTTAAAAATTTCAACTCTCAAAATAATCTAAGTGAAGCATGAGAATAAATGACAAACTACTCCAAAAAGATACAAGTGAATATCAAATGAGTAGTTAAGTAAATGGGTAGCTAATTGAGGACTCTCTCTTATTTAAAACTTTCAGATCTAAGTATTTTATTAAAACAGCAAGCAAAACAAAATAAAATGACATTCTAAGAATAGCACACATCATGTGAAGAAGAAAAATTTAGGCTCAACCGAGGCTAACCGATAATTGTTGATGAAGAAAGGTGGGATGCCTACCGGGGCATCCCCAAGATTAGATGCTTGAGACTTCTTGGAATATTAACTTGGGATGCCTTGGGCATCCCCAAGCTTGAGCTCTTTTGTCTTCTTCATTCCTCTCAATTCACGGTTTCCCTAATTCTTAAAAACTTCATCCACACAAAACTCAACAAGAACTCGTGAGATAAGTTAGTATAAATCAATGCAAAACCTTATCATTCTCTACTATAGCAAATCACTAAAATTATTATTCAACATTGCATAATAAATGCCTCTGCATATTTAATACTCCTATCCTCAAATAGAATCATTAAACAAGCAAACATATTCAAACAATGCGAACATAACAGCAGTCTATCTAAATAGGACAGTCTGTAAAGAGTGCAATTGTACTCATACTTACCTAACTCCAAAAATTCTGAAAATTTACCACACTGTAGAAAATTTATCAGAGATTATTGTGCAAAACGTTTCAAATTTTATCACATTCTTAATTTTCTGGATAATTATTGCAACAGCGATAAACTTTCTGTTTTGAAACAGCAACTCATATATTTGCAAAATAAGCATGGTGATGGCTATCCTTGCCACTTTTATTGAAATAAAAGATGCAAAACATTATTATAAATAACAGAAAGCAAATCCTAATAAAATAAAATGACTCTCCAAGCAAAATTCATATCATGTGACGAATGAAAATATAGCTCCAAGTGAGGTTACCGATAATGTTGAAGACGAAAGAGGGGATGCCTTCCGGGGCATCCCCAAGCTTAGTTGCTTGGATTTCCTTGAATATTTCCTTGGTGGTGCCTTCCGTATCCCCAAGCTTAGGGTCTTGTCACTCCTTATTCTCCTCATATCGATATCGCACCCAAAACTTGAAAACTTCAATCACACAAAACTTAATGGAACTTCGTGAGATGGGTTAGTATGATAAACACAAATCATTCACTTTGGTACTGTCAAAGACAAGATTCATAATTGTTATCACACAATGCCTACTGTACTCTAAAATTTCCACAATTTATATTAAGCAATATAAGCCATAGAAACTAGAAAACAAGCAAATTATGCATTGAAAACAGAATCTGTCAAAAACAGAATATTACATAAATATCTGAATTAAGGTCATACTTTTGTAACTCCAGAAATTCTGAAAAAATAGAACAACGTATAAAATTTGTATACCCATCAACTGTAAAAAATTCAGAATTTTTCCACGTTCCAGTAAAATACAGGAATTTCTGCACTGGACGCAAAAGTTTCTGTTTTTGCACAGAATCAAGTCAACTATCATCCACACTATCCCAAAGGCTTTACTTGGCACTTTATTGAAACAAAAGCTATAAAACAATATCACTACAGTAGCCTAATCATGTGAATACACAAAAACATTAGGTAAAAGTGTTGTGTTGTCTCCCAACAAGCGCTTTTCTTTAATGCATTTTAGCTAGGCATGATGATTTCAATGATGCTGACATGAAAAATAAGAATTGAAACACAAAGAGAGCATCATGAAGCATATGACTAGCACATTTAAGTCTAACCCACTTCCTATGCATAGGGATTTTGTGATCAAACAACTTATGGGAACAAGAATCAACTAGCATAGGAAGGCAAAACAAGCAAAACTTCAAGATTTTCAACACATAGAGAGGAGACTTGATATTATTGCAATATGTAAAAGCATATGTTACCCTCTCATAATAATTTTCAGTAGCATCATGAATGAATTCAACAATATAACTATCACATAAAGCATTCTTTTCATGATCCACATGCATAAAAAATTTACTACTCTCCACATAAGCAAATTTATTCTCATGAATAGTAGTGGGAGCAAACTCAACAAAATAACTATCATGAGATTGAAAATTAAAATCATGATGACAAGTTTCATGGTTATCATAATTATTTGTAGCATACATGTCATCACCATAATCATCATATATAGGAACTTTGTTGTCATAATCAATTGCAACCTCTTCCAAAATAGTGGATTCATCATTAAATAAAGTGATGACCTCTCCAAATCCACTTTCATCAACATAATCATCATAAATAGGAGGCATGCAATCATCATAATAAATTTTCTCATCAAAACTTGGGGGACTAAAAATATCATCTTCATCAAACATAGCATCCCCAAGCTTATGGCTTTGCATATCATTAACATCATGGATATTCAAAGAATTCATACTAGCAACATTGCAATCATGCTCATCAATTATGCCAAACATTTTATTGAATTCTTCTTCTATCAATTGAGCACAATTTTATTTTCCATCATTTTCAAGAAAGACATGATAAAGATGAATAATATGAGACCACCTCAATTCCATTTTTTTGTACTTTTCTTTTTATAAACCAAACTAGTGATAAAACAAGAAACTAAAAGATTCGATTGCAAGATCTAAAGATATACCTTCAAGCACTCACCTCCCCGGCAACGGCGCCAGAAAAGAGCTTGATGTCTACTACACAACTTGTTCTTGTAGACTCGTGTTGGGCCTCCAAGCGCAGAGTTTTGTAGGACAGTAGCAAATTTCCCTCAAGTGGATGACCTAAGGTTTTTCAATCCGTGGGAGGCGTAGGATGAAGATGGTCTCTCTCAAACAACCCTGCAACCAAATAATGAAAAGTCTCTTGTGTCCCCAACACACCCAATACAATGGCAAATTGTATAGGTGCACTAGTTCAGCGAAGAGATGGTGATAAGAGTGTAATATGGATGGTAGAAATATATATTTGTAATCTGAAAATAAAAAAACAGCAAGGTAGCAATTGGAAAAACGGAGCACAAACGGTATTGCAATGCTTGAAAATGAGGCCTAGGGTCCGTACTTTCGCTAGTCCAATCTCTCAACAATGCTAATCTAATTGGATCATATAACCATCCCTCAAAGTGCCATGAAGAATCACTCCAAAGTTCTTATCTAGCGGAGAACATAAGAAGAAATTGTTTGTAGGGTACAAAACCACCTCAAAGCTATTCTTTCCAATCAATCTATCCTAGAGTTAGTACTAAAATAACACCAAGCTATTCTTTCCGATTGATCTAACCAAGAGTTCGTACTAAAACAACACCATATGGTACACATCAACCAACTCTAATGTCACCTAGATACTCCAATGTCACCGCGAGTATCCGTGAGTTGATTATACGATATTCATCAAACAATTTTAGATTCATAATACTCAATCCAACACAAAGAACCTCAAAGAGTGCCCCAAGATTTCTACCTGAGAAACAAAGACAAAAACGTGCATCAACCCCTATGCATAGATTACCCCAATGTCACCTCGGGAATCCGCGAGTTGAGTGCCAAAACATATATCAAGTGAATCAATATGATACCCCATTGTCACCACGGGTATTCATATGCAAGACATATATCAAGTGCTCTCAAATCCATAAAAGTATTCAATCCAATAAAACGAAATCTCAAAGGGAAAACTCAATTCACAACAAGATAGAGAGGGGAAACACCATATGATCCGACTATATTAACAAAGCCTGCGATACATCAAGATCATGACATCTCAAGAACACGAGAGAGAGAGATTAAACACATAGCTACTGGTACAAACCCTCAGCCCCGAGGGTGGACTACTCCCTTCTCATCATGGTGGCCATAGGGATGATGAAGATGGCCTCCGGTGATGATCTCCCCCTCCGCCAGGGTGCCGGAACGGGGTCAAGATTGGTTTTTCGTGGCTACAGAGGCTTGCGGTGGCGGAACTTCTGATCTAGGGTTACCCCGAGGGTTTTTGGAATATTTGGGAATTTATAGGGCGAAGAGGCGGTGCGGGAGGCCACAACCCACCTGGGCACGCCTGGGCCCCCAGGCGCGCCCTGGTGGGTTGTGCTCTCCTCGGAGCTCCCCTCTGGTACTTCTTTGGCCCACCGGGTGTCTTCTGGTCCAGAAAAAATCTCCAAAAAGTTTCGCGGCGTTTGGACTCTGTTTGGTATTGATTTTCTGTGATGTAAAAAACAAGCAAAAAACAGCAACTGGCATTGGGCACTATGTCAATAGGTTAGTCCCAAAAAAATGATATAAAGTTGCTATAAAATGATTGTAAAACATCCAAGAATGATAATATAACAGCATGAATACTTCATAAATTATAGATACATTGGAGACGTATCAAGCAGCTGTCCGTTCCGCAGCGGTGGCCTTAGCCCTGATGGAGGCCGCCCACGACCATGTCGAGGCCGCCCACACCCAGCTTCTGGCGGTCACCGTACAAATCGCACGAAGCTTCTCTGACAACGGTCGGCAACCCACGGCCGAAGAGTTGGCAATCGCCGAGAGCGTTTGAGCAGCCGTCCATTCGTTCGCGGCATACCTTGCCACGATGGAGCCCGTCCAAGCCCAGACCGCGGCCGCCCACGCCCAGCTCGTGGCGGCCTTTTCCAAAGAGATAGCGAACGCGGATGGCGAGATGCTTGCCGAGTATGGTGCGATGGATGCCATGGAGTCCCTTCCCCAGGAGATCATCGGGTGCGAGCTGGACATGGAGGAGGCGGCGAGATCGACGAGTGCCAGCCGGAGTAGTACTCTCTGTTTAGAGTGCCAGTATTTAATTTGTTAGAGTAATGTTTAGGTCAGCTAGCTCTGTTTAATTGCTGAACTTGCTCGATTAAGAAGTGTGGGTGTGTTGTAGGCTCTTCTGTGTACCCAAATTATGCAATGACGTGGATGGCCACTATAACCAGGGAAATTCAGACCAAAATGTGCACGTTCAAACTCATCACACACGGGGTAAGCTATATGAATCAGTTGTCATGTTCACATATTGTACACAGTGCTGAATAAGGGACCGTGTCTAATGACACTTTGCACGCCAGTTTTTCGCTACGCCGAGCCAAAATTTTGGCTTCTGCAGAAATATCTACCTCCCCCGCCCCCCCTGACCAAAAGCCACATTTCCCCTATTTCCACTTTCCTTTCCAAGTTCAAACCTTCACTGCTTGCTTGCAGCGCCACCTCCTCGTCGGCGGCCCTCCTTCACGCTGCTCAGCCTCGTCGATCTAGGCAGGTAATCCACACCCGACCCCCATCCTCCTCCTCCTTCTACATCCCACATGCCCTGACCGTCGGCACGACACCTTCCACCCAAATCACCGACCAATCCTCCAAATAATCGCCGCCCTAATCCATGGTGCACGCAGTATAGCCAGGAGCTCAAGGAGCATTTGGCAACGGAGAAGCAAATCACGGCCGCACGCACGGATGAGGTCATGATGGCTGCCATTCGTGCCGACCCCAAAATCTTGGAGGAGCACCTCACCGTCAAGGCTACTGTCGACGTCTCTCGCGCCGACACCGCCACATGATTGGCTACTTTAAATAATAGTTCGTGGCGTTTTCTCGAGGCCACCGTCGGTGCCTTCGATGAAGACTACGAGGTGTTTTCTTAGTGTGCCCGTGCTTACCTCAACTCGAAAGCCAGTAGGTTGGTGCCTAGAGCGACTCAGGCAACTCACCACTATGAGGAGGGCACCCACGATGGAAGGCCTTGCCCTCTTCCAAGTCCAAGGAGCCAATCATCATCGATATCTCTGACGATGAGGAGTAGCTTGTCTTATTAGCTCACTATAAGGACCTATGTTCAGTTAGCTAGCTACGTCGGTTAAGCATGTTCGGTTTACCTATTGCATGTGCTTCTCCTGCCTTTCCTTAACAAATTCTAGTGAATTGTCCTATGCACTTTTACCATGCAATCTGATCCTCTAGTATATATGTTCTATATGTCGTGCAATGTGGTGCTCACTTATTAACTGTTTGGTTAATTTGTTGTCGTGTTCAGTTAACTATTTGGTTCAATTCTGCAATGTGATGTTCAATTCTTGTGGGTGCAATTTTGTATTGTCTTCCATGTGAGAAATAAATCAAATTTGATTGTACAAAATACATGAGAAACAAATACAATTGCTATATTTGCAAGTTGTCAAGCATGCTTGGTTTGGTTAACTGTCTAATCTTCTAGTATGTTATTTATTGTGCAATGTGGTGCTCAGTTAATGTTTGGTTCATTTGTTGTGGTGTTTAGTTAACTGTTTGGTTCAATTCTGCAACGCGATGTTCAATTGTTGTGAGTGCATTTTTTTATTGTCTTCCATGTGAGAAATAAATCAAATTTCGCTGCACTAAATACATGAGAAACAAATACAATTGCTATATTTCTAAGTTGTTAAGCATGCTTGGTTTGGTTAACTGTTTGATCTTCTATTAGGAGTATGTTATATTGTGCAATGTGGTGGTCAGTTAATGTTTGGTTCATTTATTGTGGTGTTTAGTTAACTGTTTGGTTCAATTCTGCAATGCGATGTTCAATTGTTGTGAGTACAATTTTGTATTGTTATGCATGTGAGGAATAAATCGAATTTGGTTGTACTAAATACATGAAAAACATATGCAGTTGCTATATTTCCTAGTTCTTAATCATGCTTGGTTTGGATAAATGGCTTTTCCGTTGGAGATATGCCCTAGAGCCAATCATGTATGATGATATTTCCTATGTGTTTATGAATGAAGATAGCCCTTGGACATTATCAATGAAGTGTATCAACAAGTACGTGACTTGTTTGTGGGACTATGCATTGTATGACGACTGTCCTAAAAGTTCCCTAGTCGAAAGGGTTGTGCGGACGCGCAACCAACTAGACTAGCATATGACACGGTGGATGGCTTAGTCTCACTAGCCATGGAGCATTGGATGCTAACCGAATAATATGGACTCGGAAGGATCTGGTTAGATCTGACATAGTTGGATCCGAGTCGAGATAAGGTCCGAGTCGGACAGACCCATCTGTGAGTCTCTACTACAACATACGTTCTACTCCATCCATTCCAGAATATAAGGTGTATTGGTTTCCGTGCAAGTCAACCATTTGATTGTTTGACCAAGATTATAGAATAAAATAACCCCATCTACAATACCTAATAGATAAAATATGAAACTACTTTTCATGATGGATCAAATGATATAAATTTCTTATTGTGGATATTGATATATTTTTCTAAAAGATCGGTCAAACATGCACTCGTTTGACTTTTGCAAAAATAAATACACCTTATATAAAGGAACGGACGGAGTATGTCCTAAGACCTGAGCTGGCGCATGCACTCGGGATAGTGATAGGCCTGCTTTGGGCCGACCAAACGCAACTCCATGACTAGGTAGTTACAAAGGTGGGTTTTGGGCTTGTCCAGACCAATGTTGTGAGACATGGTCGAGCAAGATGGGATTTGCCCTCCGATCAGGAGAGATATACTCTGGGCCCCTCGTGTGATCCGACCAAGATAAGCATGGCCATGTGATTAGGATTATGAGATAATACGATTTGTGGTCGGCATCACTAGAACGAGAAAGAGGTCGGGCTAGCACAAGGATGATAGACTCGCCTTGAGCCCGACAACTTATATCATGTGGCAAAGGGAACAGAAGTGTGATGTACATGTTCGCCTAACTGAAGGAAATATGCCCTAGAGGCAATAATAAAGTTGTTATTTTATATTTCCTTATTCATGATAAATGTTTATTATTCATGCTAGAATTGTATTGATCGGAAACCTAAATACATGTGTGAATACATAGACAAACAATGTGTCCCTAGTGAGCCTCTACTTGACTAGCTCGTTAATCAAAGATGGTTAAGGTTTCCTGACCATGGACATGAGTTGTCATTTGATAACGGGATCAAATCATTAGGAGAATGATGTGATGGACAAGACCCATCCGTTAGCTTAGCATAATGATTGTTCAGTTTTATTTCTATTGCTTTCTTCATGTCAAATACATACTCCTTCGACTATGAGATTATGCAACTCCCGGATACCGGAGGAATGCCTTGTGTGCTATCAAACGTCACAACGTAACTGGGTGATCATAAAGATGCTCTACAGGTATCTCCAAAGGTGTTTGTTGGGTTGGCATAGATCGAGATTAGGATTTTTCACTCCGAGTATCGGAGAGGTATCTCTAGGCCCTCTCGATAATACACATCATAAGAAGCCTTGCAAGGAAAGTGACTAATGAGTTATTTGTAGGATGATGTATTACGGAACAAGTAAAGAGACTTGCCGGTAACGAGATTGAACTAGGTATGAAGATACCGACGATCGAATCTCGAGCAAGTAACATACCGATGGACAAAGGGAATAACGTATGTTGTCATAACGGTTCGACCGATAAAGATCTTCGTAGAATATGTAGGAGCCAATATGAGCATCCATGTTCCGCTATTGGTTATTGACCGGAGAGGTGTCTCGGTCATGTCTACATAGTTCTCGAACCCGTAGGGTCCGCACGCTTAACGTTCGATGACGATTTTGTATTATATGAGTTATGTGATTTGGTGACCGAATGTTTTTTGGAGTCCCGGATGAGATCAAGGACATGACGAGGAGTCTCGAAATGGTCGAGAGGTAAAGATTGATATATAGGGCGATGGTATTCGGACACCGAAAGTGTTCCGGAGGGTACCGGGTACATATCGGGTCACCGGAAGGGGTTCCGGGCACCCCCCCGGCAAAGATATGGGCCTAATGGGCCAAGAGGGGAAACGCAGCAGCCAGCAGGGGCTGCTGCGCCCCCCATATGGGCTGCACCAGAGAAGGAAGGAAAGAGGGGAGAGAGAAGGAAGGGGAGGGATTCGGCCTCCCCTTTCCTTCCCTCCTCCCTCCTCTTTCCTTCCCCCTCCGGTGAATAAGGAAGGGGGGGCCGAATTGGGGAGGAACCCCAAGTAGGATTCGGCCTACTTGGGGCGCCCCCCCTTGGCTGCTCCCTCTTCCTCCCACCTAAATATGTGGGGAGGGAGGCGCCTAGAACACACAACAACATCTGTTAGCCGTGTGCGGCGCCGCCCTCCACAGATTACACCCTCGGTCATATTCTCGCGGTGCTTAGGCGAAGCCCTGCACGGATCACTTCACCATCACCGTCGCCATGCCGTCGTGCTGACGGAACTCATCTACTTCCTTGACACTTTGCTGGATCAAGAGTTCGAGGGACGTCATCGAGCTGAACATGTGCAGAACTCGGAGGTGCCGTACGTTCAGTGCTTGATCGGTCGGAACGAGAATAAGTTCGACTACATCAACCGCGTTGTCAAATGCTTCCGCTTTCGGTCTATGAGGGTATGTAGACACACTCTTCCCCTCTCGTTGCTATGCATCTCCTAGATAGATCTTGCGTGAGCGTAGGAAATTTTTTGAAATTGCATGCTACGTTCCCCAACAGCGGCATCCGAGCCAGGTCTATGCGTAGATGATATGCACGAGTAAAACACAAAGAGTTGTGGGCGGTGATCGTCATACTGCTTACCACCAATGTCTTATTTTGATTCGGCGGTATTGTTGGATGAAGCGGCCCGGGCCAACCTTACATGACCACGTTCATGAGACCGGTTCCACTGACAGACATGCAACTAGTTTTGCATAAAGGTGGCTAGCAGGC
The DNA here is from genome assembly GCA_011799875.1 of Thinopyrum elongatum. Taxonomy (NCBI): domain Eukaryota; kingdom Viridiplantae; phylum Streptophyta; class Magnoliopsida; order Poales; family Poaceae; genus Thinopyrum; species Thinopyrum elongatum. The sequence continues at coordinate 162,743,376 of CM022299.1, forward strand.
GTCTGTTTCTCCTACTTTAGTTGAATCGAATTTGACTGTGGCCGGTCCTTGTTGAAGGTTAAAACAGCAAACTTGATAAATCACCATTGTGGTTTTGATGCGTAGGTAAGAACGGTTCTTGCTAGAAGCCCGTAGCAGCCACGTAAAACTTGCAACAACAAAGTAGAGGACGTCTAACTTGTTTTTGCAGGGCATGTTGTGATGTGATATGGTCAAGACATGATGTGATATACGTTGTTGTATGAGATGATCATGTTTTGTAAAAGTTATCGGCAACTGGCAGGAGCCTTATGGTTGTCGCTTTATTGTATGAAATGCAAACGCCATGTAATTGCTTTACTTTATCACTATGCGTTAGCGATAGTTTTAGAAGCAATAGTTGGCGAGACGACCACGACGCAACGATGGAGATCAAGGTGTCGAGCCAGTGACGATGGAGATCATGACGATGCTTTGGAGATGGAGATCAAAAGCACGAGATGATGATGGCCATATCATGTCACATATTTTGATTGCATGTGATGTTTATCTTTTTTTGCATCTTATTTTGCTTAGTACGGTGGTAGCATTATAAGATGATCCCTTCACTAAATTTCAAGGTATAAGTGTTCTCCCTGAGTATGCACCATTGCGACAGTTCATCGTGTTGAGACACCACGTGATGATCAGGTGTGATAGACTCTACGTTCAAATACAACGGGTGCAAGACAGTTTTGCACATGCGGAATACTCGAGTTAAACCTGACGAGCCTGGCACGTACAGACATGGCCTCGGAACACTGGAGACTGAAAGGTCGAACGTGAATCATATAGTAGATATGATCAACATAGAGATGTTCACCATTGATGACTACTCCATCTCACGTGATGATCGGACATGGTTTAGTTGATTTGGATCACGTATCATTTAGATGACTTGAGGGATGTCTATCTAAGTGGGAGTTCTTAAGTAATTTGATTAATTGAACTTAATTTATCATGAACTTAGTCCTGATAGTATTTGCATATCTATGTTGTAGATCAATGGCCCGTGCTACCGTTCCCTTGAATTTTAATGCGTTCCTAGAGAAAGCTAAGTTGAAAGATGATGGTAGCAACTACACGGACTGGGTCCGTAACTTGAGGATTATCCTCATTGCTGCACAGAAGAATTATGTCCTTGATGCACCGCTAGGTGAAAGGCCTGCTGCAGGAGCAGATGCTGATGTTATGAACGTCTGGCAAGCTCGATCTGATGACTACTCGATAGTTCAGTGTGCCATGCTTTACGGCTTAGAATCGGGACTTCAAAGACGTTTTGAACGTCATGGAGCATATGAAATGTTCCAGGAGTTGAAGTTAATATTTCAAGCAAATGCCCAAGTTGAGAGATATGAAGTCTCCAACAAGTTCTATAGCTGCAAGATGGAGGAGAACAGCTCTGTCAGTGAACACATACTCAAAATATCTGGGTATCATAATCACTTGACTCAGCTGGGAGTTAATCTTCCAGATGATAGTGTTATTGACAGAGTTCTCCAATCACTGCCACCAAGCTACAAAGGCTTCGTGATGAACTATAATATGCAAGGGATGGAGAAGACAATTCCCGAGCTTTTCGCAATGCTCAAAGCTGCGGAGGTAGAAATCAAGAAGGAGCATCAAGTGTTGATGGTTAACAAGACCACTAGTTTCAAGAAAAAGGGCAAGGGAAAGAAGGGGAACTTCAGGAAGAATGGCAAGCAAGTTGCCACTCCCGGGAAGAAGCCCAAAGCTGGACCCAAGCCTGAAACTGAGTGCTTCTACTACAAAGGGACTCGTCACTGGAAGCAGAACTGCCCCAAGTATTTGGCGGATAAGAAGGATGGCAAAGTGAACAAAGGTATATTTGATATACATGTTATTGATGTGTACCTTACTAATGCTCATAGTAGCACCTGGGTATTTGATACTGGTTCAGTTGCTCATATTTGTAACTCAAAACAGGAGCTACGGATTAAACGAAGATTGGCTAAGGACGAGGTGACGATGCGCATCGGGAATGGTTCTAAGGTCGATGTGATCGCCGTCGGCACGCTACCTCAACATCTAACTTCGGGATTAGTTTTAGACCTGAATAATTGTTATTTGGTGCCAGCATTGAGCATGAACATTATATCTGGATCTTGTTTAGTGCGAGACGGTTATTCATTCAAATCAGAGAATAATGGTTGTTCTATTTATATGAGTAATATCTTTTATGGTCATGCACCCATGAAGAGTGGTCTATTTTTGTTGAATCTCGATCGTGGTGATACACATATTCATAATATTGATGCCAAAAGATGCAAAGTTGATAATGATAGTGCAACATATTTGTGGCACTGCCATTTAGGTCATATTGGTATAAAGCGCATGAAGAAACTCCATGTAGATGGGCTTTTGGAATCACTTGATTATGAATCATTTGATACTTGCGAACCATGCCTCATGGGCAAGATGACTAAAACTCCGTTCTCCGGAACAATGGAGCGAGCTAATGACTTATTGGAAATAACACATACCAATGTATGCGGTCCGATGAGTGTTGAAGCACACGGCGGGTATCATTATTTTCTGACCTTCACAGATGATTTGAGCAGATATGGGTATATCTACTTAATGAAACACAAATCTGAAACATTTGAAAAGTTCAAAGAATTTCAGAGTGAAGTGGAGAATCATCGTAACAAGAAAATAAAGTTTCTATGATCTGATCGTGGAGGTGAATATTTGAGTTACGAGTTTGGCCTTCATTTGAAACAATGTGGAATAGTTTCACAACTCACGCCACCTGGAACACCACAGCGTAATGGTGTGTCCGAACATCATAACCGTACTTTATTGGATATGGTGCGATCTATGATGTCTCTTACCGATTTACCACTATCGTTTTGGGGTTATGCATTAGAGACAGCTGCATTCACGTTAAATAGGGCATCGTCTAAATCCATTGAGACGACACCGTATGAACTGTGGTTTGGCAAGAAACCTAAGTTGTCGTTTCTTAAAGTTTGGGTTGCGACACTTATGTCAAAAGGCTTCAGCCTGATAAGCTCGAACCCAAATTGGAGAAGTGCGTCTTCATAGGATACCCTAAGGAAACAATTGGGTACACCTTCTACCACAGATCCGAAGGCAAGATCTTTGTTGCCAAGAATGGAAACTTTCTAGAGAAGGAGTTTCTCTCGAAAGAAGTGAGTGGGAGGAAAGTAGAACTTGATGAGGTAATTGTACCTTCTCTCGAATTGGAAAGTAGCTCATCACAGAAAACCGTTCCCGTGATGCCTACACTAACTAGAGAGGAAGCTAATGATGATGATCATGAAACTTCAGATCAAGTTATTACCGAACCTCGTAGGTCAACCAGAGTACGTTCCGCACCAGAGTGGTACGGTAATCCTGTTCTGGAAGTCTTGTTACTAGACCAAGGCGAACCTACGAACTATGAAGAAGCTATGATGAGCCCAGATTCTGACAGATGGCTTGAGTCCATGAAATCTGAGATAGGATCCATGTATGAGAACAAAGTGTGGACTTTGGTGGATTTGCCCGATGATCGGCAAGCCATAGAAAATAAATGGATCTTCAAGAAGAAGACTGTCGCCGATGGTAATGTTACTGTCTATAAAGCTCGACTTGTCGCAAAAGGTTTTCGACAAGTTCAAGGGGTTGACTACGATGAGACTTTCTCACCTGTAGCGATGCTTAAGTCTGTCCGAATCATGTTAGCAATTGCCGCATTTTATGATTATGAAATCTGGCAAATGGACGTCAAAACTGCATTCCTCAATGGATTTCTTAAAGAAGAGTTGTATATGATGCAACCAGAAGGTTTTGTCGATCCTAAAGGTGCTGATAAAGTGTGCAAGCTCCAGCGATCCATCTATGGACTGGTGCAAGCATCTCGGAGTTGGAATATGCGCTTTGATGAAGTGATCAAAGCATATGGATTTATACAGACTTTCGGTGAAGCCTGTATTTACAAGAAAGTGAGTGGGAGCTCTGTAGCATTTCTGATATTATATGTGGATGACATATTGTTGATTGGAAATGATATAGAATTTCTGGATAGCATAAAAGGATACTTGAATAAGAATTTTTCAATGAAAGACCTCGGTGAAGCTGCTTATATATTGGGCATCAAGATCTATAGGGATAGATCGAGACGCTTAATAGGACTTTCACAAAGCACATACCTTGATAAAGTTTTGAAGAAGTTCAAAATGGATCAGTCAAAGAAAGGGTTCTTGCCTGTGTTGCAAGGTGTGAAGTTGAGTAAGACTCAATGCCCGACCATTGCAGAAGATAGAAAGAAAATGAAAGTCATTCCCTATGCTTCAACCATAGGTTCTATCATGTATGCTATGCTGTGTACCAGACCTGATGTGTGCCTTGCTATAAGTTTGGCAGGGAGGTACCAAAGTAATCCAGGAGTGGATCACTGGACAGCAGTCAAGAACATCCTAAAGTACCTAAAAAGGACTAAGGATATGTTTCTCATTTATGGAGGTGACAAAGAGCTCGTCGTAAATGGTTACATCGATGCTAGCTTTGACACTGATCCGGATGACTCTAAGTCACAAACCGGATACGTATTTATTTTGAATGGTGGAGCTATCAGTTGGTGCAGTTCCAAGCAGAGCGTCGTGGCGGGATCTACGTGTGAAGTGAAGTACATAGCTGCTTCAGAAGCAGCAAATGAAGGAGTCTGGATGAAGGAGTTCATATCCGATCTAGGTGTAATACCTAGTGCATCGGGTTCAATGAAAATCTTTTGTGACAATACTGGAGCAATTGCCTTAGCAAAGGAATCCAGATTTCACAAAAGAACCAAACACATCAAGAGACGCTTCAACTCCATCCGTGATCAAGTCAAGGAGGGGGACATAGAGAATTGCAAAATACATACGGATCTGAATATAGCAGATCCGTTGACTAAGCCTCTTCCACGAGCAAAACATGATCAGCACCAAGACTCCATGGGTGTTAGAATCATTACAATGTAATCTAGATTATTGACTCTAGTGCAAGTGGGAGACTGAAGGAAATATGCCCTAGAGGCAATAATAAAGTTGTTATTTTATATTTCCTTATTCATGATAAATGTTTATTATTCATGCTAGAATTGTATTGATCGGAAACCTAAATACATGTGTGAATACATAGACAAACACTGTGTCCCTAGTGAGCCTCTACTTGACTAGCTCCTTGATCAAAGATGGTTAAGGTTTCCTGACCATGGACATGAGTTGTCATTTGATAACGGGATCACATCATTAGGAGAATGATGTGATGGACAAGACCCATCCATTAGCTTAGCATAATGATCGTTCAGTTTTATTTCTATTGCTTTCTTCATGTCAAATACATATTCCTTCGACTATGAGATTATGCAACTCCCGGATACCGGAGGAATGCCTTGTGTGCTATCAAACATCACAACGTAACTGGGTGATCATAAAGATGCTCTACAGGTATCTCCGAAGGTGTTTGTTGGGTTGGCATAGATCGAGATTAGGATTTGTCACTCCGAGTATCGGAGAGGTATCTCTGGGCCCTCTCGGTAATACACATCATAAGAAGCCTTGCAAGCAAAGTGACTAATGATTTAGTTGTAGGATGATGTATTACGGAACGAGTAAAGAGACTTGCCGGTAACGAGATTGAACTAGGTATGAAGATACCGACGATCGAATCTCGGGCAAGTAACATACCGATGGACAAAGGGAATAACGTATGTTGTCATAACGGTTCGACCGATAAAGATCTTCGTAGAATATGTAGGAGCCAATATGAGCATCCAGGTTCCGCTATTGGTTATTGACCGGAGAGGTGTCTCGGCCATGTCTACATAGTTCTCAAACCCGTAGGGTCCGCACGCTTAACGTTCGATGATGATTTTGTATTATATGAGTTATGTGATTTGGTGACCGAATGTTGTTTGGAGTCCCGGATGAGATCAAGGACATGACGAGGAGTCTCGAAATGGTCGAGAGGTAAAGATTGATATATAGGACGATGGTATTCGGACACCGGAAGTGTTCCGGAGGGTACCGGGTACATATCGGGTCACCGGAAGGGGTTTCGGGCACCCCCCGGCAAAGATATGGGCCTAATGGGCCAAGAGGGGAAACGCAGCAGCCAGCAGGGGCTGCTGCGCCCCCCATATGGGCTACACCAGAGAAGGAAGGAAAGAGGGGAAGAGAGAAGGAAGGGGAGGGATTCGTCCTCCCCCTTCCTTCCCTCCTCCCTCCTCTTTCCTTCCCCCTCCGATGAATAAGGAAGGGGAGGGGGCGAATTGGGGAGGAACCCCAAGTAGGATTCGGCCTACTTGGGGCACCCCCCTTGGCTGCTCCCTCTCCCTCCCACCTATATATATGTGGGCAGGGAGGCGCCTAGAACACACAACAAAATATGTTAGCCGTGTGCGGCGCCCCCCTCCACAGATTACACCCTCGGTCATATTCTCGCGGTGCTTAGGCGAAGCCCTGCGCGGATCACTTGACCATCACCGTCGCCATGCCGTCGTGCTGAAGGAACTCATCTAATTCCTCGACACTTTGTTGGATCAAGAGTTCGAGGGACGTCATCGAGCTGAACGTGTGCAGAACTCGGAGGTGCCGTACGTTCGATGCTTGATCGGTCGGAATGAGAAGAAGTTCGACTACATCAACCGCATTGTCAAACGCTTCCGCTTTCGGTCTACGAGGGTACATAGACACACTCTTCCCCTCTCGTTGCTATGCATCTCCTAGATAGATCTTGCATGAGCGTAGGAATTTTTTTTGAAATTGCATGCTACGTTCTCCAACACTAACCAGCTTCATCAGACACTTGGAGTTGGCATGCTTTGCTAGAGGCCGCTACCGACAAGCCGAGCCGGATGTGATCTGACTCGCGACCAAGTGAACGAGAACCTAAGGGGTCGTGCGCTTAAGGGAAGGAACCTAAGAGGCCGGATCTGACTCCACGAGTCAGGTGTGATCCTACTTGGACTCGGATCTAGGCCGAACAGACTTTGGGCTTTAGGATCTGTGCGAGGCCCAAGTGCTGAGCCCGCGGCGGATGCCTATATAAAGTGGAGGTGTGGCACACTCATTTGGTTGATCACTTCAGTGCCGTCACTAGGGCTTTGCATGTGTTGCAAGTAGCCACCTCCACTCACCGCCGACTATGTGATCGCACCTAGCAGTCCACCGCACGGTGTTCCTCCTGCACGCGCGGATACCATTAGAGGCAGTGCACTTGCGCTGCTCCGGCGAACCAATACGTGGGATCCGACGACCGGCTGTTCGAGGGAGATCAGACGAGGAGGAGACACTCCACCCGGACGCGCTACCCCAACTCTACTTCCACTACACGGCACTGCGCGTCTAGTGGTAATGATCCTTGATCCATTCCCATAGCATGTTCCTGGTTGTTCTGCGCATAGGAAAATTTTAATTTGCTGTCGACGCACCCTATCGCAGAACCCAATAGTGGTATTAGAGCCTCTGCTATAGGATTTGGATTTAGATCGTATGCATATTAGATATGTGGAGGCGGCAGCATCTCTTGTCGTTTATGAGATTGGCTATGTGCACGATTGATGAGATCAACTGCACATGGGGATCGATGTGGCTATGTTTTGTGATGATCGGAATCGATGAGATCGTGACACAACCTACCCCTACTGGTCGGTTTCCGCCATCGGGGTTAACGGTGAAATGTAAATCCGAATCGGATTCATGCTGATCGATGAGATCGGTCAGATCGGAAAATTTGGCGTGATTGGAGTACAGATGCAATCTGTGACTTCCGAAAAAGTCGGGACCGCCATGTGCGTAGCGCCTTGTATTTCGTACACGATCACTCAAACCGGTAGAATGCCTATGCGTAACTTTGTTTTGCAGGTTTGATGTGAATAGTATGGCTCATGTGCATGTGATGCATGTGTGTAAATTATACATGGCCTGCATGTCATGATTTGTCAGCCGGCAAGAGCCAAAGAGCTATCATTATAATGTATAACGACCGGCGTGTCGACTTGTGATTCTTTGTAAAATTCATTACTAGTTGTAGTAGTTGGAAGACAGAGATCAAGTTGGTGGCTTGGCATCCCGGCATGACGAACAAGATGGAGTTCTTATATGGTCTTCGGAGTTGGAGCCGACCTGGAAGAACGTCCATGAAGGAGCCATACTATTTCACAATATATGTTTATTTGTGATTGTTATGCTTCTTGTTTCTATGCATGTTAAAATGGTAGAATGATCCCTCATTAATATCAAGCAAATTGCCATCCCCGATGTTGCACCTTCGCACGTCAAGTACTTCTAGTGGTGGGCTCGTAAAATTGAGGTGCTACTAGGTGTCCTTGAACTGAAGGGTTCGTGTCGGACACAGGCATGCACTGCATCAGGTTATCTTTACAAGGCTATCAAAATGGTTTTGGGCCTTGTGGCAAAGAAGGTTGGGGGTCAGGGTATGAGATAGCTTCCCAACCGACAAGAGTTGTATAGAGATAATATTAGCAAGGAGTTGCTTACCATATAGGCATGTTGGCTAGCAGTGATGTTAAAGCTCACTAGTCGCATGCGCTAGTCGAATCCTGAATCACTGAGAGTTTGTGGGGGGATGCTGACTTCAGTGGGAGTACTTCTGTTTAAGGCTTGAATTACTCTACATAAACACATTGCTTAGTGATTGCATATTTTTCTGTTGTAGATCAATGGCACCACCTGCTCAACCCAACTTTTCATTGAAATCAATTCTGGAAAAGGATAAACTGAATGGAACAAACTTTACCACCTGTTATAGAAATTTGAGAGTTGTTCTCAAGCATGATAAAAAGGAACATGTTCTAGAGGATCCACTTCCGGAGGAACCTGCCGGTAATGTTAATGACACAACCAAGAATGCCTACCAGAAACTCGTTGATGAATCAAACAAAATCAGTTGCCTCATGCTGGCTTGTATGGAGCCTGATTTGCAGCAGCATTTCAAAAATGTTGGGGCTTTCGATATGATCGAGAGTCTCAAGAGCATGTTTCAGGTACAGGCTAGGACCAAAAGGTTCAATGTCTGGCGATCCTTGATGGATTGCAAGATGAAGGAAGGTGATCCACTGAGCCTGCATGTGATCAAGATGATCGGATATGTGCAAGCTTTGGATCGGTTAGGCTTCCCGCTCTTGGATGAGCTGGCTACCAATGTAGTTCTGGGTTCTCTTCCACCTAGCTATGGGACGTTCATCTCAGACTATCATATGCACGACATGGATAAGAAGCTCACTGAATTGCATGGGATGCTCAAGGTGGCAGAGCAAGATATAAAGAAAGGCACGCATCAAGTGTTGATGGTGCAGAATTCGGGCAAGTTCAAGAAGAGTTGGTCCAAGAAGAAGGGTAAGGCAAAGGGCGCGGAGATGGTAACCTCCGCTGCTGCGCCGAAGTCAGGACAGGACTCGAAGACCATTTGCTATCATTGCAAGGAAACTGGTCACTGGAAGAGGAACTATAGCAAGTGGCTTGCTGAGCATGGCAAGAAGGCCGGAAATGCTTCTTCAGGCATAGGTACACTTGTTACATATGTTATAGACATTTACCTTGCTGACATACCTAGTAGCTCTTGGGTATTTGATACCGGATCGGTTGTTCATATTTGCAACTCAATGCAGGGGCTAGTAAGAACTAGGCGTGTGGCACAAGGCGAGATTGACATCAGGGTCGACAACAAAGCAAGAGTTATTGTGTTGGAGGTCGACATGATGCAACTCCAGCTTCCTTCTGGAATTATTTTGGAATTGAATAATTATTATTACATTCCTGCACTTAGTCGAGACATTATTTCTGCCTAATGCTTGATGAGTCAGGGTTATGAATTCAATTTAAAGAACAATGGTTGTTCGTTTATTTGAATGGAATGTTCCACGGGTATGTACCCATTGTTGATGGGCTTTTTATATTAAGTCTAGAACAGGAACAGGTCTATAACATGAATGTCAAGAGGCATAAGCCTAATGAGATAAATCTGACATACTTCTGGCATTGCCGGCTTGGACACATTAGTCTGAAACACATGAAGAAGCTCCATGATGATGGGCTCCTAACTTTGTTCGACTTTGGGTCGTTCGAGACATGCGAATCATGCTTGCTGGGCAAGATAATTAAGTTTCCTTTCGCAAAGAGTTGCGACAGGGCATCCGAGCTGTTGGAACTTATACACAGTGATGTGTGTGGTCCAATGAGCACAACTGCCAGAGGTGGCTATCAGTACTTCATGACTTTTATCGACGACTTGAGTAGATATGGATATATCTATTTGATGAGGCACAAGTCAGAAACTTTTGAAAAGTTTAAAGAGTTTTAGAATGAGGTTGAAAATCAGCTTGGCAGGACTATAAAGCTTCTATGATCAGATCGTGGAGGTGAGTACATGAGATAGGAGTTTGATGATCATCTGACAATCCGAGGTATAGTACCTCACCTCACACCTCCGGGTACGCCACAGAGAAACGGCGTGTCGGAACGGAGAAATAGGACCTTGTTGGACATGGTCCAGTCAATGATGAGCAAATCGGAGTTACCCTTGTCATTCTGGGGATACGCTCTAGAAACTGCGGCTTTCACACTTAACAGGGTACCATCAAAATCCGTAGACAAGACACCACATGAGATGTGGACCGGGAAGAGTCCCATTTTGTCTTTTCTAAAGATTTGGGGCTGTGAAGCATTTTTCAAGCGACTTATGTTAGACAAGCTTACACCCAAGTCGGATAAATGCATATTCGTGGGATATCTGAGGGAAACCTTGGGATATAGCTTCTACAACCGCGAAGAGAACAAAGTGTTTGTTGCTCGGAACGGGGTTTTCCTTGAGAAAGAGTTTCTCAGTCGGGAGGCCAGTGGGAGGACGGCCGGACTCGAAGAAATTTGAGGACCACTCGGGGATGACTTGGCTGGTGATGAGATAATACCGGAGTCGTCGTGGAACCCGTAGTGGAAGCGGCACCGGAACCACGGAGGTCGGAAAGATTGCACAGAGTGCATGATGTATTGTTGCTAGAAAGCAACAAGCCGGTCACGTATGCGGAAGTGATGGTGAGCCCAGATTCTGAGGCATGGCTGGAGGCCATGAGATCCGAGTTAAAGTCCATGGATGAGAATCAAGTCTGGGACTTGCTTGATCCGCCTCCCGGCATAATGGCCATTGGTTACAAATGGGTCTTTAAGAAGAAAACCGATGTGGACGAAAATGTTCAGATCCACAAAGCTCGGCTTGTCGCTAAAGGTTATGGACAAGTTCAAGGAATTGACTACGACGAGACTTACTCGCCGGTAGCGATGCTGAATTTGGTGAGGATCGTACTAGCTATAGCTGCATGTTTCAATTACGAGATATGGCAGATGGATGTTAAAACAGCTTTCCTTCACGGAAATTTAACCGAGGACGTGTATATGATACAGCCCGAGGGTTTTGTCGATCTGACTAGCGCTAGTAAGGTATGCAAGCTCAAGAGATACATTTATGGGTTGAGGCAAGCATCTTGGAGGTGGAATATTCATTTTGATGAGGTCGTCACTGGTCTCGGTTTCATCAAAAGTCAAGAGGACGCTTGTTTATAGAAGCAGTTAAGTGGGATCTCGATAGTGTTTTTGATCTTGTATGTGGATGACATATTGTTGATCGGAAATGATGTTTCGATGCTGAACTCGGTCAAGGAATCATTGAATGGCAAGTTTTCAATGAAGGACCTCGGTGAAGCAGTTTACATTTTAGGCATCAAGATCTATAGAGATAGATCGAGGAGGCTGCTCGGCTTAAGCCAGAGCATGTACATAGATAAAGTGTTGAAGCGGTTCAACATGAGTGAGGCGAAGAAAGGGTTCTTGCCACTCTCACATGGTATAAGGCTAAGCGAGACTCAGAGTCCTTCGACATCTGATGAGCGAAGCAGGATGAGTAGGATTATGTATGCCTCCGCAATCGGATCCATCATGTATGCCATGATATGTACAAGGCCTGATGTTGCTTTTGCAGTAAGCCTAACAAGTAGATACCAGACCAACCCCGGTGAGAGTCACTGGACGGTGGTGAAGAATATTCTAAAGTACCTGAAAAGGACTAAGGAAATGTTTCTAGTTTATGGAGGTGAGGAGGAACTCGTCGTAAAGGGTTACACAGATGCTAGTTTCCAAACCGACAGAGATGATTGTCGATCACAGTCTAGATTCGTGTATGTCATGAACGGTGGAGCAGTGAGCTAGATGAGTTCCAAGCAAGATACGGTGGCCGATTCTACCACAGAAGCCGAATACATTGCGGCTTGTGAAGCTGCAAAGGAGGGTGTTTGGATCCGGAACTTTTTGGATGATCTTGGTATTTTTCCCAGCCTCGGTAAAACCGTTGGACCTTTATTGTGATAATTTTGGTGCCATCACACAAGCCAAGGAGCCAAGGAATCACCACAAGACCAGACACATAGATCGGAAATATCACCTGATACGAAAGATCGTAAAGAGTGGTGATGTAGAGTTATGCAAAATTCACACGGATGCAAATGTTGCAGATCCGTTGACTAAGCCGCTTCCACAACTCAAGCATGAGGGGCACGTTAGAGCTAAGGGCATTTGATGTCTATTTGATTGACTCTAGTGCAAGTGGGAGACTATTGGAGATATGCCCTAGAGGCAATCATGTATGATGATATTTTCTATGTGTTTATGAATGAAGATAGTCCTTGGACGTTATCAATGATGTGTATCAACAAGTACGTGACTTGTTTGTGGAACTATGCATTGTATGATGACTGTCCTAAAAGGTCCCTAGTCAAAAGGGCTGTGTGGACGTGCAACCAACTAGACTAGCATATGACACAGTGGATGGCTCAGTATCACTAGCCATGGAGCATTGGATGCTAACCGGATAATATGGACTCGGAAGGATCTAGCCGGATCCGGCGTTCCGAGTCGAATTAAGGTCCGAGTCGGATAGACCCAACTATGAGACGCAGCGATATGTCATATGTGAGTCTCTACTACAACATACGTTCTATGTCCTAAGACCTGAGCTAGCGCATGCACTCGGGATGGTGACAGACCTACTTTGGGCCGACCAAACGCTACTCCGTGATTGGGTAGTTACAAAGGTAGGTTTCAGGCTTGTCCAGACCCATGCTGCGAGACATGATCGAGCAACATGGGATTTGCCCTCCGATCAGGAGAGATATACTCTGGCCCCTCGTGTGATTCGACCAAGATAAGCATGGCCATGCGATTAGGATTATGAGATAACCCGATTTGTGGTCGGCATCACTGGGATGAGAAAGAGGTCGGGCTAGCACAAGGATGACAGACTCGCCTTGAGCCCGACAACTTATATCGTGTGGCAAAGGGAACAGAAGTGTGATGTACAGGTTCGCCTAACCAACTTCATTAGACACTTGGAGTCGGCATGCTTTGCTAGAGGCCGCTACCGACTAGCCGAGCCGGATGTAATCTGACTCGCGACCTAGCGAACGAGAACCTAAGGGGTCACGCACTTAAGGGAAGGAACCAGAGAGGCCGGATCCGACTCCACGAGTCAGGTGTGATCCTACTCGGACTCGGATCCAGGCCGAACAAACTTTGGGCTTTAGGATCCGTGCGAGGCCCAAGTGTTGATCCCGCGATGGATGCCTATATAAAGTGGAGGTGTGGCACACTCATTTGGTTGATCGCTTCGGCAACGTCACTAGGGCTTTGCGTGTGTTGCAAGTAGCCACCTCCACTCGCTGCCGACTGTGTGATCGGACCTAGCAGTCCGTCGCACGGTGTTCCTCCTGTATGCGCAGATACTGTTAGAGGCGGTGCACTTGCGCTGCTCAGGCGAACCAGTACGTGGGATCCAACGACCGGCTATTCGAGGGAGATCAGACAACGAGGAGACGATCCACGCAGACACGCTACCCCAACTCTACTTCCGCTGCACGGCACTGCGCGTCTAGTGGTAACGATCCGTGATCCCTTCCCGTAGCATGTTCCTGGTTGTTCTGCGCGTAGGAAAATTTTAATTTGCAGTCGACGAACCCTACTGTAGAACCCAACATTTTCCATGTGGCTCGAATTAATCTACTGAATCTGCAATGTGTTTATTTTCATCAACTTATTTTACTGATAGTATGCCAACCCTCACTTAACCTGATCAATAACTACCTTATATGTGTTGCAGGGAAATAGTGGGAAGCACCGAGGTTTACAATCGAGGTTTGCACATGTGTGGTCCTTTGTCTAATGGCGCATTATTGTGCAATTGCAGGAACCATTCTAATATTTAGGTTTTTAACAATTTGGTCTTGCACATGTAGGTCTTGCTGTCAGAGGTTTTGACCCACTGTTCGACCCATTTTGCATATGGGGAAAGGAGTTGTCCATGAATATCAGTCAAGTCAAGAAACCCAGAAAGATTGTTAGGATAAAGAAACTAGCGACGAAAACAACAAGATCTTTGTCTGCACAATGAAGAAGACATCAGTGCACTACAGGATGGTACTAACTATTATACCTTGTCTTTTTTATTCCTTTGCGCCATTTCCAAATTTAGAGGAGATATTTATGCATATCTTTGTTTTCAGGCCTTTCCAAAGCAGTTCACTAATGATTACCTCTCAAACCACCTGTATGGTTAGGAGACGAGGAAGGTATTCATACAACACCCACGGTACAATATTGAAGTCTTCCTCAAGAGGATGAAGGATGGATGGTCAATCATCCACAGGCACTGGCCTAAAGTTGCAAGGAGCTTCAACATCAATGAAGGCTCAATATTCACCTTCCGCTTCAGTAGTTTTCCAGATGAGATTCATCTGTCTATCTATCGTCTATTATGCTAATTTCCAAAGGTTATAGATGTTGCATGTGAAACTTGGTGCTGGTGCAGTTGTGTAATGGGGTAGCTACCTATATGCCTATATGGTGTAACTGAGTGCTGAAGCTATATGATGTTCTACTCTGATGCATTTCAATTATGAAATCCTGATTCCGTAATACAAAAATGAAATATATTGTGTGCTTAATATGAAATGTTGATTTGATTAATAAATGGATTATTAATAATAGGCCAATTAGCCTGCTTATTGGGTTTTTATGTTGCAAATGGTTATTGAGACAACACCGTGCGCGATGACCTCAGACAACCCACACAGTTTCTAGGAAGAAAACGTGTTGGATCAATGAACAATCACACACGACTTTCTCTTGAAAACTGTTTGCGTTAGGCCACCTTGCGCAAACATTTTCCACATAAAAAGTGTGTGTGATGGACAACCTATGCCACACAGTTTCTTCTACGCACCGTGTGTGATGCATTCAATAACGCAAATGATAAAATTGTTAATATCGTCTGCAATGGCAGCGCTATCACAGACGATTTGATGGGGAAAATTGTGTGTGATGTACGTGCGAACGGAAACGTTTGTATGGGATTCATCATGTGGGATGTACATATGAACGGAAACGTTCTTCTTGGATTAACTGTGTGGGATGTACATACGAACGGAAACGTATTCCTTGGATTGACTGTGTGGGATGTACATACGAAGGGAAACATTTCTATGGGATTCACTGTGTGGGATATACTTACGAACGCAAATGATTGGGCATGTATAATTGTATGTGATGGCTAGCCCTATCGCACACGAGCTCATTTTGCCCAGCGTGTGTGACCAGAGGGCCTATCCCCGACGGTTTCTGGGTCGTGTGGGAAGGACCGACCTATCGCACACACTAGCAAGGCGACGGTTTAAAATGTCGTCGCGGAAAGGGGTTAAAAACCATTTGTATAGCAGCTTACTGTACCAGTGTCTAGCTCAGATCATCTAGCTTGGGACCCCCTACCCGAGATCTGCCGGATTTCGCACCAACATTGGTGTCCCATATAGGTCCCGCCTGGTGATCGCAAGAGCTCGATGGCAGGACTTCGGATTGCCAGTAGCATCGGTTGCGGGGATGTCTTCGTCCCGGCCAACTTTTCGCTTTCGGTGGCATCGTACTGCACGCCGACTATGCTAGTCATCTCGGTCAGGAGGAGAATCATTCCCCAAGCCGAACCCTTCAATTCGGTAATCTGGAATACGCCACGGATTCTCGCGCAAGCTCATCTTCTCGGGTTGGGTCTTAGACAAGCTCGAGGATTCTTTGGACGTCATTACCCGTGAACCAGATTTGATCTCTGAATGGGGCCATGACGAGATCCACCCCCAGGTCCCGGCCTCAATCTCGGATCCGAACATTGTCTTACCAGCTTGGGCATCAAGCCCCCATCGGGGAAATTTCTGAGGTGGCATCATGCCACGCCTTGGCCATACTTCAGACCGGCTCCCCCAACCATCAAGAGATTGGCGAGGCCAAACTCTTTGCCCTAAATGGGGCGTTAAGCAAAATACAAAATCTTAGCTTCTTGGACAATCAGACTTCAATCTACGACAAGGTCGGAGGTGAGTGTAGAGGTGTGGAAAATTTCATCCCACCCGCCGCCCATGAAGTCGCTACCGTCGAGGATTTAACCGATGCACCAGACAACACCTCGAGAAAATGCACCAATCCGGATGAGCTCAAGAGCAGTCCATCGGTCGGCCCACTTCCAATCCCCGCTGAGGGGAGAGAAAGCCAAGCAGCTCTCTCCACCGAAGACATCTGCATGTTAGACAGAATAGGGGAGGAGGATGACCCCAATGACCATGATTATTATCTAGAGACCGAGGACGATTCAAGCCTCGGAACAGATGACTTCGATATCCCTGAGGACCATTTACTGACCCTCAGTTGCAGGCTTTTCGTACACAGTTAGTTAATACATCCAAAAGAATGAAACACAAGTCCGAACAGCATTGAGCCGAGCAGGACAGGCTAAATGACAAGTGGACCGAGGTCCATATCACCGCGCAAGAGTTTGAGCAAAGAACCATCGGCAACAAGCATCGACATCCCTAGAGGAACTCCCTTGTAGAAGGCAGTCAGGAGGTCGCTAGCTCCCCACTGCCAACGTTGGGTTGGGGCATGGATCTGGAGGACACTTCTCATTCAATGCTAACTAGTCAACGCCATAATCCCCTTGTGGAATGACACCATCACGGCAAAGAACCAATCTCATTTCGGAATAACTATGATCCACGGGACACGCCTGACTCACCACCCGGAGCTTCTGTAGGTCCTACCCACAGATCCCACGAACAACCACCTGCTGGACAGGCGGGGCAACTGGCCTAGATGGCCAAATACGGCCAAACATGTGACTACATGGGTGGCCGAGGAGTGACAGTGTCAGAGGTTCGGTATGCTACAGCACGGATCCGAGGAGCGGCTCACTCGAGGTGTTTTACCAACAAGGTGATGTAGTATGCATTCCCCACTGGGTTTAAACCATTAACATTGAGCCATACGATGGAACCACGGATCCAGTAATATGGATGGAGGACTTCCTCATGCACATTCATATAGCCCAAGGTGACGACCTTCACGCCGTCAAATACCTGCCCCTAAAGCTTCGAGGACTGGTGCGCCATTGGTTTAACAGCTTGCCCGAAGACTCAATAAATAGTTGGGAGGAGCTCGAGGAGGCTTTCCGAGCTAATTTTCAAGGGACTTATAGCCGATCTCCGAACACTGATGACCTCGGCCCGATCGTGCAGAGGCCCAAAGAGTCCACCAGACAATTCTAGAATAGATTCCTAAACAAAATAACAAATTATTGGACTGCTCAGACACAAAGGCAATCGCCGCTTTTAAGCACAACAACCGTGATGAAAGGCTCACTCGAGAGCTCGGGGAAGAGAGACCATGAACAATGGCATCCCTCACTCATCTAATGACTAGATTCTACGCGGGAGAGGATAACTAGATCACCTACAGCAATCGACACTGGTGCATCATGTGCCCTATCACACCCAACACAAGTGACGCTAACGAGGAGGCAGTAAATGCCGCAGCCGCAAATCAACACAGAAGCAATAAGCAGAAGCCAACCCAAATGGACAGAGAGGGTCCCTCAATGCTTGGATACTGGACATACCATGCGCCATCCACGGTACCCCTGATAAACCGACCACTCATTCTAATCGAAATTGCTAGGTGATCAAGCAGGCCGGCAAGATAGTTGCCGAGCACCAGGATGGAAGCCGAGTCTGTAGTAATAATAGAGGTCTGCCCTTACCGAGCTTCGTCGGCCAGTAAAGTTTTCCTTCCGAGGTGAAGGACGTCAACATGCTATATCCTACTCACAGGGGGCAAGTGATGCGGCTTGAACTACGTCGGTATTTCCCCAAAGAAGAAGGGATGATGCAGCACAGCTACGGTAGGTATTTCCCTCAGTGATGAGACCAAGGTTATCGAACCAGTAGGAGAACCAAGCAACACTATATAAACGGTACCTACACACAAAGAAGAAATACTTGCAACCCGACGTATTAAAGGGGTTGTCAATCCCTTTCGGGTAACGGTGCCAGAAATTGTCACGTGGATGGGAGGCTAAATGTAATAGATTGGATAAAAAGATCTCGATAAAACGCGAATAAAATAAAATGCAGCAAGGTATTTTTGGGTTTTTGGAAATATAGATCAGAAAATAAAAGATGCAAATAAATAAAAAGGCAAATAGCAATATAGATCTGAAAGTATATGATGGGAAAATAGACCCGGGGGCCGTAGATTTCACTAGTGGCTTCTCTCGAGAAAAATAGCATACGGTGGGTAAAAAAATTACTGTTGGGCAATTGATAGAACTTCAAATAATTATGACAATATCCAGGCAATGATCATTATATAGGCATCACGTCCAAGATTAGTAGACCGACTCCTGCCTGCATCTACTACTATTACTCCACACATCGACCGCTATCCAGCATGCATCTAGTGTATTAAGTTCATGGAGAAACGGAGTAATGCAATAAGAACGATGACATGATGTAGACAAGATCTATTCATGTAGGAATAGACCCCATCTTGTTATCCTTAATAGCAACGATACATACGTGTCATTTCCCCTTCTGTCACTGGGATTGAGCACCGTAAGATCGAACCCATCACAAAGCACCTCTTCCCATGGCAAGAAAAATTGATCTAGTCGGCCTAACTAAACCAAAGATTCAAAGAAGAAATACGAGGCTATAAGTAATCATGCATGTAAGAGATCAAAAGACTCAAATAACTTTCATGGATAAAAAACATAGATCTGATCATAAACTCAAAGTTCGTCGGATCCCAACAAACACACCGTAAAAAGAGTTACATCAAATAGATCTCCAAGAGACCATTGTATTGAGAATCAAAAGAGAGAGAGGAAGCCATCTAGCTACTAACTACGGACCCGTAGGTCTACAATGAACTACTCATGCATCATCGGAGAGGCACCAATGAGGATGATGAACCCCTCTGTGATGGTGTCTAGATTGGATCTGTGGTTTCTGGAACTTGCGGCAGCTGGAATTTTTTTTCGTCGACTCCCCTAGGGTTTCTGGAATATTGGGGTATTTATAGAGCAAAGAGGCGGTGCGGGAGGCCACCGAGGTGGGCACAACCCACCAGGGCGCGCCTGGGCCCCCAGGCGCGCCCAGGTGGGTTGTGCCCCCCTCGGGGCACCCCTCTGGTACTTCCTTGGCCCAACTTGTGTCTTATGGTCCAGAAAAAATCACCAAAAAGTTTCGCTGTGTTTGGACTCCGTTTGGTATTGATTTTCTGCGAAGTAAAAAACAAGCAAAAAACAGCAACTGGCACTGGGCACTATGTCAATAGGTTAGTCCCAAAAAATGATATAAACTTGCTATAAAATGATTGTAAAACATCCAAGATTGATAATATAACAGCATGGAACAATAAAAAATTATAGATATGTTGGAGACATATCAGCATCCCCAAGCTTAATTCATGCTCGTCCTCTAGTAGGTAAATGATAAAAACAGAATTTTTGATGTGGAATGCTGCCTAACATGTTCATCACATAATCTTTTCTTTGTAGCATGGACATTTGGACTTTTATATGATTCAAAGCAATAGTCTAGTTTTGACATGAAGATTTCAATACTCAAGCATATCAACAAGCACCCATGTCTTTCAAAATATCAACACTAAAGCAAGTTATCCCTAGCCCATTATGCTCAATCATTGATCCATTCATGAAACACACTCGCATATTAGCTACACCCAATGCTCAAGTATGATCATAGTGCCCCTTAGTTGGTGCTTTATAAGAGAAGATGGAGACTCAAAAATAAAAATTGCATAAAGTAAATAGAAAGGCCCTTCGTAGAGGGAAGTAGGGATTTGTAGAGGTGCTAGAGCTCAAAGCGAAAAAGATAGAGATAAAAACATTTTGGGTGGCATGCTTTTCCTGTCAACGAAAACGATCGAGTAGTTCCCAATACTTTCCATGCTAGATATATCATAGGCAGTTCCCAAACAGAAAATAAAATACTTTTTCCACCATACTTTCACATTCCACGGCTAACCGAATCCATGGGTGCCGTCCATACCAACACTTTCCAAGGAATTTATTATTTGACAACATAAAGTAAATTCATTTTTCATTTCGGGACTGGGCATCCCTAATACCTTTGCCGTACTCTCGTGCAATGACAAGTGAATAAACACTCATCTTGAGAATAACACATCTAGCATGGAAAAATATCAGCCACCCCCTACCGTTTCATGAGCGGTACGAGCACACAAAAGAGAAGTTTATTTTGAAAATTAGAGATGGCACATACAAATTTTCTTAGAACGGCACGGAAATACCGCATATAGGTAGGTATAGTGGACTCATATGGTAAAACTGGTTTAAGGATTTTGGATGCACAAGTAGTGATCATACTTAGTGCAAATGAAGGCTAGCAAAAGATTGAGAAGCATCCAACCAAGAAACGAAAAATCTCATAAGCGAGCATTAAGCATAACTAACACCGAATAATGCACCACAAGTAGGATATAATTTCATTGCATAACTATTGACTTTCGTGCTTGCATAGGGAATCACAAACCTTAACACCAATATTCTTACTAAAGCATAATTACTCATCAACATGACTCACATATTATATCATCATATCGCAAAACTATTACAAGGAATCAAGTTTATTTTGTCCAGTGATCTTCATGAAAGTTTTTATTATATCCCTCTTGAATATCTATCACTTTGGGACTAGTTTAATGTGTTGCTTTTGATAGCTCAAACAAATCTAAGTGAAGAACATGAGCATAAAATTTTTCTTCTCTCAAAATGATATAAGTGAAGCATGAGAGAATTTCTTCAAAATTACTACTCTCAAATAAATCTAAGTGAAGCATGAGAGCATTTCTTCAAAAATATTAAAGCACACCGTGCTCAAAAAGATATAAGTGAAGCACTAGAGCAATTCCATAGCTCATAAAGATTTAAGTGAAGCATAGAGAGCAATTCTAACAAATCATAGCATAATTTTGGCTCCCTCAAATAGGTGTGTCCAGCAAGGATACTTGACTAAAAATAAAAAGTAAAACAAGAAAAGACTCAAATCATACAAGACGCTCCAAGCAAAACTCATGATATGTGACGAATAAAAATATAGCTCCAAATAAAATACCTATGGTCGTTAGAAGAAAGAGGGGATGCCACTCGGGCATCCCCAAGCTTAGTTGCTTGCTTCTCTTTTAGATAATAGCTTGGGATGCCATGGGCATCCCCAAGCTTAGGCTCTTCTTACTCCTTATTCCTTCATCCATCGTGATCTCACCCAAAACTTGAAAACTTCAATCACACAAAACTCAACAAAACCTTCGTGAGATCCGTTAGTATAAGAAAACTAATATTTACTTTAAGTACTGTAGAAAACCCATTCAAATTTTGTTATTGCATTATATCCACTGCATTCTAACTTTACCATGGCTTATAACCTCCAATACAAACCATAGATTCATCAAAATAAGCACACAATGCAAAGAAAACAGAAACTGTCAAAAACAGAACAGTCTGAAAAGATACGAATTGTTCTCATACTTCTGTAACTCCAAAAATTCTGAAAATTTAGGAAAACGTAGGAAATTTGTATATAAATCTTGTGTAAAACATTCAGAATTGTTTGTTGCTTCTGCGAATTTTAAAAAATATTTTACTGGACGCAAAAGTTTCTGTTTTCCAACAAGATCAAATCAACTATCACCCAACATGATCCCAAAGGCTTTGCTTGGCACTAACACTAATTAAAACATAAAAAACACAATCATAACAGTAGCATAATTGTTCAAACACTCAAGAACAGAAAGAAAAGGATAAAAATAAATTTTATTCATTGGGTTGCCTCCCAACAAGCGCTATCGTTTTATGCCCCTAGCTAGGCATAATGCAAAGATCTAAGTGTTGTCATCTTTATTTCTAGATCCGTAAGATGCCCTCATGATTGATTCATATGGTGGATTAATTATTGTTCTAGGGAAGTGTTCCATACCCTTTCTCAAAGGAAATTGGAATTTGATGTTCCCTTCTTTCATATCAATCACGGCACATATAGTGCGTAAAAACGGTCTACCAAGAATAATTGGGCAAGACGGATTGCAATCAATATCAAGAACAATGAAGTCTATGGGCACATAATTCCTATTTGCAAGGATAAGAACATCATTAATTCTTCCCATAGGCTTTTTAATAGTAGAATCCGCCAAGTGCAAATTTAAAGAACATTCTTTAATATCGGTAAGACCAAGCACATCATATAAGGATTTCGGAATTGTAGAAACACTAGCACCCAAGTCACATAAAGAAAAACACTCATAATTTTTAATCTTGACTTTGATAGTAGGTTCCCATTCATCATGTAATTTTCTAGGAATTGAAATCTCTAATTCCAACTTTTCTTCCAAAGCTTTCATCATAGCATCAACGATATGTTTAGTAAAAGCTTTATTTTGTTCATAAGCATGGGGTGAATTTATCATGGATTGCAACAAAGAAATACAATCAATCAAAGAGCAATTATCATAATTAAAGTCTTTGTAATCCAAAAGAGTGGGCACATCACTAGTTAAAGTTTTGACCTCTCCAAACCCACTTTTATCAATTTTCTCAACAAGATTTTCACCTCCAAATTATCGGGACGCCTTCTAGCTAAAGTTGACTCTTCTTCAGTCCCTTTATCATCAATCTTAATTTTACTAAACAAGGAATCAATAGAAGAAACACCAATCACTTTAAGATCTTCATCATTTTTATGAAAGCAATCGCTAGAAAACGCTTTTTCTAAAAATTCTCTTTTAGCTCTAAGCATAGCAGTTCTTTTCTTACTTTCATCCATAGAAGCATATAAAGCTTTAATTGATTCCTCAACCTTAGGCACAAAAAATTTCATCTTGAGATTTTCTACATCATGAGAAATTCTATCAATTCTTCTAGACATATCATCAATTTTACTCAACTTTTCTTCTATCATAGTATTAAAATTCTTTTGAGCATTGATAAATTTTTTAATATTATTCTCAAGATCAGAGGTGTTCCTATTATTATTATAAGAAGGATTACCATAATTATTAGAGGAATTTCCCGAAAAAGGTCTAGGATTAAAATTACCTCTATAAGCATTGTTATTAAAATTGTTTCGCGAGACAAAATTCACGTCTACGGCATCACTATTTTTCTCAGTAAAAGTAGACAAAGGCACATCATTAAGATCAATAGGAGCATTTTTATTGGAAACCAACTTCATAAGAGCATCAACTTTTTCACTCAAAGAATTTATTTCTTCTACCGAATTAACCTTTTTACTAGTAGGAGCTCTTTCGGTATGCCATTGTGAATAATTTGCCATAATATTATCAAGCAATTTAGTAGCTTCACCCAAAGTAATCTCCATAAAAGTACCACCCGCGGCAGAATCTAAAAGATTTCTAGAAACAAAATTCAATCCAGCATAAAAAAATTGTATGATCATCCAAAGATTTAAACCATGAGTAGGACAATTTCTTAGCATCAATTTCATTCTTTCCCAAGATTGCGCAACATGTTCATGCTCAAGTTGCTTAAAATTCATGATTTGCGTCCTAAGGGAAATAATTTTCGCGGGAGGAAAATACTTAGTAATAAAAGCATCTTTGCACTTATCCCAAGAATTGATACTATTGCGAGGCAAAGAAGAAAACCAAATTTTTGCACGATCTCGTAAAGAAAACGGGAATAATTTCAACTTCACAATATCATTGTCCACATCTTTTTTCTTTTGCATATCGCATAATTCCACGAATGTGTTAAGATGGGATGCGACATCCTCACTAGGAGTACCGGAAAATTAATCTTTCATAACAAGATTCAGCAAAGCGACATTAATGTCACAAGACTCCGCACTAGTGGCGGGAGGAGCAATCGGAGTGCTAATAAAATCATTGTTGTTGGTGTTAGAGAAATCACACAACTTGGTGTTCTCTTGAGTCATCGTGACTACGCAACAAGTTTGCACTCAAAAACAGATCTGACGAGAAAACGGCGAACGAAAAAAAGGGGCGAATAAAACGGCAAATGTTTGTGAAGTGGGGGAGATGAAAATGAGAGGCAAATGACAAATAATGTAAATTGCAAGGAGATGAGATTTGTGATTAGGAACCTGGTATATGTTGATGATGTCTCCCCGACAACGGTGCCAGAAATTCCTTTTTATGCGGCTTGAACTACGTCGGTATTTCCCCATAGAGGAAGGGATGAGGCAGCACAACTACGGTAGGTATTTCCCTCAGTGATGAGACCAAGGTTATCGAACCAGTAAGAGAACCAAGCAACACTATGTAAACGGTACCTGCACACAAAGAACAAATACTTGCAACCCGACGTATTAAAGGGGTTGTCAATACCTTTCGGGTAACGGTGCCAGAAATTGTCACGTGGATGGGAGGCTAAATGTAATAGATTGGATAAAAAGATCTCGATAAAACGCGAATAAAATAAAATGCAGCAAGGTATTTTTGGGTTTTTGGAAATATAGATCTGAAAATAAAAGATGCAAATAAATAAAAAGGCAAATAGCAATATAGATCTGAAAGTATATGATGGGAAAACAGACCCGGGGGCCGTAGATTTCACTAGTGGCTTCTCTCGAGAAAAATAGCATACAGTGGGTAAACAAATTACTGTTGGGCAATTGATAGAACTTCAAATAATTATGACGATATCCAGGCAATGATCATTATGTAGGAATCACGTCCAAGATTAGTAGACCGACTCCTGCCTGCATCTACTACTATTACTCCACACATCGACCGCTATCCAGCATGCACCTAGTGTATTAAGTTCATGAAGAAACGGAGTAATGCAATAAGAACGATGACATGATGTAGACAAGATCTATTCATGTAGGAATAGACCCCATCTTGTTATCCTTAATAGCAACGATACATACGTGTCATTTCCCCTTCTGTCACTGGGATTGAGCACCGTAAGATCGAACCCATCACAAAGCACCTCTTCCCATGGCAAGAAAAATCGATCTAGTCAGCCTAACTAAACCAAAGATTCGAAGAAGAAATACGAGGCTATAAGTAATCAT
The DNA here is from genome assembly GCA_011799875.1 of Thinopyrum elongatum. Classification (NCBI taxonomy): domain Eukaryota; kingdom Viridiplantae; phylum Streptophyta; class Magnoliopsida; order Poales; family Poaceae; genus Thinopyrum; species Thinopyrum elongatum. The sequence goes on from CM022299.1 coordinate 162,768,883, forward strand.
GCATATAAGAGATCAAAAGACTCAAATAACTTTCATGGATAAAAAACATAGATCTGAGCATAAACTCAAAGTTCATCAGATCCCAACAAACACACCGCAAAAAGAGTTCCATCAAATAGATCTCCAAGAGACCATTGTATTGAGAATCAAAAGAGAGAGAGAGGAAGCCATCTAGCTACTAACTACGGACCCGTAGGTCTACAATGAACTACTCATGCATCATCGGAGAGGCACCAATGAGGATGATGAACCCCTCTGTGATGGTGTCTAGATTGGATCTGTGGTTTCTGGAACTTGCGGCGGCTGGAATTGTTTTTCATCGACTCCCCAAGGGTTTCTAGAATATTGGGGTATTTATAGAGCAAAGAGGCGGTGTGGGAGGCCACCGAGGTGGGCACAACCCACCAGGGCGCGCCTGGCCCCCCAGGCGCGCCCAGGTGGGTCGTGCCCCCCTCGGGGCACCACTCTGGTACTTCCTTGGCCCAACTTGTGTCTTCTGGTCCAGAAAAAATCACCAAAAAGTTTCGCTGTGTTTGGACTCCGTTTGGTATTGATTTTCTGCGAAGCAAAAAACAGCAACTGGCACTGGGCACTATGTCAATAGGTTAGCCCCAAAAAATGATATAAAGTTGCTATAAAATGATTGTAAAACATCCAAGATTGATAATATAATAGCATGGAACAATAAAAAATTATAGATACGTTGGAGACGTATCAGCAAGCGCGGGTCACCTGCGCCCACGTACCCAATCTCCCTCGTCAAAGCATAAGGTCGGATTTTCCGATAACACATGAGCTGATGAAGAGCCCGGAGTAACCCCGTTACGGGTAGCAGGCCGCACTAGTACTTGATGCCATTGTGGACGGTTTCTACTTAAACCGCGTAATGATGGACTGCTGAAGCAGTTTTAACTTGCTCTATGCCGACACCATCAGAGAAATGCACATCAACCCGGCAAGGATAAGATCAAACGATACGATGATAAAAGGCTTCCGGCCAGGGGTTTGGACCTGCAGCATCGGAAATATCACGCTAGAGGTGGTATTCGGCATGCCCAAAAACTTTCACAGGGAAGGCTTAATCTTCGAGATAGCACCTTTTCATAGGCATTACCAAGTACTCCTCGGGAAGCTTGCTTTTGGCCATTTCCACGTCCTTCCATGATATGGTAATCAAATACTTCATATGGATGGACCCAACGGTATAATCACATTACACTAAAACAAGTCATTTCTACCTTTTAAGGAAGAACAATCCACTGCCTTAGTGGCCGAGGTACAGGAAGCTGAGGAACAAGTAACCAAAGACGCGACAGGTAGCGGAGCCACGTCAGGAGACCCCGTAATACGCAATGTCAACTCAGAAAACACCTTAGCGCAACCTAGCAGAAACCCTTAATAGGGGTACGCGCTCCATGGTCCCCACAGCATGATCGAGGATTACGTTCCTCGGATGCACAACTTCTTGCTAAAAATACCATTTGGGGAATCACGGTGCATGTGCAAGACTGGAGAATGGGAGCAGTTTGAGTCAACCGACGACCCATTCATAAATATATTGCCTTAGAAAATAACCTGGTTCAACCGGGGGCTGGGCAAGCAGCCTCTAGCTGCCTGGGGATACATCTTCACCGAAGAACGTCCTTTCAAGATGGTTGTCGACCACATGCCTTCGAGGACAAATGGCTCAATCAATCGGGTAAAAATAAAACCCTCGAGCTATCTAGTCCCTTGTCAAACTTTTCGATGAACCTGTAAGTTGTCATTATGATCACAGTGTTACATATGACGTTTGAGCAACCCCCAAGTTCACTATACAGTAGAAAGTGACTATGATACTCTCATGGTCCGAGGAACTAAAAACACATGCTAACACTCCGTGTTATAACAATTGATTTCAGATGATATTATCTCAAAGTATAACAAACAAGTTTGGGTTGATTCAATATGATCGTTCTTCTAACGTCATACTCTCAATATTGTTTTAGGACTATCGTTACAGTTAATGATATCCTAAGATCCGGAAAACATGATCACTAACAACACCTGAGCCAGTCTTAGAGGCGAGACTAGGAACCTATTCTTTACCATTTATTATTTCACACATGTATATGAGTTTTCCACTGAATCACATATTCCAGGATCGTAGAAGTTATAGCATGAAATATAAACTCTTAATTATGAAAATGGAAATATAATGATACAATATTATTGCATCTAGGGCATATTTCCTACAAGCTCTAAGGCCCATTAGTCAGTGGGTGATTAGGGATGAGGGTTCAGCTAAGCAGGGGATTATCCCTAACTAACCTTGCCACGTCGGTCGTTTAATGCCGGCAAGGTGAAACACGGTGGTGGTCGTGCGGGAACTCGCCGGAATTGCATTACCGGAGACGAGAGCTTGCGTGGATGGGCGCGCTCGAACACCCGGAGCTAGGCGCATCGAATAGTGCAAGGGGAAGGTGCTGGGGGTGGCCGAAGCTTGTGGCGGTGATGGAATCTAGCGGCGGTGGCGATTGGACCTCGACGAACTCGAGGCGAGAAGCTTGGATCCGTCGGCCAGAGGAGCTAGGGGGCAACCTAGGGGTTCTAGGAGTTTGATAGCAGCATTAGATCTACTTGGGGCTAGCCATAACCGTGATAATGAGCGTGGGGGCGGCGCAATGGCCACGATCAGAGCACGGGCTCGGTAGCAGCTACCTAAAGCTTGAAATCGAGCTGCCAAGGAGAGGGTTTAGAACAGGGTGCTCACTACGACTCTTGCGGACGGCTCGGTGAAGCCGGAGGGGTCGAGGGCGAGCGAATTGTTGGAAATATGCCCTAGAGGCAATAATATTGTATTATTATATTTCCATTTTAATAATTAAGAGTTTATATTTCAAGCTATAACTACTATGATTCTGGAATATGCAATTCAGTGGAAAACTCGTCTACACGTGTGAAATGATAAACGACGTAATATAGGTTCCCGGTCTTGCCTCTAAGACTGCTCAAGTTGTTGGAGATCATGTTTTCCGGATCTCAGGATATCATTGAGTGTAACAATAGTCCTAAAACAACACTGAGAGTATGACGTTAGAAGAACGATCATATTGAATCGACCCAATCTTGTTTGTTATACTTTGAGATAGAATTGTCTGAAATCAATTGTTATAACACGAAGTGTTACCATGTGTTTTAGTTCCTCGGACCATGAGAGTATTGTAGTCACTTCCTACCATACGGTGGACTTTGGGGTTACTCAAACATCATATGTAACTAGGTGATCATAACGACAGCTTACAGGTTCATCGGAAAGTTTGACAAGAGACTGGATAGCTCAAGAGTAGGATTTGCTCCTCCGACTATGGAAATATATTATTAAGGCCCTCTCGATGTGACAGCACCCATCATCATCTGGCTAGACACAGGTAACGATGCACCCCGGGTTTTGTAAAGTGTCGTGAAGCAAAGGGAACATCACATAATAACCAAAGGTTCACTCGAATATCATTCGTGTAATCATAGGGGTCGATATGGACGTCCACGGTCCCGCTATCGGTCATTGAACGAAGGGATTTCGTTCATGTCTATGATTTACCGAACCTATGGGGGTCACAAGCTTAAGGTAATCAAAATCTGCTGAGTGTTAGTAGGATGGGAGTATCGAGGATTTATTTGTGTAATTTTTTCATTAATATTCGGAATGGTTTCGCGAGAAACCGGAAGCGTTTCGGGGTCACCGAAAGGGTTTGGGAGTTTATCGGGCAATATCGGGTATACCCGATAATTAATATATAGGTGGAAAATGTTTTCGGTGATGTTAAATTATATATAAAAAGCTCTAGTAATTATTAGAAGGCTTTTATAAATAATTAAATATCAATGGGCCTTAAAAGGCCAAGAGGTATTGTGCCCTATTGGATACACAAGTTTTTGAGCCTCCTCTAGTTCATCTAGTTCTAGTTCTAGTTGGTCCTAGTTGACTAATTAGAGCTAGACCTAGTTCCTCTAATCCTCATAATTAGAAGCCTAGTGTGGTCCTAATGTCGTCCCTCTAATTCTCCGGCGACGATTAGCTCTGGAAGGCGAAGCGCGGCCGGATCATGAAGACCATACGCTTGCAACCAAATAGAGAGGTCGTGCTTTCGGTCTTCTGTTAGAGGGATCATTTGAGGGCGGTTTGAGGGATCATTGGACTCCAAGTAAGATCTGCACCGACTCGTCTACTTTCGTTGAAACTCCAGAGTCGGTAATGATCATTGATCCAAACCCTATATGCATCTTCATATTGTTCCTGGGCGTTCGTAGAGCGATTTTTTTTGTTTTCTACTCCACTTCCCAACACGAATCGCGTGATGTCGTGCAGCGGCCGATGGAGCAAGAAGCGCTCGATGGCGACGATGCGGTGCAGCTCCCGTCGAACCCTTGGGTGTAGTCGAGGCAGATGAGGCAGCGGCAGCTCCTGGACAACAGCTTGTGGCGCGGGGTTGCTCCGGTGCACGAAGACGATGAAGGCGTGGCGACGGCTGTGATCGGGTGAGCTCCAGATCGAGGAGAGCGAGGTGAGGGAGAGAGATGTGAGATCCAGGGGGTAGGGCTCGAGCTAGGATTTCCAGTGGCGCTCTAATAGAGTTGGGGTGACACTGGATGGGCGTGCGTGCAGCCTTTGCGAGGGCGCGGCGAGTAGGGGAAGGCCGGCCAGCATGGGCTGAGCCGCATTGTGGCTCCGTAAGGCCCTGCCGCACAGTAGTTTCTTTATTTATTTTTTCGTTTTCTCCTCTGTTTTACATTTAGTTTTGCTACTAAATGATTTTAGTTAGTTATGAAACTTGTCACATACTCCCTCCGTTCCTTTATGTAAGGTGTATTATTTTCGGCACGGTGACCAAGGCGCATAATTATAGAGGTGTTAGCACAAAATTACCCTTGGCAAATTTGTTGGTTAGTGGCAAGTAAATCGGCGAGTCCAGGAAAGTAAGGGATACATGCAATCGAGCGAGAGATAGTTTCCTTCTTTTGATACAAGGAGATATACAGGAAATCACGAGAGAGATACTATCCTCTTTTTGGAGGGATAAAAAGGGAATTATGTGGATTTTGAAGAAATGCACATTACATTGTGAAATTTTATCAAAAAACAAATACACCTTATATAAAGGAATGGAGGGAGTAATTGCTAGGCAATATATTGAAGAGGCCCACAAAGTTTCAAGTTATTTTGAAATGCTACAATAATTGTTTAATTTGAAATGGCCCAATTAGTTGCTACTGCTCCAGTTTATGTATTGTTAAGGGCATTTTGGGAATTTGGGTGATATTATTTTCCTTAACATAATTACTTAGGGATTATTTGCAATACCACCAAGATTTTTATTTTACTGTTTGAAGAAATATTATTTAGTCTTATAATTGAAATCTGAATTTGATTTAGATTTAGGACAAGTGGCATTCATTATTGCAAAACAGGATGACATGGCATAATTAGAGGGGATAACACTGTGGCTTAATTATAGGGGCGTTACAGCCGTCAACGTTCGCGGAACCGTGCCCTACCGGCTGAGAAAAAAGCTGGCTTCGTGGAGATCGGCAAGGCGGCGGCCAAAACGTCGCGCCCCCCGCCATCATCGGAAGTAGAACATGGGAGGCCGTCACCGCTTGGATCCCATGAAGGCCACCGACGAGGCGACGCTGGCATACATAGTTTGTCTGGTTTGAATGAAGTTCGTCTGGTTTGTTTAAACAGTTTTTGAACTGTATGCGGGAGTAAATTTGTGGGTGAGTGATACCCTTACTCGCATGTACCGCTGGACTCGAGTGTTGCTGGTGGGCCTACTATTCATTGTTGACTACGTGGCCAAATGGTGGGCCCCTCAGCGAAGAACGGGGTCAAAGGAGATGGCAACGAGGGTTGAGCTGATGACAATGAGCGCTTAACGTCTTTCACTGGTTCATGCCCAATTTCTTCGCACGGTTTGGTGGCGCACTAAAATTTTGGAAAATTTTGTTGCAACCTTCACATTTCGGAGCTGGATAGTGGAACAGACATAATTTTTGCTGTGTTTAAGCTACACAATTTTGTGAACAAGACCTTCTCCAAAACAAACAATTTCACCTTTATGAAAGTAAACTGAAGGCGAGATTCATGTCCAAAACAATAACCAAACAATCCAACGAACTGAAGTGGTAAACAAACTATGAATGCACGGGAATAGAAAAAGTGTTTGCCACTTGATGTCTACAAGCGGTCATCGAGAAGCTCACACAAACAGGAATTATTTAGAACCCTGAACGACGCCGTGGCAGCTAGGATAGGCAGGCTCGGAACCACGGGCTCTGGTACGCGTACTCGGCGGTGTGTCGCTTGTCCTCGAGCGCGGCGTACTTCGTCTCGTCCAGCCCGACGGAGGAGGAGAACTCGGCGGCCTTCTTGTCCAGAGCGAGCACGATGCCGTCTCCCACCGTCCAGTAGGCGAACCCGTAGGTGCTCCCTGCGAAGTGGAAGGGGCCCAGCCCCCTGCCGCTCCCGAACTGGTTGCCGTAGACTGCCATGCTGCTACGAGCGGCGCCGGAGGTCCAGCGGCCGCCGCCGGCCGACGAGAACGCGCAGGCCCTGGCGACGCCGTCCCCAGGGCGATAGACCGCGCACGTGACCCTGAAGTTGGACAGGCTGATGCGCGCGCCCGCATCCTCGCCGTGGAGGAGGAAGGCGCCCAGGCAACCGCATCCCTGGAACCACGCCGAGGGCGGGACGGTGCTGTAGCGCCCCGTGAGCGGATAGCAGACGACCAGGGCATACGCCGGCGACCATTTTGTCTCCTTGTCTAGGAGCAGCAAGAGCAGGAGACCGTCCCGGAAGTCGGCGAGCTCCCAGCAGCGACCCGCCAGTCCCGGCCGCGGGAGGAAGTCGAGCGCGAGGTTCCGCGCGACGGCGGCGGCCACCCACCGCGAGGAGGAGGGGACGAAGACGGGGTTGCCGCCGGGCGGACGCGGGTGCCGGTGCCGCTCGTCGACGCGGTAGTGGCCGGAGAAGTGGGCGGGCGACAGGCCGCGGAGCGAGATGAACCGGAGAAGGAAGCGTCCGACGTCGCCCGCGATCACGCGGCGCCAGCGCCGGCACGTGCACGCTGCGTAGACGAGGTGGCGATGCAAGGGGAGGCGCAGGAACACGATCTCGAGAAGATCGTCCGTGACGGCATCGATCTTGGTTGCCGGCGCGGTTTCCCTCTGGGCACTCTTGCGGCGGCGGCGGCGGCCGTCCTCCATGACCACCTGGACCTTACCCTAGCAGAGGTGAAAAGGCTCGGTCGTAAATGGGTGCGCTAATTTCGCCAGGAGGATAAATCACGCAGAATGGACCCAGGAGGTTCGGTGGAAGAAACGGCTTTGCCAAGTCTCAGTCTCTCTCTTTTATTCTTTTGAGAAAAAAAGTCTCAGTCACATGCTCAGCCGTTGGAGCCTGTTTCTATTTCCGCGTGTTAAGAAAACGGCCTGCATCGTTTTCGTGTATTTTTCATACGTGATGGCCCGAGCGTGAAGAGGCTTCTTTTCTTGTGATTTGGGCTTTTTTTTTTCGAGAGCAACTAGTTGACGAGCGCTCCTTCAAAAGTCTTCCAATAATTATTAGGGGTGGGTCGAGAGCGCGTCATTTGACGCACTCTCAGTCGCCGCCACCTGTCGTGCTCTGGGCGTTCCCTTCGGATTTTGTTTTTATTTTTATTTTTTCACACGCGTTTTCGTTTTTTGACTGTTTTTTGGGGTTTTCAGCTTTTTGTCTTCCACCGGTCTTTCTACACTTTTGGATAAAAAAATTAAAACTTTTTTTGCACGAAAAACACACTTTTTTTTCTTTCACGAGAGGCACATTTTTGCTTCCGCTAGAGACATGTATTTGCTTTCGCGAAGGGCATGGTTGTGCCTCGGGAACGAAAGAAAACATATTTTATTTTTATTTTTTTCCTGTTTTTTGTCTGTTTTTCGTGAAAAAAAATGTTTGTGAAGACGCGAGAAATCCAACGGTGAAAACAGTTTGAGATTTGAACGCATGATTTAAGAGATAAAACGTTTTGAATAAACAGATCTACGTAAAAAAGGAAACTCCCAGGTTGTGAGAAGTGGCGCACATGCAGCGTGTCAATTGTTGCAACCTGTTAAGGTGAAAGTGATCTTTTAAAAAAGTACTTCTCCTGATTTCGGCTTTTTTGGGCTGTCTTTTACATCCTTCTTTTTCTTTCATTTCGTGTATCCACTGGCTTCTTTCTTCTTCTTTTTTGAGGGGGAGCCACTGGCTCCTTTCTAACCGTTACGAAGCGGAAGAGGCTGGGCCTCGAAACTGGGCCTAATGTTGGCCCACGCTCCTTGTCTCATCCGGTTGGGCTAAACCCTAACCCAAAGCGTCCTCCCCTCCAACCCCACGCCGGCCTCCGCCTCCTTCCTAGCCGCACAGCTTACTTGTCTGGGTTGACCCGGAGTGAGGCGGGATGGCGCTGAGGGGCGTTTGGCAGCTGCAGAAGCTCGTGGTGAACTTCTGCGATTGGGGAGGGAGCAGCAAGGGGATCAGGTACTGTTCATCGTGCCGATTTGATTCTGCCTTATTTGTTCCTGGAGATCCGACTTATTCGTTGTGTCGACTGAGCTGGAGTGCTCTGTTAATTCTTAATTGTGCATGGCGAAATGTGGAATTCTCTTCTCTGAAGGGAAACACACGGTGTGATTATGTGTCGGTTTTGACGAAAAGGAAAAGCTATTCGTATGACCCCATTGAATAGGAGTGGTTCATCTGTCTAGAAGACACTTTGATATTATTGAAAATGGGAATAGCTATTTGGAAGAATGGCCCGTTAGACAGTTCAGTCACAGTTGAGCCGATCATATGTAGTTTGCTTGTTGGGTTGGGATCAAGCCCTGCTTTTGTGACCCTTGAACCTAATTTTATTCACATGGTATCTTTCCTTTCTTACGGATGAGTGGGCTATTGTTTAAGCATAAGTTGTATGATTTTCCAGCTGAAATGTGTCTTGATTCCATACTTTAGTCGTTCGAGTTTAGTGCCTGAAAACAATTAGATGCTTCGATTTGCTTGCTCCTTTACGACTGGAGCTCCTTGGAATTGCAGGGCTTTTATGGAGTCGCATCTTCCAGCTCTGAAGGAAAAGAATCCCCAGTTAGAGGTGGTGACACAGCTTGTCCGTGGTCAGCATCCCAACTTGAAGGGCATTTACAGTAAGAACCTCCTTTCCTTTTGACCATTTTAGTTTTACCAGGGGTTATATGGTAACTGTATTACTTATAATGATTTTACTTTCTGGTAGTGAGGGAGATCTTTGTGTTGGTACATACCAAATGCATATAATTAGTTGATTTTCATGAATCTGTCGCAGTCAAGCACTGTAGTTTACAGTTCCTGTATTTAGTTGAGAATTGCAGCACCGTGTCATTTGTCACTCGACTTCCATGTGCTTAAATACTTGTGATGAATTGGACATGCTCAACAGGTGAAGTTGCTTGGTTTAAGCATATTTGCCACCCATGTCCTTCCATGTGCTTAAATACTTGTGATGAATTTTGACACACTCAAGAGCTCAAAGGTGAACCCACATGGTTCAAGAATGATATGGTATTATGGTTAACTGTGTGCCTTTTGAGTGAATAAATCTTCTTAAGGAAACGTTGACATGTTTTGTTTGAGGGGTGCACTTGTTCTAGGACAAGTGCAGATTTTGTGGGGGAGCAGGCTCATTTAACATATTCTGTGGGATACATTTCACAAATTTAAGTACTTTCTCTCTCTCCTAGTGTTTAGCCCAAGAATAATTCCATTTCATTGCACTAACGAAACCAACCTTATAGCATGTGATGATTGCAGGAGGAGGTTACTCCTCAAACCAAACATCCATCCAGAATCTGCTTTTCTTTTGTTGTATGTTTGTTATTAGGAGATTTTCATATATGCCACCCAAAAGATTGGCATGACTGGGAGTACCACTCCTTGTCTCATTGACAGGACCCACTCACATGTCATCGTGACAAGGATTCATATCAATACGTCACCCTTGTTATTTTTCATGAACGCGTGGCTGTAGTTGCTTATGTTCTAAGTTATCATTTTTAAGCAATGCCATTCCTGTGCAGAAAACCATAACGAGAGAGTTGTTTGCGTCAGAAACTTGGCACCTGAGGACATAATGTTGCAAGCTAGTAGGCTAAGGTGTTCTCTGGGCAGGAAAGTCGTGAAGCTGAGAACCAGACATGTGACGAAAAGGCCAAGCGTCCAGGGAACATGGACGACGGAGCTGAAGATGTGAGTCAAAGTTCCTGATGGCACACACTCGCAAGAACCGTCTCAGGTCTATAGCAAGAACTCTGTGCTGCTATTAGACCTACGTTTCCTCAGTAGTTACAGTTTCATTCGGCCCTCCTTTTGTTTGAGCCGCAGTCTGACAATAACATGTAAACTTGGGAGTTTTTTTTTTTGTTAGTATCGCCTGTCTAGCAGATATTTGGATGGCAGATGCTTGATCTTTAGACCGTTGCTTTCGTTGAAGCTGTCAGCGCAGAATTTGTTCTGAAGGAAGGAGGAATGTCTGCATGTTATGACGGGACAAGTTATAAATCTAAAACTGTCATGAACTGTATACATTGTTCATCTCTTGCTGTCCATCTAGTGCATCAGGTGAGTAACTAGAGTACCCGTAAGGGGCACTCATCGATCGGGTCCTATAAGTGTCTGAAACTGAAGGCACCTGTTATTCAGTTGGTGCTATCCCATGAACCGTTTCAGATTCATTTTTTAAAAAGAAAAAGAAATTTTTTTAGATCTATATATATCAATCAAGAATGTTGTGCTGATATCGTTTTCAGCATCGACAGCTAACTTGTACTAGCTCCGATGAGAACATGTAAAAGCCTTTGGGTTGACCTTGAAGAAACAACATTTGAAATCTCACCGCTTTGGGTTCACGCCCAACTTGCGAACGCAAATGACTCGACTTTGAAAAAGGCGGTTTGGAGCACATGGACGCCACCTAAGCAAAAATTCTTTGCATGGTTAATTTTACGATGGTTGTCGATTGCAAAGGAGGGGGTGGCCGAATTGTGGCTTATGTCAATCTACAAGAAAGAGCTGGAGACTGCCGTGCATCTTCTACTCAAGTGCAGACTTTCTGGGCGCGTTTGGGAAGACATCAAAGCGTGGCTTCGTCTTATTGACACTGAAATACAGCATTGGCAAAACTTCAATTGAGGGCCTGTTTGGTAATCCACCAGCTACACGAAATATCCAGAATTTGCGAAGCACCTATTCCCCCGCTCTGTAAATTTGAACTGCAGCCCACTCCACTCCGGAGAAGAGTTGTGGAGCGGAGGGACTCTGAACAGGCATGAGTGTTGGAGTGGCGGAGCTCCTTCGCCCCTTGGTCTTATTCACATATTTCTCTTGCTTGCTTCGTTGGAGCTTTGGAATGAACTGAATGGACAGTTCTTCAGGAATGTATCTTCTATCCATAGAGTAGCTGAGCGTAAAATCAAAGATGAATCAGCCTTGTGGGTTTTTGCTGGGGCAAAGCATTTAAGTTTGATCATTGCCACGAGAGTAGAAACTTTCGGATGTTTAAGAGTTTGTTCTCTTGTAACTATTTCTAAATTCTTTCTTAATCAATGAGATGGGGCAAAGCTCGTGCCTCCATTTTAAAAAGAACCTTTGAGCTGAATTAAGGACATATATTTTTAAAGCGTTATCTGAAGAAATGGACAGCTTCATCAGTTTCAGCTGCCACAGGGTTGCCACCACTGGGAAAGAGCGGCAACCCAACGCAAACCAGGGCCAAGGTTTTCTCTCGCTAACCATTTCCAAGCAAAATTCCACAATAATGCAGAACTGCAGATGAGCATTCCCATTTATTCGCTAGGAAATCTGATGGCAGATCTTGCGGCGAATATCTCACAAAGCAACATGCTGAAATCCAACTGCGAGACCCAAGATAGCAAATAATCATTTAAGAGAAATGGAGATACAGCTCTTTCCCCAATCCAAAACTCCACCTTTCATGCATCAAGTACACACAACACAGATGGAGCACCTGGTGGACTCAAAATTACAAAAACCCAGAGAAACTGACAGGGTGGGTATAGATCTTAAGGATATCAGGGGTGAAAAGAACTTCACAGTTGACAGCGACTTAAAACTCGATAGTCCATGCCAAAGCCACGAGACAATCGAGCATTCATCAAAGAAGGTCTACAGACCAGCAATGAGCTTTCACTGAGATAATTTTTGTCTGACAATGTAATCACTGTATCCGGTATAATCTTTTTACATCACTAGTTGACATAAAGAAATTTAGGTAACCCAAGTACCTTCAAAGCTTCTAATGGATGGGCAGAAGAACCAGAAGAACCATTGTCAGAATCCAATAGCACTTACTTGGGCTGCACCAAATATGATGCCCATACCTCATTAGCTGGAGGGGGTGGCTGAACCCAGTGGCCAGGTATACGGCTGCATGCAGGTGCAGACAATCAATGCATTTAGAAGAATCCCCGCAAAAAAAAAACATTTAGAAGAATAAAATACGTGTAACATTTGTTCAACACGGCACATCAGAGATCTTTCTGTCCACTGCAGTAACTAACTATTATGGTTGTGATTTAGACTGAAATGGATATGTGAAATTTTGTTCTTACAGAACTGCAATGAATGAAGGTTATCATAATTTACAAATATTAGCTGGTTCAACGACACGGTCTGGTATTACAGTCATACCATAAATAAACTAGATGAAAACTATATAGAAAGATCCACAAGCCATTTGCAACCTTAATGCACCATTAAGATATCAGCCTATATTTTACGAACTATAAATCAAGCTTTGTCGCTCACCAAAGATGCTAGTTTATCATAGTCGACCTAAAGTCAGCCGATTTGAACACACCATTTCGTGATGGTTTCTCATGAGTTTATTTTCCAGCTTATAAAACAAAACCTTTAAAGAATCAGCAAATCATATTTACACAGTGAATTTGCATTACATGAGAAGGATGCTTGTCGAATAACTAGCATGGTTTAGTGTTGTTATTATGACGAGACAAGATAAAGCAGCATGATTTGACAAGTAAAGGCCTCACCTTCCTCCAGGTCTGATAAAAGAATCCCACATTCTGCGTACCTACAATCGGAGGTGAAATACATATAAGATACTGTATGGAGTAACCTGAACTAGTATGAAATTTCATTAAAAGCGAGGGGAAAATCTCCTACTCAAAGAAATAAAATATGAAATCAATAAAACTTCAACAGAATCTCCTACTTTCCTTTCACATAGTTCTCACTAGTGCTTGAAGCAATGGTTATCTGGTAGCTCCATAACATCCCAATGATGACATCCAGTAAAACCCAACAGATCATATCAAAGATTGTTAAGCCTAGTCAGGTAGTTCATTAACACCGTCCTACAAACCCGTGATACTTGCATGAAGTTGAGAGTTTGGAATAAATTACCTCAATGAGTGTCCCCAGGTCATAGCTACTTCCATGATAATAGTGGTAGAACTCAAAAGGCAGATTGGTCAGAGATTCGGAATGTGCAGGCCCTTTAATCGCGACCTTTTGACCATCATGTTCTGTCTTTTGACTTGCATGATCACTTCTCTCACTTATGCTTGCATCTCCTTGGTTCTGCTCTGGCGCCGACCCACTTTTATGTTGTCCAAGGCCATCTTCTTGAGCAGTTGTATGATGCGCAGCCTTCCTTGATTCCTCAGCGGTGAGAATAGCATCCTTCGCAGCATCAGTTCGAGCAGCAGTTGCAGCTTGGCGCTCCTCTTCCTCAACTGCAGCCTTGACCCGCTCAAGATATTTATCATCCTCTTCTGGCAGAAAATGACCTGAAATATAACTGTCGCCAGTGTTAATTAAAAGGCATGCATGGGTTGCAATGGCCAGAACAAAGCAGGTTAATCATATCATCACACCTGGACAACTTTTATAAGTAAAAGTTTGCCTACAACTACATACAGAATTCAAAAAATATGGCTGAGATCTTAGTTCAGAGAACAATGTGACAGTGCTTCCTCCATTTTAATATAAGTCCACTTCGGGGATCGTCAATTTACATTGTGATTCCATTTGAGAAAATCAAGGGTTTAGTTACAGCAATCTTATAAACCACTGCTCATTATGCTATGCGAGGGATTCAGGCGGTTATAGAATTCCTTTACTACAGAAAAGAATGGTCCAACTAATGACTGGTTTTGAGATATCCTTCAAGCATATGGGATATGGGTCATATGGCTGCTTGCGGAAGAAGGGGAGCGGGAGTGGCTAAATGGAGATATCTTGCCTTGTTTCTTCAGTTTTTCAACCCTTACAGAGCGGAGCTCCTGTAGTTTCTCGACCATTAGTGCAAGCTCGAGCTGTGAACGGCAGATTTTTTTTCAGAAAATAGTTAGTTGGAATAAGGTAATATTGCACTGATGATTAAAAAAACATTAAAAGCTTATAATCTACACAAACAACTCAAGAATTTGTAAACTGCTGGCACAAAAATCTGAAAGAAAGCAATCAAGCAAGGTACATGGAATCAATCACAGAAGTTGGGACGCACTCCGTCAAAGACAACTAATTGGCAACTTCAACAAATCTTCAAGATAGCATCTTAAAGAAATTCAACAAAAACATAAGGCATCAAGAGAAAGGTCGGAAAATAACAATTGCATAACCTAAGGCTCGCAGCTAAACCTATCCAAAACTCAGAAAATATTAATGTGTTATTAGATTATATCTAAATTCAATTGTATGCACAGATCTTCTTGCAGAAAAACAATAAAAGACAAGGATTTAGAGTTCTGTACAATACTTGCCTCAGATTCTAGACGTTTTCTTTCCTCATTTGCTTTCTTCTTGGCAATCTGCTTCATGCTTTCCACCTGGTTTGTACATACAACAATGAGCTTGTTATTGTGGAACAACTGTGTTTTCCTACTAGTTACTACAGATAAATCCTATGAATGAAATGGCAGTTTCAATAAATGAGGCAGCACCTTGCGTTTTGCAATGTCATTAGCTATTTGCCTAGCCCTCCATTCATCAGCTTCCTGATCAACCCTGTCAAATTCTGCACTTTCCTGCACAACATCAAGAGAAGGGAAGCCATGCATTTATTGGATCTGTGGCCATTTTGATGCTAACTGAACATTTTCACAAAGATAGGAACACATAAACATGTGAATTGAGTTCCACCTTCTGGAAAAGCTCTGCTACATGCTTTCTCTTCCTCTTCCTCCATCGCTTATTTCTCTTGGACTTCTGCAGCTTCTGAGCTAACGAAACCATTGCCGATTTTTCTGCCCAAGGACCGTCTTGGTTAATAGCAGAAGAAATAGGTGCCAGGAGGTGCTGAAGTTGAGAACAGAGATAATTAGCCGCATCTGTCGCCAGAGATTCATGAGTGTCTTGGCTAATCTTGATTTCACTTGCGAGCTCCGAAAAATGGCAAGGCCTGCCTGCAGAAGAGACGCCAGACCCTGAAGACGATTCTACTGCAGACGAATCTGGTTCTTGTGCACTAGCATCAGATGAATTCCTCACAAGTGCAATCTCCTCTAGCTCGTTTATCCTGCCAATCCAAATCCTTTATTCATGGTACAGAGACTGGATACACGGTCATAACTACCTTTGGGAATTTAGGGAACTCACAGAGCGCTTGAAATGGCGACAGTGTCTTGCAGCTTCTTCAAATGCTCCCGCACATTGTCACGCTGCCAAAAGGAACTGGCCGCCGCCAGTGCCGCCGCCTCAGGCTGGAAAGGGAGCTGCTGGTGCTGCTGCTGCTGCTGCTGCCACTGCCACTGCCATGGCGGAGGCTGAGGAGGCCGCAGTGATCCAAAGGCATTCGGCTGTGGGAACATGGCGTCCTGCTGCCGCGGGGGAGCCCTGCAGACAAGGAAAAGCTCGTCAAATCCATGGAGCGGAGGGGCCGCCGCGAGCGACTGCGGGTCAGAGGCGCATGGGGTGTTACCTGAGAGATGGATGTCGTCTTCGCCGTCTGCGGATCAGTCGACGAAGGTATTCGGACTTGTCGCCGGCGGCGGGTCCCTCCTAGGTCTTGTTGGCGCCCCGACTCCGTCACCACGCGTGAAATTAAGTGGAGACAGCAGGCTGGACTCCGGAGAATGCACTAGGGGCGTGGACACGTGGTGAAGGGAAGGGGAGGAAAAGATCGAGTCCGGCGGGGCGAGGCAAGGCAAGGCGGCGGCTCCGGCGGAGAGGGGAGGAGCGTGGCTGGGCTTTTTTCTTCCGATCATAGACTTGGCAGCCCCGACTTGCAGCCCTCCTCCTCTCACTTCCGGACCGTGCGCGGGTGCCCCTATTTCTCGCCTTCAGCGACGCTGAAGTGGCGAGCGAGCTGGGCCGGCCCACAAGCGCGGGAGGCTGAAGCCTCTTTTCCCTGATTTTTTACGTTTTCTGTTTTCTTTTTTGCTTCTATTTTTGTACTCATGTTTATACGTTAAAATATTATAAATATATATATTATAAAAACATTTGAAAAAAATGTTGAACAAGTATTTAAAAAATGTTGAACAAGTATTTGAAATTTATTGAACAAAAATTTGAAAAATTTTGAACAAGTATTTGAAAAAATGTTAAACAAGTATTTAAAAAATATTGATCATGTATACAAAAATATTAAACAAGTATTTGAAATTTTTTGAACAAAAATTTAAAAAATGTTGAACATGTATTTGAAAAAATGTTGAACATTTTAAAAAGATTGATCATGTATATAAAAATATTAAACAAGTATTTGAAAAATGTTGAACAAGAATTTTGAAAAATGTGAACAATGTATTTTAAAAATATTGAACAAGGATTTTGAAAAATATTGAACAAGTATTTGAGAAAATGTTGATCATGTATATAAAAATGTTGAACAAGTATTTGAAACACGTTGAACGAGTATTTGAAAAATATTGAACGAGTATTTGAAAAGGGTTGAACAAGTATTTGAAAAAATGTTGATCATCTATATAAAAACGTTGAACAAGTATTTAAGAAAATGTTGACCATGTGTATTAGAATGTGCAATGAAAAACAAAAGGAAACGAAGAAAAACCCAAGAAATGAAAACCAAAAAAAGAAACAAAATAAACCAAAGGAGAAGAAAAATGAAAAAAAATCTGAAGAAGGAAATGAAAAAAACCGGAGAAGAAAAAACGAAAAGAATAAAAAAAATCAGAGAAAAACAATAAGAAAAACAAACAAAAAAGAAAAGGAAAGGGGGAAAACCCCGGAGGATGAACCGGTGGTACAGTAAAGAAAAAAATAAAAAGACAGGAAACAGAATGAACCAATATGAAGAACGGCTTTTGTTTTCTTCTATTAGGTCGCGTCCTATGAATTAGGCGACAACACAGAACTATCGCAGAGGCTAGCAGCATTGGGTAGCAACGAGAAGATCCATGTTCGATCCCTCGCGAGCACAAACTTTTAGTCTTTTTTTTTCTCGAAAATATGCGCTGGTGGGGCAGCCCAATACTGCAACGCCCAACGCGAGAGGGTTCATCCGTCTCGCTTAAAGCAAGAAATAGCTCTCACGACTATGCGCATCTAAAAAACAAAACCCGGCATGTGCGGGGTACGCTGGCAATTTGGGCCTAGGAGGGACTGGCCTGCTTCGTTACCCAACCCGCCCAAAAAAAAAAACTCGATTGGGCCGGGCAGCAAACTCGACTGCACTAGAAGGTGACGTGCGGGTGGCATATTTTCCCCTGGCAAGCAGGGTTTCTTGCTCCGTCGTCATCCAAGAAATTTTGGTCCCCTCACCTCGAGCTACCATCTTGGCATTGGGAGATGGGGGGACCTCGGATCTTCAAGACCTCTATGTTCTTTGTCAACGCCTAATGATCATCATAGTTTTGTGAGATAAACTTCTTCTCGTTCTTTTGGTAGTGCCATGAGGTTAGAAAGTTTTCTGTCCTCGCAGATTCGATTATTCAGATCTGATGAGTTTATGTTGTTTTGTCAAGATTTTTTGTTTGTTTGATTTTTTGTGGAGGTGAAATCTTTCATTAACATCATGGTGAAGATATAGTGATCCGACGGCCTACACTTCTAGGGGATCACCCCCGGCCCAAGTACGTTCATTGATCAAGGCTTCCCATCTTTTTAGATGGACCACTCAATGCGCTTTCAAAAACCATTATTGGTAATGTTCATTGCTCCAGTCTAATTGCAGCCTCTTTACCGAAGTCGTTGGAGTATTTCTTCGAGCAGAGATTAATATCGCGAAGAAGGTATTTACAATAGATTTCATTGTAATTCTTAGTCATAGGAGTTACTTTGTATTTTCTTGGATCTTAGGTCCAAATTAGTGTACCTGTAATTGTTATGAGTATCAATAAAATTACATGTGTTTCTAAAAAAAAGGTGACGCGCACTTTGTTGCGCCGAGAATCATCACAATTATTCATCAATCGCATGTTTCACTATCTGAGGTGCAATGTGTCTACCCTATATTCTTCCGAGGGGTTTCAATATGTACCCTAACATGAAAACTATTATAGCATAGCCTATAATTTCGTTATTAGTTAGAAAGCAAACATAAGTTTACAACCCAAAAATCATGTCACATGAAAGAGAAGATGTTAACCTTTTGAGGTTTCTTAAAGAACTGAGTTACTTGAACTGAAAAAACTCAAGGAGCACACACGTTATTATTTATCACCAGGCAAAACAATATAGTATAACAAAAACTTATGACACGTGGTACAATTCATAAGTCAGTAGTTTCTAAATAAAATATGCGTCCCTTGTATCTTATCCAAAAAATATCAGAGGTAATACCACCCGGAGTCATATAACTTGCGTCTGATATTCAGTTTGGTGCTAAAACTTTGAAAATACGAATTTATGATCATTCAACTTGCGTTCTCGTGCAAATACGATGCTTCCCCTCGTATCTAGCCGTATGGCCTGCTCACATGGCACGTCAGCTTGGCGGAGGCCCACTTGTCAGTGGCTAAAGTACACACAGCTTTGGGTGACTCTAGCACGTGATTTTTTTTAGAAAAGCCCCCTTGCAATTTATTTAATTGTGCACAAAAGGCCTGAAATATAATTAAAAAAAATGGGACAATGAGGTTCAAACAGTTGACCTGTTACTAAAACAGGTAGCCGTACAACCATCACACGAGCACCGATTCACATTGAACATCTAGAACTAAACTTTATTTAACGATACACAAAAGAAAGAATTCCTTATTTGACACTGTTTTAAATTTCGTTTCCCTATTTAACATCAAATAAATATTTCTTCCCTATATAACACCAACTTTAAATTTTGTTCCCAATATAACACTTTCATCCATTTTTTGACCTAATGGTGTTAAATGACACGTGAAATGACAAATTTACTGCTGGCACTAGAAGCACCCAAGTCAGGTCAAAGTCACTGTCATTGGCTTCACCCGGCCCACAATCCCCTTGCACAAGAACACCGCTGTTGGAATTAAATCCAACTCGTCTATGTCCGTGTCCTGGACGTATACATGTGTATGCATTGATTTCCTATAGGACTAGAGTATGATACTGAAAAGGCTAGCTTGTGTTGGCAGATGATATATAGGTACACTGAACCGTGACCCCAATCAGAAATACTAGCAATGAAAAATCCAAAGGCACGACACGGTCCTTTTTCAATCAACTCAGCGTGTCCTCGTATTGTTCGCGTGTACTGTGTGCGTGTTTCGTCGAGTCGAGCCGTCCATCAAGCAAGCCGGCGGCCCTGTTGTTTTGTACGTGCGTCTGCTGTGTGCAAGCTAGCTTAAGAAATCCATCCAGTAAGGAGCTAGCTGGTTGGTACTCATACGTGTGATCTCCAGGAATATGACACCGGAATAAGACAAGACATCGGCTTATTCTGTTACACTAATCATGGACTCCACCGTTAAATAAGACACCGGAATAAATAGAAGGACTGAATAGATGTCTGAGGGTAGAATTGTCATTTCACGTGCCATTTAACACTGTTTGCACAAAAAATGGATGAAAGTGTTATATTGGGAACAAAATTTAAAGGCTGTGTTAGATAGGGAAGAAATATTTTTTCAGTGTCAAATAGGGAATAAAAGTTTTATGCAGTGTTAAATAAGGAATTCTCTCTACACAAAACCCTGATAAATAGGCCCATATGTCTAATGGGTAATTTAGGGGTGGGGCCACTAGTCAGTGGGATACAAACAATGGGTTGGACTAACTACACAGGGCCCAGCCGTCCGTGTGTCGGACTGAAGTTCGGGCGCATGGATAATTTCGCAGAAAAATAGGGGAACGCCGGAATCGATCTCTCAACCGCGAGCAAGCTAACCACAACACCAAGTTCCTGTTAGTGCCCACAAAAAGAAACACTTAATTTTATAATTTTGCCATGGCAACTACTCGTATTCCTGTCCCGGACTGAATTTCTGATAACTTATTTAAATTGTTTGTCAAACTAAATATATTTAGACATTAAAAAAATTGAATTCAAAATTTTAGGCCGAAAAACTGGAATTTTTGAGATATTTTAAAACACGGAATTTCCAGCCCCTTCCGCAAAAAAGAATAAAAACAATCTCGCTCACGGAAAAGTTTTGTACGTTATGGGTTAAACATTATATATTTTGACGCCTTTTTTGGGCCAAGAAAGGCAAGATTTTCTGAAAACCTGTGAAAAAACGAATCTAGAAAAAGAACTACATACAATATAAAATCAAGTGTATCTGTAAATGGTCGTGAGTATGTAGTCGGTGTAGTGGTTGGCTAGTGCGTGCATTGTATATGTGGTCGGGAGTGAGGGGTGATTATGCGCAAAAAAAATGCATGGACCCACATGTGTTATTGATTGTGACGCCCCCGGTTTAATCGTGCACTAATCATACACGCAAATGCACACGATCAAGCCTAAGGACTCACGGGAAGATATCACAACACAACTCTAAAACATAAATAAAGTCATACAAACTTTATATTACAAGCCAGGGGCCTCGAGGGCTCGAATACATAAGCTCGCATACAAGCGTCAGCGGAAGCATCAGATATCTGAATACAGATATAAAAGAAAACACAGATAGGCCCTTAAAAGGCGGGGCAAAAGAAAACACTACGATCGAAAGGCGCATGCCTCCTGCCTGGGACCCTCCGAACCTACCTGGTCGTCGGCCAACTCGTAGTAATATCCACCCTCGGGGTAGTAGTAGCGATCGTCGGTGGAGGCAGCTGTATCCGGGGCTCCATCATCTGGGTGCACCAAAAGGATATGGGGAAAAAGAAAGTAAAGCAACCGTGAGTACTCATCCGAAGTACTCAGCAAGCAAAGATCTACACTACATATGCAACATTATCAAAGGGAGGCTGTATATGTGGACTGGGCTGCAGAAATGCCAGAATAGAGAGAAGGCCTAGTCCTATCGAAGACTAGCATCTTCAGCGGTCTTGCAGCATTAGAAGAGTGTAGATTAGTACAACATAAAGTAGTAGTAGTAATCAGTATCAACCTCGGCCAGAGATCCTTTCTCGACTCCCTGCGAGAAAGCCATCCCAGTGCCATACTATCCATTTCTCATCACAAGTATCCAGTTCTAGTTGTATCGACCGGGATACAACTCCGAGCGTCCGTTACCGAGGATCCGGCTATGCATAGATTAGTTCTTCCCTGCAGGGGTGCACCAACTTACCCACCACGCTCGCTTAACTCCGGTCGGACGCACTTTTCTGGGTCATGCCCGACCTCGGCCAAACGACACACCGCAGCCCTACCTAGATCTCAGCAGAGAGGTCCCCGCCGGTCTACAACGTAAGCGCTCAGGGGTCTTGGGCCATCGCCCTGTGCACTCCGGGTCGTTGTGTGCAGGGTGGATACCAACACCGCCTCGGTTGGTCGGTACAATCCGATCGTGCCACAATGCTGAACTGGACGTCTGTCCGAGCTTTCGGCTGATGCCACGATGTAGAGTACCCATATTTATTCCCGCGTGATGGTTAGTGCTATCGGGCCAGAGGCCCACTCGAATCAAATATCCAAATCGTAGTGTGTTGGTAGTGCGGTAACGAGCAGAGACTCACGATCGATGTGACCCCGTCGCCCCGTCTCGAGGACTTGCGGCAAGGGCCAAGAATGCCCGGCCACGCCTCGTACTCATCACTCGGGCACCATCCAGGTCAACCCGTCTCGCAAAAGACTGTCGGGAACTCAGGTCCACCTCTACTGGGTGGTACCGCCTGTCCCTCCAGTCCTGCAGTAAAAGTAACTCCCTCGGGTCCCCCTCGGGGCCGACCCGTTTCTAACAAGGTTCAGGGGTAAAGTCACAGTAACCGTGTGTCCATAACATCACGGAATCCCGAGGTATCACCCTCGACGGATGCCCACTAGATGTAACCGTCAAGGTGAACTTAGGAGGAATCACCCTCGAGGTTCACACTTGAAGTGCTGCGCGACAAGGTCATATCGGAAGTGGAGAAGGAGGAATCACCCTCGATGACCACGACCAAATAGCTACTCTACAGAGTTAACATCAGGAGTGCTATACGAGGTATCACCCTCGGCACTCGATGGTGACACTGCAGTGTCGTACAACTAAGGGGGGGTGTTGTGCAGTGCCGGGGTCCGGCTGTCGATCCCGTTGATCGAGTCATCTGATAATCTAGCAGGGCAACTGGGGACAAAGTGGGGTCTCTGGTAGGTCTCTATCCAGCCTATACTAAATAGTTTAGGATAAGCAGGTAAGGTTTCAATAGCAGGTTACAATAAACAGGCTATGCATCAGAATAGGTAAAGCAGTAGCAGCAGCAATTCTAATGCAAGCACAAGAGAAAAGAGAATCGGCGATATAGGTATGCTCAAGGGGGGGTGCTTGCCTGGAAGCTCTGCTGAGAGGGGCTGGTCGTCAGAAGGCTGCTCGTCCGGAGCGTAGTCGTACACTGCTGCGTCGGCGTCGGTCTCGGCGTCTATCGGAGGGAGAAGGAGGGGGAAGAAACAATAAATTCACGGTAAAAATGCAAACAAAATGCATGACATGCCTAAGTGATATGCAGAGGTGTTCTACTGCCTAACTAAATGGTTCAGTTAACTTAGGAATTTATTTGGATTTATTTTATTAAAGTTGAGCACTATTCATTTATCGAAATCAGTCTAAAAGTTGCGGGTTCACCTTCGTGGAGGGTCCCGACACAGAAACAGACAGCACGGTTGGATTCGTCTCGTCGTTCTGAGCAACTTTCATATATAAAGTTTTTCGATCTGAGCTACGAATTATTTTATATGAATTTTTGAAGATTATAACATTTTCTGGAATTGTTTTATTATTTAAATTAACATTATCCGAAACAGTGCATTGTGACATCAGCAGAACATCATGATGACATCAGCAGGTCAACTGACCGGCTGGCCAGGTCAAACCTGACATGTGGGGTCACTGGGACCCACATGTCAGTGTCTGTGGCACTTGACAGAAGGGTTAGTCTATCCTAATTAAGTTAATTAGTGGGTGGGGTCTACTGTCAGTGGGTGATTAGTGATTTAATTAACTAATTATTTTAATTCATTTAATCGTACGGGACCCATATGTCTGTGAGTTGACCCAGTCAATGAGTCAACTGGGTCCGCCCGTCAGTGGCTCAGGGGGCCCCACACGTCAGTGCCAGGTCAGCCTCACCGGCGCCGGCGCCGAAATCACGCCGACGACCAAATCTGCGGCGGCGCGGCCTCGGACCTCATCAGAAAACGCGCTCCAGCCGCCGTTTCGATCGGGACAAGGCGCACTCGAACGGCAATAACGTTCCGCATCGATCTACGGCATCCACGCGAGCTAAAACGGCCGGAGAGAAACGCTATGACCTCGCCGGCACCGAGGTGTTTCGGGTGAGCTCCGAATCGGCGCTACGGGGCACGAGCAGGCACACATGAGTGTGCTTTGAGCTCACGAGGAGGAGCTGAGCACGTCGGAGTACTCAAACGGCCATGACGGCGACTAGGGTGACGGCTACGAGCGGCACGGCGGAGCAGCGCTCGGGCGGCAATGGCGGCGGCGTCTACGGATGCGAGCGAGCTAACGGAGAGGGGAAGGAGGGCGGGAGCTCACTGAGCTCCTGTAGGCGTGCAAAGTGTGCTCGAGGAGGGCTCGACGTGGCCGGATTCGTCGCCGGAGTGCGTCGGGACCGAGGAGGAACAAGGCGTCGAGGGGCTCGGTGTAGCACTCCCCAGCACCAACGGCTTGCACCAGACAAAGTGGAGCTCGATGGCGGTGCGCTATGACATCTTGGCGAGGCCGAACGGGGATGGTGGGCGCGGGATCGACGACTTTCGGCGAGGTGGGGAACGAGAGAGAGAGGGGCGCACGGGGGCGAATGGTAGCATCTAGGGTTCAAGGAGACGGGCGAGGGGGCTCTTATCCCCTCCACGACGAGCGCAGGTGGCCGCTGTCGAGCAGGGACGAGGGGGGGTTGGCGCGGCGGCTGCGGTGGAGACGAGAGCGCGCGCGCGCGTGCAGTAGGAAGTGGAAGGGGGAGTTGGGCCGGGGTGACTCAAGCCCAGTAGCTGTGGGCTTTTTTTCTTTGCTTCTATTTTTGTTTTCTGTTTTGTCTTTTATTCTTTTTATTCCAAATGACTTTCGCAAAATATGAGACTTGCCAAAATAAATACTATGCAATATTTACCACTGTTAGAAAATGGTTTGGAGGCAGTTGGATTTCATATAAATTTTGTATTAAATAAAATGGATTTTAACCTTGCTGTTTTGGTACTATTTCTTACTGTTTGTGTCACTTAACTAATTTAGCATATGTTGATTATAATTTTAGAATTGTCTCTGGATTATTTACAATATTATGAACATTTTAGTTTCCAATTTGGAACAACTTTTATTTTCTCTTTAAATTAATTTGAAGTTTGAATTATGAGTTTGAAATGCAATATGATGCAAATGATGACTATGCACTGTTAAACTTGCTGACATGGCATTAACTAAGGGTGATTATTGTGGTTAATTACATGGGGTGTTACAATTCTCCTCCACTAACAAGAATTCTCGTCCCGAGAATTAAGAAGAAGACTGAAAGAAAGCGGGGTATTCTTGGAAGTTGTTCCGAAGAAACGTCCGGAAAATCTCGAACGACTGGAATGTTTTCGATCCCCTCAAGCGGAGAAGCGTTCAACGCATTCAGAGCATAAATGTGAGCTTCAGCATTCCGAGTAATTCGGGCGGTGTAGTTCACTATCTCATCGGAGGGGTGAAGAAGTTGGACAACTTTTGTGGCACAATTGATCGAAGTTATATGAGCTTTCAACCAATCCATTCCGAGGATGAGGTCTATGGTGGACGATTTGAAGACGATGGGTGGGGCAAGGAATTCCAATCCTTTAATTTCGACGGTAACGTTAGGTGCCATCACGTCAGCATGACAATGATCTCCGGGAGTTTTAATGACTAACGGAGTATGCATCTTCTCATAATGAATGGCAAGCATGAATGCAAATTTTTCCAGAGATGAAATGAATGTGATGCTCCTGAATCAAATAAAACAGAAGCAGGTATTGAGTTAACGAGAAGGGTACCCATCATAGTGGCAGGTTGATCCTGGACTTCTTCAATATCAATGTTGTAAGCGTGTCCACGACCATGAGCAGCAGACCCAGTATTATAGTTGCGGGCCTGATTGTTGCCACGACCACTGCCACGGCCAGTACGAGGGAAAACCAACTGATTCTGAGTCTGGCGGCAGTCCTTAGCAAGGTGGCCTGGTTTGCGACACTTGAAGCACAGACCATCTTCAGGACGAAGAGGAGCATTGGGTGGAATACCTGGTGTAGTATAGTTGTTCCTTGGCGCAGGGGCAGCTGGACGGAACACGTTGTTGGGAATCCAGACTCGACGCTTCTGTGTTGAACCCGAAGATGAGCCAACATCACGATAGCGCTTCTGCAACTCCTTATGCTTCGTTTGAGCAGTCTCAAGCAGAATAGCCTTGTTCACAAGAGTAGTAAAGTCGGTGAAATCTTGAGCAGCAAGTGCAAGCTCGATGTCTGGGTGGAGTCCATTACGGAACTTCTCTTGTCTACGGGCATCCGTGGCGATGTCTTCTTCAGCATAGCGGGACAGGTCAAGGAATTCCCGCTGATAAGCTTCGACAGTCTTATTGCCCTGAGTGAGGTTGCGGAACTGAGTTTTCATCCAGTCAATGATTCCTTGAGGAATATATCGGGCACGAAAAGTAGCCTGGAACTCAGGCCAAGTAACGGCTGTTCCAGCAGGCAGTGTACGTTTGTGGGTGTCCCACCATTGAGCAGCGGGACCCTTTAAGAAAAAAGACGCGAAGGTGACAAAGTTGGCAGGGGAGACATTTGCAGACTCCATCTCGTGAGTGATATCGCGAATCCAGTCATCAGCATCCAGTGGTTTCTCAGAGTTGCGGAACTGAGTGGGGTTAAGACGCATAAATTCCGGCAGAGTTATTGAAGGAGGGTTCTGGTTCTGGTTGTTCAGATGCGGGAACTGAGTCATAATCCCAGTGATGAACTGGTGGTTGAGCTCGAATTGTTGCATCATAGCTGCCATATAATCTGGCGGTGGTGGGCGTTCAGGGGCACGACCACGACCACGACCACCTGGTCTAACCATCCTGCTACGTTTCAACAGGGGTAGTTCAGTAAAAGCAGTTGCGAGTGTTTAGCGACAAGCATGATGTAACACGACAATAATTAAGCAGTGTACTAGATACTTAACAGTAGTGAATTAAGACATACAGATCCATACACAGAGTCGGGTACATGCGGACAGCATAACGGCGCAAATTTAAAAGCTAGACATGCCAGGCGGCGCGCAGGCACGCGGTAAGAAAGTACACAACGAGACATAGCAAAGGCTACATCAACGTTGGGGAAAACCACTGAAGCGGGGTAACTGCAAGTGCGGACGGCGAATGGCCGTCACAGGAAATTCCTGCGCTCCATGTGCACTCTGATGCAGAACCCAGTCTCGAGCTGAAAGAAGAGGTCCACGTGCAGGTGTGTGACCTCCCACAGCAGGCCAATCAATACCAGTATACATCTGAGTCCTACGCGGGTAAAGGATGTGCTCCAGATGTATCCCTGCATGAATAGCTGGTAGCAACTGCATCATAGCATCGTAGAGACATGCTCGAGTGGCAAACAACTCAACGGCAAGAGCCCGAATAGTGCGATCTAGAGCCTGAGTGCACTGAATCAGAACCTGCGGGTCATAACGACGACGCTCGTACGGGGCATAGATAGTTGTGTAGTATCCAGTAGCATCTCCAGCCAGGGCATACGGAATGTATCGGAACTCAGAGGCATCCAAGCTAACGCTGGACTCTCCTCGGAGACGTGCGACAGCAGAGTAGGCGGCATCATGGACTGCCATCTCAATCGTCACACCGATACCATGGAAAAGGTGCAGCTCAGTGTCTGAGTCATCGCGCTGATCATAGATACGAACATCAGCATGGTACTGCTCCTGGTTGAACTCGCAGTAATCCTCGTAGACCATGTACTCGGGGTACCAGCGGTAGCCCAGTCTGGTCAGGAGGGCGATCAGGACAGCTGGAAAACCAGGGGCATCACGAGCCCAAGTGCGAAGCACAAGCTGCGTCGTAGGGCGTGGTGGAAACAAACGATCCATCTGAAACAGAGGAAATTCAGGATTGTCAAACGACAATGAGAAGTATAATACAACTTGGAGAGAAAGGTTAAACAAAACAATGGAAAAGAAAATGATTATCAGACTAATCAGATCAATGGTAAGGAATTAAGCACAGATATCCAACTCTCCGGGTAGACGAGATTTACGAGATCCTAAGTGTCGGCGTTAGTAAAATTCATTTAACCCGAATAGAAGAGAGATCAGAGTCCCAGAGTATAGACGAGGAATAAAAGATCCTAATACCACCCAATTGGCGACGTGGGCCCATAAGCCACACAGCCATGTTAGTAAAATAGTTTTTGAAAGACTAGACTCAACTTCGGCCAAGGAGTTGGAAAGGGGGAACCTACAGGCAGTCGGCTCTGATACCAACCTGTGATGCCCTCGGCTCAATCGTGCACTAATCATACACGCAAATGCACACGATCAAGCCTAAGGACTCACGGGAAGATATCACAACACAACTCTAAAACATAAATAAAGTCATACGAGCTTTATATTACAAGCCAGGGGCCTCGAGGGCTCGAATACATAAGCTCGCATACAAGCGTCAGCGGAAACATCAGATATCCGAGTACAGATATAAAAGAAAGCACATATAGGCCCTTAAAAGGCGGGGCAAAAGAAAACACTACGATCGAAAGGAGTAGGCCTCCTGCCTGGGACTCTCCGAACCTACTCCTAGCCATCGGCCAACTCATAGTAATATCCACCCTCGGGGTAGTAGTAGCGATCGTCGGCGGGGCAGCTGTATCCGGGGCTCCGTCATCTGGTTGCACCAAAAGGATATGGGGGAAAAAGAAAGCAAAGCAACCATGAGTACTCATCTGAAGTACTCAGCAAGCAAGGATCTACACTACATAAGCAACATTATCAAAGGGAGGTTGTATATGTGGACTGGGCTGCAGAAATGCCAGAATAGAGAGAAGGCCTAGTCCTATCGAAGACTAGCATCTTCAGCAGTCTTGCAGCATTAGAAGAGTGTAAATTAGTACATCACAAAGTAGTAGTAATCAGTATCAACCTCGGCCAGAGATCCTTTCTCGACTCCCTGCGAGAAAGCCATCCCAGAGCCATACTATCCATTTCTCATCACAAGTATCCAGTTCTAGTTGTATCGATCGGGATACAACTCCGAGCGTCTGTTACCGAGGATCCGGCTATGCATAGATTAGTTCTTCCCTGCAGGGGTGCACCAACTTACCCACCACGCTCGCTTAACTCTGGCCGGACGCACTTTTCTGGGTCATGCCCGGCCTCGGCCAAATGACACACCACAGCCCTACCTAGATCTCAGCAGAGAGGTCCCCGCCGGTCTACAACCTAAGCGCTCAGGGGTCTTGGGCCATCGCCCTGTGCACTCCGGGTCGTTGTGTGCAGGGTGGATACCAGCACCGCCTAGGATGGTCGGCACGATCCGACCGTGCCACAATGCTGAACTGGACGTCTGTCAGAGCTTTCGGCTGATGCCACGATGTAGAGTACCCATATTTATTCCCGCGTGATGGTTAGTGCTATCGGGCCAGAGGCCCACTCGAATCAAATATCCAAATCATAGTGTGTTGGTAGTGTGGTAACGAGTAGAGACTCATGATCGATGTGACCCCGTCGCCCCATCTCGAGGACTTGCGGCAAGGGCCAAGAATGCCCGGCCACGCCTCGTATTCATCACTCGGGCACCGTCCAGGTCAACTCGTCTCACAAAAGACTGCCGGGAACTCAGGTCCACCTCTACTGGGTGGTACCGCCTGTCCCTCCAGTCCTGCGGTAAAAGTAACTCCCTCGGGTCCCCCTCGGGGCCGACCCGTTTCTAACAAGGTTCAGGGGTAAAGTCACAGTAACCGTGTGTCCATAACATCACGGAATCCGAGGTATCACCCTCGACGGATGCCCACTAGATGTAACCATCAAGGTGAACTTAGGAGGAATCACCCTCGAGGTTCACACTTGAAGTGCTGCGCGACAAGGTCGCATCGGAATTTGAGAAGGAGGAATCACCCTCGATGACCACAACCAAATAGCTACTCTACAGAGTTAACATCAGGAGTGCTATACGAGGTATCACCCTCGGCACTCGATGGTGACGCTGCAGTGTCGTACAACTAAGGGGGGTGTTGTGCAGTGCCGGGGTCCGGCTGTCGATCCCATTGATCGAGTCATCTGATAATCCAGCGGGGCATCTGGGGACAAAGTGGGGTCTCTGGTAGGTCTCTACCCAGCCTATACTAAACAGTTTAGGATAAGCAGGTAAGGTTTCAATAGCAGGTTACAATAAATAGGCTATGCATCAGAATAGGTAAAGCAGTAGCAGCAGCAATTCTAATGCAAGCACAAGAGAGAAGAGAATCGGCGATATAGGTATGCTCAAGGGGGAGGGGGTGCTTGCCTGGAAGCTCTACTGAGAGGGGCAGGTCGTCAGAAGGCTGCTCGTCCGGAGCGTAGTCGTACACTGTTGCGTCGGCGTCGGTCTCGGCGTCTATCGGGGGGAGAAGGAGGGGGAAGAAACAATACATTCACGGCAAAAATGCAAACAAAATGCATGACATGCCTAAATGATATGCAAAGGTGTTCTACTGCCTAACTAAATGGTTTAGTTAACTTAGGAATTTATTTGGATTTATTTTATTAAAGTTGAGCACTATTCATTTATCGAAATCAGTCTAAAAGTTGCAGGTTCACCTTCGCGGAGGGTCCCGAGACGGAAATAGACAGCACGGTTGGATTCGTCTCGTTGTTCTGAGCAACTTTCATATATAAAGTTTCTCGATCTGAGCTACGGATTATTTTATATGAATTTTTGAAGATTATAACATTTTCTGGAATTATTTTATTATTTAAATTAACATTATCTGAAACAGTGCATTGTGACGTCAGCAGAACATCATGATGACATCAGCAGGTCAACTGACCGGCTGGCCAGGTCAAACCTGACATGTGGGGTCACTGGGACCCACATGTCAGTGTCTGTGGCACTTGACAGAAGGGTTAGTCTAACCTAATTAAGTTAATTAGTGGGTGGGGCCTACTCTCAGTGGGTGATTAGTGATTTAATTAACTAATTAACTATTTATTTTAATTCATTTAATCATGCGGGACCCACATGTCTGTGAGTTGACCCAGTCAATGAGTCAACTGGGTCCGCCCGTCAGTGGCTCAGGGGGCCCCACAAGTCAGTGCCAGGTCAGCCTCGCCGGCATCGGCGCCGGAATCACGCCGGCGACCAAATCTGCGGCGGCGCGGCCTCGGACCTCGTCGGAAAATGCGCTCTGGCCGCCGTTTCGATCGGGACAAGGCCCACTCGAACGGCAACAACGTTCCGCGTCGATCTACGGCATCCACACGAGCTAAAACGGCCGGAGAGAAACGTTATGACCTCGCCGGCGCCGAGGTGTTTCGGGTGAGCTCAGAATCGGCGCTACGGGGACGAGTAGGCACGCGCGAGTGTGCTTTGAGCTCGCGGGGAGGAGCTGAGCACGTCGGAGTACTCAAACGGCCATGACGGCGACTAGGACGACGGCTACGAGCGGCACGGTGAAGCAGCGCTCAGGTGACAATGCTGGCGTCGTCTACGGATGCGAGTGAGCTAACGGAGAGGGGGAGGAGGGGCGGGAGCTCATCGAGCTCCTGTAGGCGTGCAAAGTGTGCTCGAGGAGGGCTCGACGTGGCCAGATTCGTCGCCGGAGTGCGTCGGGACCGAGGAGGAAGAAGGCGTCGAGGGGCTCAGTGTAGCGCTTCCCAGCACCAACGGCTTGCACCAGACGAAGTGGAGCTCGACGCCGGTGCGCTACGACATCTTGGCGAGGCCGAATGGGGACGGTGGGCGCGGGATCGACGACGGTGGCGGTGGCGACTTTCGGTGAGGTGGGGAACGAGAGAGAGAGGGGCGCACGGGGGCGAATGGGTAGCAGCTAGGGTTCGAGGAGACGGGCGAGGGGGCTCTTATCCCCTCCACGACGAGCGTGGGTGGCCGCTGTCGAACAGGGACGAGGGGGGGTCCAGGCGCGGCAGCTGCGGTGGAGACGACAGCGCGCGCGCGTGTGCAGTAGGAAGGGGAAGAGGGAGTTGGGCCGGGGTGACTCAAGCCCAGTAGCTGTGGGCTTTTTTTCTTTTCTTCTATTTTTCTTTTCTGTTTTCTGTTTTGTCTTTTATTCTTTTTATTCCAAATGACTTTCGCAAAATATGAGACTTGCCAAAATAAATACTATGCAATATTTACCACTGTTAGAAAATGGTTTGGAGGCAGTTGGATTTCATATAAATTTTGTATTAAATAAAATGGATTTAAACCTTATTGTTTTGGTACTGTTTCTTACTGTTTGTGTCACTTAACTAATTTAGTATATGTTGATTATAATTTTAGAATTGTCTCTAGATTATTTACAATATTATGAACATTTTAGTTTCCAATTTGGAGCAACTTTTATTTTCTCTTTAAATTAATTTGAAGTTTGAATTATGAGTTTGAAATGCAATATTATGCAAATGATGACTATGCACTGTTAAACTTGCTGACATGGCATTAACTAAGGGTGATCACTGTGGTTAATTACATGGAGTGTTACATTGATGGACTTCTGTTTAATTAAATACAGAGGGGTGATTATGCAAAAACAATTGTGCACATGGCACAAAGCAGTTCTAGTCACTGACAGTGGACCATAGCCACGTTGGCGTGTCACATAAATGCGGAATACGTCTGAATATGAGTGAAATGACTGTATTTGCACGAGAACGCAAGTTAAATGACTACAAATCCGTATTTTGAAAGTTTTAGCACCAAATTGAACGTCGAACGCAAGTTATGTGACTTCCGGTGATATTATAATACCACCCGGAGTCGTATAACTTGCGTCTGATGTTCAGTTTGGTGCTAAAACTTTGAAAATACGAATTTATGGTCATTCAACTTGTGTTCTCGTGCAAATACGGTGCTTTCCCTCGTATCTAGCCGTATGGCCTGCTCACATGGCGCGTCAGCTTGGCGGAGGCCCACTTGTCAGTGGCTAAAGTACACACAGCTTTGGGTGACTCTAGCACGTGATTTTTTTAGAAAAGCCCCCTTGCAATTTATTTAATTGTGCACAAAAGGCCTGAAATATAATTAAAAAAATGGGACAATGAGGTTCAAACCGACGACCTGTTACTAAAACAGGTAGCCGTACAACCATCACACGAGCACCGATTCACATTGAACATCTAGAACTAAACTTTATTTAACGATACACAAAACCCCGATAAATAGGCCCATATGTCTAATGGGTAATTTAGGGGTGGGGCCACTAGTCGGTGGGATACAAACAACGGGTTAGACTAACTACACAGGGCCCAGCCGTCCGTGTGTCAGACTGAAGTTCGGGCGCATGGATAATTTCGCAGAAAAATAGGGGAACACCGGAATCGATCTCTGAACCTCGAGCAAGCTAACCACAACACCAAGTTCCTGTTAGTGCCCACAAAGAGAAACACTTATTTTTATAATTTTGCCATGACAACTACTCGTACTCCTGTTTTTCTCTCCCGGACTGAATTTCTGATAACTTATTTAAATTGTTTGTCAAACTAAATATATTTAGACATTAAAAAAATTGAATTCAAAAATTTAGGCAGAAAATCTGGAATTTTTTAGATATTTTAAAACACGGAATTTCCAGCCCCTTCCGCAAAAAAGAATATAAAACAATCTCGCTCACGGAAAAGTTTTGTACGTTATGGGTTAAACATTATATATTTTGACGCCTTTTTTGGGCCAAGAAAGGCAAGATTTTCTGAAAACCTGTGAAAAAACGAATCTAGAAAAAGAACTACATACAATATAAAATCAAGTGTATCTGTAAATGGTCGTGAGTATGTAGTCGGTGTAGTGGTTGGCTAGTGCGTGCATTGTATATGTGGTCGGGAGTGAGGGGTGATTATGCAAAAAAAAAAGCACGGACCCACACGTGTTATTGATGGACTTCTGTTTAATTAAATACAGAGGGGTGATTATGCAAAAACAATTGTGCACATGGCATAAAGCAGTTCTAGTCACTGACAGTGGACCATAGCCATGTTGGCGTGTCACATAAACGCGGAATACGTCTGAATATGAGTGAAATGACTGTATTTGCACGAGAACGCAAGTTAAATGACTACAAATCCGTATTTTGAAAGTTTTAGCACCAAACTGAACGTCGAACGCAAGTTATGTGACTTCCGGTGATATTACCTCAAAAAATCATTAAAAGTTTCTAGGCAACAATATGTCACTATTTTCCAGTAACCCCCTTTTCCTGAATAATATTACACTATAGTTTAGTAGTCCCTTTTTTTAGTTCTGGAATCCACAATCTGGCAGGCCAACTCTTAGTTCCTGTAAATAAGGTTCAATACCCAAAAATAACTTTTACAGGTCACATGCTACTAAAATGTCCAGAATATCTCCAAGAGTTCGTTCTGATAGGAATTCTCAAAGTCTCATGTAGGTGCAGGCTGTAATACTTATGCAATAGAACTTCCATCTTTAAAGTTTCCACCATGGAAGACATACTGGTGCAATAATTTAAATCCAATCACATTAACAAATTAACCGAATAATAATGATACGCAGGCCCTCAATACAACCTACCGATAACAAGTGTTCTCCAAAAGAAAAACAAACCATCCATATCTATACACTTATAAAGCAAAAGGCTGGTACTCATGGTACTTAAAAAATCACCACTACAGACTTATCATCCGTGATATACTAATCATGAATAAGCAGATGTAACCATTTCGGTTTTCTTGGATGTATAAGTATTAACCCTTTGACCTTC
Source organism: Thinopyrum elongatum (assembly GCA_011799875.1). Classification (NCBI taxonomy): domain Eukaryota; kingdom Viridiplantae; phylum Streptophyta; class Magnoliopsida; order Poales; family Poaceae; genus Thinopyrum; species Thinopyrum elongatum. The sequence goes on from CM022299.1 coordinate 162,803,343, forward strand.
GAAAGTATACAGAAACAATAACCAAAAAATATGCTTTAATACAGATATAGGGCCTAAAAAAGTTCAATGGCGATCAATATAAATATTACGCCCGCATCTTAAAGTAGATATGAAATTAGCATGTTTTTCGCATATAATCAAACCTTCATGGAAAGCTCTGGTCTATTTACACAATATAAGTTGAAAAGACAATTGGTGAAAAAAAACTCAACAAGATATATGCCATCGGAAGGGACCATTCGTCCATTTTACCTTGTAAAACTCATGGAGAAGAAAAATAAGATTACTAAGATAGACACCACATCCTAATACTTCATGCATGATCTGTAAGCTTTAGCGTGTACCATGTACCTAAAAAAGTCCTTCAAAATCCTTGACATCTGTAGGATCGAAAGTATGTCTAAAGAGGGGGGGGGGGGGGTGATTAGACTACTTGACCAAATAAAAATCTAACATTTTCCCAATTTTAGTTGTGGGTAGATTTTAGTAATTAGCACAAGTCAAGTAATCAACCTACACATGCAATTCTAAGAGTGTAGCAACGAAAAGTAAAACATTGCATATGAAGGTAAAGGGAGGGGTTTGGAGAAGGCAAACGCAATGGAGACACGGAGATTTTTTGCGTGGTTCCGATAGGTGGTGCTATCGTACGTCCATGTTGATGGAGACTTCAACCCACGAAGGGTAACGGCTGCGCGAGTTCACGGAGGGCTCCACCCACGAAGGGTCCATGAAGAAGTAACCTTGTCTATCCCACCATGGCCATCGCCGACAAAGGACTTGTCTCGGGTAGATCTTCACGAAGTAGGCGATCTCCTTGCCCTTACAAACTTCTTGGTTCAACTCCACATCTTGACGGAGGCTCCCAAGAACCACCTAACCAATCTATGTAATAGATGGTGTGTTGATGATGAACTCCTTGCTCTTGTCCTTCAAATGATAGTCTCCCCAACACTCAACTCTCTCTCACAGATTTGGCTATGGTGGAAAGATGATTTGAGTGGAAAGCAACTTGGGGAAGGCTAGAAATCAAGATTCCTGTGGTAGGATTGGAATATGTTGATCTCAACACATGAGTAGATGGTTCTCTCTTAGAAAATGTATGGTGGAAGTGTAGGCATGTTCTGATGGCTCTCTCACAAATGGGGAAGGGGGTGGAGGGGTATATATAGCATCCACACAAAATCCAACCGTTACACACATTTGACTCATCTCGGTGGGACCGAATAGTTAAACTCGGTGAGACCGATATGTTCAAAATGTGAACGTTAGGAATCTCGGTGGGACTGACTGGAACAACTCGGTGAGACCGATGTGCTAGGGCTTAGGGAAAACATCATCTCGGTGGCACCGATTGCATCAACTCGGTGAGACCGAAGTGAAGCAATAAGGTAACAGAGAGTCTGTCAAGCCAACTCGGTGAGACCGATTGCATAACTCGGTGAGACCGAAATAAATGCAACAAATCACAGAGCATTGGCAAGGCCATCTCGGTGAGACCGAGACCCATATCGGTGAGAGCGAATTGCTAGGGTTTCTGGCAGTGGCTATGTCATATGAACTCGGTGGCGCCGGATAGAAAGAATCGGTGGGGCTGAGTTGGAGTTTAGGATTTTGGCATATTTGGATGGAGAAAATGGTTGAGGATTTTGGAGCAATATCACTAAGCATTTGAGCAAGCAAGCCATTAAGCAATACCTCATCCCCTTTTAATAGTATTGACTTTCCTATGGACTCAATGTGATCTTAGATCACTAAAATAAAGATGGAGAGTCTTGTGCTTTTGCTAATATATGTCCTTAGCATTTTGAGGGGTCCACATCTCTAGTCCATGCCATGCCATTCATTGAACTTCCTGAAATATTTATCTTGAATGCATATTAGTTCAATGAGCTATATGTTGTTATGAATTACCAAAACCACTAGGGGATTAGTTGCACTTTCAACATCAAATGCAAAATAATATATTTGGTATGAAATGATTCCATTATATTCATTAGATTCCCCACACCCATGGCCTGCAGTACACCCACTGGTACCGTAACGTGCTATACAAATGGTTTTTAACCCCTTTCCGCGACGGAGTTTTAAACCGTCGCCTAGTGAGTGTGGGCGATAGAGGGGTCCTTCCCACATGACCCAGAAACCGTCGAAGATAGGCGAGCGGCTACTGACGATCGCCATAGAATAAACGTATGAGAAGTCGCGCCAGTCCCACACGTTACGTCTCGACGTTACGTTTCTGATCCGAGAGACATCCGAAACGATTACGCCGCTATAGTCGTGTGAAAAAGGTGGACATCACAAACATTTAATCTACCGATGTGTTTGCGATAGGTAGGTTATCGCACACAGTTCAAAAATGTAAAATGTGTGCGGTGCCTCTACTAATGCCAACGTGTCCATTTTCATAACTGTGTGCGATAGGTATTCCTATCACACACGCACACAGGCTTGAAGCGTTCGCCGTATTACCATGAATCACACACGCATATGAGACGAAACCGTGTGTGCATCCGTCGGGCATCGCAAACGTTTTATGTCAAAGAACCGTTTGTTCTCTATTTTTCATCGCACACGATGTTTTCTTTCTAACCGTGTGTACATTATTTTATTCGCTCCTGTTTAATTTTATTTTTCCCTGTAATTTATTATTAGAATTGGAAATTTTGAAATATGAAACATGGAATTCAAATTCTCAGCACAATCAGTACAATATGTTCAGTAATTACAGGATTAGGCAGAAATTAATTATGGTGAACAACAATATTTAGAGGCGGTAATGGTGAAGAGACAAGTGTAAATCATTTTGGCTGCCAATGGTGTTGATGAAGCGGAATGCCCATAATGTGCCCTCCTGCATGCCATAGGCACGAACAACTTTTGTCCAACCCCTTGTGACGATCGCCCGCCCATCCTTCACCGCCTTCAGGAAGACTTCTAGAGTATTATCATGGTAATATGAATTATATACTTTAACCTTAGTTGCCTCCACTCCGGTCATGTAGTTTGCAAGGTAATCATCAGTAAATTGCTTCGAAAACCACTGAAAAGAGAAAACTTTCAGATACTCAGGTCTAATAGAGTAACTTGTTGTGGGGAGGGGAAAAAGGCAACACATTACTTACCATCCTAAAGTTCACTGTCGTCTTGAACAAAGTGTAAATAAAGAGCTTAATTCCCATCATCCGTCTCTTTCGCCTAACAATCTTTCTTAGTTTCCTCACTTAATGTGTGTTCATGAATATGTCATTGCCCCATACGCAAAAGGGATCAAACCGTGGATCAGTACCGCTCATATATGTACCTACAAGCAACCAGTAAATGTTAGAAACTAAACTGAGATTGCACAAATGATTTAAAATACAACTACCTCCGTTCCTAAGTACAAGCATTTTTAGAGATTTCAATATGAACTACATACGGATGTATATAGACATAGTTTAGATTACAATCTAGATTCACTCATTTTGCTCCGTATGTAGTCTATATTTGGAATCTCTAAAAATACTTATATTTAGGAACAGATGGTGTATAAGTCATGGGATGCAGCTAACCTCGACGGCAAACAACAACATCGCCCATTGTAGCCCTGTATAAGTACATGTAAAGGCAATGTTAACTACAACAGGGTTAACATCCACCAAAAATAGCAAATGGTAATAAAATGGCAGCATCTATAGTGATATCTTCATTGCGAAAGAGTAACACGGTAGCAAAGGGACAGATTAAAAAATGGATGGAATTGTTTACTACAACAGACAACCTGGTATGGCCATTGAAACTGGTACTGATAGAAATGAAATTGACAGAGTTAAACATCGTAAGGCAGGTGCTGCTAGAGCAAAGAATGGCCCTGTTGTCTATAAAAAGGTAGGAAAAATAGATAAGACGGGTTAGGCGTGTTTACTACAACATGCTTAATACATGAACCATATAAAACATGGCCATTGCAACTGGTATTGGTAAGATTCAACTGGTCAGTTCATACTTGGTAAGTCCTGAGGGGTAGTTGCTGGGGCACTTCATATGGACAAGAGCCCGCCCCAAGTCAGCCGCAGCGGAGGCGAGGTGTTCCTCCGGGTCGAAGCGTGGATCAGTGCCACTGACATGTGTACCTACAAGAAGCAAGTAAATGTTAGAAGCCAAACTGCAATTACACAAATGATATAAAATACTGTAAGACATGGGATGCAGCTAACCTCGACGGCAAACAACAGCATCGCCCGTATGGCCCTGCATAAGTACATGGAAAGGCATGTTAACTACAACAGGGTTAGCATCCACTAAGCATAGCAAATGGGCAGCATCTCTAGTATATCTTCATTGCGGAGAGTAGCACGGTAGCAAAGGGACATATTAAAAAAAATGAATACAACTGTTAATTGCAACAGGCTTAACAGCATCCTAAGTCATGTTTTGTAAGTTTGTCTATAATAAGGCAGGGAAAATAACTAAGACATGTTAGGCATGTTTACTACAACATGCTTAATACATCAACCGTACAAAACATAGCCATTGCAACTGGTATTGGTAAGATTGAACTGGTGAGTTCATACTTGGTAAGTCCTGAGAGGTAGTTGCTGGGGCACTTCATCTTGGCCAGAGCCCACCCAAAGTCTGCGGCGGCAGAGGCGAGGTGTTCCTCCGGGTCGAAGCGTGGATCAGTACCGCTCATATATGTACCTACAGGCAACCAGTAAATGTTAGAAATTAAACTGCAATTGCACAAATGATGTAAAATACTGTAAGACATGGGATGCAGCTAACCTCGACGGCAAACAACAGCATCGCACGCTATGGCCCTGCGTAAGTACATGGAAAGGCATGTTAACTACAACAGGGTTAGCATCCACCAAAAATAGCAAATGGGCAGCATCTCTAGTGATATCTTCATCGCGGAGAGTAGCACGGTAGCAAAGGGACAGATTAAAAAATAGATACAATTGTTTATTACAAAAGGCTTAACAACATCCTGAGTCATGTATTATAAGTTTGTTGCTGGTATTGGTGAAATTGAGCTGGACAGTTAATACTTGAACATCACACAGTGTGCAGTACTGAAATAAACAAGGCACGAACATGCTTAATACATCAACCGTACAAAACATAGTCATTGCAAGTGGTATTGGTAAGATTGAGCTGGTCAGATCATACTTGGTAAGTCCTGGGGGTAGTCGCTGGGGCACTTCATCTGGGCCAGAGCCTGCACCAAGTCGGCGGCGGCGGAGACGAGGTGTTCCTCCGGGTCAACACGCACAGCGGCCATCGCACCATCGACCGCCATCAGCTCCTCGACCTCCACGTGATATGTGGTTGGGCTTGCGCGGCGATGCTCTGGAGGTATGGGCGGTGGGGATTTGGAGGCATGAGGATGTTTCGCAGGCGCCATTTAAGCAATTAGGCCGGGATCGTGATAGAGATCGGTGGGTCACCTGACTAGATCGACGATGCTCGGGCAGAACGTAGATGTGGTTGAAGTTGTGGTTGCGGCGGTGGTGGTTTGAGCTGCCAGGAGGGGGGCGGCGTGGGGGGAGATACTGTAGAAATTTGATGGGTGGGGATGTGATGGGAGGAATAAATTCTGAAATCACGCGCCTAATGAAAATTTCGCTGCGAAACTTGAAACTTGAGCGGGAGAAACACACAACGCAGACGAAGCGCGTAAAATACTCGTGTGTGACAGTGCGAGGAAAGAGAAAATTGGCAGATCCCGTCTCCAAAAAAATGTACATGTGTAGTTGATTTTTTCGGTCAATCGTACGCTTGCTTTATTAGGAAACATCGCACAGGAACTGACTGATGGATCATTAACGCAAAAAACGCACACGGGTACGCCATAGAAACCGTGTGTTTTGTGATCTTCTAATAATTCTTATATCTATCAGCATCTCCAACCGCACCTAATTTAAAAATCTCTTTCATTATAGCAGGATTATTCAATGTACATGAACGAGGCAAAGGTGACACCCGATGAACAATCATCGGTTTATGAAATGCAATCAAGTGTCAACCTGGCTAGCTCGCATAGCCAGAATTGATCCTATGCAACATGAGAGAAGCTTGCTGCCATCCACCGGCGCGGCTATTTAAGCTGGTGTGCGGCCAACTCGTGCGGCAAGGTGGGACTAAAAACCAGCTGCGGCCAGCTCTAGTCTTCGGTGGCTTCCAGTGGCTGCGGGCGGACGTTTCGGGAGTATTTAGAGCCGGGTGCGGCTACAAAACTTCAGTGAACACATGCTAATCAATGCTCAAAGCCCTCAAAAGATGCGCTTACCGACATTGTACATTAATAATAGATAGTACCAACTTAAAGTACTACTGGTAATTTGCTCTAAAACTAGTATGTATGTAGTACTGGTAGATGCTCGTAATTAATTATACAAACTTACGGGCGACACACGCACTAACTACTACTCACATGCTGGCATCAGAGCATGCTGGCCAGACGCCGTCGTTCTCCTTCCCGGCCTTGTCGGCGGCAGCCCACCGTGCTTCGATCTCCGCCAAGCTCTCCTCAACACGGCGTGCGGCCTCTTCTTTCTTATGGCGGCGGGACTCTCTTTTCTTGACTGCTTTCTGCCTTTTTTGCTCCTTCTGTGCAGCTTTGGGTGCCTCTAGATCCACCGCCCATTCGGCCATGGTAGCATCAAAGTCCACCCACGTACTTGTGCGGCCGAGGGCGGCGATGAACTCAGCGCAGCGGGATGCCATCGCTTCCTTACCATGTGTGTGGTCGCAGGCGGCGAGGAACTCGGTGCGGCAGGATGCCATCGCTTCCTTACCAGTTATTGTGTGCCGCGGTGCCATGAACGATGCTTGGAGAGAGCTCTGGGACGGAGTGGCCGGACAGCCATACAGTGCGGTGATTTTTAAGAGCTCAATGACAAACGATGAAGGAAATTTGGCTTCCCTTACAATCTTGCTCATTCATTATCGCACACGGTTCATCTCTGTCGCCTCCGGAAACAGTGTGCGGTGAGCCTATTGTGTGTTGCGTTATGATTGGACGGAACCCCAGCCCCGTGGATCATGCGTGTGCACCGTAGGATGCATCGCGATCGAACGGCAATCCACGTCCCTCTCATCACACCCGTGCAGCTGCAGCTGGATTGGATTTATCTGCGCTAAATGCCTAGAAAATGCACATAATCCCCTAAATATGGTAAATGAGCCTGGAAAAGTGCCAAATTTGAACACGGTGATTTGCATGGTGTATGTTCATCGTAGAAAAAAAACTCAAGGACAAAGAACGAAGGAAATTTGGATTCCCGTTCAATCTTGGTGATTTCCCTCTCGAAACCATGGAACTTCCCCGGTGATGGTTCGATTTATGAAGGGCGTGAATGACGACATAAGCCCAACCTTCTCAATTTTTTACCGGGGCATGGTGAGGCCATACCATGGCACCATGCCAGGTGTCATGTTTTTCAAGCATATATTTCATTTTTCTATAGTTGAAAAACCAATAAACGAACGTTTGTGGTTGACTATTGCCAAACATTTCATTGAAATCTCTGCCCATTCCTTATAAAAGGCACGAGAATTTACTAAATAGCACGAGCATGGTTTTCCAGACCGTTCTTGTGCACCTTTTCATGCACCGATTGTTTGAGTTTTAATTATGTGCATTAATGCCTAAAAATGCACATAATCCCCTAAATCTGGTAAATGAACCCGGGAAAGTGCTAAATTTGAACACGCTTATTTGCAGGGTGTATGTTCATCATAGAAAAAAACTCATGGACAAAGGACGAAGGAAATTTGGATTCCCCTTCAATCTTGGTGTTTCCCCCCTTGAAACCATGAAACTTCCTCGGTGATGGTTCGATTTATGAAGGGCGTGCATGACGACATAAGCCAAACCTTCTCAAATTTTTATCAGGGCACGGTGAGGCCATACATGGCACCATGCCAGGCGTCATGTTTTCCAAGCATGTATTTCATTTTTCTATAGTTGAAAAACCAATAAACGACGTGTTTGTGGTTGACTATTGCCACACATTTCCTTGAAAGCTCTGCCCATTCCTTGTAAAAGGCATGAGAATTTACTAAATAGCACGAGCATGGTTTTCCAGACCATTCTTGTGCACCTTTTCATGCACCGATTGTTCGAATTTCAATTATGTGCATTAATGCCTAGAAAATGCACATAATCCCTTAAATATGGTAAATGAGCCCGGAAAAATGCCAAATTTGAGCACGTTGCATTGGAGGGGGTATGTTGATCGTAAAAAAAACTAAATGACAAACTAGGAGGGAAATTTGGATTCCCCTTCAATCTTGGTGATTTCCCCCTCAAAACCATGAAACTTCCTCGGTGATGGTTCAATTTATGAAGGGCGTGCATAACGACATAAGCCAAACCTTGTAAAAAATTTACCAGGGCACGGTGAGGCCATACCATGGCACCATGCCAGGCGTCATGTTTTTCAAGCATGTATTTCATTTTTCTATAGTTGAAAAACCAATAAACGACGCGTTTGTCGTTGACTATTGCCACACATTTCCTTGAAATCTCTGGCCATTCCTTGTAAAAGGCATGAGAATTTACTAAATAGCACGAGCATGGTTTTCCAGACCGTTCTTGTGCACCTTTTCATGCACCGATTGTTTGAATTTGATTTATGTGCATTAATGATGTCTACTACACAACTTGTTCTTGTAGACTCGTGTTGGGCCTCCAAGCGCAGAGTTTTGTAGGACAGTAGCAAATTTCCCTCAAGTGGATGACCTAAGGTTTATCAATCCATGGGAGGCGTAGGATGAAGATGGTCTCTCTCAAACAACCCTGCAACCAAATAATAAAAAGTCTCTTGTGTCCCCAACACACCAAATACAATGGTAATTTGTATAGGTGCACTAGTTCGGCGAAGAGATGGTGATACAAGCGTAGTAATGATAGTAGATATTGATTTTTGTAATAGGAACAATAAAAAACAGCAAGGTAGCAATTGATAAAATGGAGCACAAACGGTATTGCAATGCTTGAAAATGAGGCCTAGGGTCCGTACTTTCGCTAGTGCAATCTCTCAACAATGCTAATATAATTGGATCATATAACCTTCCCTCAACGTGCGATGAAGAATCACTCCAAAGTTCCTATCTAGCGGAGAACATAAGAAGAAATTGTTTGTAGGGTACGAAACCACCTTAAAGTTATTCTTTTTGTTCGATCTATTCAAGAGTTTGTACTAAAATAACGCAAGGTTATTCTTTCCATTCGATCTATCCAAGAGTTCGTACTAAAATAACACCATATGATACGCATCAACCAACTCTAATGTCACCTAGATACTCCAATGTCACCACAAGTATCCATGAGTTAATTATACGATACGCATCAAACAATTTCAGATTCATAATACTCGATCCAACACAAAGAACCTCAAAGAGTGCCCCAAGATTTCTAACGGAGAAACAAGGATGAAAATGTGCATCAACCCCTATGCATAGATTACCCCAATGTCACCTCGGGAATCCGCGAGTTGAGTGCCAAGACATAGATCAAGTGCTCTCAAATCCATAAAAGTATTCAATCCGATAAAACGAAATCTCAAAGGGAAAACTCAATTCAGAACAAGATAGAGAGGGGAAAATACCATATGATTCAACTATATTAACAAAGCCCGCGATAGATCAAGATTGTGACATCTCAAGAACACGAGAGAGAGAGATTAAACACATAGCTACTGGTACAAACCGTCAGCCCCGAGGGTGGACTACTCCCTCCTCTTCATGGTGGCCACCGGATGATGAAGATGGCCACCGGTGATTATTTCCCCCTCCGACAGGGTGCCGGAACGGGGTCTAGATTGGTTTCTCATGGCTACAGAGGCCTGCGGCGGTGGAACTTCTGATCTAGGGTTACCCCGAGGGTTTTTGGAATATTTGGGAATTTATAGGGCGAAGAGGCGGTGCGGGAGGCCACCGAGGTGGGCACAACCCACCAGGGCGCGCCTGGGCCCCCAGGTGCGCCCAGGTGGGTTGTGCCCCCTCGGGGCACCCCTCTGGTACTTCTCTGGCCCACTGGATGTCTTCTGGTCCAAAAAAATCTCCAAAAAGTTTCGCTGCGTTTGGACTCCGTTTGGTATTGATTTTCTGCGATGTAAAAAACAAGCAAAAAATAGCAACTGGCACTGGGCACTATGTCAATAGGTTAGTCCCAAAAAATGATATAAAGTTGCTATAAAATGATTGTAAAACATGTAAGAATGATAATATAACAGCATGAATACTTCATAAATTATAGATACGTTGGAGACGTGTCAGCATCCCCAAGCTTAATTCCTACTCGTCCTCGAGTAGGTAAATGATAAAAGAAATAATTTATGAAGTGTGAATGCTAGCAAAGTGCACAAGTTTGATCAATGATAATTTCAAACACTTTTCCTAGCATCATAACAACAATTCTTTCTCATAAAACTTCTCATGTTATAGTAGCAACCAATTCACATGTTAAGGTTCAAACAATGAATTCTCTTGAAACTCAACAACCTATGTTCTCAGTCACTAAGCAATTGCAATTCAACTTATTCAACAAAGTCTAAGTAAGAGCTCCACATACTCAATCATCATATAGTCTTCTATGATTGCTACTACTCAAAGCATATTCTTAAACCAAATGGCATCCATCGAACACAGAGAAAGATAGGGGCTTAATGTTTCGCCTCCCAACTCATTTATCATAGACATAATTGTCAACAATAATAAATCATGATCAAATATATTTGACTGGTCATATGTGCCTAGATCTTTCCCCACCACATGATGCTTGCCAACTAGAGAATAATTGAGGTTGAATGAGGATGTAAACTATTGACTCTTTGCGTAAAAGTAAATATTGGAAAGTAAAAGATAGGCCCTTCGTAGAGGGAAGTAGGGATTTGTAGAGGTGCCAGAGCTCAAAGCTTAAATTGAGAGATAAAAAATTTGAGAGGCATACTTTTCCCGTCAACGAAAACGACCGAGTAATTCCCAACACTTTCCATGCTAGATATATCATAGGCGGTTCCCAAACAGAAAATAAAGTTTATTCCTTTTTCCACCATTTCTTTCACTTTCCATGGCTAGCCGTATCCATGGGTGCCCTCCATACCAACACTTTCCAAGGAATTTATTATTTGACAACATAAAGTAAATTCATTTTTCATTTCGGGACTGGGCATCCCTAATACCTTTGCCGTACTCTCGTGCAATGAAAAGTGAATAAACACTCATCTTGAGAATAACACATCTAGCATGGAAAATATTGGCCGCCCCCTACCGCTTCATGAGCGGTACGAGCACACAAAAAGGAAATTTATTTTGAAAATTAGAGATGGCACATACAAATTTGCTTAGAACAGCATGGAAATACCGCATATAGGTAGGTATGGTGGACACTCATGGCAAGAAACTGGGTTTAAGGGTTTTTGGATGCACAAGTAGTATCTCTACTTAGTACGAATTTTTGGCTAGCAAAAGATCATAGGCAAACACCACATGTTGGAGTATCCATGACAATATAACTTCTATGCAAATATACACAACATTAACTCATTACGTTGTCTTCCTTGTCCAACTTCAACTAATTTGCTCAAGTTTGAAAATAATTAATGGGTATTCACAATCATAGAAGATGTCCAAGATAATATATTTGCATGTGAAAGTTCTCTTCCTTATACTAATCATTCATGAATTGCTTGTATGACCAATATTGTGATTGTCAAACTTCAAAAGATTTCACTTTCTAAACCCAATGTGAAGCTACTACTAGGCATGATATAAACATATAATTTCAACTTCATGATATTCAATTCATTCAACAATTTACTCATAGGATATAAGTGAAGCACAAGAGTAAATGACAAACTACTCCAAAAAGATATAAGTGAAGATCAAATGAGTAGTTAAGTAAATGGGTAGCTATTTGAGGACTCTCTCTTATTTAAAAGTTTCAGATCTAAGTATTTTATTAAAACAGCAAGCAAAACAAAATAAAATGAAATTCTAAGAATGGCACACATCATGTGAAGAAGCAAAAACTTAGGCTCAACCGAGGCTAACCGATAATTGTTGATGAAGAAAGGTGGGATGCCTACCAGAGCATCCCCAAGCTTAAATGCTTGAGACTTCTTGGAATATTAACTTGGGATGCCTTGGGCATCCCCAATCTTGAGCTTTTGTTTCTCCTTAATTCCTTTTATATCACGGTTTCCCTAAATCTTAAAAACTTCATCCACACAAAACTCAACAAGAACTCGTGAGATATGTTAGTATAAATCAATGCAAAAACCTTGTCATTCCCTACTGTAGAAAATCACTAAAATTATTATTCAACATTGCATACTAAATGCCTCTGCATATTTAATACTCCTATCCTCAAATATAATCATTAAACAAGCAAACATATGCAAACAATGCGAACATAACAGCAATCTGTCTAAACAGGACAGTCTGTAAAGAGTGCAATTTTACTCATACTTCCCTAACTCTAAAAATTCTGAAAATTTACCACACTGTATAAAATTTATCATATCTTATTGTGCAAAAATTTTCAACATTTTATCAAATTCTAACTTTTCTGGAGAATTTTTGCAACAGCGATAAACTTTCTGTTTTGAAACAGCAACTCATATACTTGCAAAATAAGCATGGAAAAGGCTATACTTGACATTTTTATTGAAGTAAAAGATGAAAAACATTATTATAGATAACAGAAAGCAAATACTAATAAAATAAAATGACGCTCCAAGCAAAACACATATCATGTGACGAATGAAAACATAGCTCCAAGTGAGGTTACCGATAATGTTGAAGACGAAAGAGGGGATGCCTTCCGGGGCATCCCCAAGCTTAGTTTCTTGTATATTCCTTGAATATTAGCTTGGGGGTGCCTTGGGCATCCCCAAGCTTAGGTTCTTGTCACTCCTTATTCTCCTCATATCGATATCTCACGCAAAACATGAAAACTTCAATCACACAAAACTTAACGGAACTTCATGAGATGGGTTAGTATGATAAAGACAAATCATTCACTTTGGTACTGTCAAAGACAAGATTCATAATTGTTCTCACACAATTACTACTGTACTATACAATTTCCATAATTTATATTAAGCAATATAAGCCATAGAAACCATAAAACAAGCAAACTATGCATTGCAAACAGAATCTGTCAAAAACAGAACAGTACGTAAAGATCTGAATTAAGGTCATACTTATATAACTCAAAATATTCTGAAAAATTGGGAAAACGTATAAAATTTGTATAAAAATCAACTGTAAAAAATTAAGAATTTTTCCAAGTTCCAGTAAAAGATAGGAATTTCTGTACTGGACGCAAAAGTTTCTGTTTTTGCACAGAATCAAGTCAACTATCATCCACACTATCCCAAAGGCTTGGCACTTTATTGAAACAAAAGCTATAAAACAAGATCACCACAGTAGACTAATCATGTGAACACACAAAAATAGTAGGTAAAAGTGTTGGGTTGTCTCCCAACAAGCGCTTTTCTTTAATGCCTTTTTAGCTAGGCATGAAGATTTCAATGATGCTCACGTAAAAGATAAGAATTAAAACACAAAGAGAGCATCATGAAGCATATGACTAGCACATTTAAGTCTAACCCACTTCCTATGCATAGGGATTTTGTGAGCAAACAACTTATGGGAACAAGAATCAACTAGCATAGGATGGCAAAACAAGCATAACTTCAATATTTTCAACACATAGAAAGGAAACTTGATATTAGTGAGAAGCCTACAAGCATATGTTCCTCTCTCATAATAATTTTCAGTAGCATCATGAATGAATTCAACAATATATCCATCACATAAAGCATTCTTTTCATGATCCACAAGCATAAAAAATTTCTTACTCTCCACACAAGCAAATTTATTCTCATCAATAGTAGTGGGAGCAAATTCAACAAAATAACTATCATGTGCTACTTGATTGACATAATCAAATTGAACATTAAAATTATGATGACAAGTTTCATGGTTATCATTATTCTTTATAGCACACATGTCATCACCATAATCATCATAGATAGCAACTTTGTTGTCATAATCAATTGAAACCTCTTCCAAAATAGTGGATTCATCACTAAATAAAGTCATGACCTCTCCAAATCCACTTTCATAATTATCACAATAAGATTCAACACCCTCCAAAATAGTGGGATCATTAGTACCTAGAGTTGACACTCTTCCAAACCCACTTTCATCAACATAATCATCATAAATAGGAGGCATGCTACCATTATAACAAATTTGCACATCAAAACTTGGGGGACTAAAAATATCATCTTCATCAAACATAGCATCCCCAAGCTTGTAACTTTGCATATCATTAGCATCATGGATATTCATGGAATTCATACTAACAACATTGCAATCATGCTCATCATTTATGCCAAACATTTTATTGAATTCTTCTTCTATCAATTGAGCACAATTTTCCTTTCCATCATTTTCACGAAAGACATGATAAAGATGAATAATATGAGACCACCTCAATTCCATATTTTTTTGTACTTTTCTTTTACGAACCAAACTAGTGATAAAACAAGAAACTAAAAGATTCAATTACAAGATCTAAAGATATACCTTCAAGCACTCACCTCCCCGGCAACGGCGCCAGAAAAGAGCTTCGTTGACGGGGTGTGAGTGTCGCTTACCTAACCTCCCCGGCAACGGCGCCAGAAAAGAGCTTGATGTCTACTACACAACTTGTTCTTGTAGACTCGTGTTGGGCCTCCAAGCGCAGAGTTTTGTAGGACAGTAGCAAATTTCCCTCAAGTGGATGACCTAAGGTTTATCAATCCGTGGGAAGCGTAGGATGAAGATGGTCTCTCTCAAACAACCCTGCAACCAAATAATAAAAAGTCTCTTGTGTCCCCAACACACCAAATACAATGGTAATTTGTATAGGTGCACTAGTTCGGCGAAGAGATGGTGATACAAGCGTAGTAATGATAGTAGATATTGATTTTTGTAATAGGAACAATAAAAAATAGCAAGGTAGCAACTGATAAAATGGAGCACAAACGGTATTGCAATGCTTGAAAATGAGGCCTAGGGTCCGTACTTTCGCTAGTGCAATCTCTCAACAATGCTAATATAATTGGATCATATAACCTTCCCTCAACGTGCGATGAAGAATCACTCCAAAGTTCCTATCTAGCGGAGAACATAAGAAGAAATTGTTTGTAGGGTACGAAACCACCTTAAAGTTATTCTTTCCGTTCGATCTATTCAAGAGTTCGTACTAAAATAACGCAAGGTTATTCTTTCCGTTCGATCTATCCAAGAGTTCGTACTAGAATAACACCATATGATACGCATCAACCAACTCTAATGTCACCTAGATACTCCAATGTCACCACAAGTATCCATGAGTTAATTATACGATACGCATCAAACAATTTCAGATTCATAATACTCGATCCAACACAAAGAACCTCAAAGAGTGCCCCAAGATTTCTAACGGAGAAACAAGGATGAAAATGTGCATCAACCCCTATGCATAGATTACCCCAATGTCACCTCGGGAATCCGCGAGTTGAGTGCCAAGACATAGATCAAGTTCTCTCAAATCCATAAAAGTATTCAATCCGATAAAACAAAATCTCAAAGGGAAAACTCAATTCACAACAAGATAGAGAGGGGAAAATACCATATGATTCAACTATATTAACAAAGCCCGCGATACATCAAGATTGTGACATCTCAAGAACACGAGAGAGAGAGATTAAACACATAGCTACTGGTACAAACCGTCAGCCCCGAGGGTGGACTACTCCCTCCTCATCATGGTGGCCGCCGGGATGATGAAGATGGCCACCGGTGATGATTTCCCCCTCCGGCAGGGTGCCGGAACAGGGTCTAGATTGGTTTCTCATGGCTACAGAGGCCTGTGGCGGCGGAACTTCTGATCTAGGGTTACCCCGAGGATTTTTGGAATATTTGGGAATTTATAGGGCGAAGAGGCGGTGCGGGAGGCCACCGAGGTGGGCACAACCCACCAGGGCGCGCCTGGGCCCCCAGGCACGCCCAGGTGGGTTGTGCCCCCCTCGGGGCACCCCTCTGGTACTTCTCTGGCCCACTGGATGTCTTCTGGTCCAAAAAAAAATCTCCAAAAAGTTTCGCTACGTTTGGACTCTGTTTGGTATTCATTTTCTGCGATGTAAAAAACAGCAACTGGCACTGGGCACTATGTCAATAGGTTAGTCCCAAAAAATGATATAAAGTTGTTATAAGATGATTGTAAAACATCTAAGAATGATAATATAACAGCATGAATACTTCATAAATTATAGATACGTTGGAGACGTATCAATTAATGCCTAGAAAATGCACATAATCCCCTAAATATGGTAAATGAGCCCGGAAAAATGCCAAATTTGAACACGTTGCATTGGAGGGGGTATGTCGATCGTAGAAAAAATGGAATGACAAACTAGGAAGTAAATTTTGATTCCCCTTCAATCTCGGTGATTTACTATCGCACACGATTCATCTCCATCGCCTCTGCGAACCGTGTGTGTTCACCCACACATGCAAAAGGAAAAAGAAAACCCTCGCCCCCCTGCCCACTTTGTCCCCACCCACTCGCCGCGCACTTCTCCGCAACTCTGCACCTCATCAACTTCTATCGCGGCGGCCACCCTAAGATCGACGGCTGTCGTCGACGGGCAAAGGTCGCGCTCCAAACGGCACGGGATTTCGCCCTACCACTTGCCGCCGCCTATCTACACCGACTTGCACCGACATTCTAGACTCTGGTCGATTGGGGTTTTCTGCGGGATTGGGCCGGGGATTCTTCTCATGGAGAAGGTAATCAATTTAGCGAAATATCCGCTCATCTCTTATCGCAGTCCGTCCGTCGCTGTTAATCAACCGGCGGAAATCACCGTGGATTCATTTTTCTTCTAGCTAATTCGAGCGTTTTCATTCATGTGTCCACAGTGCGAGCACAAATCGGGCAAGTGTGGTTGCGGCCAGTCGGAAACAAAGTTCTATCTCACCATTCCGGAGGACTTCAGGGAGCGCTCGGTATGTTCAATCTCACCCTACCACGGTCGGCATGGCCTAAATTTGTGAACATATATCGTCTATTGCTACATTTGGATAAAAGGTACGGTGCCACATGCAGCCTAGACGTCGAAGTCGATTTTTCCCTATATTAGGGAAATTAATGATGTATTGTTCATTTAGTTACTCTCATATTTGCATCAAATCTTTGTTACATTATCTATTTTTAATTATATATTTTTGTACTTTGCTTTCAGCTATATATTGTTCTGTTCTATCAGTTACTCGCATATTTGCATCTTGCTTTGTATTTCAGTATATCTAATTTACGATCTTAATTTTCATTTCAAGCAGTACATCCCTTGCTTTGCAAGAACACGAGTAGAAGGAAATCTTGGGCTTTACTTTGTTGATGACTCCATGGATGTCATATTGACAACGCAGCATGGATTTACAATGACAGTTAGCGTAAAACTTGATAAAGATGGTCACTCCTATTTTGATGCGTACCTTTGGAGAAAAACTTCTAAGTTTTATGAACTGAAAGCTGGCAATAAAATTCTAGTGCGTGCACCACAGCCTGGTCTAATTAACATGGATGTTTACTTACCCAATGTCATCAGGCTATCAAATTCTGATTGAGGTTAGTGTTCTTTCAACTTTCTCCATGCTGGCATATTACTTAGCAAAATCGTGGTATTTTTTCTAACTAACTGATCACTATTTAAGCAACCAATTGTGATTTCATTTTCTGACTCCGTTCCTAGGTAGTAACAAATTCTATTTACCAATTTATGCGCACTATATATTCTTCTGCCAGTTCTAAATAAATAATACCTTTCCACCTTTGAAGTAGGATATGTTGGATGCATAGTTAACGATCTGTATGTTACTCAGCGTACCAAATTTCACTGGAAAGACTTGAAGCATGTCATAAAATTTGTTGATAATCTGACAGAGATAGCACAGCGTATGAACGCTGGATTTTGGATGGGATTAATTCTACCTACGGCGCACACATTGAACAAGACCAATTGTGTGCACAAAACGCTGGTACAAAGTCTTATTTTTATGTTGATGTTCATAAACTATATATATCTTCAACGATATGTTACAATTGGTTTTTATTCTACATTTCAACAGAAATTGCCCGCTGCAGCTGTTCCTGAATCGATTTCCCGGCATGGTCGAATTACAGTTGTGCCTGCTAATAACGCCAAAGTGATTGCAAGGTACTGCATTTCCCGCAGAAATGGAACCATTCAAATTAACAAGTTCTCGCTTGTCATGGCAATGCATCCACATTGGAAAATTGGAGACACTGTTCTACTCATGCTCTACCAAGGCACAGGAGGGTTCTTCATTTTCATTGACGAGATGCCGAGTCGCCGTGATCAAGCTGCTTCCAGCGGATAGTTGTGGTTGTTTGCCCTCAGCCTCTTAAAATGTGCTGGTTGTTACTATGTTAAGTATGTAGATATGGATCATATGGTTGTCAAAACCGTGTTACCAAGATCCACCTTTTGTCAAATAGTGTCATCACTATATATATGTTACTCAAATCCTGTTAGCCAAGTTCTTAAATTTTCATGGAAAGTATTAGTATCGTACACAGTTCATTCAGTTTAAGCGTGTGCCTGGTAGAGTAGAGGATGTCAATGTTTTCGACGTGGCGATTAGCACCGATGTCCAGAAGGCATTTGCATATTAATTGTCCATATTGCAAATTCAGATAATATACAGACAGGCCAGCCCATACAATTGACATGTTTGACATGCATGAAGAAACAATTGAGAGTATATATATATATAATTTACAAGAATACAACGAACCACGCGCACACAAAAGAGCTACACTGTGCACCTGACGCTGACCCAGCACGCACAGCAATCATCGTCCATCTGCGTGCTGATCATGGGCTCGGTATCGAGGCTAGGGCAGACTCGACATCGGGAATCGCCGGTACTGCCTCGGGTGCAGCGCTCAACAGGGCTACCGCGACCGCCGGGTCTACCCCGGCGAGACGACGTTGGCTCTCGCCAGGGCTGCCGTGACGGCCCCCGGGCATGCCCCGGCGATGTCCGGCGCTGCGCCCTCCTCCACCTGGGACATAAGCCTCCGCCTCGTGCGGCGACCACCACTGCCACAGTTGTCCTTGCGTCGCCGAGGTCCCTCCTCTGCCACCCGCACCATCCGCCGCACTCTGCGCCGAGCCAGCAGTATCGCTCGCTGGCGATCCCTGTCCGCTTTTAGGATGACCCTGGCTAACCTGGCGGCTTGCTCGTACCGTGTTTCCTGCTTCCTCTGGCCGTCGTCGGGAGAGGCGGTGGCATGGCCGTCGATCGCCAAGCCGACCATCGTAACTTCAGCCTCAATTCCGCCGTCGCCCGACTCCATCCCGTCGTCGGCCGTTGGGGGTATGCCGGTATGTGTGGTAACTAGCTAGCAACTGGATCAGTAGCGAGTCGCCGCCGCCAGCCATTGCTGTGGTTATTTATAGCTAGCAGCTGGCTAGGGGATTGGGGATTTTACAATTCACCCCTGTGGTGCGCGGGAAGCCTTCGCTGGAGCATGGGAAGACTAAGTGGAGCACACAACCCGACAACCGTATGCGGTGTCACGTGTTATCGCACACGTGTTACCATAAGGAAACGTATGTGTAACTTACTAATCATCACACACGAGTACTTGCACACGCATCATGTGCAATACTCCTAGCCATCGCAAGCAACTAGTTTGTAGTTTTCAAAGTTTTTTGTACACACAGAATCGCACACAAATTAACTCTAGTAACCTTTTGTGTTGTACATTCTCATCGCAAACAGTTCTTCCGAGTGGGCTGTTTGCCATGTATCACACACATCTTGTTTACACGGATCGTTTGTGTTCTTTTGGCTCATCGCAAACAGTTCATCTATGTGAACTATATGCCGCAAATCCGTAACACCCTGGATTTTGCCCATTTCTTTTTCTTTTGATTTTGGTATGGATTTGCTTTTCTGTGGCTTAGTGGTCTTGGAACCTGGAGAGGTCACCCTTGATTCTTCTCCCAAGTGGCTTGTCAAGCTCAAAACCATCCCAAGACCTTGTCATTTCCATCTTGGACCAATCCTAATATTCTTTTCCTTGGGAATATTCCTTTTTCTATTAAAGGAATAACCCTATTTGCCCTGGGTTTTGAAGCAACCCACATTTCCAGCATTCCAAAGATTCCCAAATAATTCTCATAAATTGTTTGGGTCATATCTTCCTCAAATATGTCAAAATCCTTCCTTGCCATGTTCAGAAATATTTCACCAATATTCCTTTTCCTGATTCTGCCCCAGCTGGCAGTTTGAGAAGCAAGTACCCTTTATCTTTGCTTGCTTGCTCTCAAACTTTTTGTGCACTCTTTCCTATCCTTATACTTGCCTCTTGGAAAAATTCAACTCAAGTGGGCTAGTAAATCTTCCTTGGCAAATATCCAAAGTTTCTGGTCAGCTGGAAGCTTAATGAAGGAAGTACTAGCTAGGCTGATCCAAATGAGTTGAAATTTTGCAAGCATCTTCATATGCTCAAATCATGACTCTCCAAAAAATTTCAACCCTATCCAATCAACTATGTGAGCATACCATCAAATCTTGGCTTCTGGTCATGTTTTCCTGTTGTGAAGCAACTATATTTTATATTGCTTCATAATTGCTGAAAATTTACCAGAGCATTCTCCTATCCACACAACACCTATCTACAAAATTTGGGCTAATTTTAGCTAGCCATTTTTCCTCAGAAATTTTCTTAAGATTCTGGTCAAAGAGGTCCATTATGAAGGAAGTACCATTTTGGCTTGTCCAAATGGTATGAAATTTTTATGGCACTCTCATATGACCAAATCATCATCCTATGCCCATTTTTAGCCCAAGGCAACACTATATGTGAGTGCCACATCAAGATCTGTTTTCTGGACCAGATTGGTCAGTTGCAAAGCAACTATGCTAAATACTTGTCCAATTCCTCTCTAATTGCAAAGGATTATAGTCATTCTTAACATAAACCTCCTAGACATCACATTTGGCTCTTATCACCTCCCTGTTGATCACAATTGTTCAGTCAAGTTTGCTACAACAAACTTCCAGTGAAGCCTCACATCTACTCTTGGTCTCTTTTGCTGATCTATCACTTCTGTGATACCTTGGGGAGCAAGGACTACACTCCAGACAAGGTGTGCCAGCCTCTCGTGTCCCCTCCGAGCATGTACACGCGGTGATCATGCGTTTGGACGCCTATGCACGCGCTCTGTAGCGTTTGGCCGTGTCCAGAGCGCCGCCCAGCTCCTGTCCTCTCGGTCTCGTCGGTTTCCTCCTCTCTCTCGACACCTAGCCATGTCTAGGAGCTTCCCCTAGACGTTGTCTTCCTCCTGGACCCATCCCCCCCTCTCACGTCCCCTCCTACGCGGTGCGGCAGCCATACCCGTGACCTGCAGCCGCAGTCGCCGACGTGTCCGGTTGCTAGAGCTCTCCCGAGCCTTCCCGGGCTCGCCTGAGACCTCTCTACTTCTCCGTGAGTCCTCTCGACACCTCTCCCCTCCTCCATGCGTGTTGTCGAAGCTCTAGCGCGTGGCGCACGCGTTGCCGCGGCCGTGCCCGAGCCCTGCGCCGTCCCGGCTATATAAAGCCACCCGAGCCCCTCCCGAGCTCATCAGCGCACTCACCACCATCCTCTACCCCTCCCTAGCCTCTCCCTGGAGCTCGAGCCGCTCTCTTGGCCGCCCATTGCCACCTCGGCCCCCGCCGGCCACCGCCTAAATTGGCGCCACTCCGAGCTCCCATCCACCTCCTTCCACCACCATAGCAACACCCACAGTCCACCGGAGCTCCTCCGCCCTCCACTTTCTCCTCGGGTACACCATGGACGCGAGCCTCCTCCAACACCCGTAGCCGCCGCCCGCCCGCCCTGCTCCTCTGTTCGTCGAGCCGCCGCAGCGCCAGCCCTCCCCGGCGCCCGCTTTCCCACTGGACGGACGCGGCGTCCCTCCCTGGTCCTGCCGGTGGCATCGCCCTGGCCGGAGTCCTCCCGAGTCGCTGGAGCCCGGCGCCGGCCGCACCTCTGCTCGCCTCCCGTGCTGCTGTCGAGAGAAAGAAGAAAGGGAGCGGGAGGAGAGAAAGAAGCTGCGTGGGCCCCGCTTGTAAGCCTCTGGGAGTTGACCCAGCTCAGGCCACGTCAGTAAGTGGAAACGGGTTTCAGTCGAATACGTTTTCTGTTAAAGGAAGCGTACTTCCCAGAAGGCGCGATCTGTTTTTGCAGCCAGGGACCTGTTTGTAGAATTTATTTTACATATTGGTCCCTAAACTTCATCTGGTCATATCTTTTCATCCGTAACTCCAAACGAGGTGATTCCAAAGCCCACGTCTTCGTCTCGTCGAGCCCATTCTGTTGGTACCATTTTCATAATGTGTTCACACTGTGGAAATGACCATTTTTTCCTTGCCCGTAAACAGCCCCCTCCGAGAGAGAACTGTTTCCGGCAATCGTTTCCGCAGATTCTCCGCACTTCTCCTTGGTGGTTTCTTCATACCCAGGCAAGCCACGACAACCACTTGCATGATGGATTTGCAGTAGCTATGGTTTCCTACTTGAATAGTTAGTCAATGTGTGCATGTTAATATGTTTGAGGATACTCTATATGCTCATGTCTCATGCTTATCCTTATATTCTGTCCATGTGCATCTTGCTAGTTATCAAGTACTCGTTGGTAGCATTATGCTCATGGTTAATACTTGCAGTAGTTCATGCTAAGATGATGACATGTCTGCATGTTTCTTTATCGATTGTTATGGACATACTGACGTTGTTCATGCTCACAGCTATGCCATGCTCGTTTGCGTTAAGCTGGTTAAATGCTTGCATGTTGTTGATGCTATGATCCAGATATTATGCTTCCCATCCCTGCTTAGGTTATATCATGTTCATATGCAATATGGTTTCATCATGTTATCGTGACTCAGCTCATTTACATTCAAGTTAAAACGGATGTTAATCGAACTTGAACACATGTTGGCTGAGTCATAGTGCGCCACCGAATCGAGCTCACCAGTGCAACCACACTTGCCGGGATGGGGCGGCCCTAATTTGGTCTATTGTCATGCCTCTCGCTGGTACCTCCAACCAGGGAAGGTTATGAGTGCGTGCTACCCTGATCAGGTAGGCGGCTATAACCTTGTGAACCCATTTTTGGTATTGAGCTCAGGTCCTCGTTTGGGACAGTTTTGTTTGGCCACGACGGTGGCAAGTGTCCGGAGTGACACAGGGGTCACCCATGACATAGCCCAAAGGGGAGTTTGTCGGAGTGGCCGGGAGAGTGCTATGCAATAGATTGGGTTTTGTCGGAACGTCGTTGGTCCACCCGAATGGGAGCACGAGGCCATGAGTTCCATGGTGTGGGTACAGTGTACTAACCTCTGCAGAGTGTATGATCTATCGATAGCCGCATCCTCAATCACGGGCATAGTTCATAGTAGGACACACTATGGGTCAACAGTATAATAATCTTGCTTATAACAACCCGGTTCGATGAGGAAGAAGTTGGTTGATCTTTATGCGATCGTGAGAGGAACCGTGGTATCGAGGATACCGATGATGGTTGATCGTGATCACAAGAGGATCACCGCGGTATCATGGATACCGGATTCAGTTGATAGTGTTATGTGGCGATCTCGGGTAAAGACCAAGCTCCTTGTGATCATGTTATCACTACGGTATTGTAATACCAAGTTTGGTTGGTCCCGAGGTTATCATGTGGCACACTCGATGGTAAGTTCTTACATGTGGTGGTTACGAGGTAACCCCGGACAGAGTAAGTGGCATCATGATAGTTTTAACCTATTGCATGTAATGACATCCTGTTCATATGCCATGCCATGCCTATATTGTTCTAGCATCATCATGTTTACACCGGCTTAACCTGTAAATGCCATGCTGTTGCTTGTCTTGACTGCTTTGGTTGTTGTGAGCTTGCGAGTACATTCAAAGTACTCACCTAGCGTGTCATGCCAGTTTGCAGGTCATGCCATGATTGCTTTCTTGTCGAGGATTCCGGGTTTGAGAGCTAGGATACGCGTTCCAGCCAGAGTCCCTGCGGAGTGGAGTCCATCACCGCCGCCGTTGTTCCGCTGCCGAGAGTACTCCGCTTCTTTGGGTTGATCCGCTGTTAGCATAGAGCTACCCTGGGCAGGCATAGTGTCACCGTGCCAATGTAATCCATGTATCCTTGTAACCTTATCCATAGTAATAAAGAGCTGATTTGTTCTATGCCAACAGTGCCGTATTCCAGAAGACTTGTCACTGGGCTAGAATACGAGGTGTTCCGGTTTTCTCTGAGCTGGGGTGCCACAGCAGTTGGTATCAGAGCAAGTTTGGCTGTAGGACGCCCTAGACCGCGTGAGCATTAGTAAACGGTAGTATAGAGTCTTATCGGTTTACTGCACTTGTTTGCTGCATTTGTTTGTTGCATAGCATGCATATAGATTATGTATCTTGTCACTAGCGGTTGATCTGGTGAGTGTAGGTGGCATTGGCTTCGATTCACCACCCGCACCCTCCTATCTGCATATTTCTTCCTTGGTGTGGTGTCATCTCAGTCCCAGCGAAGTGATGCCAAGGTGCTTGGTGTTGTCGATTCCTTGTCAGACTGATGCACCGGTACCACACCAATTATCCTATTCAGCCACCCCTATAGTTTCGGTGATAGACATGTTTCTATCCCGGATCTTGCCATCGTCCCACTCGCCGCTTTGGCAACCCTTACTGATCTTAGTTATCAGCAGAGGGCAATGCCCGCAAGCCTTTCTTTCCACCGCTATCCTACCTTACCACCCATTCTTTGGACAAGTACGGTTTTCTTCCGTCCGCGTGATGACGATGTGGTCGTGACCTCCGTGTTCTGATACCTGATCACCAAGTCCATCCTCACCTTCGTGTCCGTCCAACTGCAACCGGTGTTAAGCCCCTATTTGCTGTAGCTTTGTTTACACCAACTATTTCCACATGTGGATTCACTTTCGTGCACATCGCCACAGCATGTTAGACCATAATACCAGAGCTCTTGCGAGATTTGTGTGCTTAAGTAGGTATGCATATTGTTGCTGTGGATAGTTGTATAATATGATATTCCTTGTGTGCGATCTTGATTCTTTGTGTGCTTTAGTTTGAGTCATTTCTTTTGCTTCTTTCTTTGGGCCCTTGGTGTTACCTTATTGTCCCCTTATGGAAGTTGCTCACCGACACCGGACTCAAAGAATTAGTGGAGAGACAAACATTTGGCAGCTCAGCTCAATAGTAAGGAATTTTCAGCCAATTGTATTATTGGGAATATCTGGCCTGGCTATAAATGATATCCTGGCTGGATCATCAGCATCGAGTATACATCCATGTGCAATCTTTACAGCAGTAATGATCAAATCAGCAAGAAGGTGAAGATGTGTGCATGATCAACAATACATTTTGTGTCAAAGGTATGGATCATATACAAGGTTTGAGTATGCTATGAGTATGATTCGAAACCTACTATATCCCGGAAGCAAGTCAGAATATGCTATGAACTCAGTGCCCAGCAAGAAGGATAGTCGAATAATCTTCTTCATACAACAAGCAACCGAAAGCAGGAACATTAAGGTATATATATATATATATATATATATATATATATATATATATATATATATATATATATATATATATATATATATATATGCACTCAGTCCGCATATGGCAAAAAGAAAGCTTCAGATGTAAGCAACCCGGCCTTTCTCTGCAAGCTATCAGAGAAGCGTACGACGCAAGGATTCTGGTGTCTTCCTCGACATGACACATGGACATCTTCCCATACAAGACACCCAGGCTTCTTCAGTAAGCTACCGCAAAAGCTTCTGGCATAAGGTACCGAGTCTTCCCCAGCAAGCCACTAAGGAGGAAAGCTTCTGAAGTACGGTACCTAATCTTTTTCAGGAAGCTATCCCGGCAGCAGCTTCGAGCACAAGCTATTCAGTCTTCCTCAGCAAGATAATCTCGATGGCTTCCAGCACAAGCTATGCAATCTTTGTCAGCAAGGCAACACATCGTCATCAGTACAAGATATCCCACCAACAGTTGGCAGCATATGACAATGCATTCCCAAGAGTCAACAGTTGGTCAGAAAGCAAAAATCAGTCCACACACAAGTCTGCATCAGAAATCAAGTGCCCAGCTACACATGTTTCTATAGATATGGTGAACATGCTGCCAAGGTCATATGAGTTACTCATACAATGATGTCAGCCCGGTGAGAATCTGACTATCACTTGAGTTATGTAAGAAGAAGAAAGCCAGTTATACACTTCGGTGTGATGCAAGATATGAAGCCAGACAACATCGAGACAACAAATTTTGCAGCGATTATCAAGGCCAGTTACCTCACACCCGACAAAGTGATATCATTGACCCTGGTCAGTGTTTGCATGGTTGACGACAGATAGGGGCCCCATACAAGTAACTACGAACCTGAGTTCGGATGACCATTGCCCTACGAATAAAGCATGGAGGACGATAAAACTGGTCCTGTGAGCAAAGATACCCTATCAGGGGATCAGGATATGATATGCCTGCCAGAATATTGCACCTGACAGCACCTATGGTCACACGAAGAATCAAGAACATATAAGGCCAAGTTCTTTCAGCAAAGGATCCAGGCAAAGAGAACCATAATGAAAGGGCAAGATCGTCCATACAGGGATGGTAATGGTTGCATAGTACAGATACTCTGGATAGTCTGATTCGGTACCGATCACCATGGGTACACTCCCATGAGGTCTATCCCGTTTGCAAGGGCCTCATAGCAAGGTAACCCGCTCAGCCAGCTAGATATGCTCAGAATCGTCAAAAGGGGGATATTCAAGTCTGCCAGGTCAATTCAGTAGTTTGATTCCAGCGATAGTGTTAAAGCATTACATGGGCTACTATTCACTTAAAGGTGCCGACAGACGGAATGATCAGAAGGTTGACAACTGTCTCGAAGCATGTGACCTCACCTAGGGAAATCAGTTAGAAGATAGCCTGCTGTGGACAAGATCTTTCTGTTAGGACCACCATTATAAGGTCATACACCTTTATGCTGGTCACGACAGGTGACAGTCAAATGTTTGGTAGGAATGTGATACTCAAGACAGTGGAGATACCCAAGATATTCCAGCCATCATTTCTAGAGGTCAGATTCAGTCAGGAGAGTGGTATGATTCACAGCACCATTTGAACCTGGAGGACACGCATTCCTTTTAAGCAGCATAATGCAATGAGTAAAAGATTTCATGTCCACCAAGAGAATCTATTCACAACTCAATGGACGGTCGTCCGTATTGCACTTCATCACAACACGTCCATGAGGAACAACTCTTGGACTTGCGAGAAGGATAGGTATTTCAGTCAGGATAATTCATCGCACCCAGACAAGGCAGCAGACATAAAAGGATTAAAGTCAGAGTAATATATGAGGTAAGATCTGTCGGAATGAGTATCCAGTGAAACAAACCACCCCGAAGCTAGGCAGTCAGTCAGATGATATTTAATGGGAGCATTATTCAAAGGCAAAAAGGAAACCCGAGTTGGAAATGGTTTCTTTAAGAGAGAATATTCATGATTGACCCCTGAGCAACCAAATCTCGAGGACGAGATTTCTTTAAGGAGGTAGGTTTGTAACACCCTGGATTTTGCCCATTTCTTTTTCTTTTGATTTTGGTCTGGATTTGCTTTTCTGTGGCTTAGTGGTCTTGGAACCTGGAGAGATCACCCTTGATTCTTCTCCGAAGTGGCTTGTCAAGATCAAAACCATCCCAAGACCTTGTCATTTCCATCTTGGACCAATCCTAATATTCTTTTCCTTGGGAATATTCCTTTTTCTATTAAAGGAATAACCCTATTTGCCCTGGGTTGTGAAGCAACCCACATTTCCAGCATTCCAAAGATTCCCAAATAATTCTCATAAATTGTTTGGGTCATATCTTCCTCAGATATGTCAAAATCCTTCCTTGCCATGTTCAGAAATATTTCACCAATATTCCTTTTCCTAATTCTGCCCCAGCTGGCAGTTTGAGAAGCAAGTACCCTTTATCTTTGCTTGCATGCTCTCAGACTTTTTGTGCACTCTTTCCTATCCTTATACTTGCCTCTTGGCAAAATTCAACTCAAGTGGGCTAGTAAATCTTCCTTGGCAAATTTCCAAAGTTTCTGGTCAGCTGGAAGCTTAATGAAGGAAGTACTAGCTAGTCTAATCCAAATGAGTTGAAATTTTGTAAGCATCTTAATATGCTCAAATCATGACTCTCCACCAAATTTCAACCCTATCGAATCAACTATGTGAGCATACCATCAAATCTTGTCTTTTGGTCATGTTTTCCTGTTGTGAAGCAACTATATTTTATATTGCTTCATAATTGCTGAAAATTTACCAGAGCATTCTCCTATCCACACAACACCTCTCTACAAAATTTGGGCTAATTTTATCTAGCCATTTTTCCTCAGAAATTTTCTTAAGATTCTGGTCAGAGAGGTCCATTATGAAGGAAGTACCATTTTGGCTTGTCCAAATGGTATGAAATTTTTATGGCACTCTCATATGACCAAATCATCATCCAATGCCCATTTTAGCCCAAGGCAACACTATATGTGAGTGCCACATCAAGATCTGTTTTCTGGACCAGATTGGTCAGTTGCAAAGCAACTATGCTAAATACTTGTCCAATTCCTCTCTAATTGCACAGGATTATAGTCCTTCTTAACCTAAACCTCCCAGACATCACATTTGGCTCTTATCACCTCCTTGTTGATCACAGTTGTTCAGTCAAGTTTGCTACAACAAACTTCCAGTGAAGCCTCACATCTACTCGTGGTCTCTTTTGCTGATCTATCACTTCTGTGATACCTTGGGGAGCAAGGACTACACTCTAGACAAGGTGTGCCAGCCTCTCGTGTCCCCTCCGAGCATGTACACGTGGTGATCACGCGTTTGGACGCCTATGCACGTGCTCTGTAGTGTTTGGCCGCGTCCAGAGCGCCGCCCAGCTCCTGTCCTCTCGGTCTCGTCGGTTTCCTCCTCTCTCTCGACACCTAGCCATGTCTAGGAGCTTCCCCTAAACTTTGTCTTCCTCCTGGACTCTGATACGTCTCCAACGTATCTATAATTTTTTATTGTTCCATGCTGTTATATTATCATTCTTGGATGTTTTAGAATCATTTTATAGTCATTTTATATCATTTTTTGGTACTAACCTATTGACATAGTGCCAAGTGCCAGTTGCTGTTTTTTGCATGTTTTTTACATCGCAGGAAATCAATACCAAACGGAGTCCAAACGCAGCGAAACTTTTTGTGGATTTTTTTGGAGCAGAAGAAATCCAGTGGGCCGGAGAAGCGCCTGGGGGGTGCTCCAAGGGGAGCACAACCCACCAGGGCGCGCCTGGAGGCCCAGGCGCGCCCTGGTGGGTTGTGCCCACCTCGGGTGCCCCCCGAACCGCCTCTTTGCTCTATAAATACCCCAATATTCCAGAAACCCTAGGGGAGTCGACGAAAATCAATTCCAGCTGCCGCAGAGTCTAGAACCACCAGATCCAATCTAGACACCATCATGGAGGGGTTCACCACTTCCATTGGTGCCTCTCCGATGATGCGTGAGTAGTTTTTTGTAGACCTATGGGTCCGTAGTTAGTAGCTAGATGGCTTCCTCTCTCTCTCTTGATCTTCAATACAATGGCCTCTTGGAGATCCATATGATGTAACTCTTTTTGCGGTGTGTTTTTGGATCCGATGAAATTTGAGTTTATGATCAGATCTATCTTTTTATCCATGAAAGTTATTTGAGTTTTCTTTGATCTCTTACATGCATGATTGCTAATAGCCTCGTATTTCTTCTCCGATATTTGGGTTTTGTTTGGCCAACTTGATCTATTTATCTTGCAATGGGAAGAGGTGCTTTGTAGTGGGTTCGATCTTACGGTGCTTGATCCTAGTGACAGAAGGGGAACCGACACGTATGTATCGTTGCTACTAAGGATAAAATGATGGGGTCTATTTCTACATAAATAGATCTTGTCTACATCATGTCATCGTTCTTATTGCATTACTCCGTTTCTCCATTAACTTAATACACTAGATGCATGCTGGATAGCGGTCGATGTGTGGAGTAATAGTAGTAGATGCAGGCAGGAGTCGGTCTACTAATCTTGGACGTGATGCCTATATAATGATAATTGCTTGGATATCGTCATGATTATTTGAAGTTCTATCAATTGCCCAACAGTAATTTGTTCACCCACCGTTTGCTATTTTTCTCGAGAGAAGCCACTAGTGAAACCTACAGCCCCCGGGTCTCTTTTCCAATATATTTGCTTTCAAGATCTATTTTGCTATTCACTCTTTTCTTTATTTGCAACTTTTATTTTCAGATCTATTAAATCAAAAAAATACAAAAATACCTTGCTGCACTTTATTTTATTTGGCGTTCGATCTATCAATATTTACTACTCTCTCATGTCCGTTTGCCAATTTTTGGCGTCGTTGCCCGAAAGGGATTGACAACCCCTTTTACACGTCGGGTTGCGAGTATTTGTTATTTGTGTGCAGGTGCTGTTTACGTAGTGTTGCTTGGTTCTCCTACTGGTTCGATAACCTTGGTTTCAACACTGAGGGAAATACCTACCGCTGCTGTGCTGCATCATCCCTTCCTCTTTGGGGAAATACCTTCGTAGCTTCAAGCCGCATCAAAAGGAATTTCTG
The DNA here is from genome assembly GCA_011799875.1 of Thinopyrum elongatum. Classification (NCBI taxonomy): domain Eukaryota; kingdom Viridiplantae; phylum Streptophyta; class Magnoliopsida; order Poales; family Poaceae; genus Thinopyrum; species Thinopyrum elongatum. The sequence continues at coordinate 162,834,139 of CM022299.1, forward strand.
GCGCCGTTGCCGAGGAGGATCTTCAACATATACCAGGTTCCTAATCACAAATCTCATCTCCTCACAATTTACATTATTTGCCATTTGCCTCTCGTTTTCCTCTCCCCCACTTCACAAAAATTTGCCGTTTTATTCGCCCTCTTTTTCGTTCGCCATTTTCTCATCAGATCTATCTTTTTGCTTGCAATCATGAGTGATTTTGGTATGGCAGAAACAGATGATGGCCTAACTCCTAAAATGGAGCGTACGAGTAATCTGGATGCCAAAACTTTTGTTTTGGGGCAGGGAAATGTTATGGGAAAAGAACATATCCAAGAATTTTTCAATTGTGTTGGAAATTTGAGTCTTGATGATGCTCCTATACTTAAAAGGACTAAATCTTATGCGGAAGCTATTTCAGCGCTAGTTCTGAAACTTGAAAATAGATTTATCCGTACGCATCCTACCTTGCAAAGATTGTTTTATGAGTTACCCGTTATAAAGAATCCTAAAGCTAAAAAGTTGGCCACTCTTGTTCTTATGAATGAATTTGACTACATAATACGGGAAGCTAGGGAAATCTTTAATTTTTATGGTATGAATCGTGAAAAATCCGTGATAGATGAAATTCTCTATAATAGTGATGCTTTAAGACATTTACTTTGGGATAATCAAATCTTTGATGAGAATCTTAAAAAGCAAGTCCCTGTTTTAGATATTATCCAACAAGTTTTTAATGATGTTAATCAACATTATTCTTGGATCACTGCTGGAAATCAAAAGGGATATGATGATAAGCAACTTGATTGTGCTAAAGTTTCCATGGATAATGTGTTTTATGTTGTTTTTGCAAAGCCTCTTGAGAAAAACACCTCCAAGGAAAACAAGAACAAAGATGACAATACGTAGATCTTTTGCGTTATGCCTAGCTAGGGGCGTAAAAACAATAGCGCTTGTTGGGAGGCAACCCAATGAATAAAATTTATTTTTGCTTTTTGCTTTCTGTTCTTGAGTGTTTTCACAATTATGCTACTGTTATAATTGTGTTTTTTGTGTTTTAATTAGTGTTTGTGCCAAGTAAAGCCTTTAGGATTATGTTGGGTGATAGTTGATTTGATCTTGTTGGAAAACAGAAACTTTTGCGTCCAGTAAAACAATTTTGAAAATTCACAGTAGAGACGAAAAATTCTGAATTTTTTACACAACATTTATATACAAATTTCCTATGTTGTCCTAAGTTTTCAGAATTTTTGGAGTTTCTGAAGTATTCTAAATATCCAGATTGTTACAGACTGTTCTGTTTTTGACAGATTCTATTTTCTTTGCGTTGTGTGCTGTTTTGATGATTCTATGGTTTTCTTTATGAGTTTTTGCCATAGAAAAGTTGGAATACAGTAGATATAATGCAAAAATAAATATGAATTGGTTTTCTACAGTACTTATAGTAGTGATTTGTTTTCTTATACTAACGGATCTCACGAAGGTTTTGTTGAGTTTTGTGTGATTGAAGTTTTCAAGTTTTGGGTTATCTTACGATGGATGAAGGAATAAGGAGTAAGAAGAGCCTAAGCTTGGGGATGCCCATGGAATCCCAAGCTATTATTTAAATAGAAGCAAGCAACTAAGCTTGGGGATGCCCCGAGTGGCATCCCCTCTTTCTTCTAATGACCATCGGTATTTTACTCGAAGCTATATTTTTATTCGTCACATACTATGAGTTTTGCTTGGAGCGTCTTGTATGATATGAGTCTTTGCTTGTTTTGCTTTGTGTTCTAAGTTATGAATCCTTGCTGGACACACCTATTTGAGAGAGCCAAAATTATGCCATGACTTGTTAGAATTGCTCTCTATGCTTCACTTAAATTTTTATGAGCTATGGATTTGCTCTAGTGCTTCACTTATAACTTTTTGAGCATGGTGTGCTTTGGTATTTTTGAAGAAATGCTCTCATGCTTCACTTAGATTTATTTGGGATTTAGTAATTTTTTTAAGAAATTCTCTCTTGCTTCACTTAAATTAATTTGAGAGAAAGAAGTATTATGCTCATGATCTTCACTTATATTTGTTTGAGCTTATCAAATGCAACACATGAAAATTAGTTCCAAAGTGATAGATATCCAAGAAGGATATAATAAAAACTTTCATGAAGATCATTGGACAAAATAAACTTGATTCCTTGTAATAGTTTTGAGATATGATGATGTGATATGTGAGTTATGTTGATGAGTAATTGTGCTTTAGTAAGAATATTGGTGTTAAGGTTTGTGATTCCCTATGGAAGCACGAAAGTCAATAGTCATGCAATGAAATTATATCCTACTTGTGGTGCATTATTCGGTGTTAATTATGCTTAATGCTCGCTTATGAGATTATTCGTTTTTTTGGTTGGTCGCTTCTCAATCTTTTGCTAGCCTTCATTTTGCACTAATTATGATCACTACTTGTGCATCCAAAACCCTTTAAACCAGTTTTGCCACATGAGTCCACTATATCTACCTATATGCAGTATTCTTTTGCCGTTCTAAGCAAATTTGTATGTGCCATCTCTAATTCTCAAAATAAACTTCTCTTTTGTGTGTTCATACCGCTCGCGAGGCGGTGAGGGGTGGCTAATATTTTCCATGCTAGATGTGTTATTCTCACGATGAGTGTTTATTCACTTGTCATTGCACGAGAGTAAGGCAAAGGTATTAGGGATGCCCAGTCCCGAAATGAAAAATGAATTTACTTTATGTTGTCAAATAATAAATTCCTTGGAAAGTGTTGGTATGGAGGGCACCCGTGGATACGGCTAGCCATGGAAAGTGAAAGAAATGGTGGAAAAAGGAATAAACTTTATTTTCTGTTTGGGAACCGCCTATGATATATCTAGCATGGAAAGTGTTGGGAACTCTAAGTCATTTTCGTTGGTGGGAAAAGCACACCTCCCAAAATGTTTTTATCTCTAAGTTTTTTGCTTTGAGCTCTGGCACCTCTACAAATCCCTACTTCCCTCTGCGAAGGGCCTTTCTTTACTTTATGCATTTTTTATTTTTTATTTGAGTCTCCATCTTCTCTTATAAAGCACCAACTAGGAGGCACTATGATCGTACTTGAGCATTGGGTGTAGTTAATATGCGAGTGTGTTTCATGAATGGATCAATGATTGAGCATGATGGGCTAGGGATAACTTATTTTAGCGTTGATATTTTGAAATACATAGTTGCTTGTTGATATGCTTGAGTATTTAAGTCATCATGTCAAAACTAGACTATTGCTTTGAATCATATAAAAGTCCAAATGTCCATGCTATAAAGGAAAGAATATGAGATGACATGTTAGGCAGCATTCCACATCAAAAATTCTATTTTTATCATTTACCTACTCGAGGACGAGCAGGAATTAAGCTTGGGGATGCTGATAAGTCTCCAACGTATCTATAATTTTTTATTGTTCCATGCTGTTATATTATCATTCTTGGATGTTTTACAATTATTTTATAGTCATTTTATATCATTTTTTGGTACTAACCTATTAACATAGTGCCAAGTGCCGGTCGCTGTTTTTTGCATGTTTTTTACATCGCAGGAAATCAATACCAAACGGAGTCCAAACGCAGCGAAACTTTTTGTGGATTTTTTTGGACCAGAAGACATCCAGTGGGCCGGAGAAGCGCCTGGGGGGGGGGGTGCTCCGAGGGGAGCACAACCAACCAGGGCGCGCCTGGAGGCCCAGGAGCGCCCTGGTGGGTTGTGCCCACCTCGGGTGCCCCCCGAACCGCCTCTTTGCTCTATAAATACCCCAATATTCCAGAAACCCTAAGGGAGTCGATGAAAATCAATTCCAGCCGCCGCAGAGTCCAGAACCACCAGATCCAATTTAGACACCATCATGGAGGGGTTCACCACTTCCATTGGTGCCTCTCCGATGATGCGTGAGTAGTTCTTTGTAGACCTACGGGTCCGTAGTTAGTAGCTAGATGGCTTCCTCTCTCTCTCTCTTGATCTTCAATACAATGGTCTCTTGGAGATCCATATGATGTAACTCTTTTTGCGGTGTGTTTGTTGGGATCCGATGAACTTTGAGTTTATGACCAGATCTATCTTTTTATCCATGAAAGTTATTTGAGTCTTCTTTGATCTCTTATATGCATGATTGCTTATAGCCTCATATTTCTTCTCCGATATTTGGGTTTTGTTTGGCCAACTTGATCTATTTATCTTGCAATGGGAAGAGGTGCTTTGTAGTGGGTTCGATCTTACGGTGCTTGATCCAAGTGACAGAAGGGGAACCGACATGTATATATCGTTGCTACTAAGGATAAAACGATGGGGTCTATTTCTACATAAATAGATCTTGTCTACATCATGTCATCATTCTTATTGCATTACTCCGTTTCTCCATGAACTTAATACACTAGATGCATGCTGGATAGCGGTCGATATGTGGAGTAATAGTAGTAGATGCAGGCAGGAGTCGGTCTACTAATCTTGGACGTGATGCCTATATAATGATCATTGCCTGGATATCGTCAAGATTATTTGAAGTTCTATCAATTGCCCAACAGTAATTTGTTCACCCACCATTTGCTATTTTTCTCGAGAGAAGCCACTAGTGAAACCTACGGCCCCCAGGTCTATTTTCCAATATATTTGCTTTCAAGATCTATTTTGCTATTCACTCTTTTCTTTATTTGCAACTTTTATTTTCAGATCTATTAAATCAAAAAATACAAAAATACCTTGCTGCACTTTATTTTATTTGGCGTTCGATCTATCAATATTTACTACTCTCTCACGTCCGTTTGCCAATTTTTGGCGCCGTTGCCCGAAAGGGATTGACAACCCCTTTTACACGTCGGGTTGCGAGTATTTGTTATTTGCGTGCAGGTGCTGTTACGTAGTGTTGCTTGGTTCTCCTACTGGTTCGATAACCTTGGTTTCATCACTGAGGGAAATACCTACCGCCGCTGTGCTGCATCATCCCTTCCTCTTTGGGGAAATACCGACGTAGCTTCAAGCCGCATCAGACCCCTCTCCACCTCTCACGTCCCCTCCTACGCGGTGCGGCAGCCATACCCGTGACCTGCAGCTGCGGGCGCCGACGTGTCTGGTTGCCGGAGCTCTCCCGAGCCTTCCCGAGCTCGCCTGAGACCTCTCTACTCCTCCGTGAGTCCTCTGGACACCTCTCCCCTCCTCAATGCGTGTTCCCGAAGCTCCGGCGCGTGGCGCACGCGTCGCCGCGGCCGTGCCCGAGCCCTGCGCCGTCCCGGCTATATAAAGCCACCCGAGCCCCTCCCGAGCTCATCAGCGCACTCACCACTCTCCTCTACCCCTCCCTAGCCTCTCCCCGGAGCTCGAGCGCTCTCTTCGCCGCCCATTGCCGCCTCGGTCCCCACCGGCCGCCGCCTAAATTGGCGCCACTCCGAGCTCCCCTCCACCTCTTTCCACCACCATAGCAACACCCACAGTCCACCGGAGCTCCTCCGCCCTCCTCTTTCTCCTCGGGTGCGCCGTGGCCGCGAGCCCCCTCCAACACCCGTAGCCGCCGTTCGCCGCCGTCGAGGCTGCGCTCCCTCTGGTGAATCTCGGCGCGCGTGAGGAGTCCAGACGGGAGCACCTCGCCTTCCCGATCTCGCCAGTGTGCTAGGCATCGCCGGAGACGACCCAGGTCACCAGAATGGCCGCCGCCCGCCCTGCTCCTCTATTCGCCGAGCCGCCGCAGCGCCACCCCTCCCCGGTGCCCGCTTTCCCTCTGGACGGACGCGGCGTCCCTCCCTGGTCCCGCCGGTGGCCTCGCATTGGCCGGAGTCCGCCCGAGTCGCTGGAGCCCGGCGCCGGCCGCGCCTCTGCTCGCCTCCCATGCTGGTGTCGAGAGAAAGAAGAAAGGGAGCGGGAGGAGAGAAAGAAGGTGCGTGGGCCCCGCTTGTAAGCCTCTGGGAGTTGACCCAGCTCAGGCCACGTCAGTAAGTGGAAACGGGTTTCAGTCGAATACGTTTTCTGTTAAAGGAAGCGTACTTCCCAGAAGGCGCGATCTGTTTTTGCAGCCAGGGACCTGTTTGTAGAATTTATTTTACAGATTGGTCCCTGAACTTCGTATGGTCATATATTTTCATCCGTAACTCCAAACAAGGTGATTTCAAAGCCCACGTCTTCGTCTCGTCGAGCCCGTTCTGTTGGTACCATTTTCATAATGTGTTCACACTGTGGAAATGACCATTTTGCCCTTGCCCGTAAACAGCCCCCTCCGAGAGAGAACTGTTTCCGGCAATCGTTTCCGCGGATTCTCCGCACTTCTCCTTGGTGGTTTCTTCATACCCAGGCAAGCTACGACAACCACTTGCATGATGGATTTGCAGTAGGTATGGTTTCCTACTTGAATAGTTATTCAATGTGTGCATGTTAATATGTTTGAGGATACTCTATATGCTCATGTCTCATGCTTATCCTTATATTCTGTCCATGTGCATCTTGCTAGTTATCAAGTACTCGTTGGTAGCATTATGCTCATGGTTAATACTTGCAGTAGTTCATGCTAAGATGATGACATGTCTGCATGTTTCTTTATCGATTGTTATGGACATACTGATGTTGTTCATGCTCACCGCTATGCCATGCTCGTTTGCGTTAAGCTGGTTAAATGCTTGCATGTTGTTGATGCTATGATCCAGATATTATGCTTCCCATCCCTGCTTAGGTTATATCATGTTCATATGCAATATGGTTTCATCATGTTATCGTGACTCAGCTCATTTACATTCAAGTTAAACCGGATGTTAATCGAACTTGAACACATGTTGGCTGAGTCATAGTGCACCACCAAATCGAGCTCACCAGTGCAACCACACTTGCCGGGATGGGGTGGCCCTAATTCGGTCTATTGTCATGCCTCTCGCTGGTACCTCCAACCAGGGAAGGTTATGAGTGCGTGCTACCCTGATCAGGTAGGCGGCTATAACCTTGTGAACCCAGTTTTGGTATTGAGCCCAGGTTCCTGTTTGGGACAGTTTTGTTTGGCCACGACGGTGGCAGGTATCCTTATATTCGGTTGATAGTGTTATGTGGTGATCTTGGGTAAAGACCAAGCTCCTTGTGATCATGTTATCACTACGGTATTGTAATACCAAGTTTGGTTGGTCCCGAGGTTATAATGTGGCACACTCGATGGTAAGTTCTTACATGTGGTGGTTACGAGTTAACCCCGAACAGAGTAAGTGGCATCATGATAGTTTTAACCTGTTGCATGTAATGACATCCTGTTCATATGCCATGCCATGCCTATATTGTTATAGCATCATCATGTTTACACCGGCTTAACCTGTAAATTCCATGTTGTTGCTTGTCTTGACTGCTTTGGTTGCTGTGAGCTTGCGAGTACATTCAAAGTACTCACCTGGTGTGTCATGCCAGTTTGCAGGTCATGCCATGATTGCTTTCTTGTCGAGGATTCCGGGTTTGCGAGCTAGGATACGCGTTCCAGCCAGAGTACCTGCGGAGTGGAGTCCATCACCGCCGTCGTTGTTCCGCTGCCGAGAGTACTCCGCTTCTTCGGGTTGATCCGCTGTTAGCATAGAGCTACCCTGGGCAGGCATAGTGTCACCGTGCCGATGTAATCCATGTACCCTTATAACCTTATCCATAGTAATAAAGAGCTGATTTGTTCTATGCCAACAGTGCCGTATTCCAGAAGACTTGTCTCTAAGCTGGAATACGGGGTGTTCCGGTTTTCTCTGAGCCGGGGTGCCACAGCAGTCCCCGGCCGGCTATAAAAGCTGCGGCCGAGCCCCTCCCTGGGTCTCCTCGAGCCCCTCAACCTCCTCCCTACTCCCCTCTAGCCCTCCCCGACCTTCCCACCGAGCTCGATGGGCTCTCGTTCCCGCCAATGGCCGTCGTGTCCGCCGGTGACTTCCTCCTAAATTGGAGCAAGCCGAGCCTCTTCCTTCTCTCCTGGCTGCACCAGAGCTCGCCGCCAACCCTCGCTAGCCTCCCCGTCCCCTCATCGAGTCTCCGGGACGCTTGTGTCCGTGTCTGCAAGTCCGGTCGCCGCTCGTGTCCATGGGAGCCCGCGCTGTCGCCGCCCCGACCCTCCCCGGCGCCCGTGCCTGGTCCAGGTGGGCACGGTACCTCTGCCCGATCCTGCCGGAGGCCGTAGCTCCATCGGAGGTGGCCGGAGTTGGCCGGGCCAGCACCGGCGTCGCGCGGCCTCAGCCTCCCCTCTGTCGCGCCCTGTCGAGGAAGAAGAAGGGAGGGAGGAGAGAAAGAAGGTCAGCGCGGGACCCGCCAGTTAGCCTCACTACATTGATCCCACCCCGGGCCCCGCTGGCTTAAGTGGAAGCGTACTTTCTGAAGTGCGTGTTCCTCTTCTAAAGGCGTATTTCTGGTGCTGTTCAGGCTAAAGTATTCTTTCTCTTCCGGAAAGCGTATTTCCAGAGAAGGAGCCACCAGTTTTCAACCCAGGGACCCAGAAGTAAATATTCATTTACCGATAGGTCCCTCCACTTCAGTCCTTCATATCTTCTTGCTCGTAACTCTGATTCAGGTGAAACCAACGCTCACGTCTTCAGTTCGTCGAGCCCATTCCGATGGTATCATTTTCATAATGTTTTCACACTGTGAAAATGACCATTTTTCCCTTGCCTCTAAGCAGCCCCCTCCGAGAGAGAACGGTTTCTGGTGATCCTTTCCGCGGACTCTCCACACTTCTTCCCGGAGTATTCTTCGACCCCCAGGCAAGCCGGCCATCTGATATATGCCCTAAAGCATTGCCCTGTGTTATTCCTGCGTGTTTAATTAATGAATATGATGGTGCTAGAAATAATTAAACTCCTGCTATTAGATACTGTCTTTTACATTACCTACTACTGCTCATCATATTATCGCATTAATGACGCATTGTGATGTTATATGGAGATAAGTTGTTATGTTTCCATAGTTGTTACCTCTTACATAGTTACTACCATGTTAAGTTATTCATGATGAATATCCATGCTTGTTAAGAACTTGCCAACACTAAACCTAGTCGGTTGATCCAGAGTCACATGTCCGGACTTATCCGTGCAGCCACATTTGCCGGTATGGGACGGCCTTGACTTGGTCTGATCGCATGCTCTTTTACCGGTACCACCAAGCAGGGAAGGTTATGCGCCCGTGCTGCCCTGGCCCGATCGGAGGCGATAACCTTGTGAGCCCAGTTGAGTTATTTGCCGGCGTCCCCGTTTGGGACAATTTAGTTGGCCACGACGGTGGCAGGTGTCACGAGGTGACACAGGGGCCACCCAGGTCTTAACTCCCGGGGAGAATGATTGCCGGTGGTACGGTGAAGGAGTAACGGGTCAGGCAGGTTTCGTTGGAGCGACACTGGTCCAGCCAAATGGGATCACAAGGCCAGGTGCTCCATGGTGTGGGTAAAGTGCGCAACCTCTGCAAAGTGAAAAATCTATTCGAATAGCCGCGTCCACGGTATTGGACAGTCCGTCCAGACCTCACTAGGTGGTCAACCGTAACAAAGATAATAATGATGGAAGAACTCGTCTTATGATCGGAAGTACTCAGTGACTCGTGAGTATTCTGAGGGTTGTGAGGCAACCCGGAAGAGAGTAAGTTTATCAGACTTTTAGTGAAGATGCATAGACATCAGATGATGTCAGGAATATGATATGTTAGCCATGGGATGGCTATAAGATGAGTGGTTGGATGACCACATGATTTGGATTGGATTTGGATCAGACTCGGATTGGATCATGAGAATGTTCGGAGTATGAGTTATTCACTTGTCATGCTTTACTTTACTTTGGTAGTATCACACTGGATAATCCTGTTATAACATGATAAGTAATATTGCTAGATAGGGACATTATGCCATGATAATTAATGTTGCTCTAATAACAAATGCATGCTTGAATGCCATGGATTGCTTTGCTTGGTGTATATGTTAGTTTGGTTTGCTTGCGAGTACATTCAAAAGTACTCAGCGGCCTTCAATGTGGCCAGGTTCACATAAGGATCCGTCGTCCGTCGACGAGGAGCTGGAGCATTCGCGGGCTAGGAGAGTAACCCAGTCAGATCCCTGTGGATTGGAGCCGCACCAGGACCCTGCTGCCTTAGATAGATCTTTTCCGCTGCCATCACCCTTGTAAAATATCATGTAAGACTTATATATCCATTAATAGAAATGCCTGTGTTCTTGATACTTGTTGTAAATGCGCATGCCAGAGCGATTTCCTGGGCTGGTATGCGTGGCGACCGTATGGCTACAGTGGTAATCAGGCAGGGCGCCACAACCGATTGTGGCACCCCGGCTCAAGGAACCGGATTACCAGTGTTTCCAACCCAGAGATCATGTCTTCTGGAAACACACAACAACTTGGAACAGAACAGAACTAATCTTTATTGATAAACTTCGGTTACAAGCTCATATTTTACATCGATAGTGAGGCCAAAGGCACACCTGGTGCTAGGACAATATCTAAATTATTTATGAAACATAGCGGGCCTCGAAACTACTAGGGAAACTCAACGGTGTAGCGGAACATAGCGGAAACTCCATCCACAGGGACACTGCTGGGGCACAGCCTAGTTAGCGTAGCACGAACCATCGGGACCTCCGCCATCGGCTTCTCGTGCATCTGGCATGATACGCCAGGTGAGTACTTTGAATGTACTTGCAAGCTCACGACAACCAAGTAATGCAGCAAACAATAGCATGGCAATCAACATGTTAAATTCTTAAGTGATTCACTTACTGTCACCGGTTATCAACTTACTCTCTTCCGGGTTGTCCCACAACCCTCGGAATACTCATAGCTCATCGAGTACTTCCGATCATACGACGAGTTCTTCCATCATTATTATCACTGTTACAGTTGACCACCTAGTGAGGCCTGGACGGACTGTCCAATACCGTGGACGCGGCTGTTCGAATAGATTTTTCACTGTGCAGAGGTTGCACACTTTACCCACACCATGGAGCACCTGACCTCGTGATCCCATTTGGGTGGACCAGCGTTGCTCCGATGAAACCCGCATGACCCGTGACCCTCCCATCGTACCACCGGCGATCATCCTCCCCCGGAGTCCTGCCCTGCGTGGCCCCTGTGTCACCTCGTGACACCTGCCACCGTCGTGGCCAAACTAAACTGTCCCAAACGGGAACGCTAGCACAATACGCAACTGGGCTCCCAGGGTTATCACCGTCTACCTGATCAGGGTAGCACGCACGCATAACCCTCCCAGTCTGGAGGTACCGGTGAAAGAGCACGAAGCCAGACCAAGTCAAGGCCGTCCCATACCGGTAAATGTGGTTGCACGGATAAGAGAGAGAGAACATAGAGCTGCGGAGCTCCGACGATGGTCGCCGGCGATACAGACGGCGGCGAGGTCCGGCGACTGCGGGGATGGGACGTGCGCACGAAGGCGAGCACGTACGTACCCGTGGATCGACGAGAGGTGGCCGGACAACGTCGTCCCCTTCCTCTCTAGCGGCGGTGACTTGCGGGGGTCGCCGGAGTCGGTGTTTCCGGTAGAGTTTCGATCGGGTAGGAGCTCGAGCACGGTCAGGAGAACGAGGGGAGCTCACGGATGAGGTCGGTTGGCACTGGGGTGGAGTGAAATAGCGAGGGGGCAAAGCTCGGGTGGCGGTGGATCGCCGGCGAGATGCGAGGCCAGAGGGCCTCCCGGCCTTGGCTCGTTACTCGGGGCTCGATTGGGAGTAGGAGGAGTGTGGTGAGGAGCTAAGAGGGGCTGGGCATGGCCTTTTATAGGCGGAGTCGAGCTCTCTGGAACCTGGCGGAGCTCGGCCACGTCGCCGGCGTGAGGACGCCGTGCTGGCTGGCCGGTTGCGGGTCACGGGATAGGAGAGGGCAGGCGCAGTTATGACGGTCGGTGGTAGCTTGTGGGAGAAGACGACGAGCAGCAGAGCGACTGTGCCCGCACGGGCGGCATAGTGCCTGTGTGCGTGGCGGCCGCCGGGGATGATTCCGGCGAGGGGAAGGTTCGGGAGTGAGGTACGTGGATGGCAGCGGCAATGTCGGCACCCCCGGACAAGGTACGGCAATGCGGGGCAGCCGGAGTCGTCGCATCAGACACGGGCGAGGTGCAGAGCGCGCGCACTGGCATGCCAGTGCTGTGCTCACCACGGGTGCGGCCACCAAGAGGACACGCAGGCCTGGCGCACCTTGTCTAGCACGTCGACCCTCGACCCCCTAGTCCCCCTGTGCCTCTGGTTTGGCTAGGTTCATCCTGACATGAAGTGTAGCTTCAGCTACAGTTTCTGATAGCAACTTTGGGAGAGCTCTAGAGAAGAGATGAGCTGGAGATGAAGCCAGTAGAGATGTCTGGGGTGATCCACTTTGGAAGGACTACAAGCTGACCAAATTTGAAAGAATTTGGAAAGGTTTTGGATATAGTTCATGTGTAAACCACTTTACTGCTCTAGAAACTAGATAGGCTTGGTTCACTCACATGGTTGATCTGCTGAAGCTAAATTTTGGTGTGTGGGAGTCATGTGGTGTGTAGAAGATGCCATAAAAATTTCAGCTCAAAAAGATACCTCTAGATGGTACTTCCTTCACAGAGGTTCAAAATGAGCAGAAACTTGGCAGAGCCTTGCTGCTAAAAAGTTGTTTTGGCCAAAGTGATATTTTTGGATATTGTGGCTAGATAGGTTCCCTAATATCTCAGGGAATTTTTTGAGAGTTTTCTGAGCTAGGAAAATAGAGGTTGCTTCACAATTGACCAATTCTGACCAGAAAGAAAATAATTATTTTGGCCAAAATTTTGTACTGGACTATGGAATGTTTTTGAAGATTATGAGATTATATGATGATAAGAAGGTGTGGCATGAGTTTGGGATTCTTCTGATCATTAGAATTATAGGTTGCTTCACAACCCATAGTGATGCCATAGTTTCCCAAAGGAAGAAAATAAATTATTGGAAAAGATTAAAATTGAAGTTGGATCCAAGAGATGTGTGGCAAAGTTTTGGCAAGGTGGTGAGGGCTTTAGGTCACTGAGAAAAAGATTAATAAGTCCAAAGTCAATTGAAAAGGTTCAAAACCATCCAGAATTCAAATAAAGCCAAAAAGATTTCGAAAAGAAAACGTTGCCAAAAACCAGGGTGTCACAAACCTACCCCCCAACTGCTGTGGCACCCCGGCTCAGAGGAAACCAGAACGCCCCGTATTCCAGCCCAGAGACAAGTCTTCTGGAATACGACACTGTTGGCATAGAACAAATCAGCTCTTTATTACTATGGATAAGGTTACAAGGGTACAAGGATCACATCGGCACGACGATACTACGCCTGCCCAGGGTAGCTCTATGCTAACATTGGAACAACCCGAGGAAGTGGAGTAACTCTCGGCAGCGGAACAACGACGGTGGTGATGGACTCCACTCCGCAGGGACTCTGGCTGGAACGCGTATCCTAGCTCGCAAACTCGGAATCCACAACAAGCAAGCAATCATGGCAGTAACACCCAAAAAATTGGGTTATCGATTTTTGTGCTGTTATTCCTTCCTAGCTTTTCACTCCCAATTTTTTCGTCTGGAATCTGGTGAATGACCAGGTGAATCCAGACAATCCTCAACCTCTGAGTGCCTTTCCCATGCTCTTGTGCCAGCCAACCTTCCATCAGTAAACCCCGAATCTCATTCAAACCCTGGTTCCAAAATATTGGAACTGGAAATCCTGCCTTTGTGTTCACAAAGGAGCTATCATTTTCCTTGCTCTGTTAATCCTCCCAAAATTTCCAGAGATCCTTCTTCATCCATAAACCCTAGATGTGCAAAAATATTGCCAAGTCACATGCAATATTTTTCATCTAGAATTAATTCCTTTTTCTGCCGTTCCGAGGAATTAAATCCAAGAAAATATCTATCCATCTCCAAAGTTCATGAAAACTTGTGGAGACATTCTTTATGATCATATTGAGCTCTCATAAAAATATTGGCCATAATTAAATAAGGGAAATTGCATTTTCCTATTTAAAGCCAATATTTCAATTTGGGGCCTTTCCAAAGGAACTACCATTTTGGTAGCTAGGAAGAATCCCAAATAATTTATGGAGCTTTCCCAATCCATATATTCACCATTTCCATCAAATTCTCAAGTTCCACAATTCAAAATTTGAGCACAACATCCCTTTGCAAATTCTGTCTAGATTTCCTGTTTGCAAAAGAAGTGCTTGATTCCTTGATCTCCTTAGGCTAAGATTTTGCAGGGTGATTCATTATGATATATTACCCCTGGACTCCAAAAACCAGCTCATTTCATCTAGCCAATCTCCCTCAGTAAATTTACTAAGTTTCTGCCTAGAGGAAAGCACTGTGAAGGAAGTACCATTTAGGAGTACGCAAATGGTATGAAATTTTTACAGTGCCTCCATATGCCTAAATTATTGGTCTCCACAAAATTTGGGCCATTTTCATCTAGCCATTTGATCCCAGCATCTTCATTTTCATTTCTGGCCAGTTTGCCAAGTTGTACCGTAAGTGCCAACTAGGCTTGCCCATTTGTGCTGAATCTTTGCCAAGTTGGTCACCTTAGTGGATGATTAACCCCTGCCCAAGATCATGCCAAGAGGTGCACTGTGGTGGCCACACCACAGCACAAATATCTTGCTGTTGGTTGCTGTTTGACCCAGGTTCAGTCACACCAGAACTCTCCCGTGCCATCCAGCTGCTGAGGTCAACTCAGTGAAGGGTGTAGAACACCCTAGACATCTTTTGGCATCAAGCAGGGCGTGGCACTGACGTGGCCACCCGGTGACCACGGGCAGAGCGCGCCAACTGCAGGCCTTGTGCACCAGAGGCTTTGAGAGCCGTCTCCGGCAAGCCACGGCTTGTCTAGGAGCATCGGCGAGCTCCCCACCGCGTGCGCGAGTCCTCTGGAGGCTTCTCCCCCTTGTCCTCTAGCCCGTGGATGGCCGTGCCGACATGGATTCCCCGCCGGAGTATCGCCATGCCTCGCGGAGCTTCGGTGCCAGCTCGTCTCCCTCTCGAGCCTTCTCCCACAGCTATTTAAGGCGTGCCCCGAGCTCCTCTCCTCACCAGCAACCCCCTCGTCCCCTCAGCCGAGCTCCCCGAGCTCTCCCCTGCCTCCCATGGCTGAATCCTTGCCATCGGCCTCCTCTCAAATTAGAGCCACCCGAGCCCCCTCTCGCCCTCTAGGCCACTCCATGGCGCTCCCCTCGTCGCCGCAAGCACCCCCAGTGCCTCGCCTCGTCTTTTCCATAACCGGAGCGCTGGCGGCCATCGCCCGAGCCGCCCCTGCCGTCCGCCATGACCGGTGACGTGGGTACCTCGGCCCTCTCCCGCTACCCTTGCTGGGACTCTTCGGTGTGGTGCCACCTCCCGCGTCCTCCGGTGGCCGGACCCCGACCAGGGATGGCCTGAGCCGTCGGGAAGCACCGGCGTCAGGCCGTCCGAGCGCCCCTGCTCCTCCTCTGTTCTCTGGTCGTCAGGAAGAGAAGAGAGGAGAGAGATAAGAGATGAGGTGGGGCCCGCATGCCACCCTCACAGCGTTGACCGGCCGGGCCCGCTGACCGGAGTAAGTGGGCACGTATTTTCCAGAATACGTTTCCTATTATTGAAAGCGTACTCTGGAAAATGCGCTTTCGTTTTTCCAGCCGGCTGCCGAAGTGGTTAATTAGCGAACGTTCGCCCGTTAAGAACTAAAACGGACAGATTTTTGTCTGTTATTCGCTTAACGAACGAACGGCCCTAACTTCGCGACCGTAACTCCGATTAAGGTAAAACCAATGCCCACGTCTTCAGATTGTCAAGCCCGTTCTGATGGCATCATTTTCATAATGTTTTCACACTGTGAAAATGACCATTTTGCCCTTGCCCTTCGATCAGCCCCTCCGAGAGGGAAACTTTTCCGGCAAATCTTCCCGGAGTTTTATCGCACTTCCACCCGGTGTATTCCTTCACCCCCAGGCAAGCCAACCTCTTATCATGAGCTCCGGACTTGCGTGATGACTTTGCTTGCACCCTGTGTATGTATTGCAGTATGTTCCGGATCATTTGTTAGTGTGCACTACCATAGCCTTATTATTTTATATGTGCCTGATGCTAGTGTTATTTACCACATGATATCATGAATTACTGCCATGCCATGTTCTCCCATGCTAGTAACAATATTTTGAATACCATTATCGTGTTAGTACCATGATTTGATCTCAGCCATGTTTGTCAACATTGTTATGATTTTGCTATGCTGTTGTTAAGAGATTTTTCCCGCTTATAATCGTCGATGTAATGGTGCGATGATGGAGATGTTGAATTGAATCTATAAACTAAACTTAGTTGGTTGTTCAAGAGCCACCTGTCCGGACTTATCCGTGTAGCCACATTTGCCGGTATGGGACGGCCTTGACTTGGTCTGGCTTTGTGCTCTTTTATCGGGGTAGCACCAAAGAGGAAAGGTTATGCACGCGTGCTGCCCTGATCAGGTAGGCGATGATAACCTTGTGAGCCCAGTTATTTGTTTAGCCCAGGAGTCCCCGTTTGGGACAGTTGTTTTGCCACGACGGTGGCAGGTGTCAGGAGTGACACAGGGGCCACCCAAGGCATGACTCCGAGGGAGGATGATTGTCGGTGGTACGATAGGAGAGACACGGGTTAGGCAGGTTTCGTTGGAGCAACACTGGTCCACCCGAATGGGATCACGAGGCCAGGTGCTCCATGGTGTGGGTAAAGTGCGCAACCTCTGCAGAGTGTAAGAACCTATTCGAATTGCCGCGTCCATGGTATTGGACAGTCCGTCCAGGCCTCACTAGGTGGTCAACCGTAACAAAGATAATAATGATGGAAGAACTTGTCTTATGTTCGGAAGTGCTCAGTGGATCATGAGTATTCCGAGGGTTGTGGGACAACCCAGAAGAGAGTAAGTTGATATTCGGTAACAGTAAGCACTTTAAGCACCTAATGTGATCATTGCCATGCTATGTTATGTAGTTGATATGCCTGATCCATGTTATGCCATGCTTGATCCATGTTTTCCTGTTAATTCCATGCCATGTTTAGAACAAATCTTATATAAGCATAGGGCTTGCTTTGTCATCTACTTGTTTGGATGCTATGCATTTGGTTGTCTTGTGAGTACATTCAAAGTACTCACCTGGCCTTGCACGTGGCCAGTTGTAGGAGAAGATCCGTCAGGCTAGATCGTAACCCAGCTAGTCCTGTGAGTTGTGGAGCCCAGCCAGAGACGTCGTTGCCGCTGAACCAAGACCTCCACTGCCATTTTAGTTAGCCTTGGAGCCATGTAATATTGTTGTAAGCAACAGTATTGTAATACTCCACTTCATATAATAAAGCCATTTCTGTGCCTGGAATTGCTGTATATCCAGGGTTTATAGATAAAGGATGATCACTGGGAGAAGTTTGGAAGTCAGCAGATCAAAGGAAATTGAGGTTCCTTTGTAACGGAAGAGATTAGGGTTTCCCTTCCGACAACTCGGAAGGTAGGGTTTTGATGGCAAAACCCTGAGAATATATCTTGGGTGGCAAGGTTGGACTGAAGAGAATCTCTGGTTGGATAGGGAAGGCAAGGTTAAATGACCATCTTCATATACCCAAGAGCTAAAGAAATCCGATAACCCCAAGAAAAAAGACGGGAGTCAAATCCCGCGAAATCTGTGTTATTCCTGCATGTTTAATTAATGAATATGCTGGTGCTAGAAATAATTAAACTCCTGCTATTTAGATACTGTCTTTCACATTACCTGCTACTGCTCATCATATTGTCGCACTAATGACTCATTGTGATGTTATATGGAGATAGGTTGTTATGTTTCCACAGTTGTTACCTCTTACATAGTTACCACCATGTTAAGTTATTCATGATGAATATACATACTTGCTAAATGATGGCTAAAGCTAAACCTAGTCGGTCGATCCAGAGTCACCTGTTCGGACTTATCCGTGCAGCCACATTTGCTGGTACGGGATGGCCTTGACTTGGTCTGATCGCGTGCTCTTTTATCGGTACCACCAAACAGGGAAGGTTATGCGCGCGTGCTGCCCTGGCCCGGTAGGCGGCGATAACCTTGTGAGCCTAGTTGAGGTATTTGCCGGCGTCCTCGTTTGGGACAGTTTAGTTGGCCACGATGGTGGCAGGTGTCACGAGGTGACGCAGGGGCCACCCAGGGCTTGACTCCGGGGGAGAATGATTGCTGGTGCTACGGTGGACGAGTGACGGGTTAGGCAGGTTTCATTGGAGCAACACTGGTCCACCCGAATGGGATCACGAGGTCAGGTGCTCCATGGTGTGGGTAAAGTGCGCAACGTTTGCAAAGTGTAAGAATCTATTCGAATAGCCACGTCCACGGTATTGGACAGTCCGTCCAGACCTCACTAGGTGGTCAACCGTAATAATGATAATAACGAGGGAAGAACTCATCTTATGCCCTGAAATACTCAGTGGATCGTGAATGTTCTGAGGGTTGTAAGGCAACCCGGAAGAGAGAAAGTTGGATCTGGTCAAGGTTGGGATTGGATTTGGTTCAACATCGGATTGGATCATGAAAATGTTCGGAGTGTTGATTATTTACTTGATATACTTTACTTTACTATAATTTTAATTTAGAAATTAACCTGCTAGATAATCCTGCTATGCCATGATAATTGATATCGCTCTAATAACAAATGCATGCTTGAATGCCATGGATTGCTTTGCTTGGTGTATATGTTAGTTTGGTTGGCTTGCGAGTACATACAAAAGTACTCAGCGGCCTTTAACATGGCCAGGTTCACATAAGGATCCGTCGTCGTCAACGAGGAGCCGGAGCGTTCGCGGGCTAGGTGAGTAACCCAGTCAGATCCTTGTGGATTGGAGCCGCACCAAGACCATGCTGCCTTAGATAGAGCTTTTCCGCTGCCATCACCTTTGTAATATATCATGTAAGACTTATATATCCATTAATAGAAATGCCTGTGTTCATGATACTTGTTGTAAACGCGCATGCCAGAGTGATTTCCTGGGCTAGTATGCGTGGCGACCGTCTGGCTACAGTGGTAATCAGGTGGGGCGCACTTTACCCGCACCATGGAGCACCTGGCCTCGTGATCCCATTCGGGTGGACCAGTGTTGCTCCAACGAAACCTGCCTAACCTGTGACTCCTCCATCGTACCACCAGCAATCATTCTCCCCCGGAGTCAAGCCCTGGGTGGCCCCTGTGTCACCTCGTGACACCTGCCACCGTTGTGGCCAACTAAACTGTCCCAAACGGGGACGCCGGCAAATAACTCAACTGGGCTCACAAGATTATCGCCGCCTACCGGGCCAGGGCAGCACGCGCGCATAACCTTCCCTGTTTGGTGGTACCAGTAAAAGAGCACGCAATCAGACCAAGTCAAGGCTGTCCCATACCGGCAAATGTGGCTGCACAGATAAGTCCGGACAGGTGACTCTGGATCAACCGACTAGGTTTAACTTTAGCAGGTACTTAGCAAGCATGGTTGTTTATCACAACAAGTTGAGGTGGCAGCAACTATGCCTTTAAGTAAATTACTTTGAATTATCACATAGCAAACTAATGCAAGTAATGTAAACAGTAAGTGCAATCTAGCATAAGTTTAGAATGTGCAAACATTATGAAAATGATACCATCGGAACAGGCTCGACGAACTGAAGACGTGGGCGTTGGTTTCACCTGAATCGGAGTTATGAGTGAAAAGATACAAATGTTTCTCTGCCATGGACCTATCTGCAAAAATAATATTTTCAACAGGGTCCCTGATAGCTCGGCCGGTTGCGCACTTCCGTGGAATACGCTTTCCTTTGGAGAAAATGGAAAGACGCCAAGGGCGCCTCCACTTAATCCGAGGTGGCCGACTCCCAGTCGCCGACAGCTGGGCCCCACGCCACCCTCTCTCTCCTCCCATGCCTCCTTCTTCCTCCTCCTCTCCTCTCTCCGATGGAGCCACACAGAGATTCGGCCTCGCCGGTGCCGGCGACAGGAGGCCACGGCGGGCTTGGGCGCCATCGGGGATGGATGTGCCACTCCATCCCGCGCCCGTGGTAGTGGGGAGGGCTCCGAGGGTGGCCAGAGTTGGCCGCGGCAACGGTGGCTGAGAGCGGCGGCTCTGGTGAGGTTCCGGTGGCCGGATGGGTGATAGGAGCGGGCGCCGGCACGGCGCGAGTTGCCGGTGAGCACCGCGTCCGGTGGCGGGTTCAGTGGGCGGCGGGGATGGTTGGGTGCGCGATTGCTGGCAGTGGCAGTGCGCGGCGGCTCCGGTTGCTGAGAGCGTTCCGGTGGCCGGAGAGGCTGGGCGAGGGGGCGGAGGTGGATTACGTGAGTCGGGGAGTCCAGAAGTAGGCTCGATGTAGGCGGAGAGGGCTTCGGTGCCGCGAATCTTAGCGAGGCCGGACGATGGCCGTGGCGGCGATGGCGGACGAGGGGAGCTCCTCGGGCTCAAATGAGTGGAGGGGTGGGCTCTAGGAGGGAGAGAGAGTGGATGGGAGTGGTGTGGGTGCTCGAGGAGGGGCTCGGCCGCGGCTTATATAGGCGACCAACGCGATGGATGAGGATGGCCGCCGTGGCGGTCTTAGCCGTGCACTGGAGCTCGCGGTGAGCTGGCGTTGGACGCACGCGGTGCCGACCTGACGAGGCACAACGCGACACGACGCGACGGCGAGGAAGAGGCCAAGGATAGGAGGAAGACGACGGTGCTCACGGACGGGACAGTGCCGCGGCGGCGACTGCCGTGGCGTGAGGAGGAGGAAAGAGGAGGGGAGAAGGTGCTGGAGAGGAGCGCGTGGACGCAGGGGAGCCGTAGGACATGCTCGGACAAGCGGAGACTAGCCAGAGGCGACCGCACGGAGCTCACAGAGAGCAGAGCGCCGTTCCTGTGTGGCCATTGCTTGGTCACCATGTGCATGGCGTGCTCTGGAAGGCCTCTGCCTATTCTTTTGCCGTTCTAAGCAAATTTGTATGTGCCATCTCTAATTTTCAAAATAAACTTCTCTTTTGTGTGTTCGTACCGCTCGCGAGGCGGTGAGGGGTGGCTAATATTTTCCATGCTAGATGTGTTATTCTCACGATGAGTGTTTATTCACTTGTCATTGCACGAGAGTAAGGCAAAGGTATTAGGGATGCCCAGTCCTGAAATGAAAAATGAATTTACTTTATGTTGTCAAATAATAAATTCCTTGGAAAGTGTTGGTATGGAGGGCACCCGTGGATACGACTAGCCATGGAAAGTGAAAGAAATGGTGGAAAAAGGAATAAACTTTATTTTCTGTTTGGGAACCGCCTATGATATATGTAGCATGGAAAGTGTTGGGAACTCTAAGTCGTTTTCGTTGGTGGGAAAAGCACACCTCCCAAAATGTTTTTATCTATAAGTTTTTCGCTTTGAGCTCTGGCACCTCTACAAATCCCTACTTTCCTCTGCGAAGGGCCTTTCTTTACTTTATGCAATTTTTATTTTTAATTTGAGTCTCAATCTTCTCTTATAAAGCACCAACTAGGAGGCACTATGATCGTGCTTGAGCATTGGGTGTAGTTAATATGTGAGTGTGTTTCATGAATGGATCAATGATTGAGCATGATGGGCTAGGGATAACTTATTTTAGCGTTGATATTTTGAAAGACATAGTTGCCTGTTGATATGCTTGAGTATTTAAGTCATCATGTCAAAACTAGACTATTGCTTTGAATCATATAAAACTCCAAATGTCCATGCTATAAAGGAATGAATATGAGATGACATGTTAGGCAGCATTCCACATCAAAACTTCTCTTTTTATCATTTACCTACTCGAGGACGAGCAGGAATTAAGCTTGGGGATGCTGATACGTCTCCAACATATCTATAATTTTTTATTGTTCCATGCTGTTATATTATCATTCTTGGATGTTTTACAGTTATTTTATAGTCATTTTATATCATTTTTTGGTACTAACCTATTGACATAGTGCCAAGTGCCGGTTGCTGTTTTTTGCATGTTTTTTACATCACAGGAAATCAATACCAAACGGAGTCCAAACGCAGCGAAACTTTTTGTGGATTTTTTTGGACCAGAAGACATCCAGTGGGTCGGAGAAGTGCCTGGGGGGGTGCTCCGAGGGGAGCACAACCCACCAGGGCGCGCCTGGAAGCCCAGGCGCGCCCTGGTGGGTTGTGCCCACCTCGGGTGCCCCCCGAACCGCCTCTTTGCTCTATAAATACCCCAATATTCCAGAAACCCTAGGGGAGTCGACGAAAATCAATTCCAGCCGCCGCAGAGTCCAGAACCACCAGATCCAATCTAGACACCATCATGAAGGGGTTCACCACTTCCATTGGTGCCTCTCCGATGATGCGTGAGTAGTTCTTTGTAGACCTACGGGTCCGTAGTTAGTAGCTAGATGGCTTCCTCTCTCTCTCTCTCTTGATCTTCAATACAATGGTCTCTTGGAGATCCATATGATGTAACTCTTTTTACGGTGTGTTTGTTGGGATCCGATGAACTTTGAGTTTATGATCAGATCTATCTTTTTATCCATGAAAGTTATTTGAGTCTTCTTTGATCTCTTATATGCATGATTGCTTATAGCCTCGTATTTCTTCTCCGATATTTGGGTTTTGTTTGGCCAACTTGATCTATTTATCTTGCAATGGGAAGAGTTGCTTTGTAGTGGGTTCGATCTTATGGTGCTTGATCCCAGTGACAGAAGGGGAACCGACACGTATGTATCGTTGCTACTAAGGATAAAACGATGGGGTCTATTTCTACATAAATAGATCTTGTCTACATCATGTCATAATTCTTATTGCATTACTCCGTTTCTCCATGAACTTAATACACTAGATGCATGCTGGATAGCGGTTGATGTGTGGAGTAATAGTAGTAGATGCAGGCAGGAGTCGGTCTACTAATCTTGGACGTGATGCCTATATAATGATCATTGCCTGGATATCGTCAAGATTATTTGAAGTTCTATCAATTGCCCAACAGTAATTTGTTCACCCACCATTTGCTATTTTTCTCGAGAGAAGCCACTAGTGAAACCTACAGCCCCCAGGTCTCTTTTCCAATATATTTGCTCTCAAGATCTATTTTGCTATTCGCTCTTTTCTTTATTTGCAACTTTTATTTTCAGATTTATTAAATAAAAAAATAAAAAAATAACTTGCTACACTTTATTTTATTTGGCGTTTGATCTATCAATATTTACTACTCTCTCACGTCCGTTTGCCAATTTTTGGCGCCGTTGCCCGAAAGGGATTGACAACCCCTTTTACACGTCGGGTTGCGAGTATTTGTTATTTGTGTGCAGGTGCTGTTTATGTAGTGTTGCTTGGTTCTCCTACTGGTTCGATAACCTTGGTTTCATCACTGAGGGAAATACCTACCGCCGCTGTGCTGCATCATCCCTTCCTCTTTGGGGAAATACCGATGTAGCTTCAAGCCGCATCAGACCCCTCTCCCCCTCTCACGTCCCCTCCTACGCGGTGCGGCAGCCATACCCGTGACCTCCAGCTGCGAGCGCCGACGTGTCCGGTTGCCGGAGCTCTCCTGAGCCTTCCCGAGCTCGCATGAGACCTTTCTACTCCTCCGTGAGTCCTCTGGACACCTCTCCCCTCCTCCATGCGTGTTCCCGAAGCTCCGGCGCGTGGCGCATGCGTCGCCACGGCCGTGCCCGAGCCTTGCGCCGTCCCGGCTATATAAAGCCACCCGAGCCCCTCCCGAGCTCATCAGCGCACTCACCACTCTCCTCTACCCCTCCCTAGCCTCTCCCCGGAGCTCGATCTGCTCTCTTCGCCGCCTCGGTCCCCACCGACCGCCGCCTAAATTGGCGCCACTCCGAGCTCCCCTCCACCTCTTTCCACCACCATAGCAACACCCACAGTCCACCGGAGCTCCTCCGCCCTCCTCTTTCTCCTCGGGTGCGCCGTGGCCACGAGCCTCCTCCAACACCCGTAGCCGCCGTCCACCGCCATCGAGGCTGCACTCCCTCCGGTGAATCTCGGCGAGCGTGAGGAGTCCAGACGGGAGTGCCTCGCCTTCCCGATCTCACCGGTGTGCTAGGCATCGCCGGAGACGACCCAGGTCGCCAGAACGGCCGCCGCCCACCCTGCTCCTCTGTTCGCCGAGCCGCCGCAGCGCCACCCCTCCCCGGTGCCCGCTTTCCCTCTGGACGGACGCGACGTCCCTCCTTGGTCCCGCCGGTGGCCTCGCCCTGGCCGGAGTCCGCCCGAGTCGCTGGAGCCCGGCGCCGGCCGCGCCTCTGCTCACCTCCCGTGCTACTGTCGAGAGAAAGAAGAAAGGGAGCGGGAGGAGAGAAAGAAGGTGCGTGGGCCCCGCTTGTAAGCCTCTAGGAGTTGACCCAGCTCAGTCCACGTCAGTAAGTGGAAACGGGTTTCAGTCGAATACGTTTTCTGTTAAAGGAAGCGTACTTCCCAGAAGGCGCGATCTGTTTTTGCAGCCAGGGACCTGTTTGTAGAATTTATTTTACAGATTGGTCCCTGAACTTCGTCTGGTCATATATTTTCATCCGTAACTCCAAACGAGGTGATTTCAAAGCCCACGTCTTCGTCTCGTCAAGCCCGTTCTGTTGGTACCCTTTTCATAATGTGTTCACACCATGGAAATGACCATTTTGCCCTTGCCCGTAAACAGCCCCCTCCGAGAGAGAACTGTTTCCGGCAATCGTTTCCGCGGATTCTCCGCACTTCTCCTTGGTGGTTTCTTCATACCCAGGCAAGCTACGACAACCACTTGCATGATGGATTTGCAGTAGGTATGGTTTCCTACTTGAATAGTTATTCAATGTGTGCATGTTAATATGTTTGAGGATACTCTATATGCTCATGTCTCATGCTTATCCTTATATTCTGTCCATGTGCATCTTGCTAGTTATCAAGTACTCGTTGGTAGCATTATGCTCATGGTTAATACTTGCAGTAGTTCATGCTAAGATGATGACATGTCTGCATGTTTCTTTATCGATTGTTATGGACATACTGATGTTGTTCATGCTCACCGCTATGCCATGCTCGTTTGCGTTAAGCTGGTTAAATGCTTGCATGTTGTTGATGCTATGATCCATATATTATGCTTCCCATCCCTGCTTAGGTTATATCATGTTCATATGCAATATGGTTTCATCATGTTATCGTGACTCAGCTCATTTATATTCAAGTTAAACCGGATGTTAATCGAACTTGAACACCTGTTGGCTGAGTCATAGTGCGCCACCGAATCGAGCTCACCAGTGCAACCACACTTGTCGGGATGGGGTGGCCCTAATTCGGTCTATTGTCATGCCTCTCGCTGGTACCTCCAACCAGGGAAGGTTATGAGTGTGTGCTAACCTGATCAGGTAGGCGGCTATAACCTTGTGAACCCAATTTTGGTATTGAGCTCAGGTCCCCGTTTGGGACAGTTTTGTTTGGCCATGACGGTGGCAGGTATCCTTATATTCGGTTGATAGTGTTATGTGGTGATCTTGGGTAAATACCAAGCTCCTTGTGATCATGTTATCACTACGGTATTGTAATACCAAGTTTGGTTGGTCCCGAGGTTATAATGTGGCACACTCGATGGTAAGTTCTTACATGTGGTGGTTACGAGTTAACCCCGAACAGAGTAAGTGGCATCATGATAGTTTTAACCTGTTGCATGTAATGACATCCTGTTCATATGCCATGCCATGCCTATATTGTTCTAGCATCATCATGTTTACACCGGCTTAACCTGTAAATGCCATGCTGTTGCTTGACTTGACTGCTTTGGTTGCTGTGAGCTTGCGAGTACATTCAAAGTACTCACCTGGCGTGTCATGCCAGTTTGCAGGTCATGCCATGATTGCTTTCTTGTCGAGGATTCCGGGTTTGCGAGCTAGGATACGCGTTCCAGCCAGAGTCCCTGTGGAGTGGAGTCCATCACCACTGTCGTTGTTCTGCTGCCGAGAGTACTCCGCTTCTTCGGGTTGATCCGTTGTTAGCATAGAGCTACCCTGGGCAGGCGTAGTGTAACCGTGCCGATGTAATCCATGTACCCTTGTAACCTTATCCATAGTAATAAAGAGCTGATTTGTTCTATGCCAACAGTGCCGTATTCCAGAAGACTTGTCTCTGGGCTGGAATACGGGGCGTTCCGGTTTTCTCTGAGCCGGGGTGCCACAGCAGTCCCTGGCCGGCTATAAAAGCCACGGCCGAGCCCCTCCCTGGGTATCCTCGAGCCCCTCAACCTCCTCCCTACTCCCCTCTAGCCCTCCCCGACCTTCCCACCGAGCTCGATGGGCTCTCGTTCCCGCCAATGGCCGTCGTGTCCGCCGGTGACTTCCTCCTAAATTGGAGCAAGCCGAGCCTCTTCCTTCTCTCCTGGGTGCACTAGAGCTCCCTGCCAACCCTCGCTAGCCTCCCCGTCCCCTTATCGAGTCTCCGGGACGCTTGTGTCCATGTCTGCAAGTCCGGTCGCCGCTCGTGTCCACGGGAGCCTGCGCTGTCGCCGCCCCGACCCTCCCCGGCGCCCGTGCCTGGTCCAGGTGGCACGGTACCTCTGCCCGATCCTGCCGGAGGTCGTAGCTCCATCGGAGGTGGCCGGAGTTGGCCGGGCCAGCACCGGCGTCGCGCGGCCTCGGCCTCCCCTCTGTCGCGCCCTGTCGAGGAAGAAGAAGGGAGGGAGGAGAGAGAGAAGGTCAGCGCGGGACCCGCCAGTTAGCCTCACTATGTTGATCCCACCCCGGGCCCCGCTGGCTTAAGTGGAAGCGTACTTTTCTGAAGTGCGTGTTCATCTTCTAAAGGCGTATTTCTGGTGCTGTTCAGGCTAAAGTATTCTTTCTCTTCTGGAAAGCGTATTTCCAGAGAAGGCGCCACCAGTTTTCAACCAAGGGACCCAGAAGTAAATATTCATTTACCGACAGGTCACTCCACTTCAGTCCTTCATATCTTCTTGCTCGTAACTCTGATTCAGGTGAAACCAACGCTCACGTCTTCAGTTCGTCGAGCCCGTTCCGGTGGTATCATTTTCATAATGTTTTCACATTGTGAAAATGACCATTTTTCCCTTGCCTCTAAGCAGCCCCCTCCGAGAGAGAACGGTTTCCGATGATCCTTTCTGCGGACTCTCCACACTTCTTCCCGGAGTATTCTTCGACCCCCAGGCAAGCCGGCCATCTGATATATGCCCTAAAGCATTGCCCTGTGTTTTTCCTGCGTGTTTAATTAATGAATATGCTGGTGCTAGAAATAATTAAACTCCTGCTATTAGATACTGTCTTTTACATTACCTACTACTGCTCATCATATTATCGCATTAATGACGCATTGTGATGTTATATGGAGATAAGTTGTTATGTTTCCATAGTTGTTACCTCTTACATAGTTACTACCATGTTAAGTTATTCATGATGAATATCCATGCTTGTTAAGAACTTGCCAACACTAAACCTAGTCGGTTGATCCAGAGTCACATGTCCGGACTTATCCGTGCAACCACATTTGCCGGTATGGGACGGCCTTGACTTGGTCTGATCGCATGCTCTTTTATCGGTACCACCAAGCAGGGAAGGTTATGCGCGCATGCTGCCTTGGCCCGGTAGGAGGCAATAACCTTGTGAGCGCAGTTGATTTATTTGCCGGTGTCCCCGTTTGGGACAATTTAGTTGGCCACGACGGTGGCAGGTGTCACGACGTGACACAGGGGCCACCCAGGTCTTAACTTCTGGGGAGAATGATTGCCGGTGGTACGGTGAAGGAGTAACGGGTTAGGCAGGTTTCGTTGGAGCGACACTGGTCCAGCCAAATGGGATCACAAGGCCAGGTGCTCCATGGTGTGGGTAAAGTGCGCAACCTCTGCAAAGTGAAAAATCTATTCGAATAGCCGCGTCCACGGTATTGGACAGTCCGTCCAGACCTCACTAGGTGGTCAACCGTAACAAAGATAATAATGATGGAAGAACTCGTCTTATGATCGGAAGTACTCAGTGACTCGTGAGTATTCTGAGGGTTGTGAGGCAACCCGGAAGAGAGTAAGTTTATCAGACTTTTAGTGAAGATGCATAGACATCAGATGATGTCAGGAATATGATATGTTAGCCATGGGATGGCTATAAGATGAGTGGTTGGATGACCACATGATTTGGATTGGATTTGGATCAGACTCGGATTGGATCATGAGAATGTTCGGAGTATGAGTTATTCACTTGTCATGCTTTACTTTACTTTGGTAGTATCACACTGGATAATCCTGTTATAACATGATAAGTAATATTGCTAGACAGGGATGTTATGCCATGATAATTAATGTTGCTCTAATAACAAATGCATGCTTGAATGCCATGGATTGCTTTGCTTGGTGTATATGTTAGTTTGGTTTGCTTGCGAGTACATTCAAAAGTACTCAGCGGCCTTCAATGTGGCCAGGTTCACATAAGGATCCATCGTCCGTCGACGAGGAGTTGGAGCATTCGCGTGCTAGGAAGTAACCCAGTCAGATCCCTAATGGATTGGAGCTGCACCAGGACCCTGCTGCCTTAGACAGATCTTTTCCGCTGCCATCACCCTTGTAAAATATCATGAAAGACTTATATATCCATTAATAGAAATGCCTGTGTTCTTGATACTTGTTGTAAACGCGCATGCCAGAGCGATTTCCTGGGCTGGTATGCGTGGCGACCGTCTGGCTATAGTGGTAATCAGGCGGGGCGCCACAACCGATTGTGGCACCCCGGCTCAAAGAACCGGATTACCAGTGTTTCCAACCCCGAGATCATGTCTTCTGGAAACACACAACAACTTGGAACAGAACAGAACTGATCTTTATTGATAAACTTCGGTTACAAGCTCATATTTTACATCGATAGCGAGGCCAAAGGCACACCTGGTGGTATGACAATATCTACATTATTTATGAAACATAGCGGGCCTCGAAACTACTAGGGAAACTCTACGGCGTAGTGGAATATAGCGGAAACTCCATCCATAGGGACACTGCTGGGGCACAACCTAGTTAGCATAGCACGAACCATTGGGAACTCCGTCCTCGGCTTCTCGTGCACCTGGCATGATACGCCAGGTGAGTACTTTGAATGTACTTGCAAGCTCACGACAACCAAGTAATGCGGCAAACAATAGCATGGCAATCAACATGTTAAATTCTTAAGTGATTCACTTACTGACACCGGTTATCAACTTACTCTCTTCCGGGTTGTCCCACAACCCTCGGAATACTCATAGCTCATCGAGTACTTCCGATCATACGACGAGTTCTTCCATCATTATTATCACTGTTACGGTTGACCACCTAGTGAGGCCTGGACGGACTGTCCAATACCGTGGACGCGGCTATTCGAATAGATTTTTCACTCTGCAGAGGTTGCACACTTTACCCACACCATGGAGCACCTGACCTGGTGATCCCATTTGGGTGGACCAGCGTTGCTCCAACGAAACCCGCCTGACCCGTGACCCTCCCATCGTACCACCGGCGATCATCCTCCCCCGGAGTCCTGCCCTGGGTGGCCCCTGTGTCACCTCGTGACACCTGCCACCGTCGTGGCCAAACTAAACTGTCCCAAACGGGAATGCCGGCACAATACGCAACTGGGCTCACAGGGTTATCGCCGTCTACCTGATCAGGGTAGCACGCACGCATAACCCTCCCTGTCTAGAGGTACCGGCAAATGTGGTTGCACGGATAAGCCCGGACAGGTGACTCTAGATCAACCGACTAAGTTTCAGTTAGCAAGCATAGTGGTTTATCATAACTTATGATGACAGCAACTAGGCATTAAATTAATTTACTATGAATTATTATATAGCAAGTAAATGGAAGTAATTCATTTGAATAGGCAATGCTATTGACATGCTTCATGAAATGGGTGTCCTGGCTAGCCTTGCTCTGTTGGGTTGCCCCAAAACTCCTGGTCTTCAAAATCACTAAGGTTTCCCTCTGAAAATATTTTAAAATAGCAATTGGAAATGTCACATAACACTGTTTTGTCCACCAGAAATTCTGTGAGCATGGGGAAAATACCAAAATTTACTAGAAATTAGAGGAGCTCAAGACAAACCCAATGCAAAAAGAATCAATTGATTTGGACTTATGGATAAAAAGTTATTAACACTCAAAGTTTCTGGTTAACTTTGGAAATAAATAGAAAATCAGAAAATCCTCCAGCGGCCACGTCGAAGGCGTATTTCCCGAATACGCCTCCGCTTACGTACCGCTTCGGGCGCGGCTGGGTCACTGACGTGCGGGGCCCAGCTGTCATATTTAAAAGGGGGGAGAGAGAACAGAGAGCTGCGGAGCTCCGACGATGGTCGCCGGTGATACAGACGGCGACGAGGTCCGGCGACTGCGGGGATGGGACGAGCGCACGAAGGCGAGCACGTACGTACCCGTGGATCGACGAGAGGTGGCCGGACGACGTCGTCCCCTTCCTCTCTAGCGGCGGTGACTTGCGGGGGTCGCCGGAGTCTGTGTTTCCGGCAGAGTTTCGATCGGGCAGGAGCTCGAGCACGGTCAGGAGAACGAGGGGAGCTCACGGATGAGGTCGGTTTGCACTGGGGTGGAGTGAAATAGCAAGGGGGCAAAGCTCGGGTGGTGGTGGATCAACGACGAGATGCGAGGCTAGAGGGCCTCCCAGCCTTGGCTCGTTACTCGGGGCTCGTTTGGGAGTAGTAGGAGTGTGGTGAGGAGCTAAGAGGGGCTGGGCATGGCCTTTTATAGGCGGAGTCGAGCTCTCTGGAACCTGGCGGAGCTCGGCCACGTCGCCGGCGCGAGGACGCCGTGCTGGCTGGCCGGTTGCGGGTCACGGGATAGGAGAGGGCAGGCGCAGTTATGACGGTCGGTGGCAGCTTGTGGGAGAAGACGACGAGCAGCAGAGCGACTGTGCCCGCACGGGCAGCATAGTGCCCATGTGCGTTGCGGCCGCCGGGGATGATTCCAGCGAGGGGAAGGTTCGGGAGTGAGGTACGTGGATGGCAGCGGCAACGTCGGCACCCCCGGACAAGGTATGGCAATGCGGGGCAGCCAGAGTCGTCGCATCAG
Source organism: Thinopyrum elongatum (assembly GCA_011799875.1). Taxonomy (NCBI): domain Eukaryota; kingdom Viridiplantae; phylum Streptophyta; class Magnoliopsida; order Poales; family Poaceae; genus Thinopyrum; species Thinopyrum elongatum. The sequence continues at coordinate 162,865,088 of CM022299.1, forward strand.
ACGCGGGCGAGGTGGAGAGCGCGCGCACTGGCATGCCAGTGCCGTGCTCACCATGGGTGCGGCCACCAAGAGGACACGCAGGCCCGGCGCACCTTGTCCAGCACGTCGACCTCGACCCCCTAGTCCCCCTGTGCCTCTGGTTTGGCTAGGTTCATCCTGACATGAAGTGTAGCTTCAGCTACAGTTTCTGACAGCAACTTTGGGAGGGCTCTAGAGAAGAGATGAGCTGGAGATGAAGCCAGTAGAGATGTCTGGGGTGATCCACTTTGGAAGGACTACAAGCTGACCAAATTTGAAAGAATTTGGAAAGGTTTTGGATATAGTTCATGTGTAAACCACTTTACTGGTCCAGAAACTAGATAGGCTTGGTTCACTCACATGGTTGATCTGCTGAAGCTAAATTTTGGTGTGTGGGAGTCATGTGGTGTGTAGAAGATGCCATAAAAATTTCAGCTCAAAAAGATACCTCTAGATGGTACTTCCTTCACAAAGGTTCAAAATGAGCAAAAACTTGGCAGAGCCTTGCTGCTAAAAAGTTGTTTTGGCCAAAGTGATATTTTTGGATATTGTGGCTAGATGGGTTCCCTAATATCTCAGGGAATTTTCTGAGAGTTTTCCGAGCTAGGAAAATACAGGTTGCTTCACAATTGACCAATTCTGACCAGAAAGAAAATAATTATTCTGGCCAAAATTTTGTAGTGGACTATGGAATGTTTTTGAAGATTATGAGATTATATGATGATAAGAAGGTGTGGCATGAGTTTGGGATTCTTCTGATCATCAGAATTATAGGTTGCTTCACAACCCATAGTGATGCCATAGTTTCCCAAAGGAAGAAAATAAATTATTGGAAAAGATTAAAATTGAAGTTGGATCCAAGAGATGTGTGGCAAAGTTTTGGCAAGGTGGTGAGGGCTTTAGGTCACTGAGAAAAAGATTAATAAGTCCAAAGTCAATTGAAAAGGTTCAAAACCATCCAGAATTCAAATAAAGCCAAAAAGATTTCGAAAAGAAAAAGTTGCCAAAAACCAGGGTGTCACAAACCTACCCCCCAACTGTTGTGGCACCCCGGCTCAGAGGAAACCGAAACGCCCCGTATTCCAGCCCAGAGACAAGTCTTCTGGAATACGGCACTGTTGGCATAGAACAAATCAGCTCTTTATTACTATGGATAAGGTTACAAGGGTACAAGGATCACATCGGCACGATGATACTACGCCTGCCCAGGGTAGCTCTATGCTAACATCGGAACAACCCGAGGAAGCGGAGTAACTCTCGGCAGCGGAACAACGACGGCAGTGATGGACTCCACTCCGCAGGGACTATGGCTGGAACGCGTATCCTAGCTCGCAAACTCGGAATCCACAACAAGCAAGCAATCATGGCAGTAACACCCAAAAAATTGGGTTATCGATTTTTGTGCTTTTATTCCTTCCTAGCTTTTCACTCCCAAATTTTTCCTCTGGAATCTGGTGAATGACCAGGTGAATCCAGAAAATCCTCAACCTATGAGTGCCTTTCCCATGCTCTTGTGCCAGCGAACCTTCCGTCAGTAAACCCCGAATCTCATTCAAACCCTGGTTCCAAAATATTGGAACTGGAAATCCTGCCTTTGTGTTCACAAAGGAGCTATCATTTTCCTTGCTCTGTTAATCCTCCCAAAATTTCCAGAGATCCTTCTTCATCCACAAACCCTAGATGTGCAAAAATATTGCCAAGTCATATGCAATATTTTTCATCTAGAATTAATTCCTTTTTCTGCCTTTTCGAGGAATTAAATCCAAGAAAATATCTATCCATCTCCAAAGTTCATGAAAACTTGTGGAGACATTCTTTATGATCATATTGAGCTCTCATAAAAATATTGGCCATAATTAAATAAAGGAAATTGCATTTTCCTATTTAAAGCCAATATTTCAATTTGGGGCCTTTCCAAAGGAACTACCATTTTGGTAGCTAGGAAGAATCCCAAATAATTTATGGAGCTTTCCCAATCCATATATTCACCATTTCCATCAAAATCTCAAGTTCCACAATTCAAAATTTGAGCACAACATCCCTTTGCAAATTCAGTCTAGATTTCCTGTTTGCAAAAGAAGTGCTTGATTCCTTGACCTCCTTGGGCTGAGATTTTGCAGGGTGATTTATTATGATATATTACCCCTGGACTCCAAAAACCAGCTCATTTCATCTAGCCAATCTCCCTCAGTAAATTTACTAAGTTTTTGCCCAGAGGAAAGCACTATGAAGGAAGTACCATTTAGGAGTACGCAAATGGTATGAAATTTTTACAGTGCCTCCATATGCCTAAATTATTGGTCTCCACCAAATTTGGGCCATTTTCATCTAGCCATTTGATCCCAGCATCTTCATTTTCATTTCTGGCCAGTTTGCCAAGTTGTACAAGAAGTGCCAACTAGGCTTGCCCATTTGTGCTGAATCTTTGCCAAGTTGGTCACCTTAGTGGATGATTAACCCCTGCCCAAGATCATGCCAAGAGGTGCACTGTGGTGGCCACACCACAGCACAAATATCTTGCTGTTGGTTGCTGTTTGACCCAGGTTCAGTCACACCAGAACTCTCCCGTGCCATCCAGCTGCTCAGGTCAACTCAGTGAAGGGTGTAGAACACCCTAGACATCTTTTGGCATCAAGCAGGGCGTGGCACTGACGTGGCCACGCGGTGACCACGGGCAGAGCGCGCCAACTGCAGGCCTTGTGCACCAGAGGCTTCGAGAGCCGTCTCCGGCAAGCCACGGCTTGTCCAGGAGCATCGGCGAGCTCCCCACCGTGTGCGCGAGTCCTCTGGAGGCTTCTCCCCCTTGGCCTCTAGCCGTGGACGGCCGTGCCGACATGGATTCCCCGCCGGAGTATCGCCATGCCTCGAAGAGCTTCGGTGCCAGCTCGTCTCCCTCTCGAGCCTTCTCCCGCAGCTATTTAAGGCGTGCCCCGAGCTCCTCTCCTCACCAGCAACCCCCTCGTCCCCTCAGCCGAGCTCCTCGAGCTCTCCCCTGCCTCCCATGGCCGAAGCCTTGCCGTCGGCCTCCTCTCAAATTAGAGCCACCCGAGCCCCCTCTCGCCCTCTAGGCCACTCCATGGCGCTCCCCTCGTCGCCGCAAGCACCCCCAGTGCCTCGCCTCGTCTTTTCCATAATCGGAGCGCTGGCGGCCATCGCCCGAGCAGCCCCTGCCGTCCGCCACGACCGGTGACGTGGGCACCTCGGCCCTCTACCGTGACCCTTGCTGGGTCTCTTCGGTGCGGTGCCACCTCCCGCGTCCTCCGGTGGCCGGACCCCGACCGGGGATGGCCTGAGCCGTCGGGAAGCACCGGCGTCAGGCTGACCGAGCACCCCTGCTCCTCCTCTGTTCTCTGGTCATCGGGAAGAGAAGAGAGGAGAGAGATAAGAGATGAGGTGGGGCCTGCATGCCACCCTCACAGCGTTGACCGGCCGGGCCCGCTGACCGGAGTAAGTGGGCACGTATTTTCCAGAATAAATTTCCTATTATTGAAAGCATACTCTGGAAAATACGCTTTCGTTTTTCCAGCCAGCTGCCGAAGTGGTTAATTAGCGAACGTTCACCCGTTAAGAACTAAAACGGACAGATTTTTGTTTGTTATTCGCTTAACGAACGAACGGCCCTAACTTCGCGACCGTAACTCCGATTGAAGTAAAACCAACGCCCACGTCTTCAGATTGTCGAGCCCGTTCTGATGGCATCATTTTCATAATGTTTTCACACTGTGAAAATGACCATTTTTCCCTTGCCCTTCGATCAGCCCCTCCGAGAGGGAAACTTTTCCGGCAAATCTTCCTGGAGTTTTATCGCACTTCCACCCGGCGTATTCCTTCACCCCTAGGCAAGCCAACCTCTTATCATGGGCTCCGGACTTGCGTGATGACTTTGCTTGCACCCTATGTATGTATTGCAGTATGTTCCGGATCATTTGTTAGTGTGCACTACCATAGCCCTATTATTTTATATGTGCCTGATGCTAGTGTTATTTACCACATGATATCATGAATTACTTCCATGCCATGTTCTCCCATGCTAGTAACAATATTTTGAATACCATTATCGTGTTAGTACCATGATTTGATCTCATGCCATGTTTGTCAACATTGTTATGATTTTGCTATGCTGTTGTTAAGAGATTGTTCCCACTTATAATCGTCGATGTAATGGTGCGATGATGGAGATGTTGAATTGAATCTATAAACTAAACTTAGTTGGTTGTTCAAGAGCCACCTGTCCGGACTTATCCGTGCAGCCACATTTGCCGGTATGGGATGGCCTTGACTTGGTCTGGCTTTGTGCTCTTTTATCGGTACCACCAAAGAGGGAAGGTTATGCGCGCATGCTGCCCTGATCAGGTAGGTGACAATAACCTTGTGAGCCTAGTTATTTGTTTAGCCCGGGAGTCCCCGTTTGGGACAGTTGTTTGGCCATGACGGTGGCAGGTGTCAGGAGTGACACAGGGGCCACCCAAGGCATGACTCCGAGGGAGGATGATTGTCGGTGGTACGATAGGAGAGACACGGGTTAGGCGGGTTTCGTTGGAGCAACACTAGTCCACCCGAATAGGATCACGAGGCTAGGTGCTCCATGGTGTGGGTAAAGTGCGCAACCTCTGCAGAGTGTAAGAACCTATTCGAATTGCCGCGTCCACGGTATTGGACAGTCCGTCCAGGCCTCACTAGGTGGTCAACCGTAACAAAGATAATAATGATGGAAGAACTTGTCTTATGTTCGGAAGTGCTCAGTGGATCATGAGTATTCCGAGGGTTGTGGGACAACCCAGAAGAGAGTAAGTTGATATTCGGTAACAGTAAGCACTTTAAGCACCTAATGTGATCATTGCCATGCTATGTTATGTAGTTGATATGCCTGATCCATGTTATGCCATGCTTGATCCATGTTTTCCTATTAATTCCATGCCATGTTTAGAACAAATCTTATATAAGCATAGGGCTTGCTTTGTCATCTACTTGTTTGGATGCTATGCATTTGGTTGTCTTGCGAGTACATTCAAAGTACTCACCTGGCCTTGCACGTGGCCAGTTGTAGGAGAAGATCCGTCAGGCTAGATCATAACCCAGCTAGTCCTGTGAGTTGTGGAGCCCAGCCAGAGACGTCGTTGCCGCTGAACCAAGACCTCCACTGCCATTTTAGTTAGCCTTGGAGCCATGTAATATTGTTGTAAGCAACAGTATTTTAATACTCCACTTCATATAATAAAGCCATTTCTATGCCTGGAATTGCTGTATATCCAGGGTTTATAGATAAAGGATGATCACTGGGAGAAGTTTGGAAGTCAGCAGATTAAAGGAAATTGAGGTTCCTTTGTAACGGAAGAGATTAGGGTTTCCCTTCCGACAACTCGGAAGGTAGGGTTTCGGTGGCAAAACCCTGAGAATATATCTTGGGTGGCAAGGTTGGACTGAAGAGAATCTCTGGTTGGATATGGAAGGCAAGGTTAAATGACCATCTTCATATACCCAAGAGCTAAAGAAATCCGATAACACCAAGAAAAAAGACGGGAGTCAAATCCCGCGAACTCTGTGTTATTCCTGCGTGTTTAATTAATGAATATGCTAGTGCTAGAAATAATTAAACTCCTGCTATTTAGATACTGTCTTTTACATTACCTGCTACTGCTCATCATATTATCGCACTAATGACTCATTGTGATGTTATATGGAGATAGGTTGTTATGTTTCCACAGTTGTTACCTCTTACATAGTTACCACCATGTTAAGTTATTCATGATGAATATCCATACTTGCTAAATGATGGCTAAAGCTAAACCTAGTCGGTTGATCCAGAGTCACCTGTTCGGACTTATCCGTGCAGCCGCATTTGCCGGTATGGGATGGCCTTGACTTGGACTGATCGCGTGCTCTTTTATCGGTACCACCAAATAGGGAAGGTTATGCGCGCGTGCTGCCCTGGCCCGGTAGGCGGCGATAACCTTGTGAGCCGAGTTGAGTTATTTTCCGGCGTCCCCGTTTGGGATAGTTTAGTTGGCCACGACGGTGGCAGGTGTCACGAGGTGACACAGGGGCCACCCAGGTCTTGACTCCGGGGGAGAATGATTGCCGGTGGTACGGTGGAGGAGTGACGGGTTAGGCAGGTTTCATTGGAGCAACACTGGTCCACCCGAATGGGATCACGAGGTCAGGTGCTCCATGGTGTGGGTAAAGTGCGCAACCTCTGCAAAGTGTAAGAATCTATTCGAATAGCCGCATCCACGGTATTGGACAGTCCGTCCAGACCTCACTAGGTGGTCAACCATAATAATGATAATAACGAGGGAAGAACTCATCTTATGCACTGAAATACTCAGTGGATCGTGAATGTTCTGAGGGTTGTAAGGCAACTCGGAAGAGAGAAAGTTGGATCTGGTCAAGGTTGGGACTGGATTTGGTTCAACATCGGATTGGATCATGAAAATGTTTGGAGTGTTGATTATTTACTTTATATACTTTACTTTACTATAATTTTACTTTAGAAATTAACCTGCTAGATAATCCTGCTATGCCATGATAATTAATATCGCTCTAATAACAAATGCATGCTTGAATGCCATGGGTTGCTTTGCTTGGTGCATATGTTAGTTTGGTTGGCTTGCGAGTACATACAAAAGTACTCAGCGGCCTTTAACATGGCCAGGTTCACATAAGGATCCATCGTCCGTCAACGAGGAGCCGGAGCATTCGCGGGCTAGGAGAGTAACCCAGTCAGATCCCTGTGGATTGGAGCCGCACCAAGACCATGCTGCCTTAGATAGAGCTTTTCCGCTGCCATCACCTTTGTAATATATCATGTAAGACTTATATATCCATTAATAGAAATTCCTGTGTTCATGATACTTGTTGTAAACGCGCATGCCAGAGTGATTTCCTGGCCTGGTATGCGTGGCGACCGTCCGGCTACAGTGGTAATCAGGTGGGGCGCACTTTACCCACACCATGGAGCACCTGGCCTCGTGATCCCATTCGGGTGGACCAGTGTTGCTCCAATGAAACCTGCCTAACCCGTGACTCCTCCATCGTACCACCGGCAATCATTCTCCCCCGGAGTCAAGCCCTGGGTGGCCCCTGTGTCACCTCGTGACACATGCCACCGTTGTGGCCAACTAAACTGTCCCAAACGGGGACGCCGACAAATAACTCAACTGGGCTCACAAGATTATCGCCGCCTACCGGGCCAGGGCCGCACGCGCGCATAACCTTCCCTGTTTGGTGGTACCAGTAAAAGAGCATGCGATCAGACCAAGTCAAGGCCGTCCCATACCGGCAAATGTGGCTGCACGGATAAGTCCGGACAGGTGACTCTGGATCAACCGACTAGGTTTAACTTTAGTAGGTACTTAGCAAGCATGGTTGTTTATCACAACAAGTTGAGGTGGCAGCAACTATGCCTTTAAGTAAATTACTTTGAATTATCACATAGCAAACTAATGCAAGTAATGTAAACAGTAAGTGCAATCTAGCATAAGTTTAATTACTTCTATCACAGGCATAATCATTAATTAAACACGCAAGAATAACACAGAGCAATGCTTTACAGCATATATCAGATGGTCGGCTTGCCTGGGGTCGAAGAATACTCTGGGAAAGAGTGCGGTAGCCTCGCAGGAAAATCCGCCGGAAAAGATTCCCTCTCGGAGGGGCTGAATGAAGGGTAGGGGCAAAATGGTCATTTTTAGAATGTGCAAACATTATGAAAATGATACCATCGGAACAAGCTCGACGAACTGAAGACGTGGGCGTTGGTTTCACCTGAATCGGAGTTACGAGTGAAAAGTTACAAAGGTTTCTCTGCCATGGACCTATCTGCAAAAATAATATTTTCAACAGGGTCCCTGATAGCTCGGCCGGTTGTGCACTTCCGTGGAATACGCTTTCCTTCGGAGAAAATGGAAAGACGCCAAGGACGCCTCCACTTAATCTGACGTGGCCGACTCCCAGTCGCCGCCAGCTAGGCCCCACGCCACCCTCTCTCTCCTCCCATGCCTCCTTCTTCCTCCTCCTCTCCTCTCCCCGATGCAGCCACAGAGAGGTTAGGCCTCATCGGTGCCAGCGACAGGAGGCCATGGCGAGCTTGGGCACCGTTGGGGATGGTTGTGCCACTCCATCCCGCGCCCGTGGTAGTGGGGAGGGCTCTGAGGGTGGCCGGAGTTGGCCGCGGCAACGGTGGCTGAGAGCGGCGGCTCTGGTGAGGTTTCGGTGGCCGGATGGGGGATAGGAGCGGGCGTCGGCACGGCGGGAGTCACCGGTGAGCACCGTGTCCGGTGGCGGGTTCAGTGGGTGGCGGGGATGGCTGGGTGCGCGATTGCTGGCAGTGGCAGTGCGCGGCGGCTCCGGTTGCTGAGAGCGTTCCGTTGGCCGGAGAGGCTAGGCGAGGGGGCGGAGGTGGATTACGTGAGCCGGGGAGTCCAGAAGTAGGCTCGGTAGAGGCGGAGAGGGCTTCGGTGCCGCGAATTTTAGCGAGGCCGGACGATGGCCGTGGCGGCGATGGCGGACGAGGGGAGCTCCTCGGGCTCAAATGAGTGGAGGGGTGGGCTCTAGGAGGGAGAGAGAGTGGATGGGAGTGGTGTGGGTGCTCGAGGAGGGGTTCAGCCGTGGCTTATATAGGCGACCAGCGCGATGGATGAGGATGGCCGCCGTGGCGGTCTTAGCCTTGCACTAGAGCTCGCGGTGAGCTGGCGTTGGACGCACGCGGTGCCGACCTGACGAGGCACAACGCGACACGACGCGACGGCGAGGAAGAGGCCAAGGATAGGAGGAAGACGACGATGCTCACGGACGGGACAGTGCCGCGGCGGCGACTGCCGTGGCATGAGGAGGAGGAAAGAGGAGGGGAGAAGGTGCTGGAGAGGAACGCGTGGACGCAGGGGAGCCGTAGGACATGCTCGGACAAGCGGAGACTAGCCAGAGGCGACCACACGGAGCTCACAGAGAGCAGAGCGCCGTTCCTGCGTGGCCATTGCTTGGTCACCACGTGCATGGCGTGCTCTGGAAGGCCTCTGCCTATCTGAGCTTGTCTAACAGGTCCCTTGCTGCTCAAGTAGATAATAGAAGGGATTGGAACCAACTAGTTAGCTCTGCGGAGAGTAAAACTTGCAGAAAAAGATTCTGACAGCAAGATGTTTGTAGAGATTTCTGGAGAGATCACTGAGTGAAATGAGCTGGTTCCTGGCATGGAGCAATGATCTACCAAGGTGACTACCCTTGTAAATTTTGGGGCCATTTGGATAAGAATTGAGGACACTTGCTGTAGAATGGACCCCACTAGTCAGAAATGCCAACTTTGATGTGGCACTTACATACTAGCTTGCATTGAGCTGAAATTTGGAGGAGGTGAATGATTTGAACATAGCAAGCCACTGTAAATGTTTCATACCATTTGGGTACACCAAAATGGCACTTGCTTCACAGAGGTTCCAAATGGACAGAAACTTGAGAAAATTGCCGGGGAAGAATGGATAGATGAATTGAGCTGATTTTTGGTTTCCATAAGTCATTTATCAATGTCAATCACCATGAAAAATTTCAGCTCAAATAGATCAAGGGTTCAAGCACTTCCTTTGCAATTTGCCCAACTGGACAGAATTTGCAAATTGATGTTGTGCTAACAATTTGAACTATGGAACTTGGGTTCTTGATAGAAATGGTGAAGATATGAATAGGATAAGCTCCACAATTTATTTGGGATTCTTCCTGGCTACCAAAATGGTAGTTCCTTTAGAAACTGCCCAAAATGCAATATTGGCATTAAATAGGAAAATGCAATTTCCCTTATTTAATTATGGCCAATATTTTTATGGGAGCTCAATATGATCACAAAGAATATCTCCACAAGTTTTCATGAACTTTGGAGATGGATAGATATTTTCCTGGATTTAATTCCTTTAACTGGCAGAAAAAGGAATTAATTATAAATGAAAAATATTGTAAATGACTTGGCAATATTTTTGCATATCCAGGGTTTATAGATAAAGGATGATCACTGGGAGAAGTTTGGAAGTCAGCAGATCAAAGGAAATTGAGGTTCCTTTGTAACGGGAGAGATTAGGGTTACCCTTCCGGCAACTCGGAAGGTAGGGTTTCGGTGGCAATATTTTTGCATATCCAGGGTTTATAGATAAAGGATGATCACTGGGAGAAGTTTGGGAGTCAGCAGATAAAGGAAATTGGGGTTCCTTTGTAACGGAAGAGATTAGGGATTCCCTTCCGGCAACTCGGAAGGTAGGGTTTCGGTGGCAAAACCTTGAGAATATATCTTGGGTGGCAAGGTTGGACTGAAGAGAATCTCTGGTTGGATAGGGAAGGCATGGTTAAATGACCATCTTCATATACCCAAGAGCTATAGAAATCCGATAACACCGAGAAAAAAGACGGGAGTCAAATCCCGCGAAGGAAAAAAATAGGAGCGAAAACCAGGGTGTTACAAACACACACATCTTGTTAAGTTGAACCATTTCTGTTGTGTTCCCTAATCAAAAACAGTTCATCCGAGTGAATCATATGTCGTATATCGCACACACCTTGATCTGGCTAACCATTTCTGTTGCATTCCCTAATAGCAAACAGTTCATCCGAGCGAACTGTATGCCGTATATCCCACACACCTTTATATAGCAGCCCGTTTCTGTTGTTCTGCCTCATCGCAAATAGTTCTTATGGATTAACCGTATGTCACGCATCGCACACGCAACTGTAATATGAACCGTGTTTGATGTATGCGCCATCGAAACATTTTGCATCTTTTTAATGGTTTTTTACATCACCGTATGAGATTAATGCATCGCACATAGTTTCGTCGAAGGGTCTCTGATCGTAGTGTTGCATTAGCAGCATCCTGCAGTAGTGACCATGCTTATTGTGAAGCAATTGGACACTAAAATCTACAGTTATGCTAATCACAAAAAATTGGCATTATTTAGTCCAACAATCCGACATATACCATTACTAGCCTTTTGTTTCAAGTTGATCCTATACCCTTCTATTGGAAAGTATTAGAAGTACAAGTTAAACAAATCATGCTAGCTAAATCTCGCTCACTATGGAGTAGTTATGAGCAATCATAACAATGCTCAAACAATTGCGCACGGATACACTTAATTAAAAAATCAGAGGAAACATGAGCATCTGTTATGAAATGCAGATATTCAAACTATTCCAGTAAGATAAAAGACAAACGTACTGAACCCGGACTCTCTGTTCCAGTCAAAACACAAACTAAAACTAAAATTTGAACTCAATCAGGCAGTTATAAGCAAGCAGCCCACACAATTCAATTCACTCGCAGGTGAAAGAGCATGGTGCCCCCATGTTTGGTTTTGGTAATTGATGACAATCCTTATGGACTAATGATTGCCGTGATCTATATTTGAAGGGTACGTCCATAGGCATTTCTTGAAGTCCATTTGTTGGTTGCAAAGAGATTATGTGATGACCAAGGTGCTATTCAAGGAATTTATCCAAAGATTGGTTATGTGAGAGTTGAGCTTATTGCAAGCATGTATTGAAGAGGAAGATTGTGTGAACACTCATGGTTACCTTCAAGCCATAATCTTTATGAAGAGAGAAGATAACAAACAAAGCGTAGAAGATGTACCGAGTGGGATCAAGTGATCCCATGGTATGGTAAGCATTGTCCATTAAGCTTTGTGTACAAACCCATGGTCTCTGTGAGAGTTGTTTGTAGAGTTAGGTATGTTTCCATGGGCTTGCATCAAGAGGAAGATCTCATACAACCCATGGAGGATGACATCAAGTGGTGATCTTCATCAAGTTTGCGATGTGCAAGTTCAAGTGGAGCATCACAAACAGATTGCTACTTGTGAGCTGCGTTGAGATTTTCCACGAAGAGGAGAGGAGATGCAGCATAGTAGAGATAAGTATTTCCCTCAGTGAGAACCAATGTATCAATCCAGTAGGAGAATCACGCAAAGCCTAGTGAATAGCACCTACACACACAAAAGAAAATACTTGCACCTAACGCAGGCAAGAGGGTTGTCAATCCCCTTGAACTCATTACTTGCAAGGATCAAATATTGTAGTGGTAGATAGATAAATAGCAAAACAAAATAAAAGAAATAAAATTGCAACAAAGATATTTTGCTTTATATATTTATATATAGGACCTGTCAGACCTCAAAGCAACCGTCTACTACTAGTTATAGATGCTATTTCTAATTGAATAGAATGGATGGTTCACATCGGCTTTGCGAGAGGCATGGCAGCCGGGTGAACATAGGCAGATGTTCCTATAGAACACAAGTCTTTCTCTAAAGCACGACCTTCCGATTGGACTACGTCTAGTCTCTATCCATTTTATTCCAAAAATGGGTCCTCGATCAAAATGATCTGGTGTCTATGTCCATGCCTGAGGTTGGTAAACCTTATATCTATTGCGGGGTGGTTTGAGGAAGGGACAACTTGTAACCCACGACTTACTACTACGAAGATTCTGGTGGAGATCTTTTCACATATAGATAGGTCGGGATGAGGAAGCTCCGTAGTCAACTAATAGATAGAAAAATCCACCTTGTGAGTCGTGTTTGTCTTAAAGTACTGCCTGAAAAGGAATATACATGTTCCAATCTCTCTAGTGGCTATACTAATTGACGTAGGTAGCTTTCGTAGTCAAAGCTCACATGGCCAAATGCTCTATTGGAGTGGGCACGAACAGGTTCGAAGAACTTCTACTTCACACCTTGAGGATTCTATGACGCTCACTCAATGGAGTTGTGGCGATTGCAAGCAATCAATAAACGAGGAAGCCAAATTATGGATCTAGGAAGGCTGCATCAGAAGGAAGAGTAGGTGTTGCTATGCCGTTGGCTGGAACTGAGACAGAGAGAGGGGAGCATAGCCCCTATGATCCCGGTAAAGAGTTCCAACTAAGCTCTTCTCAGGTTCTTTCTTTCTCTTCCATTCTTATGTTTATATATTAAAGTGTAGTTTTCTTACTTAAATATAACAATATTAATCTAATATGCCCATGGGTGTTCCAAAAGTACCTTACCGGATTTTCGGAGATGAAGAAGCGACTTGGGTTGACTTATACAATGTTATGTATCGAGAAAGGACATTTTTTTAGTTCACTGCCCTATACATAGAAAGAAGTGCTTTTCCACCGTTATCAACATTCCATCTGGAATCAGTAGCGATAATTGTTGCATTGTGAGCCAGCCCCCTAAGACACTACGCACCTCCAAATTATATATGATTTTTTCAATCATTTCATTTATATGACCTGCAAATAAGATAAGATCTTGGCTCGCCCTACAAAAAACAACTATATACCCTATAAACTTTCTTGCTTCTTCGAATCTCGAAATAACATATAGAAAGTGTTTCTGTGATGAGACCATTCTCGATCGATTAATGCGATAGGAGTAGATGTGTTTCACGGGCAGTCGGCCAATAGGGGAAGGTTGTGAATCCGGCGAACCGGCTGCTTTAAGAATGTGATTGTCTTCTCTCACTCAGTTATCAATTGACAAAGATGACCCATTCTTTTTCGCCCTAAAAACGACAATGGTATGGTACTTTTTCTTCAAATCGAGATTGTGTGGGTGTCCGCTCATGTTCACGTTACATGCTAAATCAGGCTTTCCTTGGAAAAACCAAGGACAACCCCTATCTCAGTCTCCTTTCTCTTTTCGGGAGCAGAGCTAAACAAGATGGAGTTACCTGGAGATGAGATTTCTTTCTATGGATATGAAGGATAGAAATATGCTATTTACTGCTATTCCATCTATTTGTGCATCAAGTCCGAAGAAGATCTCAATCTATAATGAAGAAATGATAGTAGCTCGTTGTTTTATAGGCTTTCTCATATTCAGTCGGAAGAGTTTAGGTAAGACTTTCAAAGAAACTCTCTATGGGAGAATCGAGTCTATTCATGAAGAACTGCAGCAATTCTTCAATCCTAACGAAGTAATTCCTGAGGAATCCAATGAATAACAATGATTACTTAGGATTAGCTTGTGAATTTGCAGCACCGTAGTAGAATCATCACCAACGGCATGTTGTGCGCCTAAGTGCGAAAAGACAGTGCAAGCTTTGTTATGCCGAAACCTAAATATAAAGTCAACAACACTTCCAAATGCCACTTTTTCCTGCCACATCCATCTTCAGGATGATATAGTCACAAGTTTTCACTTTTCAGTGAGTGAAAGATTTGTATCGGGGTCTACGTTCAAAGCTTCTACCATAGACCTAATTCGAGAAGGCTTGATAGTCCTAAGAAAGGTGAGTGTGGGGGGTTCTATTTAGGAAGAATAAGAAGAATCTCATTCATGTGTTCATGCTAATAGAAGAGCGGATCCAATACACATAAGACTTTTTTTCAGGAAATTCCTAATGTAAATGATGAATTTGGGATGTTATATATATATGATAAAAGTAGACCCAGGGGGCATAGTTTTCACTAGAGGCTTATCTCTAGAACACATAGCATACGGTGGGTGAAAAAATTATTGTTGGACAATTGATAGAAAAGCACATAGTTATGATGATATTCAAGGCAATGATCATGTATATAGGCATCACGTCCGAGACAGGCAGACCAACTCCTGCCTGCATCTACTACTATTACTCCACCCATCGACCGCTATCCAACATGCATCTAGGGTATTAAGTCAATAAAAATAGAGTAACACCTTAAGCAAGATGACATGATCTAGACAAATTAACTCAACTAATATGAATAAACCCCATCATTTTACTCTTAATGGCAACAATACAAATATGTGTCTTGTCCCTTTCTGTCACTGGGATAGAGCACCGCAAGATTGAACCCATCACAAAGCACCTCTCCCACTATAGATAAATCAATCTAGTTAGCCAAACCAAATGGATAGATAGGAGAGAAATACAAAGCTATAAAAATCATGCATAACAAAGTTCAGAAAAAGACTCAATTGCTTCTCATGAATATTCAGATCATAAACCCACAATTCATCGGATCCCAATGAACACACCGCAAAAGAAGATTACATCGGATAGAACTCCAAGAACATCGAGGAGAACATTGTATTGAAGATCAAAGAGAGAGAAGAAGCCATCTAGCTACTAGCTATGGACCCGTAGGTCTGTGGTGAACTACTCACGCATCATCGGAAGGTAGCAAGGATGTCGTGGGAGATCACGATCACCTATGGGGCCATGAGCCCCTTGTGGTTCGGCAGGGGGAAGATCACGTTGCACAAAGAGCAGAAGCCATAGGAACAACACGACGATGGTGACGCTGGTGGTTTTTAACCAGGTTCGGCCACTGGATAGCGTAAAACCCTACTCCTTTGGTGGATTGAGTGGAAGAACACAACGAGCACGCAGCGCCCAAGCCCGGCAAGGTTGCCTCGGGGAGAATAGCTACACGCGTACAAGTGTGTGAGGGTCCGAATCCTTTGCTAGGTCACCTTGGACCTCCTTTTATAGCTTAAGGGGTAACCACAATGGCAAAACAGTCTTTATCTACTGATTAGATAGCTAACAGTGCTATCATACCTAACTCTGGCAAATAGGACAAAGTGCATTAAATGCACAGCTAGGTGTCATGCTGAGGGTGAATCCCGGCAGGCCTGCCGAGCCGCTTAATCATCTCTTGCTTATCATCTTGACACGCCTCTGGACGGGTGTCACTTGGATAAATCCTGTCTTCCAACGGGCCGCCACGTGCTTAGCAGAGGCCACTTAATCACTTGGGGGCTCGACACCGCACTGATAAGTGACTTGCGTCGCTGTGCGGTGGAGCGATGGTGCCTTGGCGGGGAGCCCCGCCCCTGACGGACCTGACAAGCTTGCCGGGGGAATCTTAGACTTGCCCCTGGGGTGGCCTCGACCCGGCCAGGCTCTCCTGCCTGGCAAGGGAGGCCTTCCCAAGGCAGTATTCTTCTGTCTTGCTTGCCTTGGTCTTCTCGATCCGCTCTTTGATCTCACTAAGAGCTCCTTCTCTGGCTTGGCCTTGGTTTGTAGTGTTGATGTTGAACAGATGATGCTAGCGCGCCTTTGTGCAAGTCTGGGCAACGAACGTGAATGTTTGTTGCACCGACAGGAGCCCCCGGGCCTGGCCCACACGTGCTGCTGAGCATCGTTGGGGTAGGCCCCAACAATCACACAGGCGAGCACTTGAGCCATGCCACTACGGGTTTGAAGTCTCTCTTGATGTTCTCCTTGCTTCTTCATTAACATGTGACTGAGTTAGTTTCTGATTTTTCTGTGAGTCGTGCGGAGCAGCATGGATAATCCATGTCGTGGCTCGTGGGTCACCAACGTTCATGGGGAGCTAACTGCCATTTTACTCGTCCCACTACCCCTGCTGTTTCCACCACGTACGCTGCATGCATTGCACAGGGTTGGTGGCGGATGCGTATGGCGCGGGAATGAGTGCCATGGCAGAAAACTGGGCACCGTCGATAGGCGCAGGAGGGCGGTCTTGATTCTGCACGTCGTCAGCGATGCAGAGGAACTAGAGTGGTGGAGTGGGATGGTTGCCCTCTAGGTGGTGAGGAGCCAGCCCCCGGCCATGCCTCCCTATAAAAGGGGGCATGGATGGAGGGCTCACCCACACACATCTCCTCCTTCTTCTTCTTCTTCTTCTTGCATCCCTCTCCCACTATGGTGAGGGGAAGAGGTTGTGGTCGAACTCCAGAGGTGGCGACGAGAGCTTCTTCTCGGTAGTGCCTCCCTCCACCCGTAGATGATGCAGGGGCGGAGTCCAGCGCACAAGGTGGCACCAGAGGACGTGGGCGCAGACGTCGTGGTGCCAGGGGCCGAGGAGGACGCGGAGGTGTCCTGGTCGCTCCTCCCCTAGTCGCGCGCCCCAATGGAAGGTCACGCTGGGGACCAACCTTTGGAGTTCATTGTCAAGCTGCACGGGCCGCCGTGCGGCTGTCTTCGGCTTCCCACCCCATTTGCAAGGGTGATGGAGGAAGAACAGCCACCCGGATTGAGGTTGCACATGAGGGGTTATGTCGGGGTACACAAATAGGGGTGTATGTTTCCCCTGACTTGTGCACGGACAATGGGCCTCCAACCCAACAGCGCCAAGCTCCCAAGACGAGACCAAGCCAGGGAGATAGCTCTTTGAGGAATCAAGGGTGGATCAAGAAGACCAAGACAAGCCAAGGGAACAAGATGTCACTAAGAAAAGACCTCCCTTACCGGGCAGGCGAGCCTAGTCAGGTCGACGCCTCACCAAGAACAAGTCCCAAGATTTCCCCGGCAGGCTTGCCGGGGCCGCCAAGGGAAAATCTCCCCGCCAAGACTCCACCGCTCCACCACACAGCGACGCAAGTCACTTATCAGTGTGGTGTCGAGCCCCCAAGTGATTAAGTGGCTGTCATTTGGCACGTGGCAGCCATTTGAAAGGGAGATTCCCCCTATATGACACCCGTCCAGAGGCGTGTCATGCAGACAGGTAGAAGATGATTAAGCGGCGCGACAGGCTTGCCGGGCTGCATCCTCAGCGTGACACCTAGCAGTGCATTTAATGCACTTTGTCCTAACTGGCAGAGTTAGGTATGATAGCACTGTTGGCTATCTAATCAATAGATAATGACTGTTTTGCCACTGTGGTAACCCCTTAGCCTATAAAAGGATGGGCATGGCAACCTAAAAAAGGATTCGGACCCTTGTACACTCATACACGCGTAGCTGCTCTCCCCAAGGCGACCTTGTTGGGCTTGAGCGCTGTGTTTCCACTACAATTCTCTCTTCAATCCACCAAAGCAGGAGTAGGGTTTTACGCTTCTCAGCGGCCCGAACCTGGGTAAAAACCACCAGTGTCACCACTGTCATGCTGTTACATGGCTTCAGCTCTTTGTGCTACGTGATCTCCCCCCTGGCGAACCACAAGGGGCTGATGGCCCCATAGGTGATCGTGTTCCACCACGACATCTTTGGTATGACACCCGTCCAGAGGCATGTCATGCAGACAGGTAGAAGATGATTAAGTGGTGTGACAGGCTTGCCGGGCTGCATCCTCAGCGTGACACCTAGCAGTGCATTTAATGCACTTTGTCCTAACTGCGAGAGTTAGGTATGATAGCATTGTTGGCTATCTAATCAGTAGATAATGACTGTTTTGCCACTGTGGTAACCCCTTAGCCTATAAAAGGAGGGTCATGGCAACCTAAAAAAGGATTTGTACCCTTGTACACTCATACGCGCGTAGCTGCTCTCTCCGAGGCAACCTTGCCGGGCTTGAGCGCTGCGTTTCCACTATGGTCCTCCCTTCAATCCACCAAATTAGGAGTAGGGTTTTATGCTTCTCAGCGGCCCGAACCTGGGAAAAAACCACCAGCGTCACCACTGTCGTGCTGTTCCATGGCTTTCGCTCTTTGTGCTACGTGATATCCCCCCTGCCAAACCACAAGGGGCTGATGGCCCCATAGGTGATCGTGTTCCACCACGGCATCTTTTGCGCGCCAGGTAGGGGGTGGCGCTTGCGCGAACCCGAGGTCGTGAACAGCGCATCAAGCTGCAGCATCATCAACGTCGACGCTTACACCATCAACGGCTTCTGAGGAGAAAGGCGACGTCGCTCCCTCATTCCGTCCTTCCCAGGTCCTGTCGCCCATCTCCACCACAGCCGCGGCGACGGGAACGGAAGGTGGTAGCGATGCGACCACCCCGGACAGCTCGGGTAGCATGGCCACCATGCTGCCCCTATCCGAAGGAAAGAAGCGAGGCATGCGGCGACGCCGTCCTCCTTGCGAGTTCTCACCAAACGTACCCGATGCCTGAGAGAATCGCTGGGGCATGCAAGAAATATGGTATGTGGTCTCCTCCTCCTCCACTTTCGCTCATCGACGATCGAGCCATGAGGGGGTAGCATCATCAACGTCGATAAGCCCACGCAGAACTCGGTCGAGCATTTGCCCCGCCAAGGGAAAATCCTGAGTGAAATGCTAGTGCAAATCCATTGATTGACGCCCCGGCAAGCATGCTCCGGCAGGGCCGTCCGCGCCAGCGTGACCTTTATGCCCGTAGCCATGATATCATTAAACAGTGTAAGGAGGAGGAGAGAGGAGCCGACCCTTCCTTTTTCACCATGCATTATCACCTGCAAGTGTTCTGTTATCCCCTACGGCCCTTGCCAGGGGTGGATGTGCAACTGATAAGCTGCCAAGTTTTCTTCTTGCGCATGTTTTCCGTTGTTAATTTTCCAGACCTGAGGCAAATACGCAAACCCTGTCCTCTCAAGGTATACGGACGTGATGAACGACCGCAACTAAGTAAGGAGGGAAGCGTGAACAAAAGCTAAGTCAACATGCTCGCTGAATTTTTCTCCAAAGTTTGCATTTGCTTATCCCTCGGACAACCAAGTTTTTTTGTATGGTTAATTCTTCCGTGTGATGGCACCTTGCTGTATTTGTTTGCGCCCCCGCTTTGTTTCGAGCCTGCTCAACGAAGTGGGCGGCAGCATCAAAGACTCCTAAGGAAAAACCTGTCGGGGCATGTCCTCGCCAGCTGAATGCTCAGGACCCGCTCCTCATAGCAATCACGGCAGCATGCTACTCGCGGGCAACCAAAATGCACAGAAAGAAGCTAACCATACGAACATCCATGGGTGAAACGCAAGAGGGATAGCATGCACTTAAAACTTAATTAGACATCAGTCCAACAGGAGCAAAAGCAAATACAGTACGGGGCCTAAACACGCGACATGCATTATGTTTTTCTACAGGGCGCCATGGCGACAAGAATGATTCAAGGCTGTTCTTGGTGGCCTTCTGGGACCCTGGGGACAGAGAGAACCTTGTCGGCGAATGGACTAGCCTTCTCCTCAGCAGCAGAAACATCGGCACCTATTGGCAGCCTCCTAAAGCCATCGGCAAGGTTGAGGTCTGGATAACGATAGGCGAGGTTGCTCAAGACCATAAAGAGGGCATCACGGGCAAGCTTTCAAGACTCATTTGCAAAACAAGCGGCTCTTTCTTCCTCGTGTGTCTTCAGCCCTTCAATCAAGCCTTCGAAGAAGAGCGCTATCTTGACGCTTGGAACCTCATGACTATTGGCTGAGAAGGCCCAACTCTTCATGTCCATCGTTGCGATCTGGGCGGAGAGGCGCTCGGCAATATCAACCAGACTCTTGATCCAGAGGTCACGCTGCTCAACTTGGTTCGCCAGTTTGTCCTCTGCGTCCTTTCGGAGGATTCTCACATTGTCCAAGTCCTTCATTAGCTGCTTCTCATGAGCTCCGGCAGACTCGATTCCACTCTCCAAGGTGCCAAGCTTTGCCTTCATGTCGGTAATAGTGCCATTGGCAGTGTCGAGGTCCTGGCTCTTGGAGGAAAGCTGCGATTGCACCTCCTTTAGAAGAATCTCTGCCTTCTGCACTTCCTCCTTGAGAGCCACAATTTCCTTGGCGCTCCCGGCAAGGTCCTCTGTTAGTTTGGCCACCTGTTGGTCGAGATCAGCCTTGGCAATGGATGCAGCAGCAAGATCATCAGCAGTCTTCTTTAGCTGGGCAGCGGAGTCAAGGGTGAGCGTGTTAAGGGCCGCTTTGTGCCTATCCTCTAGATCCTTGGTGCGCTGCTGGATAAGGGCCTCCAGTTCTCTATCCTTGTTGCAGAGGGTGGCCTGGAGGTTCCCTTCCCGGGAAGAGATGTCTTTCTCCTTGGCGTTCACAAGCACTTCGCGCTCCGCCAAACGGACTTCCCGGGCAGTGACATCCTCTTTCACCATGGTTATCACCTCCTGTTGCTGTAGAAGGGTTTGGAACTGCTTGTTGTGCCACTCGTGCAGTTCACTGCCCTTGTCCCTCAGTTTTTGATCCTTGAGACTAGCGGAGTTGCGCTGCTCCTTGATCGCCTGCCACTTCAGGTTGTATCTGCTTTGCATGTCCTTGATGCCTGTTGCCATGGACTCTAGGAAGGACAAGTCCATGGCTGCACTGGCTGCATCATCAGCCTCTTCAGCTCACTGGAACAGTGGCGCCATGATGCGCTGGATCTCTTCATCAAGGTCTGCACTTACTGCCGCAGATGAGCCAGGGGCTCCGAGTCCAGGTTAGGCAAGAACCAATGCCAGCTTGCTCGAAGATGGCTGTAGGGCCGCGGCCGAGGTGCCAAACTGGGGAGGAGGGCTCATAGTTTGAAGGGGAACTTTCTCTTCAACCACTACCTCCGATCCTGTCGCGCTACCGAGGATCTTCTCTGCTTCCTTTGGGGCCTCTTGGATATCCCTAGCAGTATGTTCCTGGCCCTCCACGGCAGCAATCCTGGCAGCCTCTTCATCAGCATCCTTGCCGATACTGGCCACTTCTTTCAACAGCTCTGGTTCCTCGGCCAATGGAACTGCAAGCAAGAGTGGCAGGCAATGACAAAGAAATAACATACATTGGTGAGTCAGAGATTCGGAGCAAAGTAGCGCACGCAACGAAAAACAAGGAGCAAGTGGATTACCCGGAGATATTTGCCATGGGAGGACATCGGTTTCCCTGGCAACATCAGTTGCTCGGGCATGAACTTCGCCCCCTTCCTCGGTAGCCATAACATCGGCATGGGCCAATCCTTCAGTGGAGGCCCTTGCCTGAGATTTCTCGGCTTGAACATCGGGCAGGGTGGGCCCCTCCTGGAGACCCTCGCTCTGGACGATCTCCCTCTCTTCCTTGGCAGGAGATGGGACACGCCCTTCCACACCTCCCCTGGCGAGAGAAACATATCCCATACCTTCACACCGGGGGCTGGGCCGGGGGCTTGGCGCTGGATCATTCGTGCTACCACCCGCCAAACCCGTGCCCTCCGAAGGCCCAGACGACTCCACTTGCTTGGATCATTTGGCCCGGTGGATGAGGGCTTCTTCTTCGTCTCTGTCAAAGACAACAAACAAGATTGGATCAGCAAACCAACAAGTGCATGACGCTTCGACAAGGAAAGATAGTGTTTTCCTTACTCTGAATTGATGAGCATGGAGCCCAGCGCGAACCCCATAGGTGGTGGGGTCGCTCTGCTTCTCTTCAGGGTCGGGGGAGCAGTACTTCCCGACAACTTTGAGCCCTTTTGAGGGGTCGGGGGCTCTGGCGAGGATGAGCTGCGCGAGGAGCTCGAGCTTGATTGGGAGCTGGGGTCAACCCCTGTGACCGCTCGCCGCTTGGCGCGAGGGGTCTTGGCCTCAGAAAGGCGAGAAGAATGGCGGCGCGCCACATCCGGCCTGTCGCTCTTAGAGGCGATCTTCTTCACCCTCTTGGTGACGGGCGCAGGAATAGGGGCCGCTGCTCCCCGGCTGGCCCGCCTATGAGGGTGTTGTTCCAAGTCTGGTTCCGGGGCTTGAGGGCCCATTGCGAGCCACTCCTCCTTGGGCTGCTCCGCCTCCTCGGTCTCATCCTCTTCTTGGGCTTCTACTGGCGCGGCATAAAGGGCTTCGACCCCGGCTGAATCGTCCCTAGCAGCCTCCTCCGTGGCGTGCCCCTGGCTCCTGCCATGGGAAGAGCCTTCGTCTTCGGCCTCCTCTCCTCCGGGCCTTGCCTTCCCGGCAGCTCGAAGCGCCTTGTCCTCCTCAATCCGCCTCCTGATAAACTCTGCTTCTACCATGGAGGTGCACTTGAACATGTTGCCCTCCAACCTGGAAGCCCTTTCTTCAAGATTGGAAGCCCACTCGATCTCTGCATCGAGCTCAGGTAGTTGCCAATCGGCCTCAACTCCATAAACATTGCAATCAAGCATCCACTTCAAAATCTGGTCTAGGGCAGAGTTGATGTTCAGCGGGACAACCCTTGCCAGCAAGTTGAATGGCCCGAGGCTGCCGAACAGCTGTTCGCACAGCCAGCCATGGCCATAAATCGATAAATTATTGGTGAGGCCTGGATATAGGCGCGTCCTGTCCGCAGCATCTCCATACCGCCAGGTGAACCTGTCCCTTTTCTGCAGCGGCGCGATGCGGCGTCGGAGGAAGTCAGCCCCCACCTGTTCGATGGTTAGCCTGGCAGCTTTGAGGCGGGCGATCCTGTTCAGTGCCAGGTGAAGCCTGTCGCCAGTAAGGCCTAGCTTCCCCCAATTGCTGCCGCGCACAACGCACTCTATCCGCGCCCAGCAGTACTCTGGAGCATCCGCGTCCTGAATCCAGCACCAGTCCGCCCTCCATTCTTCCCATCTGCCAAGCTGCTGACCAGGAAGGTAATCCCAAACATTCCTCTTTCCTCGGGGGATCCAACTTATATTCTCTGAGCGGTGAGTCTTGTCTTCGACCCGCGGGACGAAGAAGTGCCTGAACAGATCCACATTGGGGGCAACTCCGACAAAGTTTTCGCACATATGGGCAAAAATCGCCATGCACGCCATTGCATTTGGTGTGAAATCCAAAAGATGGAATCCGTACACCACCATCATCGCCTCGAAGAAATCTGAGAAAGGGGGGCTGAGGCCGCAGAGAAAGTACATGCAGAAGAAGCGGTACGAATTTGGCGGATCCTTTTTCCCCTCCGGCAAGACCACGGGCGCGCCATGCCCTTTTGGGACTTCCTTCCCCCACATGTACGCATACCTTGCGACCAAGGCGTTGCTGTCCAAGCTCGATGGGAACAAAACTACATCCTCTCGCCGCTTCCTATCCAACTCCGCCGCTCTCTTCTTCTTCCCCTCCGCTGCCGCTTCCTTTGCGGTGGTTGCCCGCTTCCCCCTTGCGGCGGCGGCTTTCTTTCCCATCCTTTGGGGCTATGGAAAGGGTGGAAGACCGGATGAGGCATTGGAGGCGAGTGTGGGTGCAGGAGCGGTCGCTTGGCTTGAGGAGGAAGATGATGGAGGGTGAAACGGGTGCGAATGAGCAGCGCCCTTTTGTGTTTTCTCTTTTATGAGGAACGAACGTGTGGGGGGGGGGGGGTGGCTCTTCGCTACTTTCTCTCAGGAAGTTACCATTTAACATTAACTGCTACAATCCCATGACCCCACGACCTGCAGTAATTACGCGGAGTGGACGTTGAGTCGACTGGTCATCATGACAAACCGCTGCACGCGCAGCACTTCCTCGACACGTGTCCGTGCACTGTTTGGGGCCTAACCCAACGTGTCCGGCGACACGTATGGCTCAGGCCCGGGGGCTTCTGTCGGGGTACACAAACAGGGGTGTATGTTTCCCCTGACATGTGCACGGACAGTGGGCCTCCAACCCAACAGCGCAAGCTCCCAAGACGAGACCAAGCCAGGGAGATAGCTCTTTGAGGAATCAAAGGGCGGATCAAGAAGACCAAGACAAGCCAAGGGAACAAGATGTCACTAAGAAAAGACCTCCCTTACCGGGTAGGCGAGCCTGGTCAGGTCGAGGCCTCACCAAGAACAAGTCCCAAGATTTCCCCGGCAGGCTTGCCGAGGCCGCCAAGGGCAAATCTACCCTCCAAGACTCCACCGCTCCACCGCACAGCGACGCAAGTCACTTATTAGTGTGGTGTCGAGCCCACAAGTGATTAAGTGGCTATCATTTGGCACGTGGCAGCCATTTGGAAGGGAGATTCCCCCTATATGACACCCGTCCAGAGGCGTGTCATGCAGACAAGTAGAAGATGATTAAGCGGCGCAACAGGCTTGTCGGGCTACATCCTCAGCGTGACACCTAGCAGTGCATTTAATGCACTTTGTCCTAACTGGCAGAGTTAGGTATGATAGCACTGTTGGCTATCTAATCAGTAGATAATGACTGTTTTGCCACTGTGGTAACCCCTTAGCGTATAAAAGGAGGGCCATGGCAACCTAAAAAAGGACTCGGACCCTTGTACACTCATACGTGCGTAGCTGCTCTCCCCGAGGCGACCTTGCCGAGCTTGAGCGCTGCATTTCCACTACGGTCCTCCCTTCAATCCACGAAAGCAGGAGTAGGGTTTTACGCTTCTCAGCGGCCCGAACCTGGGTAAAAACCACCAGCGTCACCACTGTCATGCTGTTCCTTGGCTTCTACTCTTTGTGCTATGTGATCTCCCCCCTGCCGAACCACAAGGGGCTGATGGCCCCATAGGTGATCGTGTTCCACCACGATAGGATGTTGTAACGGCAGTATGCAGGCGAACGTGAAGTTCCCTGCACCTCATGCCATGCTTCTCCGGCGTGGCTAGAAAACCTTCACTCGTGCCCACAGCTTGGCGGCGGGGCACGTTCTCCATTTCAAGCTAATGGACGCCACCCTGCTCTCCGTCAAGGTCTTCGGGCATTTGGGTGCTCGCTTAGGGTGCCGCGCGTAAAGCTCGACCGACGACGAAAGCTCCTCCTCGAGCGACAGTGATGAGGAGGACAGTGTCAGTGAAGACAACGACGCCGAGCGGGAGGACGGCGGCTCGAGCTCCAGCTGAGCACAGTCCGCACCATCACTATCAGGAGGGCGGCGGCGGCACCATCATCTGCACCTGGGTCTTCTTCCCCCCGGCAGAGCGATTTCCCGGGGTGTTGGGTGTGGATGCCTCCGCCTCCTCCAGCAGTCTTCTAGCTGGGCCCCGGTAGGCCTCCTCGTGGGCTCCGGCTTCGTCCACCCTGCCGGTGTTCCTCCTGCCGCGTCCTGCTGGTCCTGGCGGTGGTGACCAGGGCATCGCCTAGCCGCTCTCTCCGTCCGTCGTCTTCGCCCCTGCCCCTCTCGATCTTGTCAGACTGCGCCCTGCGGGCCCTGACGGGGTCAGGTTGGGCTTCTACCCAGGCACTCTTTTTTCCCTCTTCGCTTTCCGCTGTAGTCCCTAGGAGGAGAGGGACAAGAAAGGCATTACGGGGCACTTATCCTTTTTCAATCTAAAATATGTAGGCATTTGCCAATCTTTAAACTAAAATATGTATCCTCTACCCATGCTTGTACTCTGTATGATCTGTACTCATTTATCAGCTTATTAATGAAAAAGAGAGCTTGCCGGGTACTTTTGTGCATGTGTAATATTCATGCTGAGGAATAAATCCTCAATACTTTCAAGTAAACAACATTCCCTGGCAGCACATCTTTCCGGTTCCTTCCCCTGCTACTACTACACCCTTACATTAGGGTAGGAGCGAGGATAGGAGCAGGCCCCTTGTCGGCTCTTCTCAACTGTTACTACAACCAGCCTTTGATCGAAGGAACTTCGGACCTAGAAAGATGGGAGCACAGAGGATAGGAGCGACTAGGTTTTCCCACGCTCAAGTTTTTCATACAGAGGTACATGATGGATGGTGGAGTGAACTTAGCTGTGTTTGTCATTCTTCTTATTATCCCCGGCAGCGATAAGCTGTCGGGGGTCGACGCGCCGGCCTCCTCTTTTCTTTTCCTTTCGGGAAGTTCACCCGCGGTGGAAGCTGTGAACCAAAGAAGCACAAGGGAGTAACCAGCTGTATATGATCTCTTCGTAAAGGATTAATCAGTTCATGCTAAGCACTGCTATAATCCTAAAATATATGCTCAAATTAAACATGCATGCAAGTTTTTAGGGCGCCAGCGCTTCGTTTTATTATCTTTGCACAGGGTCTGCGCCTGGCTTTGTACAAAGGGTTACATGCACATCGGCAAGGCTTGTACAAAAGGTCGCTACCGGGGCTGAGCCCGGTAGCCGCGCCTTACAGGTAGAACTTGCGAAGATGCTCAATATTCCATGAGTTTTGCACTTTAATGCCATCTTTGATCTCCAGACGGACTGCGCCAGGACTGGTGACTCATACTACCCAGTAAGGGCCTTCCCACTTTGGCATCAACTTGTTGGAACCCTTGGCAGACTAAACACGCCTAAGGACAAGGTCGCCTTCCTGAAGGCTCCGGGCATGAACCCTGCGGCTATGATAGCAGCGCAAGGCTTGCTGGTAGCGTGCAGCACACACAGCGGCCTAGAGACAATCTTCCTCGAGGAGCACGACATTGTCATGCCGGTGCTGTTCCTGCTCTACTTCATCGTAGGCAAGTACTTGAGGTGACCCGTATATGAGTTCCGTGGGGAGCACTGCTTCTGCCCCATAAACTAGGGAGAAGGGAGTCTGTCTGGTGGCTCGATTTGGTGTCGTACGGAGCGACCAAAGAACCACCAGCAGCTCATCGATACAGCATCTGCCGCATCTCTTCAACTTATCAAAAGTTTTTGTCTTGAGACCACACAGCACTTCAGCATTCATCCTTTCGGCTTGACTGTTGCTCCGAGCATGAGCAATAGAAGCAAAAGAGACCTTGCTCCCAAGGTTTTGGACGTGTTGCATGAAGGCACGGCTCGTGAATTGGGTGCCATTGTCAGTGATCACTCTGGCGGGTACTCCAAAACGGCACACCAATCCTTTCAAGAACTTGATAGCTGATTACGCGGTCACCTTCCTCACTGGCTCCACTTTCGGCCACTTTGTAAACTTGTCGATTGCAACGTACAAGAATTCAAAGCCCCCGGTAGCACGGGGGAAGGGGCCCAAGATGTCGAGCCCCCAGACCAAAAATGGCCAGGACAAAGGGATCGTCTGGAGAGCTTGAGCTGGTTGATGGATGTTCTTGGAGTGGAACTGGCAGGCTTCACATCTGGTGACTAGCTCAACCGCATCTTGGAGGGCCGTGGGCTAGTAGAAACCTTGCCAAAAATCTTTCCCAACCAAGGCTCTTGATCCAATATGGGAGCCACACACGCCCTTGTGTATCTCTGCTAGCAGTTCCTGCCCCTCTTCCCGGCAAATGCACTTCAATTTCACACCGTTTGGCCTTCTTCTGTACAAAGTGTTATCGATGAACTGGTACATACTGGACCGTCAGGCTAAACTTTCAGCTTCTTCTTGCTCTTCAGGAAGTTCTCCTGTTTGAAGGTAGTGGACTATGTGTCGTGCCCAAGTTGGAGCCTGAGGCTCAACAACAAGGACCAACGGCACCTCCTCGTTCATGGGAGCACTTACTTCGATCACAAGAACTTGTGGTTCCACGGGAGAGTGCTGCTCACCAACCGAAGTGGAGTGGTTCCCGATAGTTTCTCTACCAGCGGCTTCGGGAAGCTCTGCCGGGAGATACTTGCCGGAGTCCAACTTCCTCCTTTTCCTGGCCATCGTTGAAGGGGATACTGAAGGTTGAGTCAGGTGAAGGACAAAAGTCCCCGGTTCCACAGGGAGCTTTTGCGCTGCACACTTTGACAAATGATCAGCAATGCTGTTCCCCGCACGTGGCACATGCTCTGTTTGCAATCCATCAAAGCGTTCCTCCAATTTTCTTACTTCCTCAATGTACGCCTCCATCAATGGACTCTGGTAATCCTTGTTGACATGTCTCACCACAAGCTGCGAGTCTCCATGAATAATCAACTTCTTGATTCCCAATTCTACTGCAATTCTGAGCCCGGCAAGGAGGCCTTCATACTCAGCAGTGTTGTTGGTGGCCTTCTTGAAAGTGCGTTATATCGACTAGAGGGGGGGTGAATAGGCGATTTTTACAAATTCGTCACTGAGGAATTTCAAGGTGAGGAAATTCCTAAGCGACGAACTACTTAGCAGCGGAATAAGTGCTCAGATGCAAGCATAACAGAGCAGTAGCACAGTCATCATGATGAAATGAAAACAAGCACAGAGTACGAGTAGCGTAAACACAGGATAAGCAGGCTGAAGAAAAACTGACTGAAGAAATTGAACTGAGGAAATTGAGAAAGTCTTCAGACAAAGTCTTCAAACAGTAATGATCAAATACATAGCAAGTATGCGAGGAAATGAAAGGGTTGAGGAAATAGAACCAGTAGCTCGGTGAAGACAATGATTTGGTAGACCAGTTCCGACTGCTATGATAGTTGTACGTCTGGTTGGAGCGGCTAGGTATTTAAACCTGAGGACACACAGTCCCGGACACACAGTCCTCACCGTATTCTCCTTGAGCTAAGGTCGCACAGGCCTCGCCCAAACACTCGTGGTAAGTCTTCAGGTGACTTCCAAACCTTCACATACTCGGTCACTCGGCAATCCACAATTTCCTCTTGGATGCTCTAGACCATGACGCCTAACCGTCTAGAGGATGCACAGTCCTCAAAGGTAACAAGCGTCGGTTCCACACAGGAACAATCTCTTCAGTGATGCTCAATCACTTTGGGTTTTTAGGTGTTTGGGTTTTTGGGTTTTTCCTCACTTGATGATTTTCGCTCAAAGTCCTCGGAGGATGGGATGCTCTAAATGACAAGTGTCAATCTATCTCTCGGAGCAGCCAACCAGCTAGTGGTTGTAGGGGGCGGCTATTTATAGCCTAGGGAGCAGCCCGACATGATAAGACATAAATGCCCTTCAATGATATGACCGTTAGGTGGGTAGGATATTTGGACAGCTGGCGCGCAGCACAGCAACGGTCGGATATTTGAGTATCAAATTCCTCAGGGCTATCATGTTCCTCACTTGTAGGCAATCCGCACTGGCGAATTCCTAACTCCTCAGTCAGAACAAATTCCTCAGAGAACAGAAGAACTTCGTCTCTGTCACTGAAGAACTTGACTAAACTGTATGAGATTTCCAATGGCTTCACTTGAAAGGATTGGGTAGGTGTAGGATTTTGAGTTGAGCATCACTTGGAAACTTTTCCTTAGTTTTACCTCGACCCCCTTTAACAGTACGATGTTTCCTATGACTCAAGAAGAAGAAAATGAAACTACGAAAACAAAAGTCTTCACGCTTCATAATCCTCGCATGAATATCAAGTCTTCAGGGTCACACCAATTTCTTCACTTTCAAAGTCTTCAAGAAAACCAAAGTCTTCAGTTGAAGACATTCATTTTTAGGGGTCGACAATCATCGTAAATAACAAACTCCTCATAGATTTATAGACATGTGTACACTCACAAACGCATTAGTCCCTTAACCTATAAGTCTTCAATACACCAAAATCACTAAGGGGCACTAGATGCACTTACAATCTCCCCCTTTTTGGTGATTGATGACAATATAGGTTAAGTTTTCAACGGGGATAAACATATGAAGTGTAAATACTGATATTGAGGAATTTGATTGCAAGATATAGAAGAACTCCCCCTGAAGATGTGCATATTTGAGGAATTTGCTTTGAAATAGCAAATGCACATTGTAGAGTAATATCATGGAGATCTCCTCCTATATCTTGAAATTCATACACGCATTTAACATGTGATATGAAGAATTTGAAATGCATGATGAGATATGGTGTCTGACGAAATTCAGCATGCGTGCATTAAGGTACTTGAGGAAATAGCATGCAGAAAAACAGAGCAAAAGTATCAGACCACCATAGGACTTAAGTTTACAACTCATCAGAGCAAACACCTTAGAAAAGCAAGAGTTGAAACTTAACAGAAATATAGCCCATATATAAGACCCGCTTGAAGACTAACTCAAATTTCTCCCCCTTTGTCATCGAATGACCAAAAGGGACGAAAAATGAGGACTAACGCCCCTGAAGAATATCATCATGATGTCGATGGAGGAGCGCCAGCATTGTTGGGGTCGTCCGTTGAGGTAGGGCCTGCCGCAGTGTCGTTCAAGTCTTCAGCTTCATCCGTCTCGCGCGATGAAGAATATGAACTGGCAACAAGCTGAGGAACTTTGACTTTCTTGAATTTCTTCGAAGGTGGCTGAGACCAGTCAAAGTCCTGTTGGAAGCCCATCTCCTTGAGTTCTTCAGCACTATGAAGATTACACAGAATCGCCCAAGTGCGGTCAAAGACTTCATGCAAGTAGTAGTGATTCTTCTTCATAGTATTTTGAGTGACTGTCATGTTCTGAAGAATTGCACCAAACTGACGCTTGACCCACTTGTGATTTCGATCAATTTTCTGATGAAGACTAAGGAGAAGTTCACGATCAGTCATCACACGCGGAGCTGTGGCTTGAGGATGATGTTCTGAAACTTTGGCGGCAGAATCTTGAGTTGCAGAGTCATCATTGGTGGAATAGGAAGTAGCTTTGCGAAACTGTCCATCCAATGGACGAGTACCTTCATAAAAAACAGCAGCCTTGCCCTTCTCGTCAGCTGAGGAAATAGTCCGTTTGAGGACTTCGATAGGGGGCAAATAGCTGAGATGATTTTGAAAGTCAGCCATGTAATGAATTGAAGACCTTGATCTGATGAATCTCATGATCTAGGGAGCATAAGGCTTCAACTCAAAAGGTGACAGTGCAGCATTGGCCAAAGTCCTCATGAAGAAATCGTGGTAGTTGATAGGAATACCGTGAATGATATTGAACAGCAGATTCTTCATAATGCCAACAACTTCTTCATCATCAGAGTTGTGGCCCTTGATTGGACTGAGGGTTTTGGTCAAGATGCGATAAACTTTTCTTGGCACATAGAGCAATTCCTTGACGAGGAATTTGGTCCTTGGAGCTTGGCCTGGCTTCAAAGGCTTCATCAACACTTGCATCAGATGATCAGACAATTCAGGTTCAACATAGAGAAGCCTTGCACCTTCAATGGGAGGATAGACTGGAACGGCATGAAGCAATTCAGAGGCCGGTGCTTTGAAATGAGTATTATCGGTCATCCAGTCCAATACCCATGAATTGACATCATCAACATTTCCAGTAATGTGCAGCATGGCGAAGAATTGAAGAATGAGTTCTTCATTCCAATCGCAGATGTCGGTGCAGAAATTGAGTAACCCAGCGTCATGAAGAACACTGAGGACTGGTGTGAAGTAGGGCAGCGATGCCATATCTACATGAGGAATTTGCTCATGATCAAAGATCTTATCCTTATCAACCAACAATGAGGAGTAGAAGTTCATCTGGCTTGCAGTCCAGAAGCACTTGCGACGAAGACGAGCAGAGTCATAGGGATTGTAGTCAGTGAAGAATATGTGCTCATTGAAGAAATCCTCAGCATTAAACTTCCGCTTCTTCGAGTGAGGGTTCTGTGGCTTGGGCTGAAGATTAACAGTTGAAGAATTTACAGCCTCTTGAGGTGTAGCCACTGGAGCCACAGGCTGAGGAATTTTAGCAGCAGCCTTGGCCTCCATTTCTTCAGACATATGTACATCAGCGCTAGTGACTGGAACTTCTTCAGGAATAGAATGAAGAGAAGCTTGACGTTCATCAGAGCTCGTATGAATTTCTTCAGTTTGCACAGGGGACTGAGGAACATGATGTAGAGGGGTTGTCAGAGGTGAATTGGGGTGATGACTTTCCCAAAAGTCATCATTCAGAATAGGTGTTGTAGACCCAATATCCACATCCTCTTCTTCTTCAGTTCCTTCGACGCCTGCCTATTCAGCTGTGAACTGAGGCATGGGCGATGATACCAGTGGGGTTGAAGGGAAAGTATCCACTTCAATTTCTTCATCCATCTGCTCTGTCGAAGCAGCAGAAGGAATTTCTTCATCAGATTTACTTGGAATTTCATATTCCTCACCAAAGGGAATGATCTCCTTTGATGGCATGCTTGATATTGGAATAGCATCAATTGGGTTTTCAGATGAACTCGTCAAAGTCTTCAATTTCTTGGGGGCTGAAGACTCTGAAGATGCAGATGCTTTCCTTTTCTTCACAGCTGCTCGCTCCGCAGCCTTGGTTTTCTTCGCTTCTGATGCAGAAGGAAGGTTGATGCTTGTCATCGGTGCAGGAGGAGCAGAGGAAATTGGTTGAATTTCTTCAGGCACAACTGATGCAGTTGCCCTGGCTTGTTCAGATTCCTCAGGCACAGTAGCAGATGCTTCAACTGGCCTGGATTGCTCTTCAGGCGCAATGTTGGAGGTTGCCCTGGCATTTTCTTCAGAGACTGGAATTTCTTCATCAGCTCTGGCGCTTTCATTTTCTTCAGCAGACTGAACAGATGTTCTAGTCTGAGGAAATTTGGGTTGGCTGCAACACTTGGAGTAAATCCTTTTGCCATTCTGACGAATCTGACTTTGGCACCTAGCCAATCTGCATGGAATGCATGAAATTCATCACTGAGTGCTTTGATCTCAGCCTGCATAGTCACAAGTTCTTCAGGAGACATTTTCACAATATTGTTCTTCAGAAAATGCTCCTTCTTGTACTGAGCCTTCTTCACCTGCCTGGCCTTTTCAAATTTCCATTTCTCTTCATTTATGAAGGCCGTCAACATGTGACTTTGACCAGGAGTGAGGTTTAATTCAGGCAAAGGTGTATTTGGATCCTTGTGCCAGAGATCGATGAAATCAAGGATCTTCCTTGGATCCAGCATGAGGGGCACAGCACTGCCTTTGGCTCTAGTGGCCCTTTGTTGTCGATCTCTGATGATCGCAGCTAATTCTTCATCATCAACTTCGTCTTCGCTTGACGGAACCTGAAAGGCGACTTGCTTCTTGTGAGGACTTGGCCTTGTGCCTCGTCCAGCAGTGGCCTTTTTCTTCAGCAAGGTCGGAGTTATTGAAGACTGAGGTGGAGCTGAAGAACTTGCAGAGACTTCTGAAGCAATTGAGATTCCAGTAGTCCTTTGGCATGTGGTAAGATGCACAGGTGCTGAGGACTTTGCAGGAGCAGCTGAGGATTTTGCAACCGAGGGAGTTGGAGCTGCTTTTGAGGAATTTGCTTGAGGAACAAGCCGTGAGGGCTTTGAAGAGCTTGGCCGTGAGGGCATTGCAGCTGAGGAACTTGTCTTGACAGCTGATTTCTTCAGCATAGCCTTCTTAGGCTTGATAGCAGAGGCCTCAGCGGCGGCAGCAACAGAATCTTCATTGAATTTCTTCACTGCCTCTTTAGCCACTTTGGCCAGCTTGGCTTGACGCTTAGCCCACTCCTGAGGAAATTCCTCACCTCTTCTGATGCTAGTGGGATCAGCTTCTTGGCCAGGAGTCAATGGAGGTCTTGGACATGGAGGGTTAACAGCAAATTTCTTCATGTACTTGGGAGTGACATAGCGATATTCCCTCCATTCTCTTGCCCATCTCCTCTCAATCTTCTGAATGCGCACTTTGCGCTGATTTTTGTTCTCCTTGCCATGAGTTGCTTCATCAGGAGTACAGTATTCATCACAGATGTCATCAGGGATCTCAAAAGCAGTATTTGTTTCTGGCCTCTTTCCTCCCTTCTGAGGTCTTTTACCATCAGCCATTTTCTTCACTTGAGGGTTTTGAACAATCGAATTTTCTGATGAGGTATGCAATTTTTCTTCAAGGAACGCTGCAAATGAGTTAAGTTGATGAGAACCTAGAGATTCAGCAGCGGACATGTGTACCTGTGAACAGAATATAGGTGCGAAGAGTTTTGGAGAGGTCATATGCGTTCTCAGAAGATTTTCAAAAGTATCAAGTTCGAGGAAATTTGACCAGGGGTGTCTTGAGGAATTTTACTAAGCATTTTTGACTTAGGTTCCAGAGTTGTGTAGATTGAAAATCCACACAATTGAGGAATCTTGAAGAAAAACGTTGCTTAGAGAAACTGATCAAGAACAGAAGCAAGTTGGTGTTTAAGAACATGAAAGTTGAAGAATAAACACCTTTTGAAGATTTTGTGGAAATCATCAGAATCAACAAGGGCAGTAAAAATAAATTTTATTTACCCTTGACGAAGAACACGACGAACTGAGAGTAGCAGTGGAGAAGTTCGTCCGTTCAGATCTTCCACGCCCTAACTTGGCTATGGAAAACAGCTACGGCGGCGGCGGAGTGAAGATTTCCGCGGCCGGCGTGAGTACGACGGCGACGAGGTCGAGGCAGTGAAGCTCTTCCTCACCGGCGACGATGGAGTGTAGCAGCGGCGCTAGGTCTGAGAGCTCGTGCGGGGTAAATGAGCTCTGAGGAGGGCGAGGGGTATTTATAGCAGAGGTGAAAAACCGCTCGTCCGAAGAAAATGGACAAAAGTGCCCCTGACCCTTCTTATCCTAACGACATGTGTCACCCACGTACTGTGAAGTGGAGATCGTGTTAGATCGTGGGTGAATAGATAAATCTTATCGAGGGATATGGAATGGTTTGAGCGGCAAAAGCCGAAAATTCAGATAAGAATATTTTAAGGTTTCATTCGCAAATTCTTCAGCTGTCAAGGACACAGTGAAGACTTTGAACGGGTTTCAAATAGAACGCACATGAAGAATTTGTGAACGGACTAGATTGAGTTTAGCACAGAGGGGGAACGGGTCCGATCACATTCACTTAGAAGGAAAAAACAACTTGAAGAATTAGCAATAAGTGAATGCTGTAGAGGACAGAAAACTCAAATATATATATATTCAATGAAGAACACAGACGGAAAGAGTGAAGATTTTGCAAAGTTGAAGAATTTGAAAATTTGAAGAATTTGCACAATGATGAAAAACTCAAATTTTGAAGATTTTCAACTTTTTGTGGTGGCGTGACCCACCGTGTAAGAATGATGATTTCAGACACCGCGTACAATTGTCGTAGGGCTCTGAGAATCAAATTCTTCATTAATTTCTTCACACTTAGAGGGTTAGTCTTCATTGATTGAAGAAAAACGTTTCTTCGTGTGTTGCACATCTAAGTCATCAATTTGCATAAGTGTTAGGATGTGTGTCCTTTTCAAAGGACATTCGAAGATTCTAAGATATTTAGCTCACACCGCAACTTGCTAAATCTCTTCTCATCCAAGGGTTTTGTGAAGATATCCGCTAGCTATTCTTCAGACTTCACGGGATCAATAGAGATGTCACCCTTCAACACATGATCTCGAAGAAAATGATGACGAATCTCGATGTGCTTTGTCTTCGAGTGCTGAACTGGGTTATGAGCAATTTTGATGGCACTCTCGTTGTCGCAGTAGAGTGGCACATTCTTCACATTGATGCCGTAATCCTTGAGGGTTTGCTTCATCCATAGCAATTGAGCACAGCAAGAACCAACAGCAATATACTCAGCTTCAGCAGTAGAGAGTGATACGCAGTTCTGCTTCTTCGAGGACCAACATACTAAGGATCGTCCGAGGAAATGGCATGTGCCTGAAGTTGACTTGCGATCCACACGATCACCAACATAGTCAGAGTCAGAATATCCAATGAGATCAAAAGCCGAGCCCTTGGGATACCATAATCCAAGTGTTGGAGTGTGAGCTAGATATCGAAGAATATGTTTCACAGCCTTATGGTGTGATTCCTTCGGTGTAGCTTGAAAACGGGCACACATGCAAACACTAAGCATAATATCCGGCCTAGATGCACATAGGTACAATAAAGAGCCAATCATGGAGCGGTATACCTTTTGATCGAAGTCTATTCCATTTTCATCAGTGCATAGATGGCCATTTGTGGGCATAGGGATTTTGACGCCTCTGCATTCTTGCATACCGAATTTCCTCAGAACGTCCTTGAGGTATTTCTCTTGAGAAATGAAGATGCCAATGCGTTGTTGACGAATTTGAAGACCTAAGAAGAATTTCAATTCTCCCATCATGGACATTTGATATTCCTCACTCATCATGTAAGCAAATTCGTCACTGTAATGTTGGTTAGTACAGCCAAAGATAATATCATCAACATATATTTGGCACACGAATAATTCATAATCATATGTTTTGGTGAACAGAGTTGGGTCGAGTGAACCAGTTTTGAATCCTTTCTTCATGAGGAATTCCTTCAAAGTACCATACCACGCCCGAGGGGCCTGCTTGAGGCCATAGAGGGCCTTATTGAGTCTGAAGACTTTGTCTGGATGCTTAGGATCTTCAAAACCTGGGGGTTGAGCAACATATACTTCTTCCTTAAGCTTACCATTGAGGAATGCACTTTTCACATCCATTTGATATAAGATGATATTATGATGGTTAGCATAAGCAAGCAATATGCGAATAGCCTCAAGTCTAGCAACAGGTGCAAAAGTTTCATCGAAATCAATTCCTTCAACCTGTGTGTAGCCTTGAGCCACAAGACGAGCCTTGTTCCTCACCACTAGGCCATTTTCATCTTGCTTCTTGCGGTAGATCCATTTGGTACCGATGATATTGTGCTTGCATGGGTCCGGTCGCTTGACAAGCTCCTATACATTGTTCAGCTTGAATTGATGTAATTCCTCTTGCATTGCTTGAATCCACTCAGGCTCCATAAATGCCTCATCAACTTTGGTGGGCTCTGTGATGGACACGAAAGCAAAATGCCCACAAAAGTTAGATAAATGTGAAGCTTTTGAGCGAGTCAGAGGACCTGGTGCGTTGATGTCGTTGATGATTCTCTCAATCTGTACTTCATTTGCAATGCGGGGATGAGCAGGTTGACGACTTTGATTTGGCTCAGCATTTTCTTCAGAGCCATTTTCTTCAGATGCGTCAGCATGCTGTTCTTCATGTTCTGGAATGATTTCTTCAGCAGATTCTTCAGTAGGAATGACATCCTCAGTAGCTTTGAACTTGATGGTTTCCTCAGGCGTCTTTTCATCTAGCACAGGAGGTAGGTGCTCTCTTTGCGAGCCGTTAGTTTCATTGAACCGCACATCTACAGTTTCAACAACCTTGTTGTGATAGGTGTTGAAGACCCTGTAGGTGTGCGTGTCCTTTCCGTAACCAAGCATAAAACCTTCATGTGCTTTTGGTGCAAATTTAGAATTGTGATGAGGATCTCTAATCCAACATTTAGCACCGAAGACTTTGAAATAACTCACATTGGGTTTCTTGTCAGTGAGGAGTTCATATGAGGTCTTTTTGAAGAATTTGTGAAGATATACCCTATTGATGATGTGGCATGCAGTATCAATTGCCTCAGGCCAGAAGTGACGAGGTGTCTTGTATTCATCAAGCATGGTGCGAGCCATCTCAACAAGAGTCCTGTTCTTGCGCTCCACAATGCCATTCTGCTGAGGAGTGTATGGGGCAGATAGCTCATGAGTAATACCAAGTTCATCGAGATAGTCATCAAGACCAGTATTCTTGAACTCAGTCCCATTGTCACTACGTATATGCTTGATCTTCACTCCGAAATTCGTCGAAGCCCTTGAGGAGAATCGTCTGAAGACTTCCTGCACTTCAGTTTTGTAAGTAATGACATGCACCCATGTGTAACGAGAATAGTCATCAACAATGACAAAGCCATATAGAGATGCTGCATTTGTTAGTGTGGCATAATGAGTAGGGCTAAAAAGATCCATATGAAGCAATTCAAAAGGACGAGAAGTAGTCATGATAGTCTTCGAGGAGTGCTTGGCTCTGGTCATCTTCCCAGCCTCACAAGCCCCACAAAGATGATCTTTGAGGAATTTGACACCCTCGATGCCAATGACGTGCTTTTTCTTCACGAGCGTGTGTAAGTTCCTCATGCCAGCATGACCCAGTCGTCGATGCCATAGCCAGCCTTCTGAAGCTTTAGCAAGTAGACAAGTGGCAGGCTGTGGTCCTGCAGAGAAATCAACAATATACAAGTCTCCTCTCCTAAAGCCTTCGAAGACTTTGGAATTGTCAGATTCCATGAGCACTAAGCAACGATATTTGCCAAAGACAACAACCATATCAAGATCACAAAGCATTGAGACAGACATGAGGTTGAATCCGAGGGACTCGACAAGCATGACTTTATCCATGTGTCGATCCTTTGAGATTGCAACCCTACCTAGACCCAATACCTTGCTTTTGCCTTTGTCAGCGTAGGTGATATGCTTCAAATGTGATGGAGATAAAGGAGTGTTCAACAGTAAGCTCTTGTCACCGGTCATGTGATTTGTACATCCACTATCAAGGACCCACTCAGTAGCTTTGGGTAAATCATCCTGCAGATGAATTAGTGCATCTTACGAACTCATATACTTCAGAGTGAAGAATATGACATCAAATTCATCAGACATATTTCATCAATTAAAGCAACATATGTATATATATATAGCAATGTGAGGACGTGAGAAATGAATAAATCATTTCTTCATGATTAGCTTGCGTCCTTTCAAGCATTTCAGGTCTCCAGCAAATTCTTCAGACGATTTAGTTCGTCTGGAGACCTGACCCTGCATAAGAGATTAGTTCTTTTTCTTCACCACCCACATCTGGAGGGGTGGCAAAGAGTTCATCATTCTGCGAGCTCCATAAGAGAAAGGTGGCAAAGATGCCAGACCACTTTGTTTCACATAAGAGGGGTTAGGTTAAGCATACGAATAAGCAGAGAAATTCTTCGAGGACTTATGAACATAATGATTTGAAGAATAATGCATATATTCATAGCCCTTAGGCTTTCCCTGCGAAACAGAGGTGTTAGCACGATGATGTTCATGTGAGGACTTGGATCCATGTGAGGAATTTGATCCATAAGAGGACTTGGATCCATATGAAGACTTTGGTTCATATGAAGAATTTGATCTGGGGTTCTTATTCTTCACAGGTGGTGTCATGAGGACATTCACCTGAAGACTTTCAAGGCACCTTTTGGGAACCCAGATTTTCTTCATAGGGGGACCATTCCTGCAGTTAGATCCAACATATCTAGCAAATACCTCACCATTCTGATTTTTGAACAGTTTATAGTTGGAGTCAAATGACTCATCAGATGAATATGAGGATTCACAAGTAAAGCCAGATAAAGTGGATGGATCTACGGGAGGTCCCTTCGCAGCAACCCATGAGGTTTTGGGATACTGCTCCGGTTTCCAGTAGGTTCCATCAGCATTGAGTTTCCTCTCAAAGGCAATACCCTCTTTCCTAGGGTTCCTGTTCAAGATCTGCTTTTTGCGCACATCACAAAGAGTCTGATGCCCTTTGAGGCTTTTGTACATGCCTGTCACATACAATTCCTTCAACCCTGCATTTTCGTCAGTGATACTAGTGGTATCCTCAGATGAGGAATTTGTGACCACAGAGATAGCTGAAGAATTTGCAGCAATAGAAGCATTTGAACATTCAGGTGAAGAATTAGCAGTTTCACGTTCAATGCATTTCAAGCATGGTGGAATAAATTCTTCCTGAGCGGAACTGATCTGTTGAGCAAGCAAAGAATCATTTTCCTTCTGAAGATCTTCATGACTCACCCTTAGCTTCTCAAGATCTTGCTTTCTTTGAAGAAATTCATAAGAAAGCTTCTCATGATCGGCTAGGAGAGTTTCATGACGAACTTGAAGGTTGTCAAACTTAGACTGTAGTTGCTGAAGATTATCAGTCAGTGTTTGAGTTTGATCCATTTCCTCACCTAACAGATCATCGCTTTTGTCTAGCATATTTTGAACCTTTTCCAAAGCCTTTTGTTGTTTAACAGCAATATTAGCAAGTTTGGAATAGCTGGGTTTGAGGTTTTCATCAGATTCATCCTCACTTGATTCAGAGGAGGGATATTTGAATACCTTGGCACCTTTTGCCATGAAGCAATAGGTGGGAGCATAGTCATCGTTGCCGTCATCAGCAGTGTTGGGGAAGCCATTTTCCTCAGTGTTGAAGATGGACTTGCTAATATAAGCAGTAGAGAGGGCTAGGCTTGCCACACCAGAGTCTGACTCCTCAGATGCCTCCTCTTCCTCATGTTCCTCAGATTCAGCTTCAGAGTCCATTTCCTTGCCAATGAATGCCCGAGCTTTCTTGGAGCTGCTCTTCTTGTGAGATGAAGACTTTGAAGATCTTGACGATGAGGACTTTGAAGATTTCTTCTTCTTTGATTCCTTCTCCCACTGAGGACAATCAGTAATGTAGTGACCAGGTTTCTTGCATTTATGGCAAGTTCTCTTCTTGTAATCACGGGATGAGGAATCAGATTTCATGTCATCACCTCTTGAGGATTTTCCAAATCGGCCACGTCTAGAGAACTTCTGGAATTTCCTCATGAGCATTGCTAGCTCCTGACTCAGTTCTTCAGGATCACCAAGGCTGCTACTAGAATCTTCATCTTCAGATTCAGAGACTGCCTTGGCTTTCAGTGCACGAGATCTACCATAGCTCGGTCCGTAGAGATCTCTCTTCTCAGCTAGTTGGAATTCATGAGTATTTAGCCTCTCGAGGATATCAGCAGGATCAAGTGACTTGTAGTCTCCATGTTCTTGAATCATCAGTGCCAGTGTATCGAATGAAGAATCGAGTGACCTCAACAATTTCTTCACCACCTCATGGTCGGTGATGTCAGTGGCACCCAGTGCTTGAAGCTCGTTTGAAATGTCAGTGAGGCGATCAAAGGTTTGCTGGACATTCTCATTGTCGAGTCTTTTGAAGCGGTTGAAGAGATTGCGAAGAACGTCAACTCGAGAATCACGTTGAGTTGAGATTCCTTCGTTGACCTTGGACAGCCTGTCCCAGATAAGCTTTGCATACTACAAAGCACTCACTCTGCCGTACTGTCCTTTGCTCAGATGGCCACATATGATATTCTTCGCTTGAGAGTCGAGTTGCTTGAATCTCTTCACATCAGCAGCATTTACGGAAGGAGTGACAGAGGGAACACCCTTTTCCACAACATACCAGAGATCGTTGTCAATTGCCTCAAGATGCATGCGCATCTTGTTCTTCCAGTAGGGGTAGTCCGTCCCATCGAAGGTAGGACACCCAGCTGAGACCTTGATCATGCCTGCAGTCGACATAACTAAAACTCCAGGTGGTTAAACCAAAATCACACAAAACAAGGGAGTACCTCGCTCTGATACCAATTGAAAGTGAGTTATATCGACTAGAGGGGGGGTGAATAGGCGATTTTTACAAATTCGTCACTGAGGAATTTCAAGGTGAGGAAATTCCTAAGCGACGAACTACTTAGCAGCGGAATAAGTGCTCAGATGCAAGCATAACAGAGCAGTAGCACAGTCATCATGATGAAATGAAAACAAGCACAGAGTACGAGTAGCGTAAACACAGGATAAGCAGGCTGAAGACAAACTGACTGAAGAAATTGAACTGAGGAAATTGAGAAAGTCTTCAGACAAAGTCTTCAAACAGTAATGATCAAATACATAGCAAGTATGCGAGTTGAGGAAATAGAACCAGTAGCTCAGTGAAGACAATGATTTGGTAGACCAGTTCCGACTGCTGTGACAGTTGTACGTCTGGTTGGAGCGGCTAGGTATTTAAACCTGAGGACACACAGTCCTGGACACACAGTCCTCACCGTATTCTCCTTGAGCTAAGGTCACACAGACCTCGCCCAAACACTCGTGGTAAGTCTTCAGGTGACTTCCAAACCTTCACATACTCGGTCACATGGCAATCCACAATTTCCTCTTGGATGCTCTAGACCATGACGCCTAACCGTCTGGAGGATGCACAGTCCTCAAAGGTAACAAGCGTCGGTTCCACACAGGAACAATCTCTTCAGTGATGCTCAATCACTTTGGGTTTGTAGGTGTTTGGGTTTTGGGGTTTTTCCTCACTTGATGATTTTCGCTCAAAGTCCTCGGAGGATGGGATGCTCTAAATGACAAGTGTCAATCTATCTCTCGGAGCAGCCAACCAGCTAGTGGTTGTAGGGGGCGGCTATTTATAGCCTAGGGAGCAGCCCGACATGATAAGACATAAATGCCCTTCAATGATATGACCGTTAGGTGGGTAGGATATTTGGACAGCTGGCGCGCAGCACAGCAACGGTCGGATATTTGAGTATCAAATTCCTCAGGGCTATCATGTTCCTCACTTGTAGGCAATCTGCATTGGCGAATTCCTAACTCCTTAGTCAAAACAAATTCCTCAGAGAACAGAAGAACTTCGTCTCTGTCACTGAAGAACTTGACTAAACTGTATGAGATTTCCAATGGCTTCACTCGAAAGGATTGGGTAGGTGTAGTATTTTGA
This sequence comes from Thinopyrum elongatum, assembly GCA_011799875.1. NCBI lineage: Eukaryota > Viridiplantae > Streptophyta > Magnoliopsida > Poales > Poaceae > Thinopyrum > Thinopyrum elongatum. The sequence goes on from CM022299.1 coordinate 162,907,582, forward strand.
GTTGAGCATCACTTGGAAACTTTTCCTTAGTTTTACCTCGACCCCCTTTAACAGTACGGTGTTTCCTATGACTCAAGAAGAAGAAAATGAAACTACGAAAACAAAAGTCTTCACGCTTCATAATCCTCGCATGAATATCAAGTCTTCAGGGTCACACCAATTTCTTCACTTTCAAAGTCTTCAAGAAAACCAAAGTCTTCAGTTGAAGACATTCATTTTTAGGGGTCGACAATCATCGTAAATAACAAACTCCTCATAGATTTATAGACCTGTGTACACTCACAAACGCATTAGTCCCTTAACCTATAAGTCTTCAATACACCAAAATCACTAAGGGGCACTAGATGCACTTACACTTCTCCCGGGGAAAGTGCATTTGGACCACATATTTGAGGTGTTCTCTAGTGGGCGCAACAAGGAGCACGCCGGCTCCAGCGCCCTATAACGAGAAAGCACCGTCAAAATACATGATCCACTCCTGAGGCGCTTCTTTGCCGGGGATAACTATCTTTGGTATCTCTTCATCTGGAGTGGGCATCCATTCTGCAATGAATTCTGCCAGCGCTCTACTCTAAATGGTTGAGGTACTTTCATACTTCAGGCCAAAGCTTGACAGCTCTAGTGCCCACTCAACTATCCTGCCGGTAGCCTCAGGGTTCCTTAATATGCGCTGGAGTGGGAAACGACTGACAACTATGATCTCGTGGGCTTGGAAGTAATGACGCAGCTTCCTCGAGGCCATGATAAGGCCGAAGATTAGCTTTTGCACTCTAGAGTACCTTGACCTAGCCCCCTATAACAGGGAGCTGACAAAGTACACTGGCCGCTGCACCACTTTTTTCCTTGCCGCAACTTCAGAACTGACCTTGCCATCTTGCTCTTCTCCCCCTTGATCCGTGCCCAATCTTGCCGCGACTGGTTCAGTTTATCTCCAGAGAGGACAGTAGCTGTAGCTGCTTCTTCGTCTACTTCCCATTGTGCCACCAGCACTGTACTAACCACTTGATTAGTTGCAGCTAAGTATAGCAGCAACAGCTCTTGTGGTTTAGGAGTGACCGGGGTGGGAGCAGAGGGAAGGTAGATTTTTAGGTCCCGCAGCGCTGCTTCTGCCTCCGGGGTCCACTTCATTGGCCCTACCTTCTTCAAAATCTTGAAAAATGGCAAGGTACGCTTGGCAGACTTGGAGATGAACCTACTCAGCGCGGTAACACATCCAGTTAAACGTCTCACATCCTTGATCGTCTTGGGTGCTTGTATCTGCTCGATTGCTCTGATCTTGTTGGGATTGGCCTCTATCCCTCGGTGAGACACAAAGAAGCCAAGTAGCTTGCCGGAGGGAACACCGAACATGCATTTCTCAGGGTTTAACTTCAGGTAGATCTTGCGCAGGTTTGCAAAGGTTTCTTCCAAATCTTGAATGAGCGTTGATCTGTCTTTGGTCTTGACCACTATATCATCCATGTAAGCTTCTACATTCCTGTGTAGCTGAGGCTCAAACCCAATTTGTACTGCCCTTGCAAAGGTGGATCCATCACTCTTTAACCTGAAAGGCATACGTACGAAGCAGTACGTGCCACATGGAGTTATGAACGCGGTCTTCTCTTCGTCTTCCTTGGACATGAATATTTGATGGTATCCAGAGTATGCATCCAAAAAGGAGAATAGGTCACACCCGGAAGTGGAATCCTCGATTTGATCAATGTGCGGCAGGGGAAAAGGGTCCTTCGGGCATGCCTTGTTCAGGTCTGTGAAGTCTATGCAAAGCCTCCATTTCCTGTTTACCTTGCACACTACCACTAGGTTCGCCAACCATGTTGGATGCAGTACCCCTCTGACCAAACCAGCCGCTTCAAGTTTCTTAATATCTTCGGCAATGAATTGCTGCCACTCCAAAGCTTGCTTTCTGACCTTCTTCTTGACGGGCTGAGCATGAGGGCAGACAGCAAGGTGGTGCTCGATTACCTCCCTGGGAATGCCGGGGATGTCAGATGGTTGCCAAGCAAACACATCGACATTCACCCGCAGGAAGGCAATGAGCGCGCTTTCCTATTTTTCATCTAGGGTGGCGCTGATGGTGAACGTACCGTCAGTGCCATCCTGCCTTGCCAGGACCTTCTTCATAGCAGGGGAAGCAACCTTGGACCTCTTGCTAGTGGAACTCTCCGGAAAGTCATCAACAGGTGCAGCGCATTCCGGAGAGGCGCGCTTCCCGGATTCCTTGCCAGCATCCCTGCTAGCCTTCTTTTCCTTCTTTGTGTCCTTGGCGGGAGCTTTGGCTTCTGCAGCCTCAGCTGCTACCGTGTCTCGATACATCTTGTCGACACATATGATTGCATCTTTCTTGTCTGGCGGGATTGAGATGACGCCCATCGGCCCTGACATCTTCAAGGTATTGTAGGCATAGTGGGACGCCGCCATGAACTTCGCCAGAGCTGGATGCCCAAGGATCCCATTATACGGCAAAGGAAGCTCAACAACGTCAAAAACAACCTTTTCAGTCCGGTAGTTCAATTCTCCACCAAACGTTACCGGTAGCGTAATCTTCCCCTTAGGATAACTCATGCCGGGGTTTATTCCCTGGAACGTGCCAGTAACCTTGAGTTCTTCGTCAGGGATCTGTAGCTTGCTGACCACTTTGGGGGAGATCAGATTCAACCCAGCCCCACCATCAACCAGCATCTTTGTGACTTTGAGGTTGCGGATTGTTGGGGAGACCAACAACGACAAGCACCCTACCGCAGTAGTACGGTCAGGGTGATCCTCTTCATCAAAGATGATAGGCATGCGGGACCATTTGAGCGGCTTATGAGAATCTGCAGCTGGCTCCACAACATTGACCTCTCGCGCCCACTGCTTGAGCTGGCGGTGAGAGGAGTGCAAGCATGCACCTCCGTCAATGCAAAGGGCTTCGGTTGTGTAACACCCCCGGTGATTAGCAACAGTAATCACTTTTGATAATGACAAGTCAGCAAGGTTAACAGTGTCAAATCCTCATTAGCATCATATTGCATTTCAACTCCTAACTCAAATTCAAAATTTAAATGAAAGTGGAAAATAAAAGTTGTTCAACCCAGAAACTAAAATGTTCAATAAGTAGTAGATAAATCTGAGGCTATGTTAAAATTGTAAACAACATTGTTGGAATTTGATAAATGACTTGAACAACCTCAAACAGTGGCTGAGAGCATAAAATAATAACCTTTTTATTAATACAAAATAAATATGAAATGATATTTACCCCAAACTAGTTTTTGGTGCTAGGTTACAGTGCACTGTGATTTATGGACCAGGTCACATATTTTACAAAATTCATTTGGGTGCCAAACTATTTACATAACAGGAAAATGTGAGAAAAAGAAATAAGAAAAAGAAAATAAAACAAAATGAAAAGAGATAAAGGAAACCCCCCCTGGGCCTGTCGGCCCAGCTGGCCACTGCGCCAGGCCGGCCCACCTGGCCCAGCCGGCCGGCCCCCCTCGTTCCCTTATCCCCCACCCCGGTCAAACCCTAACCCAACCACCCCACACTCTCCCCCACTCGCTCTCTCCTCCCCCCCGATCTGGATCGGGGGCAAGGACCCGATGACCCCGCCGCCGCCTGGACCTCGCCCGAGGCCACCGCGCCGCATCGCCGCCGCATCGCCGCGACGCCACCGCCCGTCCCCGACTCCTCCCCAACCCCGACGTCGCCGACGCCGTCGACGCACGCCGCTACACCTCGCCGCCTCGTCGCGCCGACCCCGACTCCTCCCCAAGCCCGCTGCCATTCCCCTACGGCCCCGCCGTGAGCACCTCTCTCTCTCTTCCCGTCACCGTCGCCGCAGCCCCCTGCTGCACCCGCGCCCCCTGCATGCCCGCGCTCGTGTGAGCACGCGCCCGTCCCCGAATCCACCCGCGCCACCACCTCCAGCCATGCCGCGCCCGTGCCTGCCGTCGCTCCTGCTGCTCGTCGCCGCCCGCATCCGCCTTCCCCCCCGACCGCTCGGCGCTGACCGCTATCGCGCTGCTCGGCTGCGCCCGAAGCCCGTGCCTGTCGCCGCTTGCTCCGCTCGCTCGCCGCCCGCTCCACCACGCCGCTCGCGCGGCCCCGCTCCTCCCCGCGCCGCGCCCCGTCTCCACCACGGCCCCGGCCGCGCCCGCGCATCGCGACCCCTCCCCGCGCCCGCGTCGCCTGACCAGCGTCGCCACGCCCGCGGCCACCTCCGGCGCTCCGGCGCCCGCCCTGCTCATCCTCTTTTGCCCCACCGTGGCCTCGCCGCTGCCACGCCGGTGCCGCGCCGGCGTTTCCCCCTCGCCGTGGCCCCTACTGGCCGCGTCCAGTTCGGGCGCCCGCACCTGCATGCCCCGCCGCCCGTTAACGCGCGCCCGCGCCCGTTTGGCCCCCAGGGCCTATGACAATGGGGGCCCACCCCCAGAACATTTTAATAAAAAGAAAATAAAAATAAAAATAATTAAAATAATTAATTAATTAGTTAATTAATCCTGATTAGGTTAATTTAATTAACTAATTAGTGTTAATTAAACAGTAATATAATTAGTTAACCCTAATTAATTTAACAGTCTATGACAGGTGGGACCCACCCTGTCAGGACGCCTGCTGACGTCAGCATGATGTCATGCTGACGTCATCGCAGCACTGTTTCGGATAATGTTGATTTAAATAATTAAATAAATTCTAGAAATTAATAAAAACTTTAGAAAATCATATTAAATAAACCGTAACTCCGATGAAAATACTTTATACATGAAACTTGCTCAGAATTCCGATACGAACCCGAATACGCCCTCCGTATTCCCGTTAGATGCCTCTAGCTATAAGAACATTGAACTTTTAGACCGGTTTCAGTACATGAATAGTGCCCAACTTTAATTAAATAAATCCGAAAAAATTCCTAAATTAACTAAATCAGTTAGATAGGCAGTATACCACCCTAGCACTGCGTTTAGACAAGACATGCATCCCTGTTGCATCATTAGCGTGTATTCATTGTTTCGCCCCTCCTCCGGTCCCTCTGCCCGAAAATGCCGGACACCGGGAATACTTTCCCGGATGGGTTCCCTCTTCGCCGGTATCACCTATCCCTGCGTTAGATCACCCCGGCACTGCATATTGTCATGTCATACTTTGTGTAGCATTGTTTGCTTTGTATTTACTGTTTCCTCCCCCCTCCTTCTCTCTCGATAGACGCTGAGACCGCTGACGACGCTGCCGTGAACGACTACTACGTCGACGACCCTTCTCTCTCGACACAGCTTCCAGGCAAGCCCCCCCCCCTGATCAACCCGATATCGCCTATTCCTTCTCTCTACTGCTTGCATTAGAGTAGTGTAGCATGTTACTGCTTTCGGTTAATCCTATTCTGCTGCATAGCCTGTCTTTGCTACTACTGTTGATACCTTACCTGCAATCCTAAAATGCTTAGTATAGGTTGCTAGAATTACATCAGTGGCCCTACACTCTTGTTCGTCTGCCATGCTATACTACTGGGCCGTGATCACGTCGGGAGGTGATCACGGGTACATATACTATATACTATTACATACTTATGTTACTGTTCGGAGATGGGGGCTGAAGGGGCAGGTGGTTCCATCCAGGCAGAGGTGGGCCTAGGTTCCCGACGGCCCGCGAGTGTTACTTTGTGGCGGAGCGACAGGGCAGGTTGTGACCACCTAGGAGACAGGTGGGCCTGGCCCTGGTCGGCGTCCGCGGTTACTTCAAATTAACACGCTTAACGAGATTGGGTATTTGATCTGAGTCTGGCTACGAGCCTATACGCGCTAACCACCACGCGAGAACAGTTATGGGTACTCGACGTCGTGGTATCAACCGAAGCCTCCTAGACGTCAGCGACTGAGCGGCGCGCGCCGGGTTGGACCGCGTAATGCCACTTCCTTTGTAATGGAGGTTGCTAGGTCTGCTCTCCGGCCGCCCACGCAACGTGCAGGTGTGCAATGAGCGATGGGCCCAGACCCCTGCGCGCATAGGATTTAGACTGGCGTGATGACCTCTCTGTTAGGCCTAGGTAGGGCTGCGACGTGTTGATCTTCCGAGGCCGGGTATGACCCAGGAAAGTGTGCCCGGCCAGAGGGATCGAGCGTGTTGGGTAATGTGGTGCACCCCTGCAGGGAAGTTTATCTATTCGAATAGCCGTGTCCCTCGGTAAAAGGACGACCCGGAGTTGTACCTCGACCTTATGACAACTAGAACCGGATACTTAATAAAACACACCCTTTCAAGTGCTAGATACAACCCGGTGATCGCTCTCTCACAGGGCGACGAGGAGAGGATCGTCGGGTAGGATTATGCTATGCGATGATACTTGGTGAACTTACCATCTACTCTCTTCTACATGCTGCAAGATGGAGGCTGCCAGAAGCGTAGTCTTCGACAGGATTAAATATCCCCCCTCTTATTCTGGCTTTCTGCAGTTCAGTACACTGATATGGCCCTTTACACATATACCCATGCATTGTAGTGTAGCTCCTTGCTTGCGAGTACTTTGGATGAGTACTCACGGTTGCTTTCTCCCTCTTTTCCCCCTTTCCCTTCTACCTGGTTGTCACAACCAGATGCTGGAGCCCAGGAGCCAGACGCCACCTTCGACGACCCCTACTACACCGAGGGTGCCTACTACTACGTGCAGGCTGCTGACGATAGCTCGGAGTAGTTAGGAGGATCCCAGGCAGGAGGCCTGCGCCTCTTCGATCTGTATCCCAGTTTGTGCTAGCCATCTTATGGCAACTTGTTTAACTTATGTCTGTACTCAGATATTGTTGCTTCCGTTGACTCGTCTATGATCGAGCACTTGTATTCTAGCCCTCGAGGCCCCTGGCTTGTATTATGATGCTTGTATGACTTATTTTACTTTTAGAGTTGTGTTGTGATATCTTCCCGTGAGTCCCTGATCTTGATCGTACATGTTTGCGTGTATGATTAGTGTACGATTGCATCGGGGGTGTCACAAGTTGGTATCAGAGCCGACTGCCTGTAGGATCCCCCTTTCCAACTCCTTGGTCGAAGTTGAGTCTAGAAACCGAAAACTATTTTACTAACTTGGCTGTGTGTCTTACGGGCCCATGTCGCCATTGGGTGGTATGAGGATCTTTTATTCCTCGTCTATACTCTAGGACTCTGTTCTCTCTTCTATTCGGGTTAAATGATTTTGCTAAATGTAACTCTAGGTTCTCGTAAATAATTTCTCCCGGAGAGCCCCTCACTGGAGATGATCGCCTACTTCACCAGAAGATTCCGAAGATACCCTTCGATGTTTTCCCGAGACCTTTGTGCTCATCGCTTTTGAAATTCCTTACCACCGATATATCCTTATGTATAATTACATACACTTGCCATTCATACATTCAATCTAGTTGATCTTGTTATTACAAGATGCCCCGAACAACTTTTCGTTGTTCTGACAATCCTTTGAGCTTACTGCCTTGCAGTTCTTGCCTCATGAATACCCCCTACGGATAATTCCTCGCACTTACCGAGTATCCGTTCCTCCCCCTTTGTTCATATGATTCACAAGATGCATACAAATACTATTCGATCTTTCAAAAATCCTTAACAGCTTATTGCTCTGCAAATACTTGTCTGCTTGCATTATGGATGCTTTCCATACGACTGGCAATATTCATTAGTATCCTTTGACACCGTCATTTTCATCTTATTGATTCAACATGAGTGCGAATGCACGCATTCATCAGTTGATCCTTTCTAATTATCTTCCGGCTCAGACGTCCTTTTGAACATGAGCTGGTTCTCGACCAATCAAATTGTCATCGATTGTGCCCCTAAGCCTACTCGACTTACCCATCCTTAATCAGAGCCCTTGCTCCTGATCTCTTGATTTGGAAATCATAAATTCCCTTGCATTGAACTTTGAGTTAGTCAGTTGTTTCTATAATCTGATGCCTCTGCATACTTCTTCTTCCTTTGATTGAGTACCGTTACTCACATCAACTCCGTTGTGGATCGCCCGATCCATTGTTGGATTGTTATCCGACAGTGTCTTTCATATTCAATCACCTTGTGAGTTCTTCCCCTGATACATGATGCATTTGGTAAATTGTATCCTCTGCGTTCCCAACCATACTCTGCTTTCGAGCTTGTATAAATTACTCCTGAAGCGTTATATGTTCCTAAGATGCCCTATGGGATGAACATATACCTTCCCTAAACCGTGTGAACCCGAAAGTTTACACAAGACATTCTCTTCCGGTGTTTTACCAGATACATTTCAATTCCACAACTTCTTCAAAGACGAGAAGTGAATGAAATGATATGCATTGAAGAAGTGGGAGTCGACCTTGAGCTTTGTGTTCATGCCCATGGAAATGATGTAGACCGTCTCGGAAGCTTCTTGCAAAGTGATTTCCATCTGTATAATTCTTTTGGTATCCTTAAATTGAACCTTGTAGTTATGGTCCCGACCATACTAACCTTATTCATTATATCTGAAAGGAAACCATTCCAGTGCCTCGTCTATTTTTGACGAGATTAAAGTATCCGCTATCGCAAGTCAATGACCCAGTTCAACTTCTATCATGTTCTACCTTTGAGTATTACCCCCTGGTATCCCGATGATATCATGGGACTGCAATACTTCTTATGAGTCTTCGTCAAGTATTCCTTCTCACTGATTCAGTATTCCACGGGTTTTGGGTTGTTTGTCAACTGAGAACATCGATAAGTGAATCGAATCCACCCTGTGATCCAATACTCCTAGTAATGTACTGCTGGGAAATTTAACTTTCAACTCATGTCATTCTTAGCCTAATCGGCTACATCGTTATCTTAACTATACTACCTAGTACTGCTTCTCAGAGCACAATTTCGACGATGAGTTAAACTTACATCGATCTTCATCGTCATATCTTTTGCCTTGAACAGCAAGCTTGATTCCGAGTTTGTGTCGTACCATGGTTTCAATAGGCTTTCGCTTCATCATTCCTTTTGCTTGATGTCATCGATGAAATCGATTACATCTTCAAGAAGCCTCTCAACAAATGTGTCGGATCACCTTCAACACTTTGACTTCTTTCGAGATGTCAACTGTGTTCATGTTGAGGAATACCCTCCTTGCCCTCGATGCTTTTTGTTATCATCGACAACACCCTGGACTTCTTTTCATCACGAGCTTGTCCGTGTTATGGATGCAACTTGCTATCCTGTTTGCATTATATTCTACCTTGAAGTATTACTGTCCTTTATGCCGAGTATGTTGTGAGGATTGCTTCACCTCTTTGAAAATTCTTGGCATAGTGATACTTCTCACCGTCACCATTCCTTCTTGGTCCCCGTGTTGTTTCTAACCGGAATATCGACAATTGAACTATGATGTGTGAATTCAAAACTTCTAGCAACCCTATTGTTTTGAAGTGAATGGCCGATAGTTTCATTCTAAGTCCTTTGGTTATCGAATCACCATTCTGACCTTGATCGTGCTACTTGGTCCATATTTCCAGGTGCACTTTCGTTCAATGTTTAATTGAGGATGTTTTCCTCGAGCATACATCATTATATCATTTGGTCTAACAAATGTCATCTTCTTGTTCGCATAATTGTGGAGATCCATCTTGTGGAATTCTCGATGAATTGTTGCTGAGTCCATCAGCCACCTCCTCATCCTCTCCTTGGTTTAATGATGAACTATTGCTTCGGGAACCCGCTCCTATAGTTCATTTCCCGAGAATCTTACAATGTCATCTCGACAATTTGTGTTGCACCTTTTCTTCCCGGGCATCCTGAGTCTAAGGTATCCTGACACCAATCAGATCTGAATCTCGGTCGGACATAATGTTTGGAACATAATTCCCGGAGTTATAATATTGGTCCTTTGATGACCCGGTTAGGTGATGTCATGCCTAGCACACCTGGCTGGAGGACTTAATAATATAGTTTCTTTCTTTTGCAAGAATAGCCATTCTTCCAGGAGGAAATTGTAAGACATATTCTTGAGTTGTTCTTGATGGATCCCTTGTGTATCCAAAGCCTGACCTTTATCTGATAACCCTGTCGATGCTATCTCGAAGCATAACTATGGTACTCCGTACATCCATAAGAACATTTGTGGCCTAATGCTAAATGTTTCTTGAACAGTTACCCAAACACCGTTGTATGGGTGCATATCATGATTCTTCTTACTCCTATTAACTAAATGGCCATGCCTTTGATCTCAGACAGGTATATCATGCCCCGCTTAGCCTTGGGAAGGATATACTCCTATTTACTTGTGTTTAAACACATTTTCCATTCCATTGTTTTGTTTAATCTGATAAACATATTTTCCTTTCCATTGTTTTGTTTAACCTTTCTTGTGATCTATATGATCTAAGCAGCAATATTTTCCTGCTTGTGCAAACACCTCAGTGTACAACTCTGCCAGTAAGACCCTGTTCCTATTGTTGATGACATTTCGGTAGCCGCCGATGGATGAGAACTTTGCCTATTTGGTCCGCCTCGTTCAATGAGCAGGAAAATGGTTCTCTTCGTCCCTCGCCCTTGGTACCAACATTGTTACCGACATAACTGACAGGTTATTCTCTAACATGCCTTGCTATAATGATTATGTAAGATGATAGCGCCCTTCCTACTTTTAGCCCACATGGTGGGCCCATAACCCACAGTTCCACAGGATCGAAACATGACACTCCTGTACACCCCCTGTTCCCAAGGTTGTTCCTCGCGCGTGGCCTCGTATGTAATTCACGAGCCACCTTCCGTGAGATCACCAATTCTGGTATTAAACACAATACTTATTCCCGTTGCTCTGAACCCCAGACATCGAACGATTGTCTATCCGCTTGAAACTTCATATGGTACCTTCTTACTTGGCTCTCGATGTGTTTCGTTTGTTCAACTCGAGAGATACTCATGTGTTCAATCCTAGGTTAACCCCAGATGGTTTTCCCTTATACCATTCTATCGTTGTAGAGCAGCCCCTCACCTATTCGTAAGTACGAAGGAATTTCCGAAGAAAAGATGCTGACTTCCTCATGATGAGCTGAAGCAGAGAAATGAAGACATCAACGTAATGGGTCGACCTCTTCGAGAAGAGCACCCAGGACCGAGAAGATCCGTTAGAGTTTCGTAACCATGACTCCCACCCCCCCTACTCCCCCGCTTAAATTCTCGGGACGAGAATTCTTGATAGATGAGGAGAATTGTAACACCCCCGGTGATTAGCAACAGTAATCACTTTTGATAATGACAAGTCAGCAAGGTTAACAGTGTCAAATCCTCATTAGCATCATATTGCATTTCAACTCCTAACTCAAATTCAAAATTTAAATGAAAGTGGAAAATAAAAGTTGTTCAACCCAGAAACTAAAATGTTCAATAAGTAGTAGATAAATCTGAGGCTATGTTAAAATTGTAAACAACATTGTTGGAATTTGATAAATGACTTGAACAACCTCAAACAGTGGCTGAGAGCATAAAATAATAACCTTTTTATTAATACAAAATAAATATGAAATGATATTTACCCCAAACTAGTTTTTGGTGCTAGGTTACAGTGCACTGTGATTTATGGACCAGGTCACATATTTGTACAAAAATCATTTGGGTGCCAAACTATTTACATAACAGGAAAATGTGAGAAAAAGAAATAAGAAAAAGAAAATAAAACAAAATGAAAAGAGATAAAGGAAACCCCCCCTGGGCCTGTCGGCAGCTGGCACTGCGCCAGGCGGCCCACCTGGCCCAGCCGGCCGGCCCCCTCGTTCCCTTATCCCCCACCCCGGTCAAACCCTAACCCAACCACCCCACACTTCCCCCACTCGCTCTTTTCCCCCCCGATCTGGATCGGGGGCAAGGACCCGATGACCCGCCGCCGCCTGGACCTCGCCCGAGGCCACCGCGCCGCATCGCCGCCGCATCGCCGCGACGCCACCGCCCGTCCCCGACTCCTCCCCAACCCCGACGTCGCCGACGCCGTCGACGCACGCCGCTACACCTCGCCGCCTCGTCGCGCCGACCCCGACTCCTCCCCAAGCCCGCTGCCATTCCCCTACGGCCGCCGTGAGCACCTCTCTCTTCTTCCCGTCACCGTCGCCGCAGCCCCCTGCTGCACCCGCGCCCCCTGCATGCCGGCTGTGTGAGCACGGCCGTCCCCGAATCCACCCGCGCCACCACCTCCAGCCATGCCGCGCGTGCCTGCCGTCGCTCCTGCTGCTCGTCGCCGCCCGCATCCGCCTTCCCCCCCCCCCAAAGCTGGCGCTGAGTATCGCGCTGCTCGGCTGCGCCCGAAGCCCGTGCCGCGCGGCGCTGCTCCGCCGCTCGCCGCCAGCTCAACAAAACGACGCGGCAGCGGCACGCTCCTCCCCGCGCCGCGCCCCGTCTCCACCACGGCCCCGGCCGCGCCCGCACGATCGCGCACGCGCCCACGCATTGCGACCACTCCCCGCGCCCGCGTCACCTGACCCGCGTCGCCACGCCCGCGGCCACCTCCGGCGCTCCGGCGACCGCCCTGTTCATCCTCTTTTGCCCCGCCGTGGCCTCGCCGCTGCCACGGCAGTGCCGCGCCGGCGTTTCCCCCTCGCCGTGGCCCCTACTGGCCGCGTCCAGTTCGGGCGCTCGCACCCGCATGCCCCGCCGCCTGTTAACGCGCGCCCGCGCCCGTTTTGCCCCCAGGGCCTATGACAGTGGGGGCCCACCCCCAGAACGTTTTAATAAAAAGAAAATAAAAATAATTAAAATAATTAATTAATTAGTTAATTAATCCTGATTAGGTTAATTTAATTAACTAATTAGTGTTAATTAAACAGTAATATAATTAGTTAACCCTAATTAATTTAACAGTCTATGACAGGTGGGACCCACCCTGTCAGGACGCCTGCTGACGTCAGCATGATGTCATGCTGACATCATCGCAGCACTGTTTCGGATAATGTTGATTTAAATAATTAAATAAATTCCAGAAATTAATAAAAACTTTAGAAAATCATATTAAATAAACCGTAACTCCGATGAAAATACTTTATACATGAAACTTGCTCAGAATTCCGATACGAACCCGAATACGCCCTCTGTATTCCCGTTAGATGCCTCTAGCTATAAGAACATTGAACTTTTAGACCGGTTTCACATGAATAGTGCCCAACTTTAATTAAATAAATTCGAAAAAATTCCTAAATTAACTAAATCATTTAGATAGGCAGTATACCACCCTAGCACTGCGTTTAGACATGTCATGCATCCCTGTTGCATCATTAGCGTGTATTCATTGTTTCGCCCCCCCTCCGGTCCCTCTGCCCGAAAATGCCGGACACCGGGAATACTTTCCCGGATGGGTTCCCTCTTCGCCGGTATCACCTATCCCTGCGTTAGATCACCCCGGCACTGCATATTGTCATGTCATACTTTGTGTAGCATTGTTTGCTTTGTATTTACTGTTTCCTCCCCCCTCCTTCTCTCTCGATAGACGCTGAGACCGCTGACGACGCTGCCGTGAACGACTACTACGTCGACGACCCTTCTCTCTCGACACAGCTTCCAGGCAACCCCCCCCCTTGATCAACCCGATATCGCCTATTCCTTCTCTCTACTGCTTGCATTAGAGTAGTGTAGCATGTTACTGCTTTCAGTTAATCCTATTCTGCTGCATAGCCTCTCTTTGCTACTACTGTTGATACCTTACCTGCAATCCTAAAATGCTTAGTATAGGTTGCTAGAATTACATCAGTGGCCCTACACTCTTGTCCGTCTGCCATGCTATACTACTGGGCCGTGATCACGTCGGGAGGTGATCACGGGTACATATACTATATACTATTACATACTTATGTTACTGTTCGGAGATGGGGGCTGAAGGGGCAGGTGGTTCCATCCAGGCAGAGGTGGGCCTAGGTTCCCGACGGCCCCCGAGTGTTAATTTGTGGCGGAGCGACAGGGCAGGTTGTGACCACCTAGGAGACAGGTGGGCCTGGCCCTGGTCGGCGTCCGCGGTTACTTCAAATTAACACGCTTAACGAGATTGGGTATTTGATCTGAGTCTGGCTACGAGCCTATACGCGCTAACCACCACGAGGGAACAGTTATGGGTACTCGACGTCGTGGTATCAGCCGAAGCCTCCTAGACGTCAGCGACTGAGCGGCGCGCGCTGGGTTGGACCACGTAACGCAACTTCCTTTGTAATGGAGGTTGCTAGGTCTGCTCTCCGGCCGCCCACGCAACGTGCAGGTGTGCAATGGGCGATGGGCCCAGACCCCTGCGCGCATAGGATTTAGACCGGCGTGCTGACCTCTCTGTTAGGCCTAGGTAGGGCTGCGACGTGTTGATCTTCCGAGGCCGGGTATGACCCAGGAAAGTGTGCCCGGCCAGAGGGATCGAGCGTGTTGGGTAATGTGGTGCACCCCTGCAGGGAAGTTTATCAATTTGAATAGCCGTGTCCCTCGGTAAAAGGACGACCCGGAGTTGTACCTCGACCTTATGACAACTAGAACCGGATACTTAATAAAACACACCCTTTCAAGTGCCAGATACAACCCGGTGATCGCTCTCTCACAGGGCGACAAGGAGAGGATCGTCGGGTAGGATTATGCTATGCGATGATACTTGGTGAACTTACCATCTACTCTCTTCTACATGCTGCAAGATGAAGGCTGCCAGAAGCGTAGTCTTCGACATGATTAGATATCCCCCCTCTTATTCTGGCTTTCTGCAGTTCAGTACACTGATATGGCCCTTTACACATATACCCATGCATTGTAGTGTAGCTCCTTGCTTGTGAGTACTTTGGATGAGTACTCACGGTTGCTTTCTCCCTCTTTTCCCCCTTTCCCTTCTACCTGGTTGTCGCAACCAGATGCTGGAGCCCAGGAGCCAGACGCCACCTTCGACGACCCCTACTACACCGAGGGTGCCTACTACTACGTGCAGGCCGCTGACGACAGCTCGGAGTAGTTAGGAGGATCCCAGGCAGGAGGCCTGCGCCTCTTCGATCTGTATCCCAGTTTGTGCTAGCCATCTTATGGCAACTTGTTTAACTTATGTCTGTACTCAGATATTGTTGCTTTCGCTGACTCGTCCATGATCGAGCACTTGTATTCTAGCCCTCGAGGCCCCTGGCTTGTATTATGATGCTTGTATGACTTATTTTACTTTTAGAGTTGTGTTGTGATATCTTCCCGTGAGTCCCTGATCTTGATCGTACATGTTTGCGTGTATGATTAGTGTACGATTGAATCGGGGGCGTCACAGGTTGCTTTCTGGAATTCATGCTCACTAGTCTCATCTTCATCCCCATCATCACTTTCATCATCCCCCTCTTTCTTCTCACGGCCTCTAGCCGGCTTCTCTTTTTGTTGTGGGGTCTTGCCACGGCGGCCTCCCCTGCCGCCACGGCCCTTCCCGCCAGCACCTTCCTAGTCTCTCTCCTTGTCACGCTTCTCATACTCCGCCTTCTGCCTCTTAACAAGCTGCTCGACTTGGTGGCATTCTTGGAGATCATGACCCTTGGTGCGGTGGATTTTGCAGTATGGCCCATCGGTCTTTCCAGCTTTCTCTGCTGCCGCAGCCTCCCGGCAATCAGTGCACGCGGCAGCTTCCTTGCCGGGGGCTTCAGCTTTGGCCTTCTTGCCGGTGCTGAGATCGCTAGAACCCTCAACAGCCAACACTGACTTTTCCTTGCGTTTCTTGTTATGCCTCCGGCCTTTCTTCTTTGGGCCAGTGGTCTCTTCATCTTCCTTTGAATCAACCTCGACACCATCCTCTTCTCTAGGGAGTTGCCTTCCCTCTTCAGCTCGAGCACACTTATCCGCCAATGTGTACAACTCATTGACAGTCTTGGGTAGCCGGACGTTCATCTTGGACCGTATACTTCTGTTGCGCACGTTCGAATGGAACGTGGCAATCACAGCTGCTGGGTGTATCTCTGGAATGTTGCGATGCACTCAGCTGAACCTCTGTATATACTTGCGTAAGCTTTCTCCCTCCTTCTGTGGAAGAACTTGCAAGTCACTGGGGCGTCCTGGCTCTTGATGGCCGCCCGTGAAGGCGCCAACAAACTCATTGCACAGGTCAACCCATGATGAGATGGAGTTCTCCGGCAGGTGCATCAGCCAAGACCTCACATTTGACTTGAGTGCCAAAGGGAAGTAGTTGGCAAACACCTTCTCATCCCTGCCCCCGGCGGCTTGAACAACAATCGTGTAAATGCTCAAGAACTCTGCCGGGTTCAACTTTCCATCGTACTTTTCTGGTAATTCTGGCTTGAAGACCCGCGCAGATGGCTAGCGGACCTGCCGCAGCTCACGCGTGAAGGTAGGACACCCAACCTCGAAAGGCAGGTACCCGCCGCCACTGGGCACGGATTTGTAACGTCTGGGTCATTGCGCCTGTCGGATTGATGGCGGGTCACCCGGCGTCGTTCTATGGTGACGCGCGCATCTTCTCTCCGTCGATCCTCCAGGACCTGCCGCTGGTCCCGATGGGCTCGCGAACTAGAGGAGGCCATCGATGCTTCGTCAGGCTCGCGGACACGCTGTTCTTGCTGCCGCCGCTTGATACGTCTCCGTCGTATCTACTTTTCCTAACGCTTTTCCTCTTGTTTTGGACTCTAATTTGCATGATTTGAATGAACCTAACCCGGACTGATGATGTTTTCAGCAGAACTACCATGGTGTTGTTTTTGTGCACAAATAAAAGTTCTCGGAATGGAACAAAACTTTTTGGAGATTTTTTATGAAATAAAAGAAAAATACTAGAGCCAAGAACCACCGGAGGGGGGCCCCTGGGTGAGCACAACCCACCAGGGCGCGCCCCCCTCCTGGCGCGCCCAGGTGGGTTGTCCCCACCTGGTGGCCCCGCTGACCCTATCTCCGACACTATAAATTCACATTTTCAGAGAAAAAAATAGAGGAGGAAGAATTATCGCGTTTCACGAGACGGAGCTGCCGCCACCTCCTGTTCTTCATCGGGAGGCCAGATCTGGAGTCCGTTTGGGGCTCCGGAGAGGGGGATCTTCGATCTTCGTCATCACCAACCCTTCTCCATCGCCAATTCCATGATGCTCCCCACCGGGAGTGAGTAATTCCTTTTTAGGCTCACTGGTCGGTGAGGATTTGGATGAGATTCATCATGTAATCAAGTTAGTTTTGTTAGGGCTTGATCCCTAGTATCCATTATGTTCTAAGATTGATGTTGCTATGACTTTGCCATGCTTAATGCTTGTCACTTTGGGCCCGGGTGCCATGATTTCAGATCTGAACCGTTTATGTTATCACCATTATATCTATGTTCTAGATCCAATCTTGCAAGTTATAGTCACCTACTACGTGTTATGATCCGTAAACCCCGGAGTGACAGTATTCGGGATACTTTCCAGTGATGATCGTAGTTTGAGGAGTTCATGTATTCACTATGTGCTAATGCTTTGTTCCGGTTCTCTATTAAAAGGAGGCCTTAATATCCCTTAGTTTCCTTATGGACCCCGCTGCCACGGGAGGGTAGGACAAAAGATGTCATGCAAGTTCTTTCCATAAGCACATATGACTATTTACGGAATACATGCCTACATTATATATATGAACTAGAGCTAGTGTCGTATTGCCCTAGGTTATGACAGTTATATGATGAATATCATCCAACGAATTCACCGATCCAATGCCTATGAATTTTTCATATATTATTCTTGCTAAGTTACTACTGCTACTGTTACTGTTACACTTGCTACAAAATCTTTGCTATCATTGCCACCGTTACTATTGTTGTTGCTACTACTATCAAAACTATCATACTACTCTGCTACTGATTACTTTGTTGCAGATAATTGATCTCCAGGTGTGGTTGAATTGACAACTCAGCTACTAATACTTGCAAATATTCTTTGGCTGCCCTTGTGTCAAATCTATAAATTTGGGTTGAACACTCTACCCTCGAAAACTGTTGCGTTCCCCTATACTTGTGGGTTATCACTGCCCCTGGGTCTGCTGTCACGGAGGAGACTGCACCATTGGCGCGGCCTCCTCTACGCGGCCGTCAGCCCCGGCTGCTGCTGCAGTTCGCGGGTGCCGCGATGGCTCTGCCTGCTGTGACTTTGCAGCTTCAGCGTAACCAATCAAGCTCTGGATAGTGGCCCTCCATTCATCCACTTGATCAGCCACCGGCAGAAATCTTAGTAAGAGTTGGGCTCATGCCATGGCTTCTGTAGCTGAGCTTGGTGCAGCTGTCGAGGCCGATCGCTGCGTTGCTCAACTCCTGGTGGTACCAGCAAGAGCGTTGCCGCGTCCGTGCTGTCATGAACCGGCCGCCAAGGCAGTCTGGTGCCGAGCAGGCTGCGCTTGGGGATCAACAACCCCGTTCGGCGCTCCATCTCGCCTGCCTCGCTCCTGGCCAGGCGCGCCAAAGATATCGTGGCTAGATCCAGAGCGGGCGTCGTAGCTACAGCTGCGCCCGCCAGTTCGGCGAGGTGGAGGAGGTTGTACATCCACTCCATCCGCAGCTTGAGGGTTACGCCCCTCGGGGTGTTGCTGTTGCTACCCTCCCTCAGCGCCTCCCGCTCCCGCTTCGTCCACGGGGGACACAACGACGGCGTCGCCTGCGCCGGTCGCGTCTCCCTTGGCACCCACCTCGCCCAACGCCGCCATGGCGCCAATGGCGTCCGCGACCGCGTGCGAGGGGGCCTTAGAAGTGGAAGGGTGCGCGGTAGCGCCGGGTTTCTTCTTGGGCGCCATGGATGAAGACGATGATGATGATGATGGAACTCAACGCGGTGTCCTACAGCTTCAGGTTCGCACAAGTGATTCCCCCTACTTGGCGCGCCAAAGATGTCGTGGGAGATCACGATTACCTATGGGGCCGTGAGCCCCTTGTGGTTCGGCAGGGGGAAGATCACGTTGCACAAAGAGCAGAAGCCATAAAAACAACATGATGGTGGTGACGCTGGTGGTTTTTACCCAGGTTCGGGCCGCTGGATAGCGTAAAACCCTACTCCTGCTTTGGTGGATTGAGTGGAAGAACAAAACGAGCACGCAACGCCCAAGCCCGGCAAGGTTGCCTCGAGGAGAGTAGCTATGCGCGTATAAGTGTGTGAGGGTCCGAATCGTTTGCTAGGTCGCCTTGGACCTTCTTTTATAGCTTAAGGGGTAACCACAATGGTAAAACAGTCTTTATCTACTGATTAGACAGCTAACAGTGCTATCATACCTAAGTCTGGCAGTTAGGACAAAGTGCATTAAATGCACTGCTAGGTGTCATGCTGAGGGTGAATCCCGGCAGGCCTGCCGAGCCGCTTAATCATCTCTTGCTTATCATCTTGACACATCTCTGGACGGGTTTCACTTGGATAAATCCTGTCTTCCAACGGGCCGCCACATGCTTAGCAGAGGCCACTTAATCACTTGGGGGCTCGACACCACACCGATAAGTGACTTGCGTCGTTGTGCGGTGGAGCGGTGGTGCCTTGGTGGGGAGCCCTGCCCCTGACGGACCCGGCAAGCTTGCCGGGGGAATCTTAGACTTGTCCCTGGGGCGGCCTCGACCCAGCCAGGCTCTCCTGCCCGGCAAGGGAGGCCTTCCCAAGGCGGTATTCTTCTGTCTTGCTTGCCTTGGTCTTCTCGATCCACTCTTTGATCTCACTAAGAGCTGCTTCTCTGGCTTGGCCTTGGTTAGTAGTGTTGATGTTGAACAGACGACGCCAGCGCGCCTGTGTGCAAGTCTTGGCAACGAACGTGAATGTTTGTTGCACCAACAAAGGATGATGTAGAAGCCCTCCGTGATCGATTCCCCTTCCGGCAGAGTACCGAAAAAGTCCTCCAGATGGGATCACGGAAGAACAGAAGTTTGCGGCGGCGGAAAAAGTGTTTCAGGTGGCTCTCTGGTATATTGGGAATATTTGAGAATTTATAGAGGCAAAATTAGGTCAAGAGGTGCCACGAGGGGCCCACAAGCTCACGGGGCGCCCCCCTGGGTGCGCGCCTGGTGAGCTTGTTGCTCCCTCATGACTCTTCTGGTCTTCTCACGAACGTTCTTCGGTCCCTTTTGGTCTAGAAAAAATTAATCCAAAGATTTTTCTCCGTTTGGAATTCGTTTGATATTGATTTTTGAAAAGCCAAAAACAAGAAGAAAAAAACAGCAAATGGCACTGGGCACTAGGTTAATAGGTTAGTCCCAAAAAAATGATATAAAATAGCATATAAATGCATATAAAACATCCAAGATTCATACTATAATAGCATGGAACAATAAAAAATTATAGATACGTTGGAGACGTATCAGCATCGCCAAGCTTAATTCCTGCTCGTCCTCGAGTAGGTAAATGGTAAAAATAGATTTTTTTATGCGGACTACTACCTAACATGTCTATCATGTAATCTCTGTTTTAGGGTATGAATATTAAGATCCGAATGATTCAAAGCAATAGTCTATAATTTGATATAAAGGCATCAATACTCAGGCATACCAACAAACAATCATGCCTTTCAAACTAAAAATGCTAAAGAACACTATCCCTACAAAATCATATAATCTTCTCATGCCCCATCTTCTTAACACAAACTATTAATCATGTACAACCCCGGTGACAAGCCAAGCAATTGGTTCACAATTTTTAACGTGCTTCAGCTTTTTCAACCCCCACTCAATACATGAGTGTGAGCCATGGATATAGCACTATGGGTGGAATAGAATGTAGTGATAGAGATCAATAAGGGGAAGACAAAAAAAGAAGATAGTCTCACATCGGCGCGGCTAATCAACGGGCTATGGAGATGCCCATCAATTGATGACAATGCGAGGAGTAGGGATTGCCATGCAACGGATGCACTAAGAGCTATAATTATATGAAAGCTCAAACTAAAAACTAAGTGGGTTGTGATATGTCCCAAATGTATCTACTTTTCCAAACACTTTTGCTCTTGTTTTGGACTCTAATTTGCATGATTTGAATGGAACTAACTCGGACTGATGTTGTTTTCAGTAGAATTACTATGGTGTTGTTTTTGTGCAGAAATAAAAGTTCTCGGATTGAGCTGAAAATTTACGGAGAATTATTTCAGAATATATAAAAAATACTGGCGCAAGAAACTACCAGAGGAGGGCCACCAGGGCGCCACAAGCCCAGGGGAGCGGCCCCCCTGGGGCGCGCCACTCAAGCTTGTGGGCCCCTGGCAGCCCCCGCAACCCTAACTCCAACTCCATAAGTACCTATTCACCAAGAAAAAAATTAGAGAGAAGGAATCATCGCATTTTATGATACGGAGCCACTGCCACCTCCTGTTCTTCATTGGGAGGGCTGATCTGGAGTCTGTTCCAGGCTCCGAAGAGGGGGATTCGACGTTGTCGTCATCATCAACCTTCCTCCATCACCAATTTCATGATGCTCACCATCGGGAGTGAGTAATTCCTTCATAGGCTTGCTGGACGGTGATGGGTTGGATGAGATTTATCATGTAATCGAGTTAGTTTTGTTAGGCTTGATCCCTAGTATCCACTATGTTCTGAGATTGATGTTACTATGACTTTGCTATGCTTAATGCTTGTCACTAGGGGCCCGAGTGCCATGATTTTAGATCTGAACCCTTTATGTTTTCATGAATATATTTGTGTTCTTGATCCGATCTTGCAAGTTATACGCACCTATTACATGTTATGATCCGCATACCCCAAGGTGACAATAATTGGGATTCTTTTCCGGTGATTACCGTAGTTTGATGAGTTCATGTATTCAGTGTGTGTTAATGCTTTGTTCTAGTTCTCTATTAAAAGGAGGCCTTAATATCCCTTAGTTGTCTTGTGGACCCCGCTGCCAAGGGAGGGTAGGACAAAAGATGTCATGCAAGTTCTTTTCCATAAGCACGTATGACTATATACGGAATACATGCCTACATTACATTAATGAATTGGAGCTAGTTCTGTGTCGCCCTAGGTTATGACTATTACATGATGAATATTATCCAACGCTGATATGTCTCCATCGTATCTACTTTTCCTAACGCTTTTGCTCTTGTTTTGGACTCTAATTTGCATGATTTGAATGGAACTAACTCGGACTGACGCTGTTTTCAGCAGAACTACCATGGTGTTGTTTTTGTGCAGAAATCAAAGTTCTTGAAATTTGCCAAAACTTTTTGGAGAATTATTTTGGAATAAATAAAAAATACTGGAACCAAGACCCACTTGAGGAGGCCCCCAGCTACCCACTAGGCACGAGGACACGCCACCCCCCTCTGGCGCGCCCTGGTGGGTGGTGCGGCCCACGAGGCTCCGCTGACCCTAATTCCAACGCTATAAAATCCTATTTTTGGAGAAAAATATAAGAAAGGAAGTTTCATCGCGTTTTACGATACGGAGCCGCCGCCACCTCTTGTTCTTCATCGGGAGGCCAGATCTGGAGCCCGTTCAGGGCTCTGGAGAGGGGGATCTTTGGTCTTCATCATCACCAACCATCCTCCATCACCAATTTCATGATGCTCACCGCCGGGAGTGAGTAATTCCTTCATAGGCTTGCTAGACGGTGGTGGGTTGGATGAGATTCATCATGTAATCAAAGTTAGTTTTGTTAGGGCTTGATCCCTAGTATCCACTATGTTCTGAGATTGATGTTGCTATGACTTTGCTATGCTTAATGCTTGTCACTAGGGCCCGAGTGCCATGATTTCAGATCTGAACCGTTTATGTTTTCACCATTATATCTATGTTCGTGATCCGATCTTGCAAGTTATATGCACCTATTATGTGTTATGATCCGCATACCCCAAGGTGACAATAATTGGGATTCTTTTCGGTGATTACCGTAATTTGAGGAGTTCATGTATTCACTATGTGTTAATGCTTTGTTCTGATTATCTATTAAAAGGAGGCCTTAATATCCCTTAGTTTCCTTATGGACCCCACTTGTTGGTGCAATATCTTCCTACCTTCTGTTTTGGAGATTGTTGACAAAAACAGGTATGGACTGATTTGTTTGCTAGTGCATACAGAGAGAAATAGTCCATATAGAACCAAAGAAAATGTTGTCTCTGGTGCTAAGTTCAAGGAACTTCACCAAAGTATATCCGCGTTGCAGAGAAGATCGAGCTAAATCTGATAAAGTTATTTAGATGAGATGTTTGATGTGAAGGAATTAACCCCTCGAAGATTTACTGCTGAAGCGAAGCATATGTTTCGGTATGGTCGTCTGAAGTAATTAACTGTAGCAAATGGAAGTCGAAGACAAAGTGAAGACGTAGTATTCATTTTGTTGTTCTTCTTTCATTTATTTGAGTCATAGGACCTCCGTACTATCAAGAGGGGTATAGGTTCTCGAAGCTTAGATCCGCTGTGATGCTTAGCCAAAACCTATGAAAGTTGCGAGAGAAATCTCTTTGTGTTCCGAGCAAATACTTGTCAGCAAGAGACTGTGATCTTCTTCGCTGCGAGAGATTTGTCTCAGACCGAGTAGTTAGCATTACTTGCTCCGCAAGCAATGTTACCATTGTGCTCAAATCCGACTGTTGGACTCGGGTCGTTCGGCCATTGGCTAATCCCGATGCCTAATTTGGTCATTTCCCATCAGGGAAGGCTGCGGCTATAAATAGCCACCCCGCTCCAACATTGTCCGTTGGTTGCTTCGCTTGAGATTTCTGAGAAGATTGATTTGAGCAACCCCTCTCCGAGTGATTTGAGTTGAAGATCCACCGAGAGAAAATCAAGAGCCCAAACTTACACAGTGGTTTAGCATCACAGTAGTTCTAAGTCAGAGTTCTTGTACCTATTACTCTTGAGAGCTGCGCACTCTCTAGACGGTTAGGTTTCCGCTCAAGTGTTGAAGAGTTGTTGTCTTCACCGAGCTAGATCTTCAGCAACCAAGAGTAATTGTGGTTCGCGAAGGTCGACCAAAGGTTTCGAGATCGCCGACAAGGATCTACCACGAGTAAAATCAACTGAAGTCTGATCAGCTTCGAGTTGAAGGAGAATAGGGTGAAGAGAGTTTATCTTCCCTGTTAAGTCACAGCCCCTCCAACCAGATGTAGCCCTTTGGCAGAAGGGTGAGCTGGTCTACCAAATCTCTCTGTCACCGTTGAGCGCCACTAGTTCATTCTACTTCACTGCAATTGCTTTAGCAGTTTTCATTCGTGCTCTGTGTCGATAGATTACCTGATCGTTATCACTCATCGTAGTTTTCCTATCATATCTGTATCCGTGTTGTTCACTCGAGTTTATCATCATATCTCATTTCATTGCATATTCATCATCCTATTTAGCTATTCTCAATTCTCCTCTGTATACCTTCTTGCATATTGTTCACCATCCGCATCATGTTGTATCTCATTCTACTACATCCGTTTGCATGTTGCATTACTCTCATCGTAGTTAAACCTGTCATTTCCCATGCTCATATTGTTATTACATCTTTCATCGAGGAATATGCTTCTGACAAAGAAGATTGATTCAGTTCATTTCCTTCGTTACTTTATTCTACTGCTGTGATTGGGATCAGTTTCAATACTTTCGAAAGAAATTTTGAATCTCCCATTCACCCCCCTCTGGTCGATATACTCTCGGTCCTAACAATTGGTATCAGAGCAGGTACTCCCTGTCTCTGTTTATTAATGGTCTAACGTCCTTGGAGTTTTGAGTATGTCGTATGCAGGTAGATCCTCGCACTCTGAGAGATTTCCCATCTTCGATGGAAATGACTATCTGTACTGGAAGGAACGAATGAGAATCAAAATTCAAGCTATCAACTATGATCTGTGGCAGATTGTGGAAGATGGCTACACTATTTAACAACCGAGCAATCCCAACACTGATGATAAAGCAAAACTGCAGTTGGATGCTCAAGCAAAAGCCATTATCTGTGAAAGTATCTCGAAGAACATTTTTATTCGGTTCCGAAATCTTGACACTGCAAACAACTCTAGGATGCCATTAAAATGTTCACGAGGAATTCATTGCCAGATCAGAACCGCACACTCAAATGCTTCATGCCATGTTTGCTGGTTTTAGAAGTCTGCGAAAGGAAAGTGCTATGGAACTCACTGGTCGATTGACAAACATTATCGAAAGACTTCATCAACGAGGAGTGACTGATATCACCGATAGAGATGTTGTTGACAAGCTGCTGAGCGCTCTTGATCCATCCTTCAATTCCATCATAGCAGAAATCAAGCGAAGACCAGACTATGAAGAACTTCACTATGTAGAGGTCATGACGCTGTTACCAATTCATGAAGAAAAGATGGAGCTTGAAAATGCAGATCAAGAATCTTCTTCAGAAAGTGAAGGAGAAATCCTTTCTCACTATGGTAGCGAACAAGAAGAAGAAGAAGAAGACATTGAAAATCAACACACGATCATAAGGGAACTTGAAATGCTCACACAAAGGCTAAGTGATCTCAAAAGGCAAAATCTCTGCCTCACAAATGATGACGAGTTTGACGTGCCTGGATCGTCAAGAAGAAGATTGGCTGCGAAAGAAATGAAGTGCTTCAAGTGCAAACAACTCGGTCATCTCATTGCAGACTGTCCATGCTGGGAAGGAAAACCTAGCAATAGATGGAAATACCTTCATTCACTACAAAAAAAGACACATCCGTGACATTATGGCCCAAACGAAAAGTTTTTCTGTCATGCATATGACACTTCTATGACGATAATTGTGACAAAACCACGTATCATCATAGATGTGGTGGGCTCCTACTTCTATGACAGAAAATGGGCTTTTCGTCCTAGGCGGGCCGGGGACGCACCTGCATGACATTCTTTGGGCCGTACATGACGGAAAAATTGTGGTAGAAGCAACGGCGAGGAAAATATCGGGGAGTTCCCAGTTACGGCGGGTGGTCGGGGCCGAGTGATGCACGGAGGTTTGCGCGTTTCTCTCATACACGTACGAGCATGTGTGCGAGGCGTTGGGCTCTAACTGAACCCGAGCGAGGCATTCGCTTACAGAACCCGAGTGATGGCACTAGCTACATTATTGAACCCGAGCGATTGCACTAGCTACGTTACTGAACCCGAGTGATCGATCCCTTGGCTGTTAACTGAACCCGAGAGATTCCTTCGCTAGTGCTGCTAACTGAAGCCGATCGAACCTGCTACCTCTTGATAAACAGTGACCGTTGTTGGGGGTTGGATGAATAGTTCCTGGTGGGGGTTGGATGAATAGGACCCCATGGTAGTAGAGGCCGTTGCCGCTGGATGAACAGGACCCTGTGGAGGCAGGATGAACAGTAGCTGATGGAGGCTGGAGGAGGTCGACAGTGGATGAACAGTAGCAGGTGGGGGGCTGGAGGAAGTCGACGGTGGATGAATAGTAGCCCATGGAGGCTGGAGCGAGGCAGTAGATGATGGATGAACAGTAGCCCGTGGAGTCCCATTTTGCGGTATGCCACACCCCTCCCGATGAACAGGACCCCGTTTCGACCGTATGTGCTCCAACACATGTTTGTTTCCTCCGTTTTGTGGTACGCCACACCCCTCCCGATCAACAGCACCCCGTTTTAACTATAGGCACTCGAACATAAGTCTGTTTCCTCCGTTCTGCGGTACGCCAGACCATTCCCGATGAACAGGACACCGTTTCGACCGTAGGCGGTCGAATAGAAGGCCGTTTTCTCCATTCTGCAGTACGCCAGACCTCGTTTCGGCTGTTTCATCCAAGGTCGACGATGGACGACGGTGAGGCCCTGGACGGCAATGAGCCAGTAATGGGAAGACGCGGCAGTGGAGTCACAGACGGAGAGGTGTACAAGGGTTAACTAGTTCTGGTGCGGCGTGGTTCTGTAGTCGGCGAAGAATAACAGGAGGTGTGGAGGGGTGGAGGGATGGCTTGGCCAGCGGTGGGGTAGCGCTTTGCAGCGAAGCGTGCTAAGCAGAGCTGCTAGCAGCCGGAGGCGGGAGCAGGTGGTCCCGGCGGCGCTGGAGGAAGAAGACGAGAGATTGAAGATGAATGTCGGCCGTTGGATGTTAATCCAACGGCTATCGATGTCAGAATCATTTGTTGACTAAGTTGACAATGCCTTGCGTTGGCTTCGACCTATTGGCCCACATTTCAGCCTCCAAAAATGTCGCACATATTCAACCCATTTTTTTAGAATTTGCAGTACATTTGCTGGGTTGGGTGAACAAATAATGTAGCGTCCATGCGGCCCATTTATTTTTTTCTAAAAAACTACAACCCATTTGCACTTTCTCGAAATACACGAATTTGCTGGCCTGGGTGAACAAATAATGTAGCGTCCATGCGGCCCATTTATTTTTTCCTAAAAAATTACAGCCCATTTACACTTTCTCGAAATACACGATTTTGCTGGGCTGGTTCTAATTATAATGTTGGGTTGGGCGCAACAATGTTATCAAAAAATAAACAGGGGCTGAGCATTTTGTTATAAATATATTTAAATAATAAGTGCTTTATTTACATTGGTCCTTAAATGTTACCAAGCTTTTGTACACAATCACCTGGATTTTCGTTGGCCTTAAGTAAAAAAAACCAGGATTTTATTGTTAAACATTTATTTTTATAAGTTCATAATACGTGGGATTTTTTTTCTTATATATGTAAGTACCTGTTAAATATATGATGATAATAACAATAATATATAATAACATATAAAATAATATAAATATATATAATATAGTTAGAAGAGAAACATAAGTTGGACCTGGCGTTCCTATTCTTATATAGAAAAATAGAATAGACCTCTGCGTTTTCTTCAAAAAAATACATAAGTTGGGTTGCGGATGTTTAAGAAAAAATAAAACCTAGGATGGGAGGGCCATAGGCCGGTCGATACATGACGGCCCTAAAAAAATACAAACTGGCATGTCGTGGGCTGCACATGTTAAAAAAGAAAGCCTAGACTAGGCAGCCCACAACCCAACTGATACTTGTTGGCCCACTGATAATAAATGATACCTGCCAGCTCCCTGATGACTAGCTTCATTGTAAATTTATCTCCTTTAGTAACTACGTTGACAAACCCGTGGCCCCCAACGTTAGTATAGCATTAGGAGGAAGTATTTTTTCAATGAGGCACTTGCTTGCGTACGGCCATGGACCTGGTGGGTCCCGAATGTCCGCCTCTTCACGTATAGTCCTCTCCAGATTCCTCTTGGTTGTTGAGCATGTCCACAACAGCAGACAGCGGCGCCGCGGCGAGCGCACAAAGGCGGAGGATGACGTCTAGGCCCCGGACGAGAACACACCGGAGTCGGGGAAGACGTGCTACATTAGTGGTAGATGTTGTGCCTAATTTCTAGTGAAAGTACTGGAGTAGCCCAGTGGCCAAGTTCCACTCCCCAATCGCTGCTCCGCCCGGGTTCGATTCCACCTGATGCAGTGAAAATATCCACAAATTTTTGCCTCTGCCTCTCACATGTGGGTGCCCATTGTCATCTACGCACACCACCTCCAACACTTGCCAAAACTTCGTCCCTCGGTTTCTCTGTCTTTCGCACACTCAACATTGTGTGGGCATTTTGAAAATAGCATATCTTTTTGACTGTGCATCATATGAAGATGTGCTATGCATGAATGTTGATCAGCATGATGTTAACTGGCTGGTAGTTCCATTTTTGACTATGAATAAAACTTCCAACATGATGTTATCCCTGTTTGAAAAGGGCGTGTTAATATAAATGCTCTGCCTCTGAAACTTGTAGTTTCTGATCTAAAACTGAAACTTGCAGTTTCTTCTCTGAGAATCACATTGTCTGCACTTTTATATGAAACTACATTTTTTAAAGTGCTAAAAATAGATCTCTAGAATTCATAAAATACTTCATATGCTCAATACTGCAAATCTGAAATTCAAAAGACATTCATATCTGAAAGTACTCTCAAAATACACAACACAAAACACAATTCACAACCTGCAAATACTAACAACCCTCAGCTCCTCCTCATACTATTTGGGAGGGGTCCCCTCCTATTCCTTGGCGGCAGATAGCCGCCCCGTGGGACAAGGTGAACAGCGAGGGAGAGGATGGCGGGGAAGCATCGTCGCGCCAACTGTTTTTCCCCTCTTGCAGTTGGGTTCGGTCGACGAAGACTCCACCGGCTCGCTCTGCCACGGCACCCTCACAAATGACACCATGTAGATGCTCGATCCTTCAATCTCGGGTGGATGCTCCATCTTGGATCAATACTCCCACCACCGCAGCCTCACGATCGGATCCGGTGAATCTGTTTGCTCCATGGCCCAGAGGAGCAGCTCTATGTACTCCCGCGCGACTCCCTCCGGGAGTATCGCCGCCTTTTCGCTCTTTTCCAGATATTTGGCCATCGTTGTCGCCGTCGCCGATAATTGCTCCGTGTTGTCAAACCAAGACTGTATCTCCAACATCCTAGCTAGCTTCACAAGGTCGCCGCCTGTGATCCACACGTATCGATTGTACTCCTCCATCGATCTACTTCTCCACGGCACCTTCACTCACCAGCGGTGGTTTTTGAATGGAAGAGGAGAGGAGCGGTGCTGGTTTTGGATTAGAACGGGAGAGGAGTGGCGGTGGTTTTGAAATGGAAGAGGAGAGGAACAGCGCTGGTTTTGGATTGGAACAGGAGAGGAGCGGCGGCAGTTTTGAAATGGAAGAGGAGAGGAGCGACGCTGGTTTTGGATTGGAACAGAGGAGGAGTGGTGGTGGTTTAAGAGGAGAGGAGCGGCGCTGGTCTTGAAAGTATTTTTTTGTTTTGCGTATTTTGGGTCAAAGTTTGACCACGTGCTGTATTTGACAAGCAAAATGTGAATGCATGTCATCAAAAATTGTATCGTTTGGTTCGTATCTGAATGTACTTTCAAATTATATTATTTTTGCAACGTATAACATATATTTTATTTGTTAAAATCATGGTCAAATATGACCCAGAATACAAGGGAGACTAGTTAATGTGGGGTCACTTTCTTAATTGAAGGGTAAATTGATTTTGATTTTGATCCAGTCACAGCGCGCTGGCCCTCTTGTCCAATCCTAAATCACTGCCGCACGCTCCTCTCCCTCTTCTCCATTGCAAAACCACCCCCTCTCCTCTCCATCTTCTCCATTCCAAAACCACCGTCTCGCCTCTCCCTCTTCTCCATTGCAAAACCACCCCCTCTCCTCTCCATCTTCTCCATTGCAAAACCACCGTCTCGCCTCATCCTCTTCTCCATTGCAAGACCACCGTCTCTCCTCCCATCTTCCAAAGCTAGCACCGGACCTCTCAGAAGGACATCTATGGAGAGGATGCAGCAGCGAATCAGGCAGATCACCGGTGGCGACCAGGTGAAGTTAGCCAGGTTGAAGGAGATCCTTACTTGGTTTGACAACGAGTGGGAGATTTCGAGGA
The DNA here is from genome assembly GCA_011799875.1 of Thinopyrum elongatum. NCBI lineage: Eukaryota > Viridiplantae > Streptophyta > Magnoliopsida > Poales > Poaceae > Thinopyrum > Thinopyrum elongatum. The sequence continues at coordinate 162,937,836 of CM022299.1, forward strand.
CGGTGAGGGCCATGTGGCAATGTATGCAAAAGAGCGAGACGACAGCGATGAGGGCGGCGATGTACTCCCCGATGGCAGTCACGCCGCAGTCCTTCAAGTTCATCGAGTATCTCCTCTGGGCGATGGAGCAGACAGATTCGCCCAAGGCGAAAGTCAGGCGGAGGTGGTGGGAGTACAGGTCGAAGGTCGAGCATCCAGAGGATAACGAATCGATCGAGTACGGTGTGCCGTTCGTGAGGGTGCAGTGCCAGCCAGAGCCACAGGAGTATTCGTTCTCCCACCGCAAGAGGAGGCCGGATGGCTCGACTTCGCTTCCCCATCGTTCTCCATGGTTCCCTCGGCGCTCGCCTCATTTCAACGGCGGAGGTAGGGTTTAAGGTAAGCTTCGCACTAACCTAATCTTCCATGTTCTCATACTTACAATCAGTGTGACGGCTAATGAAAATCATATCGGTAAGTACTGGGTAGTACTTCGAGTCTCTGAGTACTACGCCAATCACCCTAAAATAGCTCTGGACCAAAAACAAAGTTGTGACAATGTGTACAAATAAAGAAAAATTGATTGGTGCTTCTTTCAGAAAAGAGTACTCCCTAGAAAAGTGCCAACATAAGCTACTAGTAATTGATTAGTGAATTTGCTGCCGAGAAAGATCCGTCCATAGAGAGTGCCACCCATCCCACCGGTGGTGGATGCCAATGCTTAGATGGAGCATGGTTGGTGTCAGTAATTTTTACTTGGCACCTCGCACTTTGCATATATGCCGATTCCATCCGTACATTTGTGCAGTTCCACCAAAATGGTGCTGAATAACCCTGTTTGCACAGATAATGAAAAAGTGTGATTACATTATAGTGGCACTAGTTGATGAAACATACACTAATAAATAGAAGAAACTTCATTTCCTTAATGGGAAAATATTGCGATAGTATCACAGTATGCCATGCTGTGAGGGCGAGATGGGCCCTGTGACGCCTCATACGGTAGGCCTCATATTGGAAATCGACCCAATTCTCCCCGAGACACCTTCTGCCAGTGATGAACATCAGTGTACAGCGGTAGTACAAGGAGGGGCCTTGAGACATTCCAATCTCTATTTTTGTGCAGATCAACTAAAATTAAGCACCCCAGTTTGCAGAAACACTTAAACATTAACAATGGGACTAGTTGATGAAACATATACCAACAAAGAGAAGCACTTTCTTTATCTACATTGGAAATGAAATGATAGAGAGGACACTAGCTCTATTTTAACTGTATTTTTACTTCATTTTATCAGTGGCACTAGGGTCGAGCAGGTGGCAAGCGAGGTGTACCGTGCATCTCAAGGATGGAGGCCGGGGGTGCTTAGACTGGGATGCTGAAGCTGGCTTTTTCAGTCCCTATCTTCCCCCATGATGTTTTTGTGGAAGCTTTTGTGTTGTAATCCAAACTTGGTCGATCTGGGGCTGCGTCCCCTACCTGCCTAGCTTATGTGGCGAACTTGTCTCCTGCTAGTACTCAGTCCGTTCTAGTAGTAGTTGCATAACTGCCCGTTTACATTGAGATGTTGTCGGATAATGGTTCTCTATGGTTGGGTTTCTTTAATGAGATCGGAGGAAACCCCCTCTTTTGATATAAAAAAATCAGTGGCACTAGCAGTGCCAAAACATTGCCTCAAATTAATAGTGCCACTAGATTAAGGTGCAAAATAATAACATTACTGCTTTATCATGGCAGTTCCAAAACAGTAGCACAAGAGTAGAGTCAACATGCAGGATCTTTGGCAAATGGTCGGACCAAAAAGGAACATACCTCATGATGCAAACCATATCTGCAGTCAACGCCATCATAGAAGGGATGACACCAGTCACCAACATGGATGATTCAATTCATGGGATCTTTTTGTGCAGTTCACCTAAAATGAAGCAATGTTTGCATCATGCAGTTAGCAAGTACTTGGTCCCATGAGCTAGCAGCTTCTTCTTCATTAGTTGTAATAAAATTGAGCAACATCAAGGTTGGTCATGAAACTCGTGGAATGTTCAACTATAATGTGGATATCATTTTGTGCAGTTCAACTAAGATCAAGCATGAAATGTATATCTCTGTTTGCACAAAAAGGTGGAAAGGAGGGTGACTAACAAGTGATGAAAGATACATCAAATGAAAAGAAGCATGTTCCTTATTTGAATGGAGATCCTACAAGGACAGTAGCAATTTCTAAAGTAGCAGCATTGCTAGATATTAGTGTGGGCATTAGGATTAACTATGACAACCGTTAAATACGACATTACTTTAATGGTGCCATTGTTCATTTTACCAGCAACATTACATTAACAGCTGCTAAAGAGTTGGTATTTGGGCACGGGAGAGTAGGCAAACCAGGACAGTTGCATTTCTAATGAAAAAAAGCAACTTATCTTAATGGGAAATTTAGCAGGACATGAAAAACAGTGCCATTGATTCATATTACTGGAGGCATTACATTGAAAACAACATTGGTTTAACGTGTCCTTACTTTAACAGTCGGACTGCTACATTTTACCAGTGGCATTACATAAGAGGGGCTCGGGGTAACAAACATCCAAACAGGATATCTGGGTTGGTCCCATTTTTGTTCGGTATAGCCACCTTATACTGTGTGAGGCTAGCAAATCTAGTGCTGGACATACTCTGTTGACTTGTCCCCTAGTCCCCACTTTCTTTCCTTTTTGAACCAATAGATCGATTTATAGCGAGTTTGTACTGCGTTTCCCTTTATTTCCCTATTAGACCAAGAGACCAGTTGGATAGCCAGTCTCTGCTACTTTTCGCCCCCATTATTTCCTATTTCGGCCAAGTCCTAAATTTAGGTAACAAATCTTCCCCCACCCCCACCCCCTTTCTTCCCTGTTTGAACCAACTAGTACTAGATTCGACTGCGTGAAGTAGTACTACTAGATTCGACTGCATGAAGTAGTTTTACCTCTTAACAGTAAAAAATTAGGTGGCTTTCGAACAGCCCATCGATCCTATCTACGAGGGGGCCTGAGAAATAGTAAAAGATACAAATGCAGTGACGTGAGGAGCTAGGGCAGTGGAGCAAGGCCGGTTTCGAAGTAAGTTAGACCTGAGGGTTGCCGGGATGTCGCTAGGTGGGCGGCAGGAGGCTGGTGTAACATCCCCAGCCTCACACCACAGTGATCACCCTCTTATCATGCCAAGTCACAATGATTAACAGTGCTTAATCATCATTTGGATCATATCTCATTTCAAATTCCAATTCTAATTGAAATTCAAATATAAAGTGAAAATAAAAGTTGATCCAATTTGAAAACTAAAATGTTCATAATATTGCAAATAATCCAGAAGCAATTATAAAAATAAGCTCAACATTAATTGGATTAGTTAAATGACTCTAACAACCTAAAACAGAACTAAAACAGAAATAATTAATCCATATTCATTTAATTAAAATCCAAATGAAAAGATCTGGACTCCAAACCTTTTGTAGCAGTGCTAGAAATTGCACTGAATTTATTGGGGCAAGACTCATGTTTTACAAAATTGGAAAAGTGCGAAAAGAAAATACAAAATAGAAACTAAAAAGGAAAAACAGAAAAGGAAAGAAAGAAAAAGAAAAAGGCCAACGCACCTGGGCCTAAGTGGCCACAGTGCAGCCCAACCCGCGCCTGTCACCTCCTTCCTCCTCTGTTCATCGCCGAGACGCTGTCGCCGCGCCCGCACGCTGCGCCCCGCCCCCCCCCCCCTTCTCCTCACTCGACAGCGCGACGCCCGCGCCCGCGCTGTGGATGAGGGCAAGCCCTGGCGCCCCCTGGCCTCTCCCACGCCACTCTCTCCCTCTCTCCCCCTTCCCCATCGCAGCCGAGCACCGCCGTCGCCGTGACCGCCATCTCCCACGCGTTCTGCGGCCTCCTCGCCACCTGAGACCGCGCCAGGAGGACCGCCTGCGTCGACTACGTCGACTACGAGGACGCGCTTGAGCTCGGCACCCCGCAGCGCCTCCCCGAGCCCTTCTTCCTCCCCGGGTCGCCGCCGCACGCCGTCACCGATTCCGGCGACCTCGAGCCTCCCTCGAGCCCATTATGCACACCTGCAGGCTCCCCGTGAGCACCACTACCTCTCCCCTCTCCTCTCTCCCTTTCGGTCGTCCCCTAGCCCCCTCTACCCATCGTGCCCGAGCTCGTCTCCGCACGAGCTCGTCGCCAGCTGCCCTCCGGCGACCAAATGGTCGCGTGCTTATGCCCATCTTGCTCGCGCGCGTGTAGACCTCGCCCCGCCCCTTTGCGCGCTGTAAATCACCCGTAGCCACTCGCCCGACCACCGCCCGAAACCACCGCCGCCGTCGTCGATGCTCTGCCCTACTCCGGCCATCTCCGGACGAATGGGTGGCACCACGAGACGCGGCTCCGTCCGCTCATTCCAGAGAGCTAAAGAACGGCCGAGAAGACCCACCGTAGACGAAATCCGAACTCGCCGGAGTTGTCGCCGTCGTGCGGTCTCACCGGCGTACTCCGATGGCCGGCGCCCAGCTGGCGCCGATGTGGCACCGCGGGCCCTGCACCCCGTGTCGCTGCAACTGGGTCCCACAGGGCCCAGTTGACCTGGTCAGCGCGGCCCCGCCCGCTGACATGTGGGGCCCAGCCGTTTAAACGTTTTAAAAATAAATTAAAATGTTAATTAATTAGTTAACTAAAGCTGAAACTGACAGTGGGCCCCACAAGCTAATTAGGTTAATTAGTTAAATTTAATCCTCTGATAATTAGTACTGTGAATGACATGTGGGCCCCACCTGTCATAGTTGACTCTGGTCAGCTGGGTTTGACCCGCTGATGTCATGCTGATGTCAGCTGCTACTATTCTGGATAATTCATATTTAATTAATTTAAATAATTCCAGAAAATGCTAAATTCTTTAGAAAATCAAAGAATTTAAACCGTAGCTCGGATCGAAAAACTTTATACATGAAAGTTGCTCAGAACGACGACACGAATCCAATCATGCCATCTGTTTCCGTGTCGGGACCCCCTACAGAGGTGAACCCACAACTTTTAGCATGTTTCTGGTAGATGAATAGTGCATATACACCGGTTACTAAATCCAACTTAAACCCTAAAATAACTAATATGACTTAGACATGCTTTTAGGCAACCATGCACTGCATGTTAGTATAGCCTGCTCTGTGTTGCATATGTTTGCTGTGTATTTACTGTTTCTTCCCCCTCTTCCTCTTCGGTAGACCCCGAGACCGCTGCTGATTCCACTGTGATCGACTACGTCGACGACAACTCTTCTTCCTTTTCAGCAAAGCTTCCAGGCAAGCACCCCCTCTTTGAGCATACCGATATCGCCTATTCTTTCTCTCTTGTGCTTGCATTAGAAATGCCGCTGCTACTACTTTACCTATTCTGATGCATAGCCTGTTTATTGTAACCTGCTATTGATACCTTACCTGCTTATCCTAAACTGCTTAGTATAGGCTGGATAGAGACCCCAGTGACCCCACTTGTCTCGGTTGCCCCGCTAGATCATCGGAAGACTCGACGACCAGGCCCCAGCACCGCACATCACCCCCTTAGTTGTACGACACTGCAGCGATACCATCGAGTGCCGAGGGTGATACCTCATATAGCACTTCTGATGTTAACTCTGTAGAGTAGCTATTTGGTCGTGGTCATCGAGGGTGATTCCTCCTTCTCCACTTTCGATACGACCCTGTCGCGCAACACTTCAAGTGTGAACCTCGAGGGTGATTCCTCCGAGTTCACCTTGACGGATACATCGAGTAGGAATCCAACGAGGGTGATACATCGGATTCCCTTGATGTTATGGACACACGGACACTTGGACTGTACTACTGATACTTGGAAAGGCGGGTCAACCCTGAGGGGTACCCGCGAGTGATGTGGAGACGCGTTGATCTGGATGGTGCCCGAGTGATGAATACGAGGCGTGGCCGGGCATTCTTGGCCCTTGCCACAAGTCCTCGAGACGGGGCGATGGGGTCACATCGATCGTGAGTCTCTGCTTGTTACAGCACCCCCAATGTACTAACGATTTGGATATTTGATCCGAGTGGCCCTCTGGCCCGATAGCACTAACCATCACACGGGATCAGTTATGGGCACTCTGCATCGTAGCATCAGCCGAAAGCTCTGTCAGACGTCCAGTTCATCAGTGCGGCATGGAGTGATTGGCGCCATTCATGACAGAGGTGGTGCTTGGATCTGAGCCATGTGCGCAACGACCCGGAGGGCGAGGGGCGATGGCCCAAGACCCCGAGCACTTAGGATGTAGACCGACGGGGACCTCTCTGTTGAGCTCTAGGTAGGGTTGCGGTGTGTCGTTTGGCCGAGGCCGGGCATGACCCAGAAAAGTGTGTCCGGCCGGAGTTAAGCGAGCGTGGTGGGTAAGTTGGTGCACCCCTGCAGGGAAGAACTAATCTATGCATAGCCGGATCCTCGGTACCGGACGCTCGGAGTTGTATCCCGATCGATACAACTAGAGCTGGATACTTGTGGTGAGAAATGAAAAGTATGGCTCTGGGATTGCTTTCTCGCAGGGAGTCGAGAAAGGATCTCTGGCCGAGGTTGATACTTGGATATTATGGCTCTGGGATTGCTTTCTTGCAGGGGTTCGAGAAAGGATCTCTGGGTGAGGTTGGGACTTAATGATACTACTACTCTATACGGTACTAATCTACACTCTTCTAATGCTGCAAGACCGTTGAAGATGCTAGTCTTCGATAGGACTAGGCTTTCCCCTCTATTCTGGCATTTCTGCAGCCCAGTCCACATATACAACCTTCCTTTGATAATGTTGCATATGTAGTGTAGATCCTTGCTTGCTGAGTACTTCAGATGAGTATTCACGGTTGCTTTGCTTTCTTTTTCCCCCATATCCTTTTGGTGCAACCAGATGACGGAGCCTCGGATACAACTGCCCCCGCCGATGATCGCTACTACTACCCTGAGGGTGGATACTACTACGAGTTGGCCGACGACCAGGAGTAGGTTCGGAGGGTCCCAGGCAGGAGGCCTGCGCCTTTCGATCGTAGTGTTTTCTTTTGCCCCGCCTTTTAAGGGCCTATCTGTGTTTTCTTTATATCTGTACTCAGATATCTGATGCTTCCGCTGACGCTTGTATGCAAGCTTATGTATTCGAGCCCTCGAGGCTCCTAGCTTGTAATATAAAGCTTGTATGACTTTATTTATGTTTTAGAGTTGTGTTGTGATATCTTCCCGTGAGTCCTTAGGCTTGATCGTGTGCATTTGCGTGTATGATTAGTGCACGAATGGGCCGGGGGCGTCACAGCCGGATCTGCCCACACTACGACAACGAGGAAGAAGGGGTCGGAGGCCCTCCCTTGCCGACGCTGCGTGGGAGAGAACGGCAAGGCACGCTGATCGGGACGCGCCGGCAGTGGGTAAGAGCCGTTTCCGAGGACGACCTCGTGAACGTTGCACCTTCTCACCTTCCCCGGCGGAGGGGATCCGGCCGGATCTGTGACCAACGCTGAGCAGAGAGAGAGTGTGGCCACCGCTCTCGTGGTTAGATCTGGAGAGGACGAGAGACTATGAAGAGAGCAACACTGGCAAGCAAGCGCGGAGGCTCCTGCCTATATAGTGGAGTAGTTTTATTTTTTCTACCGGAGCCGGCTTGACCTCGTCAATGACTGTCGAGAAGTCTTCATGCACGTGCCCTAGAGGTGCAGTTGTCGTCATTTTGATCTGAAGCACCGGATTAACATATAACACGAAAAAATGCCACATGACAAGAAACCATAACCACACTGCCACAAGGAGACAAGATGAATCCCGACGAAAAAACTAGACGAGGATCAAAGCTCAAATTAAAGACAAACTCGTAGAAAAGGGTCAATCTATAGATGTCCTAATTAACATTGCCGGCTTGACCTAGATGGCAGCCGAGTAGTCTTCGTGCATGTGCCCCCAATGACCAGCGCCTTGGAGGAACGCAGTTGTCGCTGTTTAACCCTCGCAGTGATCCGAAGCACATGACACCTATTATTGCGAGATGACAAGTGGTGTCTACTACGCAACCTTTCTTCTTGTAGACTCGTGTTGGGCCTCCAAGTGCAGAGTTTTGTAGGACATTAGCAATTTTCCCTCAAGTGGATTAGCTAAGGTTTATCAATCTGTGGGAGGCGTAGGATGAAGATGGTCTCTCTCAAACAACCCTGCAACCACAAAACAAAGAGTATCTTGTGTCCCCAGCACACCCAATACAATGGTAAATTGTATAGGTGCACTAGTTCGGTGAAGAGATGGTGATACAAGTGTAATATGGATAGTATATATAGGTTTTTATATTCTGAAAATATAAAAACAGAAAGGTAGCAAGCGATAAAAGTGAGCACAAACGGTATTGCAATGCTTGAAAACAAGGCCTAGGGTTCATACTTTCACTAGTGCAAAGTCTCTCAACAATGATAACATATTTAAATCATATGGCAATCCCTCAACGTGCAACAAAGAGTCACTCCAAAGTTTCTATCAGAGAACATAGGACGAAAACGTGCATCAACCCCTATGCATAGATTACCCCAATGTCACCTCAGATATCCGCGAGTTGAGTGCCAAAACATACATCAAGTGAATCAACAGAACATCCCATTGTCACCACAGATATCCCATCGCAAGACATACATCAAGTGTTCTCAAATCCAATACTCAATCCAACATAACGAAACCTCAAAGAGCAAGACTCTATTCATCACAAGAAGGTAGAGGGGGAGAAACAGTATATGATCAAACTATAGTAACAAAGCTCGCGGTACATCAAGATCGTGCCAAATCAAGAACACGAGAGAGAGAGATAGAGAGAGATCAAACACATAGCTACTCGTACATACCCTCAGCCCCGAGGGTGAACTACTCCCTCCTCTTGATGGAGACTGCCGGGATGATGAAGATGGCCTCCGGTGATGGTTTCCCCCTCCGACAGGGTGCCGGAAAGGGCTCCCGATTGGTTTTTCATGGCTACAGAGGCTTGCGGCGGCGGAACTTCTGATCTAGGGTTCTTTTCGGAGGTTTGGGTATTTATAAGAATTTTTGGCGTCGGTCTCACGTCAAGGGGGTGCCCGAGGGGCCCACAAGCCGGGAGCTAGCGCCCTGGGGGTAGGTCGTGACCCCCTGGCTTGTGGCCTCCTTGGTCACCTCCTGGTCCAGCTCCGGTGCTGCGGGGGTCTCTTTTGGTCCATAAAAAATCACCGTAAATTTTTCGCCCATTCCGAGAACATTTATTTCTGCACAAAAAATGACACCACGGTAGTTCTGCTGAAAACAGAGTCAGTCCGGGTTAGTTCTAATCAAATCATACCAAAACCATATAAAATTGTTGTAAACATGGCATGAATACTTCATAAATTATAGATACGTTGGAGACGTATCAGCATCCCCATGCTTAATTCCTGCTCGTCCTCGAGTAGGTAAATGATAAAAGAAAGAATTTATGAAGTGTGAATGCTACCTAACATATTTATCAATGTAATCTTTTTTATTGTGGCATGAATGTTCAGATCCATAAGATTCAAAACAAAAGTTTAATATTGACATAAAAACAATAATACTTCAAGCATACTAATAAAGCAATCATGTCTTCTCAAAATAACATGGCCAAAGAAAGTTATCCCTACAAAATCATATAGTCTGGCTATGCTCTATCTTCATCACACAAAATATTTCATCATGCACAACCCCGATGACAAGCCAAGCAATTGTTTCATACTTTTAATGTTCTCAAGCTTTTTCAACTTTCAGCAATACATGAGCGTGAGCCATGGATATAGTACTATAAGTGGAATAGAGTATTGGAGGTTGTGAGGAGAAGACAAAAAGGAGAAAGTCTCACATCAACTAGGCAAATTAATGGGCTATGGAGATGCCCATCAATTGATATCGTTGCAAGTGAGTAGGGATTGCCATGCAACGGATGCACTAGAGCTATAAGCGTATGAAAGCTCAAAATGAAAACTAAGTGGGTGTGCATCCAACTTGCTTGCTCACGAAGACCTAGGGCGATTTGAGGAAGCCCACCATTGGAATATACAAGCCAAGTTCTATAATGAAATATTCCCACTAGTATATGAAAGTGATAAAATAGGAGACTCTCTATCATGAAGAACATGGTGCTACTTTGAAGCACAAGTGTGGAAAAAGGATAGTAACATTGTCCCTTCTATCTTTTTATCTCATTTTTTTGTTTTTTTTTGTTTGGGCTCTTTGGCCTCTTTTTTTTATTTGGGGCTCTTTGGCCTCATTTTTTTTAAGTCCGGAGTCTCATCCTAACTTGTGAGGGAATCATAGCTTCCATCATCATTTCCTCACACGGGACAATGCTCTAATATATAATGATCATCACACTTTTATTTACTTACAACTTAAAAATTACAACTCGATACTAGAACAAAATATGACTCTATATGAATGCCTCCGGTGGTGTACCGGGATGTGCGATGATCAAGAGTGACATGTATAAAAAAATATGAACGGTGGCCATGCCACAAATACTATGCCAACTACATGATCATGCAAAGCAATACGACAATGATGGTATGTGTCATAATAAATGGAACGGTGGAAGTTGCATGGCAATATATCTCGGAATGGCTATGGAAATGCCATAATAGGTAGGTATGGTGGCTGTTTTGAGGAAGGGTATATGGTGGGTTTAATTCACCGGTGAAACTTGCGCGGTACTAGTGAGGCTAGCAATGGTGGAAGGGTGAGAGTGCGTATAATCCATGGACTCAACATTAGTCATAAAGAACTCACATACTTATTGCAAAAATTTATTAACCATCAAAGAAAAGTACTAATACGCATGCTCCTAGGGGGATAGATTGGTAGGAAAAGACATCGCTCGTCCCCGACCGCCACTCATAAGGAAGACAATCAATAAAAAATCATGCTCCGACTTAATCACATAACGGTTCACCATACGTGCATACTACGGGAATCACAAACTTTAACATAAGTATTTATACCAATCCACAATTACTCACTAGCATGACTCTAATATCACCATGTTTATATCTCAAAACAAATGCAAGCAATCAAACTTCCCATATATTCAATGCTCTTTATATGGAAGTTTTTATTATACCCCTCTTGGATGCCCATCATATTAGGACTAAATTCATAACCTAAGCAAATTTCCATGTTGTTTAAAGACTCTCAAAATAATATAAGTGAAGCATGAGAGTTCATCAATTTCTATAAAATAAAACTACCGCCATGCTTTAAAAAGATATAAATGAAGCACTAGAGGAACTACTTGGCTCAAAAGATATAAGTGAAGCACATAGAGTATTCTAATAAATTCACAATTAATGTGTGTCCCTCTCAAAAGGTGTGTACAGAAATGATGATTATGGCTAACTAAAAAGAAAAGACTCATATCATACAAGACGCTCCAAGCAAAACACATATCATCTCGTGAATAAAAATATAGCCTCAAGTAAATTTACCGATGGATTGAAGACAAAAGAGGGGATGCCATCCGGGGCATCCCCAAGCTTAGATGCTTGGTTGTCCTTGAATATTACCTTGGGGTGCCTTGGGAATCCCCAAGCTTAGGCTCTTGCCACTCCTTATTCCGTTGTCCATAAAAACTTTACCCAAACTTGAAAACTTCACAACACAAAACTCAACAGAAAACTCGTAAGATCCGTTAGTATAATAAAATAAATCACCACTTTAGGTACTATTGTGAACTCATTATAAATTTATATTGGTGTTATATCTACTGTATTCCAACTTCTCCATGGTTCATACCCTCCGATACTACACATAGATTCATCAAAATAAGCAAACAACACACAGAAAACAGAATCTGTCAAAAACAAAACAGTCTGTAGTAATCTGGAAATTTCAGATACTTATGTAACTCCAAAAATTCTTAAAAATTAGGAAGACCTAGGAAATTTGTATATAAATCTTGTGTAAAAATTCATATCAAAAGCACGTGTCAGTGATTTTCTAAAATTCTGGCAATGAGCGCAAAAGTTTCTGTTTTTTAGCAAGATCAAATCAACTATCACCATAGATCATCCCAAAGGTCTTACTTGGCTCAAACACTAATTAAAACACCAAAACACAATTACTATAGAGGTAATAAAGTGTATTTATTGAAAAACAGGAGCAAAAACAAAAAAACACAAAATAAAAATTGGGTTGCCTCCCAACAAGCGCTATTGTTTAACGCCCCGAGCTAGGCATGATGATTTCAATGATGCTCACATAAAATATAGGAATTGAAACATAATGGGAGCATCATGAAGCATATGACTAGCACATTTAAGTCTAACCCACTTCCTATTCATAGGGATTTTGTGAGCAAACAATTTATGGGAGTAAGAATCAACTAGCATAGGAAGGTAAAGCAAGCAAAACTTCAAGATTTTCAACACATAGAGAGGAAACTTGATATTATTGAGATACGTAGAAGCATATATCCCTCTCTCGTGATAATTTTCAGTGGCATCAGGAAGGAATTCAACAATATAACTATCACATAAAGCATTATTTTCATGATTCATAAGCATAGAAATTTTACTACTCTCCACATAAGCAAATTTATTCTCATCAATAGTAGTGGGAGCAAACTCAACAAAATAACTAATATGAGATACTTGATTGGCATAATCCAATTGAAAATTAAAATCATGATGACAAGTTTCATGGTTATCATTATTCTTTATAGTATACATGTCATCACAATAATCATCATAGATAGCAAGTTTGTTCTCATAATCAATTGAAACCTCTTCCAAAGTAGTGGATTCATCACTAAATAAAGTCATGACCTCTCCAAATGCACTTTTATCAATATTGTGAAAAGATTCAACACCCTCCAAAATAGTGGGATCATTAACACCTAGAGTTGACACTCTTCCAAACCCACTTTTATCAATATAATCATCATAAATAGGAGGCATGCTTTCATCATAATAAATTTGCTCATCAAAACTTGCGGGACAAAAAATATCATCTTCATCAAACTTAGCATCCCCAAGCTTATGGCTTTGCATATCATTAGCATCATGGATATTCAAGGAATGCATACCAACAACATTGCAATCATGCTCATCATTCAAAGATTTAGTGCCAAACATTTTATTGACTTCTTCTTCTAACACTTGAGCACAATTTTCCTTTCCATCATTTTCATGAAAGACATTAAAAAGATGAAGCATATGGGGCAACCTCAATTCCATTTTTTTGTTTTCTTTTATAGACTAAACTAGTGAGAAAACAAGAAACTAAAATATTCAATTGCAAGATCTAAAGATATACCTTCAAGCACTCACCTCCCCAGCAACGGCGCGAGAAAAGAGCTTGATGTCTACTACGCAACCTTTCTTCTTGTAGACTCATATTGGGCCTCCAAGCGCAGAGTTTTGTAGGACAGTAGCAATTTTCCCTCAAGTGGATGACCAAAGGTTTATCAATCCGTGGGAGGCGTAGGATGAAGATGGTCTCTCTCAAACAACGCTGCAACCAAATAACAAAGAGTCTCTTGTGTCCCTAGCACACCCAATACAATGGTAAATTGTATAGGTGCACTAGTTCGGCGAAGAGATGGTGATACAAGTGTAATATGGATAGTAGATATAGGTTTTTATAATCTTAAAATATAAAAACAGCAAGGTAGCAAGAAATAAAAATGAGCACAAACGGTATTGCAATGCTTGAAAACAAGTCCTAGGGTTCATACTTTCACTAGTGCAAAGTCTCTCAACAATGATAACATATTTAAATCATATGGCAATCCCTCAACGTGCAACAAAGAGTCACTCCAAAGTTTCTATCGGAGAACGTAGGACGAAAATGTGCATCAACCCCTATGCATAGATTACCCCAGTATCACCTCGGGAATCCGCGAGTTGAGTGCCAAAACATACATCAAGTGAATCAATAGAACATCCCATTGTCACCACAGATATCCCATCGCAACACATACATCAAGTGTTCTCAAATCCAATACTCAATCCAACATAACGAAACCTCAAAGAGCAAGACTCAATTCATCACAAGAAGGTAGAGGGGGAGAAACAGCATATGATCCAACTATAGTAACAAAGCTCGCGGTACATCAAGATCGTGCCAAATCAAGAACATGAGAGAGAGAGAGAGAGATCAAACACATAGCTACTGGTACATAGCCTCAGCCCCGAGGGTGAACTACTCCCTCCTTGTCATGGAGACCGCCAGGATGATGAAGATGGCCTCCAGTGATGGTTTCCCCCTCTGGCAGGGTGCCGGAACAGGCTCCCGATTGGTTTTTTATGGCTATAGAGGCTTGCGGCGGCGGAACTTCCAATCTAGGGTTCTTTTAAGAGGTTTGGGTATTTATGAGAATTTTTGGCGTCGGCTCACGTCAAGGGGGTGCCCGAGGGGCCCACAAGTCAGGAGCGAGCGCCCTGGGGGGTAGGGCGCGGCCCCCTGGCTTGTGGCCTCCTCGGTCATCTCCTGGTCCAGCTCCGGTGCTTCGGGGGTCTCTTTTGGTCCATAAAAAATCACCGTAAATTTTTAGCCCATTCCGAAAACTTTTATTTCTGCACAAAAAACGACACCACGGTAGTTTTGCTGAAAACAGCGTCAGTCTGGGTTAGTTCTAATCAAATCATACCAAAATCCTATAAAATTGTTGTAAACATGGCATGAATACTTCATAAATTATAGATACGTTGGAGACGTATCAACAAGAAACCTTTTTTTAGATTTCTCATCTGAACTACAGCCCTGTACAACACAGCCTGCACGATATGTAGACGATAGCCAATCCAGCCGTCTGCTGGAGTCTGGTTGAATGCATGGACGAACTGATCTCCCGTGTCGTGCAGGGATCGTCCAAGCACCAACGTGTGTATAGCATTGCTCTAGTACTATCGCTCGTCTCTCTCTTCTATTAACTCAGTCGACTTGTGGGGACGAGGGAGTGTGCCTATGGTCGGTTCTCAATTGCGGTCCCACATGTGTGTGCAAACACAACGCGCATTCCATTCGGTGAGCGGCGTGCCAGACCGACCGACCGTCTGGGGTGCGACGTGAACACGATGGGCGTGCTATATACATGTGTGCCGCCGTTTTCTTCAGGCTTTGCTCCATGGCGCAATCCATGGATACAAAATTATATTTAAAAGTCGAGGGCGGGGCTTTTCCCGCGTGGTAGGTGGGGCAGTTCTGCCTAGTCGGTTCAACGGAGAGACGAGAAGATGAGGGAGTAGATTGCTGCAAACGTAGGGCTGTGTGATTTGATGGCTTGTTACTGTTGGGCAGGTGGGGCCCTGTGATTTGACTTGCCATTATCATTATTACTACAGCACTATGATCGGGGTGAGTCTCCCCTAACCCCCTCCATGGTATACAGGTGCTAAGACCAAGTACTCTACAATAATGGGCTTATAGCCCGCTTACATGGCACTTTTGCTTATATGTCGAGGAGAGAGACATGGGCAAAATGGTGGGAGTGGGCTCTTGTGCAACACCCTAGCTACTTACTCCTTGGCAAATGCAATAAATACTACGAAGAAAGAGATAGAGAGAAGTAAAAAAATACTCTTATAGCCAACATTGTAGCTAACCTTGTTGTATGAGTGACTATAAGTGATGACTATGTATGACATGCCAACATCAGATAGGCTAACGCACCTAGACGGAGGAAGTAGTTTCATGCATGCGAAGTAGGCAAAAAAAGCTCATTTATAGCCGTCTGAAATCTCCAAGGGCGCGACCGCGTGAGTGAGGCGACGGTCGTGGTAGGTGCGACCATGATACAGGCTGCTGACAGCCCTTGGATCTGAGATCGAACGGTCGCATGCTAAGTTGCTGAAAATTTGCAAAATAACCCTCCAGGATAGGATATTCACCCATAGGTCTAGAATCACGCCTTGCAACCGTTCGATCTCAGATCCAAGGGCTCTCGGAAGCCCATATCATGGGAGCATGGAAAGCTTCGTATCACCTGTAATTTTCCCGATGCTTGATGTGCGAACACGCAGATGCTATACTTTTAGGCCTACGAATCCTCGGCCGTCCTTTAACATTACGGCAGTTCGCTCCTAGTCATCCTGTCCTTTCACATTACAGCAGTTCCACTAATCCTAACCCTCCCCAAAATCCATGGCGTCCCAAATCTCCATGATCGGCGGTGAGTACAAGGTTAGAACCATCACCAGCGATGAGTTCGACATCATCTACACTCGTTCTTCTGCGACGGTAAAAGGATGCCTTGCTCACTTCAAACGCATGTTCGAAAAGTCAGATGGTGATGAGTGGGTCACTGGGCTAGATGTTGAGTACACCACAGTCCTGGGAAAAGAGAAGAATCTAAAGGGGGAAGAGAAGAAGAAGCCCACCGTGATCCAGGTTTGCGTGCATAACTTGTGCTTGGTCTACCAGATATGCCATGCCGACGTTAAGTGCGAGGATTTTAAGAACTTCCTCGCGGATGATAGAGTCAAATTCATTACTGTAGACTTTCATAACGACGAGGAAGTCCTGGGTCGGATAGGCCTCGTTGTAGGCCAGCACTTCGACCTCCAGAAGAATAGGCTGGTGTCCTCCCGTCAGTCTTCAATGCTGACCCTGGCAGGAGACATGGTTGATCCTTCGTACGGCAAACTGACAAAACCTCACCACAAGTTTCATCTTGCATGGGAGTGGAATTTAATAGATAAAGACCACATCCAGTACGCTGCAATGGATGCCTACCTTTGTTTCAATATCTACAAGGGTTGGATGAAGAGCGAGAGCCTAGTGTGCGGTTCAAGCAAAGAAGTATCAGCCAAGAGGAAGAGGGACAAGGACGAAGTCGAGGACGTGGACGAGGAGTCCGAGTAAGGTGGCAGTGTCATTGCTCATGGTGGTTCTAATGCAGTGTCTACCGGATTAGTTGCTTAGTTTAATTTCAGGGTGCTTAGTTTTATTTCAGGGGTGTGTTGTGCTGAGCCCCCAGCAGAACTATGTTATATTCTTTCTCGTTACTTTAACTCTTCAGTATGTACATAAGATACTTGTATTTCTTACAGTTCATCTTGTAGATGGTAGTACTACCACTTGTTTCTTCATATTATATACGTACTATATATGATATGGCCAACACCATATAGCCAGTAGTTGGCTATACTATTAACCACGCTCTAAACATGCCACATACGCAAAACACTTAAATGAGATAAGTAATTCTAAAAAAACTTAAATGAGAGAAGTTTACCCAAAGCATGAAGGAGTTTAGTTGTCAAAGAATTAAATAGGTATGCTAATTTCTTTAATAGACTTCAGCACCCCATCTAAGCACGTGCTAGCTTTTTTAATAGTACTATGCATAATTTGGTGACGAGCGCTCTGTATATGTACCACCTTTTTTCTTTAATTTCATCTTGTCAGTTTTGCTCCATGGCGCAATCCATCGATACTACTATTGTACAAAAGTACATTTAAAAGGCAAGGGTGGGGCAGTCTCGCATGGTCAGTTTGACAGAGAGGCGAGGGCCTTTGTGATTTGATGGCTCATTACTGGAAGGTGGGGCCTTGTGATTTGACTACACGTATAATTGTTGCCAACGACCTGAGGAGGAGCAAAGAACCGTGCGGTATACTCTAGTTTTCCACTAGAGTAATAGTACGGTGGAGGAGTGCGAAACACAGCAGCCCAGTGCGATATATGGAGATAAAAAAATATGTACTAATTTGCTTGTCATCGATCCCACAGCGCTGCTCATCGTACTCTTAGCATTGTTCTATTCATGCCTCGCAGAGAACGTGACACATGCGGTGAAACACCCGAAGCAAAAGAAGAAACACAGGAGCAAAAGAAGAAGGAAGATTACACCCCCCCCCCCCCAAAAAAAAGAAGGAAGACACAGACACAAGTCTGGGGTGCTGCTCTCTACTTCATGAAGGGTTGCTGGCCGCGGAGTCGTAACTGCTTCTTCATCGCCTCCACGACCTCCATCTCCTCGCGCATCTCCTCCGCCATCTTCTTCATTCTGTCCATGATGCGGGATTTCTCGAGGCGAGCGTTCATCATCTCTTCCATGGCCGCATTACGTACCTTGACAGCAGTCGGGTGCTCGACGCGGAGCTTCGCCAACTCCTCCTTCTGTTCCATGACGAGGGCGTTAAGCATCTTCACCGAGGAACTCCTCTTCTCATGCAGCTTCTTCCAACCGGTGTTCTCCTCCTTCAGCAGGTCAAGCTCGTGGCGGAGCTTCGCCTTGTCCTCCTAAAGTTGCAGGATTTCGCCGGTCGCCTTCTTACCCGAGGCAATGCTCTCCTTCAGCAGCTTCACCAAGCCGGCGGTCAACTCCTCCTTGTTATTGAGCTCAGCGGGCATGTCATCGAGGCTCTCATTCAGCAGCTTCACCAAGCCGTCGGTCAACTCCTTCTGCTTATTGAGCTGAGCGGGCATGTCGTCGAGGGATAAAGACTCCAACACCGCCAGCTCGGCATGTTCACCTTCGTGGCTAGGGCGCTCCTGGGAGCCCTCGCCTGCCCGTGAGAGATCTTTCGAGCCCCCCGTGAGGCGGCGAGCCCTCTCTTTTTTCCGCGGCCTTGGTCGCCGCTCCCTTCTTACTAGTAGTTCTCGACCTAGAGCTCTGCACGCCGGCCATGGAAGGGAAGGACGAACAAGAAAGACTTATGAGGAGGAAGGTAGAGTAATTTTCGGCTAGGTAGTTCCCCTTTTTATAACCTAATAGTACTAGTACTAAAACCTGCATAGTGGGAACACGTTGAGGTTTGATAGGTGTGAACAGGTTTGCACTTGATTATAGCATGGTAGTAGTACTACTACTTGGGAATGTGATGGGAACAAGCTAAAGATTTATTGATGGTTTTGGTTTCGAAGCCTGAAACGGCTCCCGATGAGTTTTCTTGAACACAAATTTCAAGTACTGCTCAAATACGGTCGCACATGTCAGTGATGTACCTGGTCGTACATGTCAGACCAAGCCGATGCGTGTCCCTTCGGTGAGACGCGGGTCCGACCGACCGTCAAGTATTACACGATGGAGACTTGTGGCTATCGGGTGATTGTCAGGACCAAGCATTCAAAAACTCGTAATAAATCAATTACCATCTTTTTCCAAATGACCAAGTATTTTCACAGAAATACAATACATATAGATGGAGTGATTGTCACGGTTGCAAACCGCCATGGCACCGCAAGTTCACTGCAGCAGCAACCGAGTAGGTCACTGCATCGCTGGCGGGGAAGGAGGGCAGCTCACCTCGCCTACGATGCATGCCCAGCGGCGCCGCCGCTGCTGGTCCTGCAATTTGGCTTATCCTACCGCCCATTTGAATAGTTGCACCGGCTGCTCATGCCATTCCGCAGGCATGCGCATTCTTTCCTCCGCAGTCGACTCCGTGAATTTGATCTCTGCCATTAGCCCCAGCTCGAAATCAACGCGACGCTGCCAGATGCTGACATCCCTCAGCATCTCTCCCCTGAGATCGACTTGCGCCTCCGCCTTGTGCTTCGCCAGGCGCAGCTCCTTCGAACTTGTCTCCAATCGATGCGACGCTTCCTCGATCCGATTTGCCCTTGCTGCCCACCACCTGAAACGCAGCCCTGGCATGTCCTCCGGCGCCACCGATCTGTGATTCCAGAGCAATGGATCCCCTCTGAAACACACGTGGGTTTCACTCAAAGGCGGCAGTGCTGCGGGCCGCAGCGAGAGGGCAGCCCGCGGGATCTTGGGATCTAAGGGATTATCCATGGCGGGATCCGGTGGGTGAGGTGAGCGTAGGCGCTGGGAGAGCCCTACGAGGCTAAGATAAAGATAGTAGTACTACTCCACTCCATCCATATTTAAATACAAAGGCCACCAACAGTAACCCAAGCAAAAATTGATCATGCTGCATGCGTCCTGGTTTATTGGCCCCCTTTTTATTTTGTGCCAATTTTTGACCAAAATTTTAACTAATAAAATGTGAATGCATGTCACAAAAAATTATATCATTGGAATCACATTTGAACATAGTTTTTGATGATATTACTTTTTATGACATGCATAAATATTGTGTTACTTAAAATTATGGTAAAAAATTGGCACAAAATATGAAGGAGACCAATGGAAGTACCATGTAGTAGTAATGTCATTCTCGACTACTTCCTCCCTCACGTCCACTCAATTTGCATGCGCTGTATTAATTGACCATCAATTAAGTGAACGACTTTACACGCGTCAAATTATCACATGGGGTGGATCTTCGTACAAAAGCATCCCACCGTGTACCCGTGTGTGAGTGCGAAGGAATGAGTGCGTGCGTGCACATCTTCGCTTCGTGCACGTACTGCCAGTGTGCGTGAGAGAGGACGAGTACATTCTTCTGCAACCAGCAGCACGTCACTGTGATCAATCCACACAAGAAGGTCGCGACAACGCCTCCACATGTGCCACGTGGCTTCATGGATGCCCCCCACATCATTTTAATCATAATATATTAACTGAAAAAGGGAGACACACTTTGTAGCGTGCCATTGGAATTCTAATTCATGTGTTTTGCACATACTGGAAGTATAGTAAGGTACGTGCATTGCACGCATGAGATTTGGCAACAAAATTATGAAAAAATACCACACTATAGCATGTAAGCTTTGAGTCATATATGCATGATGTAGATGTTCGTTTAATTCTTATAGTTCATCTATTTCAAAATCAATTGGTTTTTATAAAAAAGTTAATCTATTTTAAGATTCATGGAATTGTGCATTGTAAAGCATAAAGTAAAAACAAATAATGGCAATTCATCTAGACAAAAAATTTGGGAAATTATGATACGGAAGATTCTAGAACAAAGGAGAAGTGCTTGTGTTTTGAGGTTTGTGCATGTATGTGCATGGGGCCGGGGTGATATACGAGAAGGGAGGGGAGGGGTCGACCACGCGAGATATCGATAGAGACAGATAGAGGGAAGAGCTCTACGAGCGTACAAGCACTGGGATATGGGGGGCTGGAAGATGGTGCGAGGGGCCAAGTGCAGGGAGACTGCGAAGGAGTGCAGAAGTGCGAGATCGATATTTAAAGAGAGGGGGCGAGAACGTGCGCGGTTGCGCGCAGTGGCGGAGCCATGAAAATTAAATGAGCTAGGGGGTCAAGCATTGCTAATCCTTTATGGGGAGGGCCAATTCATCAACTTAAACCATTTTACCAGCAATTGATCTACTGATCACATTCATATTAGCCTCAATATAATGATGTTAGGGGGGCATGGCCCTTGCTGCCCCCTGTCTTCGCCACTGTGCGCGCGTCTGAGAGATGAAGCGGAAGGCATGGATGATGAGAGGGAGACGATGGATAGATAATGTGTGTATTAGCTATGTAGTCCTATATAGAGAGGTAGATTGATCGATGTGTACGTGGGAAAGAGGGTGAGACCTGACTAGATATATAGATCGATAGGTTTGTGTGGAAAATTGGGAAAGACCTAGCTATATATATACACACATAGACGAACAACGATCATTGCGCATGCATGTGAGAGATAAAGAATGCCCGAAGTGATGAAGAGGGGGAGGTGTGTGCGTGTGTGCATGCATGGGAGACCGACCTGAAGAAAAAGATTGCGTGTGTGCGATGGATAATGCCGAGTGGTAGTGTGTGTGCATGCATACACGAGAGAAAGTTAGTGGTACAACTATAAAGAGAAGACGACTGTGTGGGTGTAAAAGACTAGGTGAGGTCATAATCAATGTAAAGTTGAATTCAAATATTTGAATAAGAGATCATGATGTTTGAAACCCATGCATGCATGAATATAACTGAGATATGTGTGGTGTGGTTTGGGAACGAGCATGCTATAATGTATACACATTGAACAAGGTCAGACTGATTCGAATTTGAGATACCGATGGCAGGCATCGTTTGTCCACATTGCATCCATGCATGGGCCCTGTTTGGATCCATGGGTTAGAGTTAGTTTGAGCTAGTTTGGGCTCAAATAGCCCTAAAGTTTCCAAACACGAGGGCTAGTTTGCGCTAGTTGCATCTAACCCACCCAAGAGGTGCTAATTGGAGCTAGTTCTCATGGGGCCCACTGAAAAATCACTTTTCTCTCTCTATCCCGCCAGACAAGAGGTCCTAATTGGAGCTAGTTCTCATGGGGCCCACTGAAAAATCACTTTTCTCTCTCCATCAAGTGCATTTATTGTTAATCTAACCCCATCATCCAAACACCTCTTTGGCTAGAGTTAGTTCAGGGTTAGTCATGAGCTAGAAACTAACTCTAACCTCTAGCTAAGTTAGAGTATCCAAACAGGGCCATGGACACACTATTCAAATAGGAGATGATGGGTGGCTTTCGCATCACATATCTATACCTCTATACCCCTATATAGTGTGCGAATAACTTTGAAAGATGGTCGTTGGATGAAGACAATCCGACGGTGCAGAGATGGCAAATCCGAGCACTACTGGCCGTTGGATATCATCTACATTCCACCAGATTCTGCCACATGTACAATCTAGAAGACTCCATGGTTGAACTTAAGCATAATGCACAAATCCCCCAAAACACAAGCACTTCTCCTTTGTTTTAGTATCTTCCGTATCATAATTCCCAAAAAAAATTCTAGATGAATTGCCATTATTTGTTTTTACTTTATGCTTTACAATGCATAATTCCATGAATCTTAAAATAGATTAACTTTTTTATAAAAACTAATTGATTTTGAATGAGATGAACTATAAGAATTAAACGAACATCTACATCATGCATATATGACTCAAAGCTTACTTGCTATAGTGTGGTATTTATTCATAATTTGGTTGCCAAATCTCATGCGTGCAATGCACGTGTACCTTACTAGTCTAAATGGTGGGTGTGTGTGTGTGTGTGTGTTGTGCGTGTCAAACACATTGTACATAGTATCATACATGGTTTAGATTCCGAACATCTAGCTAGAGCATACACGTACTACGATTTGAATTCAACATAAAATGGATACATATATTTGAATTCGAGATCGTATGTACATGTACTTCATATTTATATGGGAATTTACTACTCCTATATTCATGTCACGTGTTGTGAAGATAATATTTAGATGGTTGTGAAAGTGCGTTATATCGACTAGAGGGGGGGTGAATAGGCGATTTTTACAAATTCGTCACTGAGGAATTTCAAGGTGAGGAAATTCCTAAGCAGCGAACTACTTAGCAGCGGAATAAGTACTCAGATGCAAACATAACATGGCATAAGTACAGTCATCATGATGAAATGAAATAGGCACAGAGTACAGGTAGCGTGAAACACAGGATAAGCAGGCTGAAGACTAAATGACTGAAGAAATAGGATTGAGGAAATTGAGAAAGTCTTCAGTCAAAGTCTTCACACAGTAACGATCAAGTAAATCAACACATGAATGAGGAAATGAAAGAGTTGAGGAAATAGAACCAGTAGCTCGGTGAAGACAATGATTTGGTAGACCAGTTCAAACTGCTGTGACAGTTGTACGTCTGGTTGGAGCAGCTAGGTATTTAAACCTGAGGACACACAGTCCTCACCATATTCTCCTTGAGCTAAGGTCACACAGACCTCGCCCAAACACTCGTGGTAAGTCTTCAGGTGACTTCCAAACCTTCACAGTCTCGGTCACCCGACGATCCACAATTTCCTCTTGGATGCTCTAGACCATGACGCCTAACCGTCTGGAGGATGCACAGTCCTCAAAGGTAACAAGCGTCGGTTCCACACAGGAACAATTTCTTCAGTGATGCTCAATCACTTTGGGTTTGTAGGTGTTTGGGTTTTTGGGTTTTTCCTCACTTGATGATTTTTGCTCAAAGTCCTTGGAGGATGGGATGCTCTAAATGACAAGTGTCAATCTATCTCTCAGAGCAGCCAACCAGCTAGTGGTTGTAGGGGGCGGCTATTTATAGCCTAGGGAGCAGCCCGACATGATAAGACATAAATGCCCTTCAATGATATGACCGTTAGGTGGGTAGGATATTTGGACAGCTGGCGCGTAGCACAGCAACGGTCGGAAATTTGAGCTCTCAAATTCCACAGGGCTATCATGTTCCTCACTTGTAGGCAATCCACACTAGCGAATTCCTAACTCCTTAGTCAGAACAAATTCCTCAGAGAACAGAAGAACTTCGTCTCTGTCACTGAAGAAATTGACTGAACTGAATGAGATTTCCAATGGCTTCACTCGAAAGGATTGGGTAGGTGTAGGATTTTGAGATGAGCATCACTTGGAAACTTTTCCTTAGTTTTACCTTGACCCCCTTTAACAGTACGGTGTTTCCTATGACTCAAGAAGAAGAAAATGAAACAACGAAAACAAAAGTCTTCACGCTTCATAATCCTCGCATGAATATCAAGTCTTCAGGGTCACACCAATTTCTTCACTTTCAAAGTCTTCAAGAAAACCAAAGTCTTCAGATGAAGACATTCATTTTTAGGGGTTGACTTTCATTGTAAATATCAAACTCCTCATAGACTCATAGAACATGTGTTCACTCACAAACGCATTAGTCCCTTAACCTATAAGTCTTCAATACACCAAAATCACTAAGGGGCACTAGATGCACTTACAATCTCCCCCTTTTTGGTGATTGATGACAATATAGGTTAAGTTTTCAATGGGGATAAACATATGAAGTGGAAATACTAATAATGAGGAATTTGATTGCAAGATATAGAAGAACTCCCCCTGAAGATGTGCATATTGAGGATTTTGCTTTGGATTGCAAATGCACATTGTAGAGTAATATCATGGAGATCTCCCCCTATATCTTGTAATTCATACACGCATTTAACATATGATGTGAAGAATTTGAAATGCATGATGAAATATGGTGACTGATGTAATTCAGCATGCGTGCATTAACATATTGAGGAAATAGCATGCAGAAAAAAAACAGAGCAAAAGTATCAGACCACCATAGGACTTAAGTTTACAACTTGATCCAACAAATACTTCAGAAGAACGAGAGTTGTAACTTAGCAAAAAATGCCCATATATAGAGACCCGCTTGAAGACTAACTCAAATTTCTCCCCCTTTGTCATCGAATGACCAAAAGGGACGAAAAATGAGGACTAACGCCCCTGAAGAATATCATCATGATGTCGATGGAGGAGCGCCAGCGTTGTTGGGGTCGTCCGTTGGAGTAGGGCTTGCCGCGGTGTCGTTTAAGTCTTCAGCTTCATCCGTCTCGTGCGATGAAGAATATGAACTGGCAACAAGCTGAGGAACTTTGACCGTCTTGAACTTCTTCGAAGGTGGCTGAGACCAGTCAAAGTCCTGTTGGAATCCCATCTCCTTGAGATCTTCAGCACTATAAAGATTAGACAGAATAGCCCAAGTGCGGTCAAAGACTTCATGCAAGTAGTAGTGATTCTTCTTCACAGTATTTTGAGTGACTGTCATGTTCTGAAGAATTGCACCAAACTGACGCTTGACCCACTTGTGATTTCGATCAACTTTCTGATGAAGACTAAGGAGAAGTTCACGATCAGTCATCACACGCGGAGCTGTGGCTTGAGGATTATGTTCTGAAGCTTTGGCGACAGAATCATGTGTTGCAGAGTCATCATTGGTGGAATATGAAGTAGCTTTGCGAAATTGTCCATCCAATGGACAAGTGCCTTCATCTATAACAGTAGCCTTACCCTTCCCATCAGCTGAGGAAATAGTCCATTTGACGACTTCAATAGGGGGCAAATAGCTGAGATGATTTTGAAAGTCAGCCTTATAATGAATTGAAGACCTTGATCTGATGAACTTCATGATCCAGGGAGCATAAGGCTTCAACTCAAAAGGTGACAGAGCAGCATTGGCCAAAGTCCTCATGAAGAAATCGTGGGAGTTGATAGGAATACCATGAATGATATTGAACAGCAGATTCTTCATAATTCCAACAACCTCTTCGTCATCAGAGTTGTGGCCCTTGATTGGACTGAGGGTTTTGGTCAAAATGCGATAAACTGTCCTTGGCACATAGAGCAATTCCTTGATGAGGAATTTGGTCCTTAGAGCTTGGCCTGGCTTCAAAGGCTTCATCAGCACTTGCATCAGATGATCAGACAATTCAGGTTCAACATAGAGAAGCCTTGCACCTTCAATGGGAGGACAGACTGGAACGGCATGAAGCAATTCAGAGGCCGGTGCTTTGAAATGAGTATTTTCAGTCATCCAGTCTAGCACCCAAGAATTCACATCTTCAACATTTCCAGTGATGTGCAGTGTGGCGTAGAATTGAAGAATGAGTTCTTCATTCCAATCGCAGATGTCGGTGCAGAAGTTGAGTAACCCAGCGTCATGAAGAACACTGAGGACTGGGGTGAAGCAGGGCAGCGATTCCATATCCACATGAGGAATTTGCTCATGATCAAAGATCTTGTCCTTATCAAACAACAGTGAGGAATAGAAGTTCATCTGGCTGGCAGTCCAGAAGCGCTTGCGACGAAGTTTAGCAGAGT